>OY728119.1:286763183-288254134 GCA_963277665.1 Viscum album
TTCTTCACAGCCACTAATGAGTTTATTCTAGATCACCTTTGCAATATAAAGAACCAAAACCTTTGTTTAGATATTTTCTGTTAGAAAAATAAAGATGGAATTTTGAGCCTTTCCATCTAACTCCACATTTCTCTTATCATATTGTGTCATGTCAGCATCATCAGTAATGTATAGAAAATCCATGATTTCACAATCTCTCACTTACAAATCGAGTGACAGGAGATAGTGTAACATTATATTTCTCAAACTGTGATAATTATTCCCATAAAATATTGTAACACATCTTCTTTTGATAGAATTAATATTCTTCATTTTTCAAAATGATTATTGGATCTTTAAATAAAACCTCTCCGGATACCACTTGTAGTTCTCCCGGCTGGATTTACCACTGAGAGGGGATGGGTGAATTAGTGGTTTCTTTTTAAGAATTATTTTTATTTGAAATTTGACATCTAGAAGTAGTTAAGGTTCCCAATCCACATAATATTATCTCTCAATATCACCTAATGTATAGTAGTACTAATAGACAGAGAGTAATACACAATATTTTTTAAGGTTCAGAATATTATACTCTTTGCTGTAATTAGTTATTCCCCCCAGTTAATGATTATTCACTATCAAACAATTGATTACAATTCTTTAGATCTAACTAAGGGGCTTCATTTGTTTCTAACTCAGACTAAAAGACTTCCAATTCTTTTAGCTATGATTGAATGACTTTTATTCTGGCTCCAATTGAGAGATTTGTTCTACTGGCTCCAACCAGAAGACTTTACATGCTCCTAGATCCAATAGGAATACTTAACCTTTCTATATGGCTTGATCCATTGAAGGATAATCTATTTATCTTCCTCCATGAGCTCATTGATTTGGTCTTTCTCAAAAACCTCTAACAAGTATATCGGTCTTTCTCAATAATCTCTGGTCACCTATACTGACAAGTTGCCTTAGTGAAAAAATGATTAGGCTATGCTTCCTTCTTCTAAATTCCTAGCCTTAATTAGATGTGTACAATAGATTGTATACATATTATGAAATAATATTTTATGCAAGCGAGATCTTGAAAAATCTCAATTCAATTCCACTCTATGCATGAGTTACAAGGAATCTAAAACACCAGAACACATTATATTTATTTCTTTATTATTTTATGTGTAACTTATTTTGGGTATCTCAATTACTCAAGACTTGCACGTAAGCATGTAAGTATGCATGTGAACACTTGTTTTTGCACAATCTCGAATGGGTGTGAGTTCTTTGTTCCTTAACGTGTGAATGCAATTTCCTTTGTGCAACATGCACACACTGTCCACTTATTCCTCACGCAACTCATTTCATAAAGAGTGAGTAAATTTCCTTAATACATCTTTACAAAAAACAGGTAAATTCACACACTGTATATTGCGCACATAAGTTATTCTTCATGAAAATATCTTCGCACAACCACTCGTTCAAGAAAATGAAGTGTAAAGGTTATCTCCAAGCTCAATTTCCTTCATTTTTGTGGAATGTAGTGTGAGTTATGCACTGTATCAAGATTCTTAAACAGTTCACACAAGCCAAGAGAGTAACGTGTATGAGCATTGCACTATCTCAATTGCTTCAGGGGACCAATTTCTTCATGAAGCACATCAAGTACGTTATTCACAAGTCAAGTGATCGTGATCGCCTATTATTATTTATGCAAGAACGAGTTGCGTGGAAAATCCTCCTTGAAAAAATGAGATTCCCGAAGGCCCCATTTTTCATGGGAATCTTCTTCACATTATTAAGAAATAAAACACCTTGCATGGTTATCTTCAACTCTTCTTTATGAAAATCAAAATTTTCATGGAAAATATTATTTTTTATCTTGTAGTAAAAAAAATTCATCAATGGCACAAGTATTTGAAACATAATATCACTTGAACAAATTTCAGAGTTAGTAACATGGATAATTGATCAAACATGACATATGATGTCATCAAGTGAGTTTGTAAAACATTTCAATCATCAAAAATTTATCCAAACTCAACAAAAACATATTGAACCATCATTGATAACAAATTTAACACCAATGCCAATAGAATATTGAAACAAAAATGTTATCTTATTACCTACATTTCACTAAACTTATGGTATTTTCACACCTCTTTGGTTTATGGTTTTGTGGTCGTTAAATTTCTCATGATCATTCAATTCACTACCACAAATGCGGGAAAGGGAAGCGCTCGAGTTTTATCATCACTAATCAATAAGGGTTGATAAAATGGGGACTTTTATCAATGCTAGAAAAAAACACTAATAAATCTACCCTTTATCAGCACTAATAATAGAACTGATAAATGTTTTTAATAGAAAATATTATTAATTTATATAAAATTATTTTAATTATATTCCAAAATAATGTTTATATGTATACATGAAATAAAAATGCATGTTTATTATGTATATTATGTTTATGTTTTATTTATGTTTATTATGTTTATTAGTTTTAGTTATATATTTATTTTGTATTTATTATACTATATGTTTATAATATTATATATAAATACTTTTTAATATATATATATATACACAAATACTTATTAAATATATATATATTCAAATAAATTTATATTTCCTAATGAATGTGCCAATTGATGTGTACGTTCTCCTCATGAATATATGTTTCTTTACCCTAATGTTATCCATATATACTATAGTACTATATATAATTGGTGTATGCCACTTCAGTGGTAGTGCGGTGGTGAAGGAGAGTGGAAAAATCACGCCGTTCTTTGGGAGGTTCAGGGTTCGAATCCTGGGAGTCCGCATTCAGGGCGAGCCTCTCCCCTAGGATCCACCCACCTTGTCAGGTCACCCGGTCACATATGGGTGGGAAAAATGAGATGCGACCCAATTGCTGACGGATTACTATAACATACCATCGCTATCGGACCGTCACCCTCTGAGACACTCTACTATCTCGGCTGGCAACAGCTCCTTACCCAGCTGAGGCACTACCTCAGGGGAGTGACTTCTTCATGGGGGAGGGGGGTTTCCACGTGTGGAGGGTTTGAAAAGGCCACACAAGAGAATTCCCTTTTAAGAAAAGAGAAATATATAATTTGTGTATTCATTCATTTCCTATTTATACGAAGCTTTATCTTTTCATAAATACTTAAAATCATGATAAATATATTTAAATAAACAATAAATGTAATTATTATAATGAAAAAATATATATTTAGTTATATATAATTATTTACTTTTTAAATATATTATATATAATTATAATTATATATAACTAATTAAATATAATTATGTTTAAATAATTATAAAATTAAAAAATATATTTTTTAAAAGATAAATATATATTTACGAATACCTTTTGAATATATTTATTTATAAATATATGTCCTTAATGAATATTTACATAAACACACAGACACACACACACCCATATATTTAAATACTTATGAAAATAAAAAGAAAAAATATATATATCAATATATATTTATATATATTTAATTATAATTTAAATTATAAAATTATATATATATATACATATTAATTATAATTTATACACAAACACCATAAATATATAAATATATATAATCATAATTTAAATTATTTAATTATAATAAATATATTAATTATATATATTTGTAAAATTAGAAATGTAATAAATATATTGGTTATAATTTTATAATTATGAATAAAAGGTATGTTTTATCAGCTATAATTAAAATGCGTTGATAAAACATCCATTTATCAGTGCTTTTTTAGCACTGATAAAGATCGGCCTTTATCAGCGCTAAAAAAGCATTGATAAAGGCATGTTTTATCAGTTTTTTCAATTGTAGCGCTGATAAAACATACTTTTATCATCGTTTTTTAGCGGTGATAAAGATGTGCCTTTATCAGTGATTTCAATTTTAGCACTGATAAAACATACTTTTATCATCGCTTTTTATCTAGTGCTAATAAAAATGTTCCCAGGTTTTATAAATAAATCATAATTTTCTCCTCCTTCCTCGCACAACTTATGCTCTCACGGAAGAGGATTCCTGCCACTACCACTGCATCCTCTCTTCCCTTCATTCCTGCCCTCCTCCCTCCTCTCCTGCCTCCTCCTCCTCCTTGGTCGCCGCTAACTAAGATTCACCGCACAGTTCTCCTCCGCCATGCCTCTCCTCCACCAGTAGCTCTCCTCCGCCGCGTCTCTCCTTCGTTGCGGCTCTTCTCCGCCATTTCATCTCCTCTGTGACACTTATCCTCCACCGCGTCTCTCTTACACTGCGAATGCACTTCCACCGCGTGCTTAACCACACCTTTGCGGTTAGTTTTTTCCTCTTTATCTTTGGGTTCACTTATTATAGTTTGATATTGATGGTGATTTTTGAATTGTATGGGCTAAATGCCCCGTTGAAAATTATGGCTGTTGGTGTTCCTTGTTTGTGTACTAGTTATATTTGGTAAAATTAAATTTGCGTATACAATATTTTGAAATGGTTGATTTAAAAATATTTAATGCAATGTGGATTTTCATCATGGTAAAATATAAATATTATTATTGCTTTAAACTTATGAATTTAAGGGGGTGTAAATGAGTGAAAATAAATGTTTTAAAGGTAATTTGGTATTAAATTGGGTTATTATCCTTAAAATGGTTTGAAAAGGGGTTCTATTTTGGATTTTAAAAAGTGATTTGAAATGTGTGTGTGTTTTACACCTTATGAAATGATATGGAGTCTTTTTTGAAATACTTTAATGGAAATGGATGACCTTTTGGCCCTATTTTGGTTTTCAAATAGGAAGACCATTATTGAAGGGTGGTTTTGAAGCATTTTTAATGAAATGGGTAGTTTCGTTGAACCTATTAAAAATTTTTATGTAGGGATTTAGATAAAGTGTGATGGAAATGAAGGACCTTGGCCTTGTTTTAGATTTTTAAAGAAGAGATACCTTATGTAAGGGTGATTTTGAAATGTTTTAAATTCTTGGGTGTTTTCCATCATTATTCCAAAGGATGTTTGGAAATGTGTTTTGTGAAAAGTGAAAGGGCTTGGAATCTTAATCCACATTTTAGTTTCAAAGGACTGATTGGAATTTTGTTTTTCAAATGATGGGTGTGGAAGGAACCCCTTGATTTTCCCTTGTTTGTTTACTCCTTGTGTGGGTTCTTGATTACTAGATGATGCTTATTTTCCCCTTGTGTGGAAATTTTATTATTTTAACTTGAGTGAATGTTGTGTGTATATGATGCTTTTCATCATTAGGTGTTACAGGTGATGTTAGTTATGGTTATGCCTTGTGGGTAGACTTGAATTGTTGATTATACACCTCACTTTCTTATTGGTCATGGGAGGATGGGTACTAAGTGAAATATCTAGCTTGTTCCTCAATATGGTTCATACATCACTAGTTTCCCATCATTCGGGCTAGGCATAAGGTCTTGGTAGAGGCTTTTCATTACAGGGATGCTTGTGTGGGCTTGGGATATTATAGTATGAACTTAGCGCATGCTAGTAGCTAGTTTGAGTGGTTGTACCCTTATATGATTATATTCTTGGCATATTTGGATTTCTAGGGTAGATCCCATGACACATTCGATTGTATGGTTGGTTAGGGTTTGGGGGGAGTTTTATCTAGTGATTGATTATATAATTTCCCATGGTTTCATCATCATGTAAACTTTATTGTTTATTTTTCATTGTTATACGCTCATGATGTGTGGTTACAACTTGTTGTCATTGACCCCAGTGTGTTGGGTTGCTTTCCTTTAAAAATGAGCTTTCAAATATGCATTTGGAAAGATATTTTGTATTTAAAGTCTCATGAATGAGAGTTCTTTAAAACGAATTTAAAAAATGAGTGTTTCTCAAATGCTGTCCAAATAATACCAAGATTTCTTACTTTCCCAAGTGTAGATGTCTAAATAAAACTTCATTATGATTTGTCACATGATTCAACCCATGGAATATGTGACAAACCATACTATCTCCGATCACCAAGTTCCCTAACAATAAAATCCTCTCTCTATAGGTTGAGATCATTGATTCATTCTTGATCTCCTATAATTGATACCCTTACACGAGTATCTATCATCTTCCAATGCAACTCATCCACTTATGCGCACACACAAAACCTACCACCTCTACCTATGGGCTAGGTTCACCTACACACCGATCCCAATGTGAAATAAGAAATTCCATCACCACCAAAACATAAGAATGAAAATATCTCATTGTCATCTGAATATTGGCACTCATAATCATTGCCAACAACTCCCATACATGCTCACATCACTGAACCCAATGGAATAACTCAAGGGCCCATCCAGTTACCCGGAAATGACTCTTACGGTTTGACTCTCCACATCCTTATATGGGCTTGTTAGTGACCAAAACATTTATAGGATTTTAATGAACCAAAACTAATCATTACTCAAATGAAAAACTATCATGGTGGGATAACACCCACAACGAATTTCCAAACTTGGATTTCATCACCACACTACTCATCCCTTGATAGGTCATAGATCTTTCCTTAAATGAACTGATTTACTCGCACACCTACAACACCATAATGTAGGGTTTTTTTTACCACATTAAAGAGGCCTTTCCCTAGGAATATATTATGTCATTTTCAGGTTTGAATTATTAAGGATTTTATTAAAAGTAAACATTTTGAAATTATTTTTACTTCTCATTTTTAAAATCTTTGTGTCTATTTAATAACTTTTTTAGGAACTATTTTTAATAATTTTTTCAATAGTAATCTATTTCCCTTAAAAAAATTAAATATAATTTTCTCTTCAATGTTTTAAAAAAATTTGTGAAAAGGTTTTTATTTTCACTTAAATTTATCATCTTAGGATTGTTTTCCATGTAGTGATATTTTAGTCCCAATTTATATGTTATTATGATATGATTTATTTTAGAAAATAATTATTATCATATTCTATGATTTCTTAAGTTTGTGTTATGTGATATTTTTTGAATTATTTAAGAAAAAATGCATTTTTCGATTCAATCATTCTTCCCACTCTTTCTTATTTATCTGCCCCATCCCTATTCTCTTCTCTATTTCCCATAGGTTTCCATTTCTCCCATGAACTGAAATTCATTTTTCATGAGGATTTAGGGATTTAGGTTTTTTGAGTATTTTCCATGGAAGGTGACATATTGTGTATTGGTTACCATTCAATTTAAAGTTGGTATTTCTTTTGTCTTCCTTTATTTTATAATTCATGGAATGTGTATACTTTATAAATTTATTTTTAATTAAATTATAGTAATGTATGGGTTCATGAGTGGAATTATAAATTTCTTTCTTAAATTCTAGGCTTGGCATAAGGGTTTTTTCATAAAAAATTTAGGTGCTATTTTTAAATTAGATTAATTTCCATTAAAAGCATATTTTAAAAGGTTAATAGGGTCATTTAAATGTTTTTTTTAGTAAAGTTAGATCTTATGTCTTTTTAGGTTTTTCAAAGGAATTTTTCATGTGCTTGTAGAATGTTTTGGAAAGAAAAAGGGATTTTTTTTCAAGTGCTTCCAAAATCATTGAAATTATGAAACTTTATAGAAGGGGAGTGAGACTCTACACACTAAATTGGTTTTCATGTGAAGACACATTTTTTACTTTAAAAAGTAAATGGCTGATTTCTCATGTGACCCTCAATGATTTCCTCTATACTTGTTTCACTAGTTATGGGTTATTGATTATTTATATGATGGATGTATGATGTGAAAAGGGGATGTTATATGTGATTATGTTGGAGGTGAGGTGAAAGAATTTTTTTTGGTAGTTATCTAGATTTGTTTCTCACCTCCATGGTTGTTTGTTTATATTAACTTTGTTGTCTAGGTGGGAGGACTTGATTCATGCTCACCTAGTTGGTACACACACTTCTATGGACCCTATAGTTGTGTTTAAGACAAGGCTAGTGGGAAGGTTCCATTATGATGAGTTAAGTATGGTTGAATTGGGTGGATCTTGTTATTTTTGGATGAAACATATATCAGTTGTTGGTCTATGTAGTTATAATTCCATTTTGGATCGTCACACACTAGTACCTAGGGTATATCCCATGAAATTTGTTCCCTGATCAGTGGTTTTATACAAAGGATTAAATTATTATATTGATTATAGCTCCTTATGATTGTTTTATTAGTGTAACTATTAATATTGGTTTTATTTACTATTATATTGTTCTTGATCACATGGTTCCTTTATTCATTGTGAATTTATTTTCTCTAGTTGATATGAGTTCTTTATGAGATAATGAATGTTTTATTTTCAAGTGGAAAACAAATTTATGTATTATGAGATGGGAAGTACCTATATTTCCCACCAATGAATTTGGTAAAACATTATATATCATGATATATAAATGTTATGTGAATAGGTTAGTAAGTATATAGGTTCAAAAAGGGTGATTTTGATTGCGTTAAGATCTACTCATAATAATACATGTGAATAAGTTACCTAGTTTCTATGTTCACGGGTGAGTGTGATGGTGTTAATCTCTAATCATAAATTTAAATGTGAATATTGTTTTGAATAGCCAGTGGGGGTTCGGAACACCAAAAAAAGAGTTCACCAACCAGTGATGGGTTGTCCATTCCATAAGGTTGATGGGAGGAACATTGAAAAATAGTGATCAGATCTAGATAAGGGGTGTCATGAGACATATAAATAATGTGGTTGTCAATGATTTTCATTGGCTAGAATAAGAGAAGTGACAATGAAATCTAGTTATTTTGTTATGGGTTCACTTTTAAAATGATTCATGTGTTTTGAAATGTCTCTTAAAAACTATATGTGTTCAAAATACACTTTTTTGGTTTTAAATTACTTTAAAATGGTTTAAAAAAAGGAATTGGTGTTTTGATAAAGGATGTTTGGAACAAATTGGTTTATTTTAAAAAGGGTTATTTTAAATAGGAATTTGTGTAAATGGATGGTTTTTTAATAGTATTTCAACAGTGATTTTAGAAATAGTTTTCAAAGGACATTTAAAGTCTTTAACTTTTTTATATTTTGTTAATATTTATATCAACATTTTGTGTATTTATTTTGTTAAATATTAATATCACCGAGTAAAATACAATGGATATTAATAAACAATGGATGGTTTCCAATCATCTAAATAAAGATTATGAATATTGAGTGAAAGAGTTTATCAAGTTTTCAAAATATCATGCATATGATCCTTCTCAAATACTTTTTCTGTGTTTACACTTTTGTTATTCAAGATATGTTTGTCCAGTGGAGTTGGAAGAACAATTGATCTATCCAGGAATAGATCTAAGTTATAAATGTTGGAATAAACATGGGAAAAATGCGAATATAGCTAGTGACTAGGATAACACTACTTTTTATGGATCATTTGATATGATTACAAGTGTGGAAAATGAAGACGATCATATCAAGGAAGTGATTACAGATTTTCATGATGATAATGATTGTATTAATTAAATGACAAGGATAGTTGAAGATGAACTTCGTGATTGCCCAAAATTGTTTGAGTAGTTAAAGAGGTGTGAAAAGATTCCATTATATGGTAGTTTCACTAAATATACAACATTGTCAGCCATACTGAATCTATATAATTTTAAAGCTGGAAATAGATGGAGTGATGACAGTTTTACGAAATTACTTTCTCTCTTGAATGAAATGATCCCAAAAGATAATGAGCTCCTGAGCCAAACATACAATGCCAAATGAATGTAATGATCGATGAGTGTAATCTCTAAAAAAATACACACTTTCTTGAATGACTATATACTATTTCAAAAGGACCACAAATCACTTAGAGAATGCCTAAAGTGTGGTTATTCTTGATATAAGAAAGATGAATCTGGTCCTGTGAACGTTTCATGGTACTTTCCAATCATTCCAATATTTAGGCGACTATATGGAAGTGTGGATACTGCGGAGCAATTGACGTGAAACATAGAGATAAGAAATAAATATGGAAAACTATAACATCTAGCAGACTCTCCTCAGTGGAAAGGAATTGATCATGAATATCCTGAATTTGGAAACGAACCGAGAAACCTTCGTCTTGTGTTATCTACAGATGGAGTGAACCCTTTTGGTTTTCAAAGCAGCACTCATAGTACATGGCTGGTTATGTTGGTAAATTATAACATTCCATTGTGGTTATACATGAAATGAAAACCCATCATGTTACCTATGCTTATATTAGGAAAAAACAATTGGGCAATGATATTGATGTTTATTTGGATCCATTGATTGAGTATTTCAAATTATTGTGGTATTTAGGTGTTATGATGCAGGATTCTTATAGAAACAAATATTTCACATTGAGATCCATGTTGTATGAGATGATAAATGACTTTACAACTTATGGAAATTTTTCAGGATATAACATTAAAGAAACTCTTTAGTGTCTTGTCTGCAAATAAGTTACACAATCAATTAGGTTGAAACATTTGTAAAAAACTATGTTTTTAGGACATCATAGATTTCTACACCAACGACATAAGTACCGATCATGGATGACATCATTCAATGGAAGTTATGAAGAATATAAACCACTATCTCCACTAATAGGTGATCAAATATTTGAGAAATTTAAATATGTGGACATTGTATTTGGTAAATTGTTTTTGAAAAACCTTATGAAAAAAGGTTGGAAAAAGAAATCAGTTTTTTTAATTACCATATTGAAATTGTCTATACGTTAGACATTTTCTTGATGTTATGAATGTTGAAAAAAATGTATGTGATAGTTTCATTAGCCCGTTTCTAAATGCTCCCAGTAAAAAAAGGATGGAATTATGGCTAGGATGGAGATGGTTTACATGAGAATACAAGAAGAGTTAGCACCAGTGAAGTGTGAAAAATGAAAATTTCTTTCTCCTGCTGCTTACACTCTTTCCAGACAAGAGAGATATTGGTTTTTCAACTTCTTGAATGACGTAAAGGTTCCATAGGGGTATTCATCGAATATCAAGAACATCATTCAATGCACTATTTAAATTTAAAAGGAATAAAATCACATGACTGCCATGTCTTGATGCAAGATCTAATTCCTATAGGGTTATGTTGAATTTTCCCCAAGAATGTCCATCAAACATTAACAAATCTCTGTTTCTTCTTCAAAGATATATGTAGAATAGTTATAGACCTAGAGAAATTTCCGACTATGGAAAGAGAAATTGTCATCATATTATGTGAATTGGAAATGATTTTCCTGCCGACATTATTTTATACGATGGTTCATTTGATGGTTCACTTAGTGAGAGAGATTCAGCTATGTGGTCCTATGCACTATAGATGGATGTACCCCATTGAACGGTATATAATGATTTTGAAAGGGTATGTGAAAAACCAAAGCCAGCCAGAGGGTTGTATTGTAGAGTGATTTATTGTTAAGGAAGCCATTAAATTCTATACAGAATACCTTTTCGGTGATCAAAGCATTGGTCTAACGAAATATCATCACACTGGGTGACTTGAGGGTGATGGAATTTCTGGAAAGGAGGACATCACAATCAATATTACAGATTGGGAGTAGGCCCACCTTTACATTTTGCATAATAGTTTGGACATTTACCCATATGTTGAAGCCCACAAAGAAATTATTATGCATTAGAATCCATCAAGGGCTGAAAAATGGATATCAAATAAATATAATAAACAGTTTATAGGATGGTTTTGGGACCATGTTTTTAAGGACTCAAATAAAAATCCAAACTCAATTTCAGAACGACTTCGATGGCTAGCAGAAGGACCAAGTGTGTACATATTATCTCATAATTCTTAGGTAATTAATGGTTATACATTCTATAATAATTAACATGATGAAGATAGTACACGACAGAATAGTGGAGTTTCAATTTTGGATGAAGAGATGCATGTTTCTGGTGCTATGGATAGAAACCCAATTTACGTGAATATGTCATATTTTGGCATCATCAAAAAAATATGGGAGTAGGATTATACGACAATCCGAGTGCTGATTTTTCAATGAAAGTGGGTTGATAACAGAAGTGTTGTTAAAATAGATTAGTTGGGATTTGTGAAAGTTGATTTTAGTAAACAAGGGTACAAAGACGAACCGTTTATAATGGAATTAAAGGCAGTACAAATATTTTATGTTCCTGATCTTGCAAACCAAAACTATTCTATTGTTCTGTTATTGACCAAAACCATTGAAGATTCGGATGAAAATTCAACAGAGGATGACCCTTTCATTGGGACATCATAATCATTTCATAGCAGTCCCAGTGTAGATGACTTGTTTTATTTCATAGGAGACCACAATGAAGGGATTTGGATAGTCGATAGAGGGGTCAAATCCCTTCAAACTTTTAAAAAAATAGAGTTCAATAATAAAGTTATATTTTTTAATATACATTATGTTACTTTATGTTAATATCAGTTTAATGCTACTTTTATGTTATCTAAATTAAATGTAAAATCACTTTTCCAGATAATGACTTCTGCATGTGATGATGCTCCCAATCCCGAGGAACAACAGGTTTCTCAACCTACTACTACTCACAGTGCAGACGAACAATATGTTTCTAAACATGTTACCTTATATTAATATCTGTTCATTGCAGATTTTATGTTATCTAAATTAAATGTTAAACCACATTTGTATATAATGACTTCTGTATGTGATGATGCTCTCAATCCCCAAGCACAATAGGTTTCTCAACCGGCTACTTCTCGTAGTGCAGACGAACAACGGGTTTCTCAACCTATTGTCGTATGTTAATAACTGTTCGTTGTTGCTTTTATGTTATCTAAATTAAATGTTAAACAACTTTTGAAGATAATTACTTTTTTTCATGTAATGATGCTCCCAATGCCCAGGAATAATAGGTTTCCCAACCTACTAATGCTCGTAGTGCAGATGAACAACATGTTTCTCAACCTATTGTTGCTCCCAGTGTAGAGGTACAACCACCGTATGCACATGCCGATGATAGCCCTCTATAGCTGGAGGAACATATTGATGATGGTGGATCCAAGGAAATGAAAGGTGAAAAAAAAGAAGACACAGAAAAAATAAGAGTGTTGTAGTTTGACGGTATTAGAAAAAATCAGTAATGCTAATGAAAAAGGCATCAAATTTGAGATTTGATGGAATAAGAGGGGCCAACATGTTAACCCCAATAAGGCCATGTTCTGTAGTTACATTAGAATAATCAATCAACAATGTGTGACGATTGATGTAACTTCATGGAAGCATGTTGTGGATGATATTAAGACACTAATGTGGGGAGATATTATGGTAACATTATGATATCATTTTTCATAATTTACTAAAAATTTAATAATGAAACATTGACTTACACTTCATTATTTATTGCCGAGTGCATTTATAGTAGATGACTCACACAAAGACTATATCTTAAGGATTTATGGAAGGATTCATAGGGGTTTTCACATAATTTTAATGAAATATCATCTTAAACAAGATGAAGGGAAAATAAAACTGAACCTACCTCTTATTTATACGCACTTGATAACCAAAGAATCATGGGATGCGTTTACTGGTCGTCGTGTGAAGTATTCTTTTCAGGTACATTGTGTCTATTAATACATTGTTTGATGGTACATGTATTCATCACTTTTATTGAAAATGTTTTATTTATGAAACAACAACCGAGTGCTAAAAATAAACAATGGGCATCAAAACCAGTGTACCCCTACCGTAAAGCAAGGATGGGGTGTGCATCACTTGAAAAAAAATTTGTTCATATTTTAAATCTACCATAATACTTTTATGTGACATAAAACAACACAATAACTATGTTATGTTTTTTATATGAAGCTTGAAGAGTCCAAATCCACAGCCACTTCTATCTTATACCATGTGTTATGGAAGGAGGCACATGTAACTAAAGATAGAAAACTAATAGATGAAAACACACAAAAAGTATGGGAAACATGTATAAGTTTGACATAATAATTTTTTTACTTTAAATAATTATTACATAATAATGATTACTTATTTTACTATACTTTCTATCTGTCATTGTCAAAAAAATCAACAACACCCACACTGGATGCATACATACATTCAGTGTCCTTGAAGCAACCAAAAAAGTATGGCCACATTATAGGTGCAGGTTTTGGGGTGACACCCCGAACATATTTTGTGAAAAAAATACAAGAGGATCAAACTGAGGAAATGAAACAGATGAGAGAATCATTATCTATATTTCAAGAATAATTACAATACGATATAGAGTTGATAACAAGTTTGATGGGGGGAGGTAAAGATAAGAAACATCTTAAGAACAATCTGCGGATGAAGATTCCGACCAACCCCCACCAGTTTTGAGGTGATCCATTCCCCTAAAAATAATTCTTAACTGAGGTAGTCAATTTTATAATAATTGTTTCTATGAAATGTGAATTATATAAACACTAGACACTGATACCTTTCTTGTATTGATATTCTACATGGTGAAAATGACTATGATTTATATCTATCAACACCCACCCATCACCTTGTAGTGAGAGCTACAATGTTTAATATCCATAATGACATGCTGCATAACAGACCACTTACAACAAATCTTGTCAGAGTGTCAATTACTATAGACCTAGAGTTGAGCACTGAGCTACCTGTTCCAATTGATGATGCATATATTCATACGGTCGACCAAGATCTAGGAACATTCATCGCATGTCCGTCATATCATGTAAAAAACATGTCGAAAATGAGGTATTCATTTCCAATTTAATTTTCAAGATAAACCTTAAACATTTAATGAAAAAAGTTCTAAACCGATGCATGTTATTACAAAAGGACAAAGAGAAGGGAGTGAAATAAAAGATAGATTAAAAACTATCTCAAGGATCAACCAACCAATAAAAACAATCTACCCAAAGTACCATAACCCCTCCCATTATATATCCACATTTATTATCCTTAAAGGATCATGTGGATATGAAGTTGAATGATGGTGTTAATCACATAATTTATTTTGAAGAAAATATGTATGGAGGGGAAGGTCCATACTTCATTGGTGTTGAGAGTGAAACTGAAATCCCCGACTATGATTGGTTAGGCTGCTCGATTGTAAATGTTGACATGAGGTATGTTTTCATGATTTGATTTTCCAAAACATGATATACTATGATAATTATAAATGAATACATATCATATTTTTAACAGGTATATATATGAAAAATAATTGAAGATATTTCCCCGTGAACAAAAATTTGGACTCGTTAGTCCTCACATCACCTCTATAGAACAAGGAGACATAACTTCCAAGAAAGAGGGTGAAATAATGGTAGGACTGCTCAAATCATTTAACAAAAAAATTACAGATGATAAAATTTTCCTAATACGAACGATGTAGGGGTAAAAATATACAATTTAATCATATCAAATATATTTTAATTTATTTCATTATTTATTCTTTTTTTTTCTTAGGCAGCATTGGATTCTCATTGCGGTCAATTTGGATACTCCAAATATTTATTTTCTAGATTCAATGCATGGATATCCAACAAAACGACCAAAAATGATGGAGTTTGTCAATTTGAAATAAACTACATCCAACATTTTAGAACTAAACATTCAGTTATATAATTTACATTATCTTTTAATGAGCATTCTATTATGATAGGGCGGTGTGTGAATGTCGTCTACATCATGGAATGTGGATAGGGGAAAAGGACAAGAAACCCGACAAGCACTACGAATGGATAAGTATCAGGGTATATATAATAATATTTCACTATCCAAACACATATAAAAAATTACTTATTTTTATCAATGTTTATGTAGTGCCTGAAACAAACAAACGTTAAAGATTGTGGTTATTATGTTTGTTAATTTATGAAAGAGATCATATTCCATGAACAAACCAGCATCCCTAAAGTGGTATTTTCAAAGATAATTGCAATTTTATTTAAAATACTTATTGATAATTTGTGTATTTATATTATTTAGTACTATCATGATTGCAGAAAATAGTCATATTTACAAGACGATATAGATACGCTTAGAAACGAATGGGAAGCATACCTAATGGAAGAATATACAAATATAAAATGAAGATGGTAAACTTCTCAAATAATTTTGACTTTAATAATCGTTTCTTCCATATATTTATCTTTTTCTATGGTAATGATGTGATTTGTAAGGGATAAAAGCCCTGCTGAAAATCATGGTTGTTGGTGGTCCTTGTTTTCTCAAAAAATGAATTGCATATTGAGTGTTTTTTGAACAAAATTGGCGGTCCTCATTTACAGTGTATGTGTGTTTTTGATAGAACAAAAAATATAGAGAGTATATAGAAAGGGTTTCCACATCCATTGAGTTTGTTGTGACATCTTGAGACATAACGAGCATAGAAGCTTACTCCACTCTTTAGTCGACCTGGTGATGAACCAACTGTCATATATTCATTCGGAGGTCTTAAATATATGGCAGTTGGTTATTCACTTGGCAGACTAAAGCTATAGTATAGAAGGAGAATGTTATTCTGTGTCAATCGTACATAGATCAAAGATGTCACAACAATATCAAGGGATATGAAAACCCCTTCTATAAACTCATTATCTTTTGTGGTCTATCAACAACACACATACCCTATAAATGAGAACCACAAATTGCTTTTAAAAAACTAATCTACATGAAATTAAGTTAGTGAAAAAACACAACTGACATATTGGAAATTGAGGAAATGAATTCTGATTATCTTGATACTTTTGGAAAACAATCTATCAGTCATTCGTGATGTGTAGGAATCAACCGCACCTCAATTCGACACATGGTGTCAACGATATGACTCCAAATGTGTCTTGTTATTTAAAATTGACATTAATTCAAGTAAAAAACACAACTGACATACTAAAAACTAAGAAAAGAAATCCGTATTATTTTGATACTTTAGGAAAATGATATATGAGTCAGTTTTTTTGTGTTGGAATCAAACCAACCTCAATCTGATGAATGGTGTGACCGGTATGACTAAAAGTGTCTGCTATCATTTTAAAATTGACATTTTAACTCAAAACATGCCATTCACTAAAATCCAAGAAAACACGCTATACTTGTCTTCCAAATTAAGAAAAATTATTTGTAACTCCTTTTTGTTGTGTATGAAGTAGTCCCACGTCAAACCGATGCATGATGTGACCAGTATGACTCAAATTTCATGTTTTCGGTTTGAGATGAAATTTTAGTAAAAAAACACAATCGACATACTGAAAACCAAGAACGAACATTCAGATTGTTTTTATACTTTAGGAAAATGGTCCATGAGTCTGTTGTAATGTGTATAAATCAACCCCACCTCAATCTGATGAACAGTATGACTCGTAAGACTAAAAGTGTATGCTATCAATTTAAAATTGACATTTTAACTCAAAACATGTCACTCAATGAAACCAAGAAAACACACTCCAATTGTCTTTAAAATTAAGGTTAATGATTCATAAGTCCTTTGTAATGTGTATTAATAAACCTAACATCAAATCGATGCACGATGAGACCGGTATGACTCAAATTTCATGTTTTTAGTTTGAAATGACATTTTAGTAAAAAAACAAAACTAACATACTGAAAACCAAGGAAATGCCTCCTGATTGTTTCGATACTTTAGGAAAATGATCCATCAGTCATTTGTGATGTGTAATAATTAACCCCACCTAAATTCAATGAACGGTTTCACCGATATGACTCCAAATGTGTCTTGTTATTTAAAATTGACATTAATTCAAGTAAAAAAACACAACTGACATACTGAAAATTGAGCAAACAGATTTAGATTGTTTTTATACATTATAAAAAAGATCCATGATTAATTTGTGACAAGTAGGAATAAACCCCACCACATATCTGATTAATAGTGTGACCAGTATGACTAAAAGTACCCACTATCAGTTTAAAATTGACATTTTAACTCAAAACTTGTCACTCACTGAAAACAAAACAAACACACTCTGGTTGTCTTCCAAATTAAGGAAATTTATTCCTATGTCCTTTTTGCATGTATGAAGCAGTCTCATGTCAAACCGATGCACGATACGACCAGTATGACAAAAATTTCATGTTTTTAGTTTCAAATGACATTTTAGTAAAAAAACAAAAAAGACATACTGAAAACTAAGAAAACACATTCTGATTATTTTGATACTTTAGGAAAATGATCCATGAGTCACTTGTGACATGTTAGACTAAACCCCACCTCAATCCAATGAACGGTGTGACCGATATGACTAAAAGTGTCTGCTATTAGTTTTGAATTTACATTTTAACTCAAAACGTGTCACTCACTAAAAACCAAGAAAACACACTCTGATTGTCTTCCAAATTAAGTAAAATGATTCATAAGTTATTTGTGATGTGTATGAAGTAGTATCACGTCAAATAAATTCACTATGTGACTGGTATGACTCAAATTGCACGTTTTCAGTTTGAAATGACATTTTAGTAAAAAAAACACAACAGACATACTAAAAATGGAAGAAATTCATTCTGATTATTTTGATACTTTAGTAAAATGATCCATCAGTCATTTTGGATGTGTAGGAATCAATCCCACCTCAATACGATGCAATGTGTCACCGGTATGACTCCAAATGTGTCATTTTTATTAAAAATTGACATTTTTTAATGTATTCTTCATATTAATGTTTAATTTAATTTTTATATTATTACTAACATAATTTTTTTCTTATATAGGTTGAACCTTTTTCTCAATATGAGATGATTCATTCAGATACTATTACCACCCATCATAGGACATTTTTTAGAGGGGACCACAGACATCAAAAGTGAAAACATTAATGTTTTTAACTATTTTTTGGATATTTATAAATGTAATTTTATAAAACACTGTTCAAAATGTATATAGAAGTGTTTCTTTGTTATATACCATGAGTGAATATTTTATAATTCATGATATCAATTAAATTAATATAGCATTTTTTCCAAACTTTTGTGCGATTTGCTTGTTTTTTCATCATTTCCCTTGTGTATGCGGTTTTTTTGTATATATATACTATGAGTGGTTATTTTTAGTAGGTTTTTGATGGTTTGTGTAGGTTATTGTTTCTGGTTTGAAAATTTTGGAAGGATGTTTATTTTTTTTCAAGTTTCTGGGTGTACTGTTATATAGACAGCATACCCTGAGAGGGAAGTCTTTATCACTACTAGTTGAAGCGCTGATAAATTGGGACTTTATCAACACTTTGAATAGTGATGATAAAGGGGGGCCTTTATCAATGATTTTATGAGCGCTGATAAAGGACCCCATTCATCAATGTTTTTTATCACTGATAAAGGATACCCCCTTTAACAAAATCTTGATTAAAAGCGCTTTTTTAGCACCGATGAAGGCCTTTTTAGCTCTGATAAAAGCCTCTTTTGTGGTACTGATTTCTTGTGATCAATTATCTCTATCACTATCAATCATTATTTTGAAATTATGATTTTCTTCCATGTCCATATTCTCACTAGTATTCTCCTATATGTAAATATAATTTTGGGTTATTCTTGATGACCAACATATTTCCCTTTTCCTAATTTCAAGAGAATGTTTTATTAACACTTTTTATGATGTGGGTTTTCTATAAATAAATTTTCAAATGTCAAACCCTTAATTACTGGATATAAGTTTAAATTTCTAGGACACAAATTATTAAATGGGGTATAATTTAACAACTCAATATTTTAGAAGAACACAATGCTCAAGATCTTATAAAATACGCAACACCAAGCTTAAAAAAATCGTGAAATATTATTATTTAATTATGATTGTTATAACATAACCATTGAATTAGAGAGTATGAATAATATTAATTGAATTGTAAAATATATATAAAGTACCTTATCAATAAAAATCCACTTATTAAATCTTATGAAATAAGTACCCAATTTTCAAAAAAGACATTTTTTGCTTTAGGAATATGTTTTCTCCAAAAACATTTTAATTTATTTTTTTAAGAAAAAATTATAATTAATTTTTGGAACATATATAAATATTATTTTCTAAAAATAATACCATTTCTGAAATAATAATATGGAAAATATATTAGGGTGATTTTTTTTATTTTTTTTTAAAAAATTGATTTTTCAGTGAATAGTAAAAAATAACGTTTTTTATTAAAAATGGTATTTTTATTTCAAGAATTAACAAAATTACATTACATTTTAAAATTAATTAAAACTAAAATTAATTATCTAATATAATTAATAATTAAATTTATTCAATTTTAATAAATTTTATGATTAAATTTGGTATAAAAACATTTTTATACATAAAAGCCATTTTTTGAAAAACTGTTTTTCGTTGCGTTTTGGGTTTTGATTTTAAATTAATTAATTCCAATTATAAAAATTTAATCTTGAAAAATTGATTCCATATTTTTAATAATTTGTTCAAAATTTCATAGATATTTCGCTTTTATTTTTTTTCAATATGAATAGTATTCGTATTAAATAATAGCCCCCAAGGTAAGGGTAAATCTGGTAATTAATGTTAAAAATAAAATGAAAAGGATAATAAAATGACCATAACACTTTAATTAATTTCATTAGATGAATATATTTATTTAATAATAATCCAATATTTTAATATATGAGCCTTTTCTCAATTTAGATGTGATTCTGACCTTTATATTATTTTATTTAAGGAAAAATAAAAAATGTCATTTACTTTGTTTTATTATCTTTAAAATTTTAACATAAGGATAAAGACATGATATGTTCAGTTATAAATAGTAATTTAAAATTTAAATGATTTTTTAATCATTTTAATTTATTTATAATTTTTAGTAATGAAATATTTACCTCAAATGCTTACACAACACCGATAATGTATTTATTCAACTAAGCGAAAATTGAAATAAATGATTCTAAAACATTAAAAGTTTTATAATTTAAATGAATTAATGTATACCTTTATTTTTATAGATCTATATAACATTTTTGGGAAGTTTGTAAGGATTGTATTCAAATTACCCCTTTATCTTAATGTATTTATATTCATATTTAATGAATTAAGTCAAAATGACATTAATAACATTTTATAATAAATAATATTTTATTAAATTATTTAAAAGTCATAAAAATATTGAATCATTCCAAATTAATGGTATAGGGTTTATAACATCATCCTTGGTCCATTTATTAGTCATTTTTTCTTTTAGCGTAACATTCTTGACCCTTAAATGTTAGAAAAGATTAATATTGCGGTAATAGTCAAAAGGATTAACAGGGGTTTAAACTAAATGATATGGTTGAAAAAATAACCAAAACCTGTTAAAATTTTATTGTTTAAATTTTTTAATAATCCTAATCATATTATATTTGATTTTTATCAATTTTTATCAATTTATTATAGAAAATAATTTATATTAATTTAATACTTTAATAAATTCCAAGAATACCCCTCCCTGCATTTATAAAAGGACACCCCTTATCTCAATTATTCACACCACATTCATCCATCTCGATCAACAAATATCTACCCAATTATCATCTAAAAATATTTATATAAGTTTTTAAGGTGTTTTTATATCCAGAGCTCCAACCCTGGGCTCTTTGAAAAGAGATCCAAAGGAGGTTTATCTAAGAGAAGGCAATCATTTTTACAAATATTTCAAATTGATTTATTTTTATAATACCTATAAAAATGTTGTAAACATAATAAAATAATAACTCCAATATCCTAAATATATTGATATTTTATTATGATTATTGTATGACCAATTTCCATCTGTTTTACTTCCTAAGAAAAACACAACCATCGCTTGTACATATGTATAACTTACCTTCTCCACAGAGCGGTGTGATTTGTCTTTTTATCACCACTTTACTCATATAATTATAAAGATTAAAATAATTAATATATATGAATTTTATGAAATAATTATTCATATTAATTATCATACATACCTTCTTACCTTCTAATCTATTTCAAAATAATAACATCGCTCGTGAGTACGTGTGGACCACCACCACCATGGTGTGATGCAATTAGTTTATCATTATATATTTACATATATTTTAATAAGGATAGATTTAATAATTATATATTATATATATGATATAATAAGAATTTTGTAAAGGTAAATTATTATTTAACTTTGCTTTATTCCATTCCTCAAAAAGTGAAATGAACATTCATACATACATACAATCTACCGTCTTCATGAACTGTGTAATTTATTTTTCAATATGTACCTTTTATAGATGACTATAAATATAAATATATTTATATATGTGGTATTAATATCATGAATTAAATTTTGGATAAGATGGAACCATGATCAATGTGCAAGGACCAAAACTATAACTAGAACATAAATGGAAGACGAAGAGTTATCACACAAAATAATGATTTTAATAAAGATTTATTAACAAAATGGTGGTAAAAGGTTATAAGATAAGTAATTTATGTTATTATATATATGATTATGGTTATATAATATATGTATAATAAATATATATTTATTATACAAGAGGTTTGAACATGTACAAATGAAATCAGACCTTAGGTAATGGTTTCTTATCTCACTTTTACTTCTAGAAGAGACATTCCATACTCAATAATTATTTATTTTGTGTGGTTTATATAATTCCATTTGATATTTTTTATCATTAATATTTTATATTCATGATATTTAATTTATTATTTGAAGTTATTCTTTCACAGTGATTATTATTTGAAGTTACTAATGCGGTAAGGGATTACGTCACAATCTCATCATTGTTCATGATTTATTATGTTTAAGTATCTATTGAGGGAACTATTTGATATTTCTATATAGAACCAATATAAATTATTATCATTTGGTTATTTCTATAAATTACCTATTTTACATTTATTTTACTATTTCTATGTACTCAATATAATAATAAAATATTTTTAAGGAAAAATTACTTTTTTTCTACTAAGTTGGCAATATTTTTTCTTTCATATCTATATTTTAATTAAAATGTTTAAAGAATATTTTTAATATTACAAAATGATTTATTAAATAATTTTTACCCATATTTTACTTTTAAAAAATGTTTTAAAAGGAATCATCCTATCATTTTAAGAATGCAGTTATTTTTTACTCTTCTGACAAAAGTTTGAAATGAATGTTTTTTAACTTTAACAACTTGAAAAAATTTACTACCATGATGAATGTCCAATTATTTGAAACTTACTTAACAAGTTTATTTTCCAATAAAATGTTTTTCCTAGTATTCTTTAATTTTTTAAGTTTTAAAAGTAGATTTCATAATAAAAGGGTATCTTCCTAAATAATGTTTTTAATGATATATTTATGGTATTTATGCTCATCAATTCAAATAACCCATTATTCTAATTATAATCAACTGGGTATACGTTTTAATGATACCATCATTATTATTTATTAGGACGGTTTATGATCAGTTTGATTGGGGAAATATTAATATATTGAATGGTAGTTTTTCAATAAGAATATTTATGTTTATTATATATTAAATTATTGTTATACCATTTCATATAATGAATTCATTGGACTTAGTAAGTGACAAGTAGTTTAACGCCCCTAGTTTTTATAAATTAATATTTCTTCAAATAAATTAAATTTATTTGATGGTTTGCGTTTCATGTTACACCAAGTTAAGATTGATTTATATGAAATACAAAGATAATCTTGTGATACACACAACACTGATATTATATTGAGGTAAAAAAAACACTAATTTTGGATTGTGTTTCACACAATCCTGAGTTCGTTTGTTAGCTTGTGTGACATGTTAAACCGAGTTTACCAAACTACAATATACTCTTAATATTATTATTTAATACAAAAGTTTTCACCTAGAAATTGAAATGGAATATTCGAATGGGATTAACTAAATTATGAAAATATGATTTAAACGTTTTTATATTATGAATTATTTGGTTGCCAACTAGTTATAAATGCAATTAAAAACTATTTGAAAAAGATGAAATTCATTTTCTGAAAAAACTATTTTTTATGCACAAACATGTTTTATACAAACAAATTAAACAAACCAATTTTAATGAATGGTTCTAATTAAATATATATTATATATTCAATAAAATATTTATAATTCATATTATTTATTTTCTAGATAAGAGATAAGAATAAATCCAATTTTACGCATTAAAAGATGTATATTTCTAAAAGGTAGTTTTACCACCTTTCAATGGAACAATTATTTTGAAACAAATCTGTAAAACTATTACAAGTTATATTTGACAAAATTAACTTAATTTTACAAACTATATCATAAAAATAATCTTAGGGTGATTTCTTGGTATTTTTCTATGAAGTTTCATTGTTTTGATGAATAGTGAAAAATACTGAATTTTAATTGAAAACTATCTTTTCATATAATTTATTTATATAGTTAAAATATATTTTAAATTATTTTAAAGTATAATTAGTTAAATTATACATTAAATAATCCAATTTAAGTCATTATAATCAATTTCACATTGAAATTGGATATATAAACATTGCAAGCTTTTGATCATTTTCACTTTAAAAACCCACTTTGTCGACACATCTACGTGATTGATTTTAAATTAAAAATTTACACTTATGTGAATGAAATTTGTAAAAAATTATTCCATAATAAGAATAATTTAAAATTTAATATAAGTCAAACATATTTTTTTACGAAAAGGATTAGTGAAAGTAGTTAAAATTAATCACGAAGATTAAGAGAAAAATGAGCTTACTTAGGGACTAAAATTTAAAATTAAGGAACAAATGAACAATAAAATTATCAAGAACCAATTTTATGGAAATATGTATACCTTAATACTTCATTTGTCGACTTGGGTATATTATTTAATCATGTTGTTAGGTAAAAACATGGGTACACCTTACTTATTTTCAAAAATGTCAAGTGTGTCCTCTCCCCCTCTTATAAAAGGCCACCTGTCTTCCTCTATATTCACAACTTAAAAACCAATTGGTTTGGAAAATAACTGTAAAAATAAATTCTAAACATACCTATATTAATCCTATAATCCTTAATTTTGGAATAAATTCCATCAAGGATGTTTTTTGGTACTAACCAATAGGAGATACCCGAATAAGAGGTAGCGTTCATCAACGAATGATTTTTTTATTTCTTACTCAAAACCCTTTAATTAGTTTTATATCATGATTATATAATATCATCATTATCTTCAATATAATTAATTTTTTTATGTAAATTGTTTTACCAAAAACATTACACACTTCCATCTAATGGGATATGCAATCATTGTTCGTGTGTACGACAGACTATAGCCTCAGAAACCAATTTTGTTCATTCTTCCATTTCCAAATTTTAAGGTTGGTAATAAGGATGTAATTATAGTTTATATATGATATTTATTATTTTTATTATGTTACTATGATTTTGGAATTTTTATATAACATATAACTTCATGCTTTCCTTTTTTTTTGAGAATATAATAACATCATTCATGTGTATGCGAACTACCACCTCACAAAGCGAGGTGATTCGTTCACGCTTTACATGGAATATATTAACAATATGTTTAATATAAATATGTGATATATATAAAATAAAAATTCTACTATAATTATAATATATATATATATACCATTTAATCTTCTTTCTTTCAAAATGGTAGGAAAATGAAAACAGTGATCATGCGTACGTACGACCTGCCATCTCTATAAACAGTATATTTCATTTCATATTTACATATTTTATAGATTATTATAAATAATTATATATTGAATATAAATTATATTTATATCATGTTTTAAATTATGAAAATTAGGAAATTAGGAACAAATTATGAGGACCAAAAATAAAAAAGCATAATTATATGAAAAACAAAGCGATTATTACACAAAAGGCGACGTTAACATGGTATTGTTAATAAATAGGAAATAAAAAGGTCATAAAAAACCATATATGATATTATATACATTAATAAGGGTCTTTAATATATTTATATTAAACTTATATTTATTATATATGAAGTTTGAATGTATATGAAGGAAGTCAAGACTTAAAGTAAGAGGACTTCTAGTCTCACATTTATTTGTACGAGACTTATGCCATGTTCAAAAATCATTTATTTTATGTGGTGTATATAATTCCCTATAAAATTTTATTTCATGAATTTAATTTATTTAATGATGTTAAAAGTTTCAATTTATGTTATTATTTCACAGGTCTAACGATTCAAAAGTTACTCATGTATAAAGGGATATTTGTCTCACTTTTATTTTCCATGAGACACAAGCCATGTTCACCACATATTTCTTATATATGGGGTGTATACTTCCCATGTATTAATTTTATGATTATTATAATTATACATATCAGGATTTACATATTCATTTTAGGATATATCTGTCATGGGATTTATGGTTAAAATGTTTCAAAAGTGGTAAGGTGATTTTTTTCTTAATTTTAATTCTTTGAAACATACATCATGTTATGAAACTATATTCTTTCATGAGGTGTATATAAAACCCCTTTGCTTTTTAATATCTAGAATTTTTTCATCTTTACAGTATTTTAAGTTTCATTTTATGTTATTCCTATATGGTTTTTATTATTCAAAGTTTCTAAAGTGGAAAGTATTTATGAATACAATATCATCATTTATGAGGATTATATATGATTATGCATCTATTGATAAAGTCTTACGATCCATATCTAAAGAGTTCTCCTGAATTTTATTCTCATATATTTATTTATTATGTCTTTATATAATAGTACCACTTTCCACTATTTGGTACTTTAGATAATTTAAAAAATGTTTTTATGAAAATCCAACATTATTTCTCTCTTAGGTAAAAAATATGTTTTCTCCCAAAACCTTGTTTTATAAATTTTTTTCAAGAATATTTTTATATGATATTTTTACTAATTTTAAATAAAAATTATTTTGATTTTTTTAATTCTTTTAAAATATTTACAAGGTTATTTTTATATAAAAAGGCTCTTGAAATGTTTTATGTTTTCAAAAGAATTTTTCAAATAGGAAAGTATATTTCACTTAATAAATATGTTAAATGAATTTTAAATTCTTTATTTTTAAGATTCCAAATGTTATTATCAAATAAAATTATTCTGATTGTTTATGAAAGTGTTTTTCAATGAAAAGTTATTTTCCTTAATAAATGTTCTAGGTGATATTACAAAATCCTTCTCCATATAAGAGGAAATAATTTTATATAATTTATGTTTTAGTGGGGGTATGATCCAAGGATACCATTCATATTATTTCTCTGAATGGTTTATGTTTTGATGGAACGATATTTTTGAAACACGTATCAATTCTATGGGTTACACCATGATGAAATTCTTATGAAACACACTTCTTTAAGGGTTTATTCTACAATGAAATGTTTATGATACCCATTTCATTTCATGGGTTATGATATAATGAATATATATGATCATGTAGAACACATGTGTATGATTTTCATTATACGATGGGTGGGACCTATATCACCCTCCAATGCATTAGGTAATGATGGATAACTCGTGAGTATATATGTTATGTTTGAACTTGATTACATGTTCACAATGTTATATGTGAACATGATTACATGTTCATAATGTTACGTGTGAACCTTATTATGTGTTCATAATGTTATGTGTGAACCTGATTACATGTTCACAATGTTATGTGTTAACCTGACTTCATGTACATAATATTATGCATGAACCAGTTACATGTTCACCATGTTATGCGTAGAGCTGTCTTTCATGTCCATGATGATAATAGTGGACTTGGATGCATATCCATATGTTTATGCGAGGTCCTGGTATCATGAATTTAACATCATGAGTGAACATTTTTCTATTTATACATGTTCAAAATGTTATAATATATTGTGTATTCCACAAATCCCATGTCGTATTCCATTTTTATACTCATGTGGATCATGTTATTTTATTATCTTATGATTCATGTCTTATGAATTGGAAATCATTATGCAATGACTCATGATTATGGTCTTTGAAATGATGGGTATACTTTTCAAATGTTATAATCATGTTCTCATACCTGTATTCTCATGTTAAGATTACATGTATCCATTTTTATCATTATTGAGCATCTAATATCACCCTTTCTTACGTTTTATTTCCCTAGGTTATGAAAAAGGTTTTATGTAAGAGTTCTAAATGGGAAAATATTTGTGAGAAACATTGATGTTCTTTCACCAAGATAGAATATTGTGTTACAAGTTTCCAAATACACTAAACTATTATGGTCCTTGGGTATGTAATTTTGTAATATGATGGATATTAATCTAAAATGATGTAATATCCATGTATGAGAATCCTGGGTTGCTATAGTTGGTATCAAAGGAAAGGTTTAGTAATCCTTTGAAAAATAGGATGAGAAAATTTTAGTGAGATCCCTATGGATATTTCTAAGGATATGTATAGGGATGTATCTAAGGATATGTGTAAGGAAGAGTTAATGTATAGGAAAATATCTTGGAATTTTGGTAAAGGATCGAGAGAGTGCTTTCCTAGAAATAAATTCTTATCTGGATACTATAAGTGGATGTGGATCTGACACAGATTTACCTAGGGGTAAGATCCCTAAAAATACTGTATTGAGCTAGAATTGATTGGGAATTGGTGCATGACAACAATCCTTGTTACAAACCTAGTTTTAAACTCCCGATGGATACATTTAGAAAATTCAAAAACTCTTTATGATCCATCATGAATGATTTAAATATAATATGACTATAAATGACCCAGGATAAACCTAAGGTGTCATATATTAAATAAGGTTTCATAATTTGGACATCTTATAAGTGATTCTTCATGATTATTTGGTCCCCTACTATGATTAGTGTTTCTCACACTATGCTCTAGGTTTTAGTTGATGGATAGAACCAGAAGGAACTATGTTAACATTTTATATGAAATACAATTCAATGATTATGAGAAATTGAATGGGATTATGACAATAGATAAATAAATTGTGATTATTCCTAATAATATTTTATGATATATGATTAATAATGAGAAATTTAGTGAGATTATTGACAAAAATAATAATAGTAACATGGAAGTTTATGAAATTTCAAGCAGTAATAAATATAGATTAAAGATGACTTGGCTTCCTACCTATCATGAAAGTGGGAAAAAGACGTGGAGGAATATCTCTAATGTAGAGGAAGTTGTTATCTATGTGAAAAAATGGTCATATAGTGACATGTTATTTAGGAGTTAAATGTCTTAACTCTGAAGAACATTTTCATTACCCAACTTAATGACTTGACCCAAGAATTTACCTCTAGACCATGGAAGGACATATTCCATGCCAATCATTGAAGTGTAAGGATCAAAATATTTATGTATTTGGATTTAAGAATTATGAATATTAAAATATATAATTATTTTTTTGTGTAAGTTTTGATTAAGGATTTGAATGATTATGTTGAATAATGTTGATGGGCTAAAAAAGTTATTTAATGGCAAGGTGATATTTTTATTAAGGGGAATAACCCTTATCATATTACAAAGGATGAGAAAATGATGTTTAGTATGGATAAAGAGATGATTTATATCAATAATATTAATTGGATAATATTGATAACCTCATAATTGATAAAGTATTTGTTGAAAAAGTGATTTATGCTATCTTTAATTATGTTTACAACATTTTGGGAATTAAATATTATATAAAATAAACTATGTTCTATGTAAAGAATGAAGAAGTATGTATGTTTCCAATAAGGTTTTTTCGTAATCCCGGTTTTTACCATGTTTCAAGAGAATACATGATGAAGGTATTCACATGTTTGGTATATGCCAATAAAGATCCACTTTATGATATATGGGGGATTAATATTATGTTTATTGAAGTGACATTATCTCTAATGTTTTATATTTTCATCTTTTGGAAGGGTTGTAAGGACAACTATTTATGGAATGGTATAAGTTAAAATCTGAATAAGGTTTTATAGATTAAAGTATTATCTATCCATATGATGATTTATGCATATTATATAACCTATATTGACCATTTTATTGTGATAATAACTAAATAAATATGAAACGACTTATTATTCTATTTATTTATATCTCATGGCCATTTAGTACTTTAGGAATGGCAAATTCACCATCATTTTTAGAGTAAGATATGAAGTGAAAATTGATCAAGGAACAACCAAAGGGTGATATTCTGCATATAAAATAGTATTTAATCAAGTATATCTCAATGAAAACAATTCAAATATAGGAAAATGATCTTGAAATAAAATTTTGTCATGTTATAATTATTTTTGATGATATCAATGAACTCTTTCACACCTCTTTAGTTTTGATTTTTGATTGTTAAATTTATCTGGATCACCCAATTTATTGTGATCAGTGATCTATATCACTCTATTATTATTTATGCCTTTCTTCGATATGAAAATCTTCACTTCCCACCTATGATCTCATATATAGAAACCTAGTTATGAGATACCTTGGGTAATCATTATATTTATAACTTTATTTTTTAAAGGAAGTTTTATTATTCATTTTTAAGATGTGGGTTTTTAGGAAAGTAACATTAAAGTATAAACTTTTGACGAACCAGATGAATTTATAAGGTAAAATTCATTTTAAGGGGGGTATAATGTAACACCCTGAGTTTTTATTGATTATTATTTTTTGAATAAATTAAATTTATTTGATGGTTTGTGTTACACGCTACACCAAGTTAATATTTCTTTATATGCAACATCAAGTTAATATTTCACTATTCATAACAATTAGATTGACTTTTGGTACACATGAAACTAATTTTGGCTTGTTTTGTACACAATATCAAGTTCCTTCGACAACTTGTGTTACACGCAAGATCGAGTTTTACAGAACTACAATATATTATCAATATTTTAATTTAACTTGATAGTTTCTACCTAACCGTTGGAATTAAGGGTATGAATATGATTAACTAAATCATGAAAATATTAGTTAAACATGTTTATATAATGAATTATTTGGTTACCAATTATTTAGAAATTAATGTAAGAACTATTTGAAAATAATGAAATTCTATTTCTAATTTTTTTTTCTATACAAAAAATGGTTTATCATAAAAAACAAAACAAAAAAAATTGATGAATAATTTTAATTAAATATATATTATTTATTCAATTAATTATTTATGTGTTTTTTGTACAATATATAAGAATAAATCCAATGTTATGCATAAAGAAGGTGTATTTTTCTAAAAGGTAGTTTTACAACCTTTTAATGTAACACTTATTTTTAAAATAATTTTGACACTTTTAAAATTTATATTTCAAATAATAAACATAATTTTTTAAATTTTTATGTCAAAATTACCTTTGGGTAAATTTTGGTTATTTTTTTGAGAATTTTCATTTTTTGATGAATATTTAAAATAATGATTTTTAATTGAAAACTATTTTTTTTCTAATTTATTTTTATAGTTAAATTATATTTCTAATTAGTTTTAAAGAATAATTATTTTAATTATACACCCATTAATCCAATGTAGGTCATTGTAATTAATTTCACATTTAAAATGGATATAAAAACATTACGAACTTTTGATCATTTTCACTTCAAAAAACCATTTTCTCAACACATATGTGGGATTAAATGTAATGAACAAGATTTTAAATATATTATTTTTTGTTATTGTATCAATTATTTACAAGACCAGGTGATGATACAACATGATATTCCAAGGCTCGGTGTGCCTAGAATAAATGTTTGAAATATTTTAAATATATTAAATATCACACGCACATGTTAGAGTACAAAGGAATGGGAATTCCATGTACTCTTACATGGACATAGCTAGAACAATAATACACAGGCTAATCCACGTATAGGTACACGAGATGAATTACATAGGAAGCATCACGTCGTGTACTTCTACATAGACATGGTCCATTTACACAGACACGAACTAGGGTTGAAGGTACATGGGGTGTAACACTACTACATGTCGTGTACACCTTTAATGTTGGCTTAGATCCCTTGTCCTATATATCTTGGAAAATTTTCATCAGGGTGTGCTCCCCATACACATTCCTTAAGGGTTAATATGGAATCACCTTCTACACATAGGATAAGGATCCCTTCAAGAGGACTTCTTGGATAGAGTTTTTTGGAATCCTTATTTGAGTCCATGAGTGAGCTCCTCTATCATCTTATTACCATAGATGGAGTTATTAATATCATCATGACCAACACTACGTGGGTGTTGATCCTCTCACTACCACAAAATAGGGAAAGGGCAACGCTTCCCTTTATCAGTACTAAACAGAAAGCACTGATAACGGGGTATGCCTTTATCAGTGCTATATAAAATCGCTGATAAAATGTAACATTTCTCAACGCGTTTTTAGCGCTGATAAAGGTATATCTTTATCAGCGCTAGAAAAGTGATGATAAATGAATGTTTTATCAGCGCTTTTATTTTAGAGCTGATAAAACATACCTTTATCAGCGCTTTTAATGAGCGCAGATAATGGTTCTGTCAGTTTTTATTTAATAACTCTCACAGGCCATCCTCGCTTGCACGTGGTCAAGATCTCGCAGAAGCTGAACCAGGCCCCTTGCCACGTGACCTCGTCCTCCTCGTCCTCATCCTTCGTCCTCCATCCTCATCCTTCCTCCTCATCCTCCTCATCCTCCTCCTTCTCCACCGCAGCCGCCGCCTCCGCCCCCGCTCCCGCTACCACGACCGCCTCTACCTCTGCCGCCACCACCCTTACTGCCGCGACCGCCGCCTCCTCTGCCATCGCCGCCGCCTCCGCCTCTGCCACCACCGCTGCCTCCACCCTCACTGTCACGACCGCTGCCGCCTCATCCTCCTCCTCCTCATGCTCTCAAGGTGGGAGGTGAGTTCCATGGATGATATTCCCTTGGTATATTATTTATATATTTTGTGTGTGAGGACCAAATAGTGAATATAGATGTGAGATTGGAATAATACCATATCTTGAGCCTAATTCCAGTAAGGATTTCCATAATAGATAGTGTGGTCTTAATGTGATTATGATTATGTCTAGGGATGTGATTCATAATTAGTGATGAGTGTTGAAATAAGAGATGTTATTGATATTTAGCAACACAAGTGGGTTGTTTGTGAATGATGTGGAATTGGATACCCTATAGGTTCTATAGGGATATCTTGACTCTAAGATGAAGTATATGGTAATTGTTTAGTTATGATGGTTCACATGTGTGAGAGGTCTACTAAGGTTTTGTGTAATGACTTCTGTGGATAACCAACCCTTGTTTTCATTTTTTTTATTTTGAGTTACCATGGGCGGTAAGTTCTACCCCTTCGAGTTGAATATTTATGTATGAGATACAAAGGAAATAGTTTTAAATCTTATGGTTATATGGATTCCCAAAGATTATCCCAATGGAAATGAAGATGGATCCATATTAATTTTCATCACATAGCATAATCTCACAGTTATATGATTAGACAAAGATGAACCCATAATACAAAACATATCACCTAGTATGTTTGTCACATATATGAATAAATAAATTAGAAAAAAACATGCTACAAAGCATAAAGGTACCATTAAATACTTACATTGGTTAACATGTTTTAGAAATTGTTTATCTTCATCTGTGCCTTATACTTGCACCCATGAATTTTAAGGTGAGTATGTGTACACGATAGTTGAACTTCTTAGAGAAGAGTTTCTGGAAGAGTATAAGAGACATGATGCAATGAAGATCATTAGAGTGTTGGAGCAAATGTGGTTGCTACAAACAATGTGGCAATCAGCTTGTGTAATGCGACCTAAGTTACAACTTGCATGTATTGTAACTTAGGCCACGTTGTACAAGCCGATTGCCACAATGAATAACAAGATCTTCATTGCTTCATGTCTCTTATACTCTTCTAGAAACTCTTCTCTAATAAGGTCAACTATCATGTACGCATACTCACCTTCAAATTCATGGGTGCAAGTATAAGGAACGAATGAAGATAAACAATTTCTAAAACATGTTGACCTATGTAAGTATTTAATGGTACCTTTATGCTTTGTAGCATGTTTTTTTCTAATTTATTTATTTGTATATGTGACAGACATACTAGGTGATATGTTTTGTATTATGGGTTTATCCGGAGTCTGTATGATTTCCTGTTTCCACATTTCATTTTAAATAGCATGTTATAATTATATATTTACTTTACCCTAATGGCTCAAATAGTCATGCATATTGTAGATGTTGCTAGAATGCTGTAGGATTCTTTTCCCCAATGGTAGTACAATTTTAGGATGTTTTCATTGATGAGGTATAAAATTTACTTCTTAATAAAGAGATAAACTTTATAATCTAGTTAGTTTTGGGAGAAAATTCAGTTTATGTAACAATTTCTAAAATAACAGCAAAAGAGAATCAGTTGTTTGAATTACAATTTGATGATATAGAATATAATGGTTTCATATGGCATAGTACTTTACCATGGGGTTTTATAGTTCACTAAAATAGATGGTTGATTGGTATTTATTATTTTGTTGGACTATTGGAGATTGAACCTGATGAGAGTCATAAATATGTATCCTCATCCACGCATTGATAGTCACATTGATCATCTATGAGGTTCTATGATCTTATCCAAGATAGATTTGACATTAGGATACCATTAGATGAGTTGGACATCGATGGACCTACCATGGAATGCTTTTAGGAGTAGTTATGGCCTGTATGATTTTTTAGCAATGATATTTGGTTTAACTAATGCATTGGTTGTATTAAGGGACTTGATGAAGAGGATATTTCATCCTTTTCTAGATCAGTTTTTAGTAATTTTTTTAAATTAAATATTAGTGTACTCCCAACCCATAGTTGATCTTGACCAACATCTTATCATCACCTTGATTACATTGAGATAACATCATATTTATTATTGTTTTCTCCTGTTACTCATTGGTTTCATCTTGTTCGCTTGTCATGTATTTTCTAAGGCATCATTTAGTCTTTGTAAGACTAACATGGAATAAATTTGATATATGTCAGATTAAATCAGGTATCTTATACATACACGATGTTCACCCTACTGGACACACCATGTATATGGATTTCACTTGTGTTTAAAGGAATTTGTACCATGATTTGTTTTTATAAAACCCAAACAATGCTAACTGATTAATTAAAACATAATATTGGGCAAGTTCTCAAGATCGAACCCATAAAGACGATGAATATGAATAAAGAATGGATGAATTCCAATCGGTTGACAAAAGAGTATGAATATGGCGTGAAAGAGTTTATCAAGTTTGCAGAAGATCATGCATGTGACCCTTCTCAAATCCTTTGTCCGTGTTTACGTTGTTGTTATTCAAGACAAATTAGTCCAGAGGAGTTGGAAGAACACCTGATCTGTCATGGAATAGATCGAAGTTATACATGTTGGAATAAACACGGGGAAAAAACCAATGTAGGTAGTGACTCAGAGTACACGACATTTTATAGATCATCTGATATGATTAGAAGCGTGAACAATGAAGACGATCGTATGGAGGGTGTGATTACAGATGTGAACGATGATGAAGATCGTATTTAGGAAATGACAAGGACAGTTGAAGATGAACTTCGTGATTGCCCAAAATTGTTTGAGAAGTTAAAGAGTTGTGCAAAAACGTCATTGTATGCTGGTTGCACTAAATATACAACATTGTCAGCCGTATTGAAGCTGTATAATTTGAAAGCAGGTAATGGGTGGAGTGACGCCAGTTTTACGGAACTACTTGCTCTCTTGAATGACATGCTCCCAGAAGATAATGAACTCCCAAGCCAAACATATGATGCCAAACGAATGCTACGATCGATGGGTATGATCTCTGAAAGAATACATGCTTGCCCGAATGACTGTATATTGTTTCGCAAGGACCACAAATCACTTAAAGAATGCCCAAAGTGTGGTGCTTCCCAATACAAGAAAGATGATTCTAGTCCTACGAAAGTTGTATGGTACTTTCCAATCATTCCTAGGTTTAGACACCTATATGGAAATGAGGAGACAACAAGACAATTGACATGGCATGTAGATACAAGAATTAATGATGGGAAACTACGTCACCCTGCAGACTCTCCTTAGTGGAAGAGAATTGATCACGAGTATCCTGAATTTGGGAACGAGCCGAGAAACCTTCGTCTGACGTTATCTACAGATGGGGTGAATCCTTTTGGTTTTCAAAGAAGCATTCACAGTACATGGCCAGTTATGTTGGTAAATTATAATTTACCTCCGTGGTTATGAATGAAATGAAAATACATCATGTTATCTATGCTTATATCAGGACCAAAACAACCGGGTAATGATATTGATGTTTATTTGGCCCCATTGATCGAGGATTTGAAAATATTGTGGGATTCAGGTGTTACGATGTATGATGCTTACAAAAATGAACAGTTCACTTTGAAAGCCATGTTGTACGAGACGATAAATGACTTTCCTTCTTATGGAAATTTTTCAGGATATAGAATTAAAGGAACTCAAGGGTGTCTCGTTTGCGAACAAGGTACACAGTCAATTAGGTTGAAACATTCATCGAAAACCGTGTTTCTAGGACATCCCAGATTTCTACCCCGACGACATAAGTACCGATCCTGGACGACATCATTCGACAGAAGTTCAGAGGAATGTACAACACCGTCTCCACTAACAGGTGATCAATTTTTTGAGAAAGTGAAAGATTTGGACACTACTTTTGGTAAACCATTTTTGAAAAACCTTACGAAAAGTAGTTGGAATAAAAGATCAGTTTTTTTTGAATTACAATACTTGAATTGTCTGTATGTTAGACATTTTCTTGATGTTATGCATGTTGAAAAAAATTTATGTGATAGTGTCATCGGCACGTTGCTAAATGCACTTGGCAAAACAAAGGATGGAATTAAAGCTAGATTGGACATGGTTGAGATGGGAATACGAGAAGAGTTGGCACCAGTGGAGGGTGAAAAATGGAAATTTCTTCCTCCTGATGCTTATACTCTTTCCAGGTAGGAGAGATATCAGTTTTGAAACTTCTTGAATGACGTAAAGGTCCCAGATGGGTATTCATCAAATATCAAGAACATCGTGTCAATGGAAGATTTAAAATTAAAGGGTCTGAAATCACATGACTGCCATGTTTTGATGCAAGATCTAATTCCTATAGCTTTACGTTGCATTTTTTCCAAGAATGTCCTCCATACATTAACGAAGCTCTGTTTCTTCTTCAAAGCTATATGCAACAAAGTTATAGACCCGACGAAATTGCCAACTATGGAAAGAGAAATTACCGTCATATTATGTGAATTGGAAATGTTCTTCCCACTGATATTTTTCGATATGATGGTTCATTTTATGGTTCATTTGGTGAGAGAGATTCGACTATGTGGTCCTGTACATTATAGATGGATGTACCCCATTGAACGGTATATGATGATTTTGAAAGGGTATGTCAAAAACCGAAGTCGTCCAGAGGGTTGTATTGTGGAGAAATATATTATTGAGGAAGCTGTTGAATTTTGTACCGAATACCTGTCTGGTGTGGAAATCGTTGGCCTACCGAAATCTCGTCACACTGAGTGGCTTGAGGGTGAAGGAATTTCTAGAAGAGGCTTTGTCACAATCAATATTACAGATCGGGAGCAGGCCCACCTTTACGTTTTGTATAACAGTTTCGACGCTGACCCATATGTTCAAACCCACAAAGAAATTCTTAGGCATTTGAATCCTTCTAGGGCTGAAAAATGGATATCAGATACACATAATCGACAGTTTATAGGATGGTTTTGAGACCATATTTTTAAGTAGTTATATGAAAATCTAGAGTCAATTTCAGAATGACTTTGATGGCTAGCCGTAGGAGCAAGTGTGTATGTATTATCTTATAATGCTTATGTAGTTAACGGTTATACATTCTATACTAATGAACATGATGAAGACAGTACCATGTAGAATAGTGGGGTTACACTTGTGGCTGAGGCGATGCATGTTTTCAGTGCTAAGGATAAAAATCCAATTTATGCGAATATGTCATACTTTGGCATCATCAAACGAATATGGGAGTTGGATTATAAGAAATTCAAAGTGCCGATTTTTCAATGCAAGTGGGTTGATAATATGACTGCTGTTAAAATAGATGAATTAGGATTCATGAAAGTTGATTTCAGTAAGGAAGGGGAGAAAGACGAAACATTTATAATGGCATCACAGGCAGTACAAGTATTTTATGTTCCAGACCCCGCAAAACGAATTTGGTCAATTGTTCTGTTATCGACCAAACCAACTGAAGGGTCAGATGAAAGTTCAACGAAGGTTGACCCTTTTATAGGGACTTCACAATCATTTCGCAGCGGTCCAAATGTAGAGGGCGTTTTTTATGTCAGAGGAGACCACAATGAAGGAATTTACATAGTCGATAGAGGAGTCAAATCACTTCAGCCTTTAAAGAAAAAAAGAGAGTACAATAATCAGGTTATTTGTTTATTGTAACATACATTGTGTTATGTTATGTTATTATCTATTCGCTTCCATTTTTATGTAATCTAAATTAAATATTAAACCAATTTTGTAGATAATGACTTCTGCACCTACTGATGCGCCCAATCCCAAGGCACAAAAGGTCTCCCAACCAGCAGCTGGTGGTCCCACTGCAGAGCAACAACAAGTTTCTCAACCAAATGCTAGTGGTCCCAGTGCAGAGCAACAACAGGTTTCTCAACCTATTGTTGTTGGTCCTAGTGCTGAGGTACACAAGGTTTCTCAACCTTTTTCTACTGGTCCCATTGCCGATGATAGCGCTCTGGGGGAAGATATTGATGGTACTTATGAGAAAATGGTAGGAAATGAAACCCTAAAAGCACAAAAAAAAACAAGAGCGTCGTAGTTTGACAGTGTTGGCCAAAATCCTTAAGGAAAAAAGCAAAAGGCATCAAATTTGAGGTGGGATGGAATAAGAGAGGCCAACATGTTAACTCCAACAAAGCCATCTTTAGTAGCTACATTGGAATCTTCACTCGGCAACACGTGACGATTAATGTACAGTCGTGGCACCATGTTGTCACTGGGCTGAAGACACTAATGTGGGAAGAGATTACGGTAACATTATGATATCATTTTTTTAATTTATTAAAATAAAATAAAATACCAAAACATTGACTTACTCTTCATCATCCATTAAAGAGTTCATTTATAGTAGATGTCTCGCACAAGGAATATGTATTAAGAGTTGCAGGAAGGATTCATAGAGGTTTCCGCACAATTTTAACGAAATATCATCTTAAAGATGCAGAAGGGAAAATCAATCCGCACCCACCTCCTCTTTACGCACACTTGATATCCTAAGGAGTGTGGGATGCGTTTAGAAACTGTCGTAGAGAGCATACTTTTCAGGTACACTGTGTGGGGGTAATAAGTTGTTTGACATTTTCTTGTATTCATCACTCTGATTGACAGTTTTTTATTTATGAAACAGCTACTGAGTGCTGAAAATAAAAAACGCGCAATAGAACCAGCGTACCCTTACTTTAAAGCAAGGATGGGGTACGCTAAACTCGATAAAAAATTGGTACGTCTTTTAAATCTACCCTACTACTAGTATGTGACATAAAACAACACCATAAGAATGTTTCTCTGTTTATATGCAGATTGATGAATCGAAATCGAAATCCATATCCATCCAATGCCATGTGCTATGGAAGGAGGCTCGTGTAAATAAAGAGGGGACATTGATAGATGAAAACACACAAAAAGTGTGGGAAACATGTGTAAGTATGACATAATATAAATTTGAGTCTCTTTAAATCACAATTACATGACAATAACTACTTATTTTTCTATATTTTCTATCTGAAATAGTCACAAGAATCAATAACAACCGCACCAGATGCAGACATACTTTCAGCAGCCTTGAAGCAGCCAGAAAAGTATGGCCGCGTCAGAGGTGCGGGTTTTGGGGTGACAACCCGAACATATTTTCAAAAAAAAACAAGCGGAGGATCAAAATGAAAAAATGGAAAAGCTGCAAGAACAATTATCTATTTTTCAAGAAGAATTACAATACCAAAGAGAGATGATAGAAAAATTGATGGGGGAGAGGCAAAGAGAAGAAACAACTCAACAACAACCCGTGCGTGATGATCTCGCCCCACCCCCACCAACTTTGAGGCGAGCCATTCCACTAAAAAACCTGACTTAGGTGAGGTAATCAATGTTTTAATAATTGTTTCTGTGAAATGTGATTTACATAGACACTGATACATTTCTTGTACTAATATTCCATAGGGTGAAAATGACTGTGATTTATATTTATCAACTCCCACCTATCACCTTGTAGCGAGGGCTACAGTGTTCAATATGCAAAACGACATGCAACACAACAGACAACTTCCAAAAGATTATCTTAGAGTGTCAATTAATGTAGCTAATGAGCCGAGTGCCGAGCTACATGTTTCAAACGACGATGATGACATTCATATGGTTGAACAAGCTGTTGGAACATTCATTGCATGGCCGACAGTTCTTGTAAAAAAACATGTCGACAAAAAGGTATTCATTTCTTATTTATTTTTTAAGATGGACCTTTAACATTTAATGAAAAATGGTCTGAACCGATGACTGTTATTACAGAATGACAAAGACTGTGGGGTGAAATGAAATATCAGCTCAAAACTATCTCAAGGATCAACCAACCGATTGAAACGGTCTACTGAGAGCACCTTCACCCCACCCGTTCTATATCCATAGATAATATCATTGCAGGCTCATCTGGATACAATGTTGAAAGATGGAAGTACTCACATAGTTTCTTTCGAAAAAGATATGTATGGAGAGGAGATATCAGATTTCATTAGTGCTGAAAATGTAAATGAAATCCTCAAGTATGAATGGCTAGGCGCCTTAGTTGTAAATGTATACATGAGGTAAGTTTTCATGATTTGATTTTACAAAAGCTGATATACTCTAATAATTTTGACTAAATAAATTTTATATTTGTCGCATACGTATATATGAAAAAATTGAAGGGATTTCCCCATGAATTTTTTTTTGTACTCATTAGTCCTCACACCACATCTTCAAAAGATGAAATAGATTCTGTTAAAGAGGCTGCAATAATGTCATCCCTGCTCAAATCATTTGAAAACAAAATTACGGATGACAGAATCTTTTTAATAACAACGATGCAGGGGTAAAACTCTACAATTTAATCATATCAACTATATTTTATTTTATTTCTTTACTTATTCCTTTTTGTATTTTTAGGGAGCATTGGATGCTGATTGCAGCAAATTTGGATACTCCAAATATTTATTTTCTGGATTCAACGCATGGATATCCAACAAACCGACCAAGCATGATGGAGTTTGTTAATTTGTAATACACTAGATCCAACATTTTAAAAATAAACATCTAGTTATATAATTTATTTTATATTTTAATGAGGATTCTGTTATGATAGGGCGGTGCATTAATATCATCTAATGCATGGAATGAATCCAGGGCATAAGGATAAGCACGCCTACCAGATCTACAACTGGAAAAGTATCTGGGTATATATAATAACATTTCACTATCCAAACACATATCAAAACAAATTACTTATTGTTGTTGATGTTTCTGTAGTGTCCAAAACAAACAAACAGAAAGGACTGTGGTTATTATGTTGGTAAATTTATGAAAGAGATCGTATTTCATCAACAAACTAGCATCCCTGATGAGGTATATTTGAAAATAATTACGAGTTCATTTAAAATATTTGTTAATCCTTTGTGTATTTATATTTTTTCAGTACTACCATGACTGTCGCAAAAACTCATATTCAGAAGATGATATACATGTGTTTAGAAACGAATGGGCAACATACCTGATGGAAGATTGTACACAAATAGGATGAAGGTGAATTACTACCACTGATGTTATCTATATATGATCATTGATTATCCTCCAACCTTCTTTGGTGAATTGAGAATGCTCCGATGTATTGAAATCTTAATTTATTACTCAATGTTTTCTATCCCCGGATTGATATTATTGATCTTTGAACAAATCAATATTGAAGTAAGGCATAATGGTGTGCAGTGCATATAGGGTGAACTATGAAACCACCGAGGATCAACAAAATCCATTTTCTATATCTCGTTTTTTTTGAACTTGTATTTGAGCACATGTGTTGTTGTTTGACTTTCACAATTATTTCTAGGTAGATGCATGAGATAATCAGTATCGTTGACAGATTTTTTGGAACCAAAATATGTGTCCCAGGTTAATTCAAGTAAGGGAAAGGCTGGTTGAGATGAAATCCAAGCTCAAACGACTAGTACATCATCAAAAGAATCAACCCTGTGATGCACCATCATGTAGAATCTGGTCCTCGTGATGTTTTGAGGTGTTTATGGAAGGTATGGGGAGTCTGATAATCCCCATGGACACCATAAATAATGTTTACAGACAGCTCCACATGTTTTTTGTGCCTCATGCCTCTTTACAAGGATCATGCCATTCACATGGTCCATCATAGCACGTATGTCCCATTCAGCCCATTGCTACTCTTGGAAGAACCTGAGAATTTGACAATGCATAAGCCCCACAAGACCCATAATCATCCAACCAAGAGTATTCCTAATGTGAAGGGAAGATAACCATGGGTAATACCCACAACACACCTCTTTTAAATATATGGGTTTTGATCCTTGTATTCTAAATAGGGTACGTAGGAAGCCTCCATGAGGTTAAATCCCAACTAATGGTAAACCATGGTGACCCCCTCACTAGGGTACACCTTCGCTTATTTTCCCTATTGTATTTCCCTTAGTGGCATCTGAATAATTCTTCAAAATGAGAAACCTTACCTTTATGGGATGCACCACACTTGGGTTAGACCTCATTGGGCGTTTTGATCCATCTATTAGGTAAAAATTCCAGGTGCTACCTCCTAGAGATGTACCTACCTAATCCACCTTTATAAGTGTTTTGATCCACCCAGGTCTTACATCTCTGTAAGACATTAAATCATGACCCTTTATCCTTGTGGGATGTTAAACTCATGGATTACCACAAGTTAAACATGGGTTTCTATTAATATATTCAATATTAATGTTTAATCAGTCCTTATTAAGGTATTGTGGAGGTGTGGTTTTATGTTTTCCAGCAGATTTCGGAAGATTCCACTCTTTATGTAGGTGATTCCATTCTTTTACATTATATGGTGATTTTATTATCCAGTATTTTCTTGCTAAGTGTACTATATGAAATGTTTGTGTGGTTAAAAATGTGTTATCAAAGGAATCTGGGGTGTGTATAGACTTAAAAGTTATTTTTAAAATGAACGTAGTTGTATTTCTTGTGGATTTTCATGCTTAAGTCCTTTAAATGTGTTTGAAGAAATAAGAAAGTTCTGTGATGGGTGTTTTCAAATGGATTTAATGTGTTTGTGAATTTTAAAGAGGGTTTTCTTATGAGATGTAGAGATTATATATATGTGTATTTACATTGAATGAAATTACATTAGAATGTGTTGATATATATGATGTGTATAATGTAAATTGAGCACAATTTCCATACAAGGTATTTTCTTTATGATGTGCAGGGGACAGGGTGAGAGGGAAGGGGTGGTTTTCTGGGGGAGGCGGAAGGGGGAAAAGTGGTAGGGGGAAGGGGTAGGGGGTGTTCTGGGTTCTTTTGAAATATATAGGGGGTGGGAAGGGGGGTGTGCAATGGGCAGGGGGGAAGTGCAGTGGGCAGGGGTGTGCTGGGGAAGGGGACAGGGGGTGTTCAGGGGGAAGGTAGTGTGCAGGGGTATGGGGTGTGCTTGGGGGTGGGCAGTGTGTAGGGGGTGTGCTAGGGAAGGGGGCAGGGGTGCTTCTTTTTTATGGAATGGGGGGACATAATATTTGTTTTATGGTTTGTGCATCACTAGTATAATTGGTTATTTTATGTTGTGTGCCTCACTAGTATAATTCCATTTAGCATCCCCATTATTTATTGAATTATTGTATTACTAACATAATATTTGTTTTATTATGTAGGTGAAGTCTTTTTCCTCAGTTCAAATGCTTTGTTCAGAAACCGCCGCCATGGATGAAATTTTTTTAGAGCGGATGGATGCAAAAAGGATGGAACATCATTGTTTTTAACTGTTTGTTGGATAAATGTAATTGTAACCAAATTAAACATTGTTTGAAATGTATATAGAAGTGTGTTGTTTTGTATTCATGATTTTAAGTAAATGTATATATCATTTTTTGTTCTTTTGTGATTTGTGTGTGGGTGTTGTGTGTGCTGTGTGTAGGTTTTGTTTGGACTGTGCAGGTGCTGTAATGTGTGCAGGTGCTGGGCAGGTTCTGTGTAGGTTCTAGATTTGGATAGGATCTTTGGCCTTTATCAGCGCTAGTTAAGCACTGATAAATGGATAATATATCAGCGCTATTTTGAGCGCTGATAAAGTAGACCCCCTTTATCTTTGCCGAGATTAATAGCGGTTTTTTAGACCTGTTAAAGGCCGTTTTTAGTGCTGTTATAAGCCATATTTGTAGCAGTGTCTATGAAGAAAGTTGTTCCAGATTGATTTGTTGATATACCCCATAGCCTTGGGAGTGACCCTTATCTGTGCATCATATATGTTTAGAATTCAATGTATATTTCTTATGATGAGACCTTACAAGAAATAACTCTAAGAAGGATGCCATCCATGATATCATACTCATGGAGTGTGTTCTCCTGGATAAGTGCTATGTAAAATTATAGAGCTAGAATCCTAGGCTAACATTATGGTTATGACTTTACATTGAGACTATGTGCCTTGGTTAAGTATATCTAGATATTATTGTTATATTAATTGTATATATATACCTATGTAGAGATGAATATTATTCCTTTATTGTGTGTTTTTTGGTTTCTAGGTGTCTTATTGGGTATTGTTATACACATCCCTATATAGGATTTTCCCACATGTGTCATGTATTGTGTAGACGATTGAACTTTTGAAATAGTCCTATATAAAATAGGACTAGATGGTTCTTAGTGAGTGCAGAAAGACCGAGGTGTGTTCCTACAGTATCTTGATAGTAGTCCATATCTTTACCTGTAGGTTGGTCTTATTTTCAGACTCTTTGTGGTATATTTTTATTGCCTTGTTTATTTTCTTTTACTTCCTATCATACTCTATTTTTGGTATTTAGATGTATGCATGATTTTTTTCCAGTTGTTTTTCAATTTTCGAATTTTTTTCACTTTGAGATGTGTGTGTGTGTACAGGTACTTAGGCTATGGCCTCCCATGTCAGTGATTTGACTACTCAGCGTTAGTCGCAAATCTTTTTCCTATTTGAGGTGGGCTTGGGGAGTAATAAATGGGACCCATTAGGATAGGTTGTGATAGAGTGGTATCAGAGAATTCAGTTCTAACTTAGGACCAAAGTATGTGATATTTGTTTGTGGAAACCATGTCAAGTGTTTCAAGTTCATCTTTTAGTCCAGGGATACCTGTGTTGGTACAGAGGCCGACATATCCATACACCAAGACAAAGACTCAGGGTATCATTCGAATCGATACATGAGAACATTGGTTGTAGGTAAAATAATGGTACATGTATCATATAGAAATGGTTTTTGGTTTCCATGTCCTTCTTAAATTAGCACTCCAGATATACTCTTTGATCATGGTACATCTTGTTTATTTTAGGATGCCTCCATGGTGTATTCTAGCTAGGGTTCAACATCTAGATCATGAGGATGATCATATCAATGATGAGATATCGATACATGGATCAGATCTAGATGTGTTACCTTCAGGTGGTGCACCACCTATACCACCACCTATAGAATAGTAGATGACACCCGTGGTACCAACCAATGAGGTGAAAAATCTTAGCACACTTCCTAAGTTTCATTGAAAGAGACCCCTTAGGTTCCAAGGCGAGCCTAACTCAAAAGCAGCTAAGGACTAGATTGAAGTGCTGATTTGAGTTTTCAATATGTTTATGAAACCAGTAGATCATATAGTGGATCTAGCAGCAAGCCTTCTCCATGGTTCAATATAATAATGGTGGTGGTTAGTGACCCAGTCTTATGATGAGGAGACTCAAGCATGGTCAAATTTTGAGTTCCTTTTTTAGAGAGGAGTTATCTGCAGCTATGATAAGGGATATATGTATCCATGAGATTTTCTATCTCTAGCAGGGAAACACGACACTAGATGAGTATTCATCATGGTTCACCAACATTTCTAGGAATTCAATGGTTATTGTTTAGGATCAGTTATTCTAGGCTCAGACCTTCGAGTGAGGACTTTGTAGAGGCATCCAATCCAATGTTATCCCTATATTAATTCCAACCTATGGTCGGATACTAGAGTGAGGTTTGGTGGTTGATATTTTTTAATTGAGAAGACACAACCATTGGTTTCCATAATTGGCTCTAGAGGTGCATAAAACTCATCAGTTGGGAGTTGACATCAGTCTCAGGGACCTGAATGTGTGATATGTTTTGGGAGTAGGTACCGGGATATGAGGTCTGTGGTTCAGGGCTTGCAGGATGGGTCCAGTCATCCAAGGGAGGGTTGGTGCTACTCATGTGATGACATGGTACATATTGTATGAGATTTTCCAACGCATTGTACATCTGTCAGATATACTGTGTATGGTCCACTGAGGCAGAGGTAGCAGCAAGATTAGACAGGTCCACTGGGAAATGGACATGGAAGAGGATCCGAGAGCATAGTTGGATGTGGTTTAAGCTTTGATTTCTTATCACCTCCACCCCTTGGTGGTCCATGCTAGGCTCAGGGATTTGGACGGAAGGGGGTAAAACTGTAGGTAGACGAGGATTAAAACCCAAATGCTCCAAAAATGATACAAGCTATGATCTGTGTCTTTTCTACATTAGTTTCATTACTGATTAACACAAGTGATAGTCATTATTTTATTTCCACATATCTAGTTAGAGACTTAAGATTCAGGTTGAGCTATTAGATCAACCCTTGCACTTAGATACACCTATTGGAGATGAATCAAAAATCACACACTTGTGCTAATAGTGTGGCCTAACTCTTAGAGGTGATAGTTTAGATTGGGATATCTTTATAAAAATGACGATTCCTTACAATTTCATCTTAGATATAGACTCGTTATCAATAGTTCATGCCTATATTGATTGTTCTTGGTAGAGGATGTGATCTGTCTGTTGTGACGGAACAAGGATTTCCTTTGTGGGTGAAAAGGAAACTCAGGAAGCACAAGATGGACTCATGAATAGAAGGGTGAAGTCGATTACTCATCAATTGGCTAGAATGACCCTTGATGTAGTGGATGTTATTAGTTTTTAGTTCCCTACAGTGGTGGTAGAGTATGGGGATATTTTCTATGAGGATGTTCTAGGTTTACCTCCCCATTGAGATATAGACTTATGTATTGATCTACACCTTGATAAAACACTTATATCTACACTATAATATTATATAGTTCCCAAAGATCTTTGTATGATGGGGGTATAGTTGGAGGACTTGTAGAGGAAGGGATTTTTTATACCCAATGTTTCACCCTGGTCAGCCTCATTTTCTATTATCAAGAAGGAAAATGAGAGCTTGAGGTTATGTGTGGACTACCAGAACTTAAACTAGGTTACCTTGAAGAATAAGTATCCACTACCAAGAATTAATTACCTTTTGTATTAGTTGATAGGGACACTATTATTCTCAAAGGTTGACCTTAGGTCAGTATATCACCAGTTGTGAGTATGGGATGAGTATATAGTGAAGATAACATTCAACTATTGATATAGTCACTATGAGTACTTGGTGATTCTCTTTGTCATAAATAACTCCCCAAAAGTGTTCATGGGACTCATGAACCAAATCTTTAAGCCTTTCTTAGACTGATATGGGGTGGTCTTCATCGAAGATATCCTTGTTTACTTAGCGTCTAAGGGGGAATATACGAGACAATTGAGGTTGGTTCTGGACATACTCTGAGAGAACCAACTCTATAGGAATCTATCAAAATTCTAGTTATGGATTTAGGAGGTCCACTTTCGAGGATACATTATCTTATAAGACTAAGTGGAAGAGGACCTGACCAAGGTCAAGGAAGTTTTAGCTTGGGATCCACCGAAAAGAGCAACATTGGTATAGAACTTTCTTGGGTTAGATGGATATTATCAAAGGTTCATACATGATTTCTCTCGGATATCAGTACCCATGATAGATTTTACCTAAAAGGAGAAGAATTTAATGTGGATATAGAGGTATTGGTAGGATTTTTAGGAGTTAAGGTAGATATTTATGAGAACTCCCATATTGATATTACTAGAGGAGGGTGATGAGTTTGTTGTATTCTGTGATGTATCAGGAATCAGTCTTGGTTGTGTTCTGATGCAGAGGCAGGTAGTGATTTCTTATGGTTCTCATCATTTGATACCACATGAGATGAACTATGTGACCCACAATATTGAGTTAGTTGTAGTAGTCTTCATATTAAATATGTGGAGATACCACCTAATGGGTGAGCTGTTTATCATCTATTATGATCATAAGAGTCTCAAGTATATATTCTATCATAAGGATATTAACATGATACATAGGATATGGATAGATTTCCTCTAGTATTATTAATTCAAAATTATCAATACTCCTATGAAGGAAAACATGGTGGAAGATTCTCTCAATAGGAGATATTTTTCATATTTTAAGGAGGATTTATAAAATTTGGACTCATTTCAGTTATCCTTTTTGTATGGAGATACAATTTCTTACCACCAGTTGATGGTTTTTACCCCTCCACTTTTACAGTGAGTCAGGGAGGTATATCATGGGGATACTTACTATGAGACCCTACATAGTTAGACATCTCCTAGAAATTCTCCTGACATGTTTTTTAAAGGTGACATGCATATCATTCATTTTAAAGGATGCACAATAGTACAGGTGATGTTGCATGAGGAGGTTCTGAGAGTTTTTCATACATCTCCTTTGGTGGAATATTTAGGTGTGTAAAATATGTACCAAGACCCCTGATGTTTTTTTGGTGGTAAGGGATAAAAAATGAAGTTATAGAGTTTGTCTCCGGATGCCTTACTTTACAGCATGTGAAGGTTGTGAACTAAGTTGCATCAGGGTTAACTCAACCCCTTGAGGTGCTAGAGTATAATTGGAATAGTATATACATGGAATTCATGTTTTGATTATCACATATGTACAAAAGACACAATTCCATCTGGGTGATTGTAGACCGAATCACCACGTTGGCCCACTTCCTAATTATCTGAGAGAAAAGTTGAGTAGAGAGCCCAAGATGCCTCTATTTTTAGAAGATATTCCGACTCCATGTATTTCTATCAATGATCATTTTCAAAAATGATTCTCACTTAACATCCTGGTTATGTAAAGGATTAAAGGAGACATTTGGTATTCAGCTATGCTTGAGCATAGAATTTCACCCCCAATTTGACTGTCAGACTGAGCGCACTATTTAGGTTTTGGAAGGCATGCTGCAAGCCTGCATGTTTGAATTTGTTCATAGTTGGTAGGATCATCTACCACTATTGTAGTTTTCATAAAAAATATTTATCATTCCACTATAAGTATGGAACCATTTGAGGCTTCGTATGGGTGGCTCTGCAGGTCACCACTTTTCTGAACTGACCTAAGAGATTCAACACTTATTGGCTTAGATTTGGGATGAGAAACTATCGAGAATATGAAGATAATCTAGGAGAATATGAAGACTGAAAAAATACATCATATGTTCTATGTTGATAAATTATGGAGGCATTGGGAGTTTTTGGAGGGAAACCATGTGTTCTTATAGGATTCAACTTCACTTGGATTATAGAGATTTTCCTGGGGTGGAAATCTATCTCCGAGATTAATTGTCCATTTTTAGATACTGAGTAGAGTTGGAGAGGTGGAATAACTATTATATCAATCACCATAGTTATAACGGGTATACGATTTCTTCTACATTTTATAGCTGAGGAGCTATGTTCATGAACCATCAGACGTTTTTGACTAGGGATAGATGGAAATCGAGGATGGAGTTACCTTTTCTATGTACTAAGTGGTTATCGAGAATCTGTAGGAGATGATAATTTATGGGTGATAAAATCCTTTAGTGTTTGTATGGTGGAATCATGGGAATCTCCAAAAGAGCACCTGGGAGTTGGAGGCTCAGATACATGCTCAGTACACATATCTCTTTATATAACCAATTTTCTTAGATTTTGGGGATGTAAATCTCCAATGTGGGGAGATTGTAATTACTAGAATTTTCCATATATTATATTTTAATATTCTATGGATTATTTATGAGACCAAGTGTTCAGATAGTGTGCAATTTTGAGGCCCGGTGTTCCTGGAATAAATGATTAAAATATATTAAAAATATTAAATAGAATACACAAACAGTTTTATAGAAAAAGTAAAATAACATATAAATAGGTCCGTGAATTAGAATTCTAAGGGAACCATTGAATTCATAACATAGTTTTTAACCTAGATGTGACAAAACCATTATCAGTGTGGTATTTTTGTAGAAAATTAATTGCAGGTATAAAAATAAATAAAATAATTATAAAAATTTATTTTATTTATCCACTGACACAAAGAACTAAAATAATACTTTAAGAATAAAACTTCGATTGAATTATATGGTTAGATAAATAAACTTGGATCCATTGGATAAAAATTTGTGAGAATGTTGGAGGATCTCACTTAGGAAAACATTAACTGAATCAATGATCAGTGATCTATGTCCAACGTGATTCAGATATCTCACCAACAACAATGACGTAGGCTCATTCATTATTGATAATCGATCTATCTCCAGGTTGGATGTTAATTAATTTGGATTTATTTTTCTTTATTCATTTATATGAAGAATACATATTAATCAACCAAAAAATTGATCCATGTATCATGCATATTGCGGGATGGGATTTACGACGGGGTTTTGGGGATAATTTTCTTTGTGTTTATTTGATTATGTCTTCGTTCATCATTATAATGAAACTGAATTCAGTTATACAAGAACATAGACCATGGTCCATTTCTTATGATTATTCCTTGTTCTTTTCTCCACCGATATATTCGTTCATCATGGATATTCTTCATTGGATTGTGGTTAGACATCTACCGAGGAATCGATCATTACACACCTGTTTCTCGGCGCAACGATCCGATATTGTAGATACATGATCAGAATGATGTGTCGGATGTGTGATGATGGAAGTGGTGAATGGATCAAAAAAATTTGGAGACCACCAATTTCAAGTGGTGCATGTGATGATGATGGGATGAATGTAATCCAATTTCCAAATGGATTCAAAGGTTGGATTTCGACAAATGACCACGACAAGGCTCAGTCAGAATGGATATGCTATTTCTGTTGAGTCTGAGGTCGAAATTCTAGGTGGCAGTGGAATGATCATATATAGAAGTAAAAAACCAAGGTTTCTAGAAAACACCTACCAAAATGGTGTATAATTTGGAGATATACATTGTGTGGGGACATCCTAGCGACAAATAGGGTTTTGAGATTAAGATAAGTATCACACGATGTGTTATCCCCCCTGAAGTATCATAGTGTACCTCAGAAGGTACACAAACATGGGATAGAGTATAAAATCATGGTCATTTCATATAATCCTACAAAAACATGGAATGTTCGGGAATACATCGGTTAATCAATGTACTAGTACATAGGATAAAGTACACAGGAAGCAGCACATTGTGTACTTCTCCACAGGCATGAGCCATTTACACAGGTAGGACCCAAGGTCGAAGGGACATGACATGTAACCACACTACATTCTGTATACTCCTTTAATATTTTCTTGGATACCTTTTAATCAGCATTGTGGAAATGTTTTGTTAGGGTGTGTTTCCTATATCCATCTCCTAAGGGTTAGTATGGAATCTCCCCTACACATACGACAACAATCCATTCACCAGGACTTCTTGGATAGTGCTTTGGGAGTCCTTATGTGAGGCCTATAGTGAGATAATATATCATTTTATTACCCTGAGTGGAGTTCTTAGTATCTTTTTAACTAACACTATGTGGGATTTGATCCTCTACTTAGTAGGTTGTTCCAGATTGAGTTGTTGGTATACCCCATAGCCTTGGGTGTGATCCCAATTTCTGTATCGTATCTCTTCATAAATTAGAGTATAGTTCTTATGATGAGACTCTATGAGTAATAACACTCAGAAATACATTATTCATGCTATTAAAATTATGGATTTTGTTCTCTCAGATGAGTGCTATGTGGAATCTTTTAGTTGGAATCCTAGGATGGCATTTTGGTTGTGACTTTACCTTGAGACTGTATGTCTTGGTTGACTATATCTGGATATTCTTTTTATATCCATTGTATAAATATAGATATTTAGATATGAATTTTTTTACTTTTTTATATGAATTGTGGTTTCAGGGTGTGCTACTGGGTACTGTACTCACCCATGTGCGGGCTTTTCTAACATGTGGTATGTCTTGGGAAAACAATACACCATTTCAAAGTTTCCTAGATGGATCATAACCAAATGATGGATAGTAAGACTGGATAGACCGAGGTGTGTTACTATGGTATCTTGACAGTAGTTACTATCTTTACTTTTAGGATGGAATTGTTTCTAGAATCTTTTTAGTGGGCTTGTATTTGGCTATGTTTACTTTATTTTACTTCATGTCGTACTCTTGTTGTGAGATTTAGATGTATTCATACATGGTTGTTCAATTTTTTTTACATTTAATAATTTCTTTCTCTTATAGATGTGTGAATGTGTATAGGTACTTAGGCTAAGGCCACCAATATTAGTTATATGCCTACTAGGCACTAGTCACTAGCTCATGGCCTATTGGAGGTGGGCTTGGGGAGTCATAACCCGAGCCCCATTGAGAGGGGTCTTGAAATTAATTTTAAATTATTTTTTTTCCAATAATGCTAATGGAATTTTGAAAAATGTATTCCATATTTGGAATAAAAATAATTTATATTTAATAATAAGTCCAACTTATTTTTCGACCAAAATGATTAGTGAAATCAATTAAAATTAAGAATGATGATTAAGACAATTTTTTTTACCAAGGGGATAAACTTTAAAATTAAGGGAAAAATGATCTAGAAACTTTTAAAACACCCATTGGATGGAAATATTTCTAATTTAACTATTCATTTCTAGAATTTGGAGCATCATGGAAGCCTCTTTTCAGGTAAAAATGTGGTTACACCTAACTTCTTTTAAAAAAATGTTATGTGTGACCTCTCCCCCTCTTATAAAAGTTCACCCACACTTCCCCTATCTTCATAACTTAAAAATGAATTCGCTCAAAAAATATCTGAAAAAATAACTTCTACACATTACTAACTTTATCCGGGAATCCATTTTTTTGGAATAAATCCAACTAAGGAGTTTCTTTGGTGCAAACCAAAAGAAGATATACGAAGAAGAGGTAATATTCATCAACAAACGCTTTTGTTTAATTTCTTCTCCAAAAAACATAAATTGTTTTTATATCATCCTTATATGGTAAACTCATTATATTATATATACTGATATATTTTTATGTTAAGGTTATTTACTACAACTTCCCACACTTCTATCATATGGGATACTCAATCATCATTTGTGTGTTCGGCAGACTAACACTTCAAAAACTGGTGTCGTTCGTTCTTACATTACAACCTCTCAAGGCTGAAGATAATTATGGATTTTTAGTTTATATATGATATTTCTGATTTTATTGGGAATTTTTATATAACACATAACTTCACTCTTGTTATTTTTTTAGAATATGATAACATCATTTGTGTGTACGATGGACAACCACCTCGAGAAGCGATGTGATTCATTCATGCTTCACATGGAATGTATTAAGGATGAGTTGAATAGAAATATATGATATATATAATATAAGGATTATAATATAATGATAATATATATATATATATATATCATTTACTCTTATTTCATCCAATATGGTAAGAAAATTAAAGAAACGTTCATGCATATGTACCACCTACCGTCTCCATGAACGTTGTATTTCATTTCATATTTCTATATTTTAAAGATTATTATAAATAAATATATATAATTAATATATATGAAATTTATATCATGGTTTTAATTCTATAAATTAGTAAATAATGATCAAAGTAAGAGGGACAAAAATAACAAATCACAACTTATATGAAAAAACAAATTGATTATTACCCGAAACGTGACTTTAACATGGTATTGTTAATAAACAGGTAATGAAAACATCATAATAAAATTATTTATGGTATGATATATATATAAATATGGTTCTTTAATGTATGTATAATAATCTTATATTTATTATATAGGATTTTTTAACTTGTACTAAGTAATTCAAGACTTGAGGTAAGGGAATTTCTAGCCTCAATTTTATTTCTACGAGACCGATGTCATGTTCACCACTCGCTTATTTTGAGTGGTGTATATACTTACCTATGACCAGTGATATTATAAATTTCATTTATTTAATGTTTTTTAAATTTTCAATTGATTTTATTCTATAATAGGTCTCACGATTCAAAAGTTACACAAGTAGCAAGGGATCTTCATCTCACTTTTATTTTCTATGAGGCACAAGCCATGTTCACCACCTATTTCTTGTATGTGGTGTGTATAATTCCCATGGATGTATTTTATGATTATTATATTAAAATTTTTGGTATTTAAATATGCATATTAGGATCTATATTTCATGTGGTTTATAGTTAAAACGTTAATAAATTAGTAAGGTTGTTTTTTCTCAATTTCCCTCTTTGTGATGTACGTTATGTTAAGCACCTATATTCTGTCATGAGGTGTATATAAATCCCCTTTTAAATGTAATATCATGATATTTTTCCACCTAATTATATTTTAACTTTCATTTTATATTATTCCTTTATGGGTTTTATGATTCAAAGTTACCAAAGTGGTAAGATTTTATCCCTATAATCTCATCGTTTATATAGATTGTTTATGATTACGCTTACATTGATGAAACATTATGATCCATATCTCAATAATTATAATTAGTTTTATTATCCTATGATTTTTAATTATATATTAATGTAATGGTACCATTTTCAAACTCTTTTGTAATTATGAAAATTAAGAAAAAAATTTATGAAAATAGTACATTATTTCTCTCTACTATCAAAAATATGTCTTCTTTAAAAACAATGTTTTGTAAAAAGGCTTTCAAAAAGGTTTTAAAATGATTTTTTTTCTAATTTTCAAGTAAAAGTATTTAAATATTTTTTTAATAATTTTGAATGATTTTAAAATAATCCTTTATAAGTTTCTGAGGCTATTTCAAAGAAAAATAATTTCAAAAGGTTTTACATTTTAAAAATCATTTTTCAAAGAGGAAAGTATATTTTTCTCAATAAATTTTTTAAATTAATTTACAATGCTTTATTTATATGTTTCAAAATGTTATTTTACCTTAAAATGAATTTGAAAATGTTTTATGAAAGGTTATTTTCCTTAAGAAATGTTCTATGTGATCTTTCAAAATCATTCTTTATCTAAGATGTCATCCTTTTATATAGTATATGTTTTTATAGGGATACGATCCAAGGATAAAATTCATATTATTTATCTAAATGGTTTATGTTTTTATGGAACAATGTTTGTGAAACCCATTTCTCTTCAATGGGTTACATAATGATGAAATCCTTAGGAAACATGCATCTTTTCACGGGTTATTCTATGATGAAATGTTTTTGATACCCATTTAATTTCATGGGTTATGATATGGTGAATTTTTATGATCTTGTGGAACACATGTATACAATTTTCATTATATTATAGTTGGGACCTATATCTCCCTCTAATTTATTGGGTAATGATGGATTACTCATGAGTATTAATTTTATGTGTGAACCTGGTTACATGTTCATAATGTTATGATTCAACCTAATTACATGTTCAAAATATTATGTGTGAACCTTATTACATGTTCACAATGTTATGCTTGAACCTAATTAGATGTTCAAAATGTTACGTGTGAACCTGAGTATATGTACTCAATATTATGCGTGAATCTGATTATGTGTTCAAAATGTTATGTGTGGACCTATATTTCATGTCATTGATGATATGCATGGACCTGGTTACATGTCTATAAGTTTATGCGAGGGCTTGATTTCATGTCCTTAACTTAATGAGTAAACCTTTTTCTATTTATACATGTTCACAATGTTATAATTTATTGTTTATTCCTAAAATACAATTTCTTATTCCATTGTAATAATCTCATGGATCATTTTCTTTGATTATCTTTTTATTCATGTCTTATGAACTATAAATATTTATGCCATGACTCTTGATTATAATATTTTATATACATGTAATTATTTTAAAATGTTATTCTCATGTTCTCATACCCTTATGCTCATGTTATGCTTATGTATCTACCTTGTTTACCCTTAATAAGCATCTGAGCTCACCCTTTTTTATGTTTCATTTATCCTGGTTATGATGAAAGGTTTTAAGTATAATAATTAAATGGGAAGATCTTTTTGGGAAACATTGAAGATCTTTCATCAAGTTATATGATTATTTTATAAGATTCCAAAGACCCTAAACTATTTTGTTCCCCAAGAATTTACTTTTATATTATCATTAATATTCATCTAAAATGATGTAATATCCATGTATGAGAAGCCTGTGTCACTATAAGAAGGGGCCATTACAGCTCATCAATGCATTGGTAGGTCACATGTGACACACTATTTTAGATATTTGGTTGAGGCCTTACACATTTATATAATATTTCTTAGAAAGAGGCCTTGATGGTAAGTTTTATATGTCCATCATTATGTATTCCATCATCATGAGTTTAGTTATTAATGACCATGTGATTATTTGAAACTTTATAATATCCATGGATAAGTTTTAATCCCATGTGATCAGTTATATGATATTTTTATACCATCATTTTTTCTTTTCATATTATTTTTTAGGCTCATGTTATTGAATAAATGACATGTGTTTTCAGTTATTTACCTTTCCATATTGATTATTCATTATTTACTCATAAAACATTCTATTGTACATAATCCATTAATAAGAATTTGAGATCACCCTTATTTTATGTCCTTTTGTATGGATTGGAAGGAGGGATATTTGAATGAGTGTGAGGATGTAGAATAATTACTCTCACTATGTTTTATAATCTATTTCCAATGTAAAATTGGAAGAATTCATGTATATACTTTACCAAGAATACTAAAATATTTGATACTTCAGGATGTAATTCCTTGTATTTTGTGCCAATGTAATAATGTAACCACAAGATCTATACTACCAGAGTTTAGGTATTTAAAATCACAATCTCATATCCTTTATATTAATCCAGTAATAGAAATATATTTTTCTTCTTCATATGATCCTCCTCCATGAGAATGTAGGATTATGCTTACCCATATGCACCTTCAAGATCATAAATGTCCAGTTGAGTAGATATTCTAGTCTTTAAACTTCACTCCATATGTCCAGAGATTGATATTCTCCTCAGATTCCTCAAATACTCAGGTTTATAACCTCCGAGGAATCTTTGATTCATCTCACCTAACTCTTAGATATCATGGTGTATATATAGACCTCAATATTCTTATTATTATATAAAGGTAAAAAATATTATTCATCACCAGGATCACATATTTATACTCATATAAAAATATATCTCGAGTGATATTTCCTTATCAGAAATATAGTAGTTCCTAAAGTATTTCGGGAAGTTAATACTTATATTTAAAACTGAAGGATATTTATCCATATTGAATTCTCATTAAGAATTCATTCAATAATTTTAGACTAATTTAAACATCATCTTAAATAATCAACTATAAAATCCTCATATTTAAACTTATATTAATATTTAGTTTTAAATAACTCCTAAAACCCATTTAAATACCTAAATACTTCAGGTCACCTTCCTTTTTTATATAGTTAATAGAATTAATTGAACTCTATCTTTTCCATGCATGCATGAGTTATCAAAGAAAAGTCTTATGAAAGAAAATCACAATAAATCTAATAATTTAAACTTTCTCTTATATGATAAATAATTTGTATTTAAAATATATATGTATGTATGTATTAATCATGATCATGGAAGATTCTCATGCATCATGAATCATATTCATGAAACATGGTTTGTTCAAGGAGTTACTTATATAAAGGTCTCATTCATGCTGTCTATCCTTTACATAATATAAATTTGATCTCCTTAGTTCATGAATGAATGTATTGATTTTTGGTCAAACTTTTCGTTTGATCATATTTCATTTTAATCTCATGGTTAATCTTTTGGATTTATATGGTTGATTCATCACACTAATCACAGTTAGACATAGCTCATGCAGTCAGTAATTCCCTCCTTATGGTCACTCCTAACTATTCATGGTAAATTAACTCACCTTGCCTTATGGTTGATCAACCTACTTATGTGGTAGCTCATTAACTTTTGTGGAATTATAAGGATCATGTTCAATTAGTTTGGCCTATGGCCTAACGTCCACAACTTGATTGTGAACACATTACTCTTGGAGTCTATTCACCACTCTACAATAGATCCACCTACTATGTCACCCTTCTCATATTTTAATTCATTTAATTCACACTGTAAACTAACAGGTACAATGCCTATAGATGATGAAAAAAAACAAAAAAAATTATACTAGATGGAGGTTGAATACAATACATGATAGTTGATCAGATTAAATTTATTCATCAAATTAGATGGATAGTGTTATATGAGTATCATTTTAAGTGTAGGAACAATGTGAACTAGATCATATTCCCACATCCAACTCACCATTGTACTCTATGAGACTTAAAAATAATTTATGAAAAATATACCACTCAACCATGAGTAGTGGGTCATCTATGTATACACTACACACATAAATCATGATGCACATCTCCCTATTTTAACCTTATACATTTTCTTCTTTCATCACATACACTCTATCCCCTCCCTTGTGTACCATGGATCCTATGTGTGTTCTTCTTACATCAATACACATTCTCCATATATAACATAAGATTGGATTAATTTTCAGGACACTCGTATATAAATCAAATATAAACACTTAGTAAAATACTAGGTGAGTTTCCAATTCCACCATAAATAAAAACCTTGTCAAATATGGTTCATTTTCCTTTTATATCCAAATTTTCCTAATAAAATATCAAATTCATTCGTGGAATAATTATTTTTTCATGTCCTTATTACAATATTAATTATGAAATACTAATATATTTTTACATGGTCTCTATAATAATAATAATAAACTCTTTCATAAAAATAATCAACTCATTCAATTATATTTCTTAAGGATGTATTCTTCATTCAGACACATCATAGGAGGGTTTCCTCATTTTATAAACATAGTTCCATCAATAAATACAATTATCATATGTTTTAGAATTTAAGAATAATTAAAAAAAATCTTATTTAATGCCACTTTATCATGGATCAAACAATGAGATCTTCAATCTAGCAATATAAAACACTTTTTCATTAGGCATTAATAAACCAATGATCTTGGAATTAATTAGATTATTTATCAATCATGAAATGAATTTCCATCTCATGAATCCATATTAATCCTTCAAGCATCACTCTCACCTTCAAAAAACACATATTGATACATTAACAACAAATTCAATCTTTACTTGGGAACCTCTAATGCCCATCCCAAATAAGAAGGAAGTTGTAAAAGAAAATAATTCCATAATGCCAGGAGAGGTTAATATCTAGAGAGTCAATGAAATTTCTATCATGAAAAGGTAAATACATTTTATATCTTCAAGAAAAGGAGTTTTTGGGTTAAGAAATTTATCTCATCCCTATTTATTAAGATGATGAGATATTAGAGATCCAATATATTCCCATGTTTCATTTAGTAATGATTTAATTATTGTAATTTAAGGTGATGATGTTTGGAGAGAAACTCTTTAGGGGTATCTTTGAATATAAGCTTGTTTCCATATATTTTTGATATTTCTCTTAAATCTAAATATCTGGAAATTCCTAGATAATGTTGGAGAATAAGGTATGATTTCATCCTCTAATTTGTGTTATAAATTATAAATAATATTTTTAACAAGATAGAGTTATTATATAACCATTTAGGGTAAATTTTGTACTTAAAATTTTTGTGTGTGTTCAAGTGAGTTTAGGTTCCTAATATTTTTTAAAATATCTATGCAAGCTTCCACCGAGATGCTAAAGACGAAAACTATATCCCATGTGGTGAAAATATAGACTTCATTATTATATAAAATTTTCAATCTTGTTTTCTATAAAGGTTTAGACCACATAGACTTATATTTTATTATTTTATGAATCATTTATAATAGAAATGTGACATCACTAAATTTTAGATGATTCTTTTCTATTTTGAAGTTCTAACAATCACTTGTAATTGGTAAGCAATTATACTTACATATTTACTTCTCTCAAATGGAAGTTGAATGAATTCATCAAAGTAAGATAGTAATCATATAGGGTTAAGATTTTTTATGGTGACATGTATTAGGAGATCCTTCCCATAATATCAATTAAGGGGAAAAATACATGTTCTGATTCTACTCTACTATGTCAATTAGTGGAAGAATGTCATTTTTCATTACATTTATTGTTAATAAGTGGGTGGTAAAAGAAGACACTGACCTTTTATTTTAATGGGTGTTGATAAAAAATATGAAGGATGATATTTATTGAAGGTGAAAATAAATTTTAGGTGATGAGTTGGGTGTTTTATGGAGAAGTATCAAATTAAAGGTTATATGAAGCTTCTTACCACTCTGATGGGTAATAATAAGAGTAAGTTGATGTTATCTATGAAGAATTGTATATATATATTCTAGGTAGTGGGTGATACATATGCTGATTTTTTAGATGTAATGTATGTCAATTACATGTGCTACATCAAGTGGATGAATAACTATCATCAAAAAACACTAGTACAAAAACCTTTTTTTACGTCGGTTTTTTTTCTTTTTAACGTCGGTTTTTAGGTGACGTTATTGCGAGCAACGTTAAAAATATGATTTTTTACGTCGGTTATTTAATAACCGATGTAAAAAATGGGGTAATATAGTTTTTAACGTCGTTTTTTAAAAAACCGACGTGAAATACATTCTGGAAAATGGCGATAAGAAGCCATTTTTACGTCAGTTTTTGAAAAAATCGACGTTATAAGTCATTTTTTACATCGGTTATTTAATAGCCGAAGTAAAAAATGTTTATTATCTTGTAGAAAATTTTCTAATCTTTCATTTGACAGGTCATAGAGCTCAAACGGATTTACGGATAAAAAGTTATGACCATCAGAAGTTTGATATTTTTTTTCCGAGGAAAGATTCAATGAGCCAACCGTAGCTTCATATTAGAATGATTTTTTGAATCCGTAGGGGGATTTGTAGTTTTATCATGATATAAAGAATCATCCATCATTATAATAAATTAACAATCGTTAAATGGCATATCAATTAAAAAAAATACTCATAGAAAATATAAATAATGGGAAAATAATTACAAATACCTTGACGAGGTCGCGGAAATAAGAAATCGTTGATTCACATTGAAGATAAAACAAGTTGATTCGGTGGAATGATGATGGTTGAATGAAATTATCATAAAATGGTATATCAATTAAAAAAAATCATAAAAACCATAAACCATGGATGTATGATTAAATATACCTTGACGAGATCGCGGAAAGAATAAATAATTGATTCACGTTCGAGAGAAAAAGAGTCGATTTGGGGGAACGATAATGGTTGAAATAAATTATCGTCAAATTAGGATGGGTTTATAAAGGAAACATATAATTGAGATTCTATGAGAAAACACGGTATTAAAAATTTTAGGCGACAATTCAAAATTTCAATGCCGCGATGTAAAAAAATTGAAATTTCGCGTTAGCGGGATATTAAAAATATCATTCACGTCGGTTTTATGATAACCGACGTGAAAAGATATTAAAATTTTAACTTATTTTTCATGACTTTTTCACGTCGGTTATTTAATAACCGACGTGAAAAAAGTTTACAAAAATGTAGTTCATTTTTCAAGCTTTAATTTGACAGGTCACAGAGCTCAAACAGAGTTACAGATTAAAAGTTATGGCCTTCAGAAGTTGGACATCCTTAAGACATCGTTTAGAGATGATCAACTTCTGAAGGCCATAACTTTTAATCTGTAACTCTGTTTGAGCTCCGTGACCTGTCAAATTAAAGCTTGAGAAATTAACTACATTTTGGTAAACATTTTTCAGGTCGGTTATTAAATAACCGACGTGAAAAATTGATTTTCATGTCGGTTATTAAATAACCGACGTTAAAAGTTATTTTTCACGTCGGTTATTTAATCACCGACGTGAAAAATGTTTAAAAATGTAGTTTATTTCTCAAGCTTTAATTTGACATGTCACAGAGCTCAAATGGATTTACGGATTAAAAGTTATGGCCTTCAGAAGTTGGACATCCTTAAGACATCGTTTAGAGATGATCAACTTCTAAAGGCTATAACATTTAATCCGTAACTCCGTTTGAGATTCGTGACCTGTCAAATTAAATCTTGAGAAATAAACTACATTTTGGTAAACATTTTTCATGTCGGTTATTAAATAACCGACGTGAAAAATACCTTTTAACATCGGTTATTAAATAACCGACGTGAAAAAGTCACGAAAATTGATTTTTCAAGTCGGTTATTTAATAACCGACGTGAAAAATAAGTGAAAATTTTAATATATTTTCCTGGAAAATGATTTTTCACGTCGGTTATTTAATAACCAACTTGGAAAAGTGATGTACGTTGATTTTTCACGTCGGTTATATAATAACCGACGTGAAAAATCAGATAAAATGGATTTTTAACGTCGTTTCTTATATAACCGACGTGAAAAATCAGCGAAAATGTATTTTCACGTCGGTTATATAATAAACCAAGTGAAAAATCAATTTTTAGATATTTTCACGGCGGTTCTAAAAAACCGACGTGAAAAATGGTGACATAAAAAAAGGTTTTTGTACTAGTGAAGGAAGGAAGTGGAAGAGGTGAAAAATCTAGATGAATAAAAACCCACTAAAGAACTTGTACAACTATGAATTCAATGGTTAAATAAGGTTCAATATTTTAATGAAGATCGAGATAAAGTTATATAATCTATCCTTATAGTCCCTTGTATTTTCGTTTCTAAATTTAATGAGAAAAATTATTGAACAAATGATGAATTTAATAGATATAGATCAGGATTTATTTGAGATAGGCTGAACTCAAGCTAGAATAATTTTTTATTAAAATGATCTACCTCATGTATTTTTAGATGATACAACATCTTAGAACTATTTTTATGGGTTTTGGAATAATTTTAATGATTTATATAATTATTAAAAGAAGTTTTGAGATGATTTAAATTGGTTTGATAAGGCCTTTGAATTGTTGAAGTTTCCCTAAGCCTATTTGAAAAAAACGCATAATCAGGTGTTGGTGTATGAAAAATGAATAAAGAAATTATCCTATATATAAACCATGTCAATTAATTAATATACATGGAATATATTTTCTATGTATAAATGATATATAATTTTTTCAAGTTTCTATGTAAGTGGTGTCAAAAGAATAGATAAAGGAAATTCAGTTATGAGAGCCACAACGTAAGATGACTCATCTATGTGGAGGAGAAGTGGTAAACATAAAAGACAAGTTATCTATGTGGGATTGAAATGAAAATGGAAGTTGTGATGAAAATTATGTCCATCATAAGAATATTCAACAATGAGGATAATGTTTGGAAAAGGAAATCAAGCTATGAGAGAAATACCATATAATGATTTGTGGCCATTTAAGTAAATTGAGATATGTGTAGAATAGTTTTCCAACATGAATGTAAATTTATATGTGAAAGTTTTAAATTTATAAATTGTAGTTTAACTTTATAAAAGAGAGTCCATTTACACAAAATTAAATTGAGACCCATATAAGTAATTCTATCTACATGTGTGAAAATGGAAAATATATTTCAAATCGTATAAGAGAAAGAGACCCATGAAAGTAAATATAGTTACACTTAAGAGAACTATATGCTCATAAGAGAATTTTTTTATTGAAAATACAATATTACTAAATATTAAAAAATTAAGTTTCCCAAACATTGATATTATGAAGAAATAAAATTATTAGTATTCTCATGTTATTTGAACATTTCCAGAACATACTGATTATTATTAAGTATAAGATTCGAGATTGGGATGAGAAAATAGAACGAGTTGAATATAAAGAAATCATAGTTAATTAGATATATTATTATTAAAAGAGAAAATGAAAATTTTGACTTTTCAACAATAACATGGATGCATTTGCCTTGAATATAAGGACATTTTTTGAAGCCTTATCTTTTAAATTTTTGTGAGTCAAGCCTAAAAATAAAACAAATATGATTTTTGATAAGTACTATGCCCCAAGAAGAAAATTACACCCCATAATCTACTACTTTATGTCATAATACAAGTTATGAACTATAGATATGTGTGCTATATATTTTTATATATCTATGAATATTGATATGTAGATTTTACAGTGAAGATATATTGAGATAAAGAATAAGATAAATCTAAGCATATGAAAGAATAAGAGAAAAATAAAACCAACTAATTATGTACATTTAATAAGGGTATTCTTAGAATACTCCTTGAATTTAATAAGGTGCATAAAAAATAATCCAAATCCAAAATATGGGTACTATATTATGGATATTTTTGGATATTGGATATTTTTACCCTTGTAATACCATTAATGGATATTTAAATTGGAATAATGTATTTGATGCATCCACCCATGCATGTGAAAAAAATATGGCTTGATCAAGGGGAAGAAAATAGAAGATGAGAAAGAATTTTATACTATGTGAGGTGATGATTATAATGAAAATCCAAGATAACTAGTGATCTTAAATAAAGAGGATGAGGAGGAGGAGGAGAATAAAAAGAAGAAGAATAAGAAGAATAATAAGAATAAAAACCACTAAATCCTATATTAAAGTGGATGAAAGAGAGAAAAAAGCCTATGTTACGATGAGAATGTATTCTGAGTATCAAAGAAGAAGATATAAGAATAAGTTAATGAGTTAGCTGAGAGAACATAAAAAATCAAGGAATGTGACAAAAATTATCCTGTGAGATGAAACGACTAAGAGGGAAAAGTCATGGTCGTGTTTTTTTAATAATTTTTCTACCCAAGATTACAATGTATCAGAAGTGAGTTGAATAGAGTCTAAGTTTAAATATTTTTTTCTTGAAAATTTTATTATAGTCAAGCTCTTTAGAATATTTAGTTGAGTTACAAAAAACTATTTTTATAAAGAATTGGAAGATGTGAATACAACAGAGGATGAGTTGCACATTTTTTTAATACACCTATGTAGTAAAATTCACTCTTTTTGAGGACGTAGATCATATATTGTTGGTTCAGTGTAACCCTATGTGATGTGTAATATCTAACTTAAGAAGTTTATTTCTTCTGAAGAACTCATTGGATATGATTATAAATGATTTTTTTGGAGAAAACCAATTCACATGCATATTACAGTGAAAAAAAATGTTTAATACTATGTCAACATGGTTAAAAGATGATCCCTAAACACCAATTATAATTGGGGATTCTATTATAGTGTATAACATGTGACTTAATTGGATTTGAAACAAAAAGTAGTTGGTTTCCCAAATCAATGATGAACTCTGTAAAAATACCATATGTTGATATCTTATTTATATTGTTTCATTGCTTTTGGTTTTGGATTATTGGGTGAATCTTACGATATCAATTTATTATCTAATACAGTATAGGGGTTCAAATACCAAAGGGTTTAAGCTCAAAATATTATTTGGTATTTGGTAAAAATTTATCACAACTGATTCACCCCCTCTCAGTTGTGTCTTTATGGTATAATGTGAAATACATGTATGCTATATTTTGTTGAATGGTACACCTTACAAAGAAATTGATCTCACCCATTTATATATTTTTTCCAATTACCCAAGAAACCATGAATATTACTATATGTGAATTATGGATTTTTAAGGAGACATAATAAATTTTCACGTATCCAGTTGATGTATTTTAAGGTATCAATGTAATATAATTTTCATTTATATATCTAGTTTCTTATGACTACAAAGAAAATGGATCCTGTATATTTTGATCTATATATTTTGTACCATTGTAATAAAATACATACTAGATCTCAGTTACTAGATTTTGGGTTTTAAATTTTCCTTGGGTGAGGTATAATTTTTGAGATCAGGATCTAGATCCTGAATCAAATATCTTTTGGTTTTTATTAATGATAACAAATTTTTAAGACATTAAACTAATTCAATTCTATAAATTATTGAATTTAATTTTTCTTTAGGGATATGCATCACCGATTAACTTGAACCTAGAGAGAATTTATCTATTCATGATTGATTCATAGGCATTTTTTTGGGGGGAATTAAGGACAATAATGAATTGTGATGTGGTCAATGAAGCTCTAGCTGTTCACCATCAAGGTAAGAATTTTCAATATTTTTCTTAACCTAATTTATTATATAAAAAATAGGACATCCTAAATGATATTTTATAATAATAAACATGTTGTACTTTTGAAGATGATAATAATATTGATGTTATAATTGAAAATAAATTATTTTGAACATTAAAATTATATTATTTTATACAGTTTATTTCACCTGTTGCTTGAATATTTTAAGTTCACAATTAAAATATTTAATTTGTGTATTTTTTATGTTATGATAAATATGTGAAGATATTCAATGTTGGAATATTGAATATTTAATGAATATTTAAGTATCATAAAATCATAGTGTCACGAACCAGGTCGGGTCGCCATCCGACCTGGCGCCCGACCCGGTCCGCAACATGGCCCGAAGGGCATTCCCGATCCCCACGGGCTGGCACAAGTGCCCGGGTATCATAAGTAACAAGTGGGAATGATTTTACCCGAAATAGTAGACACAACAAAACTGATAAGATAAAGAAACAGAAACTGAAAGTAGACAACCAAACATGGCCTTAAATAGAAAACAAAAATCAGAGGTTTACAACCTGAACCCACAACCAAGATAAGCGACAACAAAAGAAACTCAATTCAAACCTCCAAGCAACCAGAGAGACACATCATCCACACACCACAACACCAACCTGCACGAGAAGACCACCAATGACTAGAACCACCATCGCTGAGCACGATGCCAGAACCTGGAAAGTAGAAGAAACAAAATCTACATACACCCAAGGGTGTATGTAGGGTGTGAGATAAAAGCCCAGTAGGATTCCACCGAGAAAGAGGTTCCACGCATAATTATTAAAACACAAAAAAAATTCAATTTAACAGAATAAAAATAAATAAGTGTTTAAAGAATTTTAATAAAAACGTTTTTTAAGGGGAAACTTCTCTAAAAGGAAAACAACTTAAATTAACTTACACACACACGCACACCCACACATTCACGCACACACACAGACGCATGCACACACACACACACACACACAATTGTCTTGGTAACACCAACGTCACACCATGTGCCGACGGTGAGCAGAATGCAGAGGAAGAGCACAATACATGGGAGACCCTAAAGATACTAGCGAGAAGTGGGACCCTAGAACCTCACGTCTCGATGAACCGTATCCCACATTCCCGTGCACGAGCCACTGGTAGAGAAACACCTCCTACCATAGTGGTCTCCAGTCATAATCCAATATTTTGTTAGTGTTGTAAGCGTCAATCCCGCTAAGTGAAACTGGGCTGAGGCCACTCCCGTATCAGTAGCACGCTAGTCGAGTCCGCCCACCTAGTACCCAGGCTTCCTGTTTGTGATCAAGTAATTCAATGTTCATGTACGATGTCTCACTAATGCATAAAATCCAAACGGGGTATCTACACACACAAAATCACAATTACACACTCAACCCCTCTTTTAAAACCATGCGCACACCAAAATTGTTTTCAAAACTCAATATGCATAGGCTACTTACTCAGTTAAATCATCCGCACAATTAATAAGAAGGCACTTATCATTAAACGACCGAACAATTACACACATAAACACCATTTAGAAATAAGATGCACACTAAAAAGTTTCAAAACTCAATTTTCATTTCTTACAAAACCAACTAAAACAATTTTCCATCCTTAATAAGTATTTGCTAAAACACTTAAGATTTTAATAAAAAAAATTTGAAGAGAAGAACATGAATTTGCACACAAAAACAACCCAAACCTCTTTCATAACCAAACACACATCATAATCTTATCAAAACATGATTTGAACCACAAAAGTCATTTAATTAAAAATTTCACAATTTGTAAAATCATAGCAGTAAGGCACCACATAATTTAACAAGTCAAAAGTAGAATCTTATAAAACAATTTAAAATAATCACTTGGAATTACCCACTGAACTCAAACAAAAACCTCTTTTAAAACCCAACGCACCCGATGCCATGTCAAAAACATAGTTCTCACCTCTTGAAAAAAATTAATAATCTAACGGGACAAGTTAAAAATCACCAACAAGGTTCTCAGCAGAAACACACACACAATATAAACAATTTACTAAACAATTTTAATGCAATTCATACTTCAAAATGAAGGAAAAAACAACTTTTCATTACCCGAATTAATTAAACAACATGATAAACAAATTAATCTTGCAAACTAATTCATCAAATAATAACTAGACATGGAACCACCTACGTCCGTTGTAGATCAACTTCACAAAATTGATACGCAAAGTCCACCACACTTCAAATGCACCGCAAAAACACAATTAATCCCTAAAAACATGCAATCAGATCAATTACAGAATGAATAAACTAAAATCCAACCAAACTCTAACAAAATAAAATCACCCAAAATTGCAAGAACCACCCAGTCCAAGGAGAACGCACCAACGATGAGGGTGCGAAAGGTTAGCTGAAGCTCCGAGGGGGCTGTCGGTGCGCTGGAGGAGGCTGCGGTTAGGGCTTAGACAACAAAGAAGCTGGTCGAGACAAGAGGGGGGGGGGGGGGTGTTCGCCGGACAGAGCATGAGCAGGCTGGCCGGAAGCGTGAAGTTGGTGTGGGGCAGCTGTGGCAGAGGAAGAAAGAGGGCGGCTGCCGGAATTTTTCAGAAAGGGGTCCGGTTGCGAGGGTGCGGCGTGAGTCGGGGTGGCGTGGGGTTCATCGGACGGAAGTCTGGGAGTCTGGGCGAGTGTGTAGCACAGGTAACAGGAGGCCGGGGTGGCCGTATGTGGGATCCGGAGCAAGAGCAGGGGCGTTGGGGTTCACCGGAAGGAGGAGGTCGCAGCTGGTGTAGGGAGGTGGCGCGGGCTCGCGACGGGTGCGACAGGGAGTCGGTGGGGAGCAGATGGCAGGAGAGGGAGGAGGGCGACGGCTAGGGTTAGAGGGGAGGGGAGTGAGCCCACGATGGGAAGGGGTAGGAGGGGTAGAGGAAAAACGGGGGGGGGGAGAAGAAAAAAAGATAGAAAAAAAAGAATAAAATAAAAAGAAATCCAAATAAAAATAAAGATAAAGATAGAGGAAAAGTTAAAATAAAAGAAAATGAAAATAAAACAAAAGAAAATAAAAATGAAATGAAATAAAATAAAATAAAACTGATAATAATAATAATAACCTAAATAAATTATTATCTTCAAAACTAACAATAATAATGATAATAATAACATCCCTCAAAATTAAAACCAACCATTAAATTTCATCACACTTCTTATTTTCTTTTACTTCTATTTTATCCATATTTTAAATTTTATTTATTTATTAATAACTCATTTATTTAATTGGTTTCACGTGTAGAAGGCGTGCGGAGAACCAAGCGACGTCGCGTGGTGACCCAAGCGAGGTCAGGCGGCTTTGACAGCAGCCAGATGAACACCGAAAATGCCAAAAAGTGCGTTTCAAAATAAAACTCAGAAATTTTAAGTTCGGCCTTGAACCGAATTATCTAATACCCAACAAAAATAATAAAATAAATAATATATAAAAAAACGGGTGTGACAATTCTCCACACCATAAAGCTTTCCGTCCCCAGAAAGCCACAACTAGGGTTGAGACTCAAAGAAGAAGTTGTTAGCCCACTCAAGTTCAAAGAGGATCCCCAAAATCAACAAGCAAAAAGAGGCAAAAGAATTGTGCTCAGAAAAAGTGACTCAAAGAAAACTTCATGAAATGCGTCAATATACATTCTGATATGTGTCGCCCTCCCCAAAGAGCTAGAACACCTCTAGTTGACTGATCGAGGAAGGGAACTCTCGTACCCACGAAAACCAACTTCACAAGCCGAAACACCTCAAACACTATTAAACGAAAACCATGCCATATTTAAAAACAGAAGAAAAAGATCAAGATGAGGAGGCCAGAGGGGATCCCCACCATTAAGAAGTCACTGACGCTCGAAATGAGACTGGAAAACCAACACGGAGAGGATCGAGAGGACTCCCCGCCATTATAGAAAAGTCTAGAATTGATTCATTATAGAGACATTCTTGTGAGACCCAATGTGGGTCTCCCCACCAATATGAACCTACCAACGCCCAAGGCGAGACTAGAAAACCAACATAGGGAGGTCCGGGTGGACTCCCTACCATTCAAAAAAGGCCAACACCGATTTATTCCAGAGACCTTTGTATGAGACCCATCGTGGGTCTCGCCGCCACTAGAACTAACAGAGGATATAGAACATTGTAAAAACTCCCGATGGTGACCAAACACCCCACCACAAGGGGCGGGGAGGGAGGGGCCCGACTACTGGGGCGTCAAAAGCATGACCTAAGACAAACCATCATTTCCACATTCCTGGAGGAGCATTATTCAGATTTGAGACAGGTTTAATCAACAAACTCCCATAAGGACCAATAAAGTGATTGCATCCAATGGGACACAACACCCAAGACTTTAAGGCAACGAGACGAACATGCCTCCACATGGTGGCAAAAACCTTATGCAACCAGATGACTCATTCGGAGCGGAGAAACCATAGAAACAATTTAAACTTCTTCTACTTTTAACATTGGTGACAGAAATAAGGTTGGGTCTCGTACTCTCCTGGGGTTCCTGACCACACGCCAGCTTCACTCCGGGGCCTATGGTTTGAGCCCTGATGTTTGAAGCATCTCCTTCCTCGCAGTCAGGCATTGAAGATTCCTGAACGAAGCTTCTCCTTTTGGTGTCACATACAACCACACTGCAACTGAGGCAACACCAGCAAACACGACACATTACAACATCTGACTGATCATACACGGAATATTCACTAACACCAGAGTTGAAATGGTACATGCGCATCACCCTTTTTCACACTGGATGAGAACACGACACCAAAAATCATCACCTGAACATGATCATTACTGTTTAGAGGAACATTACGCTGATAAGGACTTAAAACTACGTCTTGAACACCACGTGATTCCTGTAAACGACCATAGCAGCCTCATACGACTGGGTCTGCCAAACTAGTGGCCTAACACAATCCTTTCCTTAAACGAATCAAACCAAAGACCAGAGGTCATTTAGAACAATAGACCTCACCATCAACTTCGAGTTTCTTCCACCTTTTCCCCACTGGAGTCTCCATTACCGCTTCCAAACAACCGTTGACTATCAAAGGGACCTCATGCTGCAAGACATCACCAAACATGACCCTTGCAGCCAATGAAAGTACTACAATGCCCTTCCAGACACTGGTCAACACTAATAATTCCGAACCGCCTTCAACTTTCCCCGCTGGAATTTCTTTCACCACTTCCAGGGGGACCTTTAGACACAACGATGTCAACTTCATACCTGACAACTCACACAACCCCAGGAGACCAAAACTCCCTTCAACTCCCCTCTCATCTGTCATCCCGTTGCGAGAGGATTCACTTAGTTGGAAAAAGGAGAGGTGGGATCAATTCTAGAGTTTCAGAAGAGATTCCTCTAATCAACTGGAGGGTCGGACAATGAGGAATTACCCATAGTCGCACTTCAATCACATGTCAACGCTCTATGGGGGGGCATACACTAGTCAAGAAGGACAACTGTGGACCCAATCAAACAGGTCTGATGGTCAAGACGTACCACAAGAGAACACCAAATGTGCAGGGGGAACCACTTCAAGGGCTTCCCAAAGAACTTTTCAAAACAATTAACTAACCACACGCTTGCATTCCAACTTACAAACAAGAATTAAGACTCAGGAAACAAACCATTCAGAAAGAATTTTTGGCTCAAATCGCCTCACATCCGATATTTCCAAAAAAGAAGGACACACCACACAATCCACGGTTATATAAAAACACAATTTTTTTTCTTTTAAAAAAATATTTTTGAAAATAAGAAAAGCCAGTGGGTCGCACAAACACCAATGGTGTCTTATGGGCCTCACACATGCATGTTCACATGCCACACCAGCACCCACCTCATGCCCATCCAGGAACTCATCCGCTCGTGTCATTTACCCTTTCTCTTTCCATATACACTCATGGATGTGGTTTCCCACGAGAACACCAAGGATAAAAACCAAAGCTTTCCTTTTTTTTCAAAACTAAAACAACCAACCCACACTTTCAAAACCTTTCACATCATTTTATTTTTAAAGCGCTTTATTTCAAAAAAAATTCGAAGACCAAATCATTTTTACTTAAAAACCAAATTCTCACAATTCCAAAACAAAGAGACGGGAAGAAAAGCAGGAGGAAACTAGGGTTAGTGGATGATTGGAACATATGGTTGGTGGTCATACGCCGATCACGCCATTGTACACGAAGAGTATTTTAGGACAGTGTTCCCGGCTCTACATGGCTTGCCAGACCCCGCGATCTTGCTAGGAAAACTGACCCTACTCTCTTTTTCATTTCCCTTAAACAAGATTAACCACAAGTAACAAAGACTCAGACAAAACTCATCTTACTATGGTAAGTCAAGTCTCACCACGAGGTGTGTTGGCTAGGCAACTTACTCATAGCCAAGACATCAAGTCCCGAAAAACTTAACTCCAGTCTACCGTGACTATCCCAAAAGAAAATGACCCAAAGAGTAAGCCTCCTCTGATACCATTTTGTCACGAACCAGGTCGAGTCGCCATCCGACCTGGCACCCGACCTGGTCTGTGACATGGTCCGAAGAGCGTTCCTGATCCCCACGGGCTGGCACAAGTGACCGGGTATCATAAGTATCACGTGGGAATGATTTTACCTGAAATAGTAGACACAACACAACTGATAAGATAAAGAAACAGAAACTGAAAGTAGACAACCAAACATGGCCTTAAATAGAAAACAAAAATCAAAGGTTTACAAACTGAACCCACAACCAAGATAAGAGACAACAAAAGAAACTCAACTCAAACCACCAAGCAACCAGAGAGACGCAGCATCTGCACACGATAACACCAACCTGCACGAGAAGACCACCAATGTCCAAAACCACCATCGCTGAGCAAGATGTCACAACCTGGAAAGAAGAAGAAACAAAATCTACATACACCCAAGGGTGTATGTAGGGTGTGAGCTAAAAGCCAAGTATGATGCCTACGAGAAAGAGGTTCTGCGCATAATTATTAAAAGTCAAATAAATTTAAAATTTAACAGAATAAAAATAAATAAGTGTTTAAAGAGTTTTAATGAAAACATTTTAAAGGGGAAACTTCTCTAAAAGGAAAACAACTTAAATTAACTTACACACCCACACGCACACCCACACATGCACGCACACACACAAACGCACGCACACACATACACACGCACACCCACTTTTCTTGGTAACGCCAACGTCACACTGTGTGCCGACGGTGAGCAGAAAGCAGAGGAAGAGCACAATACACGGGAGACCCTAAAGATACTAGCGAGAAGTGGGACCCTAGAACATCACGTCTCGGTGAACCGTATCACACATTCCCGTGCATGAGCCACTGGTAGGGAAACACCTCCTACCATATTGGTCTCCAGTCATCTTCCAATATTTAGTTAGTGTTGTAAGCGTCAATCCCGCTAAGTGAAACTGGGCCGAGGCCACTCCCGTATCACTAGCACGCTAGTCTAGTCTGCCCACGTAGTACCCATGCTTCCCGTTTGTGCTCAAGTAATTCAAAGTTCATGTCAGATGTCACACTAATGCATAAAATCCAAACAGGGTATCTACGTATGCAAAATCACAATTACACACTCAAACCCTCTTTTAAAACCATGGGCACACCAAAACTGTTTTCAAAACTCAATCTTCATAGGCTACATACTCAGTTAAATCATCCCCAAAATTAAGAAGAATGCGCTTATCATTAAACAACCGAACAATTACACGCATAAACACCATTTAGAAATAAGACGCACACTAAAAAGTTTCCAAACTCAATCTGCATTTCTTACAAAACCAACTAAAACAATTTTCCATCCTTAATAACTATTTTCTAAAACACTTAAGATTTTAATAAACAAATTTTGAAGAGTAGAACATGAATTTTCACACAAAAACAACACAAATCTCTTTCATAACCAAACACACAACATAATCTTATCAAAACATGATTTGCACCACAAAAGTCATTTAATTAAACATTTCACAATTTGTAAAATCAGAGAAGTAAAGCACCACATAATTTAACAAGTCAAAAGTAGAAGCTTATAAAACAATTTAAAATAATCACTTGGAATTACCCACTGAAATCAAACAAAAACTTCTTTTATGACCGAACGCACCCGATGCCATGTCAAAAACATAGTTCGCACCTCTTGAAAAAAGTTAATAATCTAACGGTACAAGTTAAAAATCACCAACAAGGTTCTCAGAAGAAACAAAGACACACGATATACAATTTACTAAACAATTTTAATGCAATTCATACTTAAAAACGTGAGGAAAAACAACTTCGCATTACCCGAATTAATTAATCAACATTCTAAACAAATTAATCTTGAAAACTAATTCATCAAATAATAACTAGACGTGGAACCACCTACATCCGGTGTAGATCAACTTCACAAAATTGATGCGCAAAGTCCACCACACTTGAAATGTACCGCAAAAACACAATTAATCCCTAAAAACATGAAATCGGATCAATTAAACCATAAAAAAACCAAAATCCAACCAAACTCTAACAAAATAAATTTCCTAAAATTGTAAGAACCACCCTGTCCGAGGAGAACGCACCAACGATGAAGGTGCGAAAGGCTAGCCGAAGCGCCGAGGGGGTTGTCGGTGCACTGGAGGAGGTTGCGGTTAGGGATTTGGAAACAAAGAAGTTGGCCGAGACAAGAGGGGGGGTGTTTGCCGGATAGAGCAGGGGCAGGCTGGCCGGAATCGCGAAGGGGGTGTGGGGCGGCTGTGGCAGAAGAAGGAAGAGGGTGGCGGCCAGAATTTTACGGAAAGGGGTCCGGTTGTGAGGGTGCGGCGCGAGTAGGGGTGGCGCGGGGTTCGTCGGATGGAAGGCTGGGGGTCTGGGAGAGTGCGTAGTGCGGGTAGAAGGAGGCTGGGGTGGCCGGACGTGGGAGCCGGAGTAAGAGCAGGGGCATCGAGGTTCTCCGGAAGGAGGAGGTCGCAGCTGGTGTAGGGAGGTGGCGCGGGCTCGCGACGGGTGCGACGGGGAGCCGGTGGGGAGAAGCTGGCAGGAGAGGGAGGAGGGCGACGTCTAGGGTTAGAGGGGAGGGGGTGAGCCCACGACGGGAAGGGGTAGGAGGGGGAGAGGAAAAACAGGGGGGGAGAAGAAAATGAGAGAAAAAAAAGAATAAAATAAAAAGAATGATAAATAAAAATAAAGATAAAGATAGAGGTAAAGTGAAAATAAAATAAAATGAAAATAAAATAAAATAAAATAAAAATGAAATGAAATGAAATAAAATAAAACTGATAATAATAATAATAACCTAAATAAATTATTATCTTTAAAACTAAAAATAATAATGATAATAATAACATCCCTCAAAATTAAAACCAACCATTAAATTTCATCACGCTTCTTATTTACTTTTACATCTATTTTATCCCTCTTTTAAATTTTATTTCTTTATTAATAACTCATTTATTTAATTGGTTTCACGTCAAGAAGGCGTGCGGAGAACCGAGCGACGTCACGCGGCGACCCAAGTGAGGTTGCGCGGCCTTGACAGCGGCCAACTGAACGCTGAAAAGGCCAAAAAGTGCGTTTCAAAATAAAACTCAGAAATTTTATGTTCGGCCTTGACCCGAATTATCTGATTCCCAAAAAAAATAAGGAAATAAATAATATATATAAAAAAAGGGTGTGACACATAGATTCTTTTCTTTTTGATATGTTGTATTAATAACCATGGATTAACATGTAATTGTTTTATTTTTGATTTAATGAAAATGAGTTTCTTTTGTTTGATTATTGAATTATTATTTTATCTTTCTAATATCATTGTTATAAAAAAACATGAATATCTTTTTGAAATGACAAATTTTAAAATCCTTAATAATTATTATTATTTCCTTCTTTCCATGCTCCCCAATAAATATGAGTGTGAACCCAGTCTTGGGTGGTCGGTTTTCACCCCCATAGACCACCATTCTTCAATATTCGTCCTTGATATTACCTATTCAGACCAACCATGGATTCCATGATGAAATGATGAGGATCGACCGATGAATTGGGATCAATTTGGACACTATAGGCATTTTTTTGGAAATTTAGGTGAGTTTTTTATAATTTCTTTGATAGAGGATAGAAGGTGATGACATAAACTGAAGAGGAACCAATGAGGTAGGATGATGGTGTGATGAGGTTTCAAGATGTTTTAATGTTATACCTAGTGTAATTTTTTTTAGTGAGGAATAAGAAAAAATAGTTGGAATCCCCAAGGAAGAAGTTCCAGGTCAAAATTTATTGAAGACATAATGTGTAGTCTTCAGGGTCACACACTATGTATTCCTTGAGCTACGATTCTTGGATTACATGGTTTTATAAATATCCTACACCATGTGAATTGAGAACATATTCCATGTATTTTGGGTATGAGGGTCTCATCTTATATCTAGTACACACCATGTGAACTCATTAGAACCACACATCATGTGTTACTATACAAACATCATTGGATGTACATGGTGTTTCAAGTGAAATAAAAAACATATGGGTCACATGGATACTCGTTATCCTACACCATTTGAATTTATTGATGACTATTTGTGTACATCTTTTACAATCTATGTATATTATGGACATGATGTGCACTATGCTACATGACACAAACACTGTTATTTATTCAAAAACAATCTCTATGTGTGTCCTATAAACCATTTAACCTCTAGGAGAAACTATGTATATTTTTTACACTTGGATAAGATCACTGTATCACATGAACGTAATCTGGACAAGGATTACCCATCATGCACATGAGCGGAATATTTCATGTTCTGAATTGTTTATTGTGCTATTAATTTATTCTCACATGGATGTTGGTTTTGGATGTATGAGTAGTACATTTTGATTAATTTTCCTTAAAATGAATGATGGTGTAGATTTATTCAATATTTGGGGCTATTTCAAAGTAATCTTGGATAGAATATATTCATTAGTTTTTTAGATAATGTTGGGCATGAAATAGTCTTTTGATATATGAACAAGGCCAGTACCCCCTTCTTATAGTCCTAATGATAGGGTGAGTACCACCCATATGTTTTGGGGAGTTTATTACCACATTTTAGACATAGGGTGAAAGGAATACCATTCATGGGGTGTGGTTCCTCTATTCTGACATGGGGTAATTAACCCCTCGATCCAGATGAGGTCTATGACCCCCTATTATATTCTGGTTCAATACTCAAACATGTGATGGTTCATTTATCTTCTATCTTTAGATATTGTTATATTACAATGGGATAGTTATGGGTTTTCTTACATTAGGTTTTAATACCCCCATTGACTAACATTCTATCATCTATGAGGTACAAGTCACCTATTAAAACTATTGTAACATTTCTTGTAAGTTAGATGGTATGGGTAGACATGGAGCTTTGGAATTTGAGTTATAAGTATTGTGATATGATGATTATACTATATTACCTTTGAGACATGAAATAAAATTTGGTTGTTGACTTTGTGTTTTGTGAGACCTTAGTTACTTTTGAGCTCTTATTTTCTATGAAATATGAACCTTCATAGAGCAGATACATGTATTTTTAAATACATCCCTTCCCCATAGATGTATTAATTTTAGATTATATCTTTTTTATTGGAATTCCCTTTACCATTTACCTCAGACATGGGTTTGAGTTAATCTATTATTTTATCTTCACTATATGTTTTTAGGGGATCTTAATGGGTATATTTATACTCACCCCTGTATGAGCATTATTCTCACACATGCTGTGTGTGTGAAAATATTAAATGTATTGGCCTTATTGATGGTGAATGTAGATATGGTGGAGTTGATGAAGTTTATCTATAGTAGATGATAGTGGTACTGGGTTGGAGAATATAGCTAATGGATATCATCCCATGATACCATATAATGAAGAGATGTCTTTCCTTTTTGAAGTTAGTTTCACCTCATGGTTATGTTTATGCATTCATATTCCCCTTACAAGTTATGCTTTTGGGGAATTGTAATTTATGATTGATGTATCATGCATTCATTTTATATAGTTTATTTCGTTATATATATATATTCATATTTTTGGATATTATTTTTTATTGATGATGCATTATTTTCATAGTTTCTTATTTGATAAGGACCTCCATGTATGATTATGCCTTCTTGGCATTAGTTTCCAGCCCCTTTCCAATTAAATGTGGGATTAGGGTGGCACACTTGGCCCACTAGTAGACAAAGTGGGATCCCGAGGGTTCGGGTTATGTCACTGAAGTCCCAAAATCCATAATAAATCAGGATGTAATGTGACCATCTCATCCCCCTCACAAAAAATTAATGGGAATTTATATACTCCACAATTGATGATCAACTTAGGAACATCACAAGTAAATTCCTTAATTCACACACCATCTTGCATAATATATATCATTTAAGGGATTCTGTATTAAGGCCATTCTATCCACAAGTCGGTCATCCCCATGGAATAAAATGTAAGTGAAAATCACCAATCGAAATAATAAATGATTCATTAACAATGGTACATGTTGAGGATAGAGAATCATTCTATCTAATGTCTTAATGGGTGAACCAAAATATTTTTGTATAGAGAAAATATCCTCACATAAAACTCTACTATTATTCACCTCAATAATAACACTATACAAATTTATAATTCCCTGAATAAATGGATCCCCTAGAGTTATACTACTAATCATTACTAACACTTGACTATGTGTGCATATCAATACTACAAGCTCAAATCATGTGGATAACATCAATATCCTTATTCAAAAACCTATACAAGAAAAATAATAATACCCTAACCTTATCTAGGTTCCCATCATTATAGGTTACCAAATCGGTTTTTCACTCCTTTGTGAAAGTTATGGGTGCACAAAAATCAACATGGTAACTTTAAATCACCCTGAATCCCAAATCACTTGTTAGTGACCCATTTGGACATAATATGAAATGTATGGTCCTAAATCAATGAGATCTCCTTGATATATTATCTCTATATCTGGACTTTTGAAATGATATACTTTAACTCACCTCCCAAGATGTCACAATGAATGTCACCAAAAAACACACAATGTAGCTAGGTTCACCACATAATGAAGATGAATGACTACCCAACTGGTCGAATGCTTTCCACAACTGAACTCTGACATGACTATTGATCCTGAAATATTTTTCTAAGGGAATTAATTACCACAAATCCCTTATCCTAATTATATTCTTTAATTTTCAAGATTATCACTATTTAGAGACCCAATTCAATGATTGTGTATTTTTTTGATGTATCACATTTACCTAGACTTATAATAATTCACTACATGCATCCACTCCAATACACATATCCAATCACTAAAAATTAGGATCCTTTATCTATAAAACATTTCACATGAGATTTTTTAACTATTATTTCCTAATATCAGGTTCCATTCAATGCTAGTTATACCTTATGAGAAACCATATCTTTAAACTAAGGGCATTCATGGAACCAAAATCCGAGAGAAATATATCAAATATCTCTAGATATATCCTACCAATATAGAAAATCTATGCACCTTGATCACTCACAAGTGGATATTAAATAATAAAAACACTAAATTCCCTAAAATCAACTAGAACTCATCCATTTGAGGTGATTTTCCATAGGAAGTGAGATTTACACATTCAAAATTCTATAATTTGAGTTCACTGTATAACTAGTTATATCAAATAAGGTCATATACAATCCTTATAAATTTAATCTATTCATCCTCTAATGATAAGGAGGGTTTACATAATAAATACAACCACAAATCGGTCCAAGGAAAACCAAAGGTTGTAGTTCAAGCATCACATAAACACAAAAGGACATTCATCACACAAAATTACATCACTAGGAGCTCATAAATTCTATAGTGATTCTATAACAACCCTTTTGGGTTTTCATTATTATAAACAGATAGTATATAAATTTTAGACCTATGAATGATAAAGAATACATAACTAAGAGCACCCACCTGACTTTGTGGTGAATGGAACTAGAGATACCCCAAAAAATAGAAATAATGATAAATACTATCTATAAATATCCTATAATAGCACTATCAAATCCTTGAGTACTATTAGTTTTCTAATATGTTTTATAATATATTGGTGTAATCCAAAAATACAAATCAATATTGGGGAAAACTCTCAATAAGGGGTAACCCCGTAATATACTATGGGGAAACAAAAACTTTCGAATAAATATTGGATTTATTTATATAAATAGAAAAAATATATAATCCAAGCTCTCTAACTAGTGGAATAACCAACTATAACTTTATGAGGGTTAGTATTTCTTATCCTATAAGGGTCATAGTCACTATTGAGGAGAATATCGACCCATCATCTCGAAAACACATCATACTGTGAATATAAAAATCAATCCAAGATTAGATAATGGATAATCATTTTTTACTATCAATAACATAACAGTGTATCCTCTTCTATAAAGTGATCATAAAAAAACCTCTCTACTAGGTGTCAGAATACATAAAAAACAAATTCAAGAGAGTGTATGTTCATCTCTATTATATTATTCTAGAAAAAAACAAAAAAAAAACTATTATGGCATCAAAAAATCCAAGAATAACAATATAAGTTTCCCCTTGTACTAGTGCTAATAAATATGTGTTCCATTGTAGAAAATTCAAAAATCATAACTTGAACCATGTCCATCAATTCTCAACCAGAAGCCTCTATTACATTCATATTTCTATGTTTCTATCACCCAACATACTAAGCCTTAAATGGGACACTTAGAGGCTGTGGTGGGGGGGGGGGGGGGTAAATTGATATTTCATCCAAATCAAAATCAGTACATTGCACTACTATCTCATCTTACAATACTTTGAAACAGGTAATAATGTATAGAGATACTATCCCAACTCAATCCTTCCTCAAAGGGTTTTCTCTCAAATTCTGATCTCATAAGAAACCTATCATGAACCACATAAAAGGATCATGTCATCAGGTATATGAACCTCAAAACATAATTCATTATCAGTTTGAAGAGTACCCACACTATACAAAATAAAAAGATTCATTTATTCCAACCAGTCTCATCACCTAAAAATGAATATCACCTCAAAACCCATGAGGCCTCAGTTCCTAAATCTCATAATACACACACAAAATATGGTTTTCTCATCCTTCCCAATGGGAACTACCCTCATCAATATAGATGGATAATTTACCCACCTCATGGGGTGGTAAAATCTCTCATCATTTCTCTAAATAAATGGAATTTCACATAAAACATCAATGACTAAAGGCTTTATCACTAGCATGGTCTCACCATGACGCTACCTTATAATCACAACTAGTTAACTTTGGGGTATAATCCTATAGTCAACAGGTCAAAACCTTACCTACCAAATCATATTTGAGTGAGTTGACTCATGAAGAACATCCAGTACAACACAAATATCATGCTTTATATTTCATGTACCAACATGCTTATTCTGTAAAACTGATTATTTAGAGTTACTTGTCTATTAAAAAATTAATAGAGTCTAGGTGTATGGTTATGTTAGCCACCAAACTAACACTAGGTTCCTATACCTAATAAATAAACTCAAAACTCATATATACTGTTTCCCTAAATCCCAAACAAATATTTTCAATATTATTAACATCATAATCCATTCCTAGGATGAAACATCTTTGATACCACTTTGACATTATTTGACCCACTAGGTCCCCACTTGGACTATGGTTAATCCGAGAGTTCCATCCCAAGCCATCCTCTAATAGGCCATGAATTGATGACTATCACTATGAAGGTACATCACACATGGGAGTCCTTATCCTATACAATACATATAATAGATATATCTCCATGATACCCAATATCTAACCATATTAAGTATATAGATAATTAAATTGTTGAAAAATTAATTTATATGACAACAATAATCCAAAATAATATAATAAATATTAGATCCAAAAATAAAGAAAAATACAGGTGCCCAATAACTCATATTATAATAAACCCATGACAATAGAAATCATCTCATCACCATAAATACTATTTGTATAATCACTGATAATAACCACCATCACCATGTTCCCCTAATCTTCATTGGTAAGAAGTCTCCAATGGTAACCATCATCAACTATCACCACTGTGTTTCTTTATGAATCAACTCTACACAAGTTACACTAGGTCCATGACAACCAAGGGCATCCTCCAACTATGCATCTTCTCTGTCGTCACCACTTGTGTGGGAAATAAGACTGTACTGAGGTGAGTTAAAAAATACCTAGTAAGATTCCAAAAAAAGAACATAAATAATGATTCATCTCAAAACCCAATATTGAGAGAACACTTAAAATAAAAACTGAGATATGCTCTACATATTGGATATCTAGGGAAATAGTGAGGTCCCTACCATATCATCTCATCTCCAAAAATAATCGCATAACATACAAAAATAGTCTCTCTATATAATAAGTCCCATGTGGTGGATGAATCTATAACCCAACTGTATATCATATCTTTATGGAAATAAAAATTTATTAATACACTATGGGGTCATTATTTCATATCTTCAGTGGGGGAATTAACATATTTAGAAGGAAAATGTCAACTGATATAGTAATAAAACTCTATAATTAGTAGATGACACCCTAATCGATGGGAAGAACTAGAATTGTATCTAATCAGTCCTTATCACATCTAGAATCTTAATGGGGAACTCATACCTCATTCAGAATATCTGCACTAGTTGAGGAGTACCGAACACTTAGTATAAAGTACCCAAACCCTATCTCATATATGAAACACCAACCTCTATAAATGAATGAATCTTGCTCCATCACTTGAGGGAGTTGAAGTTCCCAATTAGGATACAAGTATCAGTGAGAGGGGGAGGGGGTAAATCAGTGATATATTTTTCTTTTTAGGTTTCCCCTTTTTGAAAAAAAATTCACCTCCTATTAAAGAGTATCTTTCCTACTGAACACACACAACCACATGAAAACAACATTTACAAGGTTAACTACTCAACAAGAGTAGCTATGTCCTTGGTATGGTACAGAAACAATCAAGTACCACACAATCCACTAGAAAACAATCCTTTTTTGTGGAATACAACGAGTAGGATATACCCTTACACTCATGTAGCACTTGGAAAACAATCAGCAAGCGCATGTGCACCCTCTTAGAAAAAATAGAGAATTATAGTATTTCAGTGCTTCTTTACAATTAAACAGTTGTATTACCTGAAGTACAGATCTTCAGTTTCCTACCTAGAAGCTGGTAAGAACTCCCATACGCACAACTAAATATGTGCGAAGACCCCATATTTTTCATGCAACCTTTAGGAAATCTTGCGCGCAATTCAAATGCCTTGCGTGTAAAAATTACATTTTAGCGCAAACAACTTTTTCGCGCAACTTCCCTTTTTCGCACTCTTTTCACGCAAACTCCTTTATTTTTGAGCAACTCACTTAGCGTATAATTTTACGCGCACTAGAGCTCGAGATTTATTCTAAGTGTCGAGCCTCAACAAATGAGAGGGGGTCACCTCATATTTATAGGTAGTTTTGACCCTGCGCATAAAACACTAATCCGTGCATAAAACCTCCTTCATGCGCATAAAAACTCTTTCACACAACTTCATATTTTGCGCAATGCTCCAATATTTCGCGCATCTCATGAATTTTTACAATTTTTGAGATTTTTGATCTTGAAACTCCTTTTGCGAGAAAAACTTCATTTCTCTATTTCGCGCATCCCACTAATATTTCGCGCAACCCGTTACTATTTCGTACACCACTTTATTTTTTCGCGCAACATTCCTAAATTTCCGCACACTCCATGCCTTTGACATTATTCGATGTTCTGACCTTAAATCATGCCTTGTATGAAAAATTCTAAATCATCTTCAATATTTCGCGCAAAATCCATTTCCAAAAACACATCTTCATCTCCCGATTTTCAGGCCCTAAAATTTGGCAAACACTGGAAAACGACGCCACCTTAAACTATGCTTTTGTGCCACCCCCAGATTTTCCATTGCTTTTTCATTTCTCTCTTCACTGCATCCCATAAACATTCTTCAGGTTTCATCACAAACTACACTATCACGATATATATCCTTTGATAGATCAGATTTAGCATCATCAGAGTTACAATGGGAAGTACTGAAACATCACATCTTCCAAAAGCATCATTCCTTCCAATCAAAACTGTATATGATTGGCATCATCATTTCTCCCCCTTTCCATCCTAAGGCTTGCAACACATGTTCTCCTGACTTATGATATTTTTGAAATACATAACATCAAAGCATCATCTGGTTTTAATTCCTTTACAAAGTGAATTGATTTATCTTCTTTGACAACAAAAGAAAACACTCTGCAAACGCTAACTCTTGAAACTTATTTCTCCATCCATCTTGATCCCAACAATCTCCCCCTTTGGATTTTTTTTCAACCAAGATTCATAAATCACTGAACTTTGATATCTTATGAAATGGATTACTTATCAAAAATTCTAATCCTATGTGAGCTAACTAATTGTAGGAAACAAGAATCATTGACAACCAAAACCATGCTATCAAAAAGTAGTGACTATGAAATATCATGATCGTATATCCGCAGCCTTCTTCAGAACATCTTTCTAGCTTCTACTTCAGAATTCTTCAATTCATCAACTTTACTAAAAAACAACATTGTTTCCTACAACCACTCTAATAAACAGTTAGAATAGTTCACACACAGTAATGCTGGATTCATAGATTACCCACAACTCCCCCTTTATGCATGCATGTATAAGGATAGATTTATGAAACAACTCCCCCCTTGACAACACTATCCAAATGTAATATGAGAGAGGGAAATGAAACATATACCTTAACCTTGATGAGAAGGAGGTTGGACACCCATTTTCAACCTCAATGTTTCAAATGGTTCCTTCGGTAATGGTTTTGTGAATATATCAGCAACTTGTTTGGATGTAGGAACATACTCTAGCCTCAATTCATTATTCTCCACCTGCTCTTTGATGAAGTGATACATTATATCAATGTGTTTTGAATGAGAATGTTGTAATGAATTTCTTGTAAGATTCATTACACTCTGATTATCACAACCTAAGAGCAATGGTAGCTTTACTTCAAAGTAGATCTTCTAACTGAGTCTTCATCCACATTAGTTGTGTTGCGTCTTGAGTTGAAACAACATACTTAGATTCAACTATGCTAATAGTTACTAAATTCTATTTCTTGGTATGCCAAATAACACAACTTTTCCCTAGAGAGAAAACTCCACCAGATGTGGATATTCAATCATCAATATTTCCTACCCAATCAGCATCAGAATACCCGAATAGATCAATATTTTTAGAGCCATCATACCAAATTCCAAAATTTTTTGTGCCTTTGATTTATCTGAGAATTATTTTTCCAGAAATCAAATGAGATTCTTTAGGAGAACTCTGAAATCTCGCACATAAAGTAATAGCATAGACGATATCGGGTCTTGAGGCAGTCAAATACAACAAACTTCCAATCAGCTTTAGAAACTCTTTCTGATCAACTTCATTGCCTTATCCATCTTTAGACAACTTGGTTCCCACTGAAATTAGTGTGGAAACTGGTTTTGAATTTCCATGCCAAACTTCTTCAGAAGTTCCTTAACATACTTTTCTTGAGATATAAAAACGTGATTCTTCTTTTGTGAAATTTGTTGCCCAACAAAGTACTTCATTTCTCCCAGCATGGACATCTCAAATAACTTTTTCATCACCTCAGAAAATTTTTCACATGATCTTTCATAATCTCCATAAAATATAATATCATCGATATAAACAATAATGATCAGTGAAAACTCCCAACATTCCTTGATGTAGAGATTGCTGTCAACTCTCTCTTTCTTAAAGTTCATCTTCTTTAAGAAAGTATCTAATTTATAATACCATGCTCTCAGAGCCTGTTTTAGCCCATATAAATCCTTCTTCACCCTGCACACATAACATTCATCCTTTCCAATAAAAAATCCACAAGGTTGATCAATATAAACATCCTCGTCAAGGTCACCATTCAATAATGTGTATTTTACATTCATTTGAAATATTTTGTAACCTCGTTGTGCAGTAATAGCAAGAAATATTATGATTGTTTCTAATCTTGCCACTGGAGTAAACGTTTCATCAAAATCAATGCTTTAAATTTTTTAATACCCTTTGCAGACTAATCTTGCATTGTTTCTTATTACTTTACCCTCTTTGTTCAGCTTGTTTTGGAAAACCCACTTTGTACCAATAATGTTCTTGTTGACCATCTTGGGTACAAGTTCCCAAGTATTATTCTTCTCTATCTGACCAAGCTCTTCATTCATAGCATGAACCCATTTTGGATTCTCAAATGCTTCATTTACATCATTCGGTTAAACTTTTGAATAAAGGGAAGTATGTGATATAGCATTTGTTGTTCTTTTTATTTGGACCCTCTGATTTTTATCTCCAATAATGTTTTGAGCCTCTAATTTCTTCCTCAATCTAGGATGAGTTGTTTGAAATCCATCCTCATCACTTGAGATCTCCGAGTCAGATTCCTCTTCAAGAGTAGGATTAACATATTATGAAGCATTATCAGAATTGTTAACAAAATCTTCTCTATCCTGCTTGACGTTGACATCAACATATGACTGCTTTTCTTTCTCAACATTTCAACTACTTTTACATCTGAAGAATCAATAATTCTTCATGTTTCTTTATTGAAGAATCTATACCCTCTTCCTTCCGGAGCATATCCAAGAAATATTCCATCATCTCCTCTTTGCTCAAAGTTTCCTAGGTTTCCACCTTTCTTCTCTATAATACATGGACTCCCAAAGACTCTCAAGTGTTTCAGACTTGGAGTTTTCCATAGAACATTTCATATGGAGTCATATCTGAGTTTGGCCTATAGAAACATCAGTTCTAAATATACACAACATTACTCATGGATTTCCTCCAATAATAATGAGAAATACTATGTTCAAGTAACATAGTTCTCCCCATTTCTACTAGACTTCGATTCTTTCTTTCAGCCACCCCATTTTGTTGAGGTGTGTATGGTGAAATGAACTCATGCTGAATTTCATGTTTCTCAAGATAACATTCAAACTCTTCATTCTTATATTCACCACAATTTTTAGTTCTCAACTTCTTCACTGAATACTCACATTCCTTCTCAGATTTCCTTCTGAAACTCTTAAACATTATCAGAGAATCTAACTTATGTCTCATGTACATAACACAAGTAATGCGAGTAAAGTCATCAATGAAAGTAATGAAGCACTTATCTCCATTTGAATATTTCTTGCTCATTGGTACACATATATCTGAGTGTATGAGTTCCAAGGTTGTTTTTGAGTGAATTTCAACTATTTTGTGCATAGAATTAGTAATCTTCCCTTTCTCACAAATAGTGAAGTGCCAATCTTTTTCTCTTGATAAATCAGGCATATCCCAAACACTGTCTCACTTTGATAACTTACACATATTTCTCTGACACATGTGCCCAGCCTTTTATGATATAATTTATTTTCATCCGCCACACTCATGTAACAAGAGTCATTCACACCACCAACTTGGAATAGATTCCCTCTTGTACGTTGGCCTCTTGTAACTATATTTACATTATTTTCACGTTTCACAACAAATCCATCTTTTATGAATATTACTTTGTTTCCCTCTTCACAGAGTTGTGACACACTTAACCGGTTATGTTTCAGCCCATCAACATATAGTGTTTTCCTGGATTTCATCTTTTCTTTTCCAATAATGGCCGATCCAACACCTTTGATCCTTAGAGATTCGTCATTTTCAAATGTCATTGTTCCTTTTTTGAAGTCTTTCATATTCTTCAGTAGCTTTATGTCTCCTATCATATGAGAGGAACATCCACTATCAAGAATCCATGTACATTCTCCTTTTTTAGCTTTCAAAGCAGTTTCAACAACAAGAGCTTTTGGTTCTTCATTTTCCTTCACTTTCTATTGTGCTTCCTCCAATTTCCTAGCCAAGTCAATGTGTTCTGGCCAGACAACCACACACTCTTTATTTTCAGACTTATCAGACCTACCCCTTTTAGCTTTTGAAAACTCTATATTTTTTGAATTATGAAGAATCTTTTGTTACTCTGGTAACACACTAAGGCAGCCCTTGGAAAGATGTCCATTTCGATCACATCTTTCACAAATAGTTTCCAGTGATTGGAACCTATTCTCAACTTTCACCCCAGTCTTCTCAGATATCTTCTAAAATTTATTTGGAGACTTTCTATTTTGAATGGATTGACTCCCCCTCAATCATTGTCTATCAAAACTCGTGGAATAGTTGTAATGTGGTTTATTAAACCAACACATGTTTGCAGTGTGTCCGAATCGACCACAATACCAGCATTAACCATAGAATGAATATTTTCCTTTGAAACTTCTATACTGAACTGAGTTGTGAACATGAATCTAAACAACCATCTTAATAGAACTCTGCTGACCATCAACCTTTCTATTTTCAATCGTAACTTTCCTTTTCAGCTCAGGTTTCTATTCAAACTTATCAGTACCAAAAGTAGTAGAAATCTTTCTAGACATAGGATTTTTATGTTCTTATGAATTTTCAGCATTACTGACTTTGTCCACACACATAGCCTTTCCAACATTGTTCCTATTAGAACCAGTCCCATCTTTCCTATCAACTTTTGAAGGTTAATTCTACAGATCCTTCATTGGTTTATTATTACTGGAACATTCACCAACTTCTGATATAGAATGTTTGAAACTGAAATTCATTTCTTTAGCTTTGGATAGTTTTTGTTGGAATAGTTCAAACTATTTTTCTTTTGCTTTCAGCTTTACTTAAAGATGATCATTATGATTATTTTCATTCTCAAGAGAATTATTCAGATTATCAATCTCTTTTTCCATATTTATCTTCAACTCAGGAAAACCTTGTTGATCGTTTAATGTGGAAATTTAATCTGTCAACTTTTTTCTTTCCTTCTCAAGCCTTCTGATCTTCCTCAAACATTCTTTCAACTCTTCTTTCAGATGATATTCAAGTTGAGTTTATTCTTCTTCATAACTGTTTCTCACATAATCTTCATTATTCACTATTGTAATAAAGGTATTCTCTCTAGCTTTCTAAGGAGATGATTTCTCAAATTCAGCTTCACTATCTTCTTCTTCATCTCTAGATAAAAAGATTCTCCTTTTTTATTTGAAGAATTTTTTATCCTACCCTTCGAAAAATATTTATCTTTGTCAGTTTGTTTCTTCCATGGCCTTCTTGTCTGTCTCTCATTATCATCACCGTCTTCTTCTTTATTCTTTTGAGGAAAGTTAGCCGCAAAGTGACCAATAGCCCCACATTCAAAAAATTTCAAGGGAATTTTCACTTTGTATTTCCCTGAAACTCTTTTCACATTTTTAGAAAACAAGGATAAAATTTCATCAAAATTTTTACATACCTCATCTTCAGAATCAAATTCAACAGCATCATCTTCAATAAGAGTCTTCTTTGACTTCTCTCTCTTTGAAGACTTGAATGAAAATTCTCTATCTGCTTTTGTTTCGGTCTTCATTGTCTTCTCCCTTCTCATTTCATAAGTAATGATAGTGCTATGAAAGTCATCCAGAGATAATGTCTCAGGACCTCTATCTTCTAATGAAGACACTTTAGCATCAAATTTGTCTGGAATAATTCTCAAGATCTTTTCAACAACAGTAGAATCCTCAAATGTTTCACCAAGACATCTGATTATACTAACAATGTCATTAATCCTGGTAAATAAGTCCCCAAAAGATTCAGATTCTTCCATTTTGAAGTCTTTATAATTCAGCCTCTAGATTTGTAGTTTTACCTTCTTCACTTTTGTATTTCCTTCATATATGTTCTTCAACTAATCCCAGATGCCTTTAGCTGTAGAAACACATTTCACTCTTAGAAATTAACTCTCAGAAAGAGATGAGAGTAACACATTTTTAGCTCATCCATCATTCTCAAGTTTCTTCTTATCGACAGAAGTAAGAGTAACCTTGTCATCAATAACAAGAAATCCATCTGTTGTTGTTTCAAGAACTTTATATCCAAGAGACATAAGATAAGGCATCATTCATTCCTCCCATATGTTATATTTCTTTCCATAAAAAATCAGGATCCCCTTACTGTTCTCACAATTTAGATTTTGCATCACCACTTCTCTTCAACCACATCAGCAAAGAATAAACGAAGGGAACCTGTCCCTCTGATACTAATTGATGTTCCCAATTAGGATCCAAGTATCACTGAGAGGGGGAGGGGTGAATTAGTGATATCTTTTTCTTTTTAAGTTTCCCCATTTTAAAACAACCTTTGCCTCCTATTAAAGAGTTTCTTCCCTACTGAAAACACACAACCATAGGAACACAAGATTTACAAGGTTCACTACTCAACAAGAGTAGCTACATCCTTGGTATGGTACAGAAACAATCCAGTACCACACAATCCACTAGAAAAAAATCTATTGATGTGGAATACAACAATTATGATATACCCTTAAACTCGTGTAGCACTTAGAAAACAATCCTCAAGTGCATGTGCACCCTCTTAGTAAAAATAGGGAATTACAGTATTTCAGTGCTTCTTTACAATTTAACAGTTGTATTCTCTGAAGTATAGATCTTTACTTTCCTACCCAGAAGCTGGTAAGAACTCCCATACACACAACTGAATATGTGCGAAGATCCCAAATTTTTTGTGCAGCCTTTAAGATATCTTGCATGTAATTCAAATTACTTGCGCGTAAAAATTCCGTTTTAGTGCGAAAAACGTTTTCACGCAACTTCCCTTTTTCGCGCAACATTTTCTCTTTTCACACAGCTATCCTATTTTAGCACAAACTCCTTTATTTTCACGTAACTCACTTAGCGTATAATTTTACGTGAACCCAAGCTTGGTATTTCTTCTAAGTGTCAAGCCTCAACAAATGAGAGGGGGTCACCTCATATTTATAGGCAGTTTTGACCCTACGCGTAAAACCTACTTCATGCGTGTAAAAACTCTTTCATGCAACTTCAGATTTCGCACAATGCTCCAATATTTCGTGCATCTCATGCCTTTTCCAATTTTCTAGATTTCTGATCGTGAAACACCTTTTGTGCAAAAAACTTCATTCCTCTATTGTGTGCATCCCGCTGATATTTCGTGCAACCTGCTACTATTTCACGCACCACTTTTTTTTCGCGCAACCTGCCTAAATGTCCGTGCACTCCATGAATTTTACATTATTAGATGTTCTGACCTTAAATCATTCCTTGCACAAAAAATTCTAAATCATCTTCAATCTTTCACGTAACATCCATTTCTAAAAACACATCTTCATCTCCCAATTTTCAGGCCTTAAAATTTGGAAAAAAACAGGAAAACGACGCCACCTTAAACTGTGCTTTTATGCCACCCCCAGATTGTCCATTCCTTTTTCATTTCTCTCTTCACTTCATCCCATAACCATTATTCATCTTTTATCATGAACTCCACTATCATGATATATATCCTTTGATAGATCAGATTTAGCATCATCAGAGTTACAATGGGAAGTACTGAAATATCCCATCTTCCAACAACATCATTCCTTCCAATAAAAAATTTATATGATTGACATCATCATTTCTCCCCCTTCCCATCATAAGGCTTTCATCACAAGTTCTACAGACTTATGATATTTTTGAAATACATATCAACAAAGCATCATCTAGTTTTAAGTCCTTTACAAAGTGAATTGATTTATCTTTTTTGAATACAACAGACAACACTCTGAAAATTCTAACTCTTCAAGCTTCTTTCTCCATCGAACTTGGTCCCAATAGAAGTATAGACCCAACTATATCATGGAAACCCATACCTCATTTGGATCAAGAGGGTAGATAATCCAAGATAAAAATTTTCGTATTTCATGTAGTGGGGGACTCATATTTTAAAACCCCTATGGAGAAATATCACCATCACATATCTAGAGGACTAATTCCATGATATCAAAAAAATCACCAGGGAGGTTACCGACCTATCATATCTCCATATCACCTCATAAAATCCCTATCATCTCTGTGGAGGTAAGATTCTCACACATCCCTAAATACAATTCAATTGGTCTTTGATGTCAAATAGAATCCTAATATGATGATATACATGAAAAGATTCTCAAAATAGACTAATCACTTAAAAAAAATATAACACTGAAGTGAAAGGTTTTGGGAAACACCTAAAATCCTAAGGTATAGGGAGTACGATCTACTATACATGGTATGTAGGCCTTCAACATTGTCCATGTATGTAACTTCCATTTCCCTATCATATAAAATCAACCTACACAATATGTTTCATAGGACAACTTAACATGTAGGATTCACTATTTAAAATGTTAATGTATCACATGAACACCCCTTTAAAAATAATTTTTTAATACATATAGTGTTAAACTCATATACATGATGTATAATGATCCTGGGGTCAGTTGGCAGGTATTACTAGAAACCACTGTTAGGTGGTCTCAAACCACATAAAATGTAAACATGACCACATGTAATGAGGAGATTAAGGGACTATCTGGGAATGTACCATAACCAACACTATGTCATATAACCTAACATTGCATGTACCCCCAACTATTTTCCATGTATATTAAACAGGGTGGCTAATTATCCGTATAGACACCTCGGGTCATGTATCCGATAGCCATACATGATGTGTTTATGTGAACTAAAATCTATGATAATTATTACCTCTATATAAAATTTATCCAAACTTATGAACTAAAGGACATGTGTTTCAAGACCACACACCCTTTAATCAAGAATTCTAAACACAAAACCTTGAAAACTAGCTGGATATACCTATTCAACTAAAAATCACAACCCTAATGTTCAAAATCATCATATATCCATAAAAAAATAATTAATGTGAATAATAAGAGGAAAAAATAGACCAATCCATATATAAAATCCCTAAATCACTCCAAATCCCTAATGTTTCAAGGTTCTCACACCAGTGATCCATGATTTGTTTCCATCTCCTCTCAATCCAAAACCTTGATCTCCTACATAGATGAGACCAATCCCTTCTCCCTTAGGATTATCTAATTTAACTAACATATTTTCATTATAAATGATATTTGGGATGATAATTCCTACAAAATAAAAAAATAAATTATCCACATAATGGATTTTTCTAAGGCCAAAAATCTATATGATAAAAACAACTCCCCTTGGAAAAACCCCACATTATGGAGGCAACCATGGTGTCTAAATTTTACATCCGGGTGATGTTTTTTAGAGTAAATAAATGGATTTTATTCTATATTTCCATATCTAATGTTGACCATTTATCACATTATAATATTCCCTATCATAAAATATTTTTTTTAAATATCATATCATTTAGGAATTGATTGAGGATTTTATATTGGATTTTTTTTTGTGTTATTTAAAACTTATTATTGAATAGAGAGGATGTGGAGTTTCCATATGAATCATAATGAGGCCATATAATATTCAAAGATTTATAATTACTATTGATGAAGACATAGATATATGAAATTTCTCTATAAATGGATGATCCTAATACTATGAAAATGTGTAGATGGTTAAGAGATGAATTAGAGATGTGAAGCCTATGAAAAATGGTTTTTGATCGAGAGAATAATATTCCACACAATATTGTTTTGATTGAAGGTTATAAAGAAACTTTTAGGAAGATTATTCATGATCATGGATGTTCAATGTTGATATTATTATTTCACATTACTTTTATATTCTTGTAAAAGTTCAGAACCATCTTTTTTATCTAACTAATTATCTCTTCATTAATAATAAAATATAATAACATGATTCAAGAAAACAACCAATGAAAACCAAATATGTTTGCACTCAATGAAAGGAGTCTGTGAAATCTAACATCCTTTGTGTTTCTATTCTTTAATCTTATACTCTCTTTATCAATCATTTTCATCATCAACATTACAATGATCATAACTTGATCTAAGTACTAAATTAAATAATGGGAATTATATTTGAAAAGTGATAAAATTTTAAATAGGAATTAGAGTTCTATTTAAAATAATCTAAATATTTAGGCATCACTGAATCTATCCACTCCTTTGGTATCAAAAAATTATTTTTAATGAAAGGTTATAGGTCTTCAAAAAAAATAACATGAGTTTTTAAAAGTATAGTGAAAACATATATTATTATTAGTTACATTTTTAGACTGGTTCATTCTTTAATTTATTTATCCTAACATATGTGGTGATTAATATTATTAAAATTTTGTTGATTAATTTCATTAAATGGTGTTGAGGTTGATGTGGGATTTCCCTATCATTTTTATAAGGTTTTATATCATTTATTGGATTTATATTTAGTTTTAATTTTTATACTATCAAAGAATTTCTATTTTACTCAATATGAAATGAAATGAAATGTTAATTTTCCCTCTAAAAGTTTTTTAGAGGATGTTTCTGATAAACAATTAGAGGCAATGTGTTACATGAATTTACAGAGTCAAAATAAAATAGAGGAAAAATAGTTGAGGAAGTTATTGAGTGTTACCAAAAACTCATGTGTTAATTCAAAAAATCATTTGTATGTTGAGAAAATATTTAGAAATCTTCAAAATTATATTTCAATTCATAATTTAAATATTTATTTGTTTTAATATGATTATTTTTCATGTATAATCATTCCTCATAAACTATGGAGTAATTAATATCCTATGAATCATATTTGATTATTCATCAATCTATCATTATAGTTATATGGGATGAAATCAAGGAGTTCAAACTAAGTTTACTCAAATATTGATGAGATGTTAATTTTTTATTACTCTAAACCATTATAGCTTTAGGGTATGTATTATTTTATTATGCATTTCAGATATCATGAACTTTTAATATTTATATTGAAATATGAATTTACTGAGAAGTCATAGGAATGGGAAATACACTTTTATATTGGATGATAATACTAAAAGGGTATCTAAAAGGAGGAAAAATAAATATATTTCAAAATAAGATTACCTTAAGTCACCTTTGATGTATAAATAATGAAATAAACTTATTCAGTTTAGAAGTGGTTTAATAGAGAATGAAACCATGATGAAGAAAAAGTTCGAAGTTTTTTTTGGGTTTAGAAGATATGGATTGACTCTGATCCAAACACCCTAAAGAAATTAATAACTAATGGTGAATGGGTTATAATTAATAAGAATACATCTTCTATAAGCCTTGTTGATTCATATTTTGGACAAAAAAGAAGATGAATGGTGGGGATAACACCTTACCAAAGGAGAATCAGAAAGTGTCTAGAGGGAGACTCACCCATTATGAGAAGAATATGTCAAAGATATTATTAAAGAATAAATAATCTAGTAATTATCATAATAATAATAGAGGAAAAAATAATGAAAATTAATTATAACACATATTATAAAGATTATAATAACATATAAGGGTGTTGTATGATATGTGTCTTCTTTGGTTACAAGTTAAATAAATACCAGTAAATAATTATATTGGTGAAAATTAAGAAGAATAAACAATAAAAAAATCCTAAATAATAATTAGTTGTTCCAATACATATTGGTTCACTCAATAAGACTTATGAATAGTATAAAAAATGAGGACACACTACCAATAATTGTCTCATTATACCCCCAGAATATTTGATAATAATTGTCAAATCCAATTATTTGATAAAGTAGATACATCATGTTTTTATTTCAAAGGGGTCGAGTAATTATATAATGATCTATCCATGAATTTAGTTTATTATAGGATCATTAATGAATTTATCACAGTAATATCTACAAGATATTTTTTTTTATAATTTAGTAAGCTCCATCCAAATCAAAGGTGAAATTCAAATCTGTAACAAGTGGAAACCAATCTAAAAAATCGAAATAGAGTACTGGATCTACTTTACATATAAAGATAACTATAAGAAACTATCAAAAATATAAAAGGAATAATGAAATCTAGGAATTTAGTGAAATAAAATTTGTAGGAAACCTACCTGGTATTGATGTTCCCAACAAATAAAATAAAGGGATTGGTTAAAAAAGTTAGAAAATAAGTGGTAAATAAAAGGCTTAAAGATAAATATTGAAATCTCATAAATACAAAGATATTTCAAAATAGAAAACCTCCTCCACTCAAAGCATAAGGTATCAATTGTACAACTAATTCCCTTATATTTTTGTGGAATATTTATTTTAAAAAAATATAGTGATAATTTTTTCATAGAAAGGTGGATGTTTATTTGAAAAATTAATAATAAAATTCTCTATTAATTTATACTTGATTAAAATTTATGGATGATCATGGGATATGTTTCCCCTAAACATAGAAATGAATATGGCCTTTTATACTTGTTTAATTTTTTAAACATTTTAACTTGCATAAAAGGGGTATAAAAAAATATTAATTCTTTATGTATGGGTGATTAAATCTACAAGTGGGGAAAGGGTCATTTATAACCATAGAGCTAAAAGAACATTTATTTAAAGGGGTAGAAATATATATAATCCATTAAGGGGGAGTGACCAAGAAAATTTCCTAATCCTTTACTCTTTAATTTTATTTTGTATTATGTTTTAAAATGGGGGAGAACAGTCATAAAAATATAATGATTTTTTATTTAATTCAAAGAGATTTTATTGATACAACGGGAATGGAGAATGTTTTGTCACCAACCTTGATTTAAGTTATTTTATGGTGTTTTAAAATGTATAATTGGATTTATGATTATAATGAATTATTTTGGATTGATAATAAATCCCAAGGGTATGATTTATCTAAAAATGTATTTCATGGATATAGAGATTAATGAATTTCATACATGATGTGTTATATTTGTTATCAATATAAATAATGTTTATATTTATTAATACATTGTGGTGATTGTTTTATTCAGGTGAGATTGATATACCCATGTGTGATGTGGAAAAGTTATTAATGAAATTTGGGATATGTTTTCAATCTATACATTTATGGATTGATGTGTTGGATTGAATATTGAAGAATGAGACCTTCATGAGTTGAAATAGAAAAACCATGAAGAATCATAAATATGTAGATCTATTTTGGAATCAAGTAAATGATTTAATATTCTTTTATATATAATTAAGAAGAATAATTAATTATTCAATTTTTTAATTAGAGTACGGATATCAATAAATAATTTTTGACTCCTTGTTCTAATCAAAAGTTTTTATGTTATCCCTAAAAATTATTGATCACTGAGGGATAACTATCACTACCAAACACTATACACATAAATAATGTAGTGGAATGGACCTCTAAATGTATATAACTATAAAATCTACATATGATGTGGAGTTCATGATAAACTAATTATTTCATGTAAATTTATTATGTAGTTGTATATTGCATGTATTCTGGAGAAGATATCTAGATGTATTGATATGAAGAATATTCACAGTTTGAAAGTAATACATGGGTGTTTAAGAAGATGATGTGGAAGATAATGATCAATGTTGACAGTTAAAAAAGATATAATTTGAAGGAATAAAAACAGATTTTATAAAATCATATAAAATATGGAGAATAAAGGAGAAGATGATGGGACTTCCGCTTGAAGAAAATTTTAAAAAATACATTTTTAGAGAAAATCATAATGAAATAGGGTATATATTATGATATGATTTATTTTGAAGTAAATTTTGGATTTATTCTCACTAATATATTATGTATAGTTCGGTTTTCCCCTAGTGGTCAAAGGAATCCCATTATTCTACATCAAGACTATGATGCACTCATAGCGGCCCTAATATTTGGGGTTATATATGGTATTTGGAAGGTAGTCCAATTGTAAGGAATAGAGAGGGGGGATATCTATGTGGCATGGGAAGATGATGTCACTAAATCATTGGTGATGATGAAGCCTCGATGAAGAGAGGCATAAATGGTGTGAAATGTATAATTGTTTGAGAGGGTCAGCGGCTTTGATGATGATGATTGATATATCCACGGTGGTGGAATCATCCAGTGATAGTGGTCGTTTGTCACGTGCCTCATAATAGTATTAGGATATCTCGGCCTATGGTGGAGGGTCATCATCGACCTAAAGGTTCATATGGTGGAGGTGCATGACTATTTTGGTGCAGGATCCTTCAGAATGGTATTCTGAGTAGATCCATGGTGATGGCCCTAGAAGTAGAACAACATGAAGCAACCACCAATTGACCTAACAAGATTATTAATTATGAGAGGGTATGGATTTATTTATATGTACTAGGAACCATGTAGTTTTATGAGTATAAATTCTATCTAATCAACATTGTTGATTGGGACCTTGGGACTTTAAAAATTGAATGTACTAGGGAGCGGTCGATTTGTGAGTCTGGATTTCATCCCTTTGGGTTGTGTTTGTGCCTCGTGCCTTGGGCCTATAGGTCATGTCAAAGGTTCTCTATCAACCCTATTAAAAAGGGGTTTATTGAAAATTAATAAAAATTTATAGGTATTTGGTATTTGGAGTATTATGTCAAAGGTGATACTTTACTGCACTATAATGTAGAATAATGGTTTGATATATGAAACATATTACACCATAATAAATTATGATCATAAAACAATTTTTTCAAATGTTCTTAGAGTTATGGAATGTGAAAATTTATAATTCAATTATATATTACACTATGAAACATGTAATAATTTGGGTAAAATGATTCTAGTATTTCTAAATTATTGAAACATATATATTTTTAGTTGGATGAATGGTATGTCGTTATATAAAATAAATCACACCATAATTCCAAGTGTTAAATATTAGGTTTTAAATTATGCTATAATTATTAGATGTAATATAAGTAGACTGGAGTAGTAGAAGTGGTTTTAAATATGGAAATTATCAAAGATGATTCACATTACAATTTACTGCATTGCATCACATCCAATCAAATTATGTTGGAGTGATTTTATCTGTAAATGATTGATGAAACCAATGGAATAAAAAATTATATGAATTATGTCATGATTATTTTGTGTTATATTGTAGTGTTTTTTTTGGGTTTACAAGATAATTCAAAGTCATAAATAAAATTTTCAGTGACAATTATTATCATGCCACAATTTTTTGTGAGATTTATGTATGTTTAAGGGGCCTAGGATGTTTTTTTGTTATGAAGAAACATATTTGATATGAAATTTTTATAACTAAGTTTATTAATTCATTACACAATAATAAACCCTATTATGTCATGATTTTAACTAATATAAGAAATATAATTTTTAAATACCCTCTCTTTTAGAGTTGGAAAGAGTATATTATGTTTGATATTTTAGAAGTATATTTTATGTTTTTGATCATGTAAGATATGGAAATTCCATACAGACCAAGATGAGTCCATACAATATTCAAGGATAGATCATGACATTTGATAGAGACGTGAAGATATAAAATATCTCTATAAATGAATAATCATACTACTATTAAAAATTATAAAAGATTAAAAAAATAATTAGAGCTAAGGGGGACACCCAAATTGGATCATGCTTGAGAGAAGAATAGTGTACACAATATCTATTTCATTGAAAGCACATGATGAAGGTAGATGAATATCATTCATGGTTATGTGAGTTCATTTTTTATCTTTTTTGCAATGTATTTAATTTTTATACTAATAAGATTACAAGTCCATCTTACTACTCTCACATATTACTTCTTTGTTAATAACAAAACACATATGTGTAACGTTGGATAACTGTAATTAAACACCAATGTCATAGCCACTCAATGAAAAGAGTGTGTAAATATTATATTCCCTTATGTATGTATTCTTTACTTTCACACTCTCTCTATATCTCATCATCATCATTACCATTTTGATAACTATCTATAAATCAAAACACTAATAAATAACGATGGAATGGTTCTTGAAAAGTGAAATATGTTCACATTGAACTTGGACCACTAATTCAACTCTAAGTTGTTAAACATCTCTCAATTGGGCTACTCAGAGTCACAAAAAATAAGTTTTCTAATAATTAAATTATTAATACAGTTATTTTATGTATTTTATAATGACCTTATTTTGTTTAAAATAATTTATCACAATAATATAATGTTTTTTAAATAATTATATTTAAATCCTATTATTTATACATACATATATGTGATATATATAATTATAAAATAATCTCATAATATCCATTAATATTTATTTATATTTTTTGGATATATTTAAATATTTATTAATGATGTCAATTATTATTATATAAATGATATTTATTCAATTAATTCAATGAAAGATTCATGGATGCAATTAATTCAAATTGATACACAATTTTATTAGTCTTAACCATTGACTTTGAATATATTAACTAGAATATAAACAATACGTAGCTCAGGGACCATACAAAAGGTCGACTAAGGATATCATCATACCATAATCATAGAAAAGGAAAATATATTCCTGACTATTTTATTCAACTTTAAGAAACTTTTCTCCTCCTCTTTTATTGAGAGATTCTTCATCTAGGGGATCCTAGAACAAGTATAAAATATTATGATTGTTTTTCTATTAACAAAAGATCTTTATTTTCTCATGGTATATTTTTTATTTATAATTATTGTTTTAAAATTTTATATGATATTGGTTTTGTGATTCATTTTAATATCTACTCTATATTGAATGTTTTTAGATTATGTGTTAAATTACAACATTTATACCAAATCTATGATAAATTAAAATTATTTAAAAAAAAATATTTTTAGTAAATGTTTTAGATTTAAGATGTTTGTTTTTAAAATTAAATATTGGGAACATTATTAGTTTTATAATTATACACTTTTTTAATGGGGGTCAATGAATTTTATAAAATATTAATTAAAAAAATTATTAGGAACATTTTTTATTCTAATTGTACAATTTAGTTATTATTTTTAAAATATATAATGGACAATGATTAGATGATATAAATGTTTTATTTATGAAAATATTTTTTTAGAACAAGGTCAAATTTTTTAATATAATCATTTTATATTAACAAACTATTATAATTCATAACTTAGGTTCTATAAAATTAATATAATTATCTAAAATTTATTGAAACCTATCGGGATTTAGATTTCATTTATTCATGACTGAGGATTAACTATTAATATTTTAATTAATATTTAATTATATAAATTATAAAATTACATTAATTTTTATTTTTAAATTTTTTATTTTCTCTTGATCTTATTTATTAGTTAGTAAAAATTTCATAATGACTTAATTTAAATTTAATAGACTTTAAATTTATTTTATATTATATCTAATGTTTTAATTTTTAAAGTTTTTTTCATGTCTAAAATTCTTAAAATAATGTATAAAATGTCCTTTAACAAGTATTGAACCCAAAACATCAATTTTATAGTCTAGGAAGCAAACCAGTCTCATAAAATTCTTTAGTTAAATTAATTAAATACATGTAATGTTTTTATAATTTTTGTATTTAATTAAATATGGAAATTTCCATAATTTACAAACCGTTGAGTTATAGGTCCCGTGAAGTTTTTTCCAAGTATGATGGTATGGAATTAAATTAAAGAGAAAAATAAATTAATTACATTGTTAATCAATGTGGTAGGTTTTTATTTAATCCAATCATCAAAATAATTATTAAATATGAAACAATTCATGATTATAAATTTATATTGATTATTTCAGTATGCATCTCTAAAAATATTACCTGAGGTGATGCACTATGTTAGTAGGGATTTGACTGATTCCTTTGACTACATGATCAAATGTCCTTTATTCACCCTACTATATCTACGTGGGGATTTCTTGGATTCATGAGATTAAAATATCAAAATGAATTCCATTTGGGATCTAAGTATACATTGGATGTATATAAATTTTTATGAGATGCATATTGGGGTTTTGATGGACATGCGTGGGATGAATGGATTAATGAAAATCCAGAAATTGATTATATTCATGGCATGTATACTTTTAAAAAAAGAAATCAAATCTAGAAACCTTAACAAGTATCAAATGTAAGCCTTCCAATGTTCAATATCTTCAGGATCTTGATGGTAAAACATGGTGGTACTATCCAGAGTTGACCACGTATGATATATCTTGTGTCAATTGAGTAAAGAGTAATATGACACATATGTGCATGTGGGTATCATCTATTTGGGTTCTTGATGAGTGTCAGAACTTATAGGTAAGGTGTTGGGTAAATTAATGGGATAGATTTATTAAACATATGATGCACCACCAAACCATCTAAGTGTAGCACGATTGTTATTAGTAAAGTGATTCCCTCCCAAATAACCATGATTTTGGAGAAACTACATAGCTCAACCAAATTGTTTTGATTTTTTTTATCTTAGTTTACCTTATGTAATGAGGGTTGTGTTATCAAAATATGTTCAATAAAACCCGTTAGTTTTTTTGAATACATGATATTCATAAATGAAGTTACTGAATCATGTAGAGATAAAGGAACACTAATTACAATAACTAAAACCTTTTTATGAGGAGTATCCTTGAAAATGGAAAGTTAAATAAAATCAAATTTAACATTTGGTCAAAACCTGAGGATAGTTTCTAAGAATAAGAAGAAGGTTCATGTTTTTGAGTAAGTAATCTATAAAGAACATGTTATTGTTGATACCCATGGGGGGGGGGGGTGATTAAGATGCTTATAATAAGCATAAATAATATTCCAACGATAACTAATGTCTTATTCTAGGGAACATGAATTTAGAGTAATAAAAAAATGAATATATGGACAATATGACTCTAATTTAACAATTAAAAATATTTATTAAAATCATGCTATGTAAGAGCACTAAGAGACATTAAAGACATTATTTTAGTGTCGTAAGGGTACTGACATAATCATGTGAACTAGTGTACTAAATATTACTAAGAACAACAATAATTTATATAGGTCGGGGTTTCCACTCTAAAATAAATTATCAATGGACTTGATGAAGCACTACTTTCTTGGATCATTTAATTAAATAATTGTTGATTATAATATAAATGAGATTAATAAAAATACCTAGGATCCTTAATTTTTTAAGGACTATTGAAGTAAATTTTCAAAGGTCTTTACCCATACCAAGTGATGGAGGTAAAGAAAGATGACAGGATAAGAAGAAAAATAGCTAAAAAATATGACATATTCCTCAAATTCACTAAAAAATCATGAAAAAATATCCAAAATAGAAATATGTTTCTATTATTGAATAAAAGTGTATTGGAAAAGTAATTTCAATAAATTACTAAAAGATATTTTGAATCTTAATAAAATTGAAGCTTTTAATCCAATTACATTCATTATATATGTTATTTTATCTAGCATTACTTCATGGGTATTGGATATAATTTACGATTCTCTCACATGAGTGAAAGTGAAAAAGTTTCAAAGTAATAAGAAGTTATCAAAGGGAGATTTAAATCTCTATATTGGGAATGAGGTGAATTTTTTTGCCTTGTATATGGTGTTTTATATGATAACCCTTCCTATTAGATTATTTTTCATGTTATATAATTTCTATGTTATTCCAATTATTAAAAAAACATATTCTTTGTATATTTTCATGAAAAAATGGGGTTTTACATTTTTTATTTATGGATAAAAATTATAGTATTTATTTAAATGTAATACATTATAGTGGTGAAAATATGATGAATTTTTTGTATTTTTAGATCATGAAAATTTGGTTTGTAACATGGATTTGATGTGGGTCAAGTAGAAGAATTATAACCCTTTATATATTTTGAATTGTTTTTTGGGTAACATTAATGAGAATAAAATTCAATGAATCTGTAAAAATTGTCTCTTAGAATCATTTTATTGGGAATAATTAGATATATATGAATATTATTTGAAGAGTAAGATGACCAAATCACTATTTTATAGAAAATAATAATAATCAATGCATTTATTCGTCTTTGTGAATTATATTTTATATGATCTTTTAAATATAAAATATTAAGACCTTATCAATATGTTATTACCATTATCAATGATAATAGTCAGTATGGGTATGTGTTTCTTATGTGAAAAAGTATGAATTATTCAATAAATTTAAGGAGTTCAAAAATAATGTACAAAATCAACTTGTAAAGTGTTTTAAAACTATGTAATCATATCATAGAGGTGAATAATTAATCCAAGAGTTTCATGAATATATCTAGGAGTGTATTATTATATCACTACACAGTCCTCTATCACCACCACAATGGAATAGTGTTTCTAAAAGGAGAAATAAAACCTTATTGGATATGGTTGCATCTATGTTGAGTCACATAAAACTACCTATTTATGTAAAAAATAATTCTCTAGAAATGATTTAATTTACCCTAAACTAGGTTCTATATAATATAGTATAAAATACACCTTATGAGATATAGAATATGTTTGACCCTGAAATCATATTTTAATCATATGAATTCCACCATGTTAAGACCCAAATCAGAAAAATATTTCATTATTGGTTATCTCAAGGAACAACAGGTATTATTTTTATAATCCCCCTAAATAAATTTTTATTTATTGATTGAAATGATTATTTCATAGAAAAAGAAGTTTCTTATAATAAAAATAATGGGATAGATATAGATATTTAAGTGGTTATATACTTGTAAGAGCATTTATTACCTGAGATGAATTATTTGGTTCTAGAAGAGGTATTTAAAGAAGAACCAACTCCATATTCACTAGATCTAATAAGGCCAAGTGGGTCTCATTATGTTTGTAAAATATATTATATTCTCATTAAAAATGATGATGAATTTATGTTCATTTATGATTAGATAACCACCTATAAGAAATCCATTATATGTCCACTAACTAAGTTTGTAATTTTATTGATTTACCTAACAATTTTATACCTATAGTGTGAAAATGGGAGTTCAAAAAGTAGACTTAAATTCATTAAGACATGATTTATGGTAAACAATTTCAGGAAAATTCATGGAATTTATTATAAAGAAACCTCCTTACTAATTATAATGTTTTAATACATTAGGATTATCCTAACCATTGCAATATTCTACAATTATTAAATATATCCAACAAATATCAAAATAATATTCCTTATTGTAAATTTACATTAGGGTGTCTATATGAGACAACCTAAATGTTTTTTTATTTAAGAAATTATCTAAGGTATGTTATCTATAAAGATCCATTTATGAAATTAAGTAATCTTCTTGAAGTTATAATCTTTATATTAATAAAAAAATCATAGATATTGTATTCATTTAGAATTTATATAAACCTTGTGCATATAAATGGATTATTGGGAGAATAATTTCCATTTTAGTGGAATACATTTATGACATAATAATAATTATAAATGGAATTTTTTAATATAAAAATTTTAAAGGATTTTCTTGGAAACATATTTTTAATGAAAGAATTTTGAAAATTATCATACATGTTGGGCGTGAAGATATATTAGGAGATATCAAGGAAGTTTTTTAACTAATTCCAGGAACATATATTGGTAAAATCATGAATTTATTCAATAAGAATTATACTAAGAAAGGATATATACTACTAACTCTTCAGGAAGTATTTCAATGGATCAATATCCTCATTATAATGATGAAATGAAATGCATGTATGAATTTTATTATGCAATAGGTATGGGGTCTATAATGTACACCATGTCTTGTACATGCACATATGTTTCATATGAATTGATCATAATAGGTAGATACCAATCTGGTTCTGGTGAAGAAAATTGCATCACTATAAATAATATCCTAAATTTCCTTTGAATAACTAAGTATAATTGTTTTGATATATATAGGGGAGGGACAACTAATTATATTAGATTACATTGATGAACGTTTCAAAAAATATAGGAATGATTTTAAATGGCAATAAATAGTTTTTTCCAAATTAAAGGTTTTGTTATTAAGAAATTTGTATACAAGCTATAGTGGTTGATTTTACAACCAAAGATGAGTACATTGATACATAAAATGTATTAAAATATATTATTTGGATTAATAGGTACAACACCAAACTAGCGATTTATCCATGAAATATAGAGCTCATTGAACTCTTTTGTGGTAAAATAATAAAAATTTACAAACTAAAGAGCATTAATATGACAAAAAATCTAAACATATCCTCCCACAATATCACCATGTTCATGTTATTATAAATTAGAGTGATGTATGAACATTTAAAATTTCTATAGATGATAATGTGGTTGCTTCAATGTGGCATGATTGAAGTTTTAGGGGCATATATAATCCCTATGTATTAGATATATGGGAGATTGGATCTAGAGAAATTTGGATATGTTGTAAATTATAACCTAGAGACCAATCATAAGATGATGGTTTGAGATTATTTTTATATTATATATTATATTATTAAAAAATAAAGGTATTATTCCATTATCATTAAATTTATTCTATTTCTTGAACACATTAATCATGAAAATAATCATCGTGGTCCTTATGTTCTAAGTTTTATCCCTAGTAGAAAACCATCACAAAATTAAGGATTATGGTGTAAGGTTAGTGTTAATATTATTGTATACATTTTGATATATAGATATCTCACATGGGTTACAAGTGAAACCTATTGAATTTGGTGTCTTAAATAGAGAAAAACCATATAGGTTGTGTTATTTTTCTTTAGAATATCTCTAGTGGGATGTTATTAATGTCTCCTTTAACCAATGGGTTTGATGTATGATCCCCATGAAAACAACCAAAAATAGGATTACATCCTATAATATTTTAGAATTCAGGTTAACAGATAGTATTTGGGTAGGTTACTAATCATGGGTGGGGCATAAATTAACACTTTATTTGGAATTTCATTCCTATGGTACTAGTTCAACATCATGATCCTTATTATTTCAAGAATGTGAATGCCCATTACTAATACATTAGATGTATTAATATTTCAATTTTACCCATTGATACGAGTAATTTATTAAAGATGAGGGAATTATGTTGACATAATTTATGTCTCACACCCATACTTGATGACAAGAATAATGGGAACTTGATATAGAATACACATGGGTGATTAGATCATGTTGAATCTTTTATTAGCCCTATTATAATTATGAATTAGATTTATAATTCATATTAACAATAAAAAGGTTAAAATGAGTCACATAATGTTTTCTAATGTTGGAATTGTTAATCCATTTGTTATGGACATTTAATAGGAATTATTTTGATTAAAATAATTTATCAAAATAAAATAAAATATTTTGAATAATTATATTTTAAAAAATAATTTTTTATAAAATATATAATTATAAAATGACTCCATAAACCCTATTTAATATTTATTTTTATATATAGGATGTATATAAATATTTAAAAAGGATGTAAATTATTTTTTTAGAGTTGATATTTATCCAGCCAATTCAATGAAAAATGGATGAATGTGATTCAATAAACTTAATAGGCTAATAGGCTTGACTAATAACTTTGAATTTAATAATTATCCTAGAAACAAATCATTGGATCGAGGATCCTATAGAAGGTGGGTTAAGAAGATATTAATTTAATATCCATTAAAAATGTGAATATTTTCCTTACAATCCTCTCTATCATTAAGAAACTATTATATTCAACCATTATTAAATGATTCCATATCTTCAAGAATTTAGAAAGAAGAACAAAGGGGTCATTTTTTCGATGAGATAAAATAATCATTTTATAATTGTATTTTATTTATAACATAGATTTTAAATTAGAGATGATATTTGTTTTTGAAATCATTTTAATATTTCTACCATGTTATAGGTGGGTTGACACAAATATAATTATAGTACTAGATATATCTGTAAAACCCAAATAGTGATGGGGTAATTTAAAAGTAAGAGTTATAAAATGTCAGATGGTTATAAGGGTGTATGAGTGTAAGTCTTAGGGATAATATCAATGGATTGAATCATGTGGAATAATAGTGAAGGATTCTAGTATTGGATTTGGGAATAACATGAAACATAATTCAATCCACCTCTAAGAATGATATGCAGATCCATCATAAAAACCCTAGTGAAGAAACACACCAAGGAGCTATTCAAACCGCTATATCAAGGTTAATCAATGATTAACAATTAAAAAAGGAATAAAATTGATTAGATATTATTAAAACCTAGTAAAAACATGCTATTGAATGGATCATACCTAGGAAAAGGATAATAGAATAAGAATAAGTTAAAATATAGGAATAAACCATCATATCAAGTAACCTAAGCCCACATGATTTTTTTTGTATTTAATTAAATGAAATTTAAATCATTTTTCATGAAACATCCCATAAAATATAAATGAAACTAAAATTGAAATTTAATTTGAAAATTTCATGAAATGTAAATTTATAATCTGAACTCTCATAATGTTCATGGAGAAAATAATTGATTTAGGAAACGATTCATAACAACCTAAAAAAACATACATAATAAAAATAAAATATCCCAGTATTACTATTGATTGAATACATACTAATATCATTTTAATGTGATACATAGATACTTTAATGTATTTATTTTCAATATAATTACTGATATGCTCATATTTAGATTCAAATACTAAATGTAAATGTATATCCATAACTTTACCATCATATACCTAATTATTCCAATGATTATTCCATAAAGGCCTTCCTGTAATAGATCTCAATTACCTTTCAAGAAAAAAAAAACAAAAAAAAAACACCAAAATAATCAATAAAAAATATAATAATTTTAACCCCCCAAGATTTCATAGTAAGTTATTTTCTTTAAAGTAATTTAATAGCTTGCACTACACACAATACGAAGTTTGAGCGCACCATGACTTACCAAACTAGCTGTTCAAAAAACGGTTATGAATAATATTAACTGAATTTTGAATTTTATATACTACATATAATTTTATCATCCATATCGTGTGTTTCTTAGACATAATATAAGAATAAATTCATTTTTTCAGATAAAATATGTATTTTTTAAAAAATTCAATTTTACCACCTTTTAATGGCGAACCATTTTTAAATAAAATATTTGACAAGTTTATATATTAAATTTGACAAAATAAACTTCTTCCTTATAAGAGGGACATAAAAATTTAGTCTGGATAATATTTTGCAGTTTTTCTGGTAACTTTTATATTTTGATAAATAGTGAAAGATACTAAATTTTAATTGAAAATAACTTTTTTAATCAAAATAATTTATATTGTTAAATTATACATTTGAATGGTTTTTAAGTATAATTAGATTATATTTTTATCATTGAATCCAATATTGGTTATTTAAAGTAATTTCACATTTAAATTAGATATAAACACATATCAATCTTTTGATAGTTTTTACTTCTCAAAAACACGCTTTCTGGTTTTGACAACAAGAATTAATTTTAAATTAATTAATGAAAACCCTATGTTTTGAATTTGAAAAAATAGAAATCATTTTTTAATTTGGAATATCAAAATTATATTTGGGTGAATTTGTGGTATTTTTCTAAAAACTTTCAATTTTTGATGAATATTGAAAAACACAACGATATTGTTTAAAACCAACTTTTATTTAAATAATTGTTATTTTTATGTGAATTTATTTTAAATTAAAAATAGATACATAATAATTATATTATTAAAATGTAATTAATTGGAGTCATTTTATAATAAGATTAGATACATAAAATTTTATTGAACTTTTTAACGTCTTTTATCCACCTTCTAGGCACATTTGCAAATTTTCATAAAACATAATTTTACCACTTATGTGAATTTAATTTCAAAAATCAAAGAGTAACTATTGATATAAGTATGTAAAATGTGGTTCAATAGGATGAAAATAATTTTTGGTGAATAGTAACTTTTGAATTTTATTTACCACGGTTAAAAGTAAATAGGGTTATTAAATGTAAACATGATATTATAATTACCCTAACACATGTACTCATTATATTGGATAAATTTATTTCGACCAAAATAAACCTTAGGAATAAAATATGATCCTTTTAATCCACTTGGATTAGATTAGGACATTTATTATTATTTTATTAAAAGACGAGTTAAAAGTGTTAAATTCAAAGTTTAATAACTGAACCATTTTTAATATAGGGTTATACATAATATAAATTCGACTATAAATAATCATTATAAATCTAAAAATATTTACTAAATAATAGTATATTATTTATAATTTTTATACATTAAGGATTTATATTTATTTATGACACAATTATGATGTAATAATTACCTTATTAATGAAAGATTAAAAAAATTGACATTATAAATATCAAAATAAATGTAAATTGAGACTTTTGATGAATTAAATAAATTTTATAGGTTAATATGAAATGTTAGGGTATATTTAATTTATTTGTTTTGAAGTAATCAAGTTTTTTTCACTTTCACAAAAACCAAATACTAAATAGTGTCAAAGTTGACATAAATGAGTATTTAAAACCAATACCATATTATTAAATGATATAATATTTCTAAAAATATAAGGATTGGCCAAAGGACTTATAAAATGATATATATGTTATAAATGAACCACTTGAGTTTCTTTTGGAAATTTATAGTAAGTTTATTAACCATGTAATATAAAAATACACTAAGACATGGTAAAAGTTAAACTATTTAACTAAGAATTAAATCTAAACGATAAGGTTAATATGGTGACCTAAAATTGTATAAAATCTATTAGATGAGTGGATTTAGATTCATACCCATATTATACTCGAAATAAATTCATTTGGATCTATTATAAACCTAAAATTATTTTATAATAAAATAATATTTCAAGCTTTTTCTAAAGTGTCCCTCACCTCTCTTATAAAAGGTTACTTCCCCTTCTCTCAAAATCACACCTCCAAAGCTATATTTCTCATACAATACCTGGTAAAATATCTTTAAAACAACCCCAGATAGACTCTAAAGGCCTTACTTTGATCATAAATCCAACTGAAAGATCCCTTTTGATCAAATAAAAAACGAAGCACCTGAAGAAGAGGTAATAATTTCATCATATCTTTCAAAGTTCATTTCTTCTTACACTTTCTCTATCATTGTCGTTTCCATACCAAAATAATAACTCCAATAAATTCTAAATAATTTGATGTTATTATAAATATGGTACAACCATATTCATTATTCTATCCATCCTATGAATGACAAAGTCACCATACGTGCATACGTACGACTTACCGTCTCCACAATGTGGTGTAGTTTGTTATTCAACACTTCATTATTTGTATGGGAATAATAATGGGTATAATTGAAATAAATATTAAATATAATATGTTAACGATTATTTATATGTAATATACCATCCATTTACATACGATTTCACCACTTATAGAATGATATTGTCACTCATGCGTACGTACGGATTGCCGTCTCCACGACGCGATGAGATTTCGTTATCCACAGTAACTATTCAAGAATAATTTTCATTTGATGATTAAAAATAATTTTTAAGAACTTAATATCATTCTGTATATTAATAAAATACATCCTATTCATAACAAACATGGCTTACATAACAAAACATATAAAGTAAAACATACCAGTTTACACAAAAAACAATGATACTACTAAAATATCATTAACAAAGTAATATTTGAAGACCATATATGATATTATATTTATGTATGTCGTTATTTTATAATTTAATAACAATTATTTAACAATTATACAGGAGGTTAACATACCCTCTACTAAGGAAAAGTACAAGGAAAGGGGTTTTCATCTCACTTTTTATTCCCGTGAGATTCATGCTATATTTGCTACTATTTCCTTTTATGTGGTGTATGTATTAACCATGATTATATTATTTGTTTAATATAATATAATTTATTTTTATTTAAAAATTCATTGTATTATCCTTCTTTCTTGGGGGGTATGTTTTGTAAGTTACCAAATCGGTAAGGGAATTTCTAATTTCAATTTCCACTTATTTGGTTTTACACAAACTTCATTTATTATTTTACTCCAATATTATGTGTGAAATCACTATTTGTTTATTTATGTACTAATTTCCACTCCCATTTTTGTGGATATAATTTTTATATACATAATAACTCCATTGATAAATTCTCAAGTCATCAATATGAACTTGATAAGAGTAATCATAACTCAATTTTCATTCATTGAGTTATACATCCAAGTCATCGGTGTTGTTTTAAAAAGAATATGTGTGAATGTACTCTAAATTATTTACAATTAATATCCAATAATATTTAGTGTATTTATATTTTTCACACATAATTACATCATTGATTTATCCTTAACCTAAGGATATAGTCTTTATAATGGATTTCGTCTCAATTTACATTCCATTGGGATTTCTTTGTTGTTAGGATCCAATTCACTTTTATATGGTGTATATACTGTACTTTGACATATTATATCATTAATTTATTTATTCTAATGATATTATAAGGTTTTTATTACCTCAATTATTTCTATTCAAGCATCGTTCATTTGGTTAAGAACTCTAACTAAAATATCATTTTAAATGTTTTAAATATTTATTCTTCTAAATCTTTCTCATTAATATCCATGCTTTAAAAATGGTCTTAAGGATTTATTTATATGGACATGGATGTTTTTAAATTAAAATTACTTTTAAATGTTTTAAAGTGGTACAAGAAACTTTTATTCAAAAATATAATTTTTAACAACTTCTTGATAAATAGTGAGAATTTTAAATGTTTTCAAGAAAAGGGGGATATTTCTATCAAATTATTTTACTGATTATTTTCATCTATGTCAATATACTTCATTATTATTGATTGAGGTTGACTTATTATAATTAAATATTACATATTGTATTGAATGAGTTATGCTTGACTGTGGATGTGCTATTTTTATACCATTCATGGTTTGTGGTTAAAATATTGACATTTCGTATGCTTGTTTTAATAAGAATGTTTAGATTATGTTTCAAACGTTTCATATGATGAATGAATTAGACTTAGTAAGTCATAGGTGGAGCCCTCTATAGCTCCTCGATGCATTGGTAGGTCTCATGAGACAAAATAGTGTCTTGACACAAGGCCTTGACAAAATATTTATTTGTAGTCTTGGCATGAGGACTTGACTATGTGGTTATGATGTATGACATTATGAATTCCATCATTATGAGATTATCTATTAATATTACATGTGATCATCTGACTAGTATAATATCCATATGAATAAGTAAATGAAATTATTTGATTTATATTTTCTATATTATACTCAATTTTTATTTTAAAAGGCTTGTGTTTTAGTCTTATACATTGCCTTAATTGTTTATGCTTATTTATGATAGTTTCTGCTATATTGTTATCCCTACTAAGAATCTGATCCCACCCCTTTCTTATGTTTTCTTTTTCCCAAGATGTGAAAGGTATATTATGATTAACCTGCAGGGATAGGCCAAAGGATATGAGTGTGTTCAAATGGGACACAATGTTGTTTTTATTTATTTCATGATGTAATGTAAAGCTTATGTATGCATCTAGTACTTCCAAGGCTTCTAAACTAATTGGAATTTCAAGACTTGATCTATTGTGATCATTCCAATTTTATGTAATAATGCACTGACTCTAGGTAACTTGGTTCAGGGAGTTACATTTGGTATCAGAGGAAGTTTAGTTCAAACCATGGATGCTAGATTTAAAAAAACTCTGATTAGAAAACACTACTCGAAGATATACTTTGAGGATTAGTGTAGATAACATCCAAAAATTTTGGTAATTTAAATATTATGTGGGTTTTCCTAGAAATACATCCATGTAAGGATATGAGTAGGTAGAGACAACTCTAGTATAGTTATACCTAGGGGTAAAACCCGAAAACACCGCTTTGAGATAGACTCAAATGAGAACTGATGCACGACAACAGGAATTTCTGCACTCTTGGTTATGACACTCCCAGTGGATATGCTTAGGATAATTTACATTTTCATTACAAACCAATTTGAATTATTTTAATATTATACGAGAATAAATAACCATGCTTAATCCTAATGTGTTTTAGATTGAAAATAAGGTGTTGTGATGTTATCTAAATGATTTTAGGACTATTTTCACTGACACTATGATTTCTAGTTTTAGTCAATGGCCAGATTCCAAGGAAGTCATAGTAACATTGAACTTGATGTACAAGGTGGGAACAATGGTGGAAATAAGAAAATAAATGGAATGTTGATAGGCGTAAAAGATATCATGTTCATACTGAAGCAGCTTTCCCAAAATACGATCAACAATATATACATTAACCAACTCCCAAACTCAAGAAAGAAGAGAAATCAAGGTAATGATAAGAGCTCCAGCAGTGGATACCGTGGAGAAAAGAATGCTCAATTTCCATCATGCGAGAAATGTGGAAGGAGAAACCCAGGAAAGTGTCTCCATGAAACAAAGAAATTCTTTAGGTGTTGGAAAGAAGGACATAAAGTAAATAATTTCTAAAAAAATGAAGAGTACTATGGAATAAAATAAAAATGATCCTAAGAATCAATTTACCGTCATTTTCCAAAAATGTAGGGGACATTGGCATTTCCCAAGTCAATTCCCTATTGTATAGGATAACCATAAGGTCTAGGAAGAACCTATGTTGAAATAAATGGATGGAGAAATTTTTAAAATTATTAATGATCTTTGTTGATGGGATTACATTGTAATACTTTTCTCTTGTATGTATAACCCTGCAATTTGTTATATTAAAATAATATTTGAGTAAGAATTATCTTTTCTTTTGTGGATAGAGTTATAAAGATCCATTTTGGTTTATATGATCCTTGAATTTGAGGCAATTATAGGTTATTAATGTGTGGGATGAAAAATTGAGGTCTGAGATAAAATTTGTGGTTAAATTATGTTATAGTTATTTTGAGGAATTTATCTCATTTTGTTAATGTTATAAAATATAGTTTTTGAGAAAGGAAGACACACAGACCGTGTGACAACTCATCACGTTGGAAAAAGCTGCAGGAATCAAACCCACAACTATAGTGCGACTAAGATTTATTGCCTACCACTAGACTACATGAAGTACCTAGTAAGTGTGACTAATTATTTTTAGTTAAATTATATTATAGATCAATAATAAGTTGATTTTGGATCTTATTTTTTATCAAATAGATATCCTTATTATAGGAAAATGATTCAGTGATTAAGTGGTAAATGTTATTTGGGAAGATGTTTTCCCTGTTGGGAACACTATATGCTTAAGGAAAATAGAATAATATGGGATTTCATTCGAGGAGTAATGGTGGGTTTTTTTATTTTGGAAGAACCTATGTTTTTTAGACATCCATGTTATTAATGGAAATGATTAACTAATCATAGAGAATATGTGATTTAGTTAATTACACTTCTATGTGATACTTTAAGAGTAGTTAATGTTATTTGGAGATAAATGTTATGATTTACTATAAATGACTATGTGATTAAATTATTTTGAGTTTTTTGTTTCAATGTTATTTTGGACTATATTTAAGGATTTTAAGAAGAATTTTTTATTGAATGTTCTTTATTGAACTTTTGGTATTGTTTGTTTAATTTTAGAAATTAAGATTAGTAGTTCTTTCTAAAAAGGATTATCCATTTTGGGGATCATCTCATCTTGTACTATCCATTTGGTTTTAGTTAATCTCTAAATACAAGGGAAATATATAGTTCATCCTTTGTGGATTATTTGATTCTCTATAAGTTGATTCTAGCACTTCAGGTGTCACCAAGTCATCATGAATAATCATTGTTTGGAGAAAATATGAGTTAGTTGTAGAAATTTATTAAAGTATGAAACTATACTTAAAAATTAAGTATATCTATTTATGATATTATTCACTCTCATAAATAAATTCCTCAACTTTATGAAATGGAACTTAAAAAAAAAACGTTGTCCGTTTACTTTTCCTACTGGGAAACTAACGACTATATAACCCATCACAAGTTTGTGGTTTTCTTGTTGTTAAATTTCTACTGATCATGTTTTCTATCACTGTCCATAAGAACTTGACACTTTTTTTATATTTTATATCCATGTTTTCCTATATGGAATCATAGTATGGGTTATCTCAGGGGACCATTGTACTTCTATTTCTTTCTTTTAAAGTGATAGTTTTATTGATTTTTTTTCTCATGTGGGACTTTCAATGAAGTTCCCTAGCCCAATTTTAAAAATTACAAGGGTGAAATTTCCAAAATTGGGGAAGAATTTAACACATCAAGATTTCATAGTAAGTTAGTTTCTTCAATGTAATTCAATAGCTTGTGCTACACGCAACACCGAGTTCGAGCACACCACGACTTACTAAACTAGCCGTTCAAAAAACAGTTATGAATAATATTAAAGGAATTTTTAATTTTATATACTCAATATAACTTAAACACCCATATTATGTGTTTCTTAGACATAATATAAGAACAAATTCAATTTGATTAGATAAAATAAGTATTTTTCAAAAAATGAAATTTTACCACCTTTTAATGGAAAACCTTTTTTAAATCCAATATTTTACACTTTTATATTTTAAATTTGACAAAATAAACTTATTATTTTGAAGTGGGACATAAAAAATTAGTTTGGATAAAATTTTGGTGTTTTCTGATAACTTTCATATTTTAATGAATAGTGAAAGATACTAAATTTTAATTGAAACCAACTTTTTTAATAAAAATAATTTATATTGTTAAATTATAAATTTTAATGGGTTTTAAGTATAATTAGATTAAATTTATATCATTTAATCCAATATTTGTGATTGGAAGTAATGTCACATTTAAATTGGACATAAACACATATCAATCTTTTGATAGTTATTACTTCTCAAAAATATGCTTTCTAGTTTTGACACGGGAATTAATATTCAATTAATTAATAAAACTTCTATGTTTTGAATTTTCAAAAATAGACATCATTTTTTTATTTGGTATATCGAAATTATCGTTGGGTGAATTTGTGGTATTTTTCCGAAAACTTTCAATTTTTGATGAATAGTGAAAAACACTACGTTATTGTTTAAAACTGACTTTTATTTTAATAATTATTATTTTTTAAAAAAATTATTTCAAAGTAAAAATATATAAATAATACCTATATTATTATAATTTAATTCATAGAAGTCATTTTATAATAATATTAGATATATAAAATTTTATTGAACTTTTATAGTCTTTTACCCACCTTCTAGGCACATTTGCAAATTTTCATAAAATAAAATTTTACCACATATTTGAATTGAATTCAAAAAATCTGAGAGACACAATTGATATCAGTAAGTAAAATGTGGTATAATAGGATGAAAACAATTTTTGGTGAATAGTATCTTTTGAATTTTATTTATCGCAGTTAAAAGTTAATAGGGTAATTAAAGGTAAACATGATATTATAATTACCCTAAAAAATATCCTAATTCTATTAGATAAGGTTATTTCGACCAAAATAAACCTTAGGAATAAAATATTATCCTTTTCATCCACTTGGATTAGATTAAGACATTTATTATTATTTTATTTAAAGAAGAGTTAAAAGTGTTAAATTCCATGTTTAATAACTAAACCATTTTTAATATAGGGTTATACCTAAGATAAATTAGACTATAAATATTAATTTGAAATATAAAATGATTTTTTAAATCATGGTATTTTATTTATAATTTTTAGAAATTAAATAAGTAAATTTATTTATGACACAATGATGATGCAATAATTACCTTATTAATGAAAGATTAAAATAATTGATATTATAAATATCCAAATAAATGCAAATTGTGACTTTTTATGAATTCCACGAATTTTATAGGTTAATATGAAATGTTAAGGTTTATTTAAGTTATTTTGTTCCAAGTAATCAAGTTTTTTTGGACTTTCACAAAAACCAAACACTAAATTGTGTCAAAATTGACCTAAATGAGTATTTAAAACGAATACTATATTATTTAATGATATAATATTCCTAAAAAAATAATGTTAGGCCAAAGGAATTATATAATTATATCTATGTAATTAATTAACCACTTGAGGTTCTCTTAGAATTTAATAGTATGTTTATTAACCATGTAATATAAAAATACAAGAAGACATGGTAAAAGTTAAACTATTTAACTAAGACTTAATTCTAAATTATAAGGTTAATATGGTGACATAAACTTGTCTAAAACGTATTGGTTGATAGGATTTCGACCCATCCCCATCTTATCCTCTAAATAAATATATTTGTAGGCATTATAAATGGAAAATTATTTTATAGTAAAACAATATTACAAGCATTTCCTAAAGTGACTCCCACCTCACTTATAAAAGGGTACTTCCCCTTCTCTCCAAATCACACCTCCAAAGAACTTTTTATAATCCATAACATACTAAAATATCCTTCCAAAAACCCTCACTTTAACCTAGAGGCCTCAATTTTATCATAAATCCAACCTAATGAGCCCTTTTGATCAAATCAAAAAGGAAGCACCTGAAGAAGAGGTAATAATTTAATCACCCATTTCAATGTTCTTTTCTTCTTCCACTTTATCTTTCTTTGTTGTTTCCATACCAAAATAATGACTCCAATACCTTCTAAATAATGTTATTTTATTATAATTATGGTAAAACCATATTCATTATTCTATCCATCATATGAATGACAAAGTCACCATACGTGCGTACGTACGACTTACCGTCTCCAGGTCGTGGTGTAGTTTGTTATTCAACACTTTATTATTTTTATGGGTATAATAATGAGTATAATTGATGTAAATAATATATATAATATGTTAATGATTTTTTATATTTAATATACCATCCATTTACATACTATTTCACCACTAATAGAATGACATTGTCGCTCGTGCGTACGTATGACTTTCCGTCTCCATGACGTAATGAGATTTCATTCTCGATCGTAACCATTCAAGAATAATTTTCATTTTGTGATTAAAAATAATTTTTAAGAAATTAATATCATTCTGGATATGAATCAAATACATCCTATCCATAAAAACATGACTTATATAATTAAACATATAAAGGAAAAAGAATCAGTTAACACCCAAAACAATGATACTACTGAAATATCATTAACAAAAAAATATTAAAAGATCATATATGATATAATATTTATGTATTTGGTTATTTTATTATTTAATAACAATTATTTCACCATTATACAAGAGTTTAACCAACCATATACTAAGGAAAAGTACAAGGTAAAGGGTTTTCATCTCACTTTTTATTTCCCTGAGATTCATGCTATATTTGCCACTATTTTCTTTTGTGTGGTATATGTAATGTCCATGATTGTATTCTTTGTGTAATATACTTTAATTTTTGGGTATTTAAAACTTAATTGTATGATCCTTATTTCATGGGGTGTATGTTTCATAAGTTACCAAATTCATAAGGGAATTTCTAATTTCAATTTCCACTCATTGGGTTTTACAAAACCATCATTGATTATTTTACTCCAAGATTATGTGTAAAATCACTATTTGTTTATTTATATTGTAATTTAAACACCCCTTTGTGTGGATATAATTTTGATACAAATAATCACTCTAATAATAAATTCTAAAGACATCGATATGATCTTTATAAGAGTAATCTTAACTCAATTTCCATTCATTGAGTTAAACATCTAAGTTATTGGTGTTGTTTTTACCAGAATATGTGTGAATGTACTATGACTTATTTACAATAAATATACAATCATATTGAGTGTATTTATCTTTTTCACAAATAATCATGTCATTTATTTATCCTTAACCTAAGGATATAGTCTTTATATAGGATTTCTTCTCAATTTACATTCTATCGAGGCTTCATTGTTGTTATGCACCAATTCACTTTTATATGGTGCATATACTACACTTTGACATAGTATATTAGGAATCCCTTTATTCTCAAGATATTATAAGGTTTTTGTTACCTCAATTATTTGTATTCAAGAATATTTCATTTGGTTAGGGACTCTAACTAAAATATCATTTTAAATGTTTTAAAGATTTATTCTCTTAAATCTTTCTCATTAATGTCCATGTTTTAAAAATGGTTTTAATGATTTATTTATATGAACATGTATGTTTTAAAATTAAAATTAATTTTAAAAGTTTTAATGTGGTATGAGACACTTTGATTAAAAAATCTAATTTTTAACCACTTATTGATAAATAGTGAGACTCTTAAATGTTTTCAAGAAAAAGGGTATATTTCTGTCAAATAGTTTTACTGATTATTTTCATCTTTGCCAATATCCTTCATTATTCTTGATTGAGGTTGACTTATTATAATAAAATATTCCATATTGTATTGAATGAGTTATGTTTGACTTTGTATGTGCTATTTTTATATCATTCATGGTTTGTTGTTAAAATATTGACATTTTTTATGCTAGTTTTAATATGAATGTTTAGATTATATTTCAACCTTTTCATATGAGGAATGAATTAGACTTAGTAAGTGATGGGTGGAACCTGCTATAGCTCCTTGATTCATCGGTAGGTCTCATGAGACAAACTAGTGTCTTGGCATAAGGTCTTGAAAAAATATTTATTTTTAGTCTTGGCACGAGGCCTTGACTATGTGATTATGATATCTAGAATTATGCATTCCATCATAATAAAATTAGCTATTGGTATTACATGTGATCACTCGACTAGTAGAATATTCATGTGAATACATAAATGACATTATTTGATTTATCTTTTCCACATTATGCTGTATTTTATGTTTAAAAGGATTGCGTCTTAGTATTATACATTTCCTTAATTGTTTATACTTATTTATGCTAGTTTCCACGATATTGTTATCCCTACTGAGTATCTAAGCTAACCCCTTTATTATGTTTTCTTTTTCCCAGGATGTGAAGAAGTATTTTATGATAAACTTGCAGGGATAGGACAAAGTATATGAGTGTGTTCAAAGGGGAAACAATGTTTTTTTCTTTATTTTTTGATGTAATGTAAAACTTTTGTATGTATCTAGTACTTCTAAGGTTACTAAACTAATCTGTCTTTCGAGAAATGATCTCTTGTGATCATGCCAATGTTATGTAATAATGGATGGACTCTGGGTGAATAGGGTCGGGTCATTACAATAATCAACTGAAACATAATAATTGTATGAATATAAGTCATATATGAAGGGTGTCATGTAATATGAAACATACAAAATAATCATGAATAAAATATAGTAAAAAATAATAATAATTATGGCATGGATTTGAGTGAATAAATTTAATCACATGAATCTAAATAGACTCAAACTACACCTCTACCTATGAATACATTAAAAATTCACATTGTGTATATTTTAAATTCACATGAGTATATATTGATTATGAATTTAAAAACTCTCTCCTATTAAGTGGATAACACTACCCAATCTTATGATATAGGATATTATACTCTAAAATCAATATTATTAAAATTCGCAAGTATCCCTTATTTCAAGAAAAATTACATGATAATTCTAATACACAAAAAATTATAATAATACAACTACAGTATTAATAAAATATCATCTTAATATATTTTTCCAAACAATATTTTGTTTTTAGTCCCAAAGACCTCTCTAATATCATTTAAATGGTATAAAATAGTAAAATAATATAGTTTTATAATTATAAAACCTCTATCCATGATGTATTACTTTTGAAACATCCCATCACATCAGTAAACACAACTTCCAATGATTTGATGACATTTTCAACACTTATTAAATACACGTGGAATACCTAAATCAAACCCAAATATAATTAAATGGGAATATGAAAAAACTGTTGGAGGAAATCATTGCTATCAAAATTAGTCTCCACTAAATTATTTTTTACACAACTATCCTTTTAATTATTATTCTCTTGAAAGTGTCTCTTATAATATATCAATTTTACACAATGATATCATGTCACATAATAAATATATAATGAATCGGGATCTTATTCCTATTTATATTGTTAATCATGTACCCATACTTTATTCTACTCCTCACACTAAAAATTTCCCTTTTAACCCTTATTATACTCATAGATTGTAAGCCCTAAAACAACATGCTAAAATTTACTTCTTATAGATTCATGGAATCCTTACTAAACATCATCATTCCCAAAAGATCTTTCTAATAACGGTATATAGAGGTAAATAAAACAATTATAAATTCCTCATCCTTGACTTTCAATATAACACCAGTCCAATCTCATAAGATCTTGTTATGATTGTTGATATGCACCTGAACCTTAGTAATGGGAAAAAATTTAAATATTTATAGTCATACTTTCTTATAATTCTATCAACTAATGATTTTTTTTATATATAAATGTTTTAACTTAATCCAAATAGATATTGATATTGGTTTTTACAAGAATTCAGGGAGAACTTTTTCACTTAAATACAATAAAAGTTGGTTGTAGGCCTTTTATAGGGCATCTGGGGGATATATAAGTAAGACACAGATGATTGTCTATCAGTGGACACTATGGACACATTTTTTTGATATCAATAAGAGAATCTAAATGAATTCTCTAAACTAAAAGTGAATGTATCTTAATAATTCAAAAATTAAAATCATTTTTGCTATCAAATTTTTTGATTTTGAATTATGTTTATAGAAACACTAAATTTAATATAGATTTGATATCAATTTTTTTCATGGAATATTATGTCATAATAGGTCATCTACATTCAATGATCCAGATATAATTGATTATAGAATTAGTTTAACAAAATCTAAAATCTAAAATATTTATTTTATTTATTAAATAATTTTAAAATAAAAAAACCCGTAAATATTATACAAATTTATATAAATATCCCTCAAACTTATAATAATAAAATAATTATAGTATGTACAAAAGAATAAAAAATATAGTGTAAGTATCATATATTATAACAGAAAATTTTATATAATCTCAAACTACATAATATATCAAACTATTGACAATGATTTAGAAAAGAAAATTTAATCAAATAAAATGATTCAATTAAATGGAAAAAACACTACACCTAATTTATTTAATAGATACATGATTTTATGAGATTAAACTAGATTAAATATATATAATAAAATTTTATTGTATGATTTTAATGTGCCTTATAGAATAAAATTTTATTACAAATTTATACACTATATGCTAGAAAAAAATTAGTTCTGAAATACAAATAATAGAAAAATAGATTCAAGAAAGAATCAAGAATACATCATTTATCAATTATAAAAATCCATAAAAATAATAAAGTGGTGTAGGAAATCAAGATTTGTATTCTATTATTTAAATTGAATTTATATAAAAGAAATAAAATCGTTACAGGTGTTCACTCTAGAAATTAAAACAAGATTTCAAAGATGGAAATTTTAAGGAAAAAACTATAGAAACTGCAAGAGATTAGTGTTTTTATTACCCCAAGGAATTATAGTAATTTTGATCCTAAAGATAATTTTTTTTTGTTTAGAAAAAATTTGGCTGTCACTTTTTCATAATGATCATGATACAATCCTCAATCGAATGACATTAGTTAATTTGAAGATAAAGCAGTATCATACTTTATGAAGAAGAAAATATTGGGATCTCCATGCGATGTATGAATTCTCACACATGAAGGAATGAAGATCATTAAAAAATGGTTCCCAATCTACTGATGTTGTAGTTATAACCTCTTATTATAGGTAGTAAATATATTTCATATGTTATTGGAGAAAACATTGCTTTAGTCTTCAGATACATTTTAAAATCCACTATGGACTTCTTTCTTAAAAACACTTAAAATGGGTAAACACTTTTAAAGGGGATTAGTTCATTTATAAGATTTCATTTGAAAACTTGTAGAGATAAATAAACTCTAATATTAAATGTTATTTTCATTGTAAGTGAAGTGGTTTTATCAAATTCCATTAAATGTCCACTATGATAAAGGTTGTGCATATGCCCAACTAAATCCCTTCCACCTGCCTTATCATTCATTCCCTGCATGTACAGATTTCCATTCATGATCATTGTTTGTGACTTACCATTCACACCCACTAAATTATACATGAATAATATTCCTCATCAATGCACATTCTCCTTGTTTAATGCCCTCACACATGCCCTCCTCATCAGCTGTACACCAGAAGATATGCTTTGGTGCCCTGAGAAGTTATGGGTGATAGTAATAAAAGGTTGGGTTTTAAGGTTATGATTTCATATAAAAGGATCCCCTAGATTCTCATTTCGAGACTAGTTAGAACCAAACTTAACCAAACATCATTAATCTATACCAGGAGCCACTCATGTGTACATCAGTGTGCCTAGGATTTCTTAAACTCACACTCTATTGAATTTTGAATCTAAAAACCTAGGGAAATTTTTCAAAAAAGGACTTATTCGAATATTGCACCTATTCCAGGGTGAAGGAACCATTTTGAGGATATAATATAATAAATAATTGATAATTATATTGTAACCCAGACCTCCCATATGGAACCATTCCCTACCACCAAGGGATTACTAGGGAAAAAATTCCCCTTGGAAAGTAATCTAAAATTCTCATTCCCTACCCTCAGCAGCTCACAAGGGTGTTAATTCACCTAGGAATCCAATATAGAGATATGAATTATTCTCAAGGTGTTACTTGGGTTCACCATTCACCAAGGCTCATTCCATTTGGATCCATTACCAACTCTTAAGGGCTTGAGGTGGAAAAACATAATGGTTCCAAGTATATTTCTATTTATATTTGTGTTAAGTCAAACTAAACTAGTATACAGCCTATGTGATCCTTCATCCCCACACGCCTAATTTTGATTGGTAATGTTTTCAGTTTTAGGCCTTTGAATCAATAATTTATCTTCCATTATTGACCAACATAAAATTTCATGAGTTGAACTGTGAACTTTTCAGGATGTGTAACATCTTGACCCATATCACTGGGTCCATATAGAAGGGTAGCATGTCCTCATGCTAGCCTCCTAAAATGAAATAGGGTTTTGACTAGTGATTAGTGACTAATACATATTATGGTGATACTCTACTATTAATATTAGATAATAATTAGAGTATATAAAATCAGAGAAGATACAGTAATAATAAAAACATTAACAATCATAGTGGAAGGTATCAAATAAGAACATCATATATAATATCAAAGTGGTATATAATTCCTGATACAACCATGTAAAAATTATCCACAAATGTGGTGGATCAATATAAGTATAATTAATAAAAGAAAAATATAATAATTTATTCAAAACTACAAAATATCTCAGATTATGTATCGACATTCCCTCAATACCTAAAAATATCCTAATTCTTAGTAGCTTGATATATATCCATTTACCTTTGTTAGATCCCTAAAAATAGAGTCTTATAACTCATCAAGATTCTCATATAGGTTTTGAGTAATAAAACATATTATAAAAGCATTGAAACATCCTTGTCATATGTGTAATAGTTATAAAAATGTGTATACACTAACATAATAAAATAAAAGAATAAGCACACATGTCTTTTTGGGTCATCGTATACTATCTAGGCTACCATGAACCACAAACATACACATCTAATCTCCATGCTAGGGGGAAGTATAAGAATGATCTATAATAATTCCAAACCCATATACTCTAACATAGGATATGACATAGTTTAGACACAAACCGTCGTCCTCTTTCAGAAGTGGGGACACTTTAGTTCCCAACCCTCCTCCTATAACAAAAGTGGGTGGACTATAGTTCCAAAATCTACTACTTCCTAAGAGTGGGAACACTATAGTTAATAATTCCATTTTATCATAGGAATGGTCACAATTTCTAATAATATCATATATCATACACTAAATCAATCATTAAGTGGGTAACACTTATCATTTGGATTTTCCCCAGCCAACCTCTCAATGTTGCCTATATATCCACATCGACATGCCCAGGACTGTCACAAGCTTGGAGAATAGTCATTGGTACCAAATTAAATTTATAATAGGTAAACCTGACCTTATTGAATCTCAAACAACTCTCTTTATGACCAAAATTCTTAAGTGTAAAACCCCACCCTTTTCTGTGGAATGAGGTAGGATTACACCTTTCCTAATTCATTAACCCATGACCCCCTATAAGGGGCCAATCACATCCATATAAATCTAACCAATCACTTTGAAACAAAAAAGGAGAGTACTATAGGGATACACACACACACACATATATATATGTATTTAAATCCATACAAATTTATATGTAATCTATGTACGGTAAGGACATCATACCTTAAGAATAATGAATTGCACATTTTAAGACGAATTCATTAATTTAATCATGAACAATTAGAACCCTAAAAATTGATATAAATACTCATAGTTAGGTTTTAATCAAGGAAAAATTTAAAATAGAGGAATAGTAATTCATCTAGGACTTATATGGTCATACACTAACTAAGAGATACTCTCCATAAAAAATCACACAATAATAAAAAATAAAATTTTAAAATGTTTTTAAAATTTTTAACATTGGTGAAAGATTGACATAAATACAACTAATTTTTAAAGAATATTTTTATTTTTTGATTTAAATAACCGAAATTTAAATACATTCAATGTCGGTTAATATAACAATCGATGTTCGAATCGCCACTAAATATAGATATAAAGGGACTTTCAATGTTAGTTTATTTTATAAAAAATGTCTTCGAAAGGGATTTGACATTTTAATTTTATAAAACAATTATTTTTAAATCTAAAAAATATAGATTTTATTTGGTTTTTTAATGTCATTTAGGATTAAAAATTATATTGAAAGTCCCAAATAAATATTGATATTATTGGATTTTCCATGTTGGGTTTTCTAGAAAACAAATGTTACAAAATTTTTTTAAAAAATATAATAAAATAAAATAACCCAATACCATTAATATTAATTTTAGTAGTAGAAATAATTATAATACAATAGAAAATAGTATCAAAGAGGCTAGTGAAATAGTCAATAAAAACTTTTATTAAAACACTATTTATAAAAAGATAATACATATAAATGAAAATTTTACATATACATCTATAAATTAATCAAATAAACAATATATTATAAAAATAAACTTTGAATTTGGATTAATATTTATCCATATATGATGATATATCATAAAAAACCTATGAAAACATTAAATATGGTAAATTGAAAATACTATTTATTAGTTTAAAACATAAGAGTTGTATTAGAACTAACATTTTTATTATATATAACCATTCTGGTCATTACTATCTAATAAATTAATCGTAAAACATAATAACCACATTCAAAACTTCCTTTTTGATGATTACATAGTATTTATTAGACCACACATTGAAAATAAGAAACACTATATATGGAATAAAAAACAAGTACTAATTAATATAAAAGTTATCTACCTAAAATTTATGATATTTAATTTTATTTGGGATCTTTATCAATAGTTGAACATTGTTAAATTCATTCCATGACCTATAATTTTATATTATAATTAACAAAAAATATATAATTAGAAGAAAATAAAATTAAATAACTAATATAATAGAATAAAACTTAAGATTTTAATAATCCATTAAAATTTATATAAACTCCATCCAATATAGAGAATAAGTAATATTCCATGCATTCATGTGTTCATAATACACATAACATCAAATTTCCACTAAAATATAAAAATTTCAACATTAATGACAACATAATGAATAGTAATTCATAATTATTTCAGTCTTCTTTCCTATCAAAGAATATAAGAAACAAAAATATAATCTCTATATTTTCTAATTTTTAGATATATATTTAACTCTAGAATCCTAATTTAGACATTATAACTGTTGAAATTTATTCTAGACTGATAAAAACATAAACATAAGTTCATTCATTTTTGATACAATGTTTATGGAGATACCTCATTAGATAAATAATAAATTAAGTAATTATAAGTAATTTTTATTTAAAAAAATGAAAATGAAAATTTAAATTTACTTGTAAGGGAAACAATTACCACACATGTATGGAGATATCAACACCAATAACAAGATCCATAATATCTTTTTTAAATATTCATAATTCATAGTCTCTCCCATATATTTTAGGAGTCAAAAAAATCATAATATACCAGCAAAATAAAAAAAATTAAAGGGTAATTTTTTGGTACATCCAAAACCTCAGAAATATCTAAAGGTGATAGTCCCCAAAAATTTTCATCCTTTAAAAGGATTATTTTGATTTCAGACACTTCTATATAAGGTAAATGTAAAAAACTACAAGTAATTTGAAAAATATTAAATAAAAATACATACCTCATATGTCAACTAATGATGAAGGATTACTGGCCAGAGTAAAAAATTGCCTATACTATTTCAAATTTTTCCTCTCCTACGTATTTAATGGAACTGTAGTAGTTTGATAAATAATATCATTTATCACTCCTCTGAAGTGACCCATATTCATAAGTTGATAATGTACGTAATCCCCAAAATTATGTATAACTATGTATGCTATAATATTTAGATGGGGTTCCCCAACATGTTACTCACTATACACAGTTGGGACTGAATGAGGATGTGGAGGATCTTGGTAGGTGTGTATATAAGTTGTGTCTATCCCTAAAATCGACAAACATATCCTATACAGATGTATTAATTCAATCATCTCTCTACTGATTCATCTTTCATAGCTCAACATTAGAGTTAAATACTTCGTCCAAGTATTTTTAATACCTCAATTTCATACTAGGATGATAATTATTTTTTCTATTACTAAAACCCATAAAAAATCCTCTTACATGGCTTGTGTGTTCCTTGTTTCCTAAAGAAGTATCTAGTATGCCCCAAAACCATAGGCTTAAAGGTCCCCTACATCACATTCTTACAAATGAAATCCAAAAATTACATATATAAATTCTATATCAGTGTAATGAATTTATAAAATAATAATATTCATGACAAATAATATTTAATTTCTTATAATCTTATTAGCTACTTATTTTGATAGATCAGTAAGAAAATTCTCTTTTTTTTATCCTTTTTCTTTTCTACTATTCATGGAGACTAAGGGGAGATAGAGGGATAAACTGAACCTATTCATATCCACTACTGTATTTATCTCTTAATTTATCAAACTTTTTAAAAATCATTTTCTCCTATTTTAAATGATACCCTCTATATGATAAAAGTATTTGGGTATAAATTTTATGATTTGACCTCTTAGTGAGATCTCATTGAGACCGTCTACATAATAATAAATGAATAATTCATAAATTAAATAACAAATAATTTTAAAAATTGATTTTATACACACTTATTATCATTTAAAATTAACTTAATCTCATTGGATGGTGACAAAGTTTTCCCATTTCTCTACATCTAAAATCTCATATTTTAGAAATGGGTTTTAATTATGTTCTTCCTTAAAATTTTAAACAAAAATCAATTTCTATATAAAATAAATCAATCTAATTACTATAAATATAACAAAATATTATTAATATATTTAGTATCAAGGAATTAAAATGTCATATATAATTGAATATATTGAATATTATTCATGTGAAATATATAATTTTTAAATAATTTTAAAAAATAAATTAGTTGAGATATTTTACTATTACAAACTAACACAACTTATCTTTTACCATTTTTCCAATTATCATCTAATCAGGATACAAAATTATAATATTACAATTACTTTTCATAGCTATATAACTCTTAAACTACTTTCAATTTGGGATAACTAGGTTATTATTATCACTAAATTTAATTCAAAACCTCTACTCTAGATGAAAAATTGAAAGTTTTGGTAAATTTGTAGTCGCACATCTAAAAACATTGGGAATTTTATTCTCTAGAGAAGAATAATATCCTTTTATAGAAGTCTCACCAGTATTTTTTTAACTAATTTTTACAAACAAAAGTTTAATTTTATAAAATAATTTAGTTATTGAAGATATATTAATATGGAAAAAATACGCACATACCTTGGTAAAAGTTACTTTTACTATTTTTCTACGATGAAAATAAATTATATGTATCTATATTTTAAAATAATTAAATGATTTTTATAATTAAAAAAATAGAATAAAATCATATCTATTATTTTAACTAATATAGCAAAAGAATAGTGAATATTTAAAAATGATGACTACAATTGAATAATTATAAAAAAATAATTATTTTAGGATTCTTCATCCATAAAATGGATAGCTCAAACTTATTAATATAGTTACTAATATAAAAATCAAAGAAGTGATAAATATTTATAAATTTAAATATAAATGTTTAAAAAGAAGTTTATTACATTTTTATGTTTTAAAAAATTAATAATATCTTGACTCTTCAACCAAAATACATGTAACTAAAACTGATAAATATATAAATTAATTAAAAATGGTTTATATGATCAACATATGTTTATTTACATATCTAAGTCAAAAATATAATTTTTATATGTATAAATTTCATAAAAACTAAAAAAATAGATATTTACATAAATAATTGAGAGAGTAATTGAGTATTATCCTGTACCCCTTACATGTTATCATTTCATATAGTGTGGACTATATTTACATTGCAATAATCATTATCCTTATTTAATCATGTAATAGATGATGAAACCTCATATAAATTTATAGTATCATTGATATTATTATCATAAAAATGTTATTCGCTTAGAAAATTATGGACCACTGATCATTTAATGGGCTGATAACGTAAAATATCTTCTTTTCATGCATCTTAACAATAAATGGTTCCCCTTTACAACTAAATATTTTAAATTCAACTAGTGTAAATCTATAATCATCACATTTTACACAATTATTACTATCAAACCACTTACATTTAAACATTGGTATTCAAAAATTAGTGTAACCAAATTCTCATATATCCTCAACAACTCCAAAATATGATTTATTGTAGAAATTGGGTTTGTATATTTGTCACTCAACAAATTCATTTCTTTAGTTATGAACATTACTCTACTATTGTGAAGCATACTCTTGTTGTCCCAATATTTTTGGTTAAATGTGTGAACATTAATTTCAAAATTAGAGCATGTGATCACATTAAAACATGGTCCCACTGCTAACCATTTTAGGGTTTCTTGTATTGATGAATCAATATTTAATTTCTTCTTAAACATGAAACAAATGTATTTTCATATTCATTCATCAACCAATTTTCATTTATTTTCAGATAAAATACCTTTAACTCAATAATATGTGATGATATATATGAGTGAACCTCACTTGTGTTGTTTGAAATGTATAAAATCACTCATCACATGAAATTAACTATACTTTTATGACATATAACCCCATAACTTCACTATTAAAATCCAAAGTCTTAGATATTGGGAGACTAATATGCTCCACATAATTCAAATAATCATTATAGATTTTAATAACCACCTTATATATATATATTTTTAAATATTAAAGGTCTCTAATCATTGTGGATTTTTTACACATTACATCAAAATTTTAATATTTCATTTAAAAGGAACATCCAACATAAACATAACATCCCATATATTATTACATCTCACACCAAACGAATCATCAGATGAACTATTACATCAAAAAATATGGTGGAAAATACATTTCTAGTTTAAAAAGTTAGAGGAAAACTATATTCCCTATCACATCTAAAAAAATTGGATTCATGAATTTCCTACAAATGGAATCGATAAAGTAAAAAAAAGGTTATACTTTTTGACATGCATCATCAATATGAAATTCAATTCTACCAGTAGTAGTTATTTCATCAATACATGAAAATAATGATATAATTAACTAATAATATTTAAATAAAACAATAGTTTATACATTTTAAGAATTCCAACAGGTTACTTTAATACCATAAAAAATGATAAAAATTTATCTTCTCACTCTTGATTAATGTTTAGAAATTCATAGGTAAATATGCTATTTTTTCCATTTATTGTGGGAGATAGATTCAAACATATTCTCTTACATATTAAGACTAATATTTCAAGTGATCTATAATTTTTCTTTCTTTTTTACATCTAATAAAGTTCTAATCAAACTTTAACATTTGATTTTCTCATCTTGTATAACATAAATGTTATTTTTTACCTCTAAAAATATCTAAAAAGATAGATCAAATAAGATCATATTTTTCTTGTATTTATTAAAATACCAAAACATCCTACATTTATAAATGTGACAACGATATTTTTCACATTATAATAATATTCTTTATTTGAAAATGGTTGTGTTGGGAAATCATTATCTTGTAAAACCATAAATTTATTTTTTTAATATTTTATAAGGATAATACATTTGAAAAAATCTTAAATTTTCCATTCAAATTTTCTTTATCTCATTCAATAATTTATTATATGAAGTCCCTTATTATAAAATAAGATAATATTTATTCCCCTTAACATTGTATCTAGAAAAGTTTACACAAGAAGTAAATTGGTTTATCGTGAACTTTACCATAACACACATAAGAAAATACCCTATTGTATTCATAAAAACCTATAACAACCTCCTCTCATATCAATTACAAATCATCAATCAATAGAGATAGGAAAACATTAATATTATTTCTCAGCATTTTTTCTCTAGAAATAACCATGATCATCATTACATATTTTTTATTCATACATATATATATGGAAAAATTGTAAAATACCAAAATAATAGGCTATTTAATATTTTGTCTACTGAGTATCTGATATATATTAATTCCAACTGTTAATAATCCCATTTTTATATTTCTAACTTTATTTCAAAAATAAAGAAACTTTTTTATCAAATATATTATATTGTGGTGAATCAATAGGTTGGCATTGTATTCCATCAAATATTTTTTCATATGTGTTCCATCTTAGTCACTTCACATCATTTTAAATTGAAAATAAATTATTCAAATGAAAAACTATTGGAAGATACTAGATTTCATTACATGGAGGTTTTTTTTCTTATTCTTAAGAAGGAATTACAATCAGATTTATCATCCATTTTATATCATGTTTTCCAAATTTATACAATTTTTATAAAATTTCATATCGCTTCCCATAGATAACACATTCATTGGGCAAATAATATGTTTTATTATACCCCAATATAATTATAAATAATTTTTTTTATATTATAATTGGAATCTGGAAGCACATTGCCTTCTAGAAGTAACTCTTTCAACAATTCAATCAATTCAATGAATCTTCTATCACTATAACCATTTATTTTTTTTAAGTTAAGAAATTTTAGAATTGTTAATAACACTATAAATTCAATGAAACCTAAGAAAAATGGTTCCTCGGTATCTCCATACAATCATTAAACACTTTCTGTTTTTCAATATTTTCAATGATTATTTCATGAATTAATTATTCAAGATGATCCTATGACACATAATTAAAATCATCCTTAATGTTTGATCTTGAATTTTTTGTTATTTTTATATTCAAGATCCAATGTGTATAACTATGACTAAAACTATAGAAAATTATATTGTCTTCTATTTCAATGTACCCTAATTTGTTTTCCATATTCAATCATTTCATGTATGGATAGAAAATAAGATCTTTGTTTTCAAGATTTCATATAAAAATTTCAAAGAAATCAAGAACCCCTTTCTCATATTCATCACTAGTTATTCATTCATTTATCCAATAATAATACATTAATTACCTAAAATCATAATATAATAGATGAATATATCAAAAAACATAAACATTTAAACATATATATAAATAGATAAATTTAAAACATATAATAATATAAATATATAAACATATATAAATTTAAAAGATATTGAATAAAATTATATATACACATAAAAAATAAAATGTATAAATATATAATGTTTTTAATATAAATATTCTAAAAAATTAAACAAATAACAATTTAACACAAAGAAAAATTATAGAAAACAAAGATGAAACACAAATTACAAACACACAAAATGGATATAATTTATAATCAAGAAACATATTATAATGAAAAATTTATAAATGATAACTAATTTATAACAACAAGAAATTGTAACCACAAAAAATTATAAACAAAAGAATTATAAATAAATTAAATCATAACCGTAAAAATCATAACATTAATTTATAACCACAAAAAATTTATAATAAAAAAAATTCTTAAAAAAAAAATTATAACCATGACAATGTACAACTAACACAGATGTTCATATAAAACAATACACACATGAAAACAGTTTATAACTCAAATATAATTAATAACTCATCTATATATGAAAAATAAAAAATAAATTCAAAAAATATAGAGATTTAGGAAGAAGATCAACAACTATGAAATCCAAAACAATGATAGATGAAATTGAACTTTCCATAAAATAAAACATAGTGCATCTAAAAATATATATCAAAGGCTGGTGATGGTATAAATTGAACAATACAAGTAGAACATAGCTGTGATGGGAAGAATATTCTTGTGGGAAGTGAAATAGTAGTGAATAAAAGAGAATTAATAAAGAGTGAGGAAAAACAATGAAAAAATGGGGAATACTATAGTTAAATTAAGAATATGGACCATGATCTTGAGTTGTGGAGCTTAGATTTTCAGAAAATCAGGTGAATAAAGGATGATGCGAATAGAAAAAATCACATGTTTTAATTTTAAAAAATCATATTGCTTATCAGATAACCAATGAAAAATTTATTTCTTTCACACAATTTATCAGATAACCAATATGAAAACTAATACTTTCATATTGGTTATATGATCTCTAATGTGAAAAATCCAATGCGAAATCTAAATTTTTTACTATTGGAACTTCAAAATATAAAGAGATGTGGGTGGAAGAGCTCAACACATTTAAGGTATTCCTCTAAATATTCATAATTTCTACATGGGTTAGTGGATAATGAGTGTAAGAAGAAATTATGGACCCAATGTGAAATTTTCAACATGACCCATTTTTTTAACACAACTACCTATTAAAGTAGTCACAATGTGACCATCGTAGTCACACTATAACATATCCTCATCTAAACTCATCATGGAGTGAACCCTAAGTATCATTTAATGACTTACAATAGGCAGAGGGTTCATCCATTTATATAAAGGGTTTCATTATATCACCTATTCATCATTTTACTATCTTTCCTACTCTAGGGATCACACTATGACACCACAATTCTATACAATACCCACCTATTTGAAGAAACATTTAGCTTTAGGCATAATACAATTTTTTAAAACCCACATTAGAACCACCACAACAACTACAATATCAAAAATTCATTAACATTAATTATAATAAATGAAAATTTAAAACATTACACACCTTTAAATTCAAGGGGTATTACAAACTCCCCCCTATGATATTATCATCCTTGAGAAGTATTTATATTGGTCTTCACCAAACATATCTAGAAACTAATCCCACATGTCTAATTCCAACACCCAATTCTCCTCGAAGATGTTTCCGTGTTTCTATAATACCTAGATCAAAGGCACCATCATCCTGTGTAACATATTCTCACTTAAATCCACAATCTACATCACACACTCCCCAAACGATGCATCCACCTCCAATTTGACATCATCAATATCAATAAAATGTGTGATGTCTAAATAATAATTTTGGAGCCATAAAACAAGAAAAAAAAATCAAAAATACCCCAAATTCATTCAGTAAGGTCCAATTGATAAGCCATAGTTGTGATCCATTCTATAATCCTGAACGAACAAAAAATATCATTGTGTGATCTTCCATACATACTCAAATTATGATTCCCCAACTAGGTTGGTACCCTCAAGAATACCCGGTGTCCCATGAAAAACATCATGGGTAACTTCATTTTTTTAGTATATGATAATTGTCTAATTTGAGTGGTAACCAACCTCTTCTGGATCATTTTTACCATATTGATGGTCTCTTGAACCAAGCTCGGATCGATCTCCACTAGTTCACCCCTTTAAATAGCTCAACAATGAGTGTCATGACATACCATAAGGATCGTTCAAGGGTTCCATTTATATTAACATATAAAATATATTTTCATAAAAGAAGTATTTAAAGGATATATGTTCTTCCCTTTTGTCGGATAAACCATGTACACACTCCCTAAGAATGTAATCCAAGATCTTAATCATTTGATCAGACTATCCATATGTAGGTGATACAATGTACTCAATTCTAGTTGGGATCCCATGGAATCTTAAAGGCCTTTCTAGAATATTTACATTAAACATGTGTCTCGATCAGACACTATGCTTGTTGTTACCCTGTGCATCGTCAGTACCTCCTGAACATATAGATTACCTAATCCATCCACTAATTTTGTCTCTCAAATAAGAAAAACGTGGATTGCTTTAATCAAATATACAACCTACACCTTCATTTTATCATGATCTCTTAGGATTCAAATTATTCTTAAAACAAATTCCATGGACACCTCATCTTAATTTCCCATTAGCACTAGAATGGGATGAAGTAGCCCCTTGATCACTAGTGCTCTACCTTCACCATTTGATAGGTAAGGTAGTGAGAGAAAAATCCTTCAATATCTCTTGTCATCCCCAAACACTAGAAACATCTCTTGATATCATGATACATCTTGTTCAAACCTTGGTTTACCACCCATCATGAGTCATGGGAGTCCCTCATCAACTCCTCCCTCAAGGAAGTAGGAACCACCACTCTAACATATATATATATTACCTCATACACATATTTAGACTAACCTTAGAAAATATCATATCCTATGAGATATTACCACATTAGAAGAAACTCAAAGTTTGGCTCTTGGATAGCCTTCACTCGGTCCACTAATGTGGATGTAATGATCAAGGGAGCACAAGTCCCAACCTCTCTGTCCATAGACATATACATATAGCAGTCCATAAGTAATATCATCAGCTTTCACACCTCTTTGGAAGTCTAAAATACCTTTTACTAATTCCTCATACTAAGATAATTGATAATGTAATTAACTTTCCTTGGGGTATATTCCATATCAAATGAAAATTCTCTAGGTAATCAACACAATGTCTATGTAACAAGTTTAAGTCCAACTAAGAGAAAATATACCGTAATATCTTTTGTTCTATGTTGATAATAAATCTCCAACCAAAGAGATATTAATGAAAATTCCTTAAGGTATGGACTACCAATGCTATATCTAAGTCCTGAGTAGGGTAGTTCCACTCAAGGGGTCATAGATGACAATACCCAAAAGATACCACCTAATCGACCTATATATGAAAAAATCCCAATAATAATACTAATACATCACTGTAGACAATATAAATGATCTGTAGATTCTTAATAATTAGAGTGTTAGATGACATCAACATCTTATTCAACTCTTGGAAGGCCTCCTTACAGAAACTAGTCCATTCAAACATCATCACCTTCTTAGTCAGATCCATCACAGGTACTGATAAGAAAGATAAGTCTTGAATTAATAGTTGATAATACTCATAAAATCCAAGAAATATCTGAATATTAATAAAATTAATAATTTAATCCTAAGACATCACCGCTTACACTTTCTCTAGATCAATCACGATACCTATATCAGAGATAATGTGCATAAGGAAATGAACCTCCCGAATCTAAAAGTGACATTTTCAGTACTTAGAATAAAGATGATATAATAAATGTGCACCCAATAAAATTTTTAGGCTCTCAACCTGAATCTCCCTGATATGTGAATACACCAATATGTCTTCATTGAATACTATAATGAGAGATTCTAGTCAGGGAAGGAAAATACAGTTTATGAGATCCAGGAACATGACCAACACATTCCTCAGACCGAATGGTATCCTGAGATATTCATAAAATCCACACCTTCTCCTAAACTTCATCCTTAGTATGTCATAAGATCTGACCCTTAATTGATGGTAACCAAATTGTATTTTGATCTTGGATAACTATTGTACCCCACTCAATAGTTTAAACAGGTCATCAATTCTGTGAAACAGATACATGTTCTTCACCATAACTCGGTTAATATTTTACTATTACAAATCTAAATTGAGTCTAACATATATCTTATTAGAGAATAAAACTCGGTCACCCCAAGGATAAGTATGCTGGAAAATAAAACCCCTCACCTAAAGGTCCTAGAGCTACACCTTCAGCTACCTCAGTTCAACTGGTTCCATACGATTATAGGGTCTTGAAAACATTGCAAAGGGAATAAATACCCACACAATCACTTTACAGAGGGAAAAAACATTACTATTAGTCCAGAAAGGAAAATGGATGCAAATTAGATTTCAAACTTGAGAAGAAACTTTAATAAATCAAAATTTACAAAGAGTTTTTAGTGTACTGTGTACCATCGTCGGGAAAGGTTCGTGGGGTGCATGAACCACGAACCATCGGTATGTAGAAAAACCTGTGTGGTGCTAGCCCATGGGGTGATGGAAAGTAAGACTAGGATGCCGCGAACCATGTCATTGGTGGGATTGAATGGAGAAATATGATCTGTGTACCGTCCCATATAAATAAGAAATGCGTGGATGAAGAAAGCTAGAAAGGCTCTGCAAACCACATCTCGTGAACCACATCCTCCACAAACCCAGTTTGATCAAGTATTACATGGGTTGAATTGTATCTTCATGGGATTCCAAAAATGGTTTCGCATTCCCAAGAATATCATTTCCCTAGTGCTTTGTAAAAGGACCACATCAGGAACTGTAAAACTAACTAGTGGAAGAGAGCATGAAGGAGGCCCTATAGGCTGTAAGAGAGAATTCAGATAGAAATAAGATTTAGACTTCGGTTTCGAATCATCAATGAAGTGCGAACTGTGAACCACTTTTTGGCAGGTATAACCCACCAAATACCACAAAATAAGGAACTTAATAAGAATTGGTGAAACACAAATGTAATTTGTGAAATCATAAACCATAAATACCTCGTGGAAAAATTATCCATGAACCATAAGATCCAGGACACTTCTTAAACTCATCACTCTGTATAGTGCATATAACGACCCATACTTTACATACATTGTAATTACTTCAGAGTTTAAGCATACTTATTACAACATATAACAAAACCATTAAAGGACCGTATAGGTATAGTGTCCTTAGAAACTGGGAAACATAAACAACTGGTTCATAAAATCAACTACATTGTCTCCTGTTTATTTCATCATGTCTAGAGTCCCTTTTGGGCATATCCAACCTAATATCCTTCTTCATAACCTGGGGAAAAGAAAACTTTCAAAAGGGTGAGCTCAAATGCTCAGTAAGGGTAAAAAAAGAAATATCAGTCATATCATATTCATAAGAACATAACATTTTGAAAATCTTAACCTGCAAAAGAGGTCATAATATCATGTCATGGGATAAATCATAGTAATAAACTGTAATCCCAAATAATCATAACTTAAAACATGAAACTTTTTGGCATACACACATAATCATAGAAAATAATTTTATATTAGTCAAGGCTCATTTCCAAGACCATCATAGAGGAAAAAGTCCATTATTGATCTGAGTTCACTCCTCGTTCTTGTCATGTATCACTGAACCAGTTTAACTTTCCATTCCATCCATGTCTATATCATGAGATATAAATCTTTACCAAATTCATTGGAGGGAGATAAAGGTCCCACCCATCTCATAATGAAACTATTCTTTTATGTTCCACAAAATTGTAAATCATACATCACAACATAACCCATGTAATAAAAATTAGATTTTAAAAATCATTCCTTCATAACATAAATCATATAAGATAAAAGGACTTTAAAAAAATAATTCCATAATAACATAATCAAATCATTGTAAAAATAGGGATAGAAACAGAACCCCATATTATCTTAGATGGGTAATAATTTTGATAAAACACTTGAACTCCATTCTTGATGAAAATATCCTTTCTATTTCAAAAACATTTTTTCCTTTATTAACATGTCGTAAAATTTTAAACTAAAAGAAGTTGATTAAAAATAATATTGAAAACTTATAAATGAATATTCATGGAAATAATGTTCTATGAAATCATAAAAATCCATTCAAGCCGTATAAGTTAAAAAAATATTCTTCTCGTCCTTTGGCCGGAAAAGTCAAAAAGTACCTCGTACTAAAAATTATAAAATATTCCTTTAATATCTTTTACTAAACACTCACCAATGGGAAAAATTATATTTAAATGATTTTAGGAGGATAGAAATAATATTACATATTGAGGAAACATGGATGTGGATGATAAATATTCCATAGTAAATTCTAAAGTACAAACAATCTCGGATAAAAATGAGATTGCGAGATTTTCCCTTACCTTAGGTCCGATATGATTCATATGAATCCAAAACTCCTGTAATATAGTTTAAATAATGTTAATTGACTTATTACAGAACCATATTCATTGTTATGATATCATATATGGTCATATTTGTATCTTCTTAGTAGTAATATTTCATTGCTACTTGTTATTCGGGTGTTTGTTGCTTTATGTTCTTATGCGTGTTTTTCCGAATAAATTCTTATTCCTATTTATAGGATATAGATACATAATTTAAATAATGGTATTAGTGTAATATATATCATATTAATTCATTAATTTCATTTATATAATCATTATTCAATGAAGATCATATAGAATGAGTCGCATCACATCGTGGAGACGGTAGGCCGTACGTACGCACAAGCGATGATATCATTCCCATGATCGTGGAATTCTATTGAAGTGTATGTATAATATTTAAGAATAAATAAAAATTTAAAATAATAATATATAGTTATTTATTTACACCATTATACCCATCCATGTAAGGTGGTGGTGGAAAACATATTACACCACGGCGTGGAGACGGTATTCGGTACGTATGCACGCGTGGTGATTTTGTTTACCGTAGGATGGATAAGAGGTGAAATATGATTGTTTCATATTTATAATAACATATCAGTATATGAGAGATATTTATGTTATTACCTCATAATGAAACAACTAAAGAAGAGGGAGTAGAAGAAGAATGGAACTTGAAGAAAACGGTAGAAGGTATTACCACTTCTTCGAAGTGCCTCCTTTAAACTTAATCTTTGGGCTCTAGAGTTAAAATTTTTAGAAGACAAGTACCTCTAGTAGGTTTATAAGGAAGTGGGAAAGTGAAATGGGCAGGGTTTGGCCAAACTTGAAGGCTCAATGTGGTGTGAGGAGGAGAGGGAGGAGGTGCCCTTTTATAAGGGAGGAGAGGGGCACCTTTGGAAAGTGTGAAAATATTATTTTATTATAAACTTATATTCGGTTTCAAAAGGTCCAAAAATCATTAAAGATGAATATAAAATGACTCATGGTCGAAATAAAATCATCCAATCAGAATTGGACATGTTTTGGAAAATATTTTAATCATTATAATCTTATTTATTTAAATCATTTATTAATGAGGTAAATACTGGATCATTATTGTGTCATAAATAATTTAATTTATTTGATGTCTAAAAATTATAAAACAAAACCAAAATGTAGGAAACCTTTTTATATTTCCAATGAATATTTATAGTCTAAAAGATAATTTATATATCCCGTTATAAAAATTAATTACTAAATGATTTTTTGTTAATGCCAATTTTGTCTTTACATTAAATTAATTAATCTAATGTGTCATTGTCTTTCATAAGTGGCTCCATGGGGTCCCAAAATCGTCCCAAGGATGCCCATGGTCGTCCATTACTCATGCAATAAGGTTTGGACAAGTGTTAAGGTAGTTTTGAATTATTATAATTTTCTTTTAACCGTGAATTACCCTATTTACTTTTAACCATGGTAAATAAAAGTAAAAAGTCACTATTCACCAAAATTTATTTTTATATAATTGAATGACATTTTACTCCTTGATATTAACCATGTCTCTCGGATTTTTGAAATTCAAATCAGAGTAGCGGTAAAATTAAGTTTTATGAACAATTGCGAAAGCTACTTGGAGGTGGGTAAAAGACGGTGAAAAGTTCAATACAATTTTGTATAAATCTAAATTTTTTATAAAATGATTCCAATGAATTTAATTTAACTTATATAAGTATTATGTATCTATTTTGACCTAAAATAAATTTAAATCAAATAAATTAATATTTAAATAAAAAGTCAGTTTTAACCAAAAACTCAGTGTTTTCACTATTCATCAAAAATTGAAGTTTTTCAGAAAAATACCAAAACTTCAGCCTAAGCTATATTTGATATTCCAAATTCAAAAATGATGTCTATTTTTCCAAATTCAAAACATAGAAGTGGAATTAACTAATTTTAAATGTAATTCCCGTTATCAAAATAAACAACATGTTTTTAAGAAACAATAACTATCAAAAGATCATCACTTGTTTATGTCCAATTTCAAAGTTAAATTAATTCCAATGACCAAAATTGGGTTAAATGGTAAAAATATATTCTAATTAAATTTTAAAACCAATTAAAAAGATAATCTAGCCATATAAATTATTGCGATGAAAAAAGGTTTTTTTAATTAAAATATAGTGTGTTTTTACTATTCATCAAAATATGAAAGTTAGCAGAATAATATGAAAAATTTATCCGAAGAATTTTTTTATATCCTGATTCCAAAGAAGAATTTTATTTTTGTCAAATTGAACTTATAAAGATGTCAAAAACTAGATTTAAAATGTGTGCGCCATCAAAAGGCGGTAAAACTGCATTTTTTTAAAAATACTTCTTTTATCCGAAAAACTGATTTTGTTTTCATACCTCATTCTAGAAAATGTGTAAGATGATTAATAATGTTATAAAATTTAAAATTCAGTTAATACAATTCATAACGTCTAGTTCATAATATTATAATAATATATCGTTGTTTAGTGAAACTCAGTATTGCGTACTACACACGCTATCGAGGAAGGTCGCGATTGCGTGTAATGCAAGATAAGATAGTGTTGTGTGCAGTGAAAGATTCCTTTGCATATAACATAATAAATAAATAAAAAATATATACTTCTCATAAAATATCAGGGTGTTACATTCTACCCCCCTTAAAATGAATTTCGCCCTCGAAATTCGTCACTTCGTAACAAACAGATGAGGATACCTCTCCCTCATCATATCCTCAAGCAAGCATATAACTTCTTCTAATTGGTGTTTCCTCCATAAAACTTTCACCAAGCGAGTGGTCTTGTTCCATAGAACTTTTTCACTACGATCCAGAATCTCTATCGGCTGTTCTTCATAAGAAATATCTTACTCCAATGGTACAGCTTCTGAGCTTAGTACATGTAAAGGAACGAGTATGTACTTTCTCAGGAGAGATACATGGAACACATCATGAACTTGAGAGAGATTCGGGTGGAAGCTCCAATCGATAAGCTACCTTCCCAACACGATCCAGTATTTCTAAAGCACCGATATACCTAGGGCTCAACTTTCCCTTCTTCCTAAATCTCATTACTCTCTTCCATGGAGATATTCGTAAGAACACTTTATCACCCACATCAAACTCTAGGTATTTTATTCGGTTGTCGGCATAACTTTTTGTCAACTCTGAGCTGCTCTTATGTGTTGTTTAATAGATCGGACTTTTTCTTCCATCTCATCAACAAGATGAGCACCTAATAGCTTTCTTTCCCCAACTTCAACCCAGAAAGTTGGAGTTTTGCGTTTCTTTCCATAGAGAGCTTCATAAGGAGCCATCTAAATACAGGAGTGGAAGCTATTATTATAAGAAAATTCCACCAAAGGTAGGTGTTGATCCCAACCACCTTTAAAATCCATAGAGAAATATCTTAACATGTCTTCTAGAGTTTGAATTTTCCTCTCAGACTGAACGTCTGTTTGAGGATGATAAGAAGTGCTGAAACTCAACTATGTATCTAGAGTATGCTGAAGACTTCACCAGAACTATGAGGTAATCCTCATATCCTAATCAGATATAATGGAAAGTGGTACCCCACGCAATCTTACCACTTTCTGTACATATATCCTTGCAAGATGATCCAGAGAGAAATCTTCCCTAATAGCAATGAAGTGTGCTGACTTCGTAAGATGATCAACTATAACCCAGATATCATTATTACTTTTGGATTTTTTAGGAAGTCCAGTGACAAAGTCCATAGTGATGTTTTCCCTTTTCCATTCTGGTATGGGTAATGGTTGTAACATCCCTTTAGACTTCTGTCTCTCAGCTTTAATTTACTGAAAAACCAAGCATCGAGAGACATATTCAGCCACATCTCTTTTCAGGACATCCCACCAGAAGTACTCTTTAAAGTCCCTATACATCTTCGTGATTCCTGGATGAATAGAGAATGAAGAACTATGAGCTTCATCTAGAAACTCCTTTAATTCGGGGATTGGAGGAACACAAACCCGATTCATGAACCTTATTATCCAATCATAATCAAGGTTGAATTCAGGAACATTTCTCACCTTTTCCAACTCTACATCTTCTTTTTGTGCCTCTTTAATCTTCACATGTATAGATGGTTGAACATTCATTTGAGAAAGATAAGATTTTTCCCCTTACATTATAATTCCAAGATCCATCCTTTGTAAATCCATAAATATCGGATCTTTTGTGATCCTCATCATGGATATGCTAGCATGGTCTCGTTGACTTAATGCGTCTGCCACTTTGTTTTCTTTCCCAGGGTGGTAATGAATTGAGAAGTTGTAATCCTTAATCAGCTCCAACCATCTTCTTTGGCGCATATTCATCTCCTTTTGTGTGAAAATATACTTTAAACTTTTGTGATCAGTATAAATATCACACCTTTCACCATAAAGATAATGCCTCCAAATCTTTAATGCAAAGATTACTGCAGCTAACTCCAAATCCTGAGTTGGGTAATTTTGCTCATGAATTTTCAACTGTCGTGAGGCATAAGCTATCACCATATCATTTTGCATGAGAACACACCCCAATTCCTTCTTGGATGCATCACTGTAGATCACAAACCTTTCTCCACTACAAGGCAGTGTGAGCACAGGTGCACTGGATAACCTTCTTTTCAATTCGTTGAAATTTTCTTCACACTCCTCCGTCCACACAAACTTAACTCCTTTTCAAGTCAACCTACTCAGTGGATTAGTAATCGTGAAAAATCTATCACAAAACGTCGATAATATCCAGCCAAACCAAAAAAACTTCGGATCTTAGTTATTTTTGTTGGTCTCGAGCATCTTTCGATAACCTCTGTTTTTGCTGGATCCACAGATATCCCCTGTTTTGAGATTATGTGACCCAAAAATGAAACTTTTTGAAGCCAAAATTCACACTTGGTAAATTTGTCACAAAATTTTTCCTTTCTTAGGGTCTTCAATACAATTCTCATGTGATCTTCATGTCCTTCCTTGATCTTTGAATAGACAAGAATATCGCCAATAAAGACTACCACAAACTGATCAAGATAGTCTCTAAAGACTCTATTCATCATATCCATAAAGATAGCAGGGGAATTAGTAAGACCAAATGACATCACTATAAATTCATAGTGTCCATACCTTGTACGGAAAACCGTCTTTGGTATATCCTCCCTTTTGACCCTTAATTGATGATACCCTGAACGAAGATCAATCTTGGAAAAGTATTGAGATCCATGAAATTGGTCAAATAAGTCATCAATGTGCGGGAGAGGATATTTGTTCTTGATCATGATCTTGTTGAGTTTTTGATAATCAATGCAGAGTCTCATTGATCCATCTTTCTTCTTAACAAACAGAACAGGTGCTCCCCAAGGTGACGCACTAGGGAATATGGATCCTTTATCAAGATTCTCTTGGAGTTGTTTCATCAATTCCTGCAACTCAATTGAGGCCATTCTATAAGGTGTCTTTGAAATAGGCAAAGCACTGGGTACAAGTTATATTGAAAAATCAACTTCAAGATTTGGTGGAAGACCCAACAATTCCTTCTAAAATACATCATCAAACTCCCATACAATGGGAATATTATTAATCATGAGTTTATCACCAACCATTTGAGATAAATAACCTTCATTTATTGGAATCAAGACCCATAAGATGGAAGAAATTTCCTCTGGAAGGTTATATCCATCCTTGCATCGATAGACGATCATAGATTGATCTGGAATATTAAATGTGATTTCCCTTATTTGGAAATTGATATGAGCACCATATAATGAAATCCAATCCATGCCATGAATCCCATCAAATTCCACTATAGGAAGGATCACAAGATTTGCAGGAAGCACTTTCCCACAAACTTCAATCGGAGAAGAATTATAAACTTTTGATGCGACCGTTGTGCCAATAAAAGTTGTCACAGCTAACTCAACATCTAATTGTTGAGGTAATACGGCGATACCCTTAGAAAATTATTCAGAAATAAAAGAGTGGGTGGATCCAGAATCAAATAAAACATTTTCTACTTTAGAGTGGATGGTATGTGTACCTTTCACAACTTCGTTATTGTACTCCACACCACCGATAGTAATTGCATGTGACTTTACTTTGTCTTTGGCCTTCAGATTTTGTTGACGTCGATCATCATCAAAAACCCTTGGATTTGGGCATTGATTGGCATAATACCCCATCTCTTTGCACTTAAAAGATTGAAGTGTAGGAGGTACATTCTGTGTATCCCTTTTTTTGTTCGCATCATTAGACATGTTCTTCGCATTATTTCGATATTCAACTGCCCGATGACCTTCTTTTCCACACTTAAAACATTTTTTTGTCCCTTTAAGACAATTCCCTCCATGTTTCCTTCCACAATTTGAGAATAAAGGAAAACTCATCTTTTTTTTAGTGTGGTCTTTATATTTTCCTTTGAATTCCATTTTCCTCCTCTTATCAAACCCATATGATTGATGGGTTACTCGAATCTCCATATCAACCTTGAGAGCACATCGAACAATTTCCTCATAGCTATTGTAGTCCCTTATGGCTAACGCACTTCGAAGACTTGGTTTTAAGCCACTAAAGAATCGATCGATTTTACTATCAGGTTGGATAATAATTCCAAAAGTGTACCTTGAAAGTCTTGTAATATTAGCTTCGTAGGTACCAACCGATTCATCATCCTTTTGCTTCAGTTCAAGAAAATCCTTCTCCATCTTTGTTCGAAGAATACTAGAGAAGTACTTATTGAAAAATAATTTCTTGAACTCATCCCATTCCATGGACTCAATTTCATCTCTTTGCCTCGTATTCTTGATAAGATTCCTCCATTGATCAGCATCACCTTCCAAACGATGCATTGCTAAGATTACTTTGTCATGTTTAGAACATTGTAGAACTGAAAATATTTTTTCAGAAGTACTAGTCAATTGTTCAGCTACCAATGGATAAGAAGACCCACTGATTGAAGGTAGATGCTGCCTCATGAAGGATTCAACAGAATGTTGCTTTTTCCATTGCTCGTTTGGAAGTCCTGCATGGTTCATAGCTTGAGAACGTTTTGTAATCTTGGCTAAAAGATTTTTCATTCCATCTCCCATAACATTTGGTTGCTCAGGGGACAATCATTGCATTGCCCATCACATTCAGCATTAACACAGTTCCTTCGGGTTCCAGCCATTGACTAAAACCAAGAATCATAGTGTGAGCAACACTAATCATAATTGGAAAATCACATAATCAAGAATCAAATTTCACACTTAAGGTCTTATCATATGTTATTCATGGCCATTTATAAAACTCTAAGAATGTCACTACAACAAAATCGCCATTTAGCGGCGGTTTTGTAGAGGTGGTTCTAGGAACCGCCGCTAAACCTTTTTTTAAAAGGTTTCGCAGCTATTTATAATAAACCTCCACAAAACAATTTTTTTAACATCCCCGGCCCTTCCCCCACCCCGAACCTCTTTCTCACCCCGCGCTCCCCCGACCCCCCCGCTTCCCCTGCGACCCCGGCCCCCCACGACACCGGGGACCCCGCAACCCCAGCGACCCTGCTTCCCTGGTGACCCCACGACCTCGGCGACCCCATCCCCCTGCGACCCCAGCGACTCCGCGACCCCAGCGACCCCGCGACCCCAGTGACCCTGCTTCCCCGACAACCTATACAAACTAGGGTTTGATTTGTAATTATTTAATTGTTTTGACATTAATTTTTTTATTATTGTTTCTTGGATAACTAGTACTCTTTCCTTGTGTGAGGAGTTGATTTATTTATGATACCATTCAACATTTAAAATAATGAAATTTAGAATTTTAGGTATTATATTTATTTCAGCAACCACATCTCTATGAAAATCTTATAACATTTCCTAAGAGAGAATCTCACATTTCATAGAAGATGTGGTTGAATTCACTGTATCTATAGCGGTGGAAACTCATTAAAATGATTATTCCTTTGAAACCTAGTGCATAAAATTCTATCATGATGCTTCAATAGAATAATATTTTAAAACTTTTTCCAAAAGTGATTGAAATAGAAAATTAAACTCACCAATATCAAACTTTGAAACTTCTATTTCTTAGATATTACTTGTTTCAGATATTAATTCAAATAAATTATTCCTCAAAAAATAAACTTTATTAATTAGCTTGTAAAAACTCTCTCAAGATATTTTATCCAAATAATCTAATTCATGTGTAAGGATTTTAGAACTAGTTTAGTGCAATCGAATTGAATAAAATAAGTCTTGCTGCATTTTAAAACTATGATATTCATCAACCATTTTAGTTTCATCATTATAGGGTTCTCCAGATTCAAACCTTTCCCTTTTATTTGAAATAATAAAAGTTTCATCTTCAATGCCTTCTTCTCTTTCCCCACTAGCAACATTTCAACTGATAAACTTACTTATTTTCTTCTTCATTTTATACAAGTTTCTTAGGATGGAGATATATTAAAGAGTGGGATTACTTTTGATGTAGTAAAAATAATTTTCTGTTGACCAATGTTTTCTTTAATTTTAATGGGAAAATCATATTTTTATTTACAGATCAAATAGGTAAAATAGGTGGTTATTCTATAACAAGAGTAATAATATCAACTAATGAACACAATTCTGAGTGAACATTTGGTACATCTTCATTACCATCTCAAATTTCATTGGAAATGATAACTTGAAACCTTCTTCATCTATCCTCAATAGTCTCATTTTATATAATATATCTTACACCCATACTTCTAATTGGTTCTTTTATGAGATTAGAAAATATTGTTGGAGGTTGAAGAGAAACCACATCATTAAAAACCAAATGAGACGACTCCACCTGAGTTGTAGAAGGCAATACCTCAAATATTTCTTCTAATCAGACATGAAATAACATATTCAAAGATGATCTGTAGAATAATCAACTACTCTTTATTATACTATAAATCACTATGGTTAATCCAAGAAAATGTGTGGTAGTGGTTTCATCCAAACATATCGAAGCTCTACCAAACACCAAGGTTAACAACCTTCCAAAAAGGTGAAAATTTACTAATTTATTATGAATATTTCACATATTCTTCCTTATATATCATACAAAATTTATGGGTTTATCTATTATAACCTGATATAATAATTCAACATCTTGAAAAATGATTTTTTTTCAAACTCACCATTTTTTTGAGCAATGGAAGACTGAATGAAATTCAAATGAACCTTTATATCTGGTTCTACTTCTTTTATAGGTTTGTTATCGACTTTTGGATTTTCAAAAAAATACATAATTATTTCTGTAGGGATTACATAATTGATTTCCATTGAGGAAGTGTCGAAATAATAATTTCCATCATAAGTACATTCAAAGACTTCAACCATTATTAAAGATGACATCAAAAAATTATTCTAGTTTACTATTGTTGGAAACAGATCCTTATAATCACCAAAATTAAACACAACTTCTTTATAGAAATCTCATACATCTTTATCATAGAATAAATGTTTTGTCTTTTCATCGAACACAAATTACTATCCTTGATGATTTATATATTTCTTAACAAAAATATTCATGGCATCTTGCCAGTTAAAATTGATGGATCTTAAACTCAACACTTTTCCTAAGGTCCTTGAGCACATGAATCTACTAGAGGTAGCTCCCTTTATTTTCTTATATTTTACATTGTTGAACGAGGTTCGAAATATTGAACTATTTGAAATTTTTTATGACTATTTTATTAATATTAAAAGGTTTTTAAGGGTAATGAACCTATAACTAACTTATTTTATTTTGTTTTATAGTAAGCAAAGGGTTGCTTAGAGTGATATGCATGATAATCATGTCAGAAAAACATACAAGTCCTATTGAGATATGACTAATACTCAAAATGGTGGTGCTAAATCTCAAATGAAATTACTCAAATAATATATTTACTAATAATAAATTCACAATATAAAATTAGTAAAAAAGAAATGATATTAAATAATTTTAAATAATCTTAATTTGGATTTGATAAAATTGAATATATAACTAGGAAGTGGTTCAGTAAAAATTTATGACAATTGATTGTCTATGCAAAAAAAATCAAAAAATCTGCATGATATATTAATAAATTATGTGTTAAATATACGTGTTTCATCCTATAATGGTTTATCAATCTTTTTTGAAATGTTTATTGAAATTTTGTGTCTCATATGATTTAAATCTGATTAAAATTGAATCCAAAATTAGTTAGGGTGTGTTTCATTAATAACACCTATGCATAGAAACATATGGCTATAATATATTCAACTTTAGTATTAGATAGTTATATAATGTGTTATTCATTACTATATCATGATACTAAGGATTTAGAAAGAATTTTACTAGTTCCTGATATTATCTTTCTATCCAGTCTACACACAACAAAATATGTATCCAAATATAAATTTTAATTAAAATTAGAGGGTTTTGAAAAAATTAGATATAGGAAAATAGTTCATTTTAAATATCTCATAATATTTTTAGCATCATTTAAATGAGATTCTATTGGATTAGATTTAAATATTTCACAAATAAATAATGAAAATATAAAGTACAAATTATTTATAATATATTTATTCGATATTAGAGTTTTATATGAAGACTCTATAGAGAACATAGATTGGGGTTATTACAAATTAACAATGTGTTTTGGTTTTCATGGTAAAGTAGCTACCACGTTGTTAGCATACTATTTCTCTTTACTAAAGAAACTTCCCCTATCCCAAACACTAAGGGTTCATATCTAACTCAGGGGATCATCTTTATTATAATATGTTCCTGTAATCTTATACTATCATATATATGAATCTATTTCTCTATTTAGTAGTAACTATGTGTTTTAATTTTTTTTATTATTGTGTAGGCACATTGTGATATACATGGATAAAAGTTGGATCACATTACCGAGGAACACACCTCAGTATGTTAAGGGGTTGAATGAGTTTTTAGATTTTTCAATTTCTAATCGATCCGTTGAAGGGAGAATAAAATTTCTATGTCCTAAATACAAATTTAGAACATGGTTGAAGAGAGATGAGGTTTATGAACATTTAATACTGAGGCAATTCCCGGATCAATATTTGTGTTAGATTTGGCATGGAGAATCAAACGTTACAGAAATATTGAGCACTGATGTTAATCCATAGAATGAGGTCCCAAGTTCGTAGACAATGGAAAATGAAATGAAAAACCTAATAAATGATGCATTCGGCACTTCCAGGCACCACTATCAACATCAAAACATATCAGAACAACCAGAAGAGGGTGCTACAAATTGCAACGTGACAAGTGATGTTTTTGAGACTGTAACACAGGCAGATCAAGATTGTCACATATCATTGGATCCTCCTCTTGATTCTGTGGAGCCAAATGTAAGAGAAAACTTCACTGAGGAAAATGCGTTTCATGATTTAGTTGACGATGGAAATCAAGAGTTGTATTGTGGGTGTTTGAAATATTCAAAACTTTCATTTCTGCTGAAGTTTTATCACATCAAATGTCTATGTGGAATTAAAAATAAGGCAATGTCCATGATATTGGAATTGATATGTGATGCATTTCCTGAAGAAAAAATCACAGAATCTTTAAATGATATGAAAAAAGTTGTTAAAAAGCATGGTCTGAATTATACAAAAATACATGTGTGTCCCAATGATTGTATGCTTTATTGGGGGGAGGATTCAAGTAGACAGAATTGTAAGAAATGTTCTTCTTCTAGATGTCAGGAAAAGGGTGATTTTGGAAGTCTGAATGAACATAATTTCATAGAGAAGAAGAAGAAAAGGAGAACACCTGTAAAGGTTTTGTGTTACTTTCCTTTGAAGCCTCGATTGCAAAGATTATTCATGTCATCGAAAACCGCCGAACACATGAAGTTGAATTCCGTAGATAAAAAAAATGATGGGTTAATGATAAATCCATGATATTCTCAATCGTGGAAGAAATTTGATTCATTACATCTCTATTTATCAGCTGATCCTAGGAATGTTCGATTGGGATTGGTTGCCGATGGATTCAACCCATTTGGGACTTTGAGTACCAATTATAACATTTGGCCAGTTGTTTTGATCCCTTATAATTTTCCACCGTGGATGTGTATGTAAAAAACATCTTCTATCCTTTCGATGATTATTCCTGGAAAAAAAATGCCTGGAAATGATATTGTTGTATACTTATAGCCTTTGATTGACGAATTGCAGGATTTATGGAGCAACGGTGTTGAGACATTTGACGCTTCTTCTAAAACAATGTTCACAATGCATGCTGCTTTAATGTGGACCATTAGAGACTTCCCTGGGCTTGGGAATTTATCTGGTTGGAACACTTACACGGTTTTGGATTGTCCCATTTGTAACTTTGATTTTGATCCCAAACGGCTACCTCACAGTAGAAAATGGTGCTTCCTGTGTCATCGAAGATTTCTCGATGCATCTCATAGATTTTGGATGAACAGATAAAAATTTAATGGTTCCATTGATCGTAGACCACCTCCAAAGTTGTTAAATGATTTTGAAATATTGAAACAGCTTGAAAATGTTGAAACAGAATTTGGGAAGGTTCATCATTTGAATGATAGCGGAAAACGGGTCCAAAGTGCATCGTCAAGAGAAACCGGAACGCAACAATGGAAGAAAAAAAGTATATTCTTCAAACTTCTATATTGGGAATTTAATTTGTTGCGGCATAATCTTGATGTGATGCATATTGAGAAGAATGTATGTGAAAATTTTATTTTCACATTGCTTAATGAGCATGGAAAGTCGAAGGATCATCTCAATGCTCGCAAAGACTTACAAGCAATCAACATAAAATGCGATCTCTGGCCAGATGAGAATGAAATGTATCCTCCAGAAATTTTTTCAATGAAAAATAGGGATAAAGATACATTCATTCGAATGTTAAAGAATTTTAAGGTATCTGATGGGTATTCAAGTAACATCTAGAGGTGTTTTGACTTGAAGAATCGTAAGTTACATGGATTGAAAAGTCACGATTCACATATTTTGTTACAACATTTACTACCATTGGCATTGCGTACATTATTACCTGAAAAAATTACTGTTTTTGTACTGTATTTCTGCACATTTTTCAGAAAACTATGTGAGAAATGTCTACATCCATTTCAGCTTGAAAACCTCCAAAAGAGGTTTGTATTGACCCTTTGTACAGTGGAGATGATCTTTCCTCCATTCTTTTTTACTGTAATGATGCATTTAACTATGCATTTGGTTGAGGAAGCTAAATTAGGAGGCCCCGTTCATTATCGATGAATGTATCCAATTGAGAGGTATTTTATTTATATGATTTCCAGTTAAGCAAACAATCTTTGGTACTTAATTAAATGCATAATTATGTTTATTTTATTTCACAGATATCTTGGACATTTTAAATCATACGTGAGAAATAAAGCTCAACCAGAAGGCTCAATTGTTGAAGGCTATTTGGCTGAGGAGTGTCTTTCCTTTTGTTCTCAATACTTGGATGATATTGAGACAAGATTTAATCAAGTTGGACGTGTTGACGACACATCGACTCAATCTCAAATACATCAGAAATACAAAATATTTCATACTATTGGCCGATCAGTTGGGAGGACCTCAAATGAGACACTGACTGAATTGGAATTATTACAGGCACATAGATATGTGCTTCTGAATAGTGACTTTGCTGATCCATTTATTGAAGAGTTGAGGATACAAACAAAGAGACTAATGAGAGGAAGAACATGAAATGAGAAATATATAAAAAAATCTGTTAATAAATATCTTGTAGAATGGTTTGCACGACTTGTAAGTTCATAAATATTACAATAAATACGAATATTAGTTTGACACATACATTTTGTGAATCTAATAAAGTATATTTCTTTTTTCAGATCATGAATACTGATAATCGAGCAGAGGTTTCATAAGATTTGAAGTTTCTTTCTAGAGGTCCTCTAAAAGAAGTTAGAAAGTTTGACGCTTATAATGTGAATGGCTTTAGATTTCGTACAGTCGATCGAGAAGTGGGTTTGAAAACACAAAATTGTGGTATATTTACATTTACTGAAGTGGAATACTATGGAAAGCTGTATTATATTATTGAATTAAACTACCATGGACATTTTCAGTTGTTTTATTCAAATGAAAATGGGTCGATATTATCAGAGGTGTTAAAATAGATTCCTTGCAATTTACTTCTGTGAACTTCTCTCGCTTGATAGATGTTGGTGATCATGAACTGCATGATCCATATATCTTAGCATCGCAATAAAAAATGGTATATTATGTGAATGATGTTGCCAATGAAGGGTGGAGTGTAGTTGCTCATGTAATACAAAGATATTTGTATGATATGGGTGATAAAGTGTAAAATTTGACCTCTGAAATTGAATTTAATCAGCAACAAGAAGCAGAATTAGTTATCGATCATGATATTGAAAATATTAGTCTAACAAGGATGAATGAAGTGGATGAAGCAATGGAGCAGAAAAACGACATGATTGAAGGAGAAAATGATTGTATGTACAATTATTTATTTATTCAGAAACCACTTGTTTCATTTCTCCAGTCATTCATTATCATTGTTATATATATTTTGTTTGTTAGTACTGGGCATCTATTATCATTTTTAATTTTTTTTCAGCATAATTTTTTTGAAATATATATTCTGAACTTAATTTTATTTCATTAAATGATAGGAATGCCAAGGAAGAAGCGGTATATTGTTTCATCTTGTTCCGCGATAGATGGAGATCCATTTGTCTCCCTCCCCATGACATCTGAGACACTAGGTGCCGACACCCCTGCACCACCTCCCTACACCATCTCTCACACCATCCGTGGATTTCCCAGTAGAGGGTGAGTCGTCGACTCCCCTTTCAGGAGGCTCAGCAGTGGGGCAGCGTCGTGCCCCTTCCAGTTCATCCCAGACACACTGGAGTGTCACTATCATAGGTACAAATTTTAATTAAATAAATTTATTTCATTTTGTTTATACTAATTTTTTGCTTATTGAAGATGACAAAAATGCAACCGTGAAGAAAAATATAAAAAGTTCATATGTTTGGAATCTGAATGGCGAGAAGATTTTTGTGCCATTTGATTTTTACGGGGTCCCTACAGATGATGCCGCAGGGTTACTTGGGCAGATTCTAGGCCAGCTGGCAGCGGAGCCCATCTCCCTTCCCATTTCATATGACGATTGGAGAAATATGCCTTCAATATGGAAAAATTAAGTTTTTAATTATCAAATAAAGGTAAATTTATTACATTATGGTTTAATTGAATGTCATGTTACTAATATGTTCAAAATGAATTTCTGTATATAGATGTTCTTCCACTTTACCGTTGTTGATGTGATAGCACAGAAGTGGATGTTTAAAAATCAAGGTAAGAAGTGGAAAGATTTCAAATGGAGATTATGGTGTGATGTCAACGATACTTCGTTGATAACACAGAAAATGTATGACAAGCTACCCAGTGGGGTACCGAAAGAGCAGTGGAAAGTGTTTGTTGAGAGACATCGTGATCCGAAGCGGATGGTATTGAAATATATATTATTATATTATCCTCATTTTACATTTATACATGTATATGAAAAGGACATGACATTCAATACATCAGTATTAAATTTCCTTTTATTTATTTCAGGATCTTTCAAGACAAAATGCATCAAACCGGGCAAAGCAAGTCATCCTGCACACTGCAGGCTCAAAAAGTTTTTCTAGAAGCCGAACGACATTGGTAATATTTTAATTACTTTAAATATTTATAAGACAATATTATCTGTTTTATATATTGAATTTTTGATTTATATTTGTTTAATTCAGTCACAGAGTTTAGGTCATGAATCATCCAGGACTGAACTGTGGTTGGATGTTCATAAGAAATCAGATGGAAGTTTTGTTAACGAGACTGCTAAAGAAGTTGGGGTATGAAGTCAATTTTTCATCATAATAACTTATTATCAGTTTTTACTGTTTTAATATATTTTGATACTTGATTTATAGGTAAAAATTAAAGAGCTATGGGATGCCAATCCTGCGCAGTCCTACTCAGTCTCCCAGGATGACCCGATTACTAAGGTCCTTGGGAAGGAGCATGCTGGGAGAGTGCACGGGATGGGTTTGGGACCCGTACTATATGAGATTTTTAGCAGGCCATCGGGGATAGTAGCTGCATCTACTCCTAACTTTAGTCAGCCCATACCCGGAGATGATAAGAGAGAGATTGATTCTTTACAGAGCACAGTTCACCAGCAGGGGGATCAGATATCTGCATTGTAGAAAGAGTTGATTGAAATACGTCAGCAGATGAGCAGATATGCCCCCGGTGGTAGTGCATCGACTGGTGGTATGCATGTAAATCATGAAAAATCAAAATCATTTAGTTTTCTAACTTTCATTGTTTTAAATTTTTAATATAAATATGCAATCGTATTTAATTTTCAATATAATGTTATTACAGGTGACAACACAAAGTGCAGATGAAGGTGGAGAGGGTGATGATGCATCATCAGACCCTGAGTAGTTGTATTGTTGATTTGTAATATGAAAACAGTTGGTTTGTATATGTAACATTTGTGGAACATAGTTGCCACCACACATTTTCATGTCCTAAAATTTCCTTGATTTCTCATTTTCCTTTTATGCATTTTATTGATTTCTGATGTTTCTTTTTATGTCTTGATTTCTCGAGTGTGGTATACATCATTTAGGAATAAATCGTTTGATTAGCCTACTAAGAACTTTTCCAAGGGTTCTATATTATTATTTTTATGTGTTTGGTTATGACTACATTATTACTCATGGTTATGAGGAATGAGAACATGGGGGAACACTATTTAAAGAAGAACAAACTAAATAATGATAGCAAACTAGTTAAGAGTAAATTAGAAGAAAAAAGTGAGTCACTGGTACTTTATGGATTTTCATGATATTACTCTGCGTTGAATCTTATTGATTGACAATTGATGATATGGATTACTTCTTGTTTTTATCATATACTATATCTAATAATCATGATAGTCAGTTTTGTTTTCATTTTTTAATTGTAATGACTACTATGTTTTCAATAGCTTTTTCCAATCCTTGATAAGGTATTCTTCCATTGCATTCTCATACGGTTTGTGGTTAGTATCCACACCCTAAACACAGTTCAACTGGTGATTAATGGAATTTATGATCTTTATATTTTTACATATTAAAAAAATTTCATCAACATATAATAAAAGGTAAAAAGACTCATGTTTAACAGTTTTAAAATACACACATGCATCAAATCTACTTATAGAAAACTGATTCTCAATCATAAAGGAATCAGACCTTTTATACCATTGTCTTGAAGAATATTTAATCCCATGAAAGGAATTATGTAAAATAAAAACATGGTTTGGTTTGAACAATTTTTAAAATCGTTCGAGATGATTCATACAAATGATTTCATCAAGACTACCATGTAAAAAAGTAGTTTTTACATCTAGTTGTTCAACATGCAAATCAAGTTTGGCAGAAAATGCAAGCATAATTCTAATCGATGACTGCTTAAAAAAGGAGAGAATATTTCACTATAATCAATGAATTCACATTTTAGAAAACCTTTAGATACCATGCATGGTTTGAATTTGATTTTAGACTCTCCTACATTGCTTTATTTCTTCTTATAAATCCATATTGAACCTATAACTTTCTGGTTATTGGGTTTCGAAACAACAACCCAGGTGTTGTTCTTAAAAAGGGAATTCATTTCTTTTTGTATTGATCTCATCCAATTACTATATTCTTTGGACTTAAAAGCTTACTTAAAAGTTTTAGGCTCATCATTAAAATATTCCTAAGCTACATTGAAATCATAGGTAGCAATGTATGAATAGTTGAAGTGGGATGGAGGTTTAATAACCCTCCTTTATTTATCTCAAGTAAGCCGATAGTTGATCAGGCCAACAGGTTCTTGGTCCTCAGGTTCGGATTCCAAATTGGGATCTGATTTAGGATGGGCTTGGGTAACCAAAGTAGAAGGACCAAAACTGAACTGAGGTTGGTCACCTGATCTTAAAGGAACATCAACACCTAAAGGTGTTGGGACCTCTAATGGTCCTGCAATTTCATCAGGAGCTATAACAGGTTCAGGTACTTTGTCGCTGGTCACACCAGATTCATGGAAGACAACATCGGGACTAACGATGCATTTCTAGTAACCCTGTTTATCTACCAATAAATAATACATATGAACACCCTCTATATATCCCGAGAATATTCATTTAATAGCCTTATCATCTAGCTTATCATTACATGAACACACGTATGTTATGGATCCAAATATCCTAAGGTGAGCTAGATATGGGGGTGTGACCTTCGAAATTTATTCAGGTGTCATAAAGGAGTTAACAGAATATGGAAAACAGTTAATGAGGTGCACTGCTGTTGAATCATCCTCAGCCTAGAAGGACCTAGAGAGTTTTGAGTGGGATAACATACACCTTACCCTCTCAAGAACAGTCCTATTCATTCTCTCTGCTAACCCATTCTGTTATGGAGTTTTCAAAACAGTCCGATATATCTTAATTTCTTAAATTAAAAATATTCAATGAATTCATTGGATATATATTTTAAACCATTATCAGTTCTTAAGGCCTTAAGTTTCTTATTAGTCTCACTCTCTACTGCAACTTTCCATTTCATAAAAGTTTGAAAGGCATCTGACTTGTGATTAATAATTTAAATCCACACTATCCTAGAGAAATAATCAATAAATGTTACAAAGTATAAACCACCACCATGGGAGGTAACCCCAGAAGGACCCCAAAAGTTATAATGTACACATTCAAGAGGTTCCTTAGCCTTAAACATGGATCTACTGAAGCTGATTCTCCTAGAATTCCCATATACACATTCTTCACAAAAAGGTAAATTGTTAGGAGTGATATTACTTAGAAGGAACTGTTTCTTAAGATCACTAAGACCCATGGCACTAACATGCCCTAGTATCCTATTCCATAAGGTGGTGGAATCACATTATGAACCAGAATAACTATTCAACTGATTTCTATACACTTTTCCATCTAACAGAAATAGACCATTGCGAAGGGTTCCCTTTATTACAGTGAGGGATCCTTGGGAAACTCTAAGGCTTCCAGATCTATACCTGAAGCCGTGACCTTTCTGGTCAAGGGTTCCTAGGGATATTAGGTTTATTTTTAATTCAGGTACCCACTTAAATTATTCAAGTGTTTTAAAAAACCCATCATGAAGCTCTAGTAAAACTGAGCCTATGCCAATGATGTGACCGCTAATATTATTCCCTAGAAATACCTCACCACTATTGAATTCCCTTAATTCAGTAAATAATTCCTTATTTGGGCACATGTGGAATAAGCATCATGAATCCTGGTTCTATTCATATAAGATGGCTATATCAGTGACATTTAACACATTAGTAGTGTCGAAGTCTTGTTCAACTAATAGGGAATGGTCATTATTACTATCTTTAAAGTCACCCTTCCTATTAGTACAATTTTTCTTGATATGTCTAGGTTGTTTACATTTAAAACATTTGATTACCCTGTTTCTAGATTAACTTCTATATTTCTTGAACTGTCCCCTATCTTTTCTCCTACACATTGACTCACTTAAACCTCTAGATTCACCCCTTTCCCTAACATTCAAACCCTCAGCCTCAGTTTTCACACTACCCTTCCTTTAAAGGTCTTTAGATAGAAAAGGATATTTCACTTCTTAAAGAGTTAATGTATCTTTCCCATACATAATAGAGTAAAATGAATCATCCAATGATGTTAACAATATGATGGATTGATCCTCATCATCCAATTTAATGTCAATGTTGGATAGATCTAAGAAGATTTTATTAAATTCATCAATGTGTATCCCGACTGCAGTTCTAAGGTGCATTTTGAATGTATATAATCTCATTTTCTTATATAGTCTACAAATAATAGATTTATTCATATAAAGGGATTCCAATTTGGACCATATTCCAATGGAATAGGACTCATACAAAACTTCTCTTAACACATTGTCTCCTAAAGATAAATAATTAAACTATGGGATTTCCTAAGGGTCTCCTCGAGGACATCTACAAAAGAGGTGGAAGCCTGCCCATCATGGGTTATGGTTGTTATTTTCTTCATAGATCTAGTAAAGGAGTAGCAATAGGTACGCATATCTGTTTATTTGAGTTGTCTTCTATGTTACTACCTTGCTAAACAAGAGGAGTGCATACAACATTAGTGTTGTAGTCAGTGGCCCTATAAACATTATTTCCCTTATCTGCATTATGATTTGAGAAAATATGGTCTAGATAAGGGAAAGACAAGACATTCTCAAACTTCCTACGAATTGTTTCTAATACAAGAGCTCTTATCTCCTTATCCAGATAAATATCATTTATAATATTCTCTTTGTTCCACCAATTCACCCCATGTTCTACCTAAGGTAATTTTTAAGGGAGCAATTTTATTTTTTCTTTTCACCAACATTTCACTCTAACTTTTGGATGATTCAGGTATGTCATCTATCAATATTTTCCCTTTTTTCCTATTTTGTAATTCTTTCCATTCATTTCCAATGGGGTTCACAAACTTTTTTCTAATGATCCTATAGTTATTGAAGTTGTGCCCAATTATTTTGCAGACTTCACAAAATGATGGATTTTTATCATACTAAATCTAATATCAGTTTTGTAATCATTATCACTAATGTTTATGGCATCTGGAAGTGTTGTTTGAAGATTAATTTCTAACATTATTAAAGCATAATGTTCAAGCTCTACATTGATTTTTATTTGATCAATTTTAACAAGGTATCCAATACATGATGTTATGTTATCCAAATACTGAACCATGATATTGCATTGTTTTCATGTATTATACTTGTTCTCTCTGTTATATGTGGTTTGATTTGGTTTTCAGGCTGTGGGGCAGCAGAAACAATTTTTTTTCTGGGACAATTTCTAGCAACGGTTTAAACTGCCGCTAAACGTTCAAAACCTCCGCTAAAAATAAAATAAAATATACATTTAGCGGTGGTTATAACCGCCACGAAATAGTCGCATCGTGGCAGTCTCATCCCGCGGCGGTTCCTCGGGATTTAGTGGCGGGTTTACGGCGCTGGATTAGAATTTATTCGCAGCGGTTATAACCGCTGCTAAAACCGTCCCAAAATGAGACAGCTACGATGCTTTCCTTTAACCGCCGCTAAACAAAAGTAACCGCCGTGAAAAGATTGGTGACGCCGTATTAGGCGGCAGTTTCCGGAAACCGCCGCCACACCATTTAGCGGCGGTTATAACCACCGCTAAAAGAAACAATAACCGCCACTAAATGCCTATTCTGGTGTAGTGTGTGTTCTATGCTTAGACTTATCCTTTTTTTCTTATTATGTCTTTCACATCCTATTTTCCAAAGGTTGACTATACCTTTCCTCTGATACCAACTATAATGACCCATACTTTTCATACATTGTCATTACTTTAGAGTTGAAGCATACTTATTACAACATATAACAAAACCATGAAAGGACCATATAGGTATAATGTCTTTAGAAACTGGGAAACATAAACAGCTGGTTCATAAAATCAACTACATTGTCTCCTGTTTATTTCATCATATCTAAAGTCCCTTTTTGGCATATCCTACTTAATATCATTCTTCATGAACTGGGGAAAAGAAAACCTATAAAATGGTGAGCTCAAATGCTTATTAATGGTAAACAAAAGAAATATCAGTCATATCATATTCATAAGAACATAACATTTTGAAAATCATAACCTGCAAAAGAGGTCATAATATCATGTCATGGGATAAATCATAGTAATGAAAAGTAATCCCAAATAATCATAACATAAAACATGAAACTTTTTGGCATACACATATAATCATATAAAATCATTTCATATTAGTCAAGGATCATTTCGAATACCATCATAGATGACAAATTCCATTACTGAACCAAGTTCACTCCTCGTTCCGGTCCCGTGTCATCGAACCAGTTTAGCTTTCCATTCCAGCCATGTCTATCTCATGAGATATAAATCTTTACCCAATGCATTGGAGGGAGATATATGTCCCACCCATCTCATAATGAAACCATTCTTATGTGTTCCACAAAACTGTAAATCATACATCATAGCATAACCCATGTAATAAAAATGTGATTCTTAAACATCATGCCATCATAACATAAATCATATAAGATTAAAGTACTTCATAAAAAAATTCCATCATAACATAATCAAATCATTTTAAAAATAGGGATTGAAACAGAACCCCATATTATCTTATATGGAAAATAATTTTGATAAAACACTTGAACTCCATTCTTGAGGAAAATATCCTTTTTATTTCAAAAACATTTTTCCTTTCTTAACATGTCATAAAATTTTAAACTAAAAGAAGTTGATTAAAAATAAAATTGAAAACATAAAAAGGAAGCTTCATGGAAATAATTTTCTATGAAATCATAAAAATCCATTCAAGCCGTATAAGTTAAAAAAACATTCTTCTCGAACTTTGGCCAGAAAAGTCAAAAAGTACCTCGTACTAAAAATGACAAAATATTCCTTTCATATATTTTACTAAAAACTCACAAATGGGTAAAATTTTATTTATATAATTGTAGGAGGATAGAAATAATATTACATATTGAGGAAACATGGATGTGGATGATAAATATTCCCCAGTAAATTTGAAGTATAAACAATCTCGGATAAAAATGAGATTGCGATATTTTCCCTTACCTTAGGTCCGATATGCTTCGTATGAATCCAAAACACCTGTAATATGGTTAAAATAATGTTAATTGACTTATTACAGAATCATATTAATTTTTATGATATCATATATGGTCATATTTTTATCTTCTTAGTTGTAATATTTCATTGCTACTTGTTATTCGGGTGTTTATTGCTTTATGTTCTTATGCGTGTTTTGTCAAATAAATTATTATTCCTCTTTATAGGATATAGATACGTCATTTATAGAATGGTATTAGTGTAATATATATCATATTAATTCATTCATTTCATTTATATAATCATTATTCAATGAAGATAATATAGAACGAGTCGCATCACATCGTGGAGACGGTAGGCCGTACGTACGCACGAGCGATGATATCGTTTCCATGATCGTGGAATTGTATTGAAGTATACGTATAATATTTCAGAATAAATACCACTTTAAAATAATCATATATAGTTATTTATTTACACCATTATACCCATCCAAGTAAGGTGGTGGTGGAAAACATATTACACCACGGCGTGGAGACGGTATTCCGTACGTACGCACGTGCGGTGATTTTGTTTACCGTAGGATGGATAAGAGGTGGAATAGGGTTGTTTCATATTTATAATAACATATCAGTATATGAGGGATATTGATGTTATTACCTCATAATGAAACAACTAAAGAAGAGGGAGTAGAAGAAGAATGTAACTTGAAGAAAACGGTAGAAGGTATTCCCTCTTCTTCGAAGTACCTCCCTTAAACTTTCTCTTAGGGAACAAGAGTTGGTCTTTTGAGAATACCAGTACCTCTAGTAGGTTTCTAAGGAAGCGGGGAAGTGAAATGGGTAGGGGTGGGCCGAACTAGAAGGCTCAATGTGGTGTGAGGAGGAGAGGGAGGAGGTTCCCTTTTATAAGGGTGGAGAGGGGCACCTATGGAAAGTGTGAAAATATTATTTTATTATAAACTTATTTTCGGTTTCAAATGGTCCAAAAATAATTAAAGATGAAGATAAGATGACTCATGATCGAAATAAAATAATCCAATCAGAATTGGAAATGTTTTGAAAAATATTTTAATAATTATAATCTTATTTATTTAAAACATTTATTAATGAGGCAAATACTGCATCATTATTGTGTTATAAATAATTTAATTTATTTGATGTCTAAAAATTATAAAAAAAAATACCATCATGTAGGAAATCGTTTTAGATTTCCGATGAATATTTATAGTCGAAAGGATAATTTATATATCCCCTCATAAAAATTAAATACAAATGGATTTTTTGTTATTGCCAATTTTGTCTTTACATTAAATTAATTAATCTAATGTGTCATTGTCTTTCATAAGTGGCTCCATGGGGTCCCCAAATCGACCCAAGGATATCCATGGTCGGCCATTACACATACAATAAGGTTTGGAAATGTTTTAAGGTAATTTTGAATTATTATAATTTTCTTTTATCCTTGAATTACCCTATTTACTTTTAACCGTGGTAAATAAAAGTAAAAAGTTACTATTCACCAAAAATTATTTTTATATAATTGAACCACATTTTACTCCTTGATATTAACCGTGTCTCTCAAATTTTAGAAATTCAACTCACAGAAGCGGTAAAATTATGTTTTATTAACAATTGAAAAAGCACCTAGGAGGTGGGTAAAAGACCGTGAAAAGTTCAATACAATTTTTTATAAATCTAAAATTATTATAAAATGATTCCAACAAATTTCATTGAACTTATATAAGTATTATGTATATTTTTTTTAAGGTTGGGAACGAAGCCTCATTTTTATTATTAAAGCAAAGAAAAGACCTCTTTAACTGGGTAGAGGGAGACCCATTACATAGCCCGAAGGCCCAGTGGGCATTTAGCCCATTACATGACCCGTAGGCCCATTGTTTTGGCCCAAAGCCCATTCTGTGAATAGTACTGCTACAGTACCCGCATTGCTACAATACTGCACAGTACCCGCCGCCGCTACAGTGCTCTGCCGCCGTTACAGTACCCGCCGTTGCTACAGTGCCACCACTGCTACAGTACGCTATAGTACTGCTACAATACCTTTGCCCAATGGGTTTTGAACCCCCATTTTTCATGTAGATTTAAGGGGTGATTACCACTAAGACAAACCCCAACTACTATAAGTATTATGTATCTAATTTTACCTAAAATAAATTTAAATAAAATAAATGATTATTTAAATAAAAAGTCGGTTTTAACCAAAAACTCAGGGTTTTCACTATTCATCAAAAATTGAAGTTTTTTTCAGAAAAATACCAAACATTCAGCCTAAGCTATATTTGATATTCCGAATTCAAAAATTATGTCTATTTTTACAAATTCAAAATATAGAAGTGGAATTAATTAATTTTAAATGTAATTCCCGTTATCAAAACAAAAAGCGTTTTTTTAAGAAACAATAACTATCAAAAGATCATCACTTGTTTATGTCCAATTTCAAAGTGAAATTAATTACAATGACCAACATTGGATTAAAGGGTAAAAATATATTCTAATTACACTTTATAAATAACTAAAAAGATAATCTAGCCATATAAATTATTGCGATGAAAAAAGTAGTTTTTAATTAAAATATAGGGTGTTTTTACTATTCATCAAAATATGAAAGTTACCAGAATAATATGAAAATTTTATCCAAAGTAAATTTTTATATCCTGATTCCAAAGAAGAATTTTATTTTGTCAAATTGAACTTATAAACATGTCAAAAACTATATTTAAAATGTGTGCGCCATTAAAAGGCGGTAAAACTTCATTTTTTGAAAAATACTTCTTTTATCTGAAAAACTGATTTTGTTTTCATACCTCATTCTAGTAAATGTGTAAGATGATTTATAATGTTATAAAATTTAAAATTCAGTTAATAATATTCATAATTTCTAGTTCATAATATTATAATAATATATCGTTGTTTAGTTAAACTCGGTATTGCGTACTATACACGCTATCGAGGAAGGTCGCGATAGCGTGTAACGCAATCTAAGCTAGTGTTGTGTGAAGTGAAAGATCCCTTTGCATATAAAATAATACATAAAAAATAGAATTCTCATAAAATGTCATGGTGTTACATTCTACCCCCCTTAAAATGAATTTCGCCCTCGAAATTCGTCACTTCGTAACAAATAGATGAGGATACCTCTCCCTCATCATATCCTCAAACTCCCATGTAGCTTCTTCTAATTGGTGGTTCGTCCATAAAACTTTCCCCAAGTGAGTGGTCTTGTTCCATAGAACTTTTTCGCTACGATCCAGAATCTCTATCGGCTATTTTTCATAAGAAAGATCTTGCTCCAGCGGTACAACTTCTGGGCTTAGTACATGTGAAGGATCAGATATATACTTTCTCAGGAGAGATACGTGGAACATATCATGAACTTGAGAGAGATTTGGTAGAAGAGCCAATCGATAAGCTACCTTCCCAACATGATACAGTATTTCGAAAGGACCGATATACCTAGGGCTCAGCTTTCCCTTCTTCCCAAATCTCATTACTCTCTTCCAAGGAGATATTCGTAAGAACACTTTATCACCCACTTCAAACTCTAGGTTTTTTCTTCGGTTGTCGGCATAACTTTTTTGTCGACTCTGAGCTGCTCTTATGTGTTGTTGAATAGATCGGACATTTTCTACCATCTCATCAACAAGATCAGGTCCTAATAGCTTTCTTTTCCCAACTTCATCCCAGAAAGTTGGAGTTCTCCATTTAATTCCATAGAGAGCTTCATAAGGAGCCATCTGAATACTAGAGTGAAAGCTATTATTATAGGAAAATTACAGCAAAGGTAGGTGTTGATCCCAACCACCTTTGAAATTCAAAGAGAAAGCTCTTATCATGTCTTCTAGAGTTTGAATTGTCCTCTCATACTGACCGTCTTTTTGAGGATGGTAAGCAGTGCTGAAACTCAACTTTGTATCTAGAGTATGCTGAAGACTTCACCAGAACTACGAGGTAAACCTAAGATCCCAATCAGATATAATGGAAAGTGGTACTCCATGCAATCTTACCACTTCCTTTAAATATATCCTGGCAAGCTGATCCAGAGAGAAATCTTCCCTAATAGCAATGAAATGTGTCGACTTCGTAATATGATCAACTATGACCTAGATAGAATTATTGCCTTTGGATGTTTTAGGAATTCTGGTGACAAAGTCCATAATGATGTTCTCCCATTTCCATTCTGGTATGGGTAATGGTTGTGACATCCCTTTAGACTTCTGTCTCTCAGATTCAACTTGCTAACAAACCAAGAATCGAGAGACATATTCAACCACATCTCTTTTCAGGACATCCCACCAGAAGTACTCTTTCAAGTCCCTATACTTATTCGTGCTTCCAGGATGAATAGAGAATGAATAACTATGAGATTCATCCAGTAACTCCTTATTTAATTCGGGGATTGGAGGAACAAAAAATTGATTCATGAACCTTATTATCCCATCACAATCAAGGTTGAATTCAGGAACATTTTTCTCCTTATTTTGTAACTCTACATCTTCTTTTTGTGCCTCTTTAATCTTCACATGTATAGATGGCTAAACATTCATTTGAGAAAGATAAGATTTTTCCCCTTCCATTATAATTCCAAGATCCATCCTTTGTAAATCCATAAATATCATATCTTTTGTGATCCTCATCATGGATAATCTAGCATGGTCTTGTCGACTTAATGCGTCTTCCACTTTGTTTGCTTTCCCAGGTTGGTAATGAATTGAGCAGTCGTAATCCTTAATCAGCTCCAACCATCTTCTTTGAAGCATATTCCACTCCTTTTGTGTGAAAATATACTTTAAAATTTTGTGATTAGTATAAATATCACAACTTTCACCATAAAGATAATTCCTCCAAATCATTGATGAAAAGATTACCGCAGCTAACTCCAAATCATGAGTTGGGTAATTTTGCTTCTGAATTTTCAACTTTTGTGAGGCATAAGCTATCACCATATTGTTTTGCATGAGAACACACCCCAATCCCTTCTTGGATGTGTCACTGTAGATCACAAACCTTTCTCCACTACAAGGCAGTGTGAGCACAGGTGCACTGGATAACCTTCTTTTCGATTCCTTGATTTTTTTTTCACACTCCTCCGTCCACATGAACTTAACTCCTTTTCGAGTCAACCTGGTGAGTGGATTAGATAATCATGAAAAATATCTCACAAAACGTCGATAATATCCATCCAAACCAAGAAAACATCAGATCTCAGTTATTATTGTTGGTCTCGACCATATTTCGATAACCTCTGTATTTGCTGGATCCATAGATATCCCCTATTTTGAGATTGTGTGAGAGAAAAATGAAACTTTTTGAAGCCAAAATTCACACTTGGTAAATTTGAAAAAAGCTTCTCCTTTATCAGGGTCTTCAATACAATTCTCAAGTGATCTTCTTGGTGTTCCTTACTCTTTGAATAGACAAGAATATCATCTATAAAGACTACCACAAACTGATCAAGATAGTCTCTAAAGACTCTATTCATCAGATCCATGAAGATAGTAGGGGAATTAGTAAGACCAAATGGCATCACTATAAATTCATAGTGTCGATACCTTGTATGGAAATCCGTATTTGGTATATCCTCCATTTTGACCCTTAATTGATGATACCCTGAACAAAGATCAATCTTGGAAAAGTATTGAGCTCCGCATAATTGGTCAAATAAGTCATCAATGTGTGGGAGAGGATATTTTTTCTTGATCGTGACCTTGTTATGTTCTTGATAATCAATGCAGAGTCTCATTGATCCATCTTTCTTCTTAAAAAACAGAACAGGTTTTCCCCAAGGTGACGTACTAGGGCGTATGAATCCTTTATCAATATTCTCATGGAGTTGCTTCTTCAATTCCTGAAACTCAATTGGGTCCATTCTATAAGGTGTATTTGAAATAGGAAAAGCACCCAGTACGAGTTCTATTGAAAACTCAACTTCAAGATTTGGTGGAAGACCCGAAAATTCTTCCAGAAAGACATCATCAAAATCCCATACAATGGGAATATTCTTAATCTTGAGTTTCTCAACAACCATTTGAGATAAATAACCTTAATTTATTGGAATCAAGACCCATAAGATGGATGAAATTTGCTCTGGAAGGTTATATTTATCCTTGCATCGATAGACGATCATAGATTGATCTGGAATATTAATTGTGATTTCCCTTCTTTGTAAAATGATATGAGATCTATATAAAGAATGCCAATCCATGCCAAGAATCACATCAAATTCCATTATAGGAAGGATCACAAGATTTTCAGGAAGCACTTTCCCACAAACTTCAATCGGAGAAGAATTATAAACTTTTGATGCGACTGTTGTGCCATTAGGAGTTGTCACAGCTAACTCAACATCTAATTGTTGAGGTAATATGGTGATACCCTTAGAAAATTCTTCAGAAATAAAAGAGTGGGTGGATCCAGAATCAAATAAAACATTTTCTAGAGTGGATGGTAAGTGTACCTTTCACCACTTTGTTATAATACTCCACATCGACGATAGTAATTGCATGTGACTTTATTTGTCTTTGGCCTTAAGAGTTTTTTGAAGTCGATCATCTTCAACAACACTTGGATTTTGTCATTGATTGGCATAATTCCCCATCTCTTTGCACTTGAAACATTGAAGTGTAGGAGTTACATTTTGTGTATCCCTTTGTTCGCATCATTAGACATCTTCTTCCCATTATTTCAACATTCAACTGCCTGATGACCTTCTTTTCCACACATAAAACATTTTCTTTTCCATTAAGAAAATTCCCTCCATGTTTCTTTCCACAATTTGAGCATAAAGGAAAAATCAACTTCTTTTTAGTGTGGTCTTTAGATTTTCCTTTGAATTCCATTTTCCTCTTCTTATCAAACCCATATGACTGAAGGGTTACTATAATCTCCATCTCAACCTTGAGAGAACATCGGACAATTTCCTCGTAGCTATTGAAGTCCCTTATGGCTAACAGCCTTTGAAGAGTTGGTTTTAAGCCACTAAAGAATCGATCGATTTTACTCTCAGGTTGGATAATAATTCTGAAAGTGTACCTTGAAAGTCTTGTAAAATTAGCTTCGTAGGTACCAACCGATTTATCATCCTTTTTATTCAGTTCAAGAAACTCCTTCTCCATCTTTGTTTAGAGAATACGAGAGAAGTTCTTATTGAAAAATAAGTTATTGAACTCGTCCCATTCCATGGACTCAATTTCATCTCTTTTCCTCGTATTCTTGATAAGATTTTACCATTGATTAGCATCATCTTCCAAATGATACAATGCTAAGTTGACTTTGTCATGTTCAGAACATTGTAGAAATAAAAATATCTTTTCAGTGGTACTAATCCATTGTTCAGATACTAATGGATCAGAAGACCCGCTGAATGAAGGTGGACGCTGCCTCATGAAGGATTCAATTGAATGTTGCTCCTTCCTTTGCTCGTTTGGAAGTCCTTCATGGTTTATAGCTTGATAAATTTGTGTGAGCATGGCTAGAAGATTTTTCATTCCCACTCCCATAACATTTGGTTGCTTATGGGGACAATCATTGCATTACCCATCGCATTCAGCATTAACATGGTTCCTTCGGGTTCCATCCATTGACTAAAACCAAGAAGAATAGTGTGATCAACACAAATCATAATAGAAAAAACACATAATCAAGAATAAAATTTCACACATAAGGTCTTATCATCGGTTGTTCATGGCCATTTCTAAAACACTAATATTGTGTTCTATGCTTAGAATTATCCGTAGGGTTGTTACTACGGCTTTCACATCATAGTTTCCAACGGTTGACTATACCTTTCCTCTGATACCAACTATAACAACCCATACTCTACATACATTTTAATTACTTCAGAGTTGAAGAATAATTATTACAATATATAACAAAACCATGAAAGGACCGTATAGGTATAATGTCTTTAGAAACTGGGAAACATAAACAACTGGTTCATAAAATCAACTACATTGTCTCCCATTTATTTCATCATATCTAGAGTCCCTTTTTGGCATATCCTACTTAATATCCTTCTTCCTGACCTGGGGAAAAGAAAACATACAAAAGGGTGAGCTCAAATGCTCAGTAAGGGTAAAAAAAATATCAATCATATCATATTCATAAGAACATAACATTTTGAAAATATTCACCTGCAAAAGAGGTCATAATATAATGTCATAGGATAAATCATAGTAATGAAAAGTAATCCCAAATAATCATAACGTAAAAAATGAATCTTTGTGTCATACACACATAATCATAGAAAATCATTTCATATTAGTCAAGGCTCATTGACAAGACCATCATAGAGGACAAAGTCAATTACTGAACCGAGTTCACTCCTCGTTCCAATCCTGTATCACTAAACCAGTTTAACTTGCCCTTCCATCCATGTATATCTCATGAGATATAAATCTTTACCCAATACATTGGAGGGAGACATATGTCTCACACATCTCATAATGAAACCATTCTTATGTGTGCCACATAATCATAAATCATACATCATAGCATAACCCATGTAATAAAAATGGGATTCTTAAACATCATACAATCATAACATAAATCATATAAGATAAAAGGACTTCATAAGAATAATTCGATCATAACATAATCAAATCAATGTAAAAATAAGGATAGAAACAGAACCCCATATTATCTTATATGGAAAATAATTTTGATAAAACACTTGAACTCTATTCTTGAGTAAAATATCCTTTCTATTTCAAAAACATTTTTCCTTTCTTAACATGTCATAAAATTTTAAACTAAAAGAAGTTGATTAAAAATAAAATTGAAAACATATAAAGGAATCTTCATGGAAATAATTTTCTATGAAATCATAAAAATCCATTCAATCCGTATAAGTTAAAAAAACATTCTTCTCGTACTTTGGTTGGAAAAGTCAAAAGTTACCTCGTACTAAAAATGAAAAAATATTCCTATCATATATTTTACTAAAAACTCACCAATGGGTAAAATTGGATTTAAATAATTGTTGTAGGATAGATGTAATATTACATATTGAGGAAACATGGATGTGGATGATAAATATTCCCCAGCAAATTCTAAAGTATAAACAATCTCGGATAAAAATGAGATTGCGAGATTTTACTTTACCTTAGGTCCCATATGCTTCAAATGAATACGAAACTCCTGTAATATGGTTTAAATAATGTTAATTGACTTATTATAGAATCATATTTATTTTTATGATATCATATATGGTCATATTTGTATCTTCTTAGTAGTAATATTTCATTGCTACTTGTTATTCAGGTGTTTATTTCTTTATGTTCTTATGCGTGTTTTGTTGAATAAATTCTTATTACTCTTTATAGGATATAGATACATCATTTACAGAATGGTATTAGTGTAATATATATCATATTAATTCATTCATTTCATTTATATAATCATTATTCAATGAAGATCATATAGAACGAGTCACATCACATCGTGGAGACGGTAGACCGCAGGTACGCACGAGCGATGATATCGTTCCCATGATCGTGGAATTGTATTTAAGTGTATGTATAATATTTCAGAATCAATACAACTTTAAAATAATCATATATAGTTATTTATTTACAACATTATACCCATCCAAGTATGGTGGTGGTGGAAAACATATTACACCACGGCGTGGAGACGGTATTCCGCACGTACACACGAGCGGTAATTTTCTTTACCGTAGGATGGATAAGAGGTCAAATAGGGTTGTTTCATATTTATAATAACATAATAGTATATGAGGGATACTGATGTTATTAACTCATAATGAAAAAACTAAATAAGAGGGAGTAGAAGAAGAATGAAACTTGAAGAAAACGGTAGAAGGTATTACCTCTTCCTTGAAGTGCCTCTTTTAAACTTTCTCTTAGGGCACTAGAGTTGGTATTTTGAGAAGACCAGTACCTCTAGTAGGTTTCTAAGGAAGTTTCAAATTTAAATGGGTAGGGGTTGGTCAAGCTTTAAGGCTCAAAGTGGTGTGAGGAGGAGAGGGAGGAGGTGCCATTTTATAAGGGAGGAGAGGGGCACCTTCATAAAGTGGGAAAATATTATTTTATTATAAAATTATCTTCCGTTTCAAATGATCAAAAAATCATGAAAGATGAAGATAAGATGTCTCATGGTATAAATAAAATCATCCAATAAGAATTGGACTTGTTTTGGAAAATATTTTAATCATTATAATCTTTTTTATTTAAATCATTTATTAATGAGGTAAATACTACATTATTATTGTGTCATAAATAATTTAATTTATTTAATGTCTAAAAATTATAAAAAAATACCAAAATGTAGGAAATATTTTTATATTTCCAATGAATATTTATAGTCATAAAGATAATTTATATAGCCCCTTATAAAAATTAATTACTAAAGGATTGTTTGTTAATGCCAATTTTTTCTTCACATTAAATTAATTAATCTAATGTGTCATTATATTTCATAAATGGCTCCATGGGGTCCCAAAATCGTCTCATGGATGCCCATGGTCAGCCATTACTCATACAATAAGTTTTGGACAATTTTTAAGGTAATTTGGAATTATTATAATTTTCTTTTGTCCTTGAATTACCCTATTTACTTTTAACTGTGGTAAATAAAAGTAAAAAGTTACTATTCACAAAAAATTATTTTTATCTAATTGAACCACATTTTACTCCTTGATATTAACCATGTCTCTCGGAGTTTCGAAATTCAACTCACAGAATTAGTAAAATTAAGTTTTATTAACAATTGCAAAAGCTCATAGGAGGTGGGTAAAAGACGGCGAAAAGTTCAATACAATTTTTTATAAATCTAAAATTATTATAAAATGATCCCAATGAATTTAATTGAAATTATAAAAGTATTATGTATCTATTTTTACCTAAAATAAATTTAAATCAAATAAATTATTATTTATATAAAAATTCGGTTTTAACCAAAAACTTAGTGTTTTCACTATTCATCAAAAATTGATGTTTTTCAGAAAAATACCAAAAATTCAGCCTAAGATATATTTGATATTCCGAATTCAAAAATGATGTCTATTTTTCTAAATTCAAAACATAGAAGTGGCATTAATTAATTTTAAATGTAATTCCCGTTATCAAAACAAATAGCGTGATTTTAAGAAACAATAACTATAAAAAGATCATCACTTGTTTATGTCCAATTTCAAAGTGAAATTAATTACAATGACCAACATTGGATTAAATGGAAAAATATATTCTAATTAAACTTTAAAACCAACTAAAAAGATAATCTAGCCATATAAATTATTGCGATGAAAAAAGTTGTTTTTAATTAAAATATAGTGTGTTTTTACAATTCATCAAAATATGAAAGTTACCAGAATAATATGAAAAATTTATCCAAAGTAAATTTTTATATCCTGATTCCAAAGAAGAATTTTATTTTGGGAAATTGAACTTATAAACATGTCAAAACTATATTTAAAGTGTGTGCGCCATCAAAAGGCGGTAAAACTGCATTTTTTGAAAAATACTTCTTTTATCTGAAAAACTGATTTTGTATTCATACCTCATTCTAGAAAATGTGTAAGATGATTTATAATGTTATAAAATTTAAAATTCAGTTAATACTATTCATAATGGCTACTTCATAATATTATAATAATATATATTTGTTTAGTGAAACTCGGTATTGCGTACTACACACGCTATCGAGGAATGTCGTGATTGTCTGTAACGCAAGCTAAGATAGTGTTTTGTGCAGTGAAAGATTATTTTGCGTATAACATAATACATAAAAAAATATACTTCTCATAAAATATCAGGGTGTTACAGTGCATCACTATACAGATCGAACCCCGCACTGCATACTTCATCAGTACACAGATTGAACCAAGGGTAACATGGAAAACCACATCTAGATCCACATAATATTCCGGTATACAGACAATATCTTAGACCACGAATCACTTCGATACGTGGTGGTCCATACCTAGGTCAACGTACTACTACAATACATAGATGAACCCTCTACCCACATAGAAATATGGTATGCAGGGCAACCCCTATCCCGCAATATAAAATAGTAGGAGGAATGGGGTGTCTTCGGGTGTCCTCTCCCAGCTCCAATCATGCCCCTCCATTACCGTCCAGTCCTCCATAGCTCCTCCAAGAACCAGTCCCCTTGTATCAGGGCAAAGCCTCTTCCAAAGCCATCATATCCATATGATGATATCATCGAGAACATCAACACACCCCTCTGAGTCTACATACCCATGTTAAGAAGAGTCACAAATGATATCCCCACAATGGTTTTGACCCCCATAATGTCTCTAAGTCTACATTACCATGGTAACCCAAATTCCAACCATGGGATACTGATGTGAACCTCCCTGTTCTAGGGATTAAATAAGATCACCTACTTTTCCATACAATGAGGGATAGTGACCATTCAAAGGAATCATGCTTTCTTTCCCTTTTGAAAAGAGGTGACATTCATCCCCTTTCCCAAAACATATTCTGGGTAACTCCCACTAAGGAAACTCCCTAGACTTCTGAGAGCTGAACCACACAACTTTCAATGTCATTCAACATTGAAATGTCCATTGCTTCAATCCCTATCCCACTGAGGCGACATTACTCCCCTTTCCCAAAACATATTTCGGGTCACTCCCACTGAGGTAAGTCCCTAGACTTATGAGAGATGAACCACAAAACTTTCAATGTCATTCAACATTGAAATGTCCATTGCTTGATGCCCTATCCCACCATCGTCTTGACATGGGACCAAGTGAGGGAATTGACACACCAAATGATCTTTCCCTCTATCGTCGAACTCATAGCCACAACCTCTTATTCCTTAGAGTATAATTCCTCATTATTCAATAACTCCACAAAATTTTATTCTACATTTGTTTGGGTTACATGGAAATTTTCCTTGAGGTCCAAATCCAACCCTCAAATCAACCCTAATATTCCTCAGGCCATATACTTGGTAGGGTCATGTCCACATAAGATAACACATATCTCATGGGAACTTCAGGATTCCTTGGTATGAGTCCCACACCAAGTCTTGACCAGGAATATTTCACCTGAATGGCCTCACTAAATGATGTTAAACTACATGGATGGGTCCTTGTAACACAACCATAAAAGGTGATGTGTCCAGTTAAGCAACACCAGACTAAATGGGCTCTAATCCCTCTCAAGAGGATATGTGGGAAGCCCATATGATGGGTCTGACCCCAACATCAGACCACCTTCCATCTCTCCTGGATGAAGATACACTCCACAGAACCTCATTCCACGGTTTCAGTCAGCATTGTGTATGTGGCATCAAATCTATGTTTATCCATGATGATCCTATAACTCAGGGGTACCTTATGGATACACTCTTCAGGAATGAACCGAGGATTCATGAACATATAAACATTGATTAAATCTATAAGAGAGTCTTGTATTATGAAGTAATTCTCCCAAAAAGGGTGTGATGAGCCCGACCTCCCATCCTCTCAACCAATGGAGTCCTCAAGTGTTGTTGGCCAAACCATCCAACAAGCTCCTACCATTGGAAAGCAAGACCATGAATCATGGATAAATGGGGTTTGGGTGTTTCTATATCCATGAATAAATCCATTGGAGACCATATAAAGAAATAATATCCTATGTGGACAAATCACAAAAACACATAACCCCCTGCAATCACCCTTTAGGACCTTTTGATTGTGGCAACTCCTTAGTAATACAAAAAATGGGTAAAATACCTAGTCCCCACAGGGTCAATCCAATCCCCCCTAAAGGATAATGATTCAAATCAGGTTGGAACAAAAATAGTGATGTGAAATTCACTATAACAATATACAAATTCTTGTCATCCGTAAGAACATTTTTCATTCCACCAAAAACCCACCTTGGGTCGAAACAAAAATGGTGAACCCAAGGTGAATGCATAACCAAGGTGGAAGTTTTACCCCACTCAAGCCACATTGTCTGATATAAAAAGAAGGGGGATAATCCGAATAATCAATTATGCATGTGATTAAGAGATGATACTTTGATAGGGTTTTGTTTTCTATATATATCATATATATATATATTGCATGTTTCCGGAGAAACCTTTTATCCAAATGGAATCTTCACAACCAATACATTCATGAACCTTAGTGATCCCATAGGTGGCCGGGGCCTAGAAGAAGAGCAGGATGCCCTCACCAACCCATCATCTTCATCACAGGGTATCCAACATACTGATTAGAAAATACCACCAAAATGGTACTCTCCCCACAGTGCAGGATACAAGACTTTCCCTCCAATATACAAAAGCTCTCCAGTCGCCTCCTCAGCAATGGATGGAACCCCAATAGAGGTCAGCCCCACTATCCATCTCCAACTACATTGGGAGCCTGTCCTCATAGCATGATAAAAAGTACCTCCCTTATCTTAGGTAGTCATATGAATTCGATATTGATGAATTCATCCTAGATGCACAAGGTTCTTACTTAGGGGCCCCTTCCTGAGAGTGTCTCCACCATCGATGGGTGACCAAGTGTCCTCGCATTGAAGAGGATATCATGTTGTGGGCACCTAATGAAGTCCAAAGGATATGGGCCCCTTAGGCCTTTCGTTGAGGGTGGGAGACATATAATCAGAAGCAGGTAATCACCTTGATTCTTGGAGAGTCAATTCACTGTAAAAATGCAACAACATTCAATGAGAATATATATAACTCTATCCCATCCACCCAATCCCACCACATAAATAGGGTGACATAATACAAGCACATGTACATTCCTGCCAGTGCACTCTAGTCCCACCATGCAGACAGAGTGGAAAATTACAAGAAGATTTAAATATTTTCCAATGCATAAGAAGCCCACAATCCAAATAGGATGAAAACCCGCTATAGGTAGGCACAAACACCCACTGATGAATATAAATCCCACCATCCAAATAAGGTGGAAAACAAATATGAGTAGAGTTAAATTCTTGCAGATGCATACAACTCCCATGAGGAAAATACAATGGATAGCAAGCAGATGAAAATTACTACTCAAAAATATGAATCCCACAAGACAAATAAACTGGCCACTAGAGAAGAAAACTGGTGAAAGATTCATTCCTTTGTCCTGGCACATGAGAACTGCCAGTATCCATTGAAAACCTATGATGGATCAGAGCCAGAACAAACTTCTACTCTGACATCGAAATGTTCCCTCATCCCCGTTTTATCCAAATATGTATCTCATCACATCCTAACAATGTCTAAATATGAGACATCAATCCTAGAACATATCCTATAGAAATGTCAAAATTTCATTGCATTGGTGGAAAAGGAAAGGAATCGGGACCATGACCTGGTTCCCTTTAATGGAATGACTCATTCCAAAAATGGGTTGGTCACTCTAGAATAGTTATGAATCCCATCTCTAGTCTAGGATGGTTTATTTCAATATTCCATAATACACGGACAACCATATCGGGGATAAATAACCGTTCAAACTAGGGGATGTTGGTCCAACATGGTGGATACTCCAGGGTAGACATATATCCCCCAAAAAACTCAAGATGTCCATCAGCATATCTCGATGGAAATGTAGGAATCAAAAAATAAGAACCTGTATATGAAGGCTGTTACTGATAGTAGAAGACCTCAGTTACCCACAAGAAAGAACAAAAAAATTGCACCAAAGGAAACTGGAAAATGAAGAGAATATTCATGATTCTACACTACCAGAAGATAGAGTTCTTAATGCAATAAAGAATATATCAATAGAGGCTCAAGATCTTATCAGTCCATTACCAAATTATAGAAGTTGTAGTAGCAGCTACGAAGGCCCTCCCTGTAATGTTTCTACTAGTAGTTCTAAAGTTTCTCCCCAGATCACTCATGGGGGCTTACTCTGTGGGCCAGGAACAACCAATCACAAGAGCCTATCTGTTGATGCATATCAAGGTATACCTACCCTTAACTAGAAGTACAAAAATTAATAAGGACCTCCCCTTGTTGTCATCCTCCTTGATGGTCCTCCCTGGGGTATGCGTTGCAGATATTCTTCTCCCTATAGTCAAACATCAAGTCAGGATGGTAGTCCTCTCCATGGTGACAACCACTATAAAGGCCCTCCTCACTATGGTTATCACTGGGAAGGCCTTACCCTCACCAACATCAAGAAATGAGAAGGTCCTTCCCTCATTTCAACTAATCCTGAAGTCCCTCCATAGGATGCACACTAATGATATTCTCCATGAAGCCATATCTATGTTGGTAGTCCTCTCCATAATACCAGTCATTAGTAATTCCCTCACCTCAATGGCATCAAGAAACAAGATGGTCCTCCCCTTGTGGTAGTCCTCCCCGAAGGCCCTCCCCAAGGTATACACCATAGGGACATTCCTCACTGTCAGATGAAAAGTTGTGATGGTAGCTCTCTCCGTTGTAGCACCAACTACGAAGGTCCTCCTCACAGTCAAAACATGAACTGGTAATAAGGTCCTCCCCTCACTGAATTAAATACGAGAAAGACCTCATATTCCGAGGTGCTTGAAAAAATGGGGTCAGACATGTCAAATGCCCTGCCTATGAAAAGTGACATCCTTTCTCAACTGGAGGACGATCTGGGGCAACAATCATCTTCCAAGCCACCCCCGCAATATTCACATATCAATGAGGCTCTTACTATCCCTTATAGTTGAAACAAAATCATTAATAAGAATTCAAATTGGGCATATCAAGTAGAGGAGTCCTTGGTAGATCAACAATATGATATATTTCTCATGAGAAGACAACTTTATGGGGATGATATACCAGTGATGTATTGTCCCACAATCACTTCTCACTTCGACATACCAAGAGATTTCTCTGAGGAATATATGCATAACATTCAAATAAACATCTAGAAAACTCTCCACCAGTTAAAAGAAGATTTATTTCCCTATGAGGGGTCTACAAACCATGTAAACATATTAGGATAGCTTCACCATCTAATCAACCTGGAATCCCTACCTTATGCAGGTCGTCCACAATTAGAAAAGTGAAAGAAAGACCTTGAACAGTCTTTCCTCCATGCATTGCATAAGTTGATTTGCCTGATCAGTGATGCCCTATATGGAGTTTATATTTGGGGATGGGAAGATCATGGATCTTTATGCTTCACCCCACACCCCATTCACCAGAACTCACTGAAAGTGACATCATGTATTGTCATTACCCAAATGCATCAATCAAATGTAATCCCAGCTCAGGAAAGGTGGAATGATCAATAAGAACTGGCCTTGAGTAAGTCTCAAAAGCTTTAAGCCTGATGAGAGCAAGACATCAAAAATCATCTGATCTAGGAAACTGAGAGCATCCTGTAGGATTCCCACCTATGGGAATCCAACCAACGAGCAATGATCATTTCTTTGGAAGAAAATAAATCCCATGAAAATCCATCACCATATTCAGCTCACACCTTTACAATAGTTTTTGAAATCAAGAAGGCAACAATAGTAGTAGCTACCACTGAAATACTTGAATAGTCCTAGCTCATAGGGCTAGGGGAATTTTTAACTCAAAATTACCCTGTAAGACCAATGAATCTGGGAAATAACACATCAATAGAAGAACAAGAGAAACCCAAGCCCATAGGGCTCAAGGAATTTTTACATCAAATTCCCACAAAATAGATGTTTGTCTTCTCCCTTATGGGAGGAACAATGAGTATAGAGGTCACCCATTTAGTCCCATCTCACGATTCATTCTCCCCAAGATGAAAGCTATTGTAAGGCCAAATCATGGATCCCTAGATGTCAGTATTCACCAAGAAATCTAAGGAATACCATATAATGGAAGGACAAAATCCAAAAAAAGATGTAAAAATATCTCATACCAGTCAGAACTGGGTACACCGCCCCAATGCGGTATGCATCAAGGAACGCGGTGGATGTCAGTCCCACAAACCTCATAGGAAATGATATAAATGAAGATGATTAAAGAGATGGTGGTCCCCTCCCAGATGAATTCCACACTGAGCCTAATGGTGTGCATACTTAGAACAAGATATCTTCTCTAAAGTTGGGCGCACCCTCCACAAAACCATCACCACCTCCCTCATGAATCCCCAACAAAGAGAAGAATAAACCCATGGTTGAATATGACCCGCCTCCTCCCCCTCAATAAAATGAGTCCCTCATGCTCAAGAAAATATTCTCCAAGCAAGAGGAAGAAATTAAATATCTCAGGCGAATCAATTTCGATTTTCACTAAGGAAGCTATCTTGTAGGGTGTGTTCCTCAAGAATAACGCCACAGATGCTTCCAGAAGAGGTGCCTCTGCCACATGCACTCATTCGTGTAAATGAAACTAGACTCGGATGCCCATCTAATCCAGCCTCGAGACCATAAATTTACATTAATCTAGACCTGAAAGGATATCAATACTTCCATCCACTGGGGAAATAACTATAACACATTTAGGTGAACCCATAGAAAATTCCCCTGGTTGGGTATCCACCCTAAATTCCAGCAGTTCCATCATGTCAATATTTTCCCCTATTGCACCCACCAAGATCAAGTCCAGTAGGATATGTATCAAGGGATCTTGAATACCATCAAGAAATTTATATATCGAATGGAAGATATCAAAGTACGACAGACTCCAATACAATCAAAATGAAAACCTTACCCTGATTGGGTGAGCAACGTTCTACCACCACCAAATTTTTGGAACCCTGTATTCCCAATGTTCAATGGTTCAAGAGACTTGGAGAAACATCCAATGCACTATGCATCTTACTATGACCCCGTGATGGGAACCCCAAAGCAACAAGAAGTAGTGAAACTCGGGTTCTTTGTGTGAACTCTGGAGGGTTCAAAATTTATGTGGTATACTAGTTTTTCAGCTAACTCAATCATGGGCTAGAAGGAACTTTAGTGATATTTTATCTTCCAGTTCAGTTTGACATTGTCTAAGACAACAGTTAGTGATATCATGAACTTTAATCAATTAGAGAATGAAAGAGTTTTAGAAATCATTTCCATATAGAAATTCATGACTTAATCCTTGAACCGACCACTCCCCTAGGATGAAATGATCGCTATGTGCCTCGATAATCTTCATGATGAACTATAGATTCCACTCATCCCAGTAAAGTACACAAGTGGGTTTTGATATTTCTTCTCCATTTCTCAAATGATTGAATACTCCTTGAAATGGACCAATCTCACATCCCAAGTGGCATGATTTTATTAATATTTTAATGATTTATTATATACTCTCTTTACTTTTTTTATATGTAATGTGCATAATTTGTTTGAAATATTAATGTTTTAATATTAAGTATACTTTTTGAGCATTTTTAGAAGCAGTACAATTGAGTCAGTTTACTGTTTAAATAATAACTATCAAATTACTAATCCAAATTTTGTGGTTCGTGTTTTTTAGGATTCTACTTTCAATATACAACATTTCATTAGATGGTACCATGAGACAATTCTGCCATTTGAAGGGCCATATGGTCCTCACAAACAAGACCAATGAATCTGTGAAGAAACTGGACTATTCATGAAGATTGATTTACTGGGATAAATAAAGAAGTCCAAATTCCATTATTCTCCCCCATAGTTCGGGGGACAATTTAAGGATTCCAGGATAAAAATTTGAAGGCCAAATAATAACAACAAGGGGCCCAAAATATGCATTGAAGTCCAGCCCACCATTCTGGACGAGAAATAAAAGCAGCACACAAATATTGACATTTCTCCTGATGTGGACATCCATTCGAGCTGATATTTTTCAGTGTGAAATAAGAGATCTTTCGGGACAACTCTTTGGAGGAAATTTGTTCTATTTTAGGGAATCTTACTATGCAAAAACCCATTCACATTTTGGTCATTGGAAAGTCAGGATTGAAATAGACAGAATGACATTATTTGTTAAAACCGCCATAACATTGGATACAAATGTCTATTGGTGGCCAACTTTGGAGGGTGGACAGAAGAGATCAGTATAGACATATTTAAAGAAGACACCAGCTTGTGATTCATCTGTCTAAATTGGTAAATATGCGGTTCAAGTGGAGGTATAGTTTTGGAATGCAAACAGTCCACTCCTTGGGCTATAAATACTCTCCCCTTCTCTCCTTGAGAGGGGACGGCATTTTCGAAAATAGGAGATCATATTGGCATGAAATAATCCTTTCCAAAGGCTTGGGAGGATCTTCCATACTCAATTTTTCACTTGATAGACCTTTCCTCCTCTATTTGGTTTCACTTACTTTTGTGTTCTTCGTTTTTATAATTTTGTAAGTCCTTTCCTTGTAATTCTGTTTTAATGAAAGTTTCTTATTCAATATCTCTTATTCTCATCCACCGTATGTAGTTTAATTTTAATGTTATTAAAATATTATAAATTCATTTGAATCCCCTTTCCTTATTTTTCTTTCTCATTCAATTGAAAATCCATTTTTAATTATCATCATTGTTCGTGTGTGTGTGTTCGACGTACCACTCTTTTCTAATCCCTTTATTTTTCTTCTATTGTTAATTTATCATCATAATTATTATATCCAGAATATTAAACACCCAAATGGATGAGTAATTATCTCATTGGGGTGAGTCAAAATTTAGGTATTTTAAGTGATTGAGAGTATTTGCTCGATGAGTATTCTTTAATTTAACATTTTGTATGTTGGACTTAATATTTCATGGATTAAGGACATCTTTTGTTTAACATGTGGTTTACATGAATTATTGGAAACATAGATACAATACCGTAAACATGTACTGATTGATATTAGAATCCTAGTTAATTTAAGGCTTGGATTAAATCTCTAGAACTTAGGAATTCTAATCGACGTCAACTTGTGAAGTGGGTGTTAATTTAAATGCAATATAAAGCAAAGATCAAGGATATCACAAGATCAACTCCCTAATAATGAACTCACCCCAACATTTATCAATTTGTTAAATCAATTATAGCTAATCAATCATTTCAATTAATCTTTGAAAACAAACCCCCCTAATCAAAATACAATCAACTAAAAACAACCGACTATTACAAAGTATCATTGCCGAGGATTCGACCCGAGTGCTGCTATACACATCAGCAGAGCACCGGAATTTTGACCGGTCGATAGGAGACAATCGGCCGTGCATTTTATGGCCTCATCAGCCCCAGGAAAAAGAATTGGCAAAGTTAAAGTGTCTTCTTTCATGATTAAGCCACCCCTGGCACCAGCTCCAGTTGCGAGACCTCCACCAAACCGTTCAGGGCCCCCCCTGGGCACCAACAACCACCCACCTTAGAAATATGAGAAAATGGGATCCAACAAAATTAGTTCGATGAATGAAGAAATAAATTATAGTCATTTTGAGAAGACCAAGTTCGTGGCTACTTCGTTGCCACCATGAATTGAAATTTTATCCACCTACTATAACTAAAGCAAGTTGATGAAGTGGGTCTCGATGACCATTTAAATTAGTGTCCCTACCATAGTATAATGGGACAAACCATCAAGGAGTGCTTCATATTTAATGATATCCTACAAAATATGTTGGATTCCAAACAAGTGAAGTTAGGACCACTGTCAGCGCAAGTGGCGTATGGTTGTACCTTAGACCTGAGTGAGGAAGGGAGTGTAAAACAATCACTAGAAAAAAAGATAAAAAAAATAATAGTTGGATGACTTGGAAAATTGTCAAATAAGAAGATTCCATTCTCTAGGAATAGTTGAAACAACTAAACTTTCCCCCAATATCCCCTAATTCAATACAACCAAAATCCTTAGCTCCATAATCCTTTGAGGGTTAGGAAGGAAGAAAGAATGACCTAGAAGATGAGCCTGCACCAAATCCGAAACATGTATTGATACTTTCAGACATCATGCCACTACACTTGAAAGCATAGGAACCACCCCACCAAACTGGAAAATAGGTAGCACCCCAAAAAAGGGGATAATAAACAACACCCATCTAAATGGCACCATCAGAAGAAGATAGTCAGAGAAAATCATTGTTGGATCAAGAACTAATATTCTGCTGCATTAATGTCATTCACTCAATAGACCCCTTATCTAATAGAGACTATAGTTATGAACCCAAATCCTTTGCATCCAACCAGAGAGTCGGAGGAAGAGGTTGTAGAGGCTGAGGGTTTTCAGGAAGTCTTGGTCATGATACGAGTCAAATTCCCGACCACACCTTAACTCAAATCATTAATTTTGAAGGGATTCATGGAAGGTCCCTCCAAAAAAAGAAACAGGAACAAGAGTATTATTTTTCACCCACAGGGAGAATTTTAGGACTGATTGTACTAGAGTACCCATTAAAATAATAACAGATGTATGGTCATCCAAAGCACAAAGGTAGACCAGTCTAACCAAACCCAGAAAGTACATCAACACTATTAGCTCATGTCACAAAGGCCAGACCACCTTCATCCAAATATCATGTCCCTAAAGTGCATATGAAAGATCATCACTAAGCTATAAAGTACCGAAATTTAGAGTATAAATATGAAATTCTAAAGCAGATCACCTCAGTACCAGCAAAGCTATCAATATTGGACGCATTGAATATGTCAGTAAACCTCAGAGAGGTTCTTATCAAATCTTTGCTAAGTCCCTAGTCATTTGAAGCTAAAGTGGCTATCACCAAAGTCTATCGGATGGAGACCAATCCCACATAATTTCATGTTGTCATCTCCTTCACAGATTATAATTAATACACCATCATGCATGGATACATCAAACCCTTATATGTGTCTAGAAAGATAAATGTAATTGATTTCTAGAAAATTTTCATCGATAATGGCTTTGGAGTTAACCTCCTCCTGATGCGAGCAATCAGTCGATTGGGCTATGATGAGGACATTATGACATCGTGCAACACAAATTTACTAGGATATGATTGAATTGAGCATAAAACTTTGGGATGAATTATGCTTAAAACTTGGATTTGAAACCTCGTGTCTGATTCTTAGTTTATAATAGTGCGGAAAAATATGGCCTTCAACGTCCTATTGGGGAGGCCCTGGCTACATCAACACACTACAATCCCCTCATCATACCATCAGTGTGTCAAATATTGTGCTAATGGAAAAAATGAGACAATTCATGCTAAAAAATTTCCATTCGAATCCTGTGAGTTTCAATGCATCGATTTAGGGTTATATGAACCAAATAAAAGTAGTCATTGGCCGACGACATTGATTAGATGACCCCCAAAAATGGATTGGATATGGATATCGTTGATCCCCTCAAATAGATTGGGGAAGAATATGTATTACCCATCAATCAGGTTGAGATCAAAAGTTCAAGATTAGACACTGAGTCAGTTGTCTGCATGATCTCTATTATGGATGCTGAGTATAAGGACACTGATGAGTGCTCTAGGCCACATGATGACGGTGAATGCTCAAACCAAAATTCTCTCAGCCCATCCTCAGGGATCTAGGAAGTTCTTGCCTTACTCACTAAGGTAGAAGATGACATCATATCACTAAAAGAAAGTGAGTAAAATCCTAGACCCCCCATTCCACCATCTTCAAAAAGTCCCCCACAGCCAACCGGGAAAAAATAAACTACTTTAGTTTCTAGAAAATATAGTTCTGATTCTTCTCTGAAAAATGGAGATTTCATCTGAAGGATTTTCTCTCCATCATAATAGGATGAAGATGAGGAATTGGATCATGAATAGGATGAAGAAGAAGATGAATATCTCAAATATTCCCTCCTGCATTCGATGAAGAAATATACACTACAATCAATGAACATAGGGAGATAAACATGGGCACCGAAGATGACCCATGGAACACTCTGATTAGCGTGGCTATGCCTTTAGAGGAGCATGAGTCATAAAAATACTTTCTAAATAAGAATTGATATTTTTTTCCTAGAACTAAAAATAAATTCCAAGCCTTGATCCTGAGGTCACCACTCATCACCTGGGTCTGCTGGAAGACCATCGTGGTTACAATAAAACTACCAGAAGGACCCACCCGACACATGCTACCAAAATAGAGGCTGAAGTTTAAAATCTAATCAAATATAACTTCAATTGGGAATTATAATATCCAATATGAATGAAAAACTTAGTCCCTGTCAAAAATAAGAATAGATAGATCAAAGTCTACATTGACATCAGGGACCATAATCAGTACTTCCTGAAAGATGATTTCCTTATACTGATCATAGAATTGCAGATCGATGCGACCGTTGGATATGAGGTCATCTCTTTCAAAGATGGATACTCTAGATACAACCAGATCTGAATGTATTGAGAATATGAAGGATAAACTACCTTCAGAGACCCTATAGAGTATTCTGCTACAAGGTGATGACCTTCGGTATAAAAATTTCCAACGCCACATATCAAAGTGCCATACATCGCATTTTCAACCCCTTCCTGGGAAAATTCGTTGAGTGAAACATTGATGACCTGATGGTTAAATCATGATAGTGCTTGAACCACCTGATATATCTTGAAACGTCCTTTAATAAACTACGACAATGTAGTCTAAATATGAATCCACTGAAGTGTGATTTTAGTGTTACCTCTGAGAAATTTATTAGTTTTTTCATACACAATCATGTCCTCAAAGTCGACCTTGAGAAGAAAAAATCCATTCTTGGCATGTCACCACCTCGCAACCTCACTGAGTTGAGGGGTCTTTAGGGTAATCTATCATACATTCAGCACTTCATATCCAACCATGCAGGTAAGTGTTTTCCATTCACCTAGTTGATGAAGAAATTGGTCAAATACCAGTGGGATATTTATTTTTAAGAAGAATTCAAAAATCATAAAAAGTATCTCCTTAGCCTATTGATTCTATTGCCTCTAGTCGAGGGAAGACCACTCATTTTTTATGTGACTACTTTGGAATGATCATGGGGTGCTTTCCTCTTATAAATTAATGACGTCGGCAGCGAGAATAGTCTCTATTACCTCATCCAAAAAATGATCGATAATGAGACTCGATATTCAAATATCAAAAAGAGATTCCTATACCGTATATGTGAGATTCAGAAACTCAGGAATTACCTACAACACCATGAGTTATATCTGGTCTTTCGATGCAACCTGCCCAATTATTTACTCAGCCTCCCTATGTTAATGGTATTCCTATTGGGGTGGGTAGTCATTCTACAACAGTTTGACCTATGGTACATTCCCCAGAATGCCATAAAATTCCTAAAATTATTATATTTTCTGGAAGATCACCCATTGGTACAAATAACCCCATTCAATACTGAACTTCCTATTGAATAAGTATTCTCCATCCAAGAAGGCCCCTAGGCATGAGAAATTTACTTCGATAGTGCCTCTAGAAGCCCAATAGGGAAAAGGATAGAGGACCCCAAACTCAGCAAAGTGTGGTTGGGAGTTATACTCATATATCTAAAAATACAATCTTACCTTACTCCTTCCTACTTTTAGAGGGGTGAAAAAAAATGAATCAGAATACCAGGCCCTCATTAGTGGCCTAGATCTAGAATATCAAGCACAAGATGAGCACCTAAAGATAAAAGGTGATTCAAAGATGGTCATCAAGTAGGTCAATAGTGACTATGAAATCAAAAAGGAGGTAATGGTTCCTATGATGAACCATGTCCGAGAGATGAAATAATAATTCCTATCAGAACCAACACTAACTTATGTCCCCTGATCACAAAATTCTCAAGCCAATGCATTAGAAAATGTAGCCACAACCCTGGATAATCCATACCAGGATGAAACAATCATTAGAATTTCTCATTGTTGGATGGTATTGTCGTTCATTTAGAACAATATAGAAGAAGTAAATAAGATTAGCCATATTTTTGATCCTTAATGTCACACCACTAACTAGATGATTCCATTTCAAATTACCTCCGAAGGGGGGAACTCCCACTAGATAGGGATGGAGGAGTACATATCTAGAGTTTGGAATCCTATTTTGTTTTTTATGATGGTGTAAACCAAGAAAAGGTTCTCTATAAGTGAGGCCTTGATGAAGACCTTCTCAAGTGCATTGATGGAGAAGACACCACTACTGTCATGAAATAAGTTCACATCCTAACTTGTAAAGCACACCAATCAGTCACGAAGCTCTACCATAAAATTCTATGTCTTGGATACTATTGTACCACTATAGTACAAGATTGTTCCACATTTACTAAGAAGATCCATTCCTACCAGGTTCCTACCAATTTCGTTCACCAACCCCTAGAGCTACTTCACACAACTATGTACTGTTGACCTTTTTTTTGTATAGGGGATGCATATCGTGGGACCATATCCTCCTGCCACAATTGGAGAATTCAAGTTCATTTTCACATCAACCGACTTATTCTCCAAATGGGGTGAATCTATACCCCTTAAAGAGGTTGGGGAAAGGATCATTGTTCGCTTTGTGAAAGCCAACATCATTACCATATTTGGTGTCCCTCATAAAATACTGATGGAAAATGTCACCAAATTGTGCTCTGCTGAGTTGGAAAAGCTATACCAGTAATATGAAATCAAAGCGAACAATTAATCACCCTACCATGCAGATTCCAACAGGTAGATATCAGACTTTAACAAGAATCTATCCAATATACTCTAGAATATGGTAAACAAAGATAAGAAATCATGGACAGAAAATATCCTCCATGCTTTATGGGATTTCCATACCACGACCCACACTGTCACCAAGGAAACCCCCTACTCACTAGTATATGGGACAAATGTAACTTTTCCCATCAAAGTTCAAGGGACATCACTCAGTGTTACCATTTTTTATCAATTATGAACCGATGAGAAATCTCATAAATGGTTTGATGAGATGGAATGATTGGATGAGAAAAGGGTTCATACCTTGCACCATTTGGAAATCTATTAGAATACGATCGCATGACCCTTCAACAAAAAGGTTCTCCTTTGGCCTTTCCTCGAAGTATAGATGGTGTTGGCCCTCAGAACCCTAAAGATACTCAGGAAGAAGCCCCCAAAATTGAATCCAAAATGGGAGGGACCATATGTCGTACCCAAGCTCTACTCCAATAGAGTATATTCATTGGTATCAATGAATGTACAAATCCTCAAATCTCCATCAATGTAATATTTATAAAGAAGTACTTCATGTAAGAGAGACATATATGTCTTAGCTACAAGTTGTTAAACTATATAGAGACATATCTATCCTTGATATAGGTCGTAAAACTGTACAACAACATAAATCGTCCTCACTGCATGGTGTTAAACTACATGGCCAAAATCCACCTTACTGCAAGACATTAAAATGCATCGTAGGTATCATGTTTTAGCTATAAATCCATTGTGTATAAGTCAAATTAATTTGAGAATGAGATAGCAATACCCTCCTCATTTCCATACACATGGACTTGACCTCTATAGGGAACTTCTAGAACTATGTGTGGCTCAATTCCCATTCATAAGTGCGATATGTAGTGATGAATCAACCCTTAATATTGTCCTAGTCATCACATGAAATAGAAATCCCATGTTATATCCTCTATCACCCCATACTATGAAGGAAACACTTGTCGCTCTTTTTTTCTCACATTTAGTATATCTCACATGAGCTTAGGATCAGTGGTAAGGGTCCCCATGAATAAACAAATCTTAGATTCATATGAAAGACCCAACACTTATAGAGGATGAAACTAAAATTCCCCCACTGCTATGCCCGATTCAGATTAGTATAGGGATCATATTGTGTATAGAACTATATACGGCTTGATTTCTTCCCTTACATAATACGCAGTGACACCCAAATTTAACATCTTGTCTCAACCACCAATCAAAGAAAAATTCCCTCTCATTTCCCTACACATGGACCAGACCCTCGTTAGGAACTCCAAGAACTATGTATGGATTGATACCTACTTCTGCAGGATATGTAGTGATTCTGGGATCATATATCATGCCTCAACCCTCAACACTAGAAAAAATGACCCCCTCCATTTGTATGGAATAGAACTATATAGGGAGGGCATTTGTGTAACTACGTATGGATTGATTCTTATCTCAGTGGAATACATAGTGACACCTAAATCCAAGGTTTCGGGCCTGACTGAAATATAGTTTGAATTCATGTCGGTCTACCTTCATCATTACCACATGATGTTAAACTACATTGAATCTCCTAAAAAACATGTGGATTGATTCCTATCTCAGTGGGATATGTAGTGATGCCCAGATGTCATATATCAGTTCAAACATCATTTAAAATTCCACCCCCCTCCTTGTTTATGGACCGGACTTTTATAGGGAGGATATTTACAAAACTACATGTAGCTTGATTCCTAACCTTGTAGGATACATAGTGACACCTTGACCCCAAATCTTGGTCCATACACCAGGAAACAAATTCCCCTTTTCCCTACGTACGAGCCAAACCTATGGGAATTAATTTTTAGAACTATGTATGGCTTGATTTCTACCCTTGAATGATACACAATGATTCATGGACCTTCTATCCTAGTCCAACCACCATTCAAAGAAAAACAAAACAAATTCCCTTTCCTATGTGTATAGGGAATACTTTCACAGGGGAATCCATGAAAGGTATGAACCGCATGAAATTAAACTGTAAGGTTACTCAAGAATAACATTTGGCCCAATTATCGGTATTACGAGATCCTGATCATGCCCCCCAATTTCCTGTACAATAAAATGCAAAGAGATAAAGGGAATTCCATGTCTAAACTCCAACACCCAGAAGGAGTCAAAAGACCTTGTTTCCCCCTAAATATGAGTCTGATCTATGTAGAAGATTCCATAGTTTATGGCTAGTCATGGTCTGGATATCTCTTAAATTCACAGACAAATCTTTCACATTTTTCAAACTCCATACTATGAGAAATCATGGGTCTCTATAAACATTCACGTCCATCAGAAGTGGAATGCCAGTGTCATGTAGGAACCTTAATTTGACTTTGAACATCATGCCCTAGTGGCTCTGCATATGTTGTCTACAAAAAGATCATGTTAATAAAAGGAAAATTATTCCTCAGGAGAGGATTATCTTACTTCTATACTCTCAATGGATTCCAAGCCCTATGTCATTCATCCGGATCCATGGACCCCTATGACAATGGTTTACACCTTATATCATCTCTCATGTCTAAGGAATATTAGAATATCCTTCCTTGATTAACTCAAAGATATATATGTTATTTTTGAAAAGTTTTCTTGCAATATGATGGTAAAATTTGCATCCAACACCCTTACCAGAAAATGTTAAACTACAAGGCCGGAAGTGTCCTAGCTACATGACATTAATTTCCACCACAAAATGGAAATGCATAAATTCTTATATTGGCTCGACCTCATCAAAAAAAATTTCTTTCCTTCCTATGTATGGGATTGTCCTATATAAGGAATGTTAATTGGGAATTCTACGTGACTCAGTTTTCCCCTGATAGATGAACAGTGATACTGAAATCATACGATCTAGACTCAACCACAGAAATTATTAAAATATCCCCTTCCCTGCACACAAATTTATTCAAAGAAGAGAATACAAAGACAATTCCTATTTATAGGTACACTCAAGGGTAATTATATATCCCTTTTTTCACATTGATATTACTCTATGTCCACCCCACATGGCTATAAATTGTGTGAAATTCATCGTTTCTACATGATGCTAAAATGCATAACATTGGTATAAGCATAAAATGCTCCCTTCCATTGATTATTACATTCTTATGTGGTGAACCAAAATCCTCATCATCCCTTGTTTCTCACACCAATCATAGCTCACGTGGGATTAAGGACCATAGTAGGAAATCCACCATGGCATCATGGAAAATCAGTCCAGGATTTTGGTTCTATCAGCATGACCTTAAAAGGAATGTTATGCCCCCCCATAATAAGGAACCCCAAGTCCTAACCGTATGAAGTTAAACATCAGGGTACTCCATAGATGAACTAGATGCCTCACCCTAAATATGAGCCAAATCTATGTAGGGGATTTTTTGATCCCATAGGTGAATCTTATCCCTGACAGTTCTAATATATCTGGATACTCCTACCACACATCAAAATTTGTGCTTTGAGTGATGTTGGATCCCTATAATCCTCCATGGCCATCGGAGATGGAGGGCCAGTGTAATACATACACTTTTGTTTGACTATGAACATGATGCCTCAGTGGCTCTACATATGTTGCCTATAAAATAGTCTTCAACCAAAGGAAAATTCATACTTAGGAGAGTCCTTTCCTACCTCAGTATTCCTAACAGTTACCAAGCCCTGTTACACCCCTCCTGATTCAAGAACCCTCAAATACATGGTTCAAATTCTCTTTCCTACCCATGTCCAAGATATATCAGAACATTCTGGCCCGATTTACCTCTAGTTTCTCATGGATTCTACAAAATAAATATTCCCCATCCATATGCATGAATTTTATCTAGATACGGACAAATAAAATACCCCAAATTACTTTCAGTTTTCCAAGTAAATGTCATCCAATGAAATGTTCCCTTTTATATTTAGGAACACTCCTATTATCAAGCCACACTATGTGACTAGAAAGGTAAGAATCCGCATAATCCATCATGGATATCAGAAGAGGAAGGCCAGTGTCCTATGAGCACCTTTTTTTTGACTAAGCACATCATTCCATGGTGGATCTGCATACATTATCTACAAAACGACCATCAACCAAAGGAAAAATAATCCTAAAGAGTCATTTCCTATTTTAGTATGCCTGTATGACATTTATGTCCCATCTCACACCCCAAAATCAAAAACCCCTTGGATTATAGTTTATGTACTTCCCCTTTCAAATGACCAAATCTGAAAATCATTTCTAGCTGAAATAAGGAATCAATTACTCTCTCTTGGTTTGAGTAAAATGATCTCTCATAATAAGTTTCAAGTGTCCTGATAGTATGACGTTAAAATATACAATTCATCGTCTATCCTATACATAATCAAAATTCATTTAGTAGAAGTTTCCTACTCAAAGAAGATAAAAATGTCCCTAATACTTTCATACATCATCACCCAAATAGGCCACCCACTATGGCCCTCAACCTCAAAAGAAATCCAAAGTGTTATAAAACTTTCCAGTCTATCGAAAGATACAAGCCAGTGTCCTGCAAACACCTTTTTTTGACATTTCACATCTTTCCCCAATGGATCTTCACATGTTTCCAACAAAATGTCCATCAACCAAGGGAAAATACACCCTTACAAGGTTCCATTCCTACCCCCGTACTCATAAAATGGATCTCATGCCCCATATACACCCAAAACATACAACGTCAGGGTGAAGAAAAATCTCTCATTCATGTATGAATGTTATTAAGACATTCTCGGATAATGAATTCCAAATTGGGATCCCTAAATCATCAATTTTGGTCAATGTTATTCGACCTGAAACATTAGTAATAAGTCTGATTGGCAAGAATTTATACCATGAATGAAGAAGACACAATACTCGACAGAGTGAAAACCCACAAAGGACACCCCTAGATAAATGTTGAGTATCAACTTTCTAAACCTATACTATGAATAATTTAGGAAAAAATATCGAGAAATAAAATATTCAAAAGAAATATAAAGCATGTTAGGTTGAAAACCCGCAAAGGGAAGCCTAATAAAGAGTTAAGTTATACCTGCTAATCCCATACCAAATTAAGATTAGGAATACATTAGGGAAATAATGAAAAGGCGCAAAGTTTGTGGGGGGGGGGTTTCATGTAACCCCAGAAATAGTCAAACTATGCTTGCTAAGTCCTGTGAATGAGGAAAAAATTAGATCATGATTTGATTTACTAAGTCCGGTTTAAATTAAAATGTGGTCAAAATGATATTTATATGATCAATTGTCATTTATTGTTTCTGAATAAGAAAAATGGAGAAGAAGAACTATACAATAATTAGTTTTCTATTCCATGAAATAAAAGGGAGGACCATACCTAGTATGGAGTCTCTCAATGATATCAAAAGGCGGGATGGTGTAGAGATAGTTTGGGGAAATCACAATGGAACCCGACTTGCACTTTCTAATAGATCAATAACCACATGTCGTGAACCATCAAGGGACGACTCTAAATTATCCCTCTATTAAGATTAATCCTCAACCATCATATGTGCACGCTTCATAGAAACTCTGAGGTCTCACTCATTCTTCTTAATGGTTTCATAGTTGGCATTTGATAATGGCAGCTGTGTCTTCATCCTGGCCACATGAGCCTCTCCTTCTCACAGCTACTCTATATGGGTGATTACAAAATCATGATCTCTTGTCTCCTCAGCCACGAGATGATTCAGTCCCTCAAAAATATCTCAAAAGAACGTTTACTGATGATGTGAAGCATTGAATTTGGAATGTTTTTCCTCATAATAAGATAAGTCTTCCCAGTTTATGGAAACATGGTGTATAAGAATGTGTAGATGTTGGTGATTGAATCCACCTGAACCTAATTCGGAAAATAATATTCTGAATTTTTCTTCTTTGTCGGTGAAATGGGTCATAAGAGTTTCTACAGTAAGGGTTCATAATTTTCACCATGGTTATTTTCTCATGGTTCGATGCTTACTCATGGTTCCAGGACCTTGGTCCTCACCCGCTACAATAGGTAAATTGATAGGAAGCATCATTTTGGAAGTTAGAAGGGTCCTAATATAGGTTACCCTAGCAGGGGGGCTTTTCCCCCAATAGAAGGGTCGACCCCTGGAGCCAGACGCGTGGGATTAGCTATGACCTTCGGGATATCTGAAAATACTCTACTGGGGCCAGCCTCATCAAGACCACAAACAGTTTCCATTGCAGGAGAATAGTATAAATAATTTTCTACTAAAATGGAATGCGCAGATGGAGCCCCTTCTAAACACATTTGATAGTGGATGGATCATCTTCTCACTATAGGGAGGGAAACAGATGGCATAACTAGTATAGTCAGAAAAATACAAGGAAGATTCAGTGTCCATTGAACCCGTTGAACTGGAATTCCCAACACCCTGTCAAGGTAGTATGTCACCCATATATGGGCATACTGTAACACCCCAAGATTTCATAGTATGTTATCTCTTCAAAGTAATTCAATAACTTTCACTATACAAAACACCGAGTTCAAGCGCATCATGACTTACCAAACTAGCCGTTCAAAAAGTGGTTATGAATAGTATTAACTGAATTTTGAATTTTATATACTCCATATAATTTTAGAATCCATATTATGTGTTTCTTAGACATAATTAAAGAAAAAATTTATTTTTCTCAGATAAAAGAAGTATTTTTCAAAAAATGTAATTTTACTGCTTTTTAATGGAGAACCCTTTTTAAAACCAATATTTGAAACTTTTATATATTTAATTTAATGGAATTAAATTATTCTTTAGAAGCAGGATATAAAAATATATTTTGGAGAAATGTTTTGTACTTTTTCTGATAACTTTCATATTTTGATGAATATTTAAAAATATTAAATTTTAATTGAAAAAAACTTTTTTAATAAAAATAATTTACAGAGGTAAATTATGCATTTGAATGGACTGTAAATGTAATTAGATTATATTTTTATCATTTAATACAATTTATGTCATTATAAGTAATTTCACATTTAAATTTGACATAAACACATGTCAATCTTTTGATAGTTTTAACTTTTTAAAACCCCTCTTTTGGGTTTTGAAAACAGGAATTAGTTTTAAATTAAATAATGTAACTTCTATGTTTTTAATTAGGTAAAATAGAATTCATTTTTGAATTTAGAATATTAAAATTATCATAGGGTGAATTTTTGGTATTTTTCTGAAAACATTCAATTTTTGATTAATAGTGAAAAACACTGCGTTATTGTTTTAAACCGAATTCTTATTTAAATAATTATTTATTTTATTTAAATTTATTTCAAGTAAAAATTGATATATAATACCTATATAAGTTCAGTTCAATTCATTTGGGTCATTTTATAATAAAATAAGATGTAAAATTTTTTATTGAACCTTTTAACGTCTTTTACCCACCTTTTAGGCACATTTGCAATAAAATGTAATTTTACCACTTCTGTGAATAGAATTTCAAAAATTTGAGAGACAAGGTTAACATAAGTAAGTAAAATTTGGTTCAATAAGATGAAAATAATTTTTGGTGAATAGTGACTTTTAAATTTTTTTTACCAAAGTTAAAAGTAAATAGGGCAATTAAAGGTAAAAATGATGTTATAATTTCCCTAACACATGTCCTAATTCTATTGGATAAGTGTTTTCGACCTAAATCAACTTTATGAATAAAATATGAACCTATTTGACCTACTTGGATTAGATTAGGACATTTATTATTATTTTATTTAAGGAAGAGTTAAAAGTGTAAAAATCAATGTTTAATAACTAAACCATTTTTGATGCTGGGTTATACATAATATAAATTTGTCTATCAAAATTAATTATAAATCTATAAAAATTTTCAACATAATTGTATTTATTTTATAATTTTTAGAAATTAAATAAATTAATTAATTTATGACACAATGGTGATGCAGTAATTACTTTATTGATGAAGGATTAAAATAATTGATGTTATAAATATCAAAATAAATGTAAATTTAGACTTTTGATTCAATACAAGAATTTTTTAGATTAATATGACATGTTAGGGTCGATTCAATGATTTTTTTGAATTAATAATGTTGTTATGACTTTCACAAAAACCAAATACTAAATAGTCTCAAAATTGACATAAATGAGTTTTTAAAACAAATACTATTTTATTAAATGATAAAATACTCCTAAAAATAAAAGGTTCACCCAATGGACATAGATATAATTATATATAAAAATAATGAACCACTTGGGATTCTCTAGGCTTTTTATACTTAGTTATTAACTATTTATTATAATAATACAAGAGGACAAGGTAAAAGTTAAACTATTTAACGAAGAGATAAATCTAAAATATAGGGTTAATATGGTGACCTAAACTTGTCTAAATCCTATTGGTTTAGAGGATTTATACCCATACCCACCTTATCTTAGAAATAAATCAATTTGGATACATTAGAAACCAAAAATGATTTTTATAATAAAATAATATTTCAAACTTTTTCTAAAGTGACCCTCACCTTTCTTACAAAAGTGTACTTCCCCTTCTCTCAAAATCACACCTGCAAAGCCATTTGGCTCTACCAACCACAAACAAATCTCCTCCCAATATAACTCACATTAACCAATAGGCCTTCACTCAAGAATAAACCCATCCTATGGAACCCTTTTGTTGAAATTAAAAGGAAACACCCAAAGAAGAGGTAATTATTTTATCACCTCTTTCAAAGTTCTATTCTTCTTCCACTTTCTATTTATTTATTATTTATATAACAAAATAATAACTCCAAAAACTTTTACATACTATGATGTTATTATAAATATGGTACAAAAATACTCATTATTCTATCCATCCTATGAATGATAATGTCACTATGCGTGCGTACATACGACTTACTGTCCCCATGTTGTGGTGTAATTTGTTATTCAACACTATTTTATTTAGATGGATACAATGATGAGTAATATGTATATAAATAATGAAAATAACAAGAAAATTTATCTTTACAATTAATATACCATCCAATTACACACCTTTTAATCATTAATCAAATGATATCGTCGCTCGTGTGTACGTACGACTTACCGTCTCCACAACGCGATGAGATTCATTTCCATGTTCACCATTCAACAATGATTATAAAATATATATTATTGATAAGTATATAATATATTAAATAATAATTCTACTAGATATATATATATATATATATATTTATTTATTTACTTACATATATCTTATTCACTTACTACCGTTCAATACGATATGAAAACAGAAATAGCGTTTATGCGTACGTACGACCTACCATCTCCATAAACGGTGCTTTCCATTTCACACACACACACATATATATATATATATTGTACATATTTATATTCTAAATATATATTATATATAAATCATTTTTTATATTCTAGAAGTATTTAAATCATTATCTAAACGATACGATCAAGAAGAACAACATAAAACACGTACGATAAAGAAAGTGATCATTACCCAAAATGTTAATTTAACATGGAAATCATTATTAAATGGGTATTATAAAGTCATAAATGAATCATGTATGATATAATAAATATGAATATAATTCTGGTATAATTTTATAACATACTATAGTCATTATATAGGAGTTTAAACGTACCCTCGACCAAAGGAAAGTGCAAGGTAATGGTTAATTCTACAATATCTTCATTATCTGAGGATGTTTATATGTGAGTATCTAACGGGAACTCTTTATCATCCACATCCATGTTTCTCAAAAATTCATTTGAAAACATTTTTACTATTTACTAGACTATGGTTTAAAGTCATTTATACCCTTGTTTGAATTTTTATAGAATGTTTATAAATGAATCTTTCCGTTGCTTTTGAAACAAGGTCCTTTACGTCCTTTTCGAAAAAATTAAGGAATGAATGGTTTTTAACTTATACAGAGAGTGAGGCAATGTTATTCTGTTATAACATCTTTGACACTTATATAACAATATTAGAAGAATATTTTCAAAATAAATGTTTTCTTTTACAATTATGTGACTTTTAAATGATTTCAAAATAGAAAGAGATATTTCTATCAAATAGTTTTGATTTGATCTCTGTCAACATCCTTTGATTGATTTTATAGTTGTTTGAAGTTGATTTATTATGATACAATATTCCATATTGTATTGAAGTTTTTGTGATATTTTTGACTGTGGATGTTTTATTTTCATACCATTCATTGTTTATGGTTAAAGTATTAACATTCCGCATGAAAGTTTTAATATGAATGTTTATGTTATGTTTCACCCTTTTCATATGAGGAATGTATTGGACTTAGTATGTGACGGGTGGAGCCTGCTATATCTCCTCAATGCATTGGTAGGCCTCATGAGAAAAACTATTGTCTTGGCACAAGGATTTGACAAAAATTTTATTTGTAGTCTTGGCATGAGGCCTTGAATATGTGGTAATGATGTCTGGCATTAGGCATTCCCTCATTATGAAATTAATTATTACATGTGATTATTCGACTGGTAGAATATCCTTGAGAATGTTTATATTTTACTATTTGATTTATTTTCTCCATATCATGTTCATGTTTATGTTTAAAAGGCTGTTTTTTATTACACATCTTTCCTTAAAAGTGTATAGCTTCCGCTAAATTATTTACCTTCACTGAGAATCTGAGCTCACCCCTTTCTTATGTTTTGTTTTCCTAGGATTTCAAGAAGTGTATTATGTTTGATATTAAGGGTTATGCTTGGGGAATATCGAAATTATCAATGGATTATTTATGTTGTGTTTTATATTTGAATGTGTAATGTAATGTTCATGTATGTAATCTATTTTCCAATATAATTAAACTGATTGGTCCTTTGGGACTTGATTCCTTGTAATCATGCTAATGTATTTATATAATGCACCAGATTCGAGATTCTAGGGTAAGGGAATTAAAGTTGTTATTAGAGTAAGTTTAGTAAAAACCTTGGAAACTAGATTTAGAAAAACTCTGATTAGAGAACATTACCCTAAGATAGAATTTTAGGATTAGTATAGAAGAAATTCCTAGAATTTTAGTAATGTAGAGATTTTGTGTATTTTCCATGTAATACATCCCTGTCTGGATACGAGCAGGTAGAGGCGGATCTAGCCCAGATGTACCTAGGAGTTAAAAATCTGACAAGGAGTTTCGGGCTTGACCACGGGTGTCCATGTACACGACAACAGGCCTTGCTGCACTATTGGTTACGACACTCCCTGGGGATATGCTTAGGATAACTCACATTTTCTTTACAATACATTATGAAGGATTTAGGAGTAAATAATTCTCAAAAAAAACATTTTTTTATGATTATAGATTATATGCATAATATTTTCAATTTATGTTAGGTGTTTTACAAGTGTGGAATTATGTATTGTGATTCATAAACTAACCTAGTGAATTCCATTATATAGAAATAGTGCCCAGTAGAAGGAAGGAGAACTTCAAAAATACATGATCAGAAGAGTAAGAAAGAGCATATCTTTCATGGTATTAAGACAACATTTAGAAGGGAAACATTCTCCCATGTATTCTCATCATATAAAAAAATAAGATCATGTGTTAATAAGATAAGTAAAGAATTCTCTGAGTCCTATGACTTTGAAGAGAAACAAGATAAGAAAAGGTTTGTAGGGAGAATGATAGATAAAGGGATGAGGGGACATAAGGATTTTCCCATATGTGATAGTTTTGGAAATAATCCCCTTGGTAAATGCTTTAAGGGAATGAGAGTTTGTTAAAAGTGTGGATAAAAATGTCACCAAGTACATGATTACAAGGCTAGGAAATATGTCTCAAATGTACAATGCTTCATCTACAAGGAGTTGGGAAACTAAGAGAATCAATGTCTAAATCATGAGAATATTCCCCAAATGATGCTATTGGATAATAATAATGTTATGATACTACCACAAATGAAGAGGAATGACTAGTGTTATTTTTTTGTTATTAAAGAATTATATCATTTGAGTGTTGTATTAATGATTTACTAGTTATATAAATTATGTAAATAATTAAGGATTGTACTACAATACTATTTCATTGAGGATTTTAGATTATATTGTTCTAAGAAAAGTAACTCAATAACAAGTTAAATACATGGTTAAAGGAAAGATAAACCTTAATATGGTTTTGGTATAGACGTAGTGATTTTGGAATAAGATATGATTGATTTGGATAAATTATATTTGATATTCTTGACTACTTTGAAAGTAATTAATTTTTTGTTTATTCTATTATTGTTAGAGTTAAAAACATTTTTGGATATAATGAGTATATACAGTATTCTATAAGGAATAAGGGAGAATGAATGTAATAAATAAGGTTTTATGGTAATTCAGGGTGTTACCATGTTTTAAAAGAATACATGATGAAGGTATTCACATGTTATTTAGTGGAAAAAAGATCTTCATTGTGTTTACCTTCCTTATAAATTTTGGACTGTGAGTTTGGACAGAAATATTTTGGATAAGTCTAAAGGTTGGAATGGATTAAGTTTGAAATTGTAAAATATTGTTAAGGTTAAATTATTTCTTAAGATTATTTTCATATTGTTATAAAAAGGACAACCCGGAGGTCGGGCAACAACCTGTCGCGTCTGGAAAGGCTGCAAGAATTGAACCTTAAATCGAAGGGCGGCAAGGGTGCATCACCTACCACTGGCCTATCTGATGTCCTGGTTTTTATAATGTAGTTTTTTAAATAGTCTAAAAAATGAATTAAAATTCATTATTTTTGGAACCCTATACGATTAGGATAAATAAAATATTTTTAAATTCTATTATCATTTGGAGTGAAATATGAGTTTATGGTAGGAATTAGTTGAAGGATGAAACTCTACTTTTCATGTATATATATTTTTTCCTCTTATTCTATGAATAAATTAATTCTTAAACTTTACTAAATGGATATTAAAACCAAAAATGTGTTATCTTAATAACTTATGTTTTGTTGAACCAATGATATTTTAAATCATCACAGATTGATGGCTTTGAGGCCATCAATTTTACAAATGTTTGTGATTGATAACCTCAATCACTACCTATAAATATTTACATTTTTCTTACAATTATGTGTATCTAATTTCCACCAATGTTCTCCTAATTGAGATCATAATTTGGTGGTGGCTTTTTTATTTCCCTTTCACTCTTATTAAGACTTAATTTTATTAACCTAATTTTCGATGTGGGTTCTCCACCAAGGTATTTATCTATTTTTAACATTTTTTTGAAGAACAGTTTCAAATTGAGAGGATTCTATTTATTTAAGGAGGTGAGAATGTAACACGCCAATATTTCATAGTACGTTATCTCTTCAATCTAATTCAACAACTTGGGCTACACGCAACACCGAGTTTGAGCGCACCACGACTTACCAAACTAGCCGTTCAAAATGTGGTTATGAATAATATTAAATGAATTTTAAATTTTATGTACTTCATATAATTTAAGAGTCTATATTATGTGGTTCTTAGACATAATATAAGAACAAATTTATTTATTTTATATAAAAGAAGTATTTTTCAAAAAATGAAATTTTACCATCTCTTAATGGAGAACCCTTTTTAAAACCTATATTTGAGTGTTTTATATATGAAATTTAAGGAAATTAAATTCTTATTTATAATAGGGACATAAAAATTTATTTTTTATAAAATTTTGGTACTTTTTTGATAACTTTCATATTTTTATGAATAGTGAAAAAACTGAATTTTAATTGATTTTTTTTAATTGAAATAACTCATAGCGTTAAATTATGCATTTGAATGTATTAGAAGTATAATTAGATTATATTTTTATTATTTAATAAAATTTAGGTCATTATAAGTAATTTCCCATTTAAATGTGATATAAACACATGTCAATCTTTTGATAGTTTTTACTTTTTAAAAACCCTCTTTTTGGTTTTGACAATGAGAATTAATTTTAAATTAATTAATGAAACTTATATGTTTTGAATTAGGTAAAATAGAATTAATTTTTTAATTCAGAATATCAAAATTATCTTTGTGTTAAATTTAGGTATTTTTTTAGAAAACTTTCAATTTTTGATGAATGGTGAAAAACACAGTGTTATTATGTAAAACCGACTTTTTATTTAAATAATTATTTATTTTATTTAAATTTCTTTTAAATAAAAATTGATATACAATACCTATATAAGTTAAATTTAATTCATTTGAGTGATTTTATAATAAAATTAGATGTATCAAATTTTATTGAACTTTTTAACGTCTTTTACCCACATTCTAGGCACATTTGAAAGTTTGCATAAAATGTAATTTTACCTCTTCTGTGAATTGAATTTCAAAAACTTGTGAGACACTGTTGAAATCATTAAGTAGAATGTGGTTCAATAAGATGAAAATAATGTTTTATGAATTGTAACTTTTGAATTTTATTTACCATGGTTAAAAGTAAATTGGGTAATTAAAGGTAAAAATGATGTTATAATTATCATAAAACATGTAATAATTCTATTGGATAAGTGTGTTTTGACCAGAATAAACCTTAGGAATAAAATATGAACCTCTTTGATCCACTTGGATTATATTAGGAAATTTATTATTATTTTATTTAAAAAAGAGTCAAAAGTGTGAATATCAATGTTTAATAACTAAACCATTTTTAATGTAGGGTTATAAATAATATAAATTTAACTATAAATATTAATTAGAAATATAAATATTTCCTACATCATGGTATTTTATTTATATTTTTTAGACATTAAATAAATAAATTTATTTACGACACAATGATGATGCAATAATTACCTTATTAACGAATGATTAAAATAATTGATGTTATAAATATCAAAATAAATGTAAATTGAGACTTTTAATGAATTAAACTAATTTTATAGGTTAATATGACATTTTAGGATTTATTCAATGAATTGTTTTGCAATGTAATAATGTTTTTATGACTTTCCTTTAAACCAAATACTAAATAGTGTCAAAATTGGAATAAATGAGTTTTAAAAACAAATAATATTTTAGTAAAAGATAAAATACTCCTAAAAATCTAAGGTTCAGCCAAAGGACATAGATATGATAATATATTTTAATAATTAACCACTTTGGGTTCTCTTGGATTTTTATAGCAAGTTTATTAACAATTTATTACAATAACACAAGAGGACATAGTAAAAGTTAAACTATTTAACTAAGAGATAAATCTTAAAGATAGGGTTAATATGGTGAACTAAACTTGTCTAAAACCTATTGGTTGAGATTATTTAAGACCATCCCTTACTTATCTTATAATTGAACCAATTTTGATCCATTATAAACCTAAAATGATTTTATAATAAAATAATATTTTAAAATTTTCCCAAAGTGACCCTCACCTCTCTTATAAAAGGGTACTTTCCATTCTCTGAAAATCACACCTCCAAAGCCATTTGGCTTAGCCAACACCTAAGTAAATATCCTACCAACATTAATCACTTCAACCAAGAGTCCTTCCCTTGAGCAGAAATCCAACCTAATAGCCCTTTCGTTCAAATCAAAAGGAAACACCCAATGAAGAGGTTATTATTTTATCACCTCTTTCAAAGTTCTTTGTTTATTCCACTTTCTCTTTCTTTGTTATTTCCGTACCAAAATTATAACTCCAGTACCTTATAAATACTATGATTTTATTATAAATACAGTACAACCAAAATCATTATTCTATCCATCCTATGAATGATAATTTCACTATACGTGTGTACATACGACTTACCATCTCCACACTGTGGTGTAATTTGTTTTTCAGCACTACATTTTTTGGATGGATATAATTATGAGTAATATGTATATAAATAATAAAAATAACAATATAATTTCTCTATAAAATTAATATACCATCCAATTCCACACCATTTAATAATCCAAGAAATGATATCGTCGCTCGTGTGTACGTACGACTTAACGTCTCCACAACGCGATGAGATTCATTTCCACGTTCACCATTCAAAAATGATTATAAAATATATATTATTAATAATTATTTAATATATTAAATAATAATGCTACTGGATATATATATATATATATACACACACTTACATATATCTTATTCACTTACTTCCATTCAATACAATATGAAAACGGAAAAGCATTTATCCATACGTACGACCTACCATCTCCATAAACGATGCTTTCCATTTCATATATCTATCTATTATACATATTTATATTCTAAATATATATGATATATAAATCATTTTTTATATTCTGGAAGTATTTAAATCATTATGTAAATGATATGATCAAGAATAACAATATAAAACACGTAAGATAAAGAAAGTTATTATTACCCAAAATATTAATTTAACATGGAAATCATTATTAAATGGGTATTATAAAGTCATAAATGAATCATGTATGATATAATAAATATGAATACGGTTTTTTTATAATTTAATAACATACTACGGTCATTATACAGGAGTTTAAACGTACCCTCGACCAAAGGAAAGTGCAAGGAAAGGGTTAATTCTACAATCTCTTCATTATCTGGGGTTGTTTATATGTAAGTATCTACTGAGACATCTTTATCATCCACATACATGTTTCTTAAAAATAAATTTCAATTTTTTTACTATTTCCTAGACTATAGGTTAAATTAATTTATACCGTTGTTTGAATTTTTATAGAATTTTTATAAATGTATCGTTCTGTCGTTTTCCAAACAAAGTCCTTTACGACCTTTTCGACGAAATTAAGGAAAAAATGTTTTTTTAACTTATACAGAGAGTGAATCTATGTTATACCATTATAACATCATTGAAACTTAACTTACAATATTATAAGAATATTTTCAAAATAAATGTTTTCTTTTACAATTATGTGACTTTTACATGATTTCAAAATAGAAAGTCATATTTCTCTCAAATAGTTTTGATTTCATCTATGTCCACATCCTTTGATTGATTTTATAGTTGTTTGAAGTTGACTTATTATGATACAATCTTCCATATTGTATTGAAGGTTTTGTTATATTTTTGACTATGGATGTGTTATTTTTATATCATTCATGGTTTATGGTTAATGTATTAAAATTTCGTATGCTAGTTTTAATACGAATGTTTATGTTATGTTTCAACATTTAATATGAGGAATGCATTGGAATTAGTAAGAGACTGGTGGAGCCTGCTATAGCTCCTCAAAGCATCGAAAGTTATCATGAGACAAACTACTATCTTGAAACAAGGCCTTGAGAAAAATTTTATTTGTAGTCTTGGCACGAGACCTTGACTATGTGGTAATGATGTCCGGAGTTAGACATTACCTCATTATGAAATTAATTATTACAGGAGATTATTAGACTAGTAGAATTTTCATGAGCATGTTTATATGGTAATGTTTGATTTATTTTCTCAATATTATTATCAAGTTTATGTTTAAAAGTTTTTTGTTTTTATTACACATCTTGCCTTAAATGTTTTAGAATCTGCTAAATTATTTACCCTTACCGAGCATCTGAGCTCACCCCTTTATTATGTTTTGTTTTTCCAGGATTCCAAGAAGTGTATTATGTTTTATATGCAGGGTTAAGCTAGTTGAAAAATTGTGTTCTAAATGGATTATTTATGTTTTGTTTTATGTTTGAATGTGTAATGTAACACTAATGTATGTAATCTATTTTCCAAGACTACTAAACTGATTAGTACTTGAAGACTTGATTCTTTGTAATCATGAAAATTTATTAAAATGTTGCACCAGCTCCAGGATTTTGGGGTCAGGGCGTTACACATACTCTAATGATAGATTAGTCGAATCCGCCTGATGGGTGATTAGGACCTCCAAGATAGCATCCTACCTCCTCATTATCTACCATAATTAGTGAAGAATCATGGGATGATATTCTCCCTTCAACTAAGTAGTAGGGAGGGGCATGATTTGTTGTAGGATTCCAAATTTACTAGATAACCGGTAAGGGGTATATGGATAACAGATATCCACCCTAGCTATGCATGCAACCAACATTCGATTCCAAAGTGTAACAAGGTATGATCATTATTCTTGGTAACCCCTCCCTTTATCTTCCATTGCTTTTTGGGGAACAGGGTAAGGTGAAAAGGAGAAGCACGATAGATCACTCAACAATTTTACTGTGTCATTAATAATCAAGGATTGAGGGAAAAAACAATTATGTTTAGGAGAGCGGGATGAAAATTGGAATGAGGAACCCTTACAATATACTGATATTTGTAGAAGGAAAGGTGTTCTTCAATCCATTAATATAAAAATTAGAATGGCCCGCTCTGATGATGTAGGGGCCTCCCTACTTATATCTTCCCTTGAAGCTCATAAAGTTGGGAGAGAGCAAGGATGACCAAGTTTAGGGGTTGTCCCTCTGCAAACATGGCTTCCATCATCAGAGTACAAGCTTTGACAGTAGTATATATGTCCAGAGAGGGGGAAATCCATCCACTCTAAAACAAGGAAAATAAGCCTTCCAACCTGAGGTTTGGGGGTACATTTGATCGAATCATGTAACCCCAGGTAGTGTATTGGAATACCTAAAAGATCACATAGTATGACCCTAAAATTTTATGTGACTATTTGGTCAGATGAGTTCGGCTACAGAGGACCCTTGGCATAGGTCCTTTCACCTGAAAAATAGTCCTATCCAATCCTCGAGTGAAATGAGAGAACAAGAAAGCAGGGGTTGATCGAGTGTGCACATACCATGACTAATAAGTTCTCTAATAAAGGATATACCTGGTTGACATCTCCCTAGGTGTTAGATACTAGGGGTAATTCATTATAAATATTTCTGAGAATGGGGATCCCTCTAAGTTGATGGATGTCCCACAAGCTAATCCCACCTCTCCATGAGATAGATGGAAGGTGTTGGTGATCAAGAACCAGCAAATACACAATTTAGGAAGTATATCACCAGTTGAATAGATCGTAGACTAGAAAACCCCTGCTACCTGATTCTTGTTTACCACTTCTAACTAGTTAGGGGTTTCCTAGAAAATTTGATGCACCCAGAAGCCCTGACCCACTTGTCAGAGAATTATCCATCGAATCATAAGTCCCATTTAGTGGACCACCCACCACCCGAATTATTTTAGGAATGATTAGTAAGGGATGGATATTCCCTGATGAATGATTCCGAAGAAGTTTCATTATGGGGAAGACTTCTTAGAGACCACATGGATCCCTCAGGGTGAATGCATTCTCATGATCATGAGTAGTTCAAATTCCCCCCATATACAAAATATTGGCCCAATCGTGCCTCCGAGTTGTTTTCAAGAAGAAAATGGGGGTATTATAGTTGGTCAGTGGAAATGGAATGTCATCGTGAATGCCAAAGTTATAAATCAATAGTTACATGGATGATGGATACATCAGGAGCTCTAGAAGAAGATGATCTTTGAGAGTACCTTCTCGGGGGATGATGTAAGAATGAATGTCCTCTTCAATATTATCAACCATAGTTTCTTTACTTCTAGTCACACTCCTTAGGGTAAAATGAAGATCCATTGTAGTATGCACAAAAAGACCCAAAAGGCCATAGAAAAGTCAATTAAATGGGAAACTTATTGTAAAATGTCCATAAAAATGTAAAAGGAATTAAAATGAAGGTCCACATGGGGATCTTGGTACTACTCCTGGGAATGGTATGCAGAATCCATTTCCCATGAAATCCATTGGTACGCAGATGACATTTACTATGCACGACCTTGGTATGCGGAAGGCCAATGAGGAACTAGCCCATAGAGCGTTGAACAGAAAGTTAAGTGGTTCATAGAATGAAGAAGTTGAGAATCAAGGTCTCTCTATGCAGATGATCCAAGATTTCCGATTGAAATTTTATGTTTGATTTAAAAGTGTGTAATGTTTAGTTCTACAGTTTAAAGTTTGGTGTGCGAAACAGGAAAACCATGTGAGCATCTAGCTATGTGGAAGTTCAAACATAGTATATAAATTCTATAGAATAGTTTGCGGACTCAAATTTGGTTTTTAGGAAAAGGGAACTGTGAGGAATTCAGTTCGTGGAACATATAGAATAGTTAACGGACACAGATTTCATAGAGGAGTTGTTAGGAGGAAGCAAAGAAAGCTAAGGAGAGGTTGAGAGCGTTTTTCTCCGTATGAAACAGTACAAGGAAAATGAATTTCCCCATATAAATAGGAATAGACCCCTAATACATATACCCATTCTACTACATACCACTTCAGTTCAGGACTGCTTTTGCATCAGAATAACCTCTTCTTCATTCCAATCAGACCCCATTCTAATGGGGGTGTTTTTAGGGTCCTGAAAAATTCATGATGGGAATAAATACCCCCACAAGAAGTTTGTAGAGGGAAGAAAACATTCATAAGATTACATAAAACAAAATGGATGCAAATTGGATTGAAAACATGATAAAAAACTTTAAAAAATCAAAATTTTCAATGAGTTTTTAGTGAACTACATACCATCACCGAGAAAGGTTCGCGGGGTGCATGAACCGCAAACAATCGGTACTCAAAAGAATCCATAAGGATCTGGCCCGCAGGGTGATGGGCAGTAAGCCTAGGATACCGTGAACTATGTCATTAGGGAAATTTAATGGAGGAGTGTGATCTGTATAAATTCATGTATAACCAAGTAATTCCTAGATGAAAGAAGCTGGCAGAGTTCTGTGAACCACTTCTTAAGAACCACATCCTCCACAAAACCTGGTTGACCGAGTCTTCTGCGGGTTGAATTATATCTTCATGGGCTTCCACAAATGGTGTTGCAAGCCCTCATATATTATTTCCCTAGTTCTCTATAAATGGATCCCAGAAGGAAATAGAAAAGGGACCAGTGGATGAGAGAATAATGAAGACCCTAGAGGCTAGAAGAAATAATTCAGATATGGAGAATATTTCGACTTTGGTTTTGAATCGTTAATGAAGTGTGAATTCCGAACCACTATTCCATAGGCATAACCCACCAAAAACCACATAAAGAAGGAAATTAATAATAAATGGTGAACTATAAACATATTTGGTGTAATTGAGGACCATAAATCCCCCGTGGATGAATTCCCTGCGAACCACAGGATTCAAGACCCTTCTTCAATTCGGTGCTCCGCATAACATATCACTATAAGGATCGAACCCTACATCGCATACTATATCAGTACACAGATGAAATCATTGGTGGAATGGAGAACCACATCCATCTCCACATAAAAATCCATTATACATACCATTTCTAGAACTGTGTATCACTTTGATATGTGCGTGGTCCATACCCAGGTTTTTATACTGCTTTGTTACACAGATGACCCCTCTACCCACATAGAAGTACACTATGTGCGGCTATCCCACCCAACATGAAAAAATAGTATGTGAAATGGGGTGTCTTCAGGTGTCCTCACCCGACTCCAATCATGCCTCTCCATTACCATCTGGTCCTCCATATCTCCCCTGTGAACCAGTCTACTAGCATTATACCAAAGCCTCCTCCAAATCCACCAAACACATATGATCAGATCATCAGTTGCATCAGCGCACCCCTATGAGTCTACATACCCAAGGTAAGAGGAGTCACGTAGGTTGTACCCACAATGGTTTGGACCCCCCAAATTTCTCTATGTTTACATTCCCTTGGTAACCCAGAGTCCAACCTTGGAATACCTACGTGAACCTCCCTGTTCTAGGGATCAATGATGATCACATTCTTTTCTATTCAATGTGGGACATTCATTAGTCAAAGGAATCATGATCACTTTACCTTTTGACAAGAGGCGACATTCCTACCCTTTACAAGAACACATTATGGGGCACTCTCACTAAGGTAAGTCCCTAGCCTTCTGAGAGCCGAAACACACAACTTTCAACGTCATTCCACATTGAAAGGTTCATTGCTTCATGCCCCACCCACTATCGGCTCGACATAGGACCAAGTGAGGGAATTGAAACACCCAATTCTCTTTCCCTTTCCCATTGAACTTGTAGTCATGTTCTATTACACCATCATCATCCTCCTTTTTCCATTATCAAAAAATATAAAGTACACCTCTATTGAATTGTTAACACCCTCTTATTTCTTACACCGATCATGAATCATGTGGGTTTAGGGGTTTATGATGATACAACATTTTACAAACCATAAATGAACTATGAGAAATATAATTCCCACCATAATTTGGATATATAGGATGAATTCTTGAAGTCCTGAGATCAAATAGGTACCCTTTTTTAAAAGGGTCACCCCAACAATATCCCCAATAAAGGGAGTCCTCTTTGGGAATAAGTTCCAATTCAATTCTCTCTAACAAAAAACTCCCATACCCAAGATCCAATCAAGTCACAAATTATAAAAATACTAAGATAACTATGATTCCCACCATAATTTGGATTCGTAGGATGCCTTATTGAAGGCACGAGCTCAAAGGGGTGCCCTTCCTAATGGTTATCCTAATTATTCCCCCGAAAAAAAGGGAGTCCTATTGAGGAGTAAGTTCTGATTCAACTCTCCCAAATGGGAAGCACATCTATGTAAGCCCCAAGAAACCATTCCCTCACGATAGGATTACTTAGAGTATAAGTCCCCATTATTCTTGAACTATGAAAACATTGATTCCCCATTTAATCAGGATATGTGGAAAGCCCCCCAGAGGTCCAAATCCGACCCTCAAATCAACCCTAATATTCATTAGGCCATATTATTAGTAGGGTCATGTCCAACCTAGAGACCGCATATCTCATAAGAACTTTGGGATACCTTCGCATGAGTCCCACACCAATTCTTGACCAGACATCATTTACCTGAATGTCCTCACTGTATGACATTAAACTACAGTGATGGGTCCCTGTCACACAACCTTAAAAGGCGATGTGTCCAGTTAAACGATGCAGAACTACGTGGGATCTAATTTCTCCCACAAGGATATTTTGAAAGCCCATTTGATGGGTCTAAACCCAAAATCAAACCACTTTCCATCTATATTGGATGAAAATAAACTCCAAATCACCTCGTTGCATGGCTTCAGTTAGCATTGTCTCCTTGGAATCAATCCATGTATATCCATCATGATCTGAAAACCTAGGGGTAACCCTTGGATACACTCTTCAGGAATGAACCAAGAATTCATTAACATATAAAAATTGCTTAAATATATAAGATAGTCTTAGATTAGGCAATAATTCCCCCCAAAGGGGGTGATGAGCCCTATCTCCCATCCTCTCAACTAACGGAGTCCTCAAGTGTTGTTGTCCAAACCATCCGACAAGTGTCTTCCTTTGGAAATAAGGCCCTTGAATCATGGATAAAAGAGTCATTGGGTGTTTTTGGCTCCATGAGTAAACCCATTGGAGACCATCTCAGGAAATCATATCCTACGTGGACCTATTTCACAAACACTTAACCGTCTATAATCACCTGTAGGGACCATTCAATTGTGGATCCTCATTAGTAATACAAAAAGAGAGTTAAAATACCCAGTACACATGGGGTCAATATAATTCCCACTATAAGAAATGATATGAATTTGGATGGAACAAAAATGGTGATGTTAAATTATCTATGATAACAGAAAAATGTTGGTCATCCATGAGACCATTTTTCATTCCCCAAATGCCCATGAAACATGATAAGAACCTATTATAATAATGGAATGGGATTCCCACAAATCAAATAAATAAAAAAAGATTGTCGAAGTAATCATAATTGTACCTATGATAGTCTAAGGGTCCTCTTATCCGTCAACTGGAACCATGTCTAAATAATACACTCTTCCTATCTTGGATTTTTAGACACGAACTTTTGATCCTAAAATCCCATATAGAAATTACCGCTGAAGTGTCTATGACTAGTACTACCCCCAAGAACCAAGGTCAACTGTCTGGCCCAATTTACCACACATAACCTTACTTTCTATCTGAGGTATCCCTAACCAATCCCTTGAGGGCATGCATATTCCATGTTCCTCTATCAATCCTTAACTAAGAAATCCTTGAGAAAAACTACATGATATATCCTATCATAATTCATGAATGGTCATAATTTGGATAACTAATAAAAGAATTACAGAGATACATAATAATCCCACATAGGAATCATAATTGGATACATTCGCTAAAAAAGGGTCCGACGAACCTTTACTATGGAAAAGTTTCTTTTACTTACCCTGAAATATCTCATCATTACTCAACTTTATACTATTGGAAGAGGCATTAACAACCCCACTAAAAGGGAAACCACATGGTACACTTATAACATGTAGAATATCTAAAAAACTTACCTCCATTAGGACCTTCTTGATAATATTTTCCTTACGAACCTCTATAGAGTAAATGGTCAAGTTAAACACCCGCACCTAAAACCTCACATATGTTGAGAGTCCAATATCAAAATTTATCGTCTTCTATGCCTCTATTATAGCTAATAATGGAGAAAAAATATTAGATAACCAAATGAATAATGTAGTCTACCATAGAAATTCCCCCTATTGGATATCTATAAGCTCCTGATCTCTATCCAACCTTAGCACCTTAGGAAAATACTTCTCAAAGAAGAGTTCCTTGAAGTACACCCATGATAGTCCCTCATTCCTCATATCTTGAATTATCACACCCATAATCTCTTAGAAGGGCCTTTAAGCACGTATGTTGTGAGATTCAATAATCAGTCCTTGGGTGTCTCCACAAAATTAAAAAAAATATAGATAACCTTGATCTAGTACTCAACATTCTGAGAACCCCCTACACCATAGAAGGATGTAAGATGTTATACATGGAATTACAGTGAAAAATACACCATGGTAGGTGCCTTATATGGTCTCCTCTACCTTCCAATGGTGTCGAATATAAATCCTCACACTAAAGTGTCTTTACTTACTATACCATTGAAAAATCAACAAGATCATAATCACCCACTCTCTTATTTATATCAGGAGGTATAAGCATAGAACCCCCACCGAGGGAACCTCCTCTAATTGGTCTCTAGGTGGCACCATAAGATGTTGTCTTCATATAGTTTTTCAGAAAATATAAAATGAGGACTCATAAACGCATTCAATAGTTTAAAATTATCAAACTTAAATCAATTAACATGTAATAAACAAAAATATCCTAATAAAACACACCCTATGGTTCCAACCACAATTATAACAGTATTAATATCACGTGTTCTATATTTTCATGTTATTCATAGCCATATAAAACAAAAATACAATATGTTGAGGTTAAATTAATTATACGTCACCAAATATTTATTTGAGAAAGTAATAACTAAATTACTATTGGAATTTAATTAATTTAATCCTATATATATCATAGACAATAGGCACGTGATTTGTTAAACAACATGCCTTTCCATGATGCATGAACTCATCGAGTCTCACCACATATGGTAAGATAAAATTTTCATTAATTTCAATAACACAATAACACTTGAAAAAAATCCCGAATTCGGACTAAAACAACGAATAAAAGCAATCTAAATGATTTAAAAACTCGATTTTCCACAATATATGTGTTATATAAGCACAATAAAATATTAATAATCAATTTCCTATTACCTTATATCCATTCTACCGAGGCCTAAATAATAAATAAATAAAATGTTCTTTGTTCCCAAGTATAACACCGCAATGCAGATCACCAGGTCTATGTTGGATGTTCACAAGGCCTTATGCATGCCACCCTATTTACAAGAGGCTACTGACTAATGAGAGGTCCCAAACCATACCATAAGGATACTATGAATTCAATATCTGATAACCATCATAGTAAGAAATATATCAAAATAAACGATAATAATAACAACAAAAACAATCATAATATAAGGAAAAACATATGAACATCATATATGATATAACAGTGAAATAAAATCACTACTATAAACATGTAAAAATTATTACCACATGTGGTGGATCTATATATGTACAATTAACAAAATAAAAAAATAATCACTATGGGAAATATGAAAAATATCATAGATTATGTCCTGATTTTTCCTCAATCCCCAATTAAATCCTTATGCTTTGTGGCCCAACACATGGAATTTACCCTTGGATGGATCCCTAACAATATAGTTAGTATATACATGGAGATTATTATATTGTTTTTGAGTAATAAAACCCATTAGTACACCATCGAAGTGACTTTGACACAAGTGTAACAACTATATAAGGGTGGATGTAGTGATAAATGTAAATAAATGAATAAGAATAAAAGTACCATTCAGTAATCATGTTCCAACCAGGACACCAAGAACCTTAGATATACGTACTTTGGCTCCATTTTGGATGGAATCATCAAGTTGAACCAAAGTAGTTTAAAACACATATCCTCTTATGTAGAAGGGGGAACATTTTAGTTCTTAACCCTCCTCCTCTAATAGAAGTGGCCACACTTTAGTTCCCAAACCTCCTCCTATCACAGGATTGGGTGCACTACAATTCCCAACCCTCCTCCTTCTCAAGATTGGACATTCTATAATTCCCAAAACTCCTCGTATCACATGAGTGGGTTAAATTTCTATACATATCATGAGGTTACCTATGTTAAAAATGACATAAATAATACTTTAATACCACAATATAAATAACACATCTCATAAAAATTAACCAAAACTAAAAGATGAATGGTTTAGTTTCTTGGAGATAAAAAACATAAAAAATTATTTCATATGTTGTCATCACTTCTCAAAAAATCTAAATCCACTTTTAAGAATTCCATGGGATATAATTGTCTACAAACCATGGGGAAATGAAAACATAAAAAGAGGTGAGCTCAAATTCTCAGGAAGGGATAACACATAAAAGACCATAATTATTGGATCAAAAACATATTGAAAATAGTGAATAATGAAAAATATCTAATTTAAAATAACATAAAATAATAAGTGTTAACCATATGCATAAAAGATAGATATAACAACCTAAATGATAACACATTTACCATTGCATGATAAAATTAAAACATGAATTCTATAACACGATCCATGGAACAAAAGTGGTACAACCCTAAATAAAAGGGTTCTTATCTTTGTGAAGCTAGCTACCTTTCAGCCATTCCACTCATAAATTGGGAGTAGAGATAAATTCCATCACGATCACCCTTCATGAACCTAGATACTTTCTTACCCGTTCAGATAATATTTCTATCTCATGAGATACATTCTATTACCTGATATATTAGAGGGAGATACATGTACCATGAATCTTATAGTCCCCATATTTTTGTTCCATTTGAAAATAAATTTTCATAATCTCATAAAGAACCCATGAAAAAATGATAGGTTTCTTAAAAATTTCAAAAACATCACATAACATGAAATTAAGAAATCATATAATATGAAAATTATTATTTTTCAAAAGGATTCATATCATAATAACATAAAAATGGTGATAAAACATCACTTTATCAAAGATAAACCTTGGAGGGTAAATTGAAATAAAAATAAAAAATATTTAAAAAAACCTTTTAAACCATTGATGTATAAATTAATTTAAAAAATTGAAGTAAAAATAAGACTTTTGAAAACATTATTTTCAATTAAAGACACATGAAAATACAAATACATTGAAAAATTTTACTTATAAAATAACCTTTAATAAAGAGGAGTTTATAAAGGAATAATTATTTAACAGAAGTGGAAGTGAAAATACATTGAAAATTTTGGATGTGACATTTATTTGTTGTGTTTTCCACACGATTTATTTTAAACATTATATATATTAATGTATAAAATTTTCAATTAATGGATATTTATCTCTTTTGGGATTATTTATAGTAGATTTAGTTAATTAATGAAATATTTATAAATAATGATTTTTTATTATTTTTTCTTTAAAATTTCATATTTTGAAATATTTATTTTATTCCTTTGTAATTTTCTTTTGATTATTTATTATTTCTAGGTTTCTTGATTATTTTTACCTTTGTGGTATGTGTATTGATTATTTATATATTTATGTTTTTAGTTTGTTTATATTAATTAATTAATTGTTATTTAAATTTTAATCTATTCTATCTAAATAAATTAACAATTTGATTCATTAAATTAAAAATTATTTCTTTTATACTATTATTCTTCTCTTTATTTAGTTAATTATTTAACCATTTAATTATTTAAATTTGTTTGTTTCTAATTTTTAATCAAATATTTTTAAGTAAAATAATATGTATGATTAATTATTTTTTTAAATATTTTATTTTGTCTTTAATTATTTAACAAATAATATTTTATTTTGCATTGTTTATGATGGATTATTTAATCAGCCTTTTTTTGTGTTTGTGGATGTAGTAGAAAATGATTTGGTTTTAGGAGTTTTGTTAGTGTTGGAAATATATCCAAATTACACCACCATTATATAGCCAAATTTGAAGGGGTCTACATAGCCAAATGCACATGAACTCACATAGGGGAATTGAGTATCCATTCACCTAGATGATTTCTGGGATGTGATGCAAAGTAGATTTTTAGAATCATATCACATAGCTAGTTTTGAGATATAGAATCACGTAGGAAAAATAATATGATAGGATAAAATTTATACAAATATATTTCTTCAAATTTAAAAATTATTTAAAATGAAATATATATTTATTTATAATTATAACTATATATAAATAAATATATTTATTCAAATAATTATAAAATTATAACATATAAATTTATTATATTTATAATTTTATTAATATATTAATTAATATATTTATTATAATTTCATAAATATAAATATAAATAAATAAATAAATAAATAAATACATCATATATATAATTTTATAAATATATATAATAATATAAATAAATTATTAACATTATATCTTTATCAGCACTAAAAAATCACTAATAAAGGTATGTTTTATCAGCACTTTCTATTTTAGCACTGATAAAACACACCTTTATCATCGCATTTTAACTAGCACTGATAAAAGTTTCCCCTAATTTTATAAATGAACCCTAATATTCAGCTTTATCTCCCGCACACCGTAAGATCTCACAGAAGCTGACCTCTACCACCACTGACCCCTCCTCAACCGTTAACCCCTTTTACCCCACCACGAATACCTCCTCAGCCGCTGTGAACCCACCCTCTCCAAATGCTGAAATCCACCTTCTGTAGTGAACCCCTCCTCCACCAAAAACCCTCCTCCTCTACAAACCCACATATTCCGTGAACCCTACCACTATTTTAAACCCCTCCCTGGGCCTCTACCACCACCACCACTGCCTACCCCAACTCCACTGCCTTTGGAACCTACTATTTCCACCAGAGGGGTATTCCATTTTTTTCTGCATTATTATTAATTCCTAATATAGATATAGATTTTTTCTTGGTTTTGGTCTGTTGAACCTCATTATGTCTGCTGATGATGTTTACGTGTAGCCCTTTGATGGAATTTTGTGATGTGATTCATGTTGTGCTTATGGGTTAGGGAACTTTCTAGGGGAAATGTGTGTGGTGGAAATGATGTGATTATGATGTTATACTTTGCATTTTTTTTGGAATAGACATCATTTGGTTATTTCATGAGGAATCATAAGCTAGATAGTGGGAAGTCTTTAAAAATTTCTTGGCTTCAAGAGATTATTCACTAGAGAGTCTCCTTAGTTGTCCTTAATACCTTGAGAGTGGGAGGGTCATTGGTGAGATAAGGTTTGAGTGATTCAACTTATGAGATGTTTGACCATTCACCCACTAGTAGTAGATCCACCATTTTATGTATTTTAGATATCCCATTACTCTCTAAGGTGTTTTCTCATGATATGTATCTTATGTTGTTCCTTTAAATATTTATTGGAATCGATGTTGTTTATGAATTGGATTGATATGATTTGATGTATTAATCATCTTTTGATTTAGGGTTAATACTGAAAAGTATTATTCCATCTATTTAGTAACATTATTTAAAATACCTTTGATTTTGGTTTATTTATATATTACCTTGTTCCTTTATTACCTTTGTGTTGGGTGTGTTAACGACTTAAATGGATAGTGTAATGTTGTTTTAAAGTGTTGGACTTTATTAAAAATTCCTTTGAATTTTTTAAACCATGTTTGGGTTTGTTTTCAAAACAACTCTGTTTTAAATATAGATTAATAAATTTTAAATTTTCATTGTTTTTGTGATAATATCATTATAAAATGTTTTATAAATATGGTGATTTGAGAAAGTTAATATTTTATATTTTTATCATTCCTATATCATATAAAGTAAATGAAAAATGATTTATTTATATTATTATAAACAAGAAATTATTAATTCATTTATAATAGGAATTAATTGGACTCATGGTGGTATCCTACTAGAATTTGGATCACACACTATATTGTAACATTTTTTGGTATATATTCTTCATATATTAAGCACTTTTCATATGTTCTTGTCCATAAGTTTTGATTTAGTTCCATTTTCCTTGGGAAGTAAAATGTTCTTATGATAATATTTGTGTCTCAAGTGTCACATAGAGTTGGAAATTGGTCCTTCAGTTTCAAGAAAAAATTTGGCTCATGTTATGTTTCAACCTATTTAGACTCTAAATATTTTTTAGTTTTTTGTTTGTGGTTTTGTAATATTATATTAAATGGTCATTTATTAGAAACGAATTTGTTGGGATATATTATTTTTTCACCTTTTTAATTTTATTTTTGAATGTTTTTGATTGAGTTCATTCAGGTGAATTCATCCCCAATGGTTATTAATGTCACCATTTATGATTATCTTCATTCTAATAGGATTAATAATGTGTGGGTAAGTTAAGTGGATTTTAAAATTTTTTAAGGATTCAACATATGCTGACTATTGGCATCATTGTAACATGTGTAAAAAATGAAGGAATAATATAAGTCCCTATATGATTTTGATACATTTCATATAATAGAATCAGAAATAAGAAAGAGGGTTATATATAACAATTATATCTATAATCTAAATTAGAAATTTGATGATAGGAAATAGTTCAAGTTTTCTATAGTTGTAAATTCATTTCAACAATTATAAGGATTATATATCAGTTATATTTTCTCTCATGGTATAAAGAATATAATAATTTGGATGGTTCTCGACTTGGTTTCCATTGACTATTTATTCTTAGAACAAATGGATTTCATGATTATATTCCTTTATCGAGATTTTAGGAAGAGATCTATATAGATCAACTAGAAGGGTTCATGCTAAATTGAATATAAGGTTCGGTTCCAATATCAAATAGAGTTTTTGTGGGCCTAAGTATGTACTGAGACAGTGTAACTAAAATATCAATTCTTTCAGGGTAAATTAATGTTCATGCAGTATAATGTAAATAGTTTCTAATTTATGAAGTTGTACTAGGATAAGAGTTTTGTCATTTTACTTCTTTATGTGGATGAATTTCTCTTAGTTGGACCAATGATAGAACATCTAGAAGAGATAAATATTGATTTATCTAGAAGATCCCAAATGAAGGTCCTTGGTTCTGGAAGGTGGATATTGAGGATAAATATTGAAAGAGACTTAATGTCTATAACATTTTTTATCCTTTGTTAAATATTATATCAACTTTTTTTGTATTTATTTAGTTAAATATTAATATTACCAAATCAAATAAGATGGATATTACTAAATAATGGATGGATTCCAGTCATATGACAAAAGATTATGAAGATGGAATGAAAGAGTTCAACATGTTTGTAAAAGATCATGAATTTGACCCTTATCAAATCCTTTTTCCATGGTTACACTATTGTTATTTAGGAAAAATTTGTCCAAAGGAGTTCGAAGAACACTTGATATGTCACATAATAGATTGAAGTTATAAATTTTGGAGTAAACATGGTGGAATAGAGAATGTAGCTAGTGGATGGGATAAAACTGTGATTTATGGATCGTTTAATATGATTTTAATTGTGGAAAATGAAGAAGACCCTATTGAGGATGTGATTACAGATGTGAATTATGATGAAGATCATATTGAAAAAATGATAAGTACAGTTGAATATGAACTTCATGATTGTCCAAAATTGTTTGAGAAGTTAAAGAGATGAGAAAAGATGTCACTGTATACTGGTTGCACTAAATATATAGCATTGTCAGTCATACTGAAGTTGTAAAATTTGAAATAAAGAAACAGATGGAGTGATTTAAATTTTATGGAACTACTTGCTCTCTTGAATGACATTCTCCCAGAATATAATGATCTACAAAGCCAAACATACGAAGCCAAACAAATGATATGACCTATGGGTATGATCTCTGAAAGAATACATGCACGTATTAATGATTGTATACTATTTTTCAAGGACCACAAATCACTTATAGAATTCCCATAATGTGATTCTTATCAATACAAGAAAGATGAATATGTTCCTACGAATGTTTTATGGTACTTTCCAATAATTCCAAGGTTTAAGAACCTATTTCTGGGTGTGAGACTCACCAGCATTTTACCTTTGTTTTACCTGTTGTTGGGATGTGGATCTTTTCTAGTTGGGCATGTGTTTTCCCCCTTTTATGTTTAGTTTACTTGTCAGTACTTTCCAGAACATTACTTGTACTAGTTAGAGGTTGATGCATGTATGTTGGTTTCTCTTTTGTAGCCCCATTGTATCTTGCTTTCCTTTCTCTGCACTTTTGCATTGAGTTGGCTGCATGTGTGTGTACAATTTCTTAGCTAAAGTCCTCCCCTAGTTTGTTGTGACTTTGGCGCTAGTCACCATCCCATTACCTATGGATACGGGCTTGGGGTACTTGTGGCTCGAGCCCCGGTACGGGTCGGGTCGTGACAAAGTGGTATCAGAGGTGGTACATTCTTTGGGGCGTTGTTCGGACATCCCTAAAAATGAATTGGTTGAGCTTTGGGGAAATAGTGTCAACGTCTCTTGAAAGCGGCTCTCAGGACAGCGAGTCTTGTGATGGTGCGGAGGCCAACGTTTTCATTCACCAGGACCCTGATAACCTACTGGTCGACTCGGCACACTGATAAACTTGTTGCAGGGAATTTAGTTCCTGCATCATATAGGATTGAGTCTTTGAATGTCCTTCTGGAGTGATCTACTCATCATTGTTGATATATATATATTCTCATTTGACCATGGTACTCCTTGATCAGATTCTGGATATCTCCACGATGATAGCCATCCAGGATACTAGCTATGGTTCGTGACGATGATTCTGTGAGCGACGAGGCCTCAGTTCAAGATCCATCATACGATTACCCTTTCTCGAGTAGGACAAGCAGTAGCGCCTCCACCTGTGGAGTATCACATAGTACCAGTACCGAGGTCCGATGATGAGCACAGGCTGGGAAAACTATGTGAGTTCTAGCATGAGAGACTTTTGAGGTTCCATGGTGAGCTATACCCTCAGACAGTGAAGGGTTGGATAGAGTTGGTGGTTCGCCTCTTCAGGCTTGTACGAACACTGACAGTTTAGATGGAGGCTTTGACTGCCAGTCTTTTTCCACCACATAGTTTTTCATAGTATATCCAGGGTTACTCAGATGTACTATGAGTTGGTACTCTCATGGGATGACTTCTAGAAGCTGTTTCATGAAATGTACTACCCCTCCCACTTGCTCTTTTTACAGTTTCGGGAGTTGCTAGAGCTTCAGCGGGGAGTGATGGCTGTGGCTGGGTACGCGACTAGGTTCACAGACCTTACTCGGTATTCTTTGGACATGGCCCATGACAGAAACTTCTGAGCACAGATATTTGAGCGAGGTCTCTGTAGAGGAGATTCGTGCCAGCATAATCCCCTTGTGCATCCTTCCCATCTCAGGGTGTTGGAGCAGGCACTGGAGACAAAGAAATTTCTTTCAGAGGGATGGCAATTGGAAGGGCCTCGATGCTGGAGGTCTCCCCTTGATGAGACTCAGGCACATGTTCAGGGACATCTTAGAGTACCTTGATAGCCCAGGGAGGACTAGTACTATGGTTGTGATGTGCGGGGTCACATGGCGTGAGACTATCCAACCAAATGTGCCGAGTCTTCCAGATTTTTGTTAGATGCACCACCACGATAGACGTAGTGTCATGATCGGAGGACCCATAGGTGAGGAAAGGGTGGTCCCTAGGGAGACGGTGTTTGTAGAAAAGTAGGAAGAACTGTGGTTGGAAGATGATGTTTTGAGGACCTTCCACCACCATTAGGCAGCCCATGTCAGGCTCTGGGAGTTGACGGACGGGGCTGCGGGCGACTGTGTGCTATGGATGTCTACAATCTTGCATCACATGAGATGATCAGAGGTACACTCTGTGTCTTTTATACTTTTCTTAGTATAACTTTTTAGACACTACGTGAGGTACTCTTTTCATCTAACTCCTTGTTTGAGGGTTTACCGAGGGTGACACAGGGCGTCGGTGTGACCCTGTGTTGGTGTTGTTCGATGTAGCTTTGAATGCACGGGAAAGAGGGGTTCTTCCCCCACAGAGATGAATTTTTATGATGCGATAAAAACTATGAGGGAGAGTCAGTACCAACAAAAGTGGATAGTACTGAGGTGCGGTGGATGAGTCTCTCTGACATGTGCATTCATGGCGGGTTTGTGCGGTGGAGTGTCAGGGCATGTTTTAGATTTTCCAGTGAGGCTTTTCTGCTTGACCTCCCTTTTCTTAAGGTTCCACTAGTGGGTTTGGCAGAGTGCCTGTTTTGAGGATTACTCTCCTTCCAAGAGGGGCAAAGACACATGAGGTATGCCACATGCTTTTCGTGTCTAGCCTTTGGCGGTTGGATGAGTTTGCTCACCTACCCTGTTCGTTGGTACCTCACATGCTCAGTATCAAACTTGATACCGTTATCAAGTATAGGTCGAGGTGATGGAAACTCCATAAACAGAACTAAGTGTTTCACTATGTGGTGCTGGTGGTGCTAGTATTTTCTTTGAGAATGTGGAGATGCTATCTTCTGGGAGAGCACTTTGTGGTTTTCTCAGACCACCAGTTTCTCAGGTGCGTCCCCACCCAGTGACACTTGAACTTGAGACGACGGTGCTGGATGGAGTTTCTGCAGGAGGGTAAGGATTTTCTATGGTCAATGATGTTGACTCCTTCACTTGTTGAGCGTGTAAGAGAGTCTCAGTTGTGATGCACTGACTGTGAAAGCTTGTGTGACCAGATATCCTTGGATGTTCCACCAGATGGGTATTCTGAAGGAGGGAATCACAAGGCCATGTTCCAGGAAAAAACTATGATTTTGGTCGTGACAAAGTACGAACCATCTCTTCGATTCAAGTGATTTCCCAACTTGGTGTTGTGCATGTTTCCTATGGAGTGGGAGAGCTAGGTGTGAGCTCTATATCCTGAGTTGTTTTTCATAGTTTTGCTTTTTGGGGACGAAAATATTGAAGGAGGGAATGATGTAGAGACACATTTTTTTCACTCTAGGACTTTGGAATATTTTTACATATAATTCCAGAGCTTGGCGCGAAGAAGACGTGTGATTCAGAGGCCCGGTGTGCCCGGAATAAATTTTATTAAAATATTAAGTGTTTTTATACTATGCATGTGGTGGGGTTGTGTTTCCTCATAAATGGTAGGTCGGATTGTATATCCGAGGGCCCAATTGCATCTGGATCGGGCCTTTTAACCTAGGTGAGGTGTAAAAGTTGCGGGCGCGGGCCTCCTGTGAGAGATGTCACCCAGGGGCAAAATCATCATTTTGAAATAATGACTAAGTGATTTTTATCACTGGAGTTCTTTTCGAATAAATTTTGAACGAAGCCTTGGAATTGAAATCCGAGACTTCCTTTGAGTTTGAAAGGGGGTGTTTTTCCTAGGCACGACATAAAATGAGAGGGCGCAGTGAATTCAGATTCTGCGCTATGTAGAATCCCTATAAATAGAGTTAAGTGTTTAGGGTTAAGGAAAACCCTAATTCACTCTCTCTCTCTCTCTAACACCCAAGCTATCTCTCTCTCTCTATATACATTCTTCTCTGTTCTACATTGTATCGAGGAGTGATCTCCACTAGATCTTTGGCAGATCAAAGTGGGATCGCAGTGAACACGTCGCCAATGCCGAAATTGCGATTCAAGGTAGGATTCTTGTTAATTTCTGCACCTTTGTAAATTTCGTCATTCATTTTTTTTCTCTATAATTCGTGAATTGGGGCAATGTCTAGATGAACATGACCATCGTCTGAGCCCCGTTTTAAAACCATTCTTGAGCATTCTTCATCCCAAAATTTCGGACACACAAATCTTTGACGGATCATCGAGCGAGGGGTTTCATTGTGAAGCACCGGACCCGAGGATCCCGAAACCTATGTCAGATAATTATTCTGACCACCGGGGTGGCCAGGGGGATCGCCCAAAGGTTTAACTTTAGTGGGGGCGACAGTCGGAGGTCGACCCGAAGGCGCGACAGTGTGTGGCGACTGGAGGAGCCAGGCCGGTCCGGTGCAACGGTGTCGGGTGTGGCCGGCGCGGATGGGGTGCGGCTGGAGGAGTCCAACCGGAGGAGTCGAGCGGACCAGGCGAGCCAGTAGCAGAGCGGGGGAGCCCGAGCGGCTGCGAAGTTCAGTGGGCTCGAGTGCGGCAGTGCATTCGGCGAAGGGGGCGACCATGTGTGCGGCAGCGTCGAAGAGGAACAGGGAGTCGGCGGCGTGGGGTTGGCGCGACGTTCCGCGGCATCGGCAGCGAGCAGGAGGACCAGGCAGAGCTGGCCATCACATTCGAAGGGGGAAGTCAGTGGAGGATCCAGCGCAGGCGATGCCTTTGGGCTGTCACAGTCGGGAAGAGCCCCAAGGTCAGCACCTCGGGGAGGGGGAGCAACAATAAGGACCCCCACTTTGCGGGTCCTGTTGGGCGACATGGAAGGAGACCGGCCAGTTGGCCAGTCTACTTTGGAGAACCAGACCCGACAGGGGTCCGGTGTTGGTGGAGCAGGCAGTGGAGAGACGGCCCAGACCCATGAATGGGCTGCGGTCCGATGATTCGGATCGGGCCGGCCAGGGTGAACCGGCCCTGTTGGGCCCCTTGCGTTCGGGGGGCCGTAACTTCTAAACGGCGCGTCTGATTGACGCGTCGTCTGTGGTTGTGGGTCTGTCTTTTCGAGACGGACTTTTTAAGATGGGATTCAGGATTTTTGGGTTCTGTTCCTGAAGATGGGTGACACGAAACACGTTAATTTCATAATATTAAATAATTATTAAAGTTGCGACGGACATGGCTTGCGAGCCGAACGTCCGTTGGACGTGCCATTAGAGGCACGGTGGCCCCGGAGCTAAGACAGTCCTTCCAAATTTGGTTTGGAACCTTTGCGGGTTGGTTTTGTTGCTCGGGGGCAGGAAACACTAAATGCGAATAATTAATTAATTAATTAATTAATGGTTATGTCGGACCTAACTCCTACTTGGGATGTCTGATTGACGCGCCGTCAGCGGCAACATGACCGAAGTACTCGTGCGAATATTTTGAGATTCTTTCCAAAGAGTTTTGGTTGAGACAAGGTATGGGCCCCATAGGGCCTAGTTCGCACGTTTTATAGTGAAACAACACTTTTCCCCTGACATCCGTTTGGGGTGTTTGAGTACTCATTTCTGAGTGTTTTTCCGAGAGGATTGCAATGACACAATCTGTCCGCCTAAATTCGGGCCCGTGGTGTGGGCCCCATGAGGTGGCTTTCAGACGTATGCTATGTTATTATGACTTATGCTTCATAAGTTCGTTCAAGGAAAATGAATAGCCTATCTCGTGTGGTTATCTGCAAGGAATGAAATGGCACGATTTGTGTGACGTGTTTCGGGGTCAAGGTGTGGGCCCCACAGGGCCCCATTTGCATAATGTGGGGAGTTGCTGCTTCCGCATCCAGAGTCCGTTTTAGGTGCCGTCAGCATCGTTGTGACCCTAGCACCGAGACGATGTAGTCCAGGGTGGTTTCAGGCGTTGAATCTGGAGTTGAGGCATGGGCCCCACATGCCGTCTTTTGAGCTGTGTGCGGCGTGCTGTGAATTTTTCATCAGGCATCCTCTTGGGGCGTATGAATAGTCGATTCAGCGTGCTTTTTTGAGAGCATTGCGATGCCGCAGTTCGCCCGAACTCTTTTGGGACCGAGGTGCAGGCCCCACGAGACTCCATATGGGCATAAAACGGTGTTGAATAACTTTTCCATCGGGATCCCGTTTCCATCGAGTAAGTAGTCTATCTCGTGTGTTTTCCATGAGGATTACAATGGTGTAACCTGTTTGGGCGTGCAAAGCCTCTTTCAAGATCTCATTAAATGTGGAAACATGAAAGGGAGTTGGTCAGAGGTTTATTTGATGCACTATGAACCTACGCATGGTAGCGGCGTTAGTGGCACCTAGTGATGGCACGGGTAGTGCAGAGATATCAGCCTAGTTCCGGGTTTACCCTCTATTGGGGCTAGGCAGTGGGTCACCATAGACTTATTTAGGGTTTACCCTCCAGTGGGGCTAGGCAATGGGTCACCATAGACTTATTTAGGGTTTACCCTCGAGCAGGGCTGGGAAGTGGGTCACTTGATGATTTATTTATAGTTTACCCTCCAGCGGGGCTGGGCAGTGGGTCACCGTCGACTTATTTAGGGTTTACCCTCCAGAAGGGCTAGGCATTGGGTCACCTGATGATTTATTACGGTCTACCCTACAGCGGGGCTAGGCAGTGGGTCACCGTTGACTTATTGGGGTTTACCCTCCAGTGGGGCTGGGCAGTGGGTTACCTAATGACTTATTTCAGACTCAGTCCTTTCTATGAGGCTAGTTAGTGACTTTTCTCCATGATTACCAGAGTGGGACCCCTGGTGGAATGGTTAAACGATGAGAATTTTTTGACGTACGAGATTGTTGGGCATCAGTGATGATATCCTTTGAACTGTTGGTGACTCTTCTTGGGTTGATCTTGATGATAGATATCCCCTTACACACTTGTTTGGGCTTCTTGTTGAGCATATATATACAACCTACTTTTTCCCCACTCCTTAGGATCAGTTAATCTACTTCTAGGAGGGGTGAAGGCGCACGAGGTATGCCACGTACTTTCCGCATCTAGATCCTCTTGGATTGGATGAGTCTACTTCCTTCCTTTTGTTGGGTTGAGTTGCACTCTCTCTATCGTACTCTTACATTGTTCTTATTCTATCTACTGCTCACCGTTTTAGTACCTCCTTTTTTGCTCCCTGAAGCTTTCAGTGCATCCTACTGAGTATCTTTATACTCACCCCTTCTTGGGATTTTCCGGCACTTGGCGTGCCCTTGTAGATGACGGATAGATCGATTGAGACCACATAGGAGCGTGGAGGACACAGGATCATGGGTTGTGTTCAGTGGTCATAGGAGGATTTCTAGGTGTGAGACTCACCAGCGGTTTACCTTTGTTTTACCTGTTGTCGGGTTGTGGCTCCTTTCTGGGTGGGCGCATGTTTCTCCCCTTTTTATGTTCAGTTTACTTGTCAGTACTTTCCATCACTTTACTTGTAATGGTTAGAGGTTGATGTATGTATGTTGGTTTCCCTTTTGTAGCTGTGTTGTATCTTGCATTACTTTATCTGCACTTTTGAATTGAGTTGGCTGCATGTGTGTGTACAATTTCTTAGGAAAAGACCTCTCCTAGATTGTTGTGCCTTCGACACTAGTCGCCAGCCCCTGTCCTATAGAGGCGATCTTTGGGTAGTTGCGGCTCGAGCTCCAGTACGTGTCGAGTTGTGACAGTTGAATTTGCTGAAAATATCTACAGAGAGAATGATCAAGACTTCATTGGTGTTGATGGTGTAAGTGAAATACTAGACTATGTTTGTCTAGGTGGCTCAGTTTTAAATATATACATGAGGTATGTTTTCATAATTTTATTTTCCCAAAGTTGATATACTATGTTAATTGTGACTAAATACATTTCATATTTTTTTATTGTGTATATATGAAATAAATTGAAGGAATTTTCCCATGAAAGAAAATTTGGACTCGTTATTCCTCACATCACCTCTAAAAAACAACAAAAAATAGATACCAAGAAAAGGATGATATATTGGTAGGTATGATCAAATCATTTTAAAGAAAACATTTGGATGATAGACTCTATTTCATACCAATGACACAGGGGTAAAACTCTACAATTTAGTCATATCATATATATTTTCATTTCGTTCATTACCTATTACTTTTTATATTTTTAGGAAGCATTGGATGCTCATTGTGGTAAATTTGGATACTCCAACGATTTATTTATGGGATTCAATTCATGGATATCAAACAAAATATCCACACATGATTACGTTTGTCAATAATTAATAAAATACATCAAATTTTTTAGAACTAAACATCATGTTTTATAATTTATATTATCTTTTAATGAGGATTCTGTTATGATTGGGTGGTGCATTAATATTGTGAAAAATAAGGAATGAGGCTAGGGGCTGAGCACAAGAAATAAAACAAGCTGTACAACTATACAAGTATCAGGGTATATATAATAAGACTTTACCATCCAAACTCATATCAAAACAAATTACTTATTCTCCTAAATTTTTTTACAGTGTTCGAAACAAACCAATTGAAAATATTGTAGTTATTATGTTTGTAAATTTATGAGAGAGATCATATTCCATGAACAAAATATCATCCCTGAAGAGGTATTTTCAAATATAATTAGTATTTAATTTAAAATATTTATTAATACTTTGTGTATTTATATTTTTCCTATACTAAAATTATTGTTGGAAAGGCTGATGTTCACAATGTAATATAGATGTGCTCAGAAATGAATGGGCATCATACCTGATGGTAGAACGTACACAAATAGAATGAAGATGTGACTTCTATATAAGTAGTGAATTTTTCAATATTTATATTTAATTTAATTCTTTTTAGTATTACTCACATAATAATTGTTTTCTTATAATAGTTTATTCCTTTATTTGATTTGGGGTGGTTTGTTCAAAGATTCTCATGCTCATGAGAGATTGAACATTGAGGTTGTAACTCAGAATTAAATGAGAAGGTAAGGTTTTTTTTAAACACTATGTTTTTCTTCATAATATTATATATTCTCTACGACATTAATATAATATAAATTAAATTTATCAGTACACATATAGACAATGTCTTCCACATACTTATTCTTCCCACAAAACCTTGTCTCCCCTTCATTATCTACATTTATCACATTCCATCAATGCTAATAGAGGGTGCTTCAAGGAATGTGATAAATTTCAATAGTGAAGTGTTACCATTTCGGCAAAGAAATAAAATGGGAAGAAAGGGAACACATGATGTGGTAGGTATAATTCAAAGTGTGTCTTTTTATTTATTTAATTATTTTTTTCATCAATTTATCTATTATTTTATGTTAAATTTCTTATCATTTTTATCTAATACTTATTTAGTTTTTTTAATGATCTTCTGGGAAGTCATAATTTTCTTTCAATTGTCTATAATACACCAAAAAGAAAGAACGTGTTCCTTTCGGGTGAACTAGGAAAACCCACGATTCCTGAAATGTGATGTGAATAGTAAGGATGCATCTACCAAGGTATTTATCTGTAGTTGAATACAGAGTATGACTTCCAAAAAGATCCTTCACGAACATTTTCCAGAACAATGTAGTAACCATCCACAGCTCAATCAACTGCACATCAATCTGATATACAATGTGCTAGGTATGACTCAATGTGTATGTTTTTTGTTTATAATATTCTTTGATACTTTAGGATTAATATATTCTGAACTACCACGAATTTATCAATAACTCATGATTATGATCTATGATATGCAGGGTATGAATTTCTACTGTTAATATCACCTTTTAACATCTTTATTCACATTTTATCATTATATGATCATTGATATGTCCCTTGTTTACACTTATTGAGCAACTATGATCACCCTTTATTATGATTCATATACTTAGGTTATTAATAATGGTTTTAGAAATCATATTTCTAAGAATGTTTCTAGTAAATAATTACATAATAAGAGACTCTTATGAAATAGTTCATTATGTTTCCATGATTCCAAAATAAGTAGACCTAATCTATTTTGGCATAGATAATTTTGTTATATAAGGAATATTAATCTACTTAGATGTGATATATATGTATGAAATGTTTTGGTCAATATAGTTGGTATTAGAGAAACTGACTAACTCAAAATAGAGAAAAAAGAACAAGTGACCGATATCACACAAAGTGTATCTTTAAATATAAAATTGACATTAATTTTAGTAAAAATAACAAGTGACATACTAAAAACTGAGAAAATGCATTGAAATTATCATCATACTTCAGGAAAATTATTCATATGTCATTTTTGATGTGTATAAATCAACCTCACCTTAATATGTTGTACGGTGCGTCTGGTATGGCTTCAAGTGTGTATTTTTATATTAAATTGACATTAAATTTAGAAAAACGAATAAGTGACGTACTGAACAGCAAGAAAATGAATTTTCACTATTTTGATACTTTAATAAAATGATCCATGAGTCATTTTTGATATATAATAATCAATCAAACCTAAATCTGATGCACGGTGTGACTGGTATGACTAAAAGTGTCCGTTATACAGTTCAAAAAACACAACTAGCATATTGAAAATGGAGGAAAAACATTTGGATTGTTTTTATACATTAGGAAAATGATATATAAGTCATTTTTGATGTGTAGTAATTATTCGTACCTCAATAAGATGCACAGTGTGACCGGTATGACTCCAAGTGTGTCTTTTTATTTAAAATTGACATTAATTTAAGTAAAAACAACAAATGAAATACTAAAAACTAAGAAAACACATTCATATTGTTCTTTATTTAAGAAAAAAATTCATGAGTCTTTTTTAACATGTAGGAATCAACCAAACCTCAATCTGATTCATGGTGTGATAGATATGACTAAAAGTGTTCGTTATTAGTTTAAAATTGATATTTTAGTTCAAAATGTTTCACTCACAAAAAACTAAGAAAACGATATCTAATTATCTTGATAATTTTTGAAAAAGATTCATAATTCATTTATGATTTGTATGAAGCAGTCTCACATCAAACTAACACACGATGTGACTGATATGACTCAAAATTTATGTTTCTAGTTTGAAATGACATTTTTGTAAAAAAGAACAACTGACATACTGAAAACTAAGAAAACAAATTCAGATTATTTTAATACTTTGGGAAAAAAATATATGACAATTATGATGTTTAAGATCTAAACACACCTCAATATGATTCACGGTGTGGAAATGTATAACTCAAAGTGTCTCCTTTTATTTAAAATTGACATTAATTTCAGTAATAAAAATTCGCATTCTGAAAACTGCGAAAACACATTCGGATTGTTTTGATAATTTAAAAAAATGATCCATGATATATTTTTGGTGTGTAAAAATCATCCCTACCTTAATAAAATTCATGGTGTGACTAGTATAATTCAAAATGTGTAATTTTATTTAAAATTGATATTATTGTAAGTAAAAAGAACATGTGGCATACTTAAAACTGAGAAAAAAAATTTAGAATGTATTGATACTTTAGGAAAACTATCTATTAGTATTTTCCAACATGTAGGAATAAAACATACCTAAATCCAATGTGTGGTGTGATTTATTATGTTAAAATATACAAATATACAAAAGAGGGGGTGAATTGTGTCTTTTCAAAATCTATCACAATTATTCTTTTTAACATCAACTATGGTTTATGTGGATAAGCAGTGTTTATCTTCCGTATGAAAGTATGAGAAACGTATAAATAGAAATAAAAAACAGATTTTTTATAGTGGTTTGTGGCATATAAATATCCTAGTCCACTCCACCAATAACTCTCTCTGCGAGTTTGGTGAATTTCACTATTTAGGTCCTCATATCATAAGACCAATTCACAACTGAGTGTAGGATGTTGACAACTTTACAAATAAAGCTAAAAACAGATCCTTCTCATTCTTTAACAGAGAACCAAAAAATCATAGCTTCTATTGAGAAGATGATACACAAAAGAATCATTATATACTGATTTGATGAAATGTATTGATATTCCTAGTTATATAAAAAACAGACAGTAAAGGGATTTTCATCTCCATAAAAGACAAACATCAAGAGATAGAAAAATCTAACGTGATTCTCATCACAAGTATATCTTCAGTTGAAAATAGAAACAAAACAATAGTAGTGAAATTTTAGTAGAATAATGAATAAGTATATCACCAAAGAGTGGAACTCTTCTTAAGATTGACCATTCTTTGCAGGACACAAAGAATAATTCTCTAAAACTATTCTTATTTTCTGAAGAAATGCTCAGTAGATTAACAACCAATGATTTTCATTGATATTTCAGATCCAAAGAAATATCCCGATTTATTTCAAATATTCAAAATGGAATTTACCAGGATAGTCTTTACATTTCATAATAATAGGAGCAATAATCTCAGAAAAACTCAGTTATTTGAAAATATCAAAATGATCATTGAATCAGTCTTTAAATATGACTCGATCATTGCAGAAATCACAAATCGAAGAAACGTCTTCATGAAATCTTTCTATTAAGAACAAAATAATGAATTGAGCATGTATCGTAGGGGTGAACACATAGAGTAGGGTTCCATTGCATTGCTTAGGGTTACTTGGCATAGCATAGGGTTCTTTTGCATAGCATAGGGTTCTTTTAAATAGAGTAGGGTTAATTAATGTAGTGTAGGGTTAATTTTCATAGGGATGATGATCCCTACATTCATCCATGTCAGCATAAAATCCTGAACATAGAATTGATTAACAATACGTTCAAATTCATGAAGGTAGGGTATGAATAGTAATTCCTGATTCTAATGTTGGATTTCCGATCCATACACGTTTTGACCCAAACCACAAATATTTCAACATAATGTTTGGTTGATACCATATGTAATTTTTTCCTTTTAGTGTAACGTAGGGATGAAAATAGTTTTTCCATAACTATTCTTGAAACGTTAAACTCTTCATAATAGAATATAAAATCCTATACATTTACTAAACAAAACTTAATTAGAAAAAAACAAAGGGTATTTTTGAGCCTAAAAAAAATCACTAATTATGGATTACTGTAAAGAAAAAAAATGCCCAAAAATTTCCCCCTTTTTGATGATCACAAAACCCATTGTAATTCATAGAAAAATTTAATGAAATTATAGAACTTTTCAAAACATACAGATATATAAAAACATTTTTATTTCACAGAATTATTTCGATAATGAAAATTTATCAAAAAAATGTAGTGATTAATAATTATTCTCCCAGGATACTCCCCATTCTACCCCTTTTTGTGATATCATAAAGATGAAGGAAAATAGTGAATCAATATAAACAAAAGTTAATAATGTGATTAACTAAGTGAAAAGTTATAATAATCGACCGAAACAATCTAAGTTTGGTAGTAAAGAATTGAACTAATGTAAAGATAAATAAAAGAACGAATAAATGAATTAAATTTAAATAGATATTCAAATTATTTTAAAAGGATTAAAAAACAGTCCAAAATCTGTTTGAGTCTTAAAAATGAGTGCTCTTAAAGCTCAGTTTCAGTAGGAACAGAGGGATCTTCTAGATGATGAATGTATTTTAACAAATTGCTATGATCCAACAACTTCAACAACAAACTTTTGAAATGATTATTAAAAACTTATGTATATAAATGAAGTAGCTACATAGAGTAATGCCCAAACATGAAGATCTCTACTAAGTTGATCTTGATAAACGAATTCACATCTACCTCAGATTGAATGAAAGATGTTAACTTGTCTCTAAGATGACTAATCATTGCGCCGAACTAAGATTAATTTGATGTCAATAGAGTATCTAGATGATTTTAGTTTTTCAAAAGTACACCTATGGGAATTCTATCACACTGAAGAGTGTGAATCCTATCATTAAACTCTTCCAAAACAGCAATAATTGCTTCAAATTTCCTCAGAAATTCTGGTGGTGTTTGTTGAGAAGAAGAACTGGAACCTTCTTTCAGAAAATGAAATTCTCTTCCAATCATAACTTTGATATTGTCAAAATCTATCTTCATGATAGAATCACCCTTTAAAGATGAAAATTTCTTGGACATTTTTCAATCATCTCCTTTAAATATCCAACATAGATGATATTTTCTTTGACTTTATCAAATGAAGTTTCTAAGCTTCATACATTGATCTTGAAATAGAAATAGCGTTATACTCTTCAAACTTCTTCTTTTCTACACCTATTTGTTCTCTTAAGAAATAATTTTGAGCTTCTAGTAGTTGATTCTTTATTTTATGAGCATAAAACTCATAGTGAGAAGGTTCAAGAGATTAATTTCTTCATTGATTGAGCCCAATAATATCCATAATTGGCTCACCATCTCCTTGTGATGTGATATATAAAGGAGATCATCCAACAAATTCAGCATCATAAACATTCTGAGTTCTAACATCAGAGATCTCTTCCCTATGAAGTTCTTGACATTGAGCCTCTTTCTCAACCTGATCGATTACTGGGGTGCCACACCAAGTTTCTTCGGCTTCATCATGTGAAGTTAAATTCACATCATTAATAATAGCTTCAACTACTATCTCCGGAACATTAACAAAATGTCTTCTTTTTTTTTGAATAAGAGTGTCCCATAGCCTAGATGTTCCTTCATCTTCTGGCCTAGAAAGAATAGAACCAATGGAGGGGATTAAAATCTACTACCCTTGAGAACTGGACAAAAATGTTTGTTTTTCCACAACACTAAATGGTAGCAAACTATTGCAAGAGTTTCTCCAGAAAAATCCTAGCTTTTTCACAGTGCCAACATTCAGTGTATTGCTCTGATGATAAGTCTTTCCATAAAAAATATTTACAATTTTACCAAAAATTCTCAATTGAATAGAAATAATCCTTCCATAAGGATAATAATACATCTTGGATTTATCATTGTAATAATTATTGAGATACCAAATCATAAATCCACAAAAATTAAACTTGATTTTGATTAAAAATAAAAACATGATAAACATGTCAGGATAGAGAACTTTTTCTAGCTTAGTTATCCTTAGTAAAATTCCTAACTGGATAAATTTCATCAAAACACGACGATTAGGTGTTAAATCCATTGTAAACACATTTGTGACAACTTTTTTTCCAACAAAAAAAACATGATATCCTCATAAGTTTAATGGCCATCTCCAATATTCCTTATGTCGAACTAAAACTCCCCCTCAAGGGGATTGTGAAGTAACTCAACCATTTCAATATAAGTCATTGAAAACAGTTGATTATTAATTTTTAAAATAATAGACTCTTCCTCAAAAGTAAAACTAAATGTAGCATTTTGAGATAATTTTTTTACTTCTATATCACAGACCATTGGCATATTGTTTTTTCCAAAGGAAAAAACTATGCCTTGAAAAACATTGCTTCCTTAAGCGATAAATTTGTTAACTCTAAATATCCAAATTCAATTACCTTACCTTGAAAAAAATTGAGAGATATTCTAGAATCATACAAACTATTATCAAGTTCAACATCAATAGATCTCCACAAAGATGCCATCAGTGAAGGTTAGGAAACATAACAGTTTAAAGGTACAAGGTATTCAGTAATCAGGATATGAAAGAGAGGGAGAAACTCTATAAGTTCGAAAGGACATATAGGAGTGAGGAAGATAATTAGGAGAAGGAAAATAGTTTCTCACATTGATTGAGGTTTGTACAAAATAATAACAATAAAAAGACAAATATGATAAATAAAATGAAATAACCCAAAAAAACAATTTTTTTAAATAATTAAATTACATATAATTTACAAAATAAGAAAATGAAAAAAATATAGGAACTGATAATATTATATTATTTAAAATTAAACAAACCTAACTCCTCCAAAATAAAATCAAAACTAGCACTGATAATAGGTTTAGTAAAAATATTAGTTAATTGATATTCGATTTTAAAAAATTCTAAAGATATATCCTTTTAAAGAACACCATCTCTTAGAAAATTATGTCTCATATCAATGTGCTTAGTCCTAGAATGACTTATAGAATTTTTAGAGATATTAATTTCACTATTATTATCACATAAAATAGGAATACTAATAAATTTAGTCAAAATTCCAATAGAGTGTCTTTCATCCACAATACTTGTTCACAAAAACTTCCAGCAAATACATATTCTTCCTCAATAGTTGAAAAAGCAATAGAGAGTTGTTTATTACAATACCATGAGATTAATGATTTTCCTAAAAAGTGGTAGGTTCCTGAGCTACTTTTTCTAACAAATCTACAACCTCCAAAGTCAGCATTGAAATATGAAATTAAATTAAAATTGATGTTTTCCAGTAAATAAGATATTGAAAAATAGTTCCCTTTAAATATTTAAAAATTCTTTTTACAGCAATAAGATGCGATTCTTTTGGATTTTATTGAAATATAGAACAAAGACATACTGAATACATAATGTCTGGCCTGCTAGCAGTAATATATAAAAATTTACCGGTCATACATCTATATAACTTATTGTTCATTGGTGTTCAAACTTCATCCATGCAAGTCTTTATATTAGTACACATAGGAGTTGTATATATATTTCTGTTTTCTAGTCCATACTTCTTTAGTAAATCAATAATATATTTTATTTTATATTAAAAATTTCTAAAATATTTTTGATAAATCTAAAATCCAAAAAAGAAATTTATTTTTCCCATCATACTCATTTAAAATTACTTTTGCATAAGCTTTGAAAAACCATGAAAAATATTTTGATTAGAAGAACCAAAAATAACATCATCGGTATAAATATTCACAAATAAAATATTAGAAAAAACTCTTTCATTAAAAAGTGTCGGATCTTCCAAAATAACAGTAAAATAATTTTTCAGAATAAAAGAACATAATATATCATACTAAGATCTAGGTGCATGTTTAAGGACCTAAAGAGAATTAGTATGTTTAAAAATAAAATTTGGGTTTTAAGGATTTTCAAAACTATGAGGTTGCTTGCCATAAACTTCCTCCATTAAATAAGCATTTAAAAATTAATATTTAACATCCATATGATATAATTTATAATTCATATGAGATGTATAAGCTAACATAATTCTAATGGATTCTAGTCTCACTATAGGGGAAAGGTATCATCATAATCTATTCCTTCCTTTTGATTATATCCTTGGATACTAATATAGATTTATTCATAGTGGTGATACCTTGATCATCCTGTTTGATTCTAAAAACCCATTTGGTCCCTATAACTGTAGAATTATTTTGTCTCTTATAAAGTTACCGAACTTCATTCCTTTTAAATTGGTTTATCTATTCTTGCATGGATAACATCCAGATCTCATCTTATAAGGTTTCTTCTATAGTCGTAGGTTAAAACGGTGATCAAAAATGAAGAAAATTCAACTAGATTTCCTACATTTATTCTAGTTCATATACCTTTATCTGGGTCTCCTAAATAGTTTTTAAAGGATGGTTCTTTAGGGTTCTAGACTATCTTGGTAGAACACTTTTAGGTTCTTTAGTTTCATTTTCTTATGAACTCGATTGAATTTTATTTATATCACTATCAAAATCATTTTAAGGGTTTCAATTATCATGTTATCATAAGAGTCAGTGACTTCATCAGTTCTATATTTTCCTTTAATGAAGGGGTTAGTCTCATCAAACATCACTTGAATTGATTCTTTAACAATCCCTAACTTTTTATTAAACACTCTATAGACTTTATAGGTAGAAGAATATCCCAAAAAAATTTATTCATTAGATTTTGGATCAAACTTACCAAGATTGTCCATGGTGTTTAGGATATACACCTTACATCCAAAAACTTTAAAGTACTTTACTTTAGGATTTCTGTTATTCCAATGTTCATAAGGTGTCTTTTTGAAAATATGCCTAATCAAAACTCTATTCATAATATAACAGGTTGTGCTCATAGATTCTACCCAAAAATAGGTAGGTAGACTTTATTCGTTTATCATAGTCCTAGCCATTTCATGAATATTTCTATTTCTATTTTAAAAAATTTCATTTTGTTGAGGTGGTTTTGGTGAATATAAGGTTTGTTTAATTCCCAGATTTGAGAAAACAAATTCGATTCTTGATTCTAAAATTCTCCACCATGATCACTTCTTAATGAAATTATTTTAGAAGATTTTTCATTTTGAACAAGAAAAAAAACTCCTAAACACAAAAAAAACTTCACTGTTAATCTTAATAAAATAATCCCAAGTAAATCTTGAATAATCATCAATTAATACATAAGAAAATGATTTACCATCCAAACTTGCTACTCTTGATGGTCCAAAAAATCAATATGGATAAGTTCCCAAGGTTTTGATGTAGCAATTTTAAAGGAATATTTATGTTACTTTCCAATTTTGCATGAATAAAAAAATCTATTACAATAAAACATAAGACCGGGTAAGTCCAAAAATAACTATTTTTGAGAAAATTTATATAAAGAATAAATATTATAGTGTCCAAGTCTTCCATTCCAAATCCAAGATTCATTTTTCTTAGTAGATAAATAGATCACTTTTTTTTTCACAGGGAATGTAAGTCCAAAGTATAAACATTGTCAGTTATAGGTGCTCTGAACATAAGCAGTTTATCTCTAAAAACTGAATAGGAATTTTCACAAAAATCAACATAGAAACCATCATTACAAAGTTGAGAAATACTTATCGGATTTTGCCTTATTCCTTTCACATAAATTAATTTCTTAATAGATATGGTCTTTCGATCTCCAATAGTTCCAACTCTAACTATCTTTCCTTTGACATTATCACCAAAAGTGACATATCCTCCTTCTATTTCAGTCAACGTGTAAAAATCTTATGGATCTCCACTCATATTCCTTGAATATCCAATGTCTATATACCATATAGAATTTTTGTTTCTGTGGGATCTTTCTTACAAAAACATTTAAACAATTGTTTATTTTGGTACCCATACTTTCTTCAGTCCACCAGTGTTCGCTAATAGAGATATGGTTATCTAGACATGCTTTGTTTTTTTTATAATTAGTGTCATTAGATTCAACTAAGCTATTATAAATAAAGTCTCTTTTAATTCCACTTATTTGTAGATTTTTTCAAATAATTTGTTTGTTACATGTCATTTCATTCTATAGTAATAACAGATTGCACTTTTTGAGTTGGAAAAAATGTAATTATTATATAGTAATTTTTTTCCCTTACTACATATACCAAAACATTATCTTTTAATAACATTTTTACCAAGAATATCATTTAAGATATTTTATCCTTTTGTAAAAATAATATCATCACTCTTATAAGTTTCTACCTCATTTTATAATGCTGTAATCTTATTCTCATGATCAGCCCAATATGTATTAGTTGAGTTAAATTTATCAATTAGATCCTGATGTTGTTTAAGTAAAGTATCTCTTTCACTTAAAATATTTGTAAGTATGTTCTTTAAAGATTTATATTTTTTAGTAAAGGATCATATTTCTCTTCTATCATAGAACAACATGAAACTAATTTATCATTTGAATAGCTAGTATTAGAATTAGGGTTAGATGAATAATAGGCTTTTAACTTATCATCTTTAGCCATGAAGCACATATTTGCTTTCAGATTTGATTCTTCCCTTTCTAAATCATATTTTTTTAAGATGTTGGAGTCTCGAGAAACCCTCCAAGTTACCTTTATTGATCTTTTTACTTTCTGTTCATAATCTTCATTTTTATGATATCTCTTATCTGACTTCCTCTTTTCACCTTTTAGTTGCGGACAATCAGGTCTTATATGACATAATTTCTTAAATTCATAGCATCTAAATTCCCTATATTATTTCTTATCCCTATTAAAGGGATTTATGAATCCTTTTTTCTTATTATAAAACTTTCTAAACTTTCTAGATAATTGATCCAATTCCATTTCAAAATCAGATGTATCTGAATTTATTTCTTCTTGGACTTCTTACTTTATTCTTTTTTCCTTGATTCTAAGATGTTACCTTTAGAGAATTATTATCCTTTTTCACCAAGACTTTATGATCTTCAGCTTCATCTTTCATTTTAGATTCATACATCATTAGTGTTCCAATCAATTCTATCATTGTCATATTTTGGGAAAGTGATGATTGTCAAATTGTCGCTAAAATAAAATTCTATTTAGTATGTGTACTCTCATTACTTTTAATGCATGATTTTCATATTTGATAGGATCACCTAAAAATGTAATATTGTTTACTATTTTTGTAAGCTTTATAATAATTTATGTAATGCACTCTCTTTCAAGAATTATGACGGTGTCAAACTTCATCTTTGCTGTTTCATATCACATTTTTCTTATATTATATTTTTCTTTATAGGAAAATGAAGTAGTTTTTCACATTTCATATGTAGTAGGACATTTCAAAACACTATTGAACTCATCTGGTCATAATACACAAATAATATCATTCATGGCTTTTGAATTCATGTTATAATCAGCTTCAATTATAACATACAATGTTTTTGGTTTTTCAAGAATCTGATATGGGGTTTGGATTTTTGAATAATGTTTATATCCAAGATTTTTTAGATAGACGATCGTCCTTGAATTCTAGCATCTATAATTTCCACCATTAAAATAAGGAGCATGAACCATGGAAATTCCATCTCTAAGATTAGTCATTTCCATCTTTTTATAGGCCTTTAAGTTTTAGCTTGATATTAATTTATCCAAAAAAGAAACTCTCTGATACCAATTGTTTGGTCAGAATATACAAATATACACAAGAGGGGGTGGAATTGTGTCTTTTCAATATCTTTCACAATTTTTCATTTGAACATTAACTACAGTTTATGAGAATAAGAAGTTTTTATCTTCCATATGAAAATATGAGAATTGGATAAAACAAAAGAAAAAAAACATAGCTTTTTATAGTGGTTCAGGGAACAAAAATCCCATAGTCCACTCCACCATTAACTAACTCTATGTGTTTTGTGAATTTCATAATTCAGGTGCACATATCATAAGACCAATTCACAACTGAGTGTAAGAAGTTGACACCTTTATAAATAAGGCTAAAAATATAGCCTTGGTTCTTTAATAGAGAACGGAAAAACTATAGCTTAGATAAAGAAGCTGATACTCAAAAGAATCAATATAGATTTATTTGATGAAACAGAATGATTTTAACAGTTGCAATAGAAACTATTAGTAAATGGATTTTCTTCACCAGAAAAGATAAACTTCAAGAGATAGATCAATCTGATGTGATTCTCATCACAAAGCGATCTTCAAATGAAAACATCAATAAAACAATAGTAGTGAATATACAGTAAAAAAATGAATAATTATATCACCAAAGAGTATCATTTTTTTAAGATTGATCGTTCTTTGCAGCACATGAAAAAAAATTATAAAAAATTATTCTTATTTTATGAAGGAATGATCGACTCATAAATATCCAATGATTTTCATTGATATTTCAGATCCAACGAAATAGCCTCAATTATTGAAAAAATTCAACATTTAATTTACCTGTAGAGTCTAACCTCCCATAATAATATGAGCAATAATCCCCAAAAAACCCAGTTCTTTGAAAAGATCAAAACAATCCTTGAATTAGTCTTTAAATCAGACTGGAGCATTGAAATAATCATATATCAAGGACATGGATTCAATAAATCTTTCCATTAATAAAACAATAAATAATCTAGCATGAATCATAGGGTTGAACACGCAACATAGGGTTCCTTTGCGTAGCGTAGGGTTCCTTTGCGTAGCGTAGCATTCCTTTGCATAGCACAGGGTTCCTTTACAAAGTGTAGGGTTCATTTGTGTAGTGATGATGATCCATGCGTTCATCCTTTTCATTATAAAATCCCTAACATAGCATTGATTAACCTACATTCAAATTCCCGAACATAGGGTATGAAAAATAATTCTAGATTCCAACATAGGATTGTTGATCCATACGTGTGTTGATCCAAAATGTAAATATTTCAGCGTAACATAGGGTTGATACCATACATAATAGTTATCCTTTCTGCATAATGTATGGTTTAGAATAGTGTTTCCAGAATTATTTCTGAAACATTAAACTCTTCGTAATAGAATATAAAATCATGTACATTTACTCAACAAAAATTCATTAGAAAACAACAAAAGTTATTTTTAAGCATCACAAGCATCATAAATTATGGAGTATCCAGATGAAAAAATATGCCCAACATGATTGGTATGACTAAAAGTTTCCATTATAAGTTTAAAATTTTCATTTTATCTCAAAAAGTGTTACTCACTAAAAACAAAGAAAATGAACTCTGATTGAATTCATAATTTAGGAAAATGATTCATAAGTTATTTGTGACATTTATGAAGTAGTCACACATCATGCCAATTCATTATATGACTGGTATGACTCAAAATACATGTTTATAGTTTTAAATGACATTTTAGTAAAAAAAACACAGCTGGCATAATGAAAAGTGATAAAAAACATTCAGATTGTTTTGATACTTTAAGAAAATGATCTATAAGTAATTTTTGACATGTAGAGGTCAACCATACCTCAATATGATGCATATTGTGGCTGGTATAACTCAAATTTTCTCTTTTTATTTAAAATTGACATTAATTTTAGTTAAATTAATAGGTGACATACTAAAAACTAACCAAACACATTCAGATTATTTTGATAATTTATGAAAATGATCCATGATTCATTTTCATTGTGTATGAATTAACACCACATTAATATAATGCACAGTGTGACTGGTATACCTCCAAATTTTTCTTTTTATTTAACAGTGACATTAATTTAATTAAAAAGAACAAGTGAAATATTTAAAACCAAGCAAACAAATTTGGTTATTTTGAAACATTATGAAAATGACCAATCAATAATTTGTGACATTTAGGTATCAACCACACCTCAATCCAACCCATGATGTGACCGAAATGGCTAAAAGTGTATGTTATCATTTTAAAATTGACATTTTAGCTCAAAACATGTCACTAATTGAAATCTAAGAAAACACACCCTAATTTTCTTCATAATTTAGGATAGTGATTCATAAGTCATTTTTTAAAAGTATGAAGTATTCTCGCATAAAAATGATGCACGATGTGACTGGTATGACTCAAAATGCACAATTCTTACTTGAAATATAATTTTAGAAATAAAAAACACAACTGGTATAATGAAAACTGAGCAAACACATTCTTACTATTTTGATACTTTAGGAAAATAATCCACGTGTCATTTGTAATCTGTTGGAATCAACCACTCCTCAATTTGATGCAGTATGTTACCAGTATGATTAAAAGTGGTCATTATCAGTTTAAAATTGACATTTTAGCTCAAAACGTGTCACTCACTAAAAACCAAGAAAATGTGCTCAGATTATATTCATAATATAGGAAAATGATTCATAAGTCATTTTTGATGTGTGTATAGAAGTATCCTATCAAATTGATGCACGATGTGACCCGTATGACTCAAAATGTGTGTTTCTTGTTTGAAATGACATTTTCGTAAAAAAACATAACATACTGAAAACCAAAAAAATGAATTTTGATTATTTTGTTACTTTCGAACAATGATCCATCAGTAATTTGTGATTGGTAGAAATCATTCACACCTCAATCCGACACACTATTTGACCAGTATTAATCCAAAGGGGTCCTTATTTAAATTTGATATTAATTTTAGTAAAAGTAAAAGTGACATACTCAAAACAAAGAAAATACATTTGGACTTTTTTATATTTAGGAGAATGATCCATAACTCATTTGGGACATGTATAAATCAACTCCACCTCAAGACGAATATTGTTGTGACTAGTATAACTCCAAATGTGTCTCTTTTATTAAAAAATGAGATTTTATTAATTCATTCCTTCATATTAATGTTTAATTTAATTCATTATAGTATTATTAACATAATATTTGTTTTATTATATAGAGGGGATATTTTTTCCCAGGATGAGATGATTTGTTTGGCAATTGATACTAAGGGAGGATATTATTAAGAGGAGATCACAGATGCCAAAAGGTGAAATATTAATGTTGTTAACCATTTTTTGGGTAACATTAAATTTAATTATATAAAACATTGTTTGAAATGTATATAAAAGTGTTTTTTGTATATACCATGGGTGGATATGTTTTTATTCATGATGTCCATTGAATGTATATATCATTGTTTTTTGGGTGGGTTGTATATACCAGCAGGTTTTTTTGGGTGTGCTGTTATATTAATAGCACATTGCAACCAACTAGGCATTTATTATCTCTTTTTTAGCATGGATAAAGGACCCCCTTTATCATCAATTCGATTAAAAATGATTTTTTAGTGTTGTTAAAAGGCTTTTTGCGTGTTGTTAAAGGGAATATGTGTAGTAGTGATTAAAAAGTAACCATTTAAGATACACTTTAAACCAATATCCCATAACATTTACTCTAGTTTTTGTTTGTTTTTAACTTTAAATTTTGGTATTTAATTCTTATATTTGTCCTTTTTTAGGAGCAAAATATTCAGTTACTAGAGGGACTAATTTATGTGCATAAATGGGAGGAGTATCATGATGAAATTCAAGTAATAAATCTTTTAACAAGGGGAATAATAGGTCAAATTATGCATTATTATTTATCTATTTTCCATTATAAATAGAAATACACTGCTTTCTTTTTATGATATGATAAATTATGTAAAATTTATTCCAAAATGGTTTTTTTCATATTGAAATATTCTCATTAAATATGATGGTTATTGATACATTTTTCACTACCATTTTATGATGAAAATCGTCTATGAACTTCGATTGTTAACATGTACCCACTTTGAAAATTATGATTATGTGTGTTATTTATTAATAAGTAACCAATGGGTTTCACTTGTGGATGTAGTTCTTGCTAATTATGTGTAAAAATGTTTTTTGAACATTTTTTAACCCTCATACATTCTTTTCATAGTTGATTAAAAAAATATTTTCAAACTTACATTGTCAAATCATTTCCTACAACTTTTTCATTAAATATTGAAGAAAACATTGGTTTTTAAGTATAGGGGAGATGTCTTAAAATATACATAATTTTAATTCATTGAGATCCCATAAGAATCCCCTTACTATTTTTTGAAATTGTGAGTTTTTCATCTATACTTATGAATTTTCACTAGGTGAAATTGTTTCTATGATATGAGGGTTGTGATTCCACTTTGGGGAGGTTAAAATTTAATACCACTTGGATTTAATTAGGTAAATCATTTGTATTTTCATGTTGTAAAAAATATATATTTGATAAAATCTTGAGACAATGTTATACAATAATCATTGAATTTGAAATTTTTAATTAGAATTTAACTCATAATATATGAATTCAAATGAATTATGAAATGTAAATACTAATCCAGGTTTAACACATTCTTTCATTCTTTTCTTTTTGTATTCATCAAACTTTTGGATGAGTTATTTATTCTAGTAATAAATTTACAATCCACCCCATTGAATGGTCAATATATTTATTATGTCTTATTTAATTATATGAGTAACCAGGAGGTAAAGAGGAGTTTTAACTTTTTTTGGATGGAAATTTATATTTAATAATTATCATTAAAGTTTTCAATTTATATCATTTTTTATAAAAAAGTAACCAATTATTCACTGAAGAAGTTTAATTCGAGTGGGAATTAAAATTTCACTAATTGAGAGGACCAATGAGGAAAAATCAATTTGAAAGTAAATTCATTATGGAATTTTAGTTTCTCTACTTTGAGATTTAATTTCAATAATTCAATGTGACTAAATAATTCTTGAGGACAAACAATGAGTTAAGTGTGGAGGAATTTGATTTAACCTTTAATTGTAGTGTTTTTGGACAATTGTTCTTGTACTAATTATGTATATTAATATGTAAATTAGTCAATTAATGGTTATTTGTCATTTTATTTCTATTTTATAGTAGATCTAGTTAATTAATGAAGTAATTATAATTATTCATTATTTTTTTTATTCAAATGTTCATCTTTTGAATTATTTATTTTTTTAATTTAGAATTTTCTTTCGACTATTTATTTTTTCTAGGTTCTTTGATTTTTTTAAATTTTTGTGATATTTGTATTGATTATTCATATCTTTTTCTATTTATGTTTTTAGATCATTTATATTTGGTTGGGTGACTCTATTATTTTCCAAATAAGACACACTGATATTATGAATAATTAGTGATTGAGGTATGATTTTTTGGGTTGGGATAAACCAAGGTAATGCCGAAGTTCGTTGGGAATTAGTAAGCCAAGGAAGAGCAGTGCTGGTCAAAACTGACTATAGTCAAGTTGCTCAATTTTGATTAAGTAGTGAGGAAGCTTCCATGCCACCGATTTTAGAACTGAAATTTTCTGAAAATTAAGATAAAGAATAGGTTGAGCATGATGTGTTTCATTGAAGTTTATTTTGTATCTAGTTAGAGACAGAATCAAAGGGCCACTGAGATCCCTAAATCAAACGAAGTCATTGGATGTGATGTTTTTTTCAACTAGATATGGTGATTTGTACAAGATAAATAATAATAATTCAACATCTACGGAATTATGTTGAGATCAGATGAACCAACTAGAAATAAAAAATCGTGGTCGATGGAATTTTGAATAGCCGACTGTTGCATCCTTGAGAAGATCAGCTGAAGTTGCATGATAGATTCTAAATAATTAGAATGAGTTTAGGATTATATGATGATTATATAATTCAGGTTTTTGGTTTTTAGGTTTGTGATTTAGTGATGATTTAGGGGTTTGGTTGTTCTTAATTTCATGGTAATGAATTTTATTTTTCATGCACTAAAGGTGTTCAATGGAATCTATAAAATCCCTCCTTCAACTTGTTGTCTTGAGAAGGTGGGAGGATACTACATGTCTTTAAGAGACATTCCCAAGGTGTCAAAAACCAACAATAAATGCTAAAGGGGTTTAATACATGTGGGGGATGATTTCCTATTTAAGAATAAAACAAATAACTAAACAAATTACATCCAAACAATCCACTAAATGATGCATGATAACCATGAATGAAAACCCAACATTTCATTTATCAAAATAAAACAAGAAACCAAGTACCCGTGTGGAGGACTAAAAAAGAAAAGTAAACAGTGGATGAAAAACTAATAAAACTCCAAGAAAACCACAAACTCAAATCTCCACATGATCGATACTATAACTTATCCAATGAACCCACATAACATGAGGTAGTGATAAAGATGTGTGATACTTTACCTTTTCCCATGTCCCAGTAGATGACATCTGTGAAAGCACCAATGTTCCAAAGAAATAGTGAGTACAAAAACTCAATAGGTTTTCCCCAACGACTTCCCTACTCACGCCACTAGGATAGAAGAGTTAGAAACAATGTATACAAAAAAATTTCCAAAAAAAAATTATAACTAAATATAACCAAGATCTAAAATATTTTATAACAAAAAAACATCAAAAATAGTTTATAAATAAATATAAACAAGTTCTAAAATATTTAATAACTAAACATAATAACATAAAAAATAGTTCATAACTAAATATAAACAAGAACCATATGAACCAATTTTCCAATGATAACCATTGTTCAATTAAAGTAACCAAACAATGCTTGAAACCCATTCCAGAAGTTCCATTTTCAATAACCATTCCATTCCACAGAACCGAACCACTAACTATGCATGCTTCATTATGAGAGCTCCATACTCATGATCAGCCTCCAATTGATCTACCTTGTCATCACAAGGTAATTATTTCCCATGTTATATTACACCTTTGGTACCGAGAACAAGGCCATATTTTATCCAAGCCCCATAAATGAAATATGAACACACACTCAAGTATGCCCAAAAAACATTGCAATATTCCACAAGACAAAAACACTTTAATAAAACAATCATTTTATTGAAATCCATTCTCTAGAAAACCATTTCAAAAATACAACGATTTTTTTAAATTTACATTTTTAAATCAAGAAACTGAATCACTTTTCATAACAATTTACCAAAATTCCACAATTTCACCAAAAACGATAAATCACCACTAAAGAGGATTTATATCATACTTTTCACCCAAATTTCATAATTAATCTCAATCAAATAAACCAATTTGAAACTAATCTAATAAATCCTTGAATGAGGAGTCGAGAGTGAATCCACTTACCTTGAGAGTTGTGGAAAAAAATGATAAACGACACGAAAAGCATCCAAAAAAATGAGTTGAATCTCCACAAACCCACCTTAGGTCTCTTCCCATAACATAAATAATACCAAATATAAAATTATTTGGCATCCAAAACCTTAGATATATCCATATAGGATGTATATCTAAGAAAACGATAGAAGATAATAAGTAGATCTAAGAAACACGTCAAGAACGATGACGAAACAACATACCACAATGAACCAAATTCTAATATCCAAGGGAAGCCTTCAGATCACCTCTAGATTAATGATAGGACCTTCCTTGACATTTGGGGAAGAAAAATGATGGTTTAGTGATGAATAGGATGAAAAATGTAACACTTAGAGGCAAAAAAATGTTAGATCCACTTTTTAAAGAGGTGGTTTTGACCCAAAACATTTAGTCGCATGGTTATGAAAACTATGTGATAATCATGAATTAGCCAGTAACATGAGGGTGGCCCTTGCACAGTCTACTCGCATGGTCTCCAAAATGTGTTCCAACTATGCCAAAGACACTGATTCAAAATGACCAAATCCATTTTTCAAAGTGAATAGTTTATCTTTAGAGTTTACAAGGTTAGGACAAACCATGACTAGCCTGTGCGCATCCCCTTTATCCCATATCTCACTATGTACGGTTTCCTACTACTGTTTCACGATTTCCATTAATTGTGGACCACCCGTACACCTGTAGGAAAGCCCCTAAAAAATTGAAAAAGGTCCCTAACCCTTCCCAAACATAACCCATATATGTTACACACATATAATGCCTAAATAAATGGTTACTTACCAGAAATAGGGGTACTAAATTCGCCCCACCATTGGTATTTCCATCCTTATAAAGTTGAAAACCATTGTTTCCCTAAAATATTTTCGACCATATCTTATTCATTTCCTTCTCACATTCCCAAGTATCTTCCTAAAATTGACCATGTTTCCACAAAAACCGCATTAGGATGATGCTTCTCACTTTTTCAATTGAGATACATGGAACATATTTTGCACCACACTAAACCAAGGTGGAAAATCCAACCAATATGTCACCTCTCAAACCCGTTCTAGTATCTCAAAAGTGCATATGTATCGAGGAGATAACTTTCCATACTTCCAAAACATTCAATGTCCATGCCTTGGAGAGATCATTAAGAATACATGGTCACTCACTATGACTGAAAACAACCATCAATGATGATCCACATACAATTATTAATGACTATGTGCTGTCTCCATTCACTTCTTGGTCAACTGAATCTTCTCTAATGTTTCTTGGACAAGGCTTGAAAAAACTAGTGAAGTCTCACTTATTTCCACCCAAAAAATGGAGAATGATAATGACACCTATACAATGCTTGATAAGGATCCATATGTATCAAGTCCTGATAGCTATTATTATATGAGAAATCACCAACAGCACGCGGTCTTCCCATGAGCCACCAAAATGCATTACATAATCCCACAACATGTCTTACAATGTTTGTATCATCATTTATGATTGTGCATCTATCTGAGGATGATACACTATACTAATAGTCAACTAAGTCCTAATGGATTTATGTAAGGATATTGTAATGACCCGAATCCATAGCCCCTCCACTGGTGCCCCAAACCCGGTTCGCCACATGATTTCAAGCGTATTTCCCCGAACGCCAGAGGCTGGCGACTAGTAGAGAGGGCCTTGGTGAGTCGGTGGGGAAACTATGCCCTCATTCGGTAAGGTATACTGTGAAAACCAACAGTCAACATCGGAAGCAGTAACCACATGCATAACAGAAGAAACCAAACAGCGGAAGCAATGAATATATAGAAATGATGACAATGATGCAGTAGGTACAAGTATCTATGGAAAGCAGCAAAGACAACAACATGCTGGAATACAACTGAAAAAAAGTGCAAAAGAAAAAAAAACTCCTCAGCATCGCGAGCCCTAGCTCGGTCCCATGCTCTCCAGCTCCAGCGCAATCAAGAACCTGTAGTAGAAGGCCACATTACCTTATCTATACCTGCATCAACATAGTCTGCTTTGGCCCAAAAGCATGGCCCAAATAGGGTGTGAGATACAATCCCAGTAGGAAATCACCCAAAGACTTATGCCTAACAGTCAATGAATACAAGGAATGTAATAAAACAAGAATAAATAAAAAAGGAAAGCACAAGCAGCTACAATCCATAGTTCTAACAAATGAAGTACACAAGTAAGCAGCCAGCTACAAGAAGAAAATAGGTAACCCTCTGGGTAGCTCTCACAGCCTAACCCCTATGGTTAAACCTATAACTACCAGCAACCCTCTAGGAGGCACACACAGTCTCACCCCTCTGGTTAAGCTTTGAAAATAATAGACTCAATGGGGAAGCACTCACCGTCAATTCCCCCTATAGTCTTGTATCGTGCTAAAGGCTCTCTGGGGAAGCACTCAACATTTATTCCCCCTGTGGCTCGTGTAGAGGAACTACAGACTCTCTGAAGAAGCACTAAACGTCAATTCCCCCTCGTGGTCTCGTATCATAATTAAAAGACACTCTGGAGAAGCCCTTCCGTCAATTCTCCCTTTGGTCTACTACTCTAGGTTCTCACAGTCCTGAGTGAAACTAAACATGCTCAGCATGCGTGTACATCGTCCAAGTAACCTCAACAACTACTTGGCTATCAACTAAGGCTCAACAGCAAAACAAGGCAAATGTCCACAATCCTACAACTAGGAATGGCAACTGAAAAAACGCTAAACAGGCAGAATAAGCATGGAAAACATCCAAGGTACAGTAAAGCTACCATAATCACAGTCAAAACATATACTCTAGAAATCAAGAAAATCAGGCAATACAACAAGGAAAAAACAGGAACACGTAATACCCCGTTCAAGGGTATTGGCGGAATTTGCACAAAATATTCATCAAATTTCTATAGAAAGACACAAACCACCTACCTCGATCCTAGGAGATCGATATAAGTGAACCACGATGACAGATTCCCCTTGGAACGTCTTAGATCTGAGAAAAAACAGAAAACACTCAACCTACGATAACTTGAAAACCAGGAGGAATCAAGAAACAAGACTCAAGTAGAAGGGAGAGTTCACCACTGTGATTATAATGCAATCAACCACGCTCGAATCGGAGAACGAACGAAGAGGCGGGAGCTCGTCAAATGTCCTACCTTACGGTCGCTCTCGAGCGGACGAAATCTGGAGAAGAAGATGAAATTGGGGGTTAGGCGCGACCCCGGTCCGTTTAGTGAAAAAAAGAAAGTACAAGATGTGTACTTTTAGAGTACACGGCGTGCACTGGGTCCTTTCCATACACTGCCAAAATCGGCCTCCCCGTCACCCCTACACACCGTGTGTGTGGCCCGAGCACGACCAACACACAGCTTCAAGCCGGATCAGAGTACACGGCGTGTACACACAAAGTACACAGCGTGTACATTGAAAATTTCTAGAAAATTCATTTTTCTTAAAAAATACAAAAAAAAAGGAAAAACATACCTGAACGAAGATCCGAGTTCTTACAGATTTCAAGAAATGAGATGTGAAACGTGGATCTCTAAATGATACGATCAAAATTAGTATTCCATGTATCTTTTGTAGGATCGAAATAATGAATGTAGATTCTCAATATAAAAGAGAATAGGTGAATTTTATACTTTAAAATATTCCTTTGGAACTTTTAATGATTGTATAAAACCTTCTATTGTTTAATAGAGTTAAACAAGGTAAATTCACAGGACCTATTAGTTCTACAAACATGCTATATTCCAGAAATATGGTTCCGGAAATGAAACATAACAAAATCTTACAAGGGAAAAGATTATACCTTAAAGTTTATAGAATCTTACTAATCAGAGTACATGTATAAGAAATTATAAGATAGTTATACATTTCTTATTAATCAAAATACAGCCGAAAACAAACTTGAAACAATGCAAGTAACATGTAAGAAATTATTTAACCCAAAGAGTAGGGTATCCGACAAACTTGGATAAAGGTCCCTTGATTTATACATTCACAAAAGTCTGTCTTACCCACACCAGGGTAAGCCCTCTATATGAATATCAGAGTTTATCTCTCTATCCCTACATGCCCTCGAACTTCAAGGTAGTCAGCACCTCTGTCTTCCTATACTCATAATCCCTTAATTATACACAACAAAAATCGGATTTTCACGAAGAAATCTAAACAAGATGTTCAGTACGCACAAATCATGAGAGTATCTCTCTCTAGAAGTCACTTAAATGGAATGTAATCTCTATATTGATCAAAAAGTATTGAGATCATTCAAATGAGCTCCTATTTATAGGCACATCTTCAACGGCCAGCTCCCTCCTCTAACGTTCATATTTTTTCTTGAATTTCAGAGGGGATTATACACGTTTCACTCAAACAATAGTTAGTTAGTAACAGAATGAACGACAACGTTTTATAACTATAACAAGGGGAAGAAAAATATGGTTTCTCAAAAAAATCTAATTTTCCAGAGTCTAAGGAAAATAATGTTTGGAGTATAAGAATATTCAGATTCTATTTTTCAAGGAATTCATGATCTTAATTCTGTAGACTCTAGAGTCTAAATTATGTGGAATTTGAAGTCTGAATTCTATAGAATTCAGAACCTGAATTCTAAGGAATTCAAAGTCTGAATTGCAAGGAATTTGGAACTCAAATTTTAAGGAATTCAGAGACTGAATTCTAAGGAATTCAAAGTCTGTATTATAAGAAATTTGGAGTGTGAATTCTACAGAATTTTGATTGTGAATTATATGGAATTCAGAGTCTGAATTTAAGAGAATTTAGAGTCTTAATTTAAGAGAATTTGGAGTCTAAATTTCAGAGAATTTGGATTCTAAATTTCAGAGAATTTGGAGTCTGAATTTCAGAGAAATTGAAATCTGAATTTTAGAGAATTCCGAGTATAAATTTTAGAGACTTCAAAACCTAAATTCAGATCCAGAAAACATAATACTCTATATCTTAAGTATTATGGAATTTTTAGGTTTTAGATGAGAAACCTAATTTTTCACTTAGAAATAAAAAGAGTTATATTTAGAGAAACTAAAATATGAACAATGAAAACATGGTAAGGATAAATTTTCCTTGGGGAAGGAAAAGTTTCCATATTAAGAAAAAAACATAGGGGAAATGAAATTTTCCTTAAGATAATGTGTTTGTGATTTTCAAAATAAGATGGAATGGAAAATTCATAAGGGAACCTTTTTGATTCAACAATCCACCCCCTTTTGGAAAGCGCAATCATCCTTACGAAAAAGAATATAAGGAATTAGAAATTTCAATGGTTTTTAAATAATAACTAATCTCCCTTTACTTATGGATCAAAGTGAATAGGACTAACTCCCCCTTAGGATTTGGAAACCCTAAGGATTGTATTCTTGATTACTTGAATGAGACTTTACATTTTCTTACATACAAAAATCTTCACAATGAAAACTCCCACTGAGATGAACACCCCATTACTTAGGAAACTTTGTTCTTCCATATAATTTTTTCTTCAAAATCTGATCTTGACTTTGCATGGAAAATGGGAAATCTCAATCTTAAACCAGGATTTTTAAGGCCATCTAAATGGGATTTTCTATTTAATCCTAATTCACAGAAGAAGAGAAATGATCAGGTATGGGTTAGGTTCTTCGATTTAAATTGGGTTTTTGGCACCCTCAAATACTTAATGACATTGCTGTTTGTATCAGCACTCTACTGAAAATCGATCAAAGAATTCTTAATGGTGACCTGGGTATATATTCTAGGTTGTTAATTGACATTAATCTAGAACATCAACCTCCAAAAACCCTGGTTTTCACCACTCAAGGATATAGAACTGTGGTTAAATTTTAATATGAGTGACTTTCTGAATATTGTGATTTGTGAAAGATAGTGGGTCACTCTATACATCAATATAGGAGAGTGCATAACCAATATACACAACCTAATACCTGTGGGTGGAATGAAGTAAGGAGAAATAGAAGTGGCAAGGATCAATTTGGCACCAAATCTGACCCACCCAAGAAAAAGGAAGAAGTATGGGTTGCTAAAAGCAACCCATTTGCTTGCCTTGAGCCTATCCAAAATAAATCCAGGGCAGAACTTGCTGATGAACAGGATTTGGAAACCCTACTTCAAATTCTTAAGAAGCAAATTCAGGAAGATGTTATTGACATCCTCTCCCATCTACTAGATCACAGCAACCCTGGAAATTCTGCATTTGACAACACCTCTACTTTCCCTACAACTATAGGTCCTCCAATGTCTATCAGACCCATTACATCTGCCACTTATGATGGTATGAGCATCAACAACAATCTCACTCACACACATGGAAAGGACAAGGCCCCTGATATACATTCACATAAAGAAATTTCTGTCAAACAAATAGTGGTAGAACCTAATTATAAAGCAGATTTACTGTCCTCGCCATGTGCCAACACCAGTAGCCAGAAAGTTGATAAGCCTAGTTCCTTACAAACCACTACAGAGCAAGCTGAATTAAAGAAACAGATGACGACATCTACTGCTCCCATCCATGAAACATTTGGAATGCTGGACAGCAATGAATTATCTACACAAACAGATTCAACCAACACCATTTCTGCCCATCCAACTGATTCTCAGACACAGAAACAGTTTATTGAAGCTTCCCACACAAAGGGACCTGTTTGTATTGTTAACAACCCTTTAACATCAACTGCTGTTACATAAAAACAGATTGATGAACCTGCCTTCACAAAGGGATCTGTTTGTAAACAGACTCCCTTTTCTACCAATCTTCCTTCTCAAACCCAAGATATAACTCCGAATGTCCCTACCCCCACACTGCCCATGCAACCTTCTGCACATACAAAGCATGGAAATTCTCAAAAAGACCATCCATCTGGAATGGAAACCAGGTCTATGACCTCGACCTCCAAAAAAAGAGGGGACAACCCCACAAAAAAAAGTCTGAATGAATATATTATTCTGGAATTTTCAAGGCATTCCCAACCTTGACACTCTAAATGTTCTTAAATGATTTTTCAGCACACACTCTCCAAAAATTATCGCCATTGCTAAACCTAAAATCGACATTAATTCTCGATCACATCAAATCCCTTATGGGTACTCATTCCTTAGAGCTTGTAATAATGACACACATACTAAATCCTTATGGCTCCTTGATCATTTATCCTTACAGAATGTTACGTTACACTCCTATTCTAGTCAAGCTATTACATGGAATTTTTTATTTGATAACACACATGTTTCTTCTACATTTATCTATGCCAGTAAAAGCTATCAAGAGAGGAGAGAACATTGGAAGGATATCTCACAACTCAATGACAATATTTGACATCCGTGGTTTATCACAGGCGACTTCAATGCTATATTATCTTCCTGTGAAAAATTTGGACCTGCCCCTACCTCTATTTACACTCTGGAATTTAAGACCTGTATTGAACAGAACAATCTTACAGAGGTTAATCTTTTAGGTTCTAAATTTACATGGTATAGAAAACATTAAAATATAAGTGTTTCTAGAAAAATAGACAGAGCCTTCTCCAACTCACTTTCCCTTAACAAATGGGATAACATATCTAGTATTACTTTGGTGAGAATTGCTTCTGATCATCACCCCATTCTCCTATCCTCTCTTTCCATAAGAGAATCAAAAGGGACCCTCTCAAATATAAAAACACTTGGTCCTCTAATCTTGAATGCATTAATGTTATTTAGAACACTTGGGAAAAGATGTTGGGTCAAACTGACTCCTATGCTTTCTCGATGAAGCTTAAAATTTAAAAATAAACCCTCAAAAGCTGGTGAAAAACCAAATCTTCAGAAATAGATTACAACATCAATCTTCTGGAAGCTGATCTAAATGAACTTCAAAATGACAACGCTTCTTCCATTTTTGATCAAAACTCACAACATGAAATCAATATCTCTTCTAAGCTCAATTCCTTACTCAATCTCAAAGATAATCTTAAGAAACAAATTTTTAAAGCTAATTGGAACAATGATTGGGACAGAAACACCAAATTCTATAATGCTCTTCATAGGATCAGAAAATCCTATAGACCCCTAGCATTCTTTAGAAAGGGAAATCATATTATGGAAAATGAGGAAGACATAGCCAACTTCCTTATCTCTCACTTCCAGGATATCTTCAATGGGGATAATATTGATAAATATTTAAGACCTGATATCATCCCCAATCATGTTACTGAGGAAGAAAACTTTATTCTTAACAGCATACCCTTTGACCATGATATTAAGGACACAATATTCAGCCTTAACCCAGATAGTGCTCCTAGACACGATGGTTTTAATAATGGATTCTATCAATAACATTGGGATATCTTGCAGAAAGACGTTTGTTGTTTGGTCAAAACATTCTTCTCCAAAGGCATTCTTCCACATGGTCTGAATTCTCAATTCCTCGTGCTTATTCCCAAATTTGAAAATGCTAATGAGATTCAAAACTTCAGACCTATTGCTCTCATTAACTCTTTATTTAAAATCATTACAAAACTAATCTCCAACATAATGACCTCGATCTGTAATAAAATTATCTCTTGGAATCAATTTGGCTTCATAAAAGGAAGATCTATAAAAGACTGCATTTGCCTTGCCTCTGAAATCACAAATATTCTTAGTAAAAAAATGTATAGGTGGAAATGTAGCTATTAAGCTGGATATCAAAAAATCCTTTGATACCATTGATTGGAACTTTATATAAAATGTTCTTTCACACTTTGGCTTTAATAATGTTTTTATAAATCAAATAAAGTTTTTATTCAACTCGGTTCACATTTCCATTATTTTAAATGGTTCTCCTAGAGGTTACTTTAAGTGCACCAAAGGTGTCAGGCAAGGGGACCCTCTCTCTGCGATTCTTTTTTCCATTGCGGAAGACTATTTGAGAAGGCTCATATCCCTAGAGGCTAATAAACGATCCCTTAAATCCATTATATCCTCTAGGAATGTTAATGCTCCCACACATCTTCTTTATGCAGATGGAAATATTCTATTTACTCAGGTTGAAAAAAGGAATATTATTAATATTAAAGACATTCTTTTACACTACCATGAAATTTTTGGCCAGCACATTAACTGGAATAAATCCTCTATCATTTTTAGCAAAGAGTTATCCATGGATAGGAAAAATTACATTTCTAATATTCTAGGCATCAAAGAGAGATCTTTTTTCCTTTGCATACCTACGAGTACCTATTTTATGGGGTATGCCTAAGGAAAATCATTTCTCCCACATTATAGATAATACCCTTCATCACCTATACTCCTAGAAAGGTAAGACACTTTCTATGGATGGAAGGATCTGTTTGGTCAAATATACGATCATTTCGAAACTAGTATACTATATTATGGTTTATAAATGGCATAAAAGTCTTTTGAATCACATTAATACTGCTATTAAAAACTTTTTTTAGACTGGGAACATTTTAGAGAGAAATATTGTGACCATCCCTTGGACCACTTGTTGCAAACCGGAAGACAAAGGGGGGATTGGCATCAAGAACATTGCTAAATTCAACGAGGCTCTTCAAGCCAGAATTACTTGAAACATCATTCACAATACCTCTAACTCTATGGATTTACTAAGGGATTGCTTCATGGAAAAACTCAAAAGAAATTACTCTTTTTCTCTAAAATCATCTATATGGCCCTCCATCAAAAGCTCTTTCATCTCCATCATGACCAATTCTAGATGGATGTCCAACAAGGAATCTAAACTAAAATTTTGGCTTGATAATTGGACTGGTTCTCCCTTGATCTCACTGTTAGAAAATAACTATGACCCTCCAAATCTCCAAGATACCATTGATTCTATCAATACATCTTCAAACATTTCCCTTCCCGAGAATATAATACAAATTGTAGACAATTAACACTATACTTCTACTAAGGATTGCATTCTTTGGGAACCTGCTCATAATGGGGTATTGAACTCCAATGATTTTTATAAACACCATTTCCATAATGTTGATAGCCACTACACCTAGATTGATAACTATAATAAAGCCTAGATCAATCCTTCTAGATTTACTCTTATCTGGCGCATTGCTCATCATAAACTACCCACTGATAATTGTTTGCAAAAACCCGGGATTTCCCTCTGTTCAAAATGTCGTATGTGCAATCAGCATAGGGAAGACATTAACCATATTTTTCTCTCATGTGATACTGCTTCTTACCTTTGGCACTATATTGTTGACATGTTTGAATGCAGGTGTATTTATTTTGACAGCATTAATATGCAGATTCAAAGATGCACAGAGTGGACTACCTCTAAGATAATCAAAAACCTTTGGCTCACAGCTATTGCAGAACTTCTACACGTCATCTGGTATGGAAGAAATGATTTTATTTTTCGTACTAATTTTTCAAAATCAATGCAGGTAAAACAAAAATTTTAATGGCCATTCAAGATGCGTCTTCAATCTAAAAAGACACTTGCAGTTCTTCGGTCAGAGACTTTGAAATTCTCAGGCGTGTCGAGGTCAAGGGGAACTATCCTCATCCCCATTATACCATTGAAGTTTTCTGGACCCCCCTCTTCCAGGTTGGATCAAAATAAATGTGGATGGCGCTTCCAAAGGCAATTTGGGACCACCATGTTATGAAGATATTTTCAGAAATCACATGGACTAGGTTCTTGGATGTTTCTATGGATCATGCGGCCTCTCTACTTCTCTTGAAGCTCAGATGATGAGCATTATACAAGCCATATCTTTTTATAGAATGCACAATTGGAACAATATATGGATTGAGAGTGATTCTATGACAATCATCCAAGCAATCTGGAACGACACCACTCAGCTCACTTGGACTCTCACTTCCTAATGGACGGATTGCTTAAACTCTATGGTTGGCCTCAACTTCATCGCCACACACATATATCGGGAAGCCAACCGTATTGCTGACGTACTTGCAAATATTGGTGTTAGTCACGAGCTTCTTTGGATGGATGACCTTCCCTATAATCTCATTCCCATATATGCTAGGGATGTATGTAAAATCCCCTACATCAGACTCATGTAATCCTCTATTTCTCTCCCCCTTCTTTTTATTAATAAAAGCTCCTTTTACCTCAAAAAAAAAACTTGGCCACTTTCTAGTTCATACCATTCCACCAAAACTATGCTTTTAAAGCCGTATAAATTTTCAATATTCTTGGATGAATATCCCATATCAATTGATGATGTGAAATTATATGTTTCTCTTGAAAAACCATAGGTACAACCATCTGATATTGAAACCACAAAACTGAACTCCTACACAAACTCCATCCACTACAACATAAATTGACTTTAGCGGTGATTTTTTAGCGGCGGTTCAAAAAACCGCCAGTAACCTTTTTTTAAAATGGTTTCACAGCGATTTATAATAAACCGTCCTGAAACCATCCCTTTTATTACACTCCCAACCCTTCCCCCTGACCCCTAGCCCAATTCTCCCCCAACCTCCCGTGACCCCACTGCCCCCCTTCTCCTGACAACACCCTGCAACACCCCTTCTCTCGGGGACCCCCGACAAACCCCCCAATAACCCCCACGACCCCCGGTTCAGTGACCCCCCTTCTCCCAGCAACCCCCCTTCTCCCCCGTGACCCCCTGCGACCTTGCAACCCCACAACCCCTTCTCCCAGTGAGTTTACTATGAGAAAGTATTGTTTAGGATAATTATTAATGTTTAAATTGAATTCATATTTATTTTGTTCTATTTATGAATAAAACATATCAGTTCAATTTATCTTGGGTAAATATAGTTTAGTTTAGTTCGATCTAGTTTTGTTCAGATCAATTTGTATTGGTCTATTTTGTTTTTTTTTCAATTTATAGTTATTTAGTATTTTTTAGGTAAATTAGTGTTTGGAAATATTGAATAAATATGATTTAGTTCATTTCAATTCAATTTTATAATTTTTTTTCATTTTATTTAGTTGAATTTGGTGCAGTTAAATGAAATAAAATAAGATTTATATTATTTTCATAACTATTATTACACTTTAATTCATTTAAGGTTTGATTGTATTCAGTTTGAGTCAATTTAATTTTACTCTCGATAGGTTGGTTCATAATTTTTATGGTTTGTTTGATCACTTTTTCTTTAATTTGAAAAATTGTGACACATTTTAAAGTAGTGATTGTCAATATGAATATTTATAAGATATAAAATTAAATAATTTAAATGTTTTATAATGGTTTTTATTAATTTTATACGAGGGTTTATTTTATAAAATTCAATGATTCAAGTGTAATGATTTAGGTTAAACTCGTCCAATGAAATAGTTTTTAATATAAAATGATTTTTGAAGTTTTAACTCATTCGAATAAATTTATGCAGTCAGTGTATATGAGTGGAGATTTAATGGTCTTAAAATTATTAGTTTTAGTAAATACCCTTGTAATTGATTGGTTAGACCATGAAATGATCTTACAAGAAATGGGTTTCTAAATTTTTGATTTCAAATGGTTTGAAATAAATGTGTACATATAATAAATAGTCTTTTTTAAAATTTTGTAAAGGTTATGGTTGGTTGGTTGTAATATTTTTTAGATCAATTTTTTTCAAATATTTCATATTTATTTCCTATTTTTGGACATGTCATTGTATTTTAGTTTGGTAAAATAGGTCTGAGGAGACACCGAATATTTACTACTTAGATTTAGATCTATTGTTTTGGATCAATACATGCCATTCTCGGTTTTTGTGTTTCATTTTGACTAAATTAATTTTTATTTGGTTTTGTTAGGTTTAGTTTTTATGGGTCAATTGTGTTCACTTCTGTTAAATTCAATTAAATTTTATTTATTTTTTTCAATTCTAATCATGTTGGATTTGGAATGTTAAATATGGTTCGAGTCATTTCTTTTGCATCTATTTTTATCTAGTCTTGTATTATTTTTCTATATTCAGTGAGTCTTAAATGTCTTCAGTTCTATATTATATTGTTCATTTAGATTTGGTTCCTTTCAATATGGTTTAATTAAATTAATTTGTAATAATTTTAAAACTAATAGATGTAGAAAACATTGTATTGTAAGAGTATATGATAGAAAAAAGAGTGTGGGGGTGAATTTCTATTTAAAATACTAAACTAACTTAAAACCCAAACCACATTTGTTACAGTAATAAAACTCAGAGATTATCTAATGATTAGAGTATAGGTATAAGACTTATAAGTCATCCAATAAATCAGAGTTACATAACATACTTACAAACAATCTAATTGAAAAAATATTAAAAATTTAGAAACATAAACATTGTAATATAAATTTTACATAGGAATATAAAACTTGTTAAAACAAGTAATATGAAACCTATTCATATTGAATCTATTAATTCAAGTTGGTAACGATCAGGTTGGTTATGGAAATAATTATTTGGGGCTTGGTGAGTCTATTGTTGGTTTCTAAAGGATTTTATCAATTTTTTTAAAGAAGTAGTTTCCCCTTGTGTTTCCAATGATAAAAATAATTTTGATTGTATGTATGTGTGCTCTAGGGTGGTAGAGTCATTTTAAGATTCATGTTTGGGGTTTTTATAGAAAAAAGTGGAGGATGGTGTTTGTTAAGAGAGGGGATCTATTTTTTCCATTTATTGTCATATGGTTAATAGGAATAGATGCCTCAGGTTGAGAGTTGTGTTATCATGTCTGTTGAGTTATTGTGTGAAGCTTTTTGATGGGTTGTTTATGTTTTAATTTAGAGATGGGTATTCCCATCTTTATTATTCATTGTCGAATGATTTGATTTATTGTCATCAAATGGATGATTGTTTTGGTTCCCAACTACTTATTGTAGTTTCTATATGCTCAATTGAGTGTATCACATTGTGATATCTTATGATTGATCATTGAATACCATGATTATGTAGTTGATAATGTAATTGACATTGAACTCATGGGATGAGTATTGATGTTGGTTTATGGGATAATGGAAACTATGGGATGAATAGATTAATGATCAGAGGATTATTTGATGGAAATATAAGAATATTAATGTAAAATAATAAATCTAGCTGGATCTACTGAATGAAATTTATTAAATAAGAACTTTTATTGAATTTAACAAATGAGTGGATAGTAATATCTCTTTACTATGTCAAAATGTTTAATGGTAATGAATCATGATACTTATCTTCATGCATTGAATGTAGTCACTATTGGTGCAGTAAAAAATTAATTGGATACCAAGAACCCTCAATAAAAAGTGAATAGGAAACAAAAAAGTACATCCATGCAAACCCGAGTTCATGCCAGGCCTACTCTACTAGAACAAAATTCACACCAAGCCTAGTTTGGAAGTGCATGTCAAACATTATAGGCCAAATAATGACCTTACTATACTTAATCCCAAGAATATAAGATCTAATATAGCTCCAACATGTGCAGTTCCTCGTGTGAGCACATCCAAAATAATATGAATTTCACTACAACATAGCACATAAACTTGAGAATATTCTACTCAAATAAGTACAAGTATGTTATACCTACTTTATGATCAATGGATCATCTCTATTATATTATGTTTTTTTAATCTTACAATATCATATATATGAATCTCTTTTTATATTTAGTAGTAATTATGTGTTTTATGTTTTTTTAATATTGTGTAGGAATATTGTGATATACATGGATAAAAGCTGGATCACATTACTAAGGAACACACCTCAGTACATTAGGGGTTTGACGGAGTTTTTAGATTTTGTAATTTCTAATCGATCTGTTGAAGGGAGAATAAGATGCCCATGTCCTAAATGTAAATTTAGAAGATGGTTGAAGAGAGATGAAGTTTATGAACATTTAATATTTAAGAAATTCCCTGATCAATGTTTGTGTTGGATTGGGCATAGAGAATCGAACATTATAGAAAGATTGATCACTGATGATAATTCACAAAATGAGGCCCCAACTTCATCAAAAATGGAAAACGAAATGCAAAACATCATAAATGATGCATTTGGAATTGAAAGAAACCACTATCAACATCAAAACACAACAGAACAACTAGATGAGGGTGCTACAAATTGCAACGTGACAAGTGGTGTTTTTGAGACTATAACACAACCAAATCAAGGTTGTAACATATCATTGAATCCTCATATTTATTATGAGGAAAAATTTAAAGAGAAAACTTCATTGATGAAAACGAGTTTCATGATTTAGTTGACGATGTAAATCAAGAGTTGTATAGTGGTTGTTTGAAATTTTTAGATCATTCTTTTCTACTAAAGTTGTACCATATCAAATGTCTATGTGGAATTACAAATAAAGAAATGTCTATGATATTGAAATTGAGTCATGATGCACTTCTTGAATAAAAAATCCCCGAGTATTTTTACGGTATGTAAAAAGTAGTTAACAGGCTTGGTCTGAATTATACAAAAATACATTCATTTCCCAATGACTGTATGCTTTATTGGGGAGAGGATTCAAGTAGACATAATTGATAAAAATGTTGTTCTTCTAGATGGAAGTCAAAGGGTAATGTTGGAAGTCTGAATCAACATAATTTCATTAAGAAGAAGAAAAGGAACACACCAGCAATGGTTTTTCATTACTTTCCTTTGAATCCTCGACTACAAAGATTATTCGTGTCATCAAAAACCGCCGAACACATGAAGTGGAATTCTTTAGATAGTATCAATGATGGGTTAATGAGACATACATGAGATTCAAAATCATGGAGGACATTTGATTCATTACATTGATATTTCTCAGCTGATCCTAGGAATGTTCGATTGGGATTGGATACCAATGGATTCACCCCATTTGGGACTTTGAGTACCAGTTATAGCATTTGGCCAGTTGTTCTGATCCCTTACAATCTTCCTATGTGGATGTGTATGAAAAAAATATCTTTTATCATTTCAATGATTATTCCTAGAAAAAAAGTGCCTAGAAATGATATTGATGTATACTTGTAGCCTTCAATTGAAGAATTGTAGGATTTATGGAGAAACGGTGTTGAGAGATTTGATTCTTCTTCTAAAAAAATATTCAAAATGCATGCTGCTTTAATGTGGACCATTAGTGACTTCCCTGGGTTTTGTAATTTATCTAGTTATAACACTTACATGGGTTTGGCTTGTCCCATTTGTAACTTTGATTTTGAGCCCAAACAGCTGCCTCATAGTAGAAAATGGTGCTTCTTGTTCCATCAATGATTTCATGATGCATCCAATAGATTTCAGCTAAACATATCAAAATTTAATGGTTTCATTGATAATAGAACACCACCAAAGTTGTTAACTGGTTATGAAATATTGAAACAACTTGAAAATGTTGAAACAAAATTTGGGAAGGTTCAACATTTGAATGATAGCGGAAAACAAGTCTGAAGTGCATCGTCAAGTGAAATCAGAATACAACAATGGAAGAAAAAAAGTATATTCTTCAAGCTTCTGTATTAGGAATTTAATTAGTTGCGGCATAATATTGATGTGATGCATATTGAGAAGAATGTCTATGACAATTTGATTTTAACATTACTTAATGAACATGGAAAGTCAAAAGATCATCTCAATGTTCACAATGACTTACAAGTAATGACCATAAAACAGGATCTATCGCCAGATGGGAATGAAAAGTATTCTCTGACAATTTTTGCAATGAAAAATAAGGATAAAGATACATTCCTTCGAATTTTAAAGAATGTGAAGGTATCTGATGGGTATTAGAGTAACATCTCGAGGTGTGTTGACTTGAAGAATCGTAAGTTACATGGATTGAAAAGTCACAATTCACATATTTTGTTACAATAGTTACTACTATTGGAATTTAGTACATTATTTCCCGAAAAAGATACTACTATTGTACTCCAATTCTTCAAATTTTTCAAGAAATTATGTGAGAAATCTCTACATCCATTTTAGCTTGGAAACCTCCAGGAAAGTTTTTTATTGACCCTTTGTGCAATGGAGATGATCTTTTCTCCATCGTTTTTTACTATCATGATGCATTTAAATGTGAATTTGGTTGGGGAAGCTAAATCTGAAGGCCCCATTCATTATCGATTGATCTATCCAATTGAGAGGTATTTTATTTATATGGTTTTCATTTAAGTAAAAAAAAATTGAATTTAAATAAATGCATAAGGATGATTATTTTATTTCATAGATATCTTGGGAATTTGAAAGCATACGTGAGAAATAAATCTCAACCAGAAGGCTCTATTACTGAAGGCTATTTGGCTGAGGAGTGTCTTACCTTTTGTTCAAGATACTTGGATGATATTGAGACAAGATTTAATCAAGTTGGACGTGTTGATGAGACATCGACTCAATCTCAAATACATCAGAAATCCAAAATATTTCCTGCTATTGACCGATTAGTTGGGAGGACCACAAATGTGACACTAACAGAATTGGAATTATTACAGGCACATAGATATGTGCTGATGAATAGTGAAATTGTAGATCCATTTATTGAAGAGTTGAGGATAAAAACAAAGAGATTAATGAGAGGTCGAACATGAAATGAGAATTATATAATGAAAGCTGTGAATAAAGAGCTTGTAGAATGGTTTTCACGGCATGTAAGTTCATAAATATTGAAATAAATATGAATATTAGTTTGAAACATACATTTTGTAAATCTAATAAATTATATTTCTTTTTTTAGATCATGAATACCGATAATTGAGCTGAGTTGTCATAAGATTTGAAGTTTCTTATTAGAGGTCCTATAAAACAAGTTAGAAAGTTCGACGCTTACAATGTGAATGGCTTTAGATTTCGTAAAGTCGATCAAGAAGTGGGTTTGAAAACATAGAATAGTGGTATATTTACATTTTATGAAGTGGGATACTATGGAAAGCTTCTATTTATTGTTTAATTAAACTACCACGGGCATTTTTCTGTTGTTTTATTCAAATGAAATTGGGTCGATATTATCAGAGGTGTTAAAATATATTCCTTGCAATTTACTTCTGTGAACTTCTCTCACTTGATGGATGTTGGTGATCGTGAACTGCATGATCTATCTATCTTATCATCACAAGAAAAAATGGTATATTATGTGAATGATGTTGTGGATGAAGGGTGGAGTGTAGTTTCTCTCGTAATACAAAGAGATTTGTATGATATGGGTGATGAAGTGAAAGATTTGACCACTGAAATTGAATCTCATAAACAACAAGAAGCAGAATTATTTGTCCATCATGATATTGAAAATATTAGTCTAGCAAGGATGAATGAATTGTATGAAGTAATCGAGTAGAAAACTGACATTATTGAAGGGGAAAATGATTTTATGTACAGTTATTTATTCATTTAGCAACCACTTATTTAATTTTTGCACTCATTCATTATCATTGTTATATATGTTTTGTTTTTTGGTACTGGGAATATATTATCATTTTTTATCTTATTTTTCTGCATTATTTTTATGAAATATATATTATGAAGATAATTTTATTTGATTAAATGATAGGAATGACAAGGAGGAAGCAGTACACTATTTCATCTACTACTACGACAGATGACGATCCATCGTCTCCCTCCCCACGACATCTGATCCACCAGCTACCTACACCCCTGCACCATCTCCCCCTGCACCGTCTCTCGCACCCTATATAGGTGTCCCATTAGAGGCTGAGTTGTTGACTCTCTCTTCAAGAGCCTCAGTAGTGGGGTAGCAGCACTCCCCTTCTAGTTCATCACGGGCATACTGGAGGGTCACTGTCATAGGTATAAATTTTAATATAAATAAATTTATTGCATTTTGTTTATACTAATTGTTTTCTCATTGAAGATGAAAAAAATGAAACCGTGGAGAAAAAACAAAAAAAGTTCAGATTTTTGGAATATGAATGGCGAGAAGATAGTCGTTCCATTTGATTCATTTGGGGTCCCTACGGATGACACCGCAGGGTTACTTGGCCAGATTCTAGGCCAACTAGTAGCGGAGCCCATTTACCTACCTATTTCTTATGATGATTAGAGAAATATGCCTCCAAGTTGGAAAAATGAATTTCATGATTCCCAAATAAAGGTAATTTTAATAAATTATGGTTTAATTGAATGTCATGTTAATAATATGTTCAAAATGATGTTTTTGTATACAGATTTTCTTCCACTTTACAGTTGCTGATGTGATAGCACGAAAGTGGACGTTGAAAAATCTTGGTAAGAAATGGAAAGAATTCAAATAGAGATTGTGGTGTGATGTCAATTATACATCATTGAACATGCAATAAATGTATGAAAATATACCCAATGGGGTACAGAAAGAATAGTGGAATGTTTTTGTTGACATACATCGTGATGAGAAGCAGACGATATTGAAATATATATTAGTATATTATCCAAATGTTACATTTATACATGTACATGAAGAGGATATGACATTGAATAAATTACTGTTAAATTGAATTTTATTTATTTCAGGATCTCTTAAGACAGAATGAATCAAACCTGGCTACGAAGTCATCCCTCACACTGCGGGGTGAAAAAGCTTTTCTAGAAGTCGAACAACTCTGGTAATATTTTCATTATTTTAAATATTTATAAGACAATATTATCTATTTAATATATTAAATAATTGATTTATCTTTTCATAATGTAATCACAGAGTTTATGGAATGAAGCATCCCAAACTAAAGTGTGGTTTAATGTTCACAAAAAATCAGATGGAAGTTTTGTTAATAAACCTACAAAAGAAGTTGGGGCATGAAGTCAATTTTTTATTATAATAACTTATTATCTATTTTTATTGTGTTAATATATATTGATATTTTATTTATAGGTAAAAATTAAAGTACTATGGGATTCTAATCCTGGGCAGTCCTATTTAGTCTCCCAGGATGACCCGGTTGCTAAAGTCCTTGGGAAAGATCACCCTGGTAGAGTGCGTGGGATGGGTTTCGGACCCGTACCATCTGAGGTCTTTGGTAGGCCACCAGGGATTATAGATTCATCTAATCTTGATTATAGTTAGTACATACCTAAATATGCTTAAAGGGAGATTTACTCTCTACGAACCACAGTTCAAGACCAGGGGGCTCAGATATCCGATTTGCAGAAAACGATTACTGATATATATTAGCATATGAGCAGATATTCCCTTCGTGGTAGTGCATCAACTGGTGGTAAGCAGGTAAATCCCAAAAAATTAAAATAATTTAGTTTTAAAACTTTTATTGGTTTTATGTTTAAATATAAATATGCAACAATATTTAATATTCAATATAATGTTCTTATAGGTGACAACAGGAAGTTAAGATGGAGGTGGAGAGGGTACCAATACGTGTTCATAATCGGACCGTGAGTAGTTGTATCGTTGATGTGTTGGAAAAATCTTAGAATAGTTGGTTTTTATATGTATCATGTGTGGCACATAGTTTCCACAAATCATTTTCATGACCAAATATTTTCTTGATTTATCATGTTTCATTTTATGCTTTTTATTGATTTCTAATGTTTCCTTTCATGTCTTTATTTCTCGAGTGTGGTATGCACCATATATGTCAATTCATTATTGTGATGATTCATTTTCTTATGATTCTTTTTTTATGAGTATTTTTCCCATAAAATTTTAGGACTGAAAGGGCCAAAGATTTTATGAATTTAGAGTATGGTTCTAAGTTTGTTACAGAGTGTTTGAATCACATTACGAGATTTTTGGTTTTTTGCATATTTGTCTTATGAATGATCCAAATAGGGTGATATGATTCATGTTCGAGCACAATCATGTTGTTTCATTATAGGTGAATGTATTTTAGTTGTCTACTATATCAAAAATAAATCATGTTCTTATTACATAACATAACTCGGGGTAAGGTTTGGGCATAAAGTTGGGTAGTTCGGTTTGTTGAACCAATGGAAAAGTGTTTGGTGGAAGGAAGTGACACTTTGTGACTTATAATTAAGGGAATAATTTCTAGAGCATTGGTGTTGGTAATTATGTTTTCTATCATTGGTGTGGGAGGTAGGGATACATGGGGATACTGTGTGATAGTAATAAATTTGAGTTTTGAGATTGCAGTAGGATAAGCCATCTATAGGATTTTTGTAGATCTTTTCCTAAAGTATACAATAAATGAGTGTCTGAAATAATTCCAAATTTAGGAGTGGAGAAATTAGCATCATATTTGGAATGGAGATATTTTTTGGCCAATCGATCAGTCTAAAGCTGCGGTCATGGTCAAAGCATCAAGACAAGACTTATATCACTAGCATAAAGGACCTTCTCGAGGTATCTAGGCTATATATTAGAGCCACAGATTAGTATAATTGTATAAATTGAGACCAATATTTGAGGAACAGAGTGTTGGACCTTCTACAGTGAGAGGTACTATTTTGGTACCTTCCACTTTAGTATCTAATTTTTTTGATATAGGTGCTTCTCATTCCATCATATTTGTGCATGTTGTGGAGATCCTTGGGCTCGTCATTCAGTTTTCCTATGGAGTGATGACACTCAAAACATTGTTGGGGATTTTATTAGAGAATTTATGTTAGTTTAGGTAGTGGACCTTGATATAAGTGGTTGTCACCTCGTATGGGACCTCGTTTTCCTCGAGATGATGGTTTTGACATCATTCTTGGGATGGAATGGTTGTTCCCCTACAAATCTTACATTGATTGTTATTTCCAAAGGGTTTCATTCACATCACCATAGGGTGGGTTTTTTATTCAAAAGGGTGAATAAGATGTATGAGAAAGATGATATGGACTCAAGAATCATGGGATGGGTGTGATGATAGACTAAATTACTTGATTATATATGGAGCATAATGAAGGTATTAGAAAAATCTACATGCCAAAAGGCTCATAGAATCTAAACCTGGTTATGGGAATCCCTATTGTAGAGATACCAAACAATTCATTTCCTACGTTCTCATAATAGAGGTAGAGGCAAGATGATGTTTAATAATTAATGATGATACAATCACACAAAATTAACTTTGTAACATAAGTGCATACATGAGTTTATGTTTGTAGTTTCTCATTGTGAATTTTTGATTTATATTTCTAAAGGATGTGATTTTTTCTTATACATGGAATCTATTTTTATTCTCTATATATATTACTAATTTTTTTTCCAATATACATATTCATATATGTGCTTATTGTCTAGTATACATTACTAGTTTTCACTTATATAGAAATTAATTGTGTCATGACTACTGCATGTACTATTTTTCCACTATGACATACTAGTACTCACTTATATAGAATATAAGTCCATTATTGTGTGCACCTATTTTCAATGAATTCATTTTGAAAAAATTAAAATTATTTTTATGTGAACGTGTAATTGATTGATCGTGTAATGCTAACTCATAGGTTGGGTAGTAGTTCTGTATAACCTAGTGGTTAGGGAAACAAAATAATGAGTAAAATCAGATGTTCATTATGGGTAAATGCGATAGATATCAATTGATAATAATATGAAAGCATAAGATAAGAATAATGATATTAGAGAATGACCATTAATTATGAATATCATACACAATTCATCATATATTACAAGTGGGATGTATGTTGATATGAATTGTTATGTCAGGTTTGGAACTGGTATGGATGGAATAGGTTGAACCTAGACTTGGCATTGTGTTCATGAAATATGACAGACATGCTTGTTTAATTTTTTTTTAAAGGTCTAATGGCCATGTGATATGTTTATCTACATTCCTTTACTGAAAGATACATTTGATTATACTTAGTTAAGAATCTCTTTTCATATTTACTAGTATGTATTCTGTTAGACTATTCGTATTCTTGGAATGGTTTGTTTTTCAGGGAACTGGTGTAGGGGATGCAGCGTTGCTATTTTTTTCCGGGATCATCTTTTAGCGGTGGTTAAAACTGCCGCTAAATGAAACTGGAAAAATTGTAGCGGCGGTTTTAACCGTCACTAAATATATATATTTTTCTCGTAGCAGTGGTTAAAACTACCTCTATAGTGTCCCACCATCCGTGTGTATTCCATAGCGTTTTTGATTATTTTAGAGGCAATTTTCCGGCGAGGGGGTGTTTTTCATTCGTGACAGTTATAACCGCCACAAATAAAAGAGATCCACCAGCCGTAAAACCACCACTAAAAAAACCAGAACCATCGCAAAATGAGGAAACTATAAAGATTCATTTAAACCGTTGAGAAATGAATATAACCATCGCTAATAGTTTTCGGAAACAAAATTTAGTGATGATTTGAACCACCTCTATATGAAAAAAAACCCACCGCTAATAGGTTATTTTCCTGTAGTTATCCCTTAATGGTGTCCCCACCATTACATTTTGACCCCATTGGCTCACATTCTATATCAAACGTCCTTACTTATTTAACCATCTTTACTAAATTCAGAACTATGGAAACTGAAATGAAAATCACAACATCACATTGGTCTTCACATTCCAGATTCATGTCAGTTAGGACCAATATCAACTACCACTCATCTAAAGCTTCTTCTTCCAGCTAAGCATATTATTTTCTACATAATGTATCTACCACCATATTTCCTTTACCCAAAGTATATATCAAGTCAAAGTATAACATTTAGAGATACTCCATCCATCTCTATTACCTCAAATTAAAATCTCATTTGTGAGAAAATATGTTTCAATATATTATGATCCATGAACATAGAATATTTCTCACTAAAGAGATAATGACACCAAGTCTTCAAGGAATGGACAACTGCAACTAACTCCAAATCATGTGTTTGGTAGTTATTCTCATGCAATCATAACTACCTTGATCCATAAGCACCAACATAGTATACTTGCATGATAATGAAACCCAACCTAGATCTTAAAGCATCATAGTACTCCATGTATTGTCCTGATTCTAGTAGTATCAAGATATGCGCTGATGTAAGGAAAACTTTTATCCCTTTAAAATATGTCTCTCATTCCTCAGTCCATTGTAATGGAAAAATATTCATTTTCAAAGTTTTCATTGGTGAGGCTAGCCATGAAAATTCATGAGAAAATCATTGGGAATAACTAGCTAGACTAAGAAAGCACTGTATCTCAAAGAAATTATTTGGTGGTTTCTATGAGATAACAACTTTTATCTTCTATAGATCCACTAAAACACCTATTTCAAAAATTACATGGCTAAGATTTCGTACCTCTTGTATCAAAAAATCACACTTCAATTATTTGACATACAAATGAAGGTATCTCAAAATTCCCAACACTATCGCCAAGTTTTTCTCATGCTCAACCCTTATCCTTGAATACACCAATATGCCATCCACAAACACCACAACAGAAGAATCCATATATCTTTGAAATATATAATTCATTAATTCCATAAAGACTATTGGTGCATTCATAAGACCAAATGTCATTAACAAATATTCATAATGGCCATACCTACAATTGAAAGCTATTTTTGGAATATCCTCCTTTCGAACACATAATTAGTGATATCCTAATCATAGGCCAATTTTAGAGAACCACTAAGATATCATAAATTAATGGAAAATATCATCAATTCATGGAAGTGTATATCTATTATTTATCATATCTTGGTTAAGAATATGATAATCTACACACAACTTTAAAGTTCCAATAGCTTTATTACAAAACAAGATTGGTGCTGCCCTCAAAGATGTTCTCATACAAATTAAACCCTTACATTCTAGCTCTTCAAATTGTACCTTTAGTTTCCTTAATTATTTTGGTACTATTCGATAAGGTGAAAGTGAGATAGGACTGGTCCCTAGAAGGAGATTAATTGTAAACTCCACTTCCCTTACCGGTGGTAACCCTTATAAGTTCTTGGTAATGATATCTAAAAACTGGTCCACGACTACTGGGAAACAATTATCCTCAATCTCTTCCATAGATTCCAAAGTCAACATCGCCAACTGTTAAGATATCGTTCCCAATACTGGTACTAAAAATCCCATTGCACTTGTCTTCAAAACCATTTCACCTCTAAAGTAATTCTTGGAACTATCCTTAGTCATGAAACTAAATCTTCTAATATAATATTCAATGGGAGGCTCGAATGTTGTTAACCAATCCATACTCAAGATTACATCATTAACATTCTTCTACAATATATAGAAATCTTACTTCATCTTAGTTCTATAAAAAGTCATAGAACATGATCTACACACAAAGGATTGACATTCCCTTAGACCAAGAGAAGTTTTAAGTTTTTTTTTACAGAATGAATAATCTCATGTTTTAAACATAGAAAATCTATAGCACGAGAATAAATAAAGGAATGCAATGCACCAATATCAACCAACACTTCCTTATGAGTAGAATTAAAAACAATTGTACCTCTCACCATAGATGGTCCATCATGATCATCCACAATCACCTGCTCAACTTGGTATAATTACTTTGCTTCTGCACTCTTCTCTTTAATTCCTTGCATAGATTTCCCTTTCTAAGGTGTCATGGTATTCATAGAATCACTATGTCTAGTTATGCTTAGTTATTGAGATTGATTATACTATCTTCACCTCGTCGAAGCATATGATGCCCACGACACATGATATGTGTGTTGAGCACCTAACATTAGAGAAAAGTGACAAAAGTACTTAAGATACCCCATCTTGTTTAAATTATGTAATGCTCTTGGTGGTGTTTTACACTCTTGCTTCATGTGGTCGAAAGAACCACATTGGAAACATCCCACTTTTGTCTTGGGTCTCAGAAGAAGTTTCACTGATCAAGTTGTTTGATTATGATTCTTGTTCCCACCCTGGAAGTAGGTGTCCATATTCCTCTTTCTCCCATATTAAGAGTCCCCACCGATTCCCATGGGTATCAATATATTTCATCCTCCCATATCTCATGAGATGTCTTGTTCATCCACCATCTCTCTATTGACCATCTCTATATAATTAGTAATACAAAGAAAGACAATCTTCGAGCAAATACTCTATATAAGACCCAATTCCAAGATGTGCGCCTTCAATTACACATGAGTAGAAACGTCAGAGGAAAAGCAGTCTGAATTCATGAATTTAGCCACATAATCAGTGACAGAGATATTTTCCTGCTTCATGATAAAAAATCCTATCTTTTTTCAAATCTTGAATGTGTGGGGATATAATTGTTTGTTAAAAAATGCCTCAAAATATTCCAAGCTCTGATCTTTCTCCCCTATAGAATGCAATACTAGATCCCACCAATAACATGAAAGATCCTAAAAAATATAAATTTCCATCTTGAATTTTATCTCTTCTTATGTTCCTATAAAATTAAAGATATGATTCATCATGTTCATCCACACCTAATCCTCTTCTAGTTCAGAATTACCACTAAAGATTGGTGGATTATACTTCTATAAATGTATAGAATGATCTAGTTTTACTATCTCATCCCTACGGTTCCCTATGTCCATAACTTGAATTTTTGGACGATACTCTGAACATGTTTTTGGTTCACCTCTATCTTATGTGCAACCAAATTCTCTATATATTCTTCTTCTTGTTTTCTATGAGGCCTATTGGGTGTCATTTTCTATATAGACAACAAATTCCATAAGTATCACTCTCTAGAAACTGGAGGATTAACATTTCAAATTCTAGCACATGAACTATAATGACATTGCTATTAAAATTAACCTTTTCCACATTCAACCATTATTTGAAAAATTTGAACTTGATTTTTGAAAATCAATCCATTTTCAAAATACCACAACCATGCTCTTTTTAAAAATATTTCATTTGAAAATAGTTTTAATTTTTTCCAAATTCATAACTTTTTCACAAAATCATTAATCATTCTTCAAAATTATATATGCCCTCTTAATGGGAATTAATTCCTTTAACGGATTTCATGATCTCCTCATTGGATAAAACCCATTAAAATGAGATTTCAAACCTATAAGTGTCTCTAAAACACTTATGTACCCAACTCCCTCGTAACTTGAAGTTTAGTATAAAAACATTAGCTACATATTTTTATTATTTACATTTCACGTCCCAATAATCCTACCACTTTCTAAGATCACCATCCAAGGAATATACAAGAATGTATTCAAGTCCAAAATGATGATTACTTGTTCCACAAGGAAATGAACAAGATGGTACCATTTATGTTAAAAATTCTTTTGGGCAGAACAAATTTGATACCATTTGTAACATCCATACTTCTCCCCATTGGATTGAGAAGGTGGGATGATGATACTTGATATTAAGAGACATCCCCATGGTACCCAAGGCTTTCAATAATTGCCAAGGTGATTCAATACATGTGGGGATGATTTTCCTTTCAAGAATAAACCAACTAACGAAGAAATGTACAACAAAAAAATCCACTAAATGATCCATGATAACCATGAAAGACAACCCAACATTTCATTCATCAAAATGAAACAAGAATCCATGTACCACACTGGAAGACTACAAAAGCAAATTAAATAGTAGAATAGAAACTAATAAGACTTCAAGAAAACCACAAGAATCAACCTACACATACCCCATGATCCATCTTCACCAAACATCCCACATATCATGTGGTTGGGCTAACGACATGTGATACTTTACATTTAACCATGAATCGGTAGAAGAAATATACAAAATCACCAAATTTCAAAAGTAGGGGGGGTACTGAAACTCAGTAGGTTTTTCCCAATTACATCTCTAATCACGCAACTAGGATATAAGAGTTAGAAATAGTTTATATAAAACAATTTCAAAAATAGTTTATAACTAAATATAAATAGGTTCTAAAACAGTTTAATGACCAAATAAAAACAACTTTAAAAACATTTTATTACAAAATATAAACATGTTATCAAATATTTTATAACCAAATATAAAGAACTTCAAAACAAAAGTTCATAACTAAATATAAACAAGTACCATATTAACCAATTTTCCAATAATAACCATTGTTCAAAGAAAGAAACCAGACAATGCTTAAAACACATTCCATAAGTTCCATTTGGAATAAACTTTTTATTCCAGATAACCACACCACTAACCATGCATGCTTCATTATGACAGTTCCATACTCATGAGAAGTATCTCTCTAATATAGCATGTAGTTATAAGGTAATTATTTCCCATGTTCCATTACACATTTGGAACCGAGCACAAGGTCATATTTCAACCAAGCCTTGTAAATTAAATATGAACAGACACCCAAGTATGCCCAAAAACTATTCCAATATTCCACAAGAAATAAAAATTTCAATAAAACAATCATTTTATTGAAAAAAATTTCTCTTAAAATCCATTTAAAAAATCCAGCAAAGGCATATTTTAAAATTTCCATTTTAAAATCCGGAAACTAAATCACCTGGCACCAAAATACACCAAAAGTCCACAATTTCACCAAAAACCATAAATCATCACTAAAGAGTATTTATATATTGTTTTGAACTAATATTGGACAATAAATCTCAATCAAATAAACCAATTTAAAACTAATCCAATCATTTCTAGAAAGAGAAGTCGATATTGAAGCCACCTACATTGACAGTTTTGTGGAAAATGAAAAATGACACGAAAAACATCCCAAAATGGGTTGAATCTCCTTGAACCCACCGTAGATATCTTCCCCTAACATTAAAAAACCAAATCTAAACTTATTTGGAATCCACAACCCTAAATATACCCACATTAGTCTTAGATATAAGAAATTGATAGAAGGGAAGAAGTAGATCTAATGAGCACATCAAGACCGATGAAGAATGAACACATACCCCGAAGAATCGTCTTCTAATCACCAAGGGAACGCTTAATATCACCTCCAGATAGATGGGAGAACCTACATTGACCTTTTGAAAAGAAAAATACCAAGTTTGGGGGAAATAGTATGAAAAATGGAACACTTAGATGCAAAAATATATTAGATTCACTTTTTAAGAAGTTTGTTCTGACCCACACACGGTTTCGTCTCATGGTTATGAAAGCCATGATCTTACCATGAGTTAGCCACTTCCATTAGGATGACCCTCAAACAATATACTCACATGGACTTTTAATTGTGTTCCAACCACACCAAATCCACTGCCTCAAAATGACCAAAACCCTTTCTCAAGGTGCACTGTTTCTCCTTAAATTTCACATGGTTTGGACAAATCGTGCGCAACCCTTGAAGATCCCCTTTAGCACATATCTCACCATTCATGGTTTCCTGCTAGCGTTTCATGGTTTCTATAGATCATGAACTACCCATTCACCTATAGGAAAGACCCTAAATCATTCCAAAAGGTCCCCAAACCATCCCAAACGTAACTCATATACATTATATACTTAAAATGCATAAAAAAGGGTTACTTAATAGAAACTAGGGGTTCTAAATAATCCCTATCAAGACCATTGGATTTTCATTTATGCTGTGAGCATTTTTCTAGGTTGGGTATCTAGGTCTCTCATGATTTGGTTTCAACTGTTATTGAATGGAAATATATTAGATAGATCAATGTATGGAAGGAGTTCAAACATAAGGGTGAAACAAGACAGGGAGGTGGGTTTATTGGAAGTGACAGTAGGAAACAATGAATAAGGATATGTAGGGTTTGTAAATTCATGATGAGCTATATAATTTTAATCTAATCATGTGAATACACTAACTAGTTTTATGAAGGAAATTATAGTTACTTTCATGATTGGAAATTTGTTGTTGAAAGTCACTCAGTTTCTACCACCATAAAAAATTGATTTTAAGGAAATTATTGATAAGTGAGGGACTAAAACTCCTAGATATTTTCAAAAGGACAACAGATAAAAAAATATTTCACATAGACAAAAATGGGGAGAATATTTTTCACATATAGAGATGGTGAAAAAGTTGAAACACTATCAACATGGGAGTTGAAGAAGTAGGAGCAAGGTGGAAGAAAGAGACCTCGACAGAGATGCTTCCATTCTCTTTCTGTTCTTATTTTTTTTCTATTTTTAGAGACACTTAATTGAATTTATTTTTGTTTTCAATGCTATGAACATGCATACCTAATTTTCCTAGTGGATTCATCTTGAAATTAATTGATAATTTTCTATCTATTTGACTCCATTTCATTAGTGTAATTTTCATATAGTGAACTTCATTTTTTTCTTAATGAGGTTCTTTTTTGCACTATTCTAAGGATCAAAGGGAGATTATTGTAAAGCTTTTAAATTTTGAGAATCATTATATGTATCGATAATTAAAAAATATTTACGCTACTCTTTCCCAACAAAGTGCATCTTCCTTCTTGAAATTTGGTTTATCAGTCCTTTTTATGAGAGAGTTCATTGTACTATGTAGAACACTTGAATGACAGTTATGTTTCTCTCCAAACATTCATTATAGTCACTATAATAATTTTTTAAATTTAAAATAAGTAATGAAAATCATTTTAATTCAATCCAGGACAGTCAGGTTCCCCTTAATTATTCAATTGTTCCTCTCTCTTTTCATATTTTTTATTTTATTTATTTTTTCTTGTTTTGGTTGCACAATTTCTATTACCTTATATGGGGATATGACACACATAATTACTTCTTAACTAGTAATTATTATGTTTTAAAATAACTAAATTTTATATTTTTTCAATAATGACATGATCATATTTTGGTTCCTTTTTTGAAGAAGTCATGTGTGTCCAATCATAAAAAAATTGAAAAAATTGAAAATTTAAAAATTTAAAAACGAATCTACAAAAAAAATAAAAAATCACATAAAAAATTCATTTTAAAAAATATTATTAAGTTTCAATGTAATAATTTTAAAACTCTTGGTTGAAATTTCTGGAAATCAGGATGATGGTTTAATATTTTTTTACAACTTCCTTTATAAACAAATTGTTTTAATAGCTCATGAGTTTGATAAAGTTGATGTAGATAATTTCTAGCATTTTAAGTATTAGGGTGAAGAGTTAGAACAAAAATTTAAGAATAGTGAAATTATGATTAATTTTCATAGTGTCTTAATTATATCACTTTCACAATAAATAATTGAGAAAATTTATTTCATAGAAGTTGAATTAATTAAGTATGGTCACTCTATTAAAATCCTTGAGTGTCATCGTAAATTATTTAAGGTCAAATAAACACTCACAAAAACAGTGGATGAACCTGATATTTTTGATATTCTATTTGTGGACTTTGTTTTGATAGAGATTGAATTATGAGGTATTTGGTCATTTTCAAACACTCTTTTATTTACTAAATTCAATACTAGGGTAGTATATTTTGTTCTCATAGTTGATATAAAATTGGATGATAAATATTAACTAATTTCAAATATTAATGAATCATTAAAAATTCAACTTGATTACTCTCTTAATGAGCCTATGAGTCAAATTTTCTCCATTTCTATGATTGTTTATGATGATTCTGAGGTCTATCAAGAAGATAAACCTACTAAAATTGAAGAAACTTAATTTTCTTTGGTGTATCTATTACTTTGTATATTTCATTCGAATTATTTTTCTATAAATATTTTTCTTATGATTTTCCCATGGTAGACAAGTAAAACTGGTTAAAGATACCCACTTTTCCCTAGAAGATACCACTATTGAAGTTGTTTATTTTGATAAGTAGTTTGAGAGAAATTTTGTTGCTTTGAACATGGATATTTAATTAGGATCATTATGTTTCCTTGAAGAAAACCTCATAGTTTTTTATCATGGGTATAATTACTTTGTACAAGAGGCAGTTTTTTTATTTCATTTTTTACATAAATGAGCCTGTTTTTGAATATATATTTATCTGTGTAGATTTTAATGATCCAGATGAACTTTATGATTTCATAGTGAGTTTTGATGATTATGTTTTTAATACCACAAATGAGGTGGTTTAAGTTGTTGAAGTTCTCTATCCTAATGCATTTTCTTCTCTTTTTTTCTGTCATATTTTGTTAATGAATTTATTTTTTAAATTGGTGAAGCTGAATTAAATCTAGAGGATAGTTTTATTGGTTTGTTAAAATACTGGGTGAATCAAAATTTTCTCTCACCTAACTTGAATGTCAATAATGTAATTCAATAAAATTAGGTGGTGGAGTTATCCTTTTTTTTACATTAATAAAGAGGTCTTTAAACATGAAGTTTTTTCAACTGGTCTAGAGAACCATTGTGTGAAGAAAAACACTAGGAAGAAGTAAATGTGGTGGTTTATAAGATAGAAAAAATATCCAACATTTGATAGAGGATAAACGAAAGGGTTTCCATATATGGAAAACCAAAATACATAACCCTTTAGGGAGTTATTTAAATATTTATTTTTTTTCACTCAATTATTAGTTTTCATTTTATTGGTTTTAATAAATATTTGAAGTTTCTTTTTTGGAAAAATAAGACGACAGGACACTTCGTGTGACTATCCATCCTCAGTATCTTCTTTCCCACCTACTAACTCCATGGTTGTATCCTTATACCCTTAACTTTTAAGAGTGTAATTTCTTATTATATACTCAAAATCTAGTGTTGGGGAGGGGTAATTTCAAATTTTATTACTGCTTTTGTTTTCAAATTTTAGGGTATTAGAGCTTGTTGTGTTAAATGTCAAACATACTGAATTATTTAATTTTATTGAAAATATTTTATGTTATCCATAACTAATTATTTCATGTGATTTTTAATTTATGTTATTAGTTTTTTTTGAGTAGAATTTTACATTCTATTAAATAAAAAAATCAATTATTTTCAATGATTACAAAGAGATTCATTTAAGAGAATCTTTGAACCAACCTCCCTTAACATTTACTCTAGTTTTTTTGTTGTGAAATTTATATTCTATTACTTAATTATTATCTTTTTTATTTTTTAAGAGATAAATATTGTGATACCAAAGAAAAAATTTCATGTTCTTAAAAGGGAGGTGTATCATGTTGAAATTCAATGGATAAAGCTTCTAACCAGGGTGTAACAATTCATATTATATAGCTTAATTCTACTCTTTTCATGATAAAAACAAATCTACTACTTTCTATTTATGGTAGGATAAGTTATGGAATTTTTTTTCCATAATGAAATATTATCATTAAATCTATTGGTTGTTATTACATTTTTCACTGCCTTTTTTTGCTGAAAATTTGTTGGGCATGCTTATTTTAACACTATTTTGAAAATCATCTTTGAAATTAAGTTGTTAACATGAAATTAATTTGAAAATCATGAATGTGTGATATATTTATTAATAAGAAACTAGAGGTATTTTGTATAAAAGACTTGTTTTTTTGTTGTAAAATGATTTTTTAGCATTCTTGTGACCCTCATATATTCTTTTTCACTTCTGATTTTCAAAATTTTTTATGAACATACACTATAAAATTGTTTCCCCCCACTTTTTCACTTAACATTAGGGAAAACATCAGATTTTAAGTGTTCAGGGAGGGGGTATTAAAATATATATAACTATAATTCATTAAGATCCCATAAAAAACCCGTGATATCTTTTTTGAAATTTTGAGTTATTGATAAATACATATGAATTTTCACGTAGTTAAAATTTTCCCCAAATTTGAGGGTTTTGATGCCACTTTGAGGATGTTAAAATTTAATACCTCTTCGATATAATTCGTTAAATCATTTTTGTTGGCCTATTAAAAAGATGGTTTTAGATAAAATATTAGGAAAATGTTATACACTAATCATTTACTTCAAACATTATAATTTTAATTTAAATCATAAGATATGAAAAATGAAAATCCATATCTAGGTTGAAAACATTCTTTCATTATTTTCATTCATTATTCATCAAAATTTTGGATGGTTTCTTTATTCCACCAATAAATTCTCATCCCATCCCATCCAATAACTAGTATATTTATTATATCTTCTTATATTATGCGAGTTTATTAATTTGGAGGCGAAGAGAAGTTTGGACTTTCAGTTAGATGCAAATTGATGTTTGTTAATTTCTCATTATATTTTTAATTTTTAAATCTATTTTTTTTAAAACAATAACTGATTTTACAATGAAGAAATTTAATTTCAGAGGGTATTCCTTTTTCACTACATGAGAGGATTTATGAGGGAAAATCAATTCTTTGTAAAATTTAAACTTTTCCATTTTGAGATTTAATTTCTACCGCTCAATTGTGTGTATTGAGTAACCCACCATCCAAAATGGTTAAATCTTATAATTCATATGTGGTGAATGGTTTTCAATTTCATACAAGTACTTATGGGGAATAAAAAACAATGAATAATGGTCTTTTCTTGAGAGTATATAATCATAGAGAAAGTGAAGTTAACTTTTACGGTATACTGGAAGAAATAATTAAACTGTGTTATCTTAGACAAAATTACATAATAATACTTAAATTCCAGTGGTTGGATATTGAGAGAGGCTTGCGTGTTCATACATGACATAGAATTGTTGATATTTAATATAAAATCCTTATTGTAGTAACTAAACCATTTTTAATGGCTCATTAGGGACATAAAAATTTATTATGAAAATTATTGTGCCACTTTAAGCGAGTTAAGTGATTAATAGTGTATACTAAAAATGAAATCTATGAAGGAGGATTGCGTGTTCATCCATAACATAGAATCATTCATATTAAATATAAAACACTTATTTCAGTAAATGAACCATTTTTAATGGCTCATCAGGGACATCAAATTTATTATGAAAATTATTGTTATACTTTAAATTAGTAAAGTAATTAGTGGAGTATACTAAAAATGAAATTTGTGGAAAATCAGTTTATGAAAGGTGAACATGATTCTACTGAAGTGCAAGTAATTTAATTTTTTCAAGAGACTACTCAAAATGTATCTTTTCCATGACATGAAGTGGATATCAATGACAATACCCCATAGTTAAGGGTTGATGGTGATGATGATGTTATTGATGTAACTAATGGATTTGAAATGGAAAGAGATGATGAGACTGAAACGTTTATGGAAATTGATAATATTAAGGGGGAAAATGAAGATATTGACACCGTCATATATGAAGATGGGGACGATGATGAATATTGACACAGTTAAATGTTGGTTATAATCATATATAATATATATCTATATATAATAGCTATTTTCAAATATTTTATAATAGTAATCATTTTGTGTTTCAGATGGGGAATCAAATCTATTTTTATGACTTTGAGGAGGATGATCTACCTGGTGATGAGCATAATGTTTCATCATCAACCCCTCTGATTAATGGAAGTTCAGGGAGGACTCAGAGAGGGCATGGTATTGTGTGATTGATGATTCCTAACCCTATCCCCAAGAGACACCCACATCTTGACTTTGATCCTTTCTTGTGAAGGTATGTTAAATTTTGCATTTTAAGAAGTTTTAATTAATTATCATTAATTTATTTATATACTAATTTTTTGATTATTTTTTCTATTTTTTCACAGCTTCTCACATATTACTATTGCACAACGAAGTGCTATATTGCGGAATTATTTTTCTGGACCAGGGGTTATGTGTTATCAGATTTCCATTGATGTTTAACACCGCATATTCAATCACAGGATGGTACATAAATAAATAATATTTGTTTTAAAATTTATTTAAATACAAACTTGATATTATTAATTATTTTTAGGGTTTATGGTATCCGGTTGATGATAGAATGCATGAATCTATCTGGGAGGTATGGGAGGTCTGCATGCGTGATCGGTGCCATCAAATTTTGCACAACCTGATAAGGATAACAATGAGGAATGGATGAGTCATAGTGTTTTCTCAGTCTTGCTGAACCCACTGACCTCATTACGTTTTGTCTTAGGTTTGGGATGGATTATGATTACACATGATGAGAGATTGTTTTCAGAGGATATCATCAGAAAGTCAAAGGAACCAGAGGAGACAGAAGGTGACACATCTTGCTGAAATTTGTACATTCAGTACCCATACTCAACATATGGTTAGTTAATTTTTTTAATAATTTATATAACTTTAAATGTAAACTATTTATTCTATATTATTATAGGCATTTGAATCGACTGATATTATAGAGTTCGATGTTTATAGGAGGATGTACAATGATCTTGTCACTGGAGAGCTTATAGGTGATCACCAACATCAGATTATAGTCATTATAATTTCCTTTTGAGTTTTAAAATTAACTAAAAATAATATTCTAACTATTTTTATTTTAAATTTCAATTGATGGAGTCATATGAGGTCGTGACTTCTCCGAAACATGTTGAGAGTAAGGCTGAGACCGAGGATCAAACCTGTGAAACACGATTTGATGATGCAACACGGATGAAGGCAATCGAGTGTGACTTCAAGAAAGGATGAGTTATTTGTATTATCTCTTGATTAAGTCCAGAGAGTTACTATGGTACTTTTGTGATGTTAGCATGAAGATCAAGAGGATCTTGTGAGGATTCATAATTATTAGATATGCAACATGAGAAGCAGCTGCGAGCTTAGGGTGAGCTTATATAGAGCTTGTGTAGAGAGTAAGAAGAGCTCTGTTGATGGCTACATCAACAATAGGAGGATATATATTGATGGAAGCCATAGCAGCACGAGAAAACAATAAAGTACATGCGATGTCTAACTCATGGTTTAGGGATAAACTCCCCTCTACCATCTCCTTCTGCTCCTCCATATGACACTCCCCCTCAGTGACTTGTTTACTTGTTATGATAGACACTTGAATGTAAACATTTTTTTAATATTTTTTTAACACCCCGAGATTTTATGAAAAATATTCTTTTTAATTTCATTAATGTCTTGTGTTATACGCTACACCAAAAAGATCTTTCAACAATAGGAGGATATATATTGATGGAAGCCATAGCAGCACGAGAAAACAATAAAGTACATGCGATGTCTAACTCATGGTTTAGGGATAAACTCCCCTCTACCATCTCCTTCTGCTCCTCCATATGACACTCCCCCTCAGTGACTTGTTTACTTGTTATGATAGACACTTGAATGTAAACATTTTTTTAATATTTTTTTAACACCCCGAGATTTTATGAAAAATATTCTTTTTAATTTCATTAATGTCTTGTGTTATACGCTACACCAAAAAGATCTTTCAAAACACACATCTCTGACTTGGCTTGAATTACACGCAATCGCGACCTTCCACGATAGCGTGTGTTGTACGCAACACCAAGTTTCGCTAAACAACGATATGCTATTAAGATATTATTAAAACTAGCCGTTATGAATAGTAATAACCACTTTTTAAAATTTTGTAAATTTTATTTTTCAAAATGGACTTCATTTATGGATTCGGAGTATCGAATTTAGCCTAAGGTGAAATTTTGGTACTTTTCGAATAACTTTCATATTCTGATGAATAGTGAAAATTACTAAATTTTAATTAAAAACAACTTTTTTAATCGAAATAATTAATAGTGATAAATTATTAATTTGAGTGGTTTTAAAGTATATTTAGAATATATTTTTATAATTTAATACAATGTTGGACATTGGATGTAATTTCACATTTAAACCAGTTATAAACAAGTGTCAATCTTTTGATAGTTATTATCTCTTAAAAACACGCTATTTGTTGTGACAGCAGAAATTAATTATAAAATTAATTAATGAAACTTATATGTTGGTAATTTTGTAAAATATAAATCATTTTTGAATTCGGAATATCAATTATAGCCTAGGGTGAAATTTTGGTACTTTTCTGAAAACTTTCAATTTTTGATGAATAGTGAAACCACTAAGTGGTAGGTTAAAAACTGAATTTTGCATAAAACTTAATTTTACCGCTTCTCTGAATGGAATTTTGAAAATCCAACAGACACGGTTAATATCAAGGACTAAAATTTGGTTCAATGAGATGAAAATAATTTTTGGCGAATAGTAACTTTTTACTTTTTTTTACCACGGTTAATAGTAAATAGGGTAACTAAGGGTAAATATGATATTACTATTACCCTAAAACATGTCCTAATTCTATTGGATAAGTGTAATTCGACCAAAAACAACCTTATGAATATAATAGGACCATTTAGGTCCACTTGGATTAGATTATGACATTTAATATTATTTTATTTAATGAATAGTTAAAATAGTTAAAATCAAAGTTTAATAACTAAAACATTTTTAATATGGGGTTATCCATAAGATAAATTCGACTATAAATTTTCATTAGAAAGATAAAAATATTTCCTACATAATTATATTTTATTTATAATTTTGAGACTTTAAATAAATTAGTTTATTTATGACACAACGATGATGCAATAATTACCCTTTTATGGAAATGTTAACATAATTGATGTTATAAATGCTCAAATAAATGTAATTTGATACTTTTTATGAATTCTACTAATTTTCTAGGTTACTATGATATATTATTGTTGATTTAATCAACTTGGTTCGAACATATAATTCTTTTATGACTTTCACAAAAATCATATATCAAATAGTGTCAAAATTGACCCAAAATAGTTTTTAAATCAAATATTATATTATTAATTGTTATTTTATTCCTAAAAATCTAAGGTTCGGCCAAATGACTTAGATAAGGATATATATATTAATAATAAACAATTTGGGGTTCTTTTGGCATGTTATAGTAAGTGTATTAACCATATAGTGAAAGAAAACAAAAGGACACGGTAAAAGTTAAATTATTTAACTTAGAGTTAAATCTAATTGATAAGGTTAAAATAATACCCTAAACTTGTCTAAATCCTATTGGTTGATAGTATTTCGACCCATACCCACTTTATCTTCTAAATAAGACCCTTTGGAACCATTATAAACCGATTTTGACTTTAATATAAAATAATATTTTGAGATATTCCTAAGGTGCCCCTCTCCTCCCTTATAAAAGGACACCTCCTCCCCCTCCTCCTCACACCAATTTGAGAACTCAAGCTCGGCCAAACCCTGCCAAAATATCTTCTACACTTCCCTAGAAACATACTAGAGGTTCTGGTCTTCCTCAGAGACCAATTTTAGTGCCCTAAGAGGAGGTCTCAAAGAGGCGCTTCAAAGAAGAGGTAATTACCGTTACCAATTCTTTCATCTTTATTTCTTCTTCCACTTCTTCTTCTTAGGTTGTTTCATTATCAAGTAATAACATCAGTATCACTCATATACTGATATGTTATTATAAGTATGAAACAACCCTATTTCACCATCTATCCATCCTACGGAAAAAGAAACCACCGCGCGTGCGTACGTACGGAATACCGTCTCCACGCCGTGGTGTAATCTATTTTCCACCACCACCTTACATGGATGGGTATAATGGTGTAAAGAATAACTATACATAGTTATTACAAAATCATATTGATTCTGATATATTTTATAATCCACTCCAATTAAATTCAATATTTATGGAAATGACATCATCGCTCGTGCGTACGTACGGACTACCGTCTCCACGACGCGATGAGATTCATTCTCCATGTTAACCATTTAAGAATGATTATAAAGTATATATAAGAAATAATAATTAAATATATGAAATTATAAATCTACTGAATTTATGTATATATATATATATGTATGTCATCTACTTACTTCCATTTCCAGACAATAAGGAAAGGAAAACAGCGTTCATGCGTACGTACGGACTACCGTCTCCATGAACGGTGTTTTTCATTTCATTTATCTATCTATTATATATATATATATACTGAATATATATGATATATAAATCATATTTTATATTATGGAAGTAAGTAAATCATTATATAAGTAATAATAATGTCAATAACAACAAGTCAAAACACCTACGATAAATGAAACGATTTTACCCAAAACGCTTCTTTAACATGGAATTTACAAAAGAACGTGTAATATAATGTCATAAGTGAACCATATATGATATCATAACAATGAATATGATTCTGTAATAAGTCAATGACATTATTTAAATCATTATACAGGAGGTTCGGACATATACGAAGCAAATCAGACCTAAGGTAAGGGAAATATCACAATCTCATTTTTATCCGAGATTGTTTATACTTTAGTACTTACTGGGGTGTATTTTATCATCCACATCCATGTTTCCTCAATATGAAATATTTATATCCTTCTACAATAGTTTATATCCAATTTTACCATTCTGTGAGTTTTTTTAAAAGATATGAAAGGAATCTTTTGTCGTTTTTCGTACGAGGTACTTTTTGACTTTTCCGACAAAAGTACGAAGAATATTTTTTTTAACTTATACGGCATGAATGGATTTTTAAAACATTTTTTCCAAGAAGCTTCCTTTACAAGTTTTCAAGTTTATTTTTAATAAAATTCTTTTAGTTTAAAATTTTATGACATGTTAAGAAAGAAAAATATTTTTGAAGTAAAAAAGGATATTTTCCTCAAGAATGGAGTTCAAGTGTTTTATGAAAATTATTTTCCATCTAAGATAGAAAATAGTTCTGTTTTTATCCCTATTATTACATTGATTTGATTATGTTGTGATGGAATTATTTTTATGAATTCCTTTATCTTATATGAATTGTTTTATGATGTCATGATGTTTAAGATTCCCATTTGTATTACATGGGTTATGCAATGATGTATGATTTATGTTTTTGTGGGACACATTAGATTGGTATCATTATGAGATGGGTGAGACCTATATCTCCCTCCAATGCATTGGGTAAAGATTTTATATCTCATGAGATAGACAGGGCTGGAATGGTAGGTTATACCGGTTCAGTGAAACCGGACTGAAACGAGGGTTACTCGATTCAGAAAGGGACTTTGTCCACTAAGATAGTCTTGGCAATGAGTCTTGACTAACAAGAAATGATTTTCTATGATTATGTGTGAATGCCACAAAGTTTCATGTTTTAAGTTATGATTATTGTGATTACATTTCACTACCATGATTTACCCCATGTTATGAAATTATGATCTCTTTTGCAGGTTAAGATTTCCAAAAGTTATGTGCTTATGTATATGATGTGATTGATATTTCTTTTGTTTACCCTTACTGAGCATTTGAGCTCACCCTTTTATGTTTTATTTTCCCCAGGATATAAAGAAAGGTTTTAGGTAAAAAAAAGGAAGATCTTTATGGGAGATTTTGAAGATCTTTCACCACGATTAGAAGATTTTATTCCGAGTTTCCAAAGACACTAAACTATTACGATCATTGTGTGTGTGTTTTTCTTATGTAATAAGTATTCCGCAAAAGTAATGTAATGTTCATGTACGTCAGGCTACGGGTCTCTACATTTTTATTATTCCATATATTTAAATTTCTATATAGTTTTTTATATTGTTGAGAATATTGCGTTTTTTATTATTTTATTATTTTTAATATTATGTTATTTATTTAGTATTTTTAGAATTTTATTATTTATTAATTATCTTATTATCATTATATTTTTTATATGTTTTCAAATTGTTTGTTTTCTATTATTTTATTAGTATATTATTATTATTATCAATATTTTTATTATTTTCTGTTTTTTATAATTTTATTACAATTTTATTATTATTATTATTATTTTATTACTATTAATATTAATATTTTATTTTTATTTTTTATTATAAATATTTAATTATTACTATTTTATCACATTTTATTAATATTTTTTATATTCTTTATTCTTTTTGTGATGGGCCCATCCCTAAAGGTCTTTTGAAAAAACCCTGATAAACTATTGGCAATCCCATTTTCAGCAATAGGTGAATTGTGATGGGACCCCGTTGTAATTGACCTTTCAAAAATGGTTCAATTTCTAGTAGTGACTCTACTATGTAGAACACATGGACAATGGTTAGGTGTCTTTACAAACATTAAATATAGTCACCAGAATAATTGTGTTAATTTAAAACATGTAAAGATAATCATTTTAAATTAGTCCCGGGCAGTTTGCTTCCCCTTAAGTTTTCTATTTCTACTATCTCTCTCATCTCTTTCTCTCTCTCATTTCCACTAATTTCATTTTTTTTATTTGTATTTTCTTGTTTTGGTTTCTTAATTTCTATTTCTTTTTCTATGGATACGATACTCATACTGACTTCTATAATAGTAGTTGTTAGGTTAGAAAATAATTAAATTTGACACATTCTCAATAAAAAAATTATCAAATTTTGGATCCTCTTCCATGGAAGGAATGTGTGTCCAATAAAAAAACATTTTAAAAAAATTGAATATTTAAAAAATAAAAAAACCACAAAAAAATAAAAAACCATATAAAAAATTCAGTTACACAAAAACATTCTCCTCGTGTTTCAATACAGAAATAAATTTTAAAACTCTTGCTTGAAATTGAAAAAAATGAGGATGATGGTTCAATAGTTTTTTTCATGTTCCTACATGAATAAAGGTTTTTAATAGACAATCAGTTTGATAAAGTTTTTCTAGAGAATGTCTAATTGATCAAATATCATAATTATGTGTTAAAAAATTGAGAATAGTTTCCTTATTACCAATTTTCATAGTGACTGAATTATATCACGTTTTCAAGACAAAATATATGAAATTGAATCCATTGAAGTTGAACTATGTCCGTATAATCACTCCATTGAAATCCCTAACATTAATCAGTAATTCTTTATGTTCAAAGAAGTACTCAAATAAACAATAGTTGAGAATGATGTTTGTGATTTTATGTTTGTGGAGTTTATTTTGATGGAGTTTGAATTTGATGTATTTGATCAATTTTTAATCATTCATTTGTTTAACAAATTCAAAATTGAGATAGACAATTTTATTCTCTTAATTGAGTTAAAAGTTCAAGAGGAATATAAAACAATTTCAAATATTCAAGAGTCATTTCAAATTGAACTTGATTACCCTATTCTTGAGAATGTTAGTAAAATATTATCCATTTCTTCCTTGTTTAGGAAGATTTTAAGGGCTATCAAGTAGAGAAAATTGTTGAAATTAAAGCATCTATATTATATTTAGATGTTCAAACAATTTATACATTTCATTGGAATGATTTTTTTTGTACTGACTTGTCCTAGGATTTGTTCACAGTTGAACAAGTTAAACTGGTTTAAGATTCCCACTTATTTATGAGTATTTAGAGGATATTTTTTTTTGTTGATTTGACCTTCTATATATCCCCAGGGTCACAGAAATATCTAACACCTTTAAATAGGGTAAAATTTATGGGATTTTAGTTCATAGTTTCTCTGAAATTAATAGCACAAAATAGAAACTTTTAACAAAATTCACAAAACATTTACTCATGTTTTTTTAACTTTTAATTCTGAAATTAGATTATTATTTTTGTCATTTTGGAGGAGATAAATATTAGGTTAACAAAGTGACTTATTCACGTACATAAAAGAGTGGTGTATCATGATAAAATTTAACTAAAAATGCTTCTAAATATGGGGGTAATAGTTCCAATTCTGCATATTTATTCTACTTTATTTCATGATAAAAAAATCCACAACATATTTTTATGGTACGATAAATTGATAAAATACATTATTCATACTATAATTTATGGCTCCAAGTACATGTGTCTTATCCTCCACTTCCCATCTCCCCCTCCATTTCTCATTTCCCCACAAACCTTCCCTTCTTATCAGGATAACTCGTCCCTTTATTCTCATATCTCTCTCCCACTCTTTGTCTCTCCCTATCAAGGCCTTGTTTTCAACCATCCTCTCCCTTCATCCCCATTCCTGCATAGTTCTTTTCCCCACCATCTGCTCTCTCTTACACCATTTGAAGGTCTTCTTGACATCCCTACACTCCTCTAGACCCTGTTATTCTTCAATTCCTATCTCTACCTCCTCCTCTCCCTATAATTATCTGATGTTCTTCTAGGTGTCCCTCTACTCCCTCATCCCCATTACTCCACTCCCTGCTTCCACTCTTTGTATCCATCACAGATCAATTAATTTATTAGCTTAATAATATAGTTACCCATAGATGTATTTTGTAATGATTTTTAGGTTTTTGAACTAATGGAATGAAGACCCTTCTCTCCTACTCTCAGACGATGCCTTCATCTCTGCAATATTGTCACATTTTGTCCATAAAGACCAGAATTTTAGGGTTTTTCACCGAAGGCTAGAAGGCACTTCTCTCATACTATTGAATTTATTCTCTCTAAAACATTATATGCTATATAGAGATGAATTTTTTTCACTCATACCACCAGTAGGAATTATTCATTTAAAAATCGATCAGTCACTCCTGTATATAGATTCATTAAACTGATAACATGTTTGCTGGACTGAGGCATAAGTTACATAAATCATTGGATATTCATGCCCACAACTAAATTATTGGTATTCTATTACTATTATTAAAAATAATTTATTTTATACTCTTTTTTAGGTTTCTTGATTTATTTAATCCAACCAGTAAATGTTCCCTCACCGTGGGTTCTCCCCTCAACTATGGAAAATTTTCCTTCCCCTTCACTGCAAAAAAATTGTTCCAAAACAATTTTCTCATTATAATTGGTTCCTAAAATATTTATCATATTGGTTTTATTATTTAGGGCTGATCGAGATTTTATATTTCTAGACATGGAATTTCAAGTTTCACATGACTTGCTTCATAATTTAGAATTTTTTGATTAGAAAATATTTATCCTTATTGAATATTTTTGAGGATGATAAATTTCCCTAAACATTCCTTTGTCACTCGACCTCCCCCCATACATGGATGGATTTATTTGCTGTATATGCATGATGACTACATGTGGAGGTAAAAGTTATTGAAATTAATATAAATTAAATATATAAAATACTGTTTTGACTTATTTCAACCTATTTTATTATGTTTTTCAGCTTCAAGTATTGTTAATTCCGCCTCCTCCCAATAATTATTTCATCCTATTTTCCCCATTTTTCTCTTATTTTTCCATTTTTAGTCTACCATTATATTTTGGTTCTATGTAATTAATTCCTAATAATGTATGTCTTATTGGAATTTATTGAACATGTATTTATTGTTTTGACATTTATTGCAAATAATCATACATCATATAGTCATCAATTTTTCCACATAAATTATTGATCCTTGTTTTCTTATTCAATTTCTATTTTTCCTATTTGAATATGTCATACATGGGTCATGTTTTATTATTGGTGATGTGCAATGACTTCCTTTTTAGGTAATATTTATGGAAATTAATCATACTAGCCTATATGAAACATTGATTACATATTTATTAATATTATTCAAACTTCCCACATTCATTATCATTTTCATTCAACCCAAATACCATTCATTTTTTATTCAAAATCAATGAGTTTTATTCAATTTGGTTCCCATATTGTCATTAATTTAGAATTTTGGGATGGTTATAAATTAGGTATCCTTCACTCTTTGACATTTGATCACCTTACTAATTTATTTTATGATTATTTTTTTGAGGACATGTTGTTCTACCATTGCAACTGTATTGAATATTTAAAGAACCTATGGTTTATTCTATGAGTAAAAAAACTCATGTTTGGAAAGTTCAAAATTATAATGGAATATTATTGTATATACTAAAATGTGTCCCAAAAGGCCCAAAACTATGGGTTTCCATCCTATTTAACAATAAATACTATTAAACTTCGATATCATTGAATTTTGTTAAAAATTTCAAGTCTTCTAAATTACTATAATATCTATTCTTTAACTGTATATTTAGGGTGTAGCTTATGGTATCATATTATAGTATATAAATTTTATTAATTGTTTTCGATAAACATTAAATTGAATTTTTTTTTAAAAAAGTATCTGAACTCAAAGATAACTTGATTCTCACAACCTTTTTTTAATCGAAAAACTATTATTTCAAATGTTTTTATACTAAACATAAATTTTTTGTTAACAAAGCACAATGGAGTGTTTTTATTCCCACTTGAACTAAAAATTTTAAGTCAAAATACATGTTGTCATCAGAAATTACCGATTACAACATCCATAATCATCAATTCCCTTCTCAAAAAACCCCTACAATGTTAGATTCATTTTAGATAATGAATCTCAAATTCTAGAATTTTAAAAATCATTTGAAAATTTTAAGGAAATAGGATAAATTTTCATTCTAGTGATATAATTATAAATGGGTATTAGAATTCACGCTTCATCTTATAGACATTTTCCAAAATTATTTTTAGGATAATTCAAAAAATTACCTTATATAAGCTGATTCACTAAATCATATTCCTTCATTGGATGAACTCAATTACACTATTATACTTTTGTTCTCCATTACTAAAATTAATTATATAAACTATTCATCCTAAAAAATAGACATTTAGATTTTAAAATTTTTAATTCATATATTCTCATACACAATATTATGTTTATGCATTATCTTTGTTAGCGTCTATCATCATTTTCATGCATAACTTCTATTCTATACCTTCATATTTGTATTAATTCCCATACTTATTCTATTATATGTTTTTAGTCATTTATTTTAAGGTCTTTATATGAATTTATATTCTAAATATGTTTTTCCTGAACTCCTTATTAGAACATCTAAAATTGGAAAAATGTCTTCAAATAAAACAAGTTTTAAGGAATCTAGGCTATAAGGATTATAAATTTGAATAAAAAAAATTCTGAACTCAGTATGTTTGGTAATATTTCTATTATAATATAATGTCATTGAATATTTGATAGCTTAATATTTACAGTAGTATTTTTTTGATGTACCCATTAATACACTCTCTTCAGTTATAGGTTCATTAATTGGCACATGTTCTTTACAATGTAAAATTAAAATACCAATTTTTTATAGAAATAAATGAGTTGTCTTGTAATAAAATGTGAATTCAAAGTTCTAAATAATTTTCATTATCAAAATTTCTAGCACATGATTTATTTGAATACCTCTTTTGTGCCTAAATTATATTCTAATAATAATTAATAAATCCCTATGATTAACTGCTATATGATGATCCTTTATTTAAGGTAACCGTCTAAATTGAATTAATTTATCACTATACTCATCTTCAGATATGGTTTGTGAATTATTGGGAACTTTTAATCTCTTATTGAATATTAATTAAATAATTCTCTATATTCTATCAGAAGATTATATCCATTTTTACCTATGATTATTTTATCAATATATTTTAATGGACATTTACTATAATGTTGTTACATTAGGTATATCATTTTTTCCTTGTAAATTATTGCTATTTTTCCTGTTCTACTTATATTTTTATCATTTGAATATTTTAGAGCAGGGTTGAATTTATTTTTTTGAGATTCATGATGACTTCATGTAGAGATAATATTTATTGAAATATATAAAACTTGTATATATGAGATAATATAATATAAAAAAACTCATTCAAAAAAATAAATGTGGTTATGATTATGCTTATAAGAAAAACTGTAATATTTTTATAGTAGTGGAAGATTATACTTCCACTACCAAGTTTATCTTTATTAGTGTTTATGCTTAAAAAATGTATTTACTAATTCCATTTTAGTTGAGAAAAATATTTCTAAAAAATATAAGCATACAAATAAGGATAAGAAACCAAATACAATGTTTACATTTCTTATTCTTATTTAATAATAAGATTACACATGGAGAAATACAACATTTATACTATTTTACCTTTTTTACATTTAAAGGTTCTTACACCCTTTCTTGATTTATATCCAATATGATTTGAATTATCATACACGACTTTAGAATATGATTATGATTTTCATACATCACCACTTATTATTTTTATTCTTTTGTATCACATTATATTTTAATGTAAAAAATTATTTCAAGGCCATGATGAAAAAGATTAACCAGAACTTAATAGGGATATTGATTTGGATTCATATGATTCAATAAAGGTTCTCACAAATAAATTTATTCCCATCTAAACATGAAAAAAATTAAAATTTAATGGGTTCAAATTTATATAGATTTTTATGAAACCTTCAAACACAATTTTCAAATATATATATATGTCTTCACTTAATTTATAGGATTGGAATATAATATTATTTAATTATTTCATACATTAAGATTAGATATATTATTAATTATATAGGAATTAGGTCATGAAAATGCATGGGTTGGAATAATAGTTTATTTTAAAATTCTTTATTTCATGTTAAAGTCTTATCATTAAATCTGGTAGTTATTCCTAGATTTTAACTGCATTTTTGTACTGAAAATTTGGTGTGCACTTATATTAAAACTTTACTGAATATCATATTTGAACTTCATTTGTAAACATTAATCTACTTTGGAAATCATTAATGTATGATTTATTTGTTAAGAAGTAACCAGTGGGCTTCACTTGTGCATGGAGTTCTTGTTATCTGTGTGAGAAAATGATTTTTGATCATTATTGTGATCCTCATGCATTCATTTCACCACTAATTTTCCTAATCATTTCATACTAGAAATTTAAAACTATTTTCTTCTACTTTTTCATTCATAATTGGGGATAATGTTGGGTTTTATGTATGGGAGAGGGGTCATAAAATGTACATAACCATAATTCAGATAGAGACCCTAAAAAACCTCTAAATTGTTTTTTGAAATTGTGAGTATTTGAACGTTACTTAAGAATTTTAACTAGGTGATTTTTTTATCAAATTTGAGGGCTACAATAAAACTTTTAGGAGGATAAACATTAATACATCTACAATTTAATTAGCTAAATCATTTATCTTTCCCTTTATCTATAAAATAACTTTCGGTAACATCTTGGGACAATGTTATACAAAAATAATTAACTTTGAAAATTTTAATTAGAATTTAAATTATAATATATGAAACCTAATTAATTATGAAATTAATATCCTAATATTTTTTGAACACATTCCTTCATTATTTTTATTATTCATTACTCAAAATTTGGGATGGCTTATTTATTCCACCAATAAAATTTCACTCCACCCCATCCAATGACTAGTCTATTCATTAAATATTCTTAACTTATGTGATTATGTTCACGTGAAGGTAATGTGATGTTTGGAATTTCATTTGGATGAAAATTTACATTTATCAAATTCTCTTTAAAATTTTAAATTTAAATATTTTTTTAAAATTTTAAATCATCTTTCACTGAAAAAATTTAATTTGAGAGGGAATTATACTACATGAGAGAATATATGAGGTAAAATCAATTCTTTGTGGAATTTCATATTTTCAATTTTTAGATTTATTTTTTAACATTGAACTGGACTAAATATTTCTTGAGTAAAAACATGTATTAAATTTGGAGGAATTTGATGTGACCTTTATTTGTAGTGTTTTTTCACATTGTTTCCTATACTGATTATTTATAATAATGTATAAATTGGCCAATTAATGTTTATTAATTGATTTATAGTTAATTTATAGAAGATTTAGCTAATTGAATAAATAATTATAAATAATTAGTGATTTATTGTTTATTTTATCAAATGGTCATCTTATGAATTATTTATTTAATTCATTTGTAATTTTATTTTGAGTATTTATTTTTTCTAAATTCCTTGATTATTTTTACTTTTTTAATCATTGTATTAATTATTCATCTATTTATTTATTAGTTTATTTATATTAATTAATTAATTATTGTTTAAATTTTAATCTATTCTCTTTTAATAAATTAAAAGTTGGATTCATTAAACTAAAATTGGTTTCTTTTATTTTTTATCGTTTCTGTATATAGTTAATTAATTAATCATTTAATTATTTTAAGCTTTTATATTAATAATTTATAATTATTTATTGTTATAAATAAATAATATTAAATATTGATTATTTATTTAAAAGTTTTATTTTGTCTAATTATTTAACAGATAATATTTTATTTTTTATTGCTTTTGATTGATTATTTAATCATTGTTTTTTACATCTATTGATGTAGCAGGAAATGGTCAATTTTTTCTAATTAGATATATAGGACTTTTTTTGATGTTGGTTATATAGAAAAATTATACCACCATTCATATAGCAAAATTGGATGTGGTTTATGTAGTGAAATGTAACTTCACTCACATAGGGGAATTGAGTATCAATTCACATAGCCAATTTTTGGGATTTTCTACGTAGGTGATTTTCAGAAGAGTATCCCATATCCTGTTTTGAGATACAGAATCACATAATCATTTATTTGGATACGTGGTACCCAATTATATCATGTCATGGAAGAGAAGAACCAAATAGAAAAGATTTTGAAATATCCAAGGCTGATTATAATTTATGGATAACAATTAGTGATGGTGGATCCCTTTTTTGTTGAATACTACATCTCAATTTGAATAATATTTTGAGATCAAGAAATATTTTTCACTTGGGATGAAGTAAGATATGGCAGAGGTTGGTTGGGAACTGGTGAGATGAAAAGTTTTAGTGATGGTGAAAAAAGACCTAAATCGAGATTCTCAAGATTGTTTAATTTGGGATAAAGCTTCTTCACTAATAATTTCATATTCAACACTTTCTAAATATATCCATTATGAATAGGTTTAATGTAATGTGTGCCACAAAATCTTTTTTTGTAGCTCATTGAAGATAGAATTGAAGGAATGTCAAGATCCTTGAATTGAATGAATTCCCTGATTATACTTTGTTTTCTGAATGGAGATAGTGGTTTGGACTAGATGAATAAGAAGCCTTAAAACTATTTGTAATGATGTTGATATTATATTAATAATATTGAAATAAAAAACCGTGGCTGATGGTGTGTCAAAGAGGTGACCGTCGCATTTGTGAGATACTCAAAGCTACTGCACACCCAAATCCACATGAAAAATTCTGACCAAGATGAACTAATGAAAATTGAAGCTGAGATAGGTTTTGTTAGTGATGATATATGAAGTTAAACCTTGATCTATATCCACTCAAGCTAATATGTGAGGAAGATGAACCTCATCAAGATTTTTTTGTTTCTGAGCTCGTAGAAGGATGAAGATTTTTTATCTCACGCAGAGTTGTCTCAAACCAATATAATGTAGAACATAATTATTTTTGAAAGATGTATCCCAATTTGGTTGTGAAGGATGAAACTAGGTTAATTATTATTCCTTGAGAATCTTGAAGGTGATTCCAGAACCCAAAGCCGCATGCCTGAGAATCCAGGTTCTATGAAGATGATGATGTGTTGTTTTGATGTGTTTCCCTATATTCCCAAGATGAATGAAGTTGAGATTTTGTGATGATCATTTTGTTCATGTTTTTATTTTGAAGGCTTGTGATTCAAAGAATATATTGGGAATTTTTTGTTCCAACTTTTGTGGAAATGAATTTTATTTTTCATGTGATGAAGGTGTTCGATGGAATTCCTAGTGATCCCATTGAATTTTCAATTGTGTTACAAGAACTAGTATGGGTAGATTACCTAGGGTTTTCATGATCAGTTTTGTCATGCAATTGATTTGAGTTCCTATATATTGATGAAATGAGATAGGATCTAGGGGGTCTTGTCTTGTGTTTTTGTTCCTAAGGAGGTCTCTTTCGCACAAAAAAGGTTTTTAGAACAACTTACTAGAATCCTTATAAATGAGATAAATGAGGTTCATATTGAGCATGATAATGGTTAGATCACTCTTATGGGGTGAGGGTTTATGAATCTGAGTTATGAACCACATTATGGGGGCCTCAATTTATATGTTCAACATAAAAACCATCTAAAATGTAGTGATGATATTGTTATGGAAGTGGAAGGATATTTGGAAAGGCACTCCATGGATAGGTGGAAGGGAACCCATAAAGAGAAGAAGGATTAATCATTTTTGACTCATACTATGGATATACGGTCTATGAATTAGATGAAATCCAAGCATTTGGATAACCATTGTATGTCAGATGTTAAACTTAAGCAATCCATGGAACTACTCATGAGCTCAGAATAAGAAGTAGTTGAATAGGTTTTGTCTCACAATGATACTGAAGAAAAATCCATTAATGTAATGGGGATATCATTAAGGATTACTATCAATGAAGAGAAGTATTATTGGATAGATAAGAATGACCCAATATTAGTTTCGGGCTTGAATAATGATAAGATCAGAATCGAGGAGTATATACTATCATGGGACTAGCCGACTTTTTAGTTTGAAAATCTTCTAATGGATATACTAGATACTTAGGTTAGTGACATCTCATGGAATGTTTTTAGGGAGATTTATTCTTGTAGCCATAAATTTCTCTTTAACAACTCTATAATTTTATATTGTGTTCGACATTTGGTTTCTCAATTTTCCCTTAAAAGATTGCTAAAAAAATTTAATTTTTAGTTAGACATGTCTCAAAATGTAGAGTTTAAAGTCAATCAGTTGCTACCACCTGGAAAAATTGACAGTGGGGAAATTCCAAACAAGTGACTAACTATAATTCATAGATATTATAAAAGGGTAATTTATAGAAATTTTTTTGATATATATAGAATCAAATAGAATATCACTCACATGGAGAGATGGAGTAAAAATAGAAACACTCTTAATGTGGGAGTTGTAGAAGCTTGAGAAAAGAGGAAGAATAAAACCTCAACAGATAAGATTCCTTTCTCTTTCTCTTATTCTTGTTTTCCTATTTTGAGATTCACTTAATTGAACATATTTTTTATCACTCAGATTTGAACATGTATACATAATTTTCTTAGGGGATTCATATTGATTCGAATTGATAATTTTATATTTGTTTTATTATGTTTTATAACTCTATTGGTGAAATTTTCATACAATGAACATAATTTTGTGCTTGATTAGTATATTTTCTATGATATTGTTTGAGAAAATGGGTGATGGTAAAAAAAAGTTTTCAATTTTGAGCATCATCCAAAATACCAAGAATTTTAAAAGGCTGATGTCTCTATTTTCTATCAAAGAACATATATATTCCAGAAAATTGGTTTATCAACACTTTTTATGAGATAGTTCACTGTACTATATATAAAACTTAGATGATAGTTAATTGTCTCTATAAACCTTTGTTGGTCGGAGTGGTTTACTCAAGAGGGGGGTGAATTGAGTACCAATTAAAATTTCTGTATTAAAAAAACAGTGTCTTAAAGACCCCCAAATAAAATAATAAATTAAACTGTAATGAATTTATATTAAAGTAGAGGTTCTGTCAGATTCTCAAGGGATTGATTAATTCCCAGTTAATCAAAACAGGAGTGTGTGATTATCTTTTGAAACTAACTTACTAATCTACACTTAACAAAAACACTTGCTAATTTAATTATCAAAGTAACTTTAAAAACAGTATTGATTTTAAAGTGATTAGCAGCGGAGTAAAACTTTGAAAGAGATGGCACAACAATGTAACCAAGAGGTTCAGTCTCAAGCCGAGACTTAGTCATCTCAAAAGTTTATATAAAAATGATCCACACCCTGGATCGGGGTTCAACAGTTTACAATTGTCCAGGTCCAAGACCTCTACCACTGTTCTTCGTGGGAAACAGTACAACAGCAACCAGCTGTCTAGGTCACACACGACCTCTACCACTGTTATTCGTGGGAAAGAAAGAATGAAAGAGTTTGGTAAGGATTTACAAATCCTTCAGTTTGATTACAGGAGACAGTGTATGTGTTAGATATAGCAGATAACACACACTGCTCAAAAAGAGTAATAATAAATCACATAACAAGAGTTGTAGAGTTTAGAAGTGGTTCTGGTGGTTTCAGTGTAGCTCTGGACTTCTTTGGATTTGATCAGAAGTGAGTTTGAGTCCTCTTCTCGTTTCTGTTTGAGAAACAGAGTGTCGTATGCTCCAGGTTCGTAGGTAGTGAGATGTAGTCGATGAAGCTCTTTGATATTCTTTTGAATGCACAGAACTCTTCTCGAGTATGCTTGATTGTATATGTGATTCTGTCTTGCTTGGTTCTTCTTGTATGCACAGAGCTTTTCTTGAGTATGTCGTATGTATTCCTTGTCTCTGTGTGGGTTGTCTCACCTCTTGTTGCTGTTCGTTGATGTGTGTCTTGGGCAGTGTAGTCTTCTTGTATTTATCTCACGTGCAACAGGAGACAGAAAAGATTTCCTTTCTGCAGGTACGAGGTACGGGTTCCTGACATCCGACAACCTTTATCAGATATTTGACAAATCATTAAAATGTACATGATATGACCGTTGGATAGATTAAATATAGGAAATAAGGAAATTCAAACAGTGCGTCGAGTGATCGGTAGGTGATCAGCATCGGTAGCTTGAACATCGGTAGCTCAATGTCATTAGTTGCTTTGACTCTATCGGTGGCTCTATGCGTCGGTTGGTACATGCTTGTATCGGTAGCTCCATGGGTTGGTATCGGTAGCTGTGAGTCTGTCAGTAGCTTCGTCCATCGGTGACTCTTATTCCATCGGTAGCTATTTATACTTACACCGGTAGCTCTATATTTGTATCGGTAGCTGTCTGTAAGTCAGTAGCTTACATTTATAAGCACATCGGTAGCTGTGTGTTAAGTCTATCGGTAGCTCTGTGTTAAGTCTATCGGTAGCTGTCTGTCGGTAGACTAAGTCTATCGGTAGACTGGTTACCGGTAGCTCATTATCAGTAGCTATAGGCAGATTACTTATCTGTTTTATGCAGAACACATCCGATTGGGTTAGAATCAATTTATAACTTGTATGAACATGGATAAATGAGGATTAACATATTTCAAAGACTATTTTAAAAATTATTATTGGTTTGATCATAGATTTGAAAGAATTAAAGTATAGATCAATGATACTTAACAATATCATATAGAATGAAAACATAATTGGGATTTTCAACACATATGAATACATGATTGAGATTATCAAAACAGGTGAGGTCAACAATCTCCCCCTTTTTGATAATCACAATTTATGATATGGGCATTTAACATAGTGAAAATATAATGGTAAAGAGTATAATATTGAATTCAGTTGTCTTATTGAAAATAGCATCAGAGATAATAGAAATAGTATGATATTGACATAAGTTATCAGAGGTAACAATCATAAAGTACTAAATAGACATAAAGTATCAGAGGGAAAAATGAAAAGAAGGGTAAAGTGTCTCCCCTTATTCCTTATTATTCTCCCCCATTGTGATAATCAAAAATTGGGAAAGCATATATATAGGAGACAAATAAAACATGAGAAGTAAAAGGAGTTCTGTATTAGAGTAGTCAAAAAGTACAAAAACAGAATACAAAGGAATTCCTATCAAAAATCCTAGCCACTGGATCATTCCACCTCTTCCACATGAGATTTTCCTTTGGGATCAGAAGAAGGTTCGGGTGGTGAGGATGTAGGTGAAGGTTTTGGAATCCCAGAAAAGATCAAAGGAGGCTGGGCCACTGACACAGAGTCAGGCCTGTAGGTTGAAGATCTTTGGGTGATCATCGGTGTGAGGCTGCGAATAGCTTGAGAAGGAGTCAACTGGACTGTGGAAGCAGCTGAGGCAGAAGCAGGCAAAGCAGGAGGTATGATGACTGGTCTGGCATCAACATGCAAGAAGGGCAGCAGCAGATTTCTAAAATCCATAATAATTCCTCCTCCTCTTTCCATAGCAGTGATGAAATCATCTTTGTTCTCCATGAATTTCTCTAAGGCAGGAGTCAGTTCTCTTAGCTTGCTCACTTGTTCTCTGAAAGCTTGAGTGACTGGAGGTAGCTTCATGTTTTCCAACATCAGCTTGAAGTGGTGTTCGAGTTTATGCTTGGTGAAAATTTTGGTGAAGTAGTAGTCCAATTTGATTTTTATGGCTTCTTGAGAGGCAGAGGCTTCTCTCATATAATCTTGAACAATCTTCATTATTTCTCTGGCAGAATCTCTTGTAGAAAGCACCACTCGGCTCAACTCTGATGAGTCCACAGAACCACTAGTTGAAATAGAACCAATCTCCTCCTTCAACATTGCTCGAACTTGATTCAGGTCAACTGATAGTTTGGATGTGAGAGGGCCAAGAGAGAAGGGAACAGTTTCTTTAAAACTCTTAGACAAACCACTGATTAGGCTTTGAACTTGAGAGTCTTGTAATTGAACATGATCCTTCACTGAGGTTTTGAAACTATCAAACACCGAGACAAACTGGCTTACTACACTCTTCACATAAGCTAGGTCCTTGTCAGCTTGAGACTTGGAGCTCATATAAGAATCCAAAGCAGCAACTGATGTCTTGAGAGCTTCCAGATCTGATTCGATTCTTGAAGACTGAGTCTGGCACTCTTTCACTTCTTCCATAAGTTCAGACACAAAGGAAGATAAATTACAAGCCAGAGATAGCTCGAAGGATCTCTCTAACATTTTCATTTCTTCATAAAAGCTTTGCTTCATCTCAGCAACTGATACACTGAATGATTCTTTCAGCTCATTCTTCATGGATTCAAGATCAGATTTAGAGACAACATCATTTGCGACAACTGTGGCAGATCCTCTTGCTGAGGCCAAACTAACTACAGAGTCAGTCATTATTGAATTAATTGAGGAAGCAAGAGAGGTTTCCATTAACTTCACTTCTTTAACAAAACTGGATTTGAGGTCCTCTTTCAGCTTATTCAGATCATGAAATATGACCACATCATCTGGCAACATCTCAGAAGCAAGATCATAATTGGTCTTCGGTCTATTCACATACATCTCATTATCTGAATCTGGATAATCCAATCCATAGACTATAAACCCTGGGTCTTCTACCTAGTCTCCAAGCTCAACAGCTACTGTAACTTTTCCAAGCACAGACTGATGCTCCCCCTCAATGGGTGCATTCTCATGTATCACAATAGCATTTTCTACTGGCCTTTCTTCATCAGAATCTTCCACAACAACTTCCATCTCAGCAGCAGTAAGGAGGTTTTCTAAAACAGGTACAGTTTCTTCTGTATCTTTTTCTACTTCAGCAGCAGGCATAGCTGAGCTTCCAATCAAAGGGATCATACTTAAACTACCAGAAGCAGACAATTCAGATACATTTTCCTTTTCCTCTTCTTCTTGGTGAGGTACAGATTGGTCTTCCTCATGAGTAGATACAATTTCCTCTACCTTTCCTTTCCTAGAATAGACCAATTCTGCAATAGGACTTGGGGGCAAGTCTGGATCTCCTCTAACATCCATAGGAGTTTCTTCTTCTTCTTCTTCTGTTTCATCACTATAAACAGGTTCCTCTTCATCAGGCCTCAGACTCGGATCTCTCATATCCTTTGGTCTTGAGGGATGATCCACAGGATTAAACCTATCATAAATCTTCTGATCATCACTGACCCATTCACCCTTCCATGGGTTCCAGTTAATTTTCATGTACTTACACACAGTAGAGGTGATGCAGAAATTGTTCTTGACTACAACCGTCTCATCCTGAGACTCAGCTATTCCTTTCACTTTTATCATTACTGAAATCAGCTTGGCAAAGAACAAAGCATTAGTCTTTGACTTTGGTCTAATCATGTCTTCCATTTGAAGCATCAACAATCTGCACAGATTGATCTTCACACCATGTCTTAGCAAATGAAGAAGATAGATATCTTGATATCTCAGATTTGCAAAATCTCCTCGCCTTGGTATCAACACATTCTGAACAAACTTGAAAAGCAGTCGATTTTCTCCATCCATTTCAGTAGCAACCACTTGCCTTTGATTTCCATTACCAGTCAGCTCTTTTAAGGCGGTTTCATAATCAAAGATTTCACTGCTAGGTGGCATTGCTCTTGATACATACCCAGAGACACCTTCATGTGGTACTTTCAAACTCTCAGCCCACTCTACTGAAGAAAAATACATCTCTTTTCCATTTACAAAAGAGCTTACTCGATTCTCATTCTCAGACTTCTCAAAGGTTACAAACTCATAGAACTGTTTTACCAACTTCAGGTAGTATGGGACATTGTTATTCGAGAAACAATCCACCCATTTCTGGTCCTCCAGAATCTCGAGTACTAACGATTTGCTAGGCAGTAGCCATTCCACGCACAGTTCCTTCTCGATCACTATGTCTCTATTCTTCAAGTGAGGATTCACTGGTCGCCTTCCCGATCTAGTTCTGACTTCACTAACACTGGCTTTATGCTGTGTCTTCTGTTTCTTAGCGTTTGGTTCTACTCTTTCATCTCTGACGATAGGAAGCTTGGTTTTTTCCATCGCGGGTTTAGGGTTCTTGGTCGATTTGGGAGCTAAGGTTCGAAGGAGAGGGATTTTGAGCTCGGTGAGGTAAGAAGTGGCTTAGACATAGTTTTATCATTTAGGAATTCCAAATAAACGACTAAAATAGAGTAATAAAAATAATATAAAACGATTCGTATTATTGGCGGCGGACAGAAGTTTTAAAACCTTGCATCGGTGTGAGTTAATCATCGGTGAGAAAAACAAACCGGTGAGAATTGTACATCGGTGAGGATTTTCACATCAGTGAGAATGTCACATCGGTGAGAATTTTCACGTCGGTGAGAATTTTCACATCGGTGAGAATTTTCACATCGGTGAGAATTTTCACATCGGTGAGAAGTTTCACATCAGTGAGAATTTTCACATCAGTGAGGATTTTCACATCGGTTGTAATTAAACATTCCCAATTTGTGTCTTATGTAACTTAGCCTATCCGAACTTAGAGGTTTAGTGAAAATATCAGCCAATTGATGTTCAGTGCCAATAAATTCAAGAGAAATATCACCTTTTTGATAGTGATCTCTTAGGAAATGGTGTCTTACATCTATGTGTTTGGTTCTAGAGTGAGATACAGGATTCTTAGAGATGTTTATTGTACTGGTGTTATCACAGTTGATTGAAACATGTTTAAAAACATATCCATAGTCCAAAAGAGTGTGTTTCATCCACAGAATTTGTGCACAGCAACTACCAGCAGCTATATATTCTGCTTCGGCAGTAGATAATGCAACTGAGTTCTGTTTCTTACTACACCAAGAAACTAAGGATTTTCCAAGCAAATGACATGTTCCTGATGTGCTTTTTCTATCTAACTTACAACCAGCAAAGTCAGCATCTGAATAACTCATTAACTCAAAGGATTGTCCTTTTGGGTAAAACAAACCTAAGTTAACCATGTGTTTGAGATATTTAAAAATTCTTTTAACAGCAAGCAAATAAGATTATTTTGGATTAGCTTGAAATCTGGCACACATACACACACTAAACATAATATCAGGTCGACTAGCAGTAAGATAAAGTAAACTACCAATCATACCTCTGTAATTTGTTTGATCAACTGGTTTCCCAGTTTCATCTGCATCCAATTTACAGGTAGTACTCATAGGAGTTTCACTTCCCTTGATACTATCCAGGCCAAAACGTTTTAAAATATCCTTTGTATATTTACTTTGATTCAAAATAATACCATTTTCATTTTGAAATACTTGAAATCCAAGAAAGTACTTAAGCTCTCCCATTAAGCTCATTTCAAATTCATTTTGCATTCTTTTTGAAAAATCAGTACATAAAGAGTGTTTAGAAGATCCAAAAATAATATCATCAACATATATTTGTACAACTAAAACATCTTTAGAAATTCTTTTAATGAAAAGAGTTGGATCAGCAATCCCTTTAGTAAAACCTTTTGAAATAAGGAAATTGCTAAGTCTATCATACCAAGCTCTTGGAGCTTGTTTCAAACCATACAAAGCTTTAGAAAGTTTAAAAACTTGATTTGGAAAATGGGGGTTAGTAAATCCAGGTGGTTGTTCTACAAAAACATCTTCAATTATAAAACCATTTAGAAAAGCACTTTTGACATCCATTTGATATAACTTGAAATCCAGATGTGCAGCATATGCAAGTAAGATCCTAATGGATTCTAGTCTAGCTACAGGTGCAAAAGTTTCCTCATAGTCTATACCTTCTTCTTGACTATATCCTTGTGCAACTAGTCTAGCTTTGTTTCTAACTATATTTCCAGATTCATCTACTTTATTTCTAAAAACCCATTTTGTGCCTATTGTCAAAGTGTCCTTAGGTCTGTCAACTAATTCCCAGACTTTGTTTCTTTCAAACTGATTTAATTCTTCTTGCATAGCCATTACCCAGAATTCATCATTGATAGCATCATTGATATTTTTGGGTCTTAGCTGTGAAAGAAAGGCTTGATGTTCAACCTGGTTTCTTAGAGAAGCTCTAGTTTGTGTTCCTCTATCAAGATTACCAACAACAGCTTCTAAAGGATGATTCTTTAGAATCCTTATTGATCTGGTAAAGGTTGGACTATAAATTTCAGGTTCATCTATAGGTTCGGGTTCAACAGAAGCAGATTCTAGAAAAAGTCCAGAACTGGATACTTTTATAACAGGTTCTTTAGATTCATCATTAAGGTCCAGAATAGACAAATCTTCTTCAAGATTCTCAAGAGAGGTTTTAGGCTCATGTGGATCAGTTTCATCAAACTTGATGTGAACAGATTCTTCCACACATTTGGTTTTCTTATTGAATACTCTATAGGCTTTACTTGAAATGGAGTAACCTAGAAAAATTCCTTCATCACTTTTGGAAGCAAACTTATCCAGATTATCTTTAGTATTCAGAATAAATACTTTGCAACCAAAAACTTTAAAGTAATTAACCTTAGGCTTTCTATTGTTCCACAATTCATAAGGGGTTTTCTTAAGAACAGGTCTAATTAAGACTCTATTAATGACATGGCAAGCTGTATTTACAGCTTCAGCCCAAAAATAAATAGGCAGCTCATATTCATTGAGCATGGTTCTAGCAATTTCTTGAAGGGTTCTGTTTCTTCTTTTTACTACACCATTCTGTTGGGGTGTTCTAGGGGAAGAAAAGTTATGAGTATAGCCATTGTGTGAGCAATAAGATTCAAAATCTTGATTTTCAAACTCATGACCATGATCACTCCTCAAAGTTTTAATCTTAAGTCCACTAAGGTTCTCTACAGACTTGGAGTATTTTACAAAGTAAGAACAAGCTTCACTTTTGTGAGCTAGAAAATATACCCATGTATATCTAGAAAAGTCATCTACAAGAACATAAACATAGTGCTTCCCATTTAAACTAGAAACTCTTGATGGTCCAAACAAATCCATGTGAACCAATTCAAGTGGCTGAGAAGTCGAAACTTCTTTCTTTGATTTAAAAAAAACTTTGTGTTGTTTTCCCTTTTTGACAGGGGTTACACACTCTATCATTTGGGAATTCTAATTTAGGTAGGTCTCTAACTAGGTTTTTCCTAGAAAGTTTTCTAAGTGAGTGAATGTTGCAATGTACTAATCTTCTGTGCCATAGCCAAGATTCTTTATGAAAAGAATTCAAACAAGTAATATTCTGCTTAGCTAAAGAATTCAGATTAACAGCATAAACATTCTCATTTCTTAAGGCAGAAAATACCAAAACATTCTTAGAATTAAAAACTTTGCAAGAATCATTTTCAAATTTAACATGAAAACCATCATCACATAACTGAGAAATACTTAATAAATTGTATTTAAGGCCATCAACAAATAAAACTTTAGAGATCAAAATTGAATCAGTGTTACCAATCTGGCCTAGGCCGATGATCTTCCCTTTTAGAATCAATTTATAACTTGTATGAACATGGATAAATGAGGATTAACATATTTCAAAGACTATTTTAAAAATTATTCTTGGTTTGATCATAGATTTGAAAGAATTAAAGTATAGATCAATTATACTTAACAATATCATATAGAATGAAAAAATAATTGGGATTTTCAACACATATGAATACATGATTGAGATTATCAAAACAGGTGAGGTCAACAACCTTCAATACAGACACTAGAAAAATTATGTTAATTGGAAACAAGTAGAGACAATAATTTTTAAGTAGTTCAAGATAGTCCACTTCCCCTTAATTTTCATATTGATACTCTCTCTTTCTCATCTATTTAATTCTATCATTTCCAATGTTTTAAATTTTTCTTTTTATTATTTTTTCTTTTTTTAGTTGCATAATTTATAGTGCCTTCTATATGGATATGATACTTTTACTTACTACTATAATTGTAGTTTTTATGTTTTAAAATTATTATATTTGACATGTTCTTAAAAACATCAATATCATCTTATAATTTTAAAAGAACCTGGAATAATTGAGACTTGAAAATACATAAAGTTTTAAAAATTGAAGTGAAAATAATTTGAAATTTTTTTATTTGAAAAAAAAATTAATCATGGAACATTGAAAATTATATAAACATTATAAAAAATGTAGATTAGAAGATAAAACATTTTATTTTTATAGGATGAGAAACCTTTTGAATATTTTGGAATTCAATTATTGGAAAACCCACATTGTAGTGAATGATAAGGAATTTGTTTCTTTGAAAAGAATAAATTGGAGTAAGAGTAACATTAGAGAAAAAACATAGAGTTTCTAGCATGGAAAGGTGAACATTGTTTGGATGTAAAACTAGGACATGGTAGAAAATTCCAATAAAAGTAATGGAATAAATCCTTAACTAAAATGATTTTTAATGAACCATTAAAACCATCAAGGATGAACAATTTAGTGTGAAACTTTATTTCAATAAAAAATAAGGTGTAATACATCATAAAAGCATAATATTTTATATTTGATAAATTGTAGAATGCAATAGACAAAGAAGAGTCATTATGACCTTATAAAGTTAATTGAATCACAAAAACTCCTTACAACCTTTATAAATTTTGAATAAAAACCACATAAGAGGTATATAATTAAATGGGACATTGAATATCATGAAATATAAGAGGATAAGGATTCAAAATTACAAAAGGTATTTATTTATACCATTGATATGAAAAAATGGTGTATAACATAAACATGTATCAAGGGATTCAAATTGGAGACAAAGAAACCCTTACAACCAGGGTAAAAAATAATTAAAAACCACTATAAGAGTGATATCAAGAAATTAAACATAAGATAAAATTATAAATAGAAAATTAATAATATTTTATGTCAAATTGGAAGTATTCATGCCACTAGAATATTAATTTGTGCATAAATACATATTATGTCTCAATGAAGTGAAATTGAGATGAAATCCCATATGACATTAACAATTTTTATGAATAAAAGGTAATTGGAAGTATGAGATAAATATTAATTAATAAATTCCATGAATTAAATCATGGATTGTGAAAAAATTAATTATTGGGTAGTATATACACTATATAAATAATAAATTGTCACATAAAATTAAATCATGTCTCAATGAAGAGGAATAAAGATGTAAAAAATATTATCACTTAGGAATGTTTCTAACAAAAACCCATTAAAATTGGGATAGAGGGCTTGAAATTGAATTTAAAATACAATTATAAAGAATAATTCATGATATTATGTAACTAAAAGGTGGAATACACACTAATTAAAGGTATTTAGGTGTATAAAGAATGTGTGTCTCAAAGAAGAAAAAATTGAGATGAAACCTTTACATGTGCCCGAAAGCATTCTCCACTCACACATAACATCATGAAGAGTTAATTAAATTCCATTATATATATATATTTCCAATAACATTATTTATCTATATTTAATTTTATAAGGTACATTTATTGTCTTTTTTTACTTTTTTATTATAGTTTCTGCTTACACAAGTCACTTGGGGTTGTTAAATTAATTTATTTATAAAACTTTTAGTTATTTTACCATGGTAAAAGATGGTGTGAAATAGTTTAATAATCTATATAATTAAATATTATTAATTCCATTAATATTATATTATCATATAATTTATATAGTTTAATAGGTTCTCCATGAATTGACTCAATATAGAAAAGTTACATTAATATTTCCTTTTTAGTAGTTATATTTATTTTAACCATTTATTGATAATTTTACTTATTTAATGTATAATATGATCATTATAAAATGTTAATGGTCTTGTAAATAATTCTTTTTTACATTTAATAAATTTTTTATTCCATTGATGTTAGTGGATATGGAAAACAAGAGAGAAACTCCATCTAATGGAGGCAATAGTCTATAGGTATACACAAACGACACTTCTGTTTTTCATAGAATATAAACAAAGCAGAAAATAAAGTATCTTATTATTTAAGAATAATTAATTTTTTTTAGATATTATAGCTTCCATGTAAATTACCTTTTTGATATATCTATGAAATGTGGTGATGAAAAACTACAAGCATCACTTCATGAAGGTAGTAATCAATACACAAACACTGAAAAAGAATATTGTTTTTATTAGTATATAAAAGATAATAAATAATGTTCATACCAATATTATAATTAAATCTCAACACACTAATGATTCTAAGTTTATTATTATACTATTTTTATGGTTGTTTTAGAAATGAATTAATAAGAAATAAATGGTAATAAATATGTGTTTCCAACATTGAGATGTTAAACTTACTCTTGAGGAAGGCCTTAAATTTGGGGGACTAAGGATATTATGTGGTGAGAAGAGGAATTAAGGAATGTAAAGGACTTAAAGGATAATAAACTTGTGTTGGTTTTCAAGGATAGTATTAAATATGAGTGGATTATTTAAATGGTGGATGTGATCCTACTGTTAAAATAGAATATGAGGGACTTTTCCATGGACAAGAATGTTAAGTAAGGGATATGAATGGAATGAAATACAATTTAGGTGAGTTAGGTGATGGATGTTTAGCAAGACAAGAAAAAAATAATTTAAAAACAAAAAATGTATTTCTAGAATGTCTAAATGCCATTTTAATTTAGAAAAATTCAATCCACCATAGATTAATCTTGTAAACACTCATTACTCTTAACTATGTATAAATCATGTCAATTATTTTATTACTAAAAATATAAGATGACCATTATTACCAAATTTATACATGATCAATATGAACATGGGTCCATTTAACCTAATTAATTTTAAAAATATCCAAAAATATTATTTTAAATTAATCATATATAACACATACATATAGTTTTTAAATAAAAGTTTATTTTTAATATTTAAACTTATGTATAAGATACATTTTTTATGATTACTTATTTTTATGGTATTAATTAATATATTATCAGACAAATAAAAAGTATGTGGCTCTAAAAACAAGCTGACTACAAATATCCCCATGAAAATATTTAATGAAAAAAACAAATAAAGACAATTTTTAAATTATAATGAAATATTTCTTAAGTCCTAAAATATTATAAATAGAATTAATAAATTTAAAATAATATTTTATATTTTAAATTATACCGCAAAATTATAAAATTACTCAATTAAATGATTTTGTAAACTTTTATGCCTTGTACATATAATGACAAAGTGATAAAAGTTTCCATTTTGGAAAAAATTGTATTTTTCACTGTTCACCTAAATATCAATTTTTTTAGAAAAATTAAAAGAACTTATCCTATGTTAATATGAACATGATAGAATAAAAAATGATTTTGTTTTATTCAAATTCAAATACTAAAATTCATAATTTTAACTTTAATATAAAATCATAAAATATCATTGGAATTGTTTTTATAAGGAATCATTTTTTGGTATATTGACTATTGTTTTAAAATTGGTTCTAATCATAAATATATCTAACATGAAACAATATACACATAATAAACTTTATTTTGAGTATAAAATATATTTTATTACCTTTTTAGATGTTATAATTGAGTTTGATGTTTAAAGATAATTTTATTGTTTTGTTCATATATATATTTCATAATTCAATTGGAACAATTTATACCTGTTAATTCTATTCCTACCATATGGTGGTGTATATATATATTTTAGATTTTGGTGTTGTGTGTGGAGAAAAAATATAATTCAATTTTTATTTAAGGATAAAAAATCATGTCGTTACATATCATATATCATACACTTGATAAATTATCAAGAGACCGACACAAAACTATAATCTTCTCCCTATCCAACTTTTGAAGGTTTCCCACATATCCTCATCAAAGTTGTCCAAGACTAAGAAACCCTGGACCCCAAATTTTATTAAAAAAAGTGAAAGAGAAGAATCACAATACAGAGATAGATGAAAAAAATCTCAGGCCCAAATAAAACTACTTTTCATAGGGGTTAACATCATCACCATAACCATAATCAGATGTTTCACCAGCATCCGCCGATTCCCATTCTGATTGTGAACTTTTCTCTTCCTTGAAGAGAACATAATAAATCTATCAGAGCCTATGCTATTCCAAACTGAACTGATCATGGGAAGAATATTTTTTCGACCTCCCTCTCTTGGGATCAATATCATTATTTATCTTTGAAGAGGACCTAATAGACACAGTCCTTGGAACATTAGAGTAATCTTTCTTTGGCCTTCTCTTCGGGGGCGCAATTTCAACCCTCCTTTTCATCCCATGTTTAAAAACATATTTAAATAATAATTTACCATATCTTAGATTTTGAGGAGGGTGTTTCCCATATCCTTGTCATCATCATTAATATTTTACCATTTATCATAGATCTTCGAAGTGCTGTAAATTTTTTGAATCTCATCACATAAATTAATGTTCTATGAGTTAGTGTCACGATCCCGACTTGGATCCTATATAGACATATTAAAACCTGTTGGCTTCACAAATCCACATACCATGGATTGGGGTGATGAATTAGTATCCTCAAAAAACCAAACAAATAGGATTTTCACCACTGGACTTCCCATCACAGGCTGTGCCGGTCACAACAGTCGCACTGATTGGATTCAATTGCATCTCACTATCCCTATACCCATAATCATCCTCTTGAATCAATCCATCATACTTTCTGATAGTATCTCCTTGATAAAAAATATATTCTCCGTTAATATTTTCAATGAAAGGTTGATTGGGAGATGCATCCACGACAAACTTTTGGCCACCTGAAGGACCTACAGAACCGTCAACACCTCCAAGTCTCCCATTTATATCCATTAAATTAACTTGATTCACAAAATACCATAATAAGAAAGTTGAGTGAAGATCCCATTTAAACCTATCAAACATTGCACTGACTTTCAGATCAGAAGATGACACTCTTATAGGTTTCTACAACACTGGTTCACCCAGGCCCATAATACCAAATATATTTCCAAGAAGAACATCCAAAGAATGCATCTACCCCTAACCTGAGGCCTTTACAAACCTCTTCCCTTAACATGAGGGCCTCATGTTCTTGATTACACTATGATAGTTAGAGTCCAAATGACCTAAATTATAAAAAATTTAGTAGTAATAAACCCATGATTTAAATACAATAGTTATCCTACACCTAAACTACTCTCCATCTGTAATCTATACCCACTGAACTGGTGAATTTGAGACATCGACCTCAATAAAAATATTCAGATAAATCAGACGAATGAAAGATGATGTTCGAATGTAAAAGAAAAGAAATCGACCCAAAATATTCCCCAACATATGAATAATTTCTGTATTTTGAAAATGCAAGGGAAGATAAGGGAACCTTACCCATGTCACGATGAAGGATTTATCCTATTTAATTTAGAGGACATACGACCAATGAAGGAGAAAAAAACTACATCTGTTGCATCTTTGGGGAGCCTTGGACCATGAACATATTAGATCTTATTCTGAAGAAAAGCGAATCATCAAATGAATTTTATCGAGAATACCCACAACAATATGATCTTTTAATCCCCAATTACCAAAAAAGAATCAATAAATGTCATCCACTAAGGGTCTTTGATGATTAAAACACACCACAAGGGTCATATCATGGAGACTCAAAGCTTTAGAGAACTCCAATATCAAAATCAAGAGCTAAGGATCACCAAATTGAAGATCCAAAACCTTCAAAATAAGAGAAATAATGGGGAAATTAGGTTGAGAAATAAGAATATAAAAAGGGATTAATGGTTACTACAGAGAAGGAGGTGGAAAAACTAATCCATCTTCCACCTCCCACCTCTGGGATGGTGGGGGGATTCATTATCACTCATTAGTGGTGACCCTCCAAAAAGAACCAAAAGGTTCACCTCTTACCATCCCCCACATATCTTTATCTACACACACAAAACATTCATTAATAACTGGAAGAGTCACTGATACCCAATTTCCATCCTAATAAATCACTCCAGACTTATCTGATCCCAAATAAATCTCTTTAGGATCAATATTCCCTAGCAAATAATACCACCATTTCCAATGAAATGATGTAGGATATTACTTTTTCTATGCCATTAACCCATGAATCACCCATCTAAGGGTTCAAAAACTTACACACATACCTACTAGTTAGTTTGATACCCAATATTAGAGACCCATAGTGCTAAAAACACGATAACATGAAACATAAACCCTAAAAAATTATATGAAAACGGTAGCATGGGAAAGACTTCATACCTTAATATTAACAGAGTGCAATCATTAATACTCACTCATCGACTCAATCTTGAACCACTATAACCCTAAAAACAACCTTAAATAATTATATTTATATTTAAAATAATTAAAAATTTAATATAGAGTAAGAATAATACGTTTAAAGATAATATGAGATTAAGATTACTATAAAAACTCTTTATAATGAACAAGTCTTCAAACTATCAATAGATGAGTGATGAGGAGATCAAAATGTCAAAGGGAAGCCTCTAAATTCTCCAATTTCATATGGGTTGGAAGATAATTAGGGGATGTAGGAATTGGGGCCCTAAGGTGAAATTACCACTCAACTGCCTTTTAAAAAATTTCTTAGTGAGCAGGTCGCAAAATGAACATCATGGTCACACTGTGATACAACCATAGTGGGCCTCATCACAACATGATCGTTACTAGAAATAGGGAATAAACCTCTATATAAATGGTCATAGTGTGACCCGTCTTGTTTACGCTGCAAGCCTCCCACTTCAGGCATCACACCACGACAACCGAACATCATTCCAGAGTTATTTTCTACAGTAGAGTTTTAGCTAGAAGACCTGTACAATTCCAAAAAACCCACTCCCAAACAACATATGAGAAACAAAATAGCCCAAAATCATCAAGACAAATTAGAATAAAAAATAGTGAGAATAAAATCCACCTTGAAATTCATGGGGCATGATAATATGGTAAAAATAAGAGTTGAATCATGAAATCCATAATATCCACCTTGATTTTAGATGTTTCTTAAGTTGAGATCCTACTATTATTTTTTTAAAATTCCATGAGTTTAAATCCTTCTCTTGGTTCCAAAAATTCATTCAATTATAATATTCCACTTATTTTTAATAAATTAATTGAGTCAATATGCTCCTCTTAGTTTCTTAAAACACCTTGATTCAAAATCCTCGTATTGGATCCAAAAACACATTGAGTATAGATCCACCTCTTGGTTACCAAAAACTCATTCACTTGATAAATATATTAGTTTAATCTAGAAATGTCCTCTCATGAGAAAGTCCCACACCAAAAAATTAGTATATATCTTTCACCTAGAATTCCACTTCACCTGACTTTGAATTGACTAGAAATGGTCTTGGATGCATGAACATAAATGGAAAACCATTGGTCCAAGATGTATGAACTTAAATGGCACACCATTGGTCATATATTATTAATATTTAAAGGAAAAATTTTATCCCTTGTCACATGAACTTGAAAGGTATCAATTTCCTTGTATAAAAAACCATAAATCATATGTTTTGATTCCCTTTATAGGGATATATAAGAAACCCCTTTCATGTGTCCAATATATCTATCAAAATACCTTCTACATCCCTTGATTAATGTAAATTCTAGAGTGTCTTTTCTATATGGATTTAATCTATAGAGAATATTTTTTTTGATAAAATGTGAGACATTTTTATTCGCTTGTGTAGTAGTCTTTTAAATTAATTAATGTCAATTAATCACTTTAACCAAAGGGTAAACACCATTTTTATTGGAAAAGATTTCATAATCACGAATTAAATCTATAGTAGAAGCCTAGATAAGACAATATGATCCCATTTGTGGTGATTCTACCACCAATACACTCCTTTTCAATGAAAAGTATGTAAAAAATAATTAATTCACATCAATGGACACAGACCATTGGAAAATAGATCCATAAAAACATAAATAGTGGAATTAAAAAATACACACTCAAACTGGAAAGTCTCATACAACACAGCTGATCAAAAATCAATATAATAATAATAATTAAAGAAAATGAGTAGAATAAAATAAATAAAACAGAACCAAGAACTCTTTAACAAGTCTTGATTTTATTTATTTAGACGACGTTGGGTTCTCTTGTACATATTAAGATCAATGTTATGTTCCATCCTCCATATTTTCTTCCTCTTTCTTTACCAGCGGTTAAACATTATCACTAAAATGATCTATGATGGTAGTATTCATTGTGTACTTTATAGTGGTACTTCAAGATCCAATAGAGATTGACCAACTAGAATTAACAATTTTTTCCTTGGTTTTTGTCTCTCTCAAAAAATAATATAAAACCAATGAATCCTTCCGCATATCTCAAGGTGGAATAAATACAATCCATAAATAATTAATCAATTACCATCATTTATAAAACCAAAATGATAATAGGATAGCCATAGTGTCTAATGTAGAAGTTGATGTTAAGAATTTAGAATGTTTTTAAGGAACATGTATTAGGGGATGGATCAATGAATTTGATTATATGGAATAATTTTTAATGAAGCTAGAGAGGGATTGAGGTATAATACACATTTATTGATTGTTAAGAGATATGAATTTATTAAAAAAATCTCGATGAATAATCACACTATGAAACATAACCAGGAGCTATCATAATAATGTAATCAAGGATAATTAGTAAATAACTATAAATTGAAGAAAGTAATGGATTCTATGCAGTTTTATCAAATGGAAAATGGTTCAACACACGAAGAAAGTCCAGTTATTAGGATAATAGGATAGGACCAAGAGTAAATGTTGGGAAATGAATTACCATCTTCAGAAATATTGTTTATAATATTCAACATTATATAAAATTAAACTTAAAAAACAATGACTACATTTTTTAGAAAATATAAAAGCAATTAAAACTGCAATTTAATTGGAAAATTCTATCAAATGAAAATTAACATGAAGGAAATAAAAAATATCATAATATTAATATCAAATATATTTAATTCACCATTAATGCTTACTAACATTATATTAATACAATGATATATAGATTAATAATTGATGTATTTTATTAATAAATTATCATTAAATATTAATATCAATTAATTAATGTAAATTCATAAATATAAGATACAAATTTAACATTTTCTTACTTTGATAACTTTAGTCAATTAATTTAAATACTAACACCCAAATAAGAGTATTAGTTAAAAAAATATTATAGAAAATCATTTAAAATATTTTACTTTAACACTATTTCAAGGATATTCTATAGGTTTACTAATCAAACATAAGGATGTGATCATATAAAAAATAATGGATAAAAAAATCATATATTCTATTTAAACAAAAATATGAAACTCTAAAAAATTTCATTACATCAAAAAAATCATTAAAAAATATAATGTTCAAAATGAAATCATTAAAATAATATATATCCAATAATGAATTAATTTAAAAAGTCTCAAACTCCAACTAACCCAGTAAATCCATATACTTAATAAAAACCTTTTGGAATCCACGAAACAAAAATTTTTAAAATTTTATATTTGACCAATGAATTATCTAACAAACTCTTTGTAATAAGATTATAATTTCAAGTCTAGGATATTTATTCTTTAAAAAAATGTACGTGATATGAAAATAGATTGAATGAGAATAAATCCTATTATTTTGGGAGAAATTTACCTTGGAAATATTTTTTCAATATATCACAAGTGTTATGGATATGATTTTATCAATGTGAAATGGTATAATAAAAGTTTTAGGTCATACAACTTGATTATCAACTTCATAACATGTCACATAATCTAACTCCATGGTATAAGTATTTAAAAGATTTTGGTTGACAACCGAGTAACAAAAATCCAATATTATCATCATAAAAATAAATATAGAAGTATATTTTTAGTCTTTAAGGATCATAGAAATTATAGTCAGAATAGAAAAAACCTAAATTTAATAAAACCCTTTATAGGTAATAATATAATTTTATGATAACTAAAAATATCTAAAGACCATTTTCAAATATTTCTAATGATCCAATACTGAACTACTCCGGTATCAACATAACATATTAAAATGAAAAAAATATCAATATTGTTATAAACAGAAAAATTCATCAAAAGTTTTATATTGGAAGAACATATGAAAACTTACATTTATACCATATTATTTTAAGGAATTTTATTGTTGATAGTTTATTATTTTTTAAAATAAGAGTAATAATTGATGAGAAATAACTGATATTGAATCTTTTGATAATATTTTAAATAGATCCTCTTTGAGATAATATAAAAATATTTAATGACCTACTGTAAAGTATTTTTGAAAATAAAACAACATAATTATCCCCATGTTTAATTATATCAAAGTGGTTTCCCAACATTATTTTTTGCCTTAATTAAATTTTTAGCAAAATTATTATTCAAAAGTATATCATTAATACATATAATAATAATTTTAATTTTTTTACACTAGTTTTTAAAAAATAAATGGATTTATAATATTATCATCAAACTAAAAGTGATGATGTTAAGAAACAATAGTATTATGTTGAAGGATTTGGATCCATATAGTAATACTGAAATTTATTGATCAGATGGATTTTTTTAAAAGAATTAAAAGAAACAGTTTTTGTGAAAAGTATAAGGTCACAATATTATTATTTTTTCAATGGAAGAATCTTGTGGTATTCTTAGAGGAATTTAAACTAAATATTTAAAATCATTCATTGACTGATTATTTAGTATATAAAATATCAAGCTACTTATTAGATATATCATGTAACTAAAATTCATGGTAATTTTGATAATAATTAAAGGAAAATTTATTTTGATTTTCCCTAATGAATATAAAATTAAGAGAGAAATAAAATTATAATGTTAGTTAATTTACTAGTGATCCAACTATGTTTCTATATTGAGATGTTTTTTATTGAGGAGGAAAAAGATTAGTTCATGTATGCATTCCCTAATGCATGGGTTGCTCAATCAGAATTGATGAGATGAAGGATAATATACTTCTATTTTACTCCATTTGTTATGATAGTTAAAGACCTTTAAATATATTATATTTTATGTAAGATGAATCCCAATGAACATTAAATATTTGATTGATTCTTTACTGAAGAAAGATGCTTTGAATAATTTGTGGTTTGTTGGGACAATGTTGGATGAAGATGTTTTATGGAAGTAAGAAGTGGTTTTTTTACACATGTGTTGTATTTTGTTTTCATAGTGGATAAATCAATTCTGTTTTTAAAAATAGACAATCAGATTTAAAATTATATTCAGGATTTTAGACTCACAATTTTTAATAAATTACTTCTTAATTAGAAGATGTTTTTATAGAATGAAAGGATCATTAGACACACTTTGGGTCTAGAATGAGGTTCTAATCTTAATTAGGAACAGAATTAGATTCATCATGGATCCGATAAAAATATAATTGTGGTTTTTTTTGAATTTCTCACAAATAATAAGTCTTATATAAAACTTATGATGCAATATTGATGAAATAAAGGGGTAGTAAAGGCACTGCTAATCATATTTAAGAAAATAATATATAGGCTTGGTAGAAAAGGGAAGATTTTGAAGGAAGAATGGAACGTTACAATACTTTCTAATGAAAGTACGATGATTCTAAATATGATCTTAGATGTTATCAACGTCATGAAGGAATTCATGCTTACAATAGAATGTTTTTTTTCTAAAGCAAATGATTTGTGGTCTCTGATCATCAGTTCATCATATTTGTCATGCTATCGTAATAATCAGAAGAAGAATTGTTTTTTAAGAGTTGTTATGATCAATGACAACAAAAATAAAGTAATGTTTTTAGGGTCCAACACAAAAATAAATTTAGATATCAATCAATAATGTAGTAAACCGTTTCCATAAAGATGATCAGTTTGTTGACTTTCTCAACAAGTGGGTCAAGGGAAAGAAAAACTATGATTTTATTTCAAGTATTTATATTTACATGTGGTTCAAGAGCCATAATATTAAAGAATCTGTTGTAATAATCATAATGGAGAAATAAAAATGATAATATTTATCTTTCAATTAGCACAGTCCAATGTAAGGGATGTATTTAGTTTTGTTTTGTAAATGGGTCAAGAAAATCATAGTAACAAAATTCCCTCATCCTAATAAAGAAATTGTAATGGAAAATCAGAATTGGAATCAGACTGAATTTTTATAAAAATATTGAAGATGACTATTTCTTCATATATGCAACTATTACAGAGAATTTTAATTAAAAAAATCATATTAGGAAATTGGAATGGAGAATTTTAATCACGGTAATGTTTTTAAATAAGTTAGACGCTATTTGAAGTTGTTAGGGGACTCAAGAAGGTTTGAGAAAAGTTGAGAAGTGTTGATAAAGCCCTAAATTCACTAGAAATTTAAGGAGATTTTTTTTTGAAATTTTGGTTAAATGGGAAATATTTATAGAATCCCACCTAAACCTCTTTTGGGTTAACTATAAAAGGAGACAATACTTTGTACTTTCAGACCTGGATGTACTATTAAGAAGAAGAGAGATAATCTGAAAATTTATAGGTAGAAGAGGTGTCTATATTATTCTTACCTGATGAAGTTTGTTGGATATAAGAAGAATGGATAAGAGATAGTATCATATTTAGATTATTATCATATTGGGTCATATAATTAGATCAGGAAAATTGTATTGAGATTTCCGAATAGAGGAAGGACAAGTTTAGTATTGTTTCATTAGTATTCTGATAGAGTAAAATTACCGTATAGAGTAATAAAACTTGGTAATAAGAATGGGAAATTACATTTTCTATCATTAAAAATTCCAAAATAAGTTCTTTACTTAAATTAGGTAAGGAAGTGAAGAATATTTTTTAAAGAAAGTATTTGTGAAAATTTGATCAAGAAGGACCTTGAAATTTCTGTTACAAAAACCATCATACATAATTTTATACTACTTGAAGCACATGCAATGTTGTATTGATCATAGTGCTACACAAGTGTAAGAGAATATCCTACTCATTATTTTCCACACAAAAGGATTTTATTCTAGTGTACTGTGTGGTATTTTATTATTTCCAAGTCATACCATGGATATAGATACTCTTATTGAATAGTGAAACTTTTGAATTAATGTGCTCCTATGGATGTGTGTTAGTTTTGTTTTTAACATAGAATGAAATATTTAATAGATGGATAATGTTATTTCAAAATAAAAAAAACTTAGAAGAAAAATATATAATGGATTCACCTCATACCCCTCTCAGTGACACAACAATATTGGCTGGCCAATTACAAGTGGAATTAGAGATGAAGGTTCCCATCACTTAATATTTATTGAAGTTTTGAAGATATGTTGATTGAGAATCTGAATTGTGTCAATAGTAAAGGAATTCTATTATTTGATGGCAATTATTTTCATATCTCGAATGATATAATGTTTCCTTATCTTATATCTCTTGTATATGGTGTTCTTGAAGCTGAAACAGATGGATTTACTCCTATAGATAATAAAGTTTGTCTTATATCAATTGAAAAAATGAACATTGAGAATGATGGAAGAGCTAAAAATTCATTGATCTCATCACTTTCTGAAACCGAGTTATTAATATTGAATGGTATTTACAAATCCTAATGTTTCTAGGACAAGTTGAAAAAAATCTATGAATGCAATACAAAAGTCACGAAGATAAAACTACAAATCCAGAGGCTGATGTAAAAAGATATGAAAATGGGTGAGTATGAATCTCTTGGGGAATTCTTTACTAAAGTGAATGAAATTTTCCAAACTATCATATGTCTTGGGGAAAAGATATAAGATTCTATATTTGTTGAAAATATATTAATAATTATTCCCAAAAATTTTGATACCACAGTCTCCTCATTGGAAGATTGAGATCTAGAAACATAATCTACAAATGATTAGAATACAACTCCCATTAAACATGAAATGATAAGGGAGAAAGATATGAAGAGAAAAATAAAATATTATGGAGATATGTATTTCAAATAAATTATGATATAAAATCTTAATAACATTCTTGAGGAAGATTATATTTCTTACAATTACTCTGAAAACGAGGTATGTAAAAAACATGGTGAATTTTTATCTATGTTTTCTAAAAATGTGAGAAGATATACAAGTAAATACAAAGTGAAAATTCCTGATATGTGTTTTGAATTTTTTTACATTGGGAACATTTTTGGTAAATTTCCTTGAAAGAAATAAGAGGGTAGTGATAAAGAATAAATAAGTCCAAGAAGGTTGTGGAAGAATCAGGGTGATAAAAATAAATATTTTTACAAAGGTAAGGATATAAAAGTATCCAAATCCAATAGGATAAGTTTTTTATCTAAATATGATGAAGAAAAAGATCAGGAATCTAAATCCAAAAAGTTTTTGTAGCAGGATAGAGAAAATACATTTATTAAAATAATGAAAAATGAAAACTTCAAAAGTAAAAACTCGAAATAAGAAGAAACTCAATTTTATTATCATCTTAAATAAGAATTGAAATAATGTATGAAGAAGATTGTGAAGCTTAAAAAGTAAATCAAGAAGCCGAATAATATAAATTACTCGTTGAAAAATCAAGAATGTTTTCCTAATGAAAAGGTTAAGCTGATGGGAGAGATTGGTGATTTGAATAAATATGATGAGAAATAAAATAATCATAATGAAAATATGGAAGTTAAAATTAACTAAAATGAAAAATAGTTGGTATTTTCCTACAAAAAATTTATAAAATAGATTAGAAAGTTGAAAGTTTAAAAAACACTATCTCTAAAGTTGGTGAAAGTTCTCATAAGTAAGACACTAAGAAGAATCAATAAATTTCACCTTCAAAGGTTGAGAATAAAGATAAAATTGTTTCTGAGAAGAGGAATGCTTGAAGAGGTTATAAAGAGAAGAAATCTAGGAAAGTGATGTATGTGGACAAGACCAAAAAAGTAGAGAAACTAGAAGCTACAAAACATTCTGAGTCAAAAAAATTTTTCTTACTTTTGGATCTGATAAGGATGAAAATAAAACCAAGCTAGAAAGGAAGATTATTATTGAGAACATAAAGTTTGATGGTTAAAAAAGTTATGATAAGAATGATAAGATGGTTGCTAAGAAATATGTTCTTAACTCCAGTCAGTATGGAAGTTTTAGAGGAAAATACTCTTTTCTATAGACACTGCTGGTATTATGGTCGATTTGTACACACAACCAATATGTGTTTATTTTAGGGGGATTCAACCTCTTAAATGGAATAATTTTTATAAGGATGTTTCAAGAAAACATGATAATGTTTGTGTGAAAATTGAAAATAGGTTATAACCTCTGAAAACAATTTGTGATACATGTGAACGACCTGGAAAACATTATAAAGGATGTGATGTTTTTTTGCTAGCATAAAAGAAGTTTGTTAATTATCAAAAGTTGTAGGTGAAGAAAGAAAAGGGGAAATAAAAATATCTTAATGTAGAAACCTCCTAGAAAGCTATAAAAGGAGAACAACATTGGATTATTGATAGCGGGTGTTCTTCTCAAATGTGACATTTGACAATGATGAATCTATGATAATCAAATTTTTTGGAACAAAAATCATTGGGAAATAAAATTTATATTCCAAGAAATACTTATATGTTGATGGGATGCAAAGAAAATTTCTTAGTGTTTCATAACTATGTGATGAAGGAAAAAAATTATTTTAAATTGTTTTTTGGTTTTTTGAAAAGTGATGAATGTAGAATGATAGTTATAAGAGGCAAATGTAAAAAATGAAATTTATTTCATATTCTTGGAATACAAAACTCTTGTTACCTAGGAATAGGGGAAGAAAATTAGTTGCGACATAAAAGGTTGTGACACATGTGTTAGAGAAACATGGGAAAATTATCTATGAAAGATAGTGTTTGTAATATTCATGATATGTCCAGAAGAAGAGATTTATATTACACTATATGATATAAAGGAAATATTAAAAAGTATTTTCATAAGAAAGTTGAAATTTTTTCAAAAAAAACCCCTTGAACTTATCCATTCTTTATCTATGGGCCAATGAGAAAACAATAAAATAATAGAGATAAGAACTTAATCACTTTCATTAATTACATTACTCACATTACTTATGTTGTGTATATGAAAAATAAGTTAGATGCTAAAAAAATGTTTAAATTTTTTAGGAGGAATGGGGAGAAGGAATGTGAGTATTCAATGCAGAAGTTGAGAACTGATAATGGTGGTGGATAAAAAAATGAATAATTTAAAATTTATCTGAGAAGAATTAAATTATTCATGAGTTTAGATCAACATATACACCTTAATAAAATGGGGTTTCTGAATATAAAAACAAAATTTTAGTGAAAATGGGGAGAACTATGCTACTTGAACGTGGTTTTTCTTAATACTTTTGGAGGCAAGACATGAGTACTACAGTCTATATAAAAAACCAATGTTTTTGTAGGCCAAGTTCAAATAAGATTTCACATAATTTTTTTTATGATAAATCTAAAAATTTAAAACACTTCAGAGTATTTGGGAGTCCATTAATTATAAAGAAGAAATGTGGAAACCCTAATAAGTTTTAGTGGAGAGATGAAGATGGATTGTTTTTCTTAGCTATGATCTAGAAGGAAGAGGATATTGGTGTTTCAACTAAGATACATGAATTATATATGATTCTATTTATGTGATGGTTATTGAAAAGGCTGAAAAATATAAATACACTGGGGTTGTTAAGAAATATGTCCATGATAAAAAAATTTAGTTAACAATCTTGATAAGGATACTGACAATAGTAATCCTACTCAAGTATATGAATCAGACTCATCTATTTCATGTGATAAGGAAGACAATAGAAATTATCATCCCAGGTTAAGGAAGCAATTGTATTATTAGAAAATTATTAGTGATAAACATTATAAGGATTAAACAAGAAGAATATTATAAGTTCTTACACACACTTCCTTGTATTCAAAAGTCGATCCGAATGATGTGAATGAAGATTTTGAGAATCCAGAATTGGTTTAGTCCATGACTGAAGAGCTGTATCAGATAGAAAATAATGACACTTAGGAACTCATACCCATATTGGATAAAAAAAATTTATTGGTGATAATTAGGTTTTTTGAAACAATCTAAATGAATAAGGTGAACTGATAGCAAAAAATAAGATTAGTGTGAAAACTTTACTCACAAATTGAAGGTGTTGACTTTTATGAGGCTTTTGATCTGATGTAAATATTAGAAACAATCTCCAATATTTTTTCAAATGGATGTGAAGTTTTCATTTGTGAATGGAGATCTTGATGAGGTAGTTTAGATTGAAAAACCTTTTAGTATTTCTAGGGAAGATGAAAGATATATCAAGAAGATGAAAAAAGCATTGTATGGGATAAAACACACTCTGAGATCATGGTATTAAAAATTAGATACATGCTTGGGGAAGATGAATTTTAAGAAAGGAAGAGTTGATAGAAATATTTACATCAAGGAAAGTCAAGAGTTTTACCTACTCTTAATTGTTTATGTTGATGACATTATCTTTTATAGGAATGATGAAAGATATTGCGATGGATTTTCTGAGGTGATAAAAAGTTGTATAAGATGTATATGCTCAGAGAAATGAAATAATTTCTTGGGATTCAAATCTTATAGAATAATAATTACATTTTTATTTATCAAAATATTATTCTAAGGAATTGTTTTGGAAGTTCCACAAGGAAATTTCAAAACCTGTTTCCACAAAGATTTTAGTGGGAACTGATTTTTCTAATGATGGATAAGGGTAGGATGTTGATCAGAAAGAGTTTCATAAACTGATTATAAGGTTTTTATATTTTAATGCCTCAAGAAAAAGTTTTTTATACTGTTACCTTATGTACAAGATTTAATAGCGCTTCTAAATAATCACATTTACTTACTGGAAAAAGAATTTTCAAATACATAAAAGGCACAAAAAATATTAGAACGAGGTATGATAAATAAACAATTATTGACTTTTTAGGTATTCTGACACAGATTGTTTAGGATATGTTGATGATAAAAGATCGACCTATATTAGAGTTTTCTTTATAGGAAAAAGTTGTGTTAGTTGGTATACAAGGAAATAAAATTCAGAAACTCATAGCATGACTAAAGGTGAGTATGTTGCTTCCACACAAACTGCTACCCAACTTATGTGGAATCAGATTCACTTAGTAGACTTACATATTTTAGTGAAGTTACCATTGATCTAGGGTTGGGATAATCAAAGTTCAATCAACCATACCATGAATCCGGTACAACATTCTCATTAACAAAATATTGATATCAAATATCATTTCATCTAAGAGAAAGTGAATAACAATGAGTTGAAGCTTGAGTATTTTCCCACATTAGAAAATGTTACCGACTTTTTCAAAATACCTTAACCTAAGGTAGCTTTTTATAAACAAAAGTTGAACATGGGCATCCAAATTCATTCTTATCAAGGTTAAAGTATGAGTTTCCCCCTCTATCATCTTTTCTTTGGGTAGTGTTGTCAAGGGGGATAATTGATTCATAAATCTATCCACTGTATATGTGATAAACCTTTGAAGGAAGAATGTATAAAGGGGGAGTAATGTGTATGTTGTGATCTCAACATGTAAGTTTGTGAACTATTATAACTATTTGTTAGAGTGGGTTTAGGAAACTATTTTTTCCAGAATGTTTAATAAGAAATGTGGAAGAGGAAGAATGTTGTGAAGAAAAGATAAGGAAGTTTCGCAACTCAATACTTTTGGAAAACCTGGTGTTTATGTCAATAATTCTTATTCCCTACAATGAGTTAGATAATGTAGGCTTTGAATTTTAGATACGTTATCCATATCATATGGTTATGAATTTTAGGGATTTATGAATCTTGGTTGAAAATAAAATAAAAAGGATAATATTGTTCCGACCATGTTGGCTGAAGAAGGTTTTTAGAAGTAAGAATAATTTTTTTACAAGTGCGTTGTCTTTTGTTGTCAAATAAGATAAATCAATTCACATTGTAAAAAATTGAAAATCGTATTTACAATTGTATTCAATATTTTTAAATCACAATTCTAAACATATTCGATCATATTTGGAAGTTTTTTTTTGGAAAAAATGATCATTAGAATCCCTTTGGGTCCAGAATGAGGTTTTAATCATAATGAAGAAGGGAGTCAGATTCATCATGGAACTAATATATATCTAATAATGATTTGTTTTTTTATATTTTGACAAATCATAAGCCTTCTATAAAATTTGTGATGCAAGCTTGATGAAAGAAAGGCATAGAAAAGGTGCTTCCAATTGTATTCTGGAATAGAAAAAAAGGGAAGAGTTACTAGAAGAATGGAAATCTAAAATAATTTCGAATGTAATTTAGATGATGATAAATATGATCTGCAACATAATAAATTTCATGGTGGAAGTAATTCTTACAATAAATTGTTTTCTGTTCAAGCCGATGATTTCTGGCCTTAGATCATCAGTATGAGATCATTAGATTTAGATTTTTTTAAATCCTTGGAAGGTTTGTGGAAAATGTGAGAAAATAAAGGTGATAGTTTTCAATGAGACCAAAATAAAAAAATATTTAATGAAATAAGTTTACTAGTTTCATAATTAGAAGATAGAGAGTAGTTAATTTCTAAAATGTCATTGGTATCATATTAAAAAAACATATAAGTTTCTGAAGTCAAAGATACTAATACCAGTCCATCAGATTCAGTATGCTATCATATTTATCAGAGGTGAAATTGTTTTTTTGGGAGTTATTGGGACCAATTAGAATGAAAAATAAGTAAATTTAATATAGAACAATATGAAAATAAAGTTATAGATCAATCAATAATGTAATCTACCATTTTTATCAAGATGAATTGTTGGTTGTCTTTCATAACATGTGGATCAAGAGAAAGAAGAACTGTAATTTGATTTTAAGTATTTTTATTTACGTGTAGGTCAAGAGACATAATATTGAAGAATATATTGTCTTCATAATAATTAGGTAATCAGAACGAGTATATTTATTTTCCAATTAGTACAGTTAAATATAATGATATGTCTTTTGTTCTGGTTTTTTTGCATGTGGGTCATGAAAATTGGAGTGAACAATTTCACTCATCATAATGAAGAAATCATAGTGGAAAATTTTAATCAGTATCAGATTGGGGTTTTATAAGAATATTGATGTTGTGTATTTATTCATGTATATAGGTGGTAAATATCATCATAATAAAGAAATCGTTTTGGGAAATTACAAAGGAGAATCAAAATCTAGTTGACGTTTTTTAAATAATTCAGAAGTGAGATAAAGTTGATTGAGGATTCGATAAAGTTAGAGAAGAGTTGAGAAGTGTTGAAGAAGTCATGGATACAACCAAAATTCAATAAGAATTTATGTTTTTAGAAAATTTATTTGAGTCGGAAACATTTTCAGAAACTCGCCCAAACCTATTTTGGCAGACTATAAAAGTTGAAATTACTTTTACTTTTAGAGACATATATACTATTGATATGAAGATATGGAAGCTCCTAATTTCTTAGAAGAATAAGTCTCTAGTTTTTTCTTACCATAGGAAGTTTACTCGATAGAAGAATAAAGGGGAAGAGATAAGATCATATTCAGCTGGTTATCATTTTTGTTTGGATAATTAGATTAAGAAAATAATTTTGAGATTCTAGACTGGGGAATAAGAAGTTCATGATTATTTCAACACTATTATGATTGCATTATATAATCATATTGAGTAATTGAACTTGGGAATTAGACTGGTAAATCAGACTGAGTATCATTACAATGTCTAAAAGAAGTTCTTTCCTACTATTGGGTAAAGAAGTGATTTTTTTGAAGAACATATTTGTGAAAAGTTGACCAAGTATCACTGTAACATGTTTGTAAAAAAATTATATTACATAATTTCATGCTACTTGAAGCACATTCACTGTCTTATTGATCATTGTGTTACATGAGTGTAAGGTCTTATCTTACTTGTTTTTTTCTACACAAAAGGAATGTTTTCTATTGGATTTTGTGGTGTTGGATTATTTCCAAACCATACCAAGGATGTATATACTCTTTTTGAGTAGTGAACCTTGTAAATTATTATGTTCAAGTGGATATTTGTTTGTTTAGTTTTTATTAGAGAATGAAATCATTAACATGAGGTGAATATTTTTTTGAAAGAAAGGAAATTTAAAAGAGAAAGATATCACTAATTCAACCCTCCCCCTCTCAGTAATAAAAAAATATTGACTAGAAAATTTTATTGTTCTGGTATAAAAAAACCACAAAAAAGTTGATAATTCATTATTTATCTTTATGAAATAATTTCATGTACTTTTAATCACAACAATTTTATAGTGATACCAAAATATGTGAAATAAAAAAAGTCAAACTTAATAAGGAGTATTCTCTCACATAGAGGGAGAACCTTGTAAAAATCTCATGTGGGATGTTTTTCTTTCCAACTTTTTTCATATTAAAAAGGAATATATTATAAAGAGTAAATCAAGATTTTAACCTGTTATAGGGTCTTGATTCTAAAGGAATAAATTTTAAAAGGAAAACATGTACTATCGATTCAACACCAGTATTACCCAAACTAATATTGAATACTAATATACTAAGATTGAGTGGAGGATTAAAATGGAATGTGTAATTCAATATAGACCCATGATGGGAGATCATGGTGTCACTACATATAATTAAATAAAATGAATCAAGCAATATATAGTTATGGATAAATAGTGTCTGCACAAATCTGACTTGTAGATGTGAGATATATGTATGAGTTCCCTAATGATAGCATAAATTATGGAAGTCAATGTGAATCAGAAAATGTCTCATTATTGGGGAAGAATCAGTAATGAAATTTGTAAATGATCCTAGGATGATATATCCATGAATAATTTCATATCTTGTGTGAATAGGCATCAATCCATATATTTTTATTGATAGGATAATTTTTTTAGTGTAAGGTCAGAACTATAATTAATCCTTATCTTGATAGCCCATGATAAGAGATCCAAGTCTCATTGTATGGTATCTCAGTGTCAAAAACTCAACATGAATGAGTAATTCCCACACATTTGGATACAAATATTTGATATAAGGTTATTTTATTCAAGAATTGGTTTATATATAGATAACCATATATTATGGCCTCTTACCTAGAACTAGATCTCATGTAATGAGATTTGTTTATATATAACATACTACTCCAAGATGTTTAAAGGTTATGCATGGTGGATTGTTTGTTGTAAAATTTAACATCACGTGATGAGGACCTAGATACCATGAAATTTATGGTCATATGATGAGAAATGTTATATAGATTTATTTTTATAGATTATTCTCATGAAAAAAGTGATGCTTTCTTATTAGCATCAAGTTATTGGAGGCAAATTTTTGTGAACTGATAAAGATTTCATATGATAAGATGAAGTGGGAGTTTGATTAGGATGAAACTTTTGACCAAGTAAAATATAGGAAGTCTTGATATTTTTATGTATCTTATGAAGATAGGAATCATGAAATACAAAGTTCTTAAATGTAGAATGGTGTTGTCCTAGTGTAGAGACCATTGAAGGAAACCTGAAATGATTGGAGGATAAAACATACACTAGGTTAGAGTTAAGGATTATATGAGTGTCATTGTATACCCTATGATGGTATAAATCATGTCATATATATTTTTGGGTAAATAGTTTCTACACAAATTTATTTCATTTATAGAGGAAAGTGTGGTGCCTTTATCCCGGTGCTAGGCTACTGTGATAAACACAATGTAAACTAGTTTACTTATACACTAGGAACTCTTTAATATATTTTAATTTCATGCCAGGGAATCATTTCATGTATAATAGAGTACTATAATCAATTTAAGGTATTGTATATTTACCCTATTTCATGAAATTGAACATGATGTGAAAAATTACATCATAAATTGTAGTTTATGATTGTTTGATGAAGACTATTTCTATGTAGTCTATAGTTATAGAGAATGGATTGTATTCTGTGTAGTTTAAATATATGCAATATGTAATTTTTAAACCAAGCTTAAAAATATGAAAAGTATATCTTGATAAACCTTGAATTAGTGGCACATGTTATATTATTTCCATCCTTAATAATCGTGGAGTAAGCCCTATTGGAGTAGAAATTATGTATACCATAATTTCATTCCCATTTTTACTTAATCTTTATAGTGTCTTCTCATATATCATGGGAGTTCAGAGAACCAATATAGATTCTCCTTGGATAAATGAGTAGCGGAGAACCTTCTTATTTATTACAATCACAACTTAATTTTGATGGATCTAAAGTTTTTGTAGGGTTCATAACCATTTATATTTTATTTTCTGAAGTTCATTAAGATGTATCTAATTATAATCATCTTCAAATAGAAGATCATAAATAGCGGTGAAACATTATGGATATTTAACCTTAATAGGAAGGAATACATCTGTCCCCTACACAGGAGAATACAGGGTCACTTTTGAAGTGGTATAGGTTTATAGTGAGATAATCCCAAAAATAACTAAGATTTCATCTAGTGAAAACATATTTTCCTTTTACAACATATTAATAAAGATATTAGATAGTGTTTTGTTGTAATCCTCTATCTTTCAATTTTTAATTGTATGACAGTTATAAAAATGAAAGGACTAGGTATTTTACTCCTGATAAAACCTCTTCAATTCGAAAACATAAAAATGGAATCCATTTTTTTTCAATATTATGCGAGGAATAATAAATCTAGTAATATCATTAAACATCATGAAATTTATGATAGATTTCATTTTCATTTGTTTTAAGGTCACTCTGTCATCCCATTTGAAGAATAAATTAGTGAAAAAATAGATTACCTCATTATACCTAGATGTGGATGGAGGGTATAAACCTAAGGAGTCTCTCCACTATATGGAAAATGAAAAAGGTAAATTTTTGGTGTAAAATAGTTCGGTGGGTCAATAAATGAAATTGTAATGTATCTAACAATTAGGAAATTTCTTTGGGAATTATCTACAGTCTAGCATCATTGAGGTAAAGAAGTATTCAAGTCTCCAAATTTGATGGAATAGCTAGGTTTCTAATTGGTGGGAACTATGGGTACCAATATAGTCTTTTTACATGACAGTAAGGGAATATCTTCCTTTGGTGCACCAAAGTAAAATCCCATCAAAGATTCATTTGAAGAGTAGTTTTGGAAAATTTTTGGCTACGATAAAGAATTAAATTTTCTGCTCGTTGAAGGATATGTTCTTTCATGGCTCAATTTAGTGGGAGTGTCCCTCTTATGAGATGATCTATTATAGATGAATCCATCCAATTGTGGAATCATTAACGAGGATAAAGGATCAATTTTACTATAGGTGTTGTTAACTTAATTGATTTATTCTATATCACTAATGATAAATGGAGATATCAGCCTATGATGTGTGATGATAATGACTATCTCATCCTTGTGCGGGTTTACTGGGTCAATTATTTTATTATTTAGGGAATATATATAGGTTTTATTAAAAAAAGGGACATGAGAAATTGTTTACTTCAAAGAAAATACATTTTCTAACTCTCTGACATATTAAATTAGGGGAATTTAATCATTCTTCTTGATGAAATAATGTCCATTAATTTTCTTAATCAAAAACTCCAATCCTCCCTTAATATTTAATCAGGACACTTGTATTTCCAGGGCTAATTACAAGCCATCAATGATGGAATATTATTCTACCATGTTGATGGATCATCATTCTAAAAATAATATTGAGTATTAAAGTAGTTCTTTTTCTATTTAAATAAATATAATCCCCAAGATTAATCTATTGAGATTTGGGTTTTATAGCCTTTTACCTACTTGTTTTCGAGAAGCACTATCAAAGTACGTCTCCCTCACTGGTGAGGTTTGATTGATAAAAAATACATCTTCATCAGCGAGTTTCATGTCTTTTAATGAATTTTCTAGTATAGAGTGCACCATAAGAAAATTTTATGATTCATTCCCTTTGATTTTCTTATGAGACATGAATTGTATGTAAAATTATTTTATAATAACCTCCCACCATGTTGTATTCCTAGTTAAAATTGGATGAATATGTATATATTTTAGAATATAAATACAAGGCTAAAGTTGTACATTGTGCTATAATAAATAGTATACCAAATTGTTTAATTTTAAAATCAATACAGGGTACTTTTTCTCAATATCAAAATATTAAGTCTTAATACCCCACATTATTCCACTTAGATTATAACTACTATTCTCCTTCCCCATATCATTTTTATAAGCAAGGATTTATCCCAACAATTATTCGATGGATTCCATACAAATTATTATTAACTTTTCTTCCATGGGTTGTGTTAAGATTGTTGGGTGCCTATGGACCTATTTTAGATCCTCAATGGATTTCTAAAAATCATCATCCCAGTAATAGGTGTATTATTTTTAATCAACTTCATAAAGGGGAAAAAATGATGAAGATGTTTTCTATGAAGCACATGATGTAGGCAATACATCCCTGGAGTCTTCTCAATTACACTAATTTTTGAAGAGGAGGCATATAGAGTGTCACCTTAGTCCTTTAAGGGTCAACATCAATTACACAATGACATACCATGAAGCTAAATAATTTCCCTAATTTTACCTCAAAATCACATTTCAAGGGGTTCATCTTCAAGCTATGTTACCATTGTTCATTGAAAACTACCTCAATATTGTAAATATGATTATATCATTATATTGATTTAACCACCAGATCATCCATGATTTACTCCATGATTTCCCCAAGAAAGGACATGAAAATATGGTGTGTGTTACATTGATATTTAGATCTAATGTTCTTCAATCTAAGGGTAATTAATTGGTAATAATATAACCCATGGTGTTCCATGATGGTAGTGGTATACTCATATTCTAGGACCATTTGGATATTGTTATATCTATAATAACCATCCACGAAAGATAATTCTTAGAATTTATCTGTAACATAAATCAACAATCCCATGATAGGGACTGGTAAAATTTTCATTAGGATGTGATTGTAGAGATCCTTGAAATAAATGAAAACTCTGATGTTATAGTTAATTTCATTTATGGGGAAGATATTATCAAGCCACATCAGGTATTTAACTTCAAATATAATGTTTTCTAAGATCATCCTATCCACTTTAGCATATACTTTGGATACTTTGGTCAATTGCATTCTTCTTGATTCTAGTTTATAATAATGGCAGTTGTCTGAAAAAACCAAATTATGGGTATACACATATGTATATTATATGATAATTTATATTTAATTTTATGTAAATAAATATCAATTCTATTTAGGAAATGCGATATGTTTTCTTGTTATTATTCATTCGTGGTGGTATTGATGAACTTATGCCACATATCTTCTTTTACACCCAGATTCACTTGTTCGAGTTCGTCTAAAGTAGTTGATATTCCTTACCTTAATGATGAATGATAATATTAGATTAATTTAACCTCATATTCATTAGTGTTAGGGGAATAATATAGATCAACACTCTAAAATCTCAAAGATGATATGGTGGAATTTTTTTCCATCCAAATCACATCCTTTTTTCTTAGTGAATTGGTTCATTTGATATAGTCGACACGATTTTAATTTGAGTGTATGTGCCTAAATCCCATGATCTTCATCCAAGGAACATGCCCAGTTGATCGAATACCATTGGATATATTATATGAATATCAGTAAGACCTACACATAAATAGATATGATCAAGATAATGATTGATATTCATGGACTATAGAGTTGTATACCACTCTTTCGGTGGTGGTTGATCAATATAAACATCCCCTTAACCATCACATGAGGAAAAATGATTGGATTGTTTGATTAATTTTCCAATATGACCCATGTGACCCATATAATCTTTAGATATAGAGTTTTTCCCTAAATTTAGTTGAGAGAAATCACAAATTCTTTAATAATTTTTCTTAATAGATTGACATAAGTTATTTCTAGTCTATTAGGGGTGGAAAAATATACGGTTCAATTTATCAAAAACCACTTTACCTACCTTTTTAATATCCTATATCTATATATAAGGATTCATAGGACTCAACATGGGAGATATTTCTATATACTACCCCAACTTTCTTGTCAATTGAGTATTTTAGACACTGAACATATGCTGAGGGAATTTGTACAGACATATAGATCCGTGGACTTTTATGAAAGGTGTTGAAAGAAATGTATTTTAAGAACACGATGAATTTTGATTCATAAAGGAGTTATTTAAAAAGGGATTTGAGCTGGAGCCAATTGAGAGGTTTCTATGACCTTTTTCCATACCCATGAATTATTAGGTTGGAGGGATAAAATCTTTCATTAACATTTCTAAGACTTTATAGGGATTAGATCTAGATTAGGTTGATCTTAGAACCATTATTGACTGTGGATTAATGAATGTTGATATTTTTGATCTTTCTAGATGTGTAAAAGGGTCTCATATTCCCATGTATTGTATATTCTTGGTATAGTTTGATGAAAGAAATGATTTTGTAGAATTAATTGAATCCAGTCTTAGTATGATATGTACCAACTATAGAAAAATTAGTATCAAACTATTTTAAGTTTTAAGGATCATAAAAAAGGGATCACCCAATATCTATTGAAATATGAAGGGAATATACAATTAAGAGATTATATAGAATGGAAATGATATGTTTCAAAAAGGAATACTTCTAGAGAAGAAGCATATGCTTCCTTCTACAAGGTTTTCCCCTATCTTGAGAGTTTTAAGATGAATGTATCAGTAACTCCTTTTCATAACTTCTATTGGGGTCATCCTCACCATCTGTGTGTAGGGATGAAATAGACTTCTAATGTTTTTATGTTTTCTAGTTGAAAATCTAATATAATAGGGTTAAAATTATCCCTATAAGATTCAAGATCAAATTAATATTCATATTGAGGATGTTGGAGTGATTATATATGTGGTTTGGATATATTTATGGATTTAGTTGAAATGATTCCTTGCTATTCAGGTCCACCATGATTTGATCTTTCCAACCTCAATGAACTCTTCCCGAATTATGGATGGAAAAATAAAATTTATATGAGTATTCATCTTCCATGAAGGAGTCAAATAATTGTAAGACATTGAAAAAACCTTAATTTTACTCTCAATTAGATGAAATTCACATTTTCTGGGGTAGTTCCCATCCTCCTATTGATAGGGGTAAGAAATTCATAACATTCTTAATCAACTTATGTACTTGTAATGGATCTTATTCTTATGACATATTTTATTATTAATGATTACACTGAATCATGGAATTCTACGATGATGAAGATACCACTTCTTGTATCAAAGAAATAATTTTGTTCATGAATGGTTGATTTAGTTGATCCCTGGGTATTGTGTGTACCAAATTGACTGATTTACTGGTCATCCTAACATTGATTTTCTAGATACACCTATTTTATACCTCTTTCCACTATTATTATTATTATTATTATTATTCTAATGGAGTAGTGGAGATACATGTCACCTATGACAATGGTTTACCCAAATTTACCTACCTATAATCAATCAAATTATATAGTATATCTTTAAATATGAAGCACACTTGGATATAGAATCCTATTATCTCGTGTAAGGGTAAGTAATTATGGTGTTAATTAAGAAAAAGTTTATCGAGTTTTCCAATCTCTAAAAATTGGACTAAGATCTTCTCTAAGGAAGAAATTAGAAATCTCATACCATACCCTTCTAATAAAGTATAAATTTATTCATACTTTCCTGTAAGTTTTTGATATTTTCATTATTCATTCAATCTTTATGAGAGCATTTTTTCCACTATTCTCTAGGAGGAGGCACCCCATGATATTGAGTTGTATTTGGGGCTCGAGATGGAATTAGTTTTGGCATTAGAATTATGGAAAAAATATCCACTTTACCCATTTTTTCCACTTATGTTTATGAATTCACTAATATTTATATTTTGAATTAAAAATTTAATCTTTGAGACACCATTCTATCGATATAAACTCTAAAAAACCCCTAGGGCACCTACTATGGTCTATAAAACTCTATTGGGGTGGAGACAAGGGCAATATTTAGAAGGATCACGCTATGCAGACTCTATGAAATTAATATTTCTATGGTGGTATATGAATCCAAGATACTAGTTGGATTCCTTCATTAAAAACAAATAATTCCATAGGAAATAATATATTTTATTAGAAAGTTCAGGATGATTAATGAATTAAGGTGAGTTATAATAAGAGTGAAGGTAACATTGCAGTGAATAATTTGTCCATTAAAAGAGGAGTTACTAAGAGAACCCTTTTTTATTATTTTATTAGGTCCTTACCACTTGATTATAATATCATTATAATGGGAGGAACACTTGTAAATCACAATTTCCCCTTGATCTATAGGCTTTTATAGAATAAAAATTCATTTTTGAGTGAGTGGTATAATGTTGTACCCGTTGAATGCTGGTCTTTCATGGGGTTGTATAAATCACCCAATATTTTCTTCTTCCTATTAATCTATCATTCCTTTTATAGGGCCACATAGACATGAAAAGTGAATGATATGTTTCTCCAGATCTTCTATACAATTTAATACAAAGAATGTGGGATTCGTAAAATTGGGTGGTGGAGTCAAGTCCGAAATTCAGGATATAGATTCCTTTCTCGCTATATTGGTTCACATTTTCCATTCATGGATTCTATTCTATTAGAAAGGAACTTAATAAAGATAAAGGGTTTTTAAAGGAAAATTTTAGAGGCCAACACTCAAGTGGAAGTAGAAGGAGCATCCAAATATAGTCGGATCGCATATTTTTACTATTGATAACCAACATTAGTCCTTTTAGATTAGCTTTCTTGAAATGGTGGTGGTTACTATCCCTGTGGATGGAACACCTGATATTTCATGGCGATCAAGGTTAAATATAGTGTTTATATTGTCAATGGGTTAGAGGTATGACTAGATTCATCACTTATTGGTCGAGTGGCTCCCTCTTATTGAGAGGTATTAATTGAATAAGTGACATTCGACGTAATCTAGAAGTTTCACATAGTAAGGATATTTCTTATACATTGTTATAAATATAGTTACCTTAGAATATCTATTTCCACATCATATTGCTAAATATTATTGGTAGTGGATAGAGGCGCAGATTCTTTGGGTGTGGGTGTGTAGTGTATATGGATATATCTTTCCCTTTATACTTATCCAATATTTACTAAGTACGTGATAACTGGATGTTTGGAGGAGCTCCCAAGTCATGATTCGACCTCTGATATCATGTATGAATGTAGTCTTTATGAAATGTTTTATAGAGAATGCTTTAATATGATGCATCCATATAACATTATTCTATTTTGGTGTCATGATCTGTGTTATCTGCAATGTTGACTTCAATAAAATTCAAAGGCATGAATCTTTTATTGGGGATTATATCCTCATCCATGTCAGAGTAGCAGTGGGAATCATAATCCTCCAAATATCTATTAGTGGATAAATCATAATACTCCTTGAAATATGATTTTCTAGAAGAATTTTATTTATTACGAAACCTTTGAGGTTATACATTTTATACTCAATGATCCCTTGAAATTGGTTTACTAAATGTAATATTTATGGATTCCCCAACATCATCCATTAATAGCACTCCCACTAAAGGAGATGAATCACAAAGTGGAGAAAATCATAGGGGTTCTTCATATAAATTAAGTCTTAATTAGAAAAGTATTGATTTTTTGAGTATGGGGATGTAATTATTCCCTCTAGATATAGGGGTTTCGAAGAATGTTTATACTATATGATTAAAAAATTTATTAGATGTGGATTTGATTATTTCAATGGTGGAAGCTATGGTAAATATTGTCATAGTCCCATAGGATATGAATTTTCTTGAAGTTTCACTGAGAATATTTCAAAAGAATTATTCTAACTTTTTAACCAATATCTTAACATGAGTTGGTTTCAATATCATTAAATGGTGAGATCTTATCACCACTAAGGGTTTCTCGAAAATTACATGTTTCATTATCTTAAAATGAGAGGAAAACTTGAACTTATTGGAAAACTAAGGTAGGATTTAGAAAATGAATAAATATCATTAATTATGAAACATTGGGGTTTTAGGATGGTGATAATTAATTAGATAAACATACTAGAATATAAATATATAGAGTTTGATACTTTTCCTGAAGCAATGACATTACAAGTTGATTTCCCGAACAAACCTTTTTGGCTAGTGAGTAGAGTGAAATAAAGAGCTCCATATTCTTTCCAACCTCTTATATGCATTTCAGTTGGAGTTTCATTGACTATCTGGTGTAGTGCTTTTATACTTTTGAGGTTGTGATATTGAAAACACTCATCATGCTTCCCTAACTTCGGGTTATGAGCCCCTGAAATGGTTATGGGTTGACATGGTGATAATTCTAATTTATCATCTTGATATGATTGTCTTATTCTTTATAAGTCAAGTACATGGTTTTGAGATGAAAATATTAACCCAAAATTTGTGATAAAAGTAGGTTATACATTCCTATTTCAATGCACCAAGAATTTTTTACTGGGTAGTTGTAGAGTTCTAAATCATGATGGGTAACCTGTCCTTATGTATATCTATAAACCTAAATAAGTATTTCTATTTGTCCTTTTAAGAATTTTTCTTTAACCTAATTTGAATATAATTTTCATTTATTTGATAATTTTTCAAGTAGAAAATGATCATTCCAAATGTCTATACTTTCATCACATGGTACATTTTCTAGAGGTGTAATAGTTGATTATCATTAAATCAGATGCCTTTTAATTAAGATGAAATATCGTTGATTGATGATAACGAAATCAATATAATTAGAATCAGTTTCCCTAGTGCATATCAATATAGATGAAATGTAATAGTATCTTTAATATCGGTAGGTACATTTTCTTGTGAATATATTTTTTTATTAGGAGGGCCTTTACAATGAGTACCATGGGGGTGATCTCCAGGGATGGTTCTCGGTTCACCGTTATTGAGAGGACCTCTATTTTGGATCAATATTCTATCATAGGGATGAAATTTGTAACAAACACCATGGGGATGTCCCATAGGGTGATGAAATTGTCTTCCCTAGTGAGGGAGACTATGGTTACTATTTTTTTGGTTTTCTTTAATAGGAGGACCTTCACATTGGCTATTGTAGGAACAACATCTACAAGACATGGTTTAGGGATGACCTATTGACATATTGGCTATGTTTTTATAGATAAGACTGATGAATAAAATATTTTCATATATATTATTATGTAATTAAATGTTTCTAAAACCATCATAGTGTTATACAATGGGAAATTGTCACATATTTAGGTTTTTGTGTTATTTTGAGCTTAAATGCCAAAATTACACAATTATGGAATTTTAGCAGTTTTCCAACACTTATATATTTTGGGAATAAATCATTAATTATTGATAAAAATTGTGTGATTATTTTTTATTGTTCATATCTTTGGGATACATATATTATAACTAGGCCAAGTCTTTATTCAGACATATAAGGTACAAAATAAATAATTCATTGTGGAAAGTTTTTCAGTCCAGTAGAGTGGACCCCACCTCCATAATTATGACATAAATCTGGATACATATGTCCCAATGCGTTTCTTCCAGATGGAGATGAAATAGTATTCAATAAGTCACATCCTTTATGAGTATAAAGTCAAAATACTCTCATTAAAGCATTCATTGGATGCCTCAAACATGTGGAATATGAAAGGTCTCATTAGGCATAAATAGTTCCATTCTGTAATTAATTCATACCATCTGATCCAAATGTTCTACATATATGGATTTTTTGGTAGGGAAGAAAAATAAAGTATGAATTTTTTATTAAGAATGGAATATGTGAATAGACTGGTTAAAATATCATAATGGCATGAGAATGTGAAGATGTGGAATATGAAAAGGCACATGGATGAAAATTAATGTCTAAGAGTAAAACAACCATAACTCCTTTGTCTAGTTGTTAATGATGATTTAATTCTATGTGTGAATTTATGATACATTATGAAACATCTTTATTGAATAAACCTATTAAAAATTATTCCATATAATGGGATATCCATGTATAAACATTTGGAGGATAATTCTAGAGAGTATTCCTTCACCCCCTTCCCTATAAATATGTATCTCTTCTCCCATTTCAAGAGGTATCAATTTTCAAGGGATAAGGTGAAGTTTATTTTTTTCAATAGTATTTAATATTTACAATATATTTTAGGTCGTATTATATAATTATTATACACCTTTATATTCTTCTACTATTTCTTTTATTTTACATGTTTCTCAAACAATTGTTCCATTCTCAACTCTACTAAAAATGGAGAACTAACCTTGGTGCCTATTTGAGAGTGTGAATGGTGTTTTGAATGAGATTATTTTAATTAATATTAATATATATTTAGTTGATTATTACTATTTTTTGGTGGTTAAATTGATTATGGTGAGCAGTTTCTCTATTTTCTCCACCACTGAGTTCTTTTTCTAATTATTTTTTTTATAAAGGTAATGCTTTGGTCAAACACCAAATCACAATTTATTGATAAAGAAAAAAGATTACAAAAATCAGACGGATGAGATTTTTGTACAATCTCTATCAAACAGATATAATAAGTCAGCTGGCAGAGTGTCCAGCCAAGCCATGCTCTGATGTAATCCTTTTTTAACAAGATTATATGCAAAAGAATTCTATTCACTGTAGGCATGAGTAGCTATGTAATCAATACCATGGAGTGAGTTCAGACAATTCGTCCATAGTATGGTAAGTGGTCAGGCAAGATGAATGTTTCCATTCCAGATGGCATGAATGATAGTGGTAGAATCACTTTCAATCCAAATCTTTCTCCAAACTCTTTGAAGCGCAAAATAAAATGCATGGATGGCCCCCAACATTTCAGCCTCCATAGATGAAGAATGTCCACATCCAACATAGAAGCAACCCTGGCACTGGCCAACTGAGTCTCTGAAGATGGAACCATAATTGGAAGGACTTGGATTGCCTTTAGAAGCACCATCATCGTTCACATTGATCCATCCCGACATCGGTGATTTCCAGAATACTTCAAAGGAATGTTTGGGCTTTGAGTATATGCCAGGCACATGGAGATGACGAAGGATATCAAAGTCACCAACCGAGTTGTTGCAACAGTCTTTTTGAATTGAAGCAGCTTCATGAATCGCAATAAAAATCCGAGATTTTTCTCCATTGAGACTAAATGAGAGTTTATTTTGAATAGGATCATTTCTAACGTACCAGATCTCATGAAGGAGTTCTTCCAAAACCGTAAGAAAAATATTTTTAACCTATTGAGAGGCTTCATATCTAATGATTTTTTTAAAAACAAACAAATAGAGTCAGATAAGGGCCATATGCAATTAAATAATTTAAGAACATAATTACATAAAGAAAAGGCCGTCACACAAGAAAGAAAAAGATGATCAGCATCCTCCCTGTACCGATTACACAAGTGACATTTAGAGCAGAGTTGTATGTGAAAGGTTTGCAGACTGGTTTCAGTAGGCAATCTATTATGAGAAATGTGCCAAATAAGTGTGAGCCTAGAAGGTTTTAATCCAAGGCCTGTTAAATTGACTCACCCATTGATAATTAGATTCACTTCCAGAAAAGTTATGTTTATAGTAGTTTTTTGAGTCTAGTATGCCATTTGATGTAGGTTCCCAAACAAGGAAGTCACCATTAGAAGAAAAAGGGTGATTATCGATGATCTGTGCAATATGGTCAGGAAGGTCATGTCTATGAAATTGTAATACATCCTTTATAGAATGACTAGTATTATAAGGAATAATATTAGGAGGTAACAATGATATCAGTGGGTTACCACACAATTTGTCACACCAAAAATTAATTGAAGAATCACCAACAACCATCCATCTATAATTATCCATGATCTTGTGGTACGAGTCCCTAATAGAAGGCAAGATCGAAGAGTTGATGAAATTAAAATTCTCATCTAAGAGTTTAAAGAAGAATCTATAGTTCAAGAATTCAGATGCTTTAAAAGTACAATTAATAATACGCCAAGTAAGATGAGCTTGAAGAGCATTATTGAACAGCTTTAAATTTTTTATACCAATGCCACCTTTATCAAGAGGTTTACAACAGGATTTCCAAGGTATAGTGACAAGTTTCATTTCAAAAATACTTCCCATCCAAATAAAGTTTTTAATATAAGTATTAATTTTCCTGAATATGCTGACATGACATTTATAAATCATAAGAGAGTAGACCATTTTGGAGACAATGGTTGATTTGACCAAACATATTCTTCCATCCTTGGAGAGATATTTCCCTTTCCAAGTAGAGAGTTGGTTTATGATTTGATCAATGATATTAGAAAAGTATCTTTCTTTAGGATGACCCCAAAATATTGGGATGCCTAAATAGGAGAAAGGTAACATGCCTTCTTTAATACCAATTTAAGTGGTAATGCTATATTTCCTTTTGACAGGAAAGCTCTTTCCAAAAAATATATGATTTATTCTAGGAAATCGCTTGTCCTGAGACTTCCTCATAGTGATTAGGAGCTTGCTTGAGGACATGAATATTTTTTTGATCCCCTTTGAGAAATGGGATGATATCATCTGCATATAAAAGGTGGGTAGGGGAACTTAGGTTTCTGGAAACTTGTATAGGCTTAAGCTTACTTTGTTCGAACAGATTATTGAGGAGTCTACTTAAGTAATCCTCAACAATAACAAAGAGGATGGCAGAAAGAGGGTCGCCCTTCCTGCCACCTTTAGAGCATTTGAAAAAACCTCTAGGGGTGCCATTAATTAGAATAGAAATAAATGTTGAGCGAAATAAATTTTTAAGTCTTCCAATGAATGAATCATTAAATCCAAAGTTTTTTTAGACTTTGAAAAGAAAATTCCAGTCTATGGTGTCAAAAGCCTTTCTAATATCAGGTTTCATGGCCACACACCCCCCTCTAGTGTTTTTATTTAAACTATTGGTATATTTGGAGGCAAGAAAAATACAGTCCTGGATGGACCTTCCATTAATAAAACCAAAATGATTCCATGATACTATTTTATTGAAAATAAGCACAAGTTTATTCTCAATAATTTTGGTAATGATCTTATAAAGAGTGTTAATTAGAGCAATAGGTCTGAATTGATGGATCTATGATGCATTTTCAACCATAGGTATTAAAGTTATAAATTTAACATTGATTCCATGTGGAAGATATCCATGAATAAAAAAGTTCTTAACAGGGTTACAAAAATAATTGTGGATTTTATTCCACTACTTTTAGTAGAAACCATTATTTAACCCATCTGAACTAGGAGCACTGTTTAGATTAAGGCAAAAACTATATCTATAATTTCTTGACCAGTGGAGTGCTTAAAGAAGACTCATTGTCTCTTTCATCCACCATTAAGGGCATAATATCAGATCTGAGATCAATATTTATCTCCATACCATTAAAGATGTTGTAAAAGTACGAGATAACATGATCCGTTATGGCCTCTTCAAAATAAATGATCAAATCATTATGAATAAGTTTAGAAAGAGGATGATTGGCCTTTCTGATTATTTGAAGGGAATTATAAAATTTAGTATTACAATCACCATCTGTAATCCATTTAGTCCTAAAACGTTTCTTAAGAATATTATCCTTAAATGCGAGAAAGTAATTAAGTTTAAGGGATATATTTTATTTCAATTAAGGATCCATATTAAAATCTGAATTAGTGCTTTGTGTTTGGATGCGTCTAAGTTCATTTTTAATAGAGGCAATATCTAGGTCTATTTGAGAATTTTTAGTTTTACAACATCCTTTAAGGGCCTGTTTTAGGATTTTCAACTTGTAAATATAGGCAAAGGAATCCTTATGGTGTTTCATAGAGTTCCAAGTGTTATGAATAAATGTGACACAATCAGAATTTGAAGACCAGTCATTATTAAATTTAAAAGGAAGCACATGCTTACGATCATTCATAAGGATGCTAACTAAGATAAGATGATGGTTATAGTTAAGTCTAGGCAGAGTTACACTGGATATATTGTCCCAAATATCAAGAGCCTTCATGTTAAAAAAAGCTCTGTCAAGCTTACTGGCAACAGTTTTTTTATAGTGTTTTATGTACCAAGTATATTTGGCACTAGTAAGAGTGACTTCAAAGAGGCTACAGTCTTCAATAGAAGACCTGAATTCCCTTGAGGATATAGAAATATGTGAGGGACCAATTTTTTCACAAGAGTTAATAATGACGTTGAAGTCTCCCATAACAACCCAAGGATCCTGAATGGAGTTGGCCATATCAAAAAGTTCATGCCATAATACTATTCTATCTTGATATCTATTATTGGAATAAACCATAGTGCAAAAGGTATGTCGACCATTCCACAAGAAATAATAGGTAATTTGTTTCTTAGTATCTTTAAAGATGTTGACATTTTGTAGGGTATTGTGATAAAAGATCCACATAAAGTTAGTTTGAGGACAATTTTTACAAGAGCTTAGAAAACTGTAATTAAGAGAAAAAAATCTCATGAAGTTCATATTGAAGTTGACTTTAGGTTCTGAAATGGCAAAGAGATGAGGATTATGAGTGTTTAAGAACCACTTAATTGTTGTGGAGGTATCGTTGTTGGCCAAGCCTTGGAAATTATAAAAGAGACAATTCATTTCTATTTGGGTTTTGGGTTAAAACCCTTTTTTTTAGATTTTCCAGATCCTTTACTCCTTTGGGATCGCCTAACCCTAGGGGATGAAGAAAGTTTTTTTTGCTCTCATAAGTTTCATAACCTGGTGAAGTATCTATTTTCAAATTAGAATTTGAAATAGGGTAAAAAACCGGAGTACCTAAAATGTCAGTACTGTCCAGAGAATGATCCTTCACAGCTACATGAAAAAGGGGTCTGTTCTATTGGAGGAGTATTCTCAATTATAACCAGAGTATCTTTAGACATTGGTGAGAACTGATCTAGGATTATGGATAGGGCAGTAGGGAAAGCATTTGTGGAGTCAGGTGGCAGGACAGTACAGTCCTGAGGGGTGTGTGAAATGTTGTGTGCAGTAAAAATAGTAGCAGTGTTAACATTAGCAGCATGTGTAGCAATTTTAGAAACAGGAAAATTAACTTTTTAAGCAGATGTGGGAATAGAATTTGTAGAATGAGGCTGTGAGAAATCAGAATTCTGTTTGTCAACAGGAGGGATGAACACCACCCTGTTAACAAGACAGATAGCAGGAGTTTGGGCAGACTCAGATTGTGAAACAGAGACAGAAATAGGGGTGTGTGAAATGCTATGTGCAATATTAGTAGCAGCGGTGTCAAAATTAGCAGCATGAGTGACCAGATCAGCAATTTCATGAACAAGATTAATAATTTAATCAGTATATATGGGTTGCACAAAAATACTTGGTTCTGATTTTTTTTCCCTATCACTTTGTGTCTTATTAGAAGCATCAGAGGTACCATTCAGATCCATAGGAACCGAGGAAGATTTCTCCTAGTCCCTACAAACATGCTCATTTGAAGTTGATGAACCATGGGTAGAAGCAATAGTAGTTGGATTGGAAATAGTGGTGGGATTGCTCCTGTCCAGATTATTTCCATTACCTTCAGACACTATTGTTTCTATTCCAGTGACAATGTTATCATTATTTTGAAGAGCCTCTTCTTCCTCAACCAAATCTCCCCAAGATTTACATTCTTGGGATGTAAATACATAGGAATTTTTAACCCATATAACTTATTTTTTGGGGATCTCAGGTTTGTCGGTAATATTCAACCCCTTTTTACCATGTTTTAATTCCTTCAAATCATTAGTGATTGGGGGATCAATTTGTTTCCTAACCACCCTACAATTGGAGAGGTTGTGCCCAATCAATTTTCACACCTCACAAAAGGGTGGTTTCTTTTTATATTCAATTATAAGATCGATTTTATAATCTGGAGAATTGTCTCCTATGTTAGATGTGAATTCACTGTCATGATTAACCTTAACCATTATTCTAGAATAAAGGACAAGATCCCCATTCAAATTATTGTGATCAATTTTAATATGGGTCCCTATGTAGGAAGAAATGTCATTAATTATCTTAGGATTCCAATAGAACTAATTGAGTCCATGAATTCTAACCCAGACATCTTCCATATAGTTTTTGTGTGTGTATGGGTTAAATGCAGCATCCCAATCCAAAATTCTATGAAAGCCTGGTTTAAGTTTCAAGTTCCCGAGTTTCCATACCTGATCTAGCTCACCTTGAGAGATAAATAGTATATGATAATAGTCCTTGCATATGGGAACCATATTCCATTTTGATGATCCCTAGTAGTGAGAAATTCGGTTCTTTAGTTCGAATAGAGTCCAGGGCCAGTCACCTGTATTGTATGAAACCCGGCCAAGAACCGAGTATTTGCACAACTGCTCTCTTTGCTTCAAGGCTTCCAGATTAGCATCAACCATGTAACCGCCATCTTCAAGCTTTTTAAAGAGAATCTATTTTCACTCCTTCACGCTACTGAGATCAGTTCCTTGCTAAGCGTCGCGGAAGGAGATATGTAAGGTACGAAGGGGGACTTCAATATTTGCCACTTTAATTTTTGAAGGACCAGGATCAGAAGATGCAGGAGCAGGAGGGGTGAGTTCCCATTACGTATCAAAGTTGTACATTGGTGAATCTCAGGGAGAATCAGCGAAGAATTTTAGGGTTTCCAGTCACCCGTTAGAGAGCACTTCGGGAGCTCCCATCCTTATCCTTGTTCTAATTAATCATTATCCTTCCCATCACTATTTGTGTCATTCATAGGTGGATCTTGGTAGTGATTGTGATTGTCAATGAATAGGATTCCATGTTTTATTAAGGAATATAAATAACACATATGCAGTTGTCTCTATATGAGACAATGAAATTTTAAATGAGAACGTGTAGTGTGATAGGTCATGATCACTATATTGAATTGAATATTAAGAATTCATTAAACAATGATTTCAACCACTATAAACTCCAAAGAACAATTTATTATTTATTTATTATTAACATAATTATATAATAAATTTAATATATATATATATATATATATATATATATATAATTTTTCATACATTTCATTCGCCCCCATTTATATTAGTATTGTAGTTTTATATTAGTTTGTTTATAGAAGTGACAATAGAAAAACTGTGTGTTGTAAGTGTCATCCTTGAGATATCGACCCAATGGTGTACCACTATGGATCATTCATAGGTAAATAAGAAATTAATTGAATAGATTAAACTTTCTTAAATCCCTGTACTATATTTGGAACCATTTTTAGGGAGTCCAAGTTCTTTCACTCAACGTTTTTCGTAAAAAAACTAAAAAATCAAAAAATTTAAAAAAATTAAAAAATAGAGATTCATGGCATATCTTTCATTTTTAGGCCAATATAGATTTTTCAACTGGTTATTATAATTATTGTAAAATTGAAAACATTAATGGTGATCCTACCAGGTAAGAGACACTGAATACCCAAATGGAAGACAATTCCTTAATGCTTCAAAAAAATTTCAATGTTCTAAAAAATGTAAGTAAGATGGTTGCATTTTGGGGTATCAAAGAAGAAGTAAATGTACTACATATGGAATGGAAGAAAAAAAGATAATGATAATAAAGTTTATATTACACCTACATTTCATGAACCTATTGGTGAGGTTGATTGAGAAATTTAAAATCCACATCCCTCTCCAACAAATGAATTCTCCACTACCCTTCTTGAAGAAAAAGAGTTTGAAGACAAATTTTTTGGGGGAGATTTAATTAATGAGAACTAATTTCATTAATATACTATTGATTTTGAAATTAAAAATTATCTTATTTGTTCTGATATTTTATAATTAGCACTACTACCACATGACCTAGATGAAGAAGAGGAATAAGTTACAAGTGTTGAGAAGATAATGGAGGATCCAGTCGAGTTGTACCATGATGAAAATGAGGATGGTGGAGCCAAAGAATAAATAACTAAGGAATTAATTTAAGAACATAAAAAATGAGAAGTTTCATCTTAGTCTACTACTTTCACCACTAGTGGACACCACTCCTATAGATGAATAAAACAGGGAGCACCCCTATATTCTTTTCTCTCCCCCTCTTGATGTAAAATTTCCTTTTTCATCACTTTTAGAGGTAAGAAATTTTATTCATTAATTTAGGGATATCACCCCTCTAATTTGATAATTTATGTTGGGATAAATAAAATATGTTGGTTTTTAAGAAAGGAATCCCATCCACCATTGGTTTGGGGTTAAACTGCCGCAACTACCTGACTAGGGGCAACAAAATCTTGACACCCACATGGGGGTCCAAACCATTTTATATCATATTTTACCTTATTCTTTATTTTTTCCTTATTTTTATTATTTATTTATTTATTTATTGTTAAATTGTTAGTTTCTAGGAGCTTAACTCATGACAACCATTGGAAAATAATCCAGGTTTTATCTTTCCTTCTCTTTAGTTTTTCTGCCAATATTTTTATTTTGTTGCTCTCAAATAAGCGGTAGTGAATTTTAAGTGTGGGGGAGTGTCAACCAACTTAGTTGTTCTTGGGTGATATTTTATTTTTGTTTTCCATTTTTTGGAACATCAATCTTAAATGAATATTTTAATCTTTTTTCAAACATGAATTGATTTTGAGGGAACAAAAATTGTTTTTTAAGAAATAAATTTTAAATGATTATTGATATGAATTGTTTTCCTGAAATTGGATTTTCAAGATTTTTTGCGAGTTTATCTTATTTTAGAAATCCATTCCCATGAAATACTACCCAAAATAATTTTCCAGTCCTGTAATGTATTCTAATCTAGATTTTCATAGTCTTCCTGATACGTAATCTTTCTTGAGAGAGGCTCAGATTTTGTGTGAGAACCAGAATTTGTTATTGATATCATAGTTTTTTTGATATGATTGAGTCACAAATTTGGATATCCATATTTCAAATTTATACCCACCTTTACATCTATATTTTATTAGACCTTATATTCCACGAATTTCCCTATAGGTTTAAGCCACATTACAAGCCTATTTTTCCGTCCCTTCTCACACTCATAGTATTTTTAAATGGATAATTTATGTTTGAGTGTGGGGGAAGGGCCTTCTATGAGTGTGATTTGGCGCGTGTTTCATTGGTGAGTGATGTGAGGTTTGTGTCAACATTTTCAGCTATGAAGAATGATAAAATTGGTATTTAGTCAACTTTTCATTATGCTTTATTTGTTTCATCTATTTCTCCTTCCAAAAAAATTAAAAAAAGAGATGAGGTTGAATTTCACATTAGTAATTTTTTTATGAATAATGTTACTCTCAAAATTAAGGGAATGGATTTTTATTAATTAATTATTTACAATTTTATGTTCATCTTCCATAAAAAAATAAAGTTGTTCCTTTTTAGAGATTTATAAAAAAATCAAAATAAGGGGAGAACACAGATTATATCATTATTTTTAATCACTAATTGGATCATGTAACATTTCCTAAAAAAGGGTGTTCTTGTGTTTCATATTATAATGTCTATTTGAGTTAGGATAATAATGTATTTTTACTTGATTATTTATGAATTGTACTTAAGAGTCAGACCTCCTATTTCCATCCTTAAAATTTTTAAACATTTCCCTCCAACCCTAAGCCAAAAAATTCACATGGAAAAAGTTCTCATGATAGAAAATATTTTTCTTATCTTGTGCTATGTAGAAATGATAATTGTCACAAGACAATGGTGATACATATAATTTCCAAGTATGATCATAACTCCATATCTAATTCCTCTTAAGTAAAGAGTGACTTAAAATTCAATGTGACATAGGTTGTGATTGGTCCATGGATTTATTTATGAGGTTGAATGAATTTAAATGTGAGGAATGAAAATTATATGGAATTATTTTTCCTATACGAGACATGATGGAATTCAATTATGGAAAAGACTATTGATTTTTTCTCATTTTTGATTATTATGTGAATTTTGATTTAAATATTTGATGAATGCCCAAGAGTGAAATGGTTATGTGTGGTGGAATGATGAAGATAATATTTTAATATATTTTATTATTTAATTAAATGTTTATAATCTAACCATAGTGTTATTTAATTGGAAATAGTCACATTTTTATTTTTTTGGGTTATTCTGAGATTAAATACCAAAATTATAAAGTTATGGAATTTTATCATTTTTCCTACACTTATATAATTTGGGAATAAATCATTTATTATTGATCTAAATAATTTGATTCTATTTTAAGTTTCTTATTATTGTGGGATAAATATCTTCCAACCGGGCCAAGTCATGATTCGAATATATAAGGGCCCAAATAAATCATTCTTTTTAGAAGGTTGTTTCTTTCATCAGAGTGAATCCTATTACCATAATTAAGTAACACCAATTGATACACATGTCCAGATGAATTTATTCCACCCGAAGAAAAAATAGGATTAAATAATTCATTTCCTTAATGAGTTTCATGTAAATGTACTCTCATTAAGGAATTATTTTATTGATTTAAACATGTCAAATACTAAAGGTCTCATCGGGAAAAAATAGTTCTATTTAGTAATTAATTCATACCACCAGAACCACGAGTCCAACATGTGTGAACTTTTATGGAGGGATGAGAAAAAAATTATGGAATAACTTTTATTAAGTATTTATCATGTTAATATACTGGTTGCAAAGTCATAATGGCATGGGAATGTGAGGATGTGGAATATGACAAGGCACGTGGAACGAATTAATGTATTAGAGTAAAATAATCATAACTCCTTCTTTATGTGGTCCTTGATTCTGATATTTTGAGAGAGAATATAGAATATATTATGTAACAACGTTCAGGAATAAATATGTTACAACTTCGGCCATTTAATGGGATAAACACACAGAAACATTTAGAGGATACTTTTGGAGAAAATTCCTTTACCCCCTCTCCATATAAATATGTATCTCTTCTCCCATTTCAAGAGGTAGCCATTTCAGGGGCTAGGGTGGAGTTTAATTTTTTAATAACATTTAATATTTTAAATATATATTAGTGTGTATTTTATTCTAGTTCTTTTCATTTATCTTCTTCTCCTATTTCTTTTATTTTATATGTTTCACCCAACGTTGTTTACTTTTCAACTCCACTAAAAATTGAGTGATAACATTGATGCTTGTTCGAAGGAGGGAATAGTGTTTTGAATGAGTTTATTATACTTAATTTTTTTATCAATTTATTATATTTTGGTAATTTTTTAGTGGTTAAATTAATTATTCTGAGCAGTCACCCCATATTCTCTACCACTGAGTTCTTCTTCTTGTTATTCATTATCATTTGCATCACTATTTATGCCATGCATACGGTGGAGCATGAAATTGTCTAGGATGTTCATAGATGAGGTATCATAGTTGTCCTAAGGAGGATCATTTCCCCATATTCATAGGTCACATTATGGGGTAATTGTATTTCAAATGAGAATGTGTAGTGTGACAGGTGTTGATCACTATATTGAATTGAATGTTGAAAATTCTTTTAAACAATGATTTCAACCACCATAAACCCCCAAAAAAATTGATTCATTTTTTATTACTAAAAAAATTTTGTATTACAATTCATATATATATATATAATTTATATTTCATGCAATTCAATACCCCCATTTATGTTAGTATTACAGTTTTATATTAGTTAGTTAATAACAAAGACAATATAAAAACTGTGTATTGTAAGATGCCTCCTTGAGAGATAGACCCTAGGGTGTTCCTATAAGGAGAATTCATTGGAATATAATAAATTAACTAAATAGGTCATAATTACTTAAATCCATATCATCAAATATATATATGGTTATTTATTTAGGGTGTTTTTAAAACTGAAAGGCCTCTTTCTAGGATAATCTTTATGCTTTGTGGAGGAACTACACAACAAACATCATGAGTAAATTCATGATGGATATTAATATTGTTATTGGAAGGAACCCCATATAGGGTTCTCTAGGGAAGGCCTAAAAATATATCTAGATTCATTTGAACACATATAGGCCCACCTTGGATAATGCTATTTTATATATCACCATGAGAAGTACATTCACAGTCGATATATTTAGTGTCTCAGATAGGACTCCCATGATAGGTAATACGAGGAGGACCTCCTAAGTTGTTAGATATGGTACTGTAGGTAGGTACTTAAAAATTATCTATTTGGAGGGCTTATAGAGTTATTGGATATGGCAATGTAATGAGGGTCTCTATGACATATAGTCTGAGCTGTATCTCTAGAGTTGCATTTCATAGTACCATTGGGAGGAACTCAGTGAATATAATTACCTTATCATATTGATTAAGAGATGGAATATCCCTAATTCACTATTGAAATCTAGCAATGATCTCAAGGATGTTGTAATTAATAGGGTTATAATACTTCTCCAGTATTGTCGATTATCCCTGAGGATTATTTCATATGGTTATTCTTTGTTGGGCGACTGGGGTTAGAACCTTAATATAAAATCGGATCACACAATGTGGTAAATTAAATCCAGATGTGGGTTCCTTTATAGGTAGATAATTGACTATAATAAAAATATGTTAATTATATTCTTGGATATTTATGGGAATATGGAAATTATATTTCTCCTGGTTTTCCATAAAAATATGTTATAAAATATTACATGTGTTGATGGGAATGAAGAAATGATCCCTCTCTTGAACTGCTGTCAGAATATACTGATAGAATTCATGTGTGAGAATCGATATATGATCCTCATTATTTTTATATCCATATTACATTAGTTATCCCTTCTTATGTTCCTCATAGTTTAGATTACTTGGTATTGGATCTCTATGGTGGTTTCCATAGAATAATCCTTCGGAAATTGGGCAACCCAATTTTGGTGATGATGAAACAATTTTTGAACCCTCTATGGAATATTATGAATAATAGTGGGGATATTTTTAAAATCCTCCTTCACCTCCTTATGTTATGGAATGTAAGTGTTTCTATGCTCTAGGGATTGACACCCAAATCATTGTACATGGAAACAAGGTCATTTTTTTTCTTTATAGACCATTATTGACAAGATGGAATGTGTGGTTTTATCTCCAATAAGATTTCACAATCCACTTATAGGGTTAATATGGATCCATTGAGATGGTAATCCCCTAACATGGAATTAAATAACTTTTGTTGGAGGAACTGGGTTGCTGATCGTGTATTTCGGGGATCATGGGGTATGATGATAATTGTTGCTGAGGAATATGTCTTGTACATTGAATGGGAGTGTGAACTAGCCTGTGATACCTTGAAATATATTATAATTAGTGCCATAGAATAGACATTATTAGTACTATAAGACATGTTTTTCATTTTTAATTAAGTAGCTTATCACATCATGATTTTCCCTATTCATGGAATTTGTATGTGATATTTTCCTAAGAATATGTGTCACACAAAAAGGTCATAGCCATTCCCTATTATGATAAGAACCTAAATAATACATGATAGAATTATTCAGTATATGTACTATGGTTGGATGATATTTTTTGAAGAGACATAGAAAATATAAGATATTAGTGGTAGGAGGCTCATAAGACACTGAGACATTTTCTCATGGTATTTTCCATCGGTAATCTCTAAGATAGGAGGCTATGAGAATAGAACCACATTTCAATGTTTCATTGGAAATTCTAATATATGTATGTTTGTATTGATACATATACATTAATATCATCATTAATGGATATCATGAATCACGCACATTGATGTGTTGATGAAGTCCGTGATGACATATTCTCATGGTGAGGTATGATATATTGGGTACATCTTGAGTAATATTGAATTAACGGATAACATGAGAATGGATTTATCCCTTTTGACCCTTGATGAAGGTGGATATCTCAATTTTTTTGATTTAAATGTGACTTCCTACATTAATCCATGGCCATGTTTTCTAATGGTTGAGTTCATTTATGTAAAATCAATGTAAGAGAAATATTAGTTCATGACTCCAACATGCAACCTAAATTGACCCAACTTGATCTGTGTGATCACTCATAAAAAGATGAAGTGAATAAATTATATTTAATGTTTATAATTTATGTCATATGAAATATCCTCCCTAAACAATTAAAGTGTTATAAAATTTATGAAACTAAACCCATAAGCACATTCCACAAGAATATAATAATTTACAAGTTTCACTACTTAGTAAGAGTATATTGTGCATGGAATGATTCAGAAAAAATCCAATACCACATAAAACACTACAAAACAATACTTTTTATGTGGTTATAATAATTAGGGAATATCCTTAAACTTTATTTATACTATAATTAAAACTATAGTGTATTTGGTTTTTCACAAAAAATAAGATGAAAAACAAATTTTGAAACTACTTTTAAAAACCATCACTAATAGTCTCATAATGTTATTACTCTGCTACTTTTACTTATTTAAAATTTCCTTTATTACCCAATAGTATTTAAGGACTTACACTTCGGATTTTTGCGTGATTCATTCATTTGAAAAGTTCATCCTAAATGTTCATCTGAAATGTTCATCCAAAATTATTGTATGAAATATTTTTTTTGAAATGTTCTTCACAAATTTTTTTATCCAGAATTATCATATAATTGTTTTCCAAATAATCATATAATTGCACCAAATATAAAAATTGGTATGGTGACATATTTCTATTTCCTTTGATCGTAACTTCTCTGCTCTTTACCAACTTCTTCTTCTTATTCAACCAAGATATTTCTTGGTTAGAATATTCCATGTTCAATCTCTAGATTTCAAAGGGTTGTCAGATTTCTTTATCTGAAACCTATTCAGTATCACATCATCTTTTATACATGTTATAGTACCCTTCACCTTACTTGTAATTTCATCTTATTTATAGACACATGAAAAGGACAAAAAGTGGGATTTCAATTTTCGTTTCCAACTCAATGAAGACATGAAATTCAAAACTCTCACCCAAACTAATTCTATGAAATTTTAATAGTACATATAGTGTATTACTGAAGCTTCTCACAAATTCAAATATCCACTTCCTTGAATATATTTCTTTCAAAATCGATGAGTATCACAAGTTTCCCACCCGTGATATTTGGGGAAATTAAATATTATGTTTTCATCATCGCTTTTGATATATTTATAAAAATTTGTAATGAATAGTTGAACTGGAAAATAATTATATTGCTAAAAGTTCATCGGATTCCAAGTTGTTCATATGATTCCAGCTTTTTCATATAATTACACTTTGTTCAATAGGCTTCATGATGTTTTTCTAGTTCAACATTGATTATTTGATTCCACTTTTTTCATCTAATCCCACTTTGTTTTTCCATTTCCATTTTTTTCTTATGATTCCACTTTGTTCATATGATTCCATTATTTATTTTCTAATTCCTCTACATTTTTCTAAATTCAAAATTCACTTCAGAAAATTTCATTTATTATCCAAGCATTATATATATTAAACACAAACTTCATGGTGTGAACATTGTACATACAGATGATTATTCTCCTAATTTTGTTTAATTAAGAAAGTATATCCCACTTTCCACTAAATCTAGAAATATGGTATAATCCAAGACTAATGATATTAAGAAATTAGTAACAAGAAAACATCACAAGATTTAATATTCACTAAAATAATTTTTCTAGGGATTTTTTAAAAAACAATATAGATAGTCAACACATTTCATAATCTAGAAAATCATCATTCGGAACAGTCTGTCTGATAGATTTTTTTTGGAATGTTTTCTCATTGACCAATTATTGGAAATCTCATAAAACTTTGATGATTTATGTTTTATCAAAAAAAAAACAAAACCTTCTTAAACACTTTCATAGAAACCTCCTTCATCTTCAAGAACACCATGAAATTCATGGTCCCAACAATCCCCATTTTTCTTTTATTGTCAACCAATGAAAAAAATCATTAAAACATTAAAAATCAGGGAATGGATTATATATCCTTAAATTATAAGATTAATTTAGTGAAATATGTGTATAAAATAAGAATAATTTACCTAAAACAACATGTTATACAAAATAAGTGGCTTAAGAAACTTTTTCCTCCAGTGTCTTCATTCACTTGAAACTTTCATCACAAAATCTTATTCTTATAAGAGAAATTCTCAGACATCTACTTCAAAAATTTGTTAAAATAGTTCACATATTTTGAAATCATAGCTGACCCCTTTAACAAACCCCCCCTCAATAATTTTTTTCCTTAAAAGGTTAAGAATATACCAATGGATTGATTTATGCTACAAATTTTTTTATCTCCCTTTGAAAAAACTATTCAATGAAAAGTTGGAGAGGGGATGGATGTCACACACCTTAGCCATGAAGAGATGGAGGTTGAACACCCAATATCAACCTCAGTTTATAAAATGTTTCCTTCAAAAATAATTTTGTAATGATTGGAGAAACATTCTCCATTATAGTATCAAACTACAACTCTAGTTTATTCATCTCCACATTCCCTTTAATGAAGTGATATTTTATAGAAATTTGTTTGGAAAGATAATTTTACTCTATATTTTAAATGATATTTATAGAACATTGATTATAAAAATCCAAGATAAGGGGAAAATTAATTTAAGTAAAAAAGTCCTCCATTTTTTTTCTTAATCCACATATGATGTGTTATACCATGAGTGGCAGAAACATACACAACTTCTACTATACTGAGAGTTACCGAATTCTATTATATTGTATAAAAACTAACACATATTTCTTCCAGTAAAAATATTGAACATGATGTGGGTTTTCAATCACTAAAACCTCCTAGCAAAGTTTAATCCATATAACCAAAAAAATAAATATTCATATCCTATCACATTTCAACCAAAAAATCAATCGTTCCTTTGATAAATATTAGAATTCATTTTCCATCCTAGAGATGCAATTATTTGGGAGAACATTGATATCTAGAACAAAGCATCAAAACATACAATATCTAGCATTGAATCTGTTATATATAATAATCCTCCAACCATGTGTCTATGTTCTTTAGGGTATATGTCTTTTCCTTCACCATCATTTTAAAATTTTGTTCCCAATGCCATTGGTGCTGAAATTGGGTTTGATTGTTCTATGAAAAACTTCCTTCGAAGTTACATTACATACTTTTGTTGAGATAGGAAAATAATTTAATTATTTTTTGATATTTTTGAGCCAAGAAAATATTTCATTTCTCCTAAAATGGACATATCAAATACATTATTCATCTCCTTAGAAAAAGTTTCAAAAGTTTCTTCATCGTTACTTTAGAATACGATATCATCAATATAAACAATCATAATAAGGGAAACCTATTTATTTTCTTTTATGAAGAGGTTAAAATCAACTCATCATTTATTTAGGTTAAAATTACATATGAAGATATGCAATTTAAAATACCAAGAAGTCTGATTTTTCTTCAACCCATAATAATCCATTTTCAACTTTCACATAAAAAATTCATATTTCCCAATCATGAAGCCTCATAATTGTTTACTATAAACATTCATCAAGATGTTAATTAAGAAAATGATACTTTATATTAATTTGGAAAATTTTATATCTATTCTATGAAGCTATAACAAGAAATATTCTAATAGTTCATTAAATTTCCACTAGAGAAAATGCCTTTTCAAAATCAATGCCTTCAATTTGTGAGTATCATTTACAAACTAGTTCTGTCTTATTTATTATAGATTCTTAATTTTCAATCAAATTGTTTTTCAAAAACCCAATTTATTCTAATATCATTTTTATTATTTGGTTTGGGTTAAAGTTCCCAACTATCATTCTTTTTAATCTGGTTAAACCCATTACTCATAGCATTAATACACTCTTGATGCACCAAAGCTTCACCATTATATTTTTTTTCAAATTATGAATATAAGGAATTATTTCCAACTAACTTTGAATATATTGTAGTTTGAACATTTTTTAATTAATGTACATCTATTTTATGAAGTTCCACATGATTTAGCAACCTAGTATAATATGAACATATTTTTTCCTCATCAAATGAGATAGCTAAGTCAAAATATTTATCTTGAGAATCTTAAACATTGATATTACTATTAATAATTTTTCACATTGTTCTGCTGTAACCACCTCATCTTCTCTTTTCTTCCAAATATATAATCGTTAGAGAAAATTTCTTATCACATAGTTGTTGAAATTTCACATATTCTAAAAGAATTATCTTTCATATTCGTTTATTAAATAATTTATATCCTTTATTTTTCAGAGGGTATGTAAGAAATATTCCATCAATACGTCTCTAACCAAACTTCCCAATATTTTCACCTTTGACTTTTCTAATATAGGGACTAAAAAAACTCTTAGGATATCCAATCCTAGTTTTCTTCATAATACATGTCACAATGAGTCGTATGAGAGTTAATCATGTAGAAGCATAAATTTTAAATATAAAATGATGCCTTGATAGATTACCTCCAAAAAATGAGATGTATTATGTTCAATCAACATTGTTCGTACCATATCCACCAAACTTCTATTTTTTATTTAAAAACATTGGTTTTCAATGGCGTGTAAGTTGATCTATACACATAATGATTTCCTTTAATTTCAATATAGTCTTGGAACTTAATGATTGTATATCCACTACTCTTATCATTTTGAATTTTCTTCATAGAACATTCACAATCTTTGTACACACTTCTCCAGAAGCATTTAAATATTTTTACAGCCACTTATTTATGTTTTAGAAACATAATAGTTAAAATGGGAGTAAATTCATCAATTAAAGAAATATAGAACTTACCTCTATATGTTGATTATTTAATCATTGGACCTATGAATATCAGAATGTATCAACTCCAAGGAATGGGATTAATGTATCTCAACATTCTTATGAACTGATTTTACAATATTACCTTTATAATAAATAGAGAAATAAAAATCTCATCTTCTTGTCATATTAAGAATATCTTCAATAATTTCTCTCTTATTAATATTTCTCACATTCCAATGAGACAAATGACCTATCCTTTTTTGTCACAACTGATCTTCTTCCATCATGCTTAGATTACATGAACTTTTTGAATCACCAACTTTAAGTATGTTTAAATTTGTTCATTTTCCACTTATAATAACATTCCCATTTTTTATACTTATAAAAAACAGTCTATATTAATAAAAAAAATTCCCCTTCGTCACACAGTTGTGAAACCATTATGAAATTGTGTTTCATACCTTAAAAAAACAAAGATCATTAGGATTTTAATTTTTCTTCCACTTTAATAGAAGATATTGTACCATTTATTATGAGTGACTCATCATTTCCATAATTCAGTGTACCTTATTTAAAATAATTTACATTTTTTTAAAACATAAATTTTCTATTCATATGTGAAGAAAACCTAATATCCAAAATATAGGGTTATTCTACCTTTATAACTTTGAGATCAATTTAAACAACTGGGGAATTTTTTTCCTTTTTATTTCTTCTCATAGAGATTTTTGGATTTTTTGTATAAACGTTTTTGTGATGGTATTATGACAATAAATATTTTTCAATAATTTTATGTTGAAAAAATCATTCACAAATAGTTTCCAATGGTTGAAATCTATTTTTAGTCTTTAAACCAACTTTATATAGTTGTATCTTTTGAGCAGGTTGACACCCTTCAATCATTTTGTCAAACTTCTTCTAGATTATATGTAATTGCGATGGTTAAACCAAAATATATATATTGCATTCCCAAATCCACCATAATTCTAGTAGTTACCATAAAAATCATATCTCTATCTATAACATGCATATTGTTCATATTATGTTTCTATTTTCATAAAATTTTATACCTTCCAATTTTATATTTTGTTTCAAATCAAAGTATTTGTTACATCATGATTTGATTTCCTTAAAGAAACATTTGTTTAGACATTATAAACTTAAAAAAAATATAGTTATAAATTATTTTTTAGCTAACATACTTATTTCTTAAACATCCTTTTCATTATGATATTCTTCATTAATCTTATAAAACTTTGAGGATAACATTTTATGATCCTTCTAAATTTTACTCTTCTTATAACTTTCACAACTTATATAACTGAGTTTTGGATGTTTATAAATTCATTCTCATCATTGAAAAGTTTTTGTTGAACAAGTTCTGAATCTTCCTCATTTAACATATAAAATTATTCATTATTGACGTTGAGGTTCTTATTTTAATGAACCAACCTTTTTATATTATTAATCTCCATTAGAAACATGTATTTTTCTTCAAAAATGATTCTTGATTGTTTGTTGAATGATTTTACCTTTTCAACTATTCAATATCACTTTCAAGTATTAAAATATATAAAAGAAATTATTTTAACTATCCCTTTAGTATAAAATCCATATAAGTATCTTTGTTATCTAATATATTGTTTTCATCCCCAATGAATTTTTCATTATTCACGTTTTTAATAAGATTTTTTAGTAACAACATAATCGATGTTATCAACTTCTTTTTCACTATCAATATATTCAACACACGTAGAAAAATACTGTCACTATTTTCATTTGGAGAAATTATTTTTATTTTCCCTAGAGAAAGGAAATGGATTTGAATTTATTATTATTAAAGGATATTATTGAATTTTTATCACATTTATCACTTTTTTATTATTTATTTTTACATGGAAGTTATTTAGTAATGCACCTTTTAGCTCCTCAACTAATGAATTTTAGTGGTAAATTCCCTTTGTACTTTACTGTGAATCTTTTTACCTTTTCATAAAAAGTCCTAAATTTATCAAAATATGTACTAACCTCATGTTTTACATCAGTGACAAAAACATTTTAATCTTTGATAATGTTTTTATATTTTCCTTTATTATTAGTTTTGAAGGAAATTCCTTGATCATCCTTTCCTTTTTTTTCTTCATAACCATTTCTCTTCTCAATTACTATGTGATGAGAGTGATTCCAAGATAATCTCAAGAACAATTTTAGGATATTTATCTTCCAATTATGCAAAAAACTACAATTTTATTAAGAGGAATTTGTATTTTCATTTCAAACAATACTAAATATTCTAAATTCTTATTTTTAGCAACTGTATAAATAAAATTACTATCATTAGGAGGAAAATAATTTATAGTAACATTGGGAACTTCATAATAAATGGAAATAATATATTTTAACATTTTATCATTCCAAATAGAAAATTATTTCTATAAAAAAAATAATCCCATTACTATTCACAAAATTTTAAACATCTATAGTGACTTCTGTTTTATTCAAACTTTAGAAAAGTGAAATAGAAGGAAACCATTCCTCTAATTCCACTTGAAAGGAAAAATAGTATCTATGTGATCACTGTGAGTTGTTGGGGTGAATTAATGATTTTTTTTTCAATTTCTTTCTTAACAAACAACCATCAAATCCTATTAAATAGTTATAAAATCGTTGAAACCAAGCACAAAATAACATTCCATAGGAACATAATAATTTACAACATTTACTACTCATTAAGAGTAGATAATACATTGAATGGTTTTGATGAAATCCAATACAAATTAGTCCACTATAAAATAGTAATTTTTATGTGGTTATATCAGGAAGGGAATATCATTACACTTTTATTCTACTATTCTCAAAACTATAGTGCATGTTATTTTTTTATAGATAAAATGTAACAATGATTTTGTAGAAATTTTTTGAATTCTTCAGCAATAGGCTGATTTTTTTTTTCAATTTTATGATTTTAAATCTTGAATTGACATATTTAAAAAAAATACTTATTCACCACTTTCTTACAAAACTATTGGTAGGAACTTCTACTTTTTATTTTTTTGTCAGACTCGTCCATCTTAAATGTTCACATGAAATTTTATTTAAAAAATGTCTTCTGAAATGTCTATCTGATTCCACCTGATGTATATGTTTCTAATTATTTTTATCTATTACCTCGATAAAAAATTATTTTCTCGTTAAAAACTTCCTTTTATTCTTATTCAAATAAGATATACCTTTTTTGGAAACTTCTTTGTTCAATATATAGCTTTTAGAACCTCATCCAAATTCCTTGTACGAAACCAATTCTATAACACTTCCTATTTTGTATATATGAATAGTAAAATTCCCCATAATTATAACAGAATCTTGTTTATAGATGCATGATAAGATGATAATGTGGAATTTAAATTTTCATTTCCCATGAAATTAAAACTTGAAATTCAAATATCTAAAATAAATTAATTTATGAAAATATTTTCAAGAATTATAGGTTATTCATAAAGCTTCTAAAAAATAAAATATCTAATTACTTAAATATATTTCCATCATAATAAATGAGTATCACAGATTTTTCTCCTATGTTATTTGGGACATTTAAAGATCATCTATCCATCAACACATTTTATATCATTAGGAAAAATCTTAAATTACATTTAAACCAGTAAACAATTATACAACTTAATGTTAATATAATTCCACTTTGTTTTTTCTTATTCTACTTTGTTCATCTAATTCCTCTTCATTCCTCCTATTCCATTTTTTTCATCCAATTCCACTTTATTCGTATAACTCAAATTTTCTCATCTGATTTTACTTTATTTGAATGATTTCACTTTGTTCATCTGATTCCACTTTGCTTGTCTGATTTAACATTGTTCATCTGATTCTACTTTTTTTGTCTAATTCCACTTTTCTTGTTTGATTAAAATTTTTCATCCAGAAATATTCCTTTGTTTTTCAAAATTCATAAGTGTTAATCAAAAGCTTCTTGGTTCAGAAGATTTAAATAAAATTAACTTTCCCCCCCACCCTTATTTTTGACACATAAGAAAACATATCCCACTTTCCACTTATGAAAAAAGGAGATATTCCAACACTCTTGATATTAGAAACTTACGAACATAAAATCATATCTAGAATTTATTTTCACCAAAAACATTCTAAATAATTTTTAACAAAAAAGATATATATTCAACACATTTTATGGGAAAGTAACTCCTCATCCAGAGTAGTTTGTTTGATGGATTGTTTCTAGAAAGTTCACATGTTAGCCAATTGTTGGAAATCTTAACGAACTATGATGATTTATATTTGAAAAATTATAGATAAAACATTATTGAAAACTTTAATATAAAATTACAACATCTTAAAAAAAACTTCTAAAATTCTTGGTCCCAAAATAATTTTCTTGATTATAGATATTCATATTAAAGTATTATATTACTGGGTAAGAATTCATAAGAAGTTGAATGTCGTTCCAATGTTAACTTCATTCTATATGGGTTCCTTAGTGTGCTTCTAGATTATAACCTTGAAATTTAGGTGGTTATACCTAATACCATTATGAAAGAGGCCTAGAGGGTCACATAGTAAGTGTATCCTCAATATTACTTAAAATCTAGTATTTAATTTAACATGTTAGAATAAATAGTATTAATTAATTTGGGTTTGGTTATCTCAATAGTTTAATCATAAGTTATTCAATTCCATAAGTGAATGAAATAATAATAAATATTTGATTTCATGGTTTGGTGAGTATAATATTTATTATATTCATTAGTGAATAAAATAATTATCTATTAAATAAATATTCATTATTCTAGGATTGATAAATATCGATGAGGGAAAGAGGAACGATATTAATGATCGAATTAGAAATTATGTAAAACATATTTATTTATATACTTAATGAATTTTTCTTCTAAAGTGATTAATAATAAAATTATTATTAATAATGTAAGTGGGGTAAGATGAGAATATTAATGTTGGTAGGGGACTTTGGTGTGAAATGAAAACACTAAAACCACTATAATAAATATCTAATTATATCATTTTCAAAAATAACACATCTCATGAAAAAAGGATAGAGTGAGACTCTATCAATACGTATAGATATATCAAGATATATAGAATGATTTTCTCCCCTACTCTCTCAATACAATGAGATAACAATAAAGAGTTCTTCCTCCTCAAGGAGAATTTTTCGGTGATCAACCATTAACCACACAAGTGATCAAGATTGGCCATGCTAGCATCTGATGATTCTATAGTGACATTTAGAGATTGTTCAACATGTGTGGATCAACAATAGATGGGGTTTTCACTTGGATCCTAAAACACAATGACAATATGATGATATCTATTCAACTATTTCAATAATGATAGTGGAATTACAAGTTGAGGTAATTCTATATCGACCCATTAATTAATTATAAATTACATGTAAAGGGCCTCCTCTTCTAGTTCTTAAATTTTATATAGTCAAATAATCTTTGTTTTTCATGGTTAATGATGTTTTTAATCGTGTACACTGAATATTCCATATAAATTAACACTAAAATCCATATTGGCTATGCCACCTAAGGCACTTCCACTACACCTAGAAGCCACAAGTAATATCTAATGGGTCACATGTTTAATTTATAATTATTTTTTATTCATCTATTATTTTAATGAATTTTTGTTTTCTTGTACATATATCAATTGAATTTAATATCTGACATCATCACCTCTTCCCTTATTCGTTGCTAATAATATAATTAGTAAAAGGTTCAGAAGAAAAAATAATGAAATATCCAAAAAAATACAATTTGATGGTTAAAAAAGATTTTTTTGGACACCAAAAGAGTAAATGGGATTTAATTCCCAAATAAAGACCATGTATTTTGGTTTTCATGTCTATATATCACCCTATCTAGTCAGATCTGTTAAATTCAGATCCAAGATCCGAGTAAATTAGATCATTGTGTAGATCTAGAAAGACTAGCATGAGACTTGAAGAACCACACATTGTTTAACTACTATACATGATGTATAGTCTCTGTTTTCTTATGTCCAAGAACTTGAGGTGTCCCAATTGTTTTATATATTGGATACTTGAAACATAGACTAAAATTCCATGAAAATATAAGGTCACATGCCATTTATATTAGAACAAATTACATATACCTCAAACTAGTATGTGACAAAGAAAATGCCGAGTCTTAAGGCAATTGTTTACAGATGGGAAGAAGAAATTAAATTCCATGTACTATAATACACTCCATATAGTCTTCTATAAACGGTGATCATTGTTTTTCATAGAGAAAAATTTAAATATAAAATTAGACCTATTCACATTTGGTCTTTATTTCATTCATTTAACAATACCCAACATGAATTTGGATTGATAATTATATATTAAAAAAAATTCGATGTTAAAATGTAGGAAAAGTACAAGTAGTTACCTCCGAGTACACTTGTGTACATCATTAATTTTAATTTAATTTAATTTTTTTAATTGTTTTTTTAACGGTGAGTTATGGAGTCTTGTATATAATTAAGATTAATTGAATTAATTCATTCAATTCATATTGAATTATCTTAATTTAAGAATGAATCAAAGTAATTGATAACAATATTGAAAATGTAATATCATTGCATGATGATTGGATGATCAAGATATTATACCACCATCGTATGTGATTGGTTTATTTTAAACTATTTTTATTATTAAACTAATATTAATGGCCCGTGTTTTATCCCCTACTACTTATTATGTAAGGTCTTATGTGCCTATGGTTTCTTTTATCTAAACCCTATTTAACCAATCAATTGGATCCCCAAAACTAGAAGTGAGTAAAATATTATGTAAGGATGAAGATAACATGATATAGGAGGTGGTCCAAGATTATGGGCCAAGGTGAATCTAATGAAGCTGATACGTAGGAGCCACAAGTGGAATGTTGCAACATTAACGAAGTTAGGGTTCATGGTATTTTTCCCTAGGATCAATTGTTATTTTATTATCCAATAGATAAAATAACCATCTGATAATCCTATTATCATTCAACTTATATTTTAGTTTTTTAGTTATATAGTTAGTAATTTATGTTTGTGAACACTGGACAACAACTTGAGAAATAAATTAACAACTATACAAGATGGAATAAAATATAACTGGATTCCATGTGAATTTTTTATCAAACATTATTTATCAGTTATGTAAAATCTTCATTAATATTAACAATGCATGTGAAACAATAAAATGGGATTTATGAATAAGGTTAAAAACAACTTAATTAAAATACTAAGCCGGTATGGACTTCCAATAGTTAAGTGAAATTCAAACTCATAGTTCAATGTTCTTGACCAACCCAATATGGGGTTCTTTCAATTATCATGAAACTTTTAACTTGATTTTTTGGGTTGATTTAACTTGGTTGACATAAACGGTAGACTACCAAAGAAGATCTTGGTGTAACTAAGAAGAAAGAGTTGAGGAAATATTTAAAATAGGATTTTCATGATTGGGGAGTCCAATCAACAGATCATGTAAATATGAATTAATATAGTTGAAAAGTTATGCCTCCACAAAAACCTATTGGAAGGGGAATACATATCATTTCTAATAGAATATATAAGCATCGATATATTCTGAAACTGATGGTGAGGGATATTGTAAAGACCCCGACCCGAGTTACACGAAGTTGATGCCTTATATTAATACATTGTTGTAATAGAGAAGGAAGTCATATCTCGAAGGGCCGAATAGTTCAATATTTTTGGAAAACAATATAAAAACATAAGTTTTATATTAAAACATCAAAAGAAAATACAATATATAAATTACATTGGAAACATTCATATCTCTTAGATTATCCCTTAATGTCAATCATAATATTCATCTTTTCATCAAGGGGAAAAATAAAACATAAGAAATGTAATGACCAAATGTTTTTAATGGAAATTAATTTCTTATACATATATCATAAAATCACATAAAAACACAACATAATGAACTAATAAGTGCTAAGAGACCTTTAAATAGAAGTTTTTCACTTCTGTGTTTGGAATTTTGTAAATCTGACATACACGATTGCAATCAGTAAGTTATTTGGTGTTCGATAAGAAAAACATAATTTTTGGTGAATAATAACCTACCCATTTGAATGCTAACATACCAATACTAATAGTGATATAACCTAATTAATAGAAACCTTACCTATGATATTATATAAATAATATTCAAGTTGAAATAACGATATACCATTATTGTATAATAAGTAAATGAAGGTTTTAAAATTGGTTATTGATAATAAATTATGATTTAAATTAAATATTAAAATAATAATATTTAGAAAATTATTCATGAAAAATGGATTTCATTTTGGGATTTTACATGTCGAAAAATGGTTAAGGTTATTTTTTGATATTTTTCTGAAATACTTGAATTTTTTATTAATAGTAAAACACAATAATTTACGAAAATGCTAAATAATGGATTTATTGAGTCATTGATGATGATCTACTAATGTAAGAACATTTTTTTATAATTCACATAAATTTTTTACTATTTTTGGTCATATAATAATCACTATTTCTAGTCTTGGGGGAAAATAATAAACTAATGATTATAGTATTATGAAAACCCTTCTCTCCTCCACTATAACCCCCACTCACTCCCTCTTCTCTTCACTAGTTTCAAGCCTTGTGCCTTCCCAATATTCTACCCAAATATCTCCCCAAGATCCTCCCCAATGTATAAAATCACATATCCTTTTCAAAATACAAAAACCTATCCCCTTAAGAGGTTCTCAAATGAGGAATTCTCAAGTGGTAAATTCCTTTTTCCAATTCCTTCATTTATTTTAAGTTCTTTTCTTTTTGTTTCTTTACTCACCTCCCTTCACCCAAATAGTATGATAAGTCCAGTAAAATTCATGTACTATATTTTTTTATCCTAATGGGATATATCATTATCTTCTCTAATTTCCCCACCTTTTATTTGAAATAAATGAATGCACTGTTTGAGATGTGCTAATTGAGCACATTCGAGGACAACAATTTATCAATTTCTATTATCATCATTAATTTTGTTCATGAAACCATTTGTGTTATGGTTGAACCAGATTATTAATTATGTGATATATTCTATTTTTGGTTCTTTAATCCTTTTTTTCAAATGGTATTATGTTATAAATCAAAACATGTTATTTGAAATCGAACCCACCGATTAACAAAAACAGGTGTCACTACGGTTTTATATAATAATTCGACTTCACTCTAAGTAAACAAATTAAATTTAAAACTATCTAATCTATTGGATGTTAAATAATAGAATATAACATCAATTCTGTACAACAACATTCATCTTACATGTTTTTCCAAACATGAATATAAGCGAACTGGTCATTAAAACCAAGTAAACAAACGAGCCCGAACAATGAAATTGAACCTCATAACCAATTAAAACAGTATTAAATGAACATAAAATGACTATACTAAACCAATTAAATATATAATAGGTTCTGTAATTATTAATCAACAAACCTAATTTGTTTATTAATGTTTTAATAGAAATTGGAGAACACCAACATATTTAAGGCAAGGGATCCTCTTCATTTCACTCTTAATCATGATGTCCTCTATGATATGACATTTTATGTGTAATACCTAATTATGGGGTATTTTTATGCACCCCCATACATCCATCATGATTTATAAGTGATGAAGAACCACTTTTCTCTCTCATCAATCTTTCTTAGGTACACCCGATACCATGTCGATAAACTGTAATGAATTCCACCCGAACCCCCTTTGTTCTTTTGGGTTGACATATCTTTCTTTTTATCAAAATCGAATTATCTTATATATTTATGTACATATTATAAATTCTATTTAGTTTTACAAAATTCATTTAGGAAGACCCTTTCATCACTCTCTATCTAGGATATACATGTTTTTAATGATTCCCTCTTTAGAACTTTCTGATAAGCAAAACTATTGTAAGGGAAAATCCCAACTTTTTACCAAATATCTAGTGCAATATATCCTTTGTTTTAATCAAACATTGTGTTTATAAATTAAGCCTTTTTATTATGAAAAATTTCTTGGTTCAATTCTGATTTTATATAAAATATTTTCCTATTTTCTATTTTAAAAGTTATATAGTATTTTCCTTAAAACCACACAAAAATGTTTTAATAAAAATGATTCTCAAATACATTTCTTATATGTTTTCACTTCTATTTGACATCACTTACCATTTTATATTTATATTTTAACTTATAAACCTCCATTTATATTCTAATTTATTTCTTTCATGGCCACTTTCATGATACGACCATTGGTTATGCTTTACGTCAGGATTGTGGTACCCAATTCTTTCCATGGGTACCCTTATGTTTATGTATGGTTGATTATGTATGATTATTTATGTGGAAAGCATATTCATGAAAATTTTGAGATGGGTGGGCCCAGATAGCGCTCTAACGCATTGGGTAATGATAATTCTCCTGATATGCGATGCGAAATGGGATTGGCGGTTTTCCTTGAGACGTACTAAAATGGGAAACATGATTTGCGGTTAGCCTTGACCCGTAGTAAAGACATGTTTTATGATTCAAACACATTTGTATGATTCCATGTTTATATGATTCCACACTTATATGATATGATTTTATATGTTACATGCTTTGGATATCATTATGTCATGCCTCCTAACACATGTTCTTAAGACGTATCCTTTTGTTCATTCCCTTACTAGGTTTTTCAGCTCATCCCTTTGTTCATTTGTTCCCTAGGGTACCTTGTGCAGATGTATGGGATCAAAGGATGTTAGGATATCTTTATGGAGATTAAATAAAGAAATTTTTTTAACCCCATGTTTTGTATACCTTTTCTTCCAAGACAATTGAGTTAAGGATTCTTGGCTTGTACGATGATGTATAATTATTCATAAAATCTTGTAATGTTTTATGTAAAAGGATTGGGTTTCTATAGTTGGTATCAGAGCATGGTCTTGTTATTTTTGGACATGAGAAATGGAGGACCATAGTGAGAACCATAAGGATCAGACTAAGTATAAGAAAACATTCATAAATTTTGGTGAGTATTGATTAAGTGGTTTATCAAATAAATATATCCTTTTTTGGATACAAGCATGTAGAGGCGACTCTAGCACAGATGTATGTAGGGGTAAAACCTAAAAACACCTCTTTGTGCTAGACACAAATGGGAACTAGTGCACAAGAATGAGCCTTGCTGAACTCTCAGTTATGACACTCTCGGGGGATATGATTTGTTAGATTCATGACCTTTGTACAAACCATTAAGGGACAAAAAGGCCACAATAAAATAATTTATGAAACAGATCGGGGATAACTAAGATTTAAACCTAAGGAATCACAAGTTTGGATATACTTATTCTTTATATGTTTATAATATTATGTTAAAAGTTTCCTTTTTTTATTCTCAATAGCTAAGCATTAATGACCTCTAATTATATGTTCTTTTTCTTAGTTAATGGTGGGAAATATAAGAACACATTCCAATAACCAATGTTATAGGAAATGTAAAGATTTCCCTAAAGATATGCCTAATAAGATGGGAGAAGGTGCTTAAAATAGAATGATAGTAATTGCTCATCTAGCTTGAGTTATGAATAATAAATTGAATCATACGGAACACACACCTCCTCTAAGGAAATAGCATGTTTATATATAATCATTTATATGGAAAAGGCCTCCCATGTTTAGCGGATCTTCTGATCTCCTCCTCACAGAACAGTGGATTAACTCCATTGAAAATATATTCTCCATCCTCCAGTGCTCAAAAAAAGAGAAGTTTGTACTGGAGGTCTATTTTTTTAATGGGGAAGATGATCAGTGTTAGACACTGATCAAGAATAAAAAGTCCCAAGAGGAAATTGAATCCATGGATTGGGAGGATTTCAAGAGGATGTTTTTCTTAAAATATTTTCCTCGAACCCTCCATCTCAATATGGAAAGATAGTTCCTCAGACCCAAGTAGAAGGAACATGAGTCCATCAGGGCATATGAAGAAAATTTTACAAGGCCTGCAATGTATGCCTCTGGCTCTATCATGAACATCGAAATCAATGTGGATTTCTTCTTTAGTTGACTAAAGCCGAGTCTACAAAAAGTGTTGGAAATTTGAGACTTCGACAGTTGTGAGGATATTGTTTGTTGTGCCCTCAAGGTTGAAATGGGTATTGGAGACTCTCAATGGTCTCCTAGGCCCAGTGACAAGAGGTGAAAAACGGAGAACAACATGGGTGGTCCATCAAACAAATCCCATGATGGAATGAAGCATAAAATTTTCCCTTGAAAAATTTATGGGGAGAATAATCCTAGTTACTGTTTGAAGGGAACCAAGAATTGCATTAAATATTGAATGTTTGGTCATCTGGCCAAGAACTACTGAAGGGATATAAGAAATCCTTCTAATTATGACGTAAAAATGAATGTTTAGAGAATCACTCAACCTGCAATGTATTGTTGCAACTACAAGGAGCATGTGCATTTGGAAAAAAAATTTCCCTAAGTTGAGGGTTATCAGAGGAAATCAACAACAACCTCCAAGGAAACATTTAAAGGTTTATGATATCACTACCGATGAGGTGGATCCAGACAACAATGTGGTGACCGGTATTCTAGTTACTCATTCAAGAATAGAAAACACACTATTTGATTCTGGTTCAACTCATTCTTACAAATCTTGAAAGTTTAGTATAACTCTTCAAAAACCACCTCAAATTTGAAGGAAAAGTCATATATGAGAATGGAAAATGGGGGGATTATTGTGTCCATGGTTTATAACTCGACCCCAGTTATTTCTTATGGGATGAACCTCCCAGCGAATTTTATCATACTTTTATTACTGGAGTTCGATGCTATCTTGGGATTGTATTGGATTTCTTTATACAAAGAAAACATCAACTAATAAGAAAGGGATACCACTCTCCACATCCCAAAGAATCCTTCAATTATTTACATGTGTAAGGAGGAAGATGAATCTCCTTTAGAATCATGATCTTAGGTGTGGATATTTCTTCCTTGTGAGAAGGCATATCTAGATCAAATGATTGAGGCAAATGAGAGAATGATGCTTGAAGACATGCCCATCGTGAGGCATTACACTGATAGATTCTCTGAATAGTTTCCTGGTCTCCCTCTAGACCAAGAGGTTGAGTTCTCAATTGAACATATACCTAGATCTTTACCTATCTCAATGACACCTTATAGAATTTCCACCATGGTGATAAAGGAGACAAAGAAACAGTTATAGGAGAATATAGATAAAGGTTTTGTATGCCCGAGTGCTTCACCGTGGGGTGTGCCAGTCCTCTTCATCAAGAAGAAGGATGGATCTATGAGCCTCTGCATTGATTATTATAAGCTCAATAAAATCATGATTAAGAACAAGTATCCCCTCTCATGGATAGATGACATGTTTGATCAGCTTTGTGGGGCCAGTTATTTCTCGAAGGTAGACATTCAGTTGGGATAACACCAATTAAATGTAAGGAAGGAAGATATTCACAAGACTGGCTTTCAAATGAGGTATAGACACTATGAGTTCATAGTTATTCCCTTCAAACTCACTAATGCTCTAGTAATTTTCATGTCTTAAATTAATAGAGTCTTTAGATATTACCACAACAAATTTTTGGTATTCTTTATTGATGATATTCTGATATACACCAAGATCAAGGAGGATGATTAGGATCATTTAAATACTGTGTTAAAGAATTTGTTATGGGATAATTTTAATGAAAAGTACAGTAAATGTGAGTTCTGAATAGACGAAGTATCACTCTAGGGGCATGTTATCACCAATAAAGGGATATCTGTGGACCCTTCCAAGATAAGGGAAATTGATGTGTGGCCTAGGCCAACTTATGTAATGGAGATCCATAGATTTTTGGGTCTAGATGGGAATTATCGACAATTTTTGAAGAACATTTCATGATTGTCAAACCTAATGACCATGCTGACCCAGAAGGGAGTAAAGTTTGTCCGGACTCACGAATGTGAAGACTGTTTCTTAGAGTTGAAAAATAGGCTTATCACTGTGCCATTACACACACTCCCTACGAGTGGAGAAATATTTGTGGTGTATAGTGATTCTTATAAGAATGGATTAGGATGTGTGCTAATGAAAAATGATAAAGTGATAGCCTATGCCTCCAGGAAGATGAAAATCCATGAGAAAAACTATCCTACACATGATTTGGAGTTGGAAGTAGTGATCTTTGTGTTGAAAATCTGGCGGCATTATCTCTATGGGGAGATGTGTGAGATATATACTGATCACAAGAGTAAAATATATATTCACACAAAAAGAGATTAATATGGTCCAGAAAAGATGGATATAGATCATCATGGATTATGACTGCTCAATACACTACCATCCTTCTAAGGAAAAAATGGTGGCAGATAGTCTATGTAGAAGGTATCATGCATCTTTATAAATGATGAGAATTGAAAAGGATCTGATCTTCTTAGATTTGAAAAGGAAGGAAATGGGAATCATTAAGGGAGGAACATCATAAATCCTTTCAAAAATGATTCATCAACCATCCTTATTGTAGAAAATAATGAATGATCAAATAAAAGATGTGGAAATCTAGAAAAGGGTGGAAGCTATCCGAATTGGGAAATCATCCTATTTAAAAATTGATGAGGAATGAGTTAAAAGATTTGGGACAAGATTATGTGTACCATACGATCCATAGATAAAGACGGATCTATTAAATGATACACATAGCTCGACCTTCTCCACCCAGGGAGCACAAAGATATATTGAGATCTCCAAGAAAACTTTTGGTGGGACAATATGAAAAGGGAGATTGTTGAATTTACCTCAAAGTGCCTGGTATGTCAGCAAGTGAAGGCTGAGATGAAAAAGTCCAAGGGGATGATACTACCCCTACCAGTATGGAAGTGGGATAACATTAACATGGAATTTTTCACAGGACTTCCAAGGACATCCAGAGGAAACAATTCTATATGGGTCATTATGGATAATCTTACAAATACAAATCACTTTATAATGATTAGAGAGGACTTCTCAATAGATAAATTTGCATAGATTTACATCAAAGAAGTGGTAAGGCTGCATGGAGTAGCGATATCTATTGTATCCAATCAATATTCAAGATTCACCTCGAAGTTCTGGAAAAGTCTCCAAAATTATCTAAGCATTAAACTAAACTTCAGTAGGACCTATCATCCTCAAAATGATGTCCAAAATGATAGAACTATTTAGACACTGGAAGACCTATTAAGAGTGTGTTATATGGAATTCAAAGGAGGATGGGAGTTACATATTCCAATGGTTGAATTCTTCTACAAAAAAAGTATCCACTCAATCCACCGAATGGCACTATATGATGCTCTTTATGGGAAAAGGTGAAGAACCCCAATGTGTTGGGATGAATTTGGTGAGTATAAGATGCTAAGACATTAAATAGTCTACGAAATGGTGGAGAAGTTGAAAACCATCCTGAAAAATATCAAGGCACTCCAAAGTCAACAAAAAAGTTATGTAGACAATCATCAATGAGACCTTGAGTTTAATGTTGGAGACATGGTATTTTTACACATATCATCATGGAAGAAGGTCATGATGTTTGGAAAGAAGGGAAGTTATGTCCTAGGTACATCGACCCCTTTGAGATCCTTGATAGAGTCATAATTTTGTCCTATCGACTAGAAATTCCACCTACCAATTCAAATGTACATGATGTCTATCATGTATCTCTCTCAAGGAAGTACATACCAAACCCCTCACATGTACTCTCTCTTTATAGGTGACATAGTTGGAGGATGATCTTTCCTATGAGGAGTAGCTAGTGAAGATCATGGATCGTAGAGACAAAGTTCAATGCAATAAGACTACCTATCTGATAAACGTACAATGGTGAAACCATAAGTTTGGAAAGGCAACATGGGAACTGGAGGAATCAAATAAGGAAAAGTAACCCTACATGTTTTTGGCCTAGAATGTAAAACGAAATTTCAAAGGATAAATTTCTTAAGGGGTGAAGAATGTAACAAACCAATGCTTTTAAATGGAAATTACATTCTTATTAATAAGTCATAAAATCACATGAAAAAACCAAATAATGAACTAATATATGCTAAGTGACATTTAAACTTAAGTTTTTCACTTCTGTGTTTGGAATTTCGAAAAGCAGACATACATGGTTGAAATCAGTAAGTTATTAGGAGTCTGATAAGAAATACTTAATTTTTGGAGAATAGTCACCAACCCTTATGAATAGTAACATACCCTTAAGAATAATGATATACCATGATGAATAGTAACCTTACTATTGATATTATATAAATATTATTCATGTTGAATGTATGATATACATATATTTTAGAATACGTAAAAGAATGTTTTAAAACAGGTTTTTGATAAGAATTTTTAATTTTAATTAAATATTAAAATAATCATATTTAGAAATTTATTTTGGAAAAATGGATTTCATTTTTGGATTCTACACGTCATGAAATGGTCAGGGTTAATTTTTGAGATTTTTCTGAAATACTAATTTTTTTTGATGAATAGTAAAATAAGATAATTTACGATAAATGCTAAATAGTGGATTTATTGAGTCATTGATGATGATATGAGGATGTATGCCCAATTTTTTAGAAGTCACATACATTTATTATAGTTTTTGGTCATAGAATCATCACTATTTCTGGTCTTGATGGAAAATAATAAACTAATGATTATAATATTATGAAAACCCTCCTCTTCTCCACTATAAAACCCACCCTAACTCCCTCTTCACTTCACTACTCTCAAGCCTTGTTACTTTCCAATATATTGACCTAATCTCTACCCAAGATCCCCCCCCATGTCCGAAATCCCCTATAATATTAAAAATACCAAATCCTCTCCCTTTAAGTGGTTCTGAAAGGAGGAAGTCTCAAGAGGTAAATTCCTCTTTCCAATTCCTTCATTTCTTTTATGTTCTTTTCTTTTTGTTTCTTTCCTCACATCCTTTCACCCAAATTGAAGTTCCCAGTCAGGATCTAAGTATCACTGAGAGGGGGAGGGGGTGAATCAGTGATATCTTTTTCTTTTTAAGTTTCCCCCTTTTTGAAACAACCTTCGCCTCCTGTTAAAGAGTTTCTTCCCTGCTGAACACACACAACCACAGGAACACAAGATTTACAAGGTTCACTACTCAACAAGAGTAGCTACATACTTGGTATGGTACGGAAACAATCCTGTACCACACAATCCACTAGAAAACAATCCTTTGATGTGGAATACAATGAGTAGGATATACCCTTACACTCGTGCAGCACTTTAAAAACAATCTAATAGTGCATGTGCTCCCTCTTAGCACAAATAGGGTAACACAATGTTTCAGTGCTTCTTTACAATTGAACAGATGTATTCTCTGAAGTACAAATCTTCACTTTCTTACCCAGAAGCCGGTAAGAACCCTCTTACGCAAAACTGAATACGTACGAAGACCACAAATATTTCGCGCAGCCTTTAGGATGACTTGCGCGCAATTCAAATGACTTGCGTGTAAAACCCCCTTTTGGTGCGAAAAACGTTTTCGCGCAACTTTCCTTTTGCGCGCAACTTTTTCTCTTTTCGCGCAACTTCTCAACTTTTCGCGCAGCTATCCTCTTTTCATGCAAACTTCTTTCTTTTCGCGCAACTCACTTAGCGTATAATTTATGCGCACCAGAGCTCGAGATTTCTTCTAAGTGTCGAGCATTAACAACTAACAAAGATTAGCCTCATATTTATAGGCATTTTTGAACCCGCGCGAAAAACACTAATCCGCGCGTAAAACCTCCTCCATGCGCATAAAAACTCTTTTATGCAACTTCATATTTCGCGCCATGATTCAAGTTTTCGCGCACCTCATGCCTTTTCCATTTTTCATCCTTCTAAGCATGAAGCACCAATTGCGCGCAAAATTCCGCACCACGTTCTATATTGCGCCCAAACCCAATCTTTCCTGCAACATCAGATTTCGCGCACTGCTCCAATATTTCGCGCATTTTATGCCTTTGCCAATTTTTGATCTTCTGATCTCGAACCATCATTTGAGCGAAAACTTCATTCCTCAATTTCGCGCACCATGCCAATATTTCGCGCAAACGTCATTTTTCGCGCAGCCCGCTGATATTACGCGCACAACTTTTTTTTTCGCGCATCCCGCTGATTTTTCGCGCAACCCGCTACTATTTCGTGCATCCCGCAGATATTGCGCGCACCACTTTATTTTTGCACGAAACATGCCTAAATTTCCGCGCACTCAATTCCTTTGTCATTATTCAACGTTCTGACCTTGAATAACTCTTTTGAACTTATAAACCATCTTCAATCTTATGCGCAACATCCATTTCCAAGAACATTTCTTCATCTCTTGATTTTCAGGCCCTAAAATTTGGCAAACACTGGAAAACGGCGCCACCTTAAACTGTGCTTTTCTGCCATCTCCAGATTGTCTATTGCTTTTCCATTTTATCTCTTTACTGCTTCCCATAACCATTCTTCTGCTCTTATCACAATTCCCACTATCGTGATATTTATCCTTTGATAGATCAGCTTAAGCATCGTCAGAGTTGCAATGAGAACTGAATCTTTCCTATCTTCCAGCAGCATCATTCCTTCCAATCAAGACATTATATGACTGGCATCATCATTTATCCCCCTTTCCTTCATAAGGCTTGCATCACAAGTTCTCCTAACTCATGATTTGTGTGAAATACATACCAGCAAAGCATCGTCTGATTTATGATCCTTCTACAAAGTGAATTGATTTATCGCCTTTGACAACAAAATACAACACTCTGCAAAAGCTAATTCTTCAAACTGTCATCTTCATTCAAATTGGTCCCAACAATCTCCCCATTTGGATTTTGTTGTCAACAAAGATTCATAAATCACTGAATTTTGAAACCTTTTGCAATGGATTACTTATCAATAATTCTAAGCCTACGTGAGCTAACTCATTGTAGGAAACAAGATTTATTGACAGCCAAAACCATGTTGTCCAAAATCAGTGACTGTAAAATCTCATGAACATACCTCCTCATTCTTCTTCAAAACATCTTGCAATCTTTTACTTCAGCATTCTTCACTCTTGCAATAGCATTCTTCACTTCTTCAACTTTCCTGTAAAACAACTTTGTTTCCTACAACCACTCCAACAAATAGTTAGAATAGATCACTCACATACATGCTGAATTCACAGCTTACCCACAAATCTCCCTTAATACATTATTCCTTATGGATAGATTTATGAAACAATTCTCCCCCTTGACAACACTATCCAAAGCTAAGACGAGAGAGGGGACAGAAACATGTACCTTAACCTTGATGAGAAGGAGGTTGTACACCCATGTTCAACCTCAACTTTGCAAATGGTTCCTTCGGTAATGGTTTTGTAAAAATATCAGCAATTTGTTCAGATGTAGGAACATACTCCAGCCTCAGTTCATTCTTTTCAACCTACTCTTTGATGAAGTGGTACTTTATATCAATGTGTTTTTAATGAGAATGTTGTACTGGATTTCTTGTAAGATTGATTGCACTCTGATTATCACAACCCAAGAGCAATGGTAGCTTTACTTCAACAAGTAGATCTTCCAGCTGAGTCTTCATCCACATTAGTTGAGTTGCAGCTTGAGTAGCAGCAACATACTCAGCCTCAGCTGTGCTAAGAGTTACTGAATTCTGTTTCTTGGTATGCCAACTAACACAGCTTTTTCCTAGAAAGAATACTCCACCAGATGTGGATCTTCGATCATCAACATTTCCTGCCCAATCAGCATCAGAATACCCAAATAGATCAATATTTTCAGAGCCGTCATACCGGATTCCAAAGTTTGTTGTGCCTTTGATATATCTGAGAATTCTTTTTCCAGCAATCAAATGTGATTCTTTAGGAGCACTTTGAAATATTGCACATAAAGTAACAGCATAGACGATGTCGGGTCTTGAGGCAGTCAAATATAGCAGACTTCCAATCAGTTTTCGACACTCTTTCTGATCAACTTCCTTGCCTTCTCCATCTTTAGACAACTTGGTTCCCACTGAAATCGGTGTGGAAACTGGTTTCGAATTTTCCATGCCAAACTTCTTCAGAAGTTCCTTAGCATACTTTTCTTGAGACAGAAAAACATGATTCTTCTTCTGTGAAATTTGTAACCCAAGAAAGTACTTCATTTCACCTAGCATGGACATCTCAAATAACTTCTTCATCTCCTCAGAAAATTTTTCTCATGAACTTTCATTATCTCCAGCAAATATAATATTTTCGACATAAACAATAACGATCAGTGAAAACTCCTGACATTTCTTGATGTAGAGATTACTGTCAACTCTCCCTTTCTTAAAGTTCATCTTCTCCAAGCATGTATCTAATTTAGAATACCATGCTCTCGGAGCCTGTTTTAGCCCATACAGAGCCTTCTTCAACCTGCACACATAGATTTCATCTTTCCCAATAACAAATCCACAAGGTTGATCAATGTAAACTTCCTCGTCAAGATCACCATTCAAGAATGCAGATTTTACATCCATTTGAAAGATTTTGTAACCTCGTTGTGAAGCAATGGCAAGAAATATTCTGATTGTTTCTAATCGAGCTACTGGAGCAAAGGTTTCATCAAAGTCAATGCCTTCAATTTGTGAATACCCTTTGCAGACCAATCTTGCCTTGTTTCTTATTACATTACCTTCTTCATTCAGCTTGTTTCGAGAAACCCACTTTGTACCAATAATGTTCTTGTTGTCCGGCTTGGGTACAAGTTCCCAAGTATTGTTCTTCTCTATCTGATCAAGCTCTTCATTCATAGCATGAACCCATTCTGGATGCTCAAATGCTTCATTTACATCATTCGGTTCAACTTTCGAATAAAGAGAATTATGTGATATAGCATTCGTTGTTCTTCTTGTTTGAACCCTCTGATTTTTATCTCCAATAATGTTCTGAGCCTCCACTTGTTTCCTCAACCTAGGATGAGTTGTTTGAACTTCATCCTCATCACTTGATATTTCTGAGTCAGATTCCTCTTCTTGAGTAGGATGAACAAATTCTGCAACATTATCAGAATTGTTAACAAAATCTTCTCTATCCCGCTCGACTTCCACATCAACATATGACTGCTTTTCTTTCTCAGCACTTTCAACAACTTTTACATCTGAAGAATCAATAATTATTCCTGTTTCTTTGTCGAGGCATCTATATCCTCTTCCTTCTGGAGCATAGCCGAGAAAAATTCTGTCATCTCCTCTTTGCTCGAACTTTCCCAGATTTTCACCTTTCTTCTTTATAATACATGGACTCCCAAAGACTCTCAAGTGTTTCAGACTTAGATTTTTTCCATAGAACATTTCATATGGAGTCATATCTGAGTTGGGCATATAGAAACACCGGTTCTGAATATACATAGCAGTGCTCATGGCTTGCCTCCAATAATAATGAGAGAGACTATGTTCAAGTAACATAGTTCTCCCCATTTCCACCAGACTTCGATTCTTTCTTTCAGCCACCCCATTTTGTTGAGGTGTATATGGTGAACTAAACTCAGGCCGAATTCCATGTTTCTCAAGATAACTTTCAAACTCTTCATTCTTATACTCACCACCATTATCAGTTCTCAACTTCTTCACTGAATACTCACATTCTTTCTCTGCATTCCTTCTGAAACTCTTAAACATTGTAAGAGCATCTGACTTATGTCTCATGTACATAACACAAGTAATGAGAGTAAAGTCATCAATGAAAGTAATGAAGTACTTATCTCCATTTGAAGATTGGTTGCTCATTGGCCCACATATATCTGAGTGTATGAGTTCTAAAGGTCTTTTGAGTGAATTTCAACTCTCTTGTGCATAGAATTAGCAATCTTCCCTTTCTCACAAATAGTGCAACACCAATCTCTTTCTCTTGATAAATCAGGAATATCCCGAACACTTTCTCGCTTTGACAACTTGCACATATTTCTCTGACACATATGCCCCAGCCTTTTATGCCATAATTTATTTTCATCCACCACACTCATGTAACAAGAGTTCTGTCCATCCCTAACTTGGAACAAATTCCCTCTTGTATGCTGGCCCCTTGTAACTATGTTTCCATCATTTTCACTTTTTACAACAAATCCATCTTTTCTGAAGATCACTTTGTTGCCATCATCACAGAGTTGTGACACAGTGAGCAGGTTGTGTTTCAGTCCATCAACATATAGTGTTTTTCTGGATTTCATCTTTTCTTTTCCAATGATGGCCGATCCAACACCTTTGATCCTTAGAGATTCATCATTTCCAAATGTCACAGTTTCTTCTTTAAAGTCTTTCACATTCTTCAGCAGCTTTAAGTCTCCTGTCATATGAGATGAACATCTACAATCAAGAATCCATGGACGTTCTCCTTTGGTAGCCTTCAAAGCTGTTTCAACAATAAGTTCTTTTTGTTCTTCCTTTTCCTTCACTTTCTGTTTTGCTTCTTCCAATTTCCTAGCCAAATCAATGTGTTCTGGCCAGAGAACCATGCATTCTTTCTTTTTCAGACTTATCATACTTGTCCCTTTTGTATTTTAAAAACTCTGTCTTCTGAGGATTATTAACAAACTTTTGTTGCTCTGGTAACACACTAATGCATCCCTTAGCAAGATGTTCAGGTTGATCACATCTTTCACAATAAGTTTCCAGTGGTTGGAATCTATTCCCAACTTTCACACCAGTCTTCTCAGATATCTTCTGAAACATATTTGGAGATCTTCTATTTTGAAAGCGTTGACTCCCCCTCAATCCTTGTCCTTCAAAACTTTTGGAATAGTTGTAATGTTGTTGATTAAACCAACACATACATTCCATGTGTCCGAATACACCACAATACCAGCAGTAACCATAGAAAGAATATTTACCTCTGAAACTTTTATACTGAATGGAGTTGTGAACACGCTTCTCAAAAACCATCATATTTTCATTTGTAACTCTCTTCTTCAGCTCAGATTCAACAGTACCAGAAGTATGGGAAGCTTTTCTTGACTCAAGATTTTTATGCACTTCTGATTTTTCTGCATTGCTGATTTTGACCACATACTTTGTCTTTCCAGCCTTGTTCTTATCAGAACCAGTTTTGTCTTTCATTTCAACCTTTGAAGGTAAGTTTTGTAGATCCCTTTTTGGTTCATTCTTACTGGAACATTCCCCTACTTCTGAGATAGAATTTTTGGAACTGATATTCATTTCTTTAGCATTATGCAGTTTTTGTTGGACAAGTTCCAACTCTTCTTCTTTTGCCTTCAACTTCACTTCAAGATGATCATTACGATTCTTTGTATTCTCAAGAGAATTTTTCAGATCATAAATCTCTTTTTCCATCATGATTTTATCATCTGTAAAACCTTCTTGATTGTTTACTGTGGAATTTTCTTTTATTAACTTGTTGTTTTCTTTCTCAAGTTTTCTGATCTTCCTCAAACATTCCTTCAGCTCTTCTTTCAGATACTGTTCAAGTTGAGTCTCTTCTTCTTCAGTACTACTACTCTCATAATCATCATTATTCACTGTTGCAAAAAAGGTACTCTCTCTAGTTTTTTCAGTAGCAGATTTTTTTGATTCAGTCTCGCTATCATCATCTTCCTTATCTTTTGACAAAAAGCTTCTTCTTTTTGATTTAAAGAACTTTTTATTCTAACTTCTACCAGAATATTTATCTTTTCGATCCTGTTTCTTCCATGACCTTCTTGGTCCTCTGTCTTCTTCATCACTGATGGCATCTTTCCCCTTTTGAGGGTAATTAGCCGCAAAGTGGCCAACTGATCCACATTCAAAACATTTCAAAGGGAGTTTCCCTTTGTATTTCCATGTGCCTCTTTTAACATTTTTAGAAAACCAGGATAGAATTTCATCAAAATTTTGACATACCTCATTTTTAGAGTTGGATTCACCAGCTTCTTCATTAATAAGAATTTTCTTCGACTTCTCTTTCTTTTCTGCCCTGAAAGAAATTTCTCTATCAGTTTTTGCTTTTCTCTTCATGGTCTTCTCTCTTCTCATCTCATAAGTGATGAGAGTACTGTACAAATCATCAAGAGATAATGTTTCTGGATCTCTGTCTTCTAGTGAAGATACTTTAGCATCAAATTTGTCAGGCAGAATTCTCAGGATCTTTTCAACAACTGTATCATCTTCTAACTTTTCACCAAGGCATCTGATTGTACTGACAATGTCATTAACTCTGGTAAAGAATTCCCCAACAGATTCAGATTCTCCCATTTTCAAGTCTTCATACTTCAGCCTCCAGATTTGTAGTTTTTCCTTCTTCACTTTTGTATTTCCTTCATAGATATTCATTAGCTTATCCCAGATGCCTTTAGCAGTAGTGACACCTTTCACTCTTAAAAACTCACTCTCAGAAAGTGATGAGAGTAATGCATTTTTAGCTCTTCCATCATTCTCAAGATTCTTCTTATCGACAGGAGTAAGAGGGACCTTGTCATCAATATCAGGAAATCCATCTGTTGTAGTTTCAAGAACTTCATATCCAAGAGACATAAGATACGGCATCATTCTGTCCTTCCAGATGTGATAGTTCTGTCCATCAAAGATTGGAATCCTCTTACTGTTCACGCAATTTAGATTTTCCGTCACAACTTCTCTTCAAACACTTCAGCAAAGAGTAAACGAAGGCAGCCTCCCTCTGATACCAATTGAAGTTCCCAATCAGGATCTAAGTATCACTGAGAAAGGGAGGGGGTGAATCAGTGATATCTTTTTCTTTTTATGTTTCCCCCTTTTTGAAACAACCTTCGCCTCCTGTTAAAGAGTTTCTTCCCTGCTGAACACACACAACCACAGGAACACAAGATTTACAAGGTTCACTACTCAACAAGAGTAGCTACTGTAGTGACTCGGTTTTTTGGCCCTGTCAGACTATGGAATATTTCTACGATTAATTCCAGAGCTAGGCACGAAGACGGCGTGCGATTCCGAGGCCCGGTGTGCCCGGAATTAATTTTATAAAAATATTAAGTATTTTTATACTATGCACGAGGCGGGGGTGTGATGTCTCCTAAACGGTAGCTCAGAACGGGAATCTGAGTGCACTGTTGCGTCCGGAACGTGCCGTTTACCCTAGGCGGGGTGTAAACTTTGCGGGCGCGGGCCTGCGGTGAGAAACGCCACCAGGGGCGTTTCCGTAAATAAGTGGAAAGTTAGTGTGCGAGCGTCGGCTCGAATAACTTCTGAACGGAGTCTCGGATGGAAAATCTGAGACCACCGTTGCGTTCAGAATGGCACGTTTACCCTAGGGGTGACCTTACTTTTGTTCGCATCGGGCGTCGGGTCCGAGGCGGGTTTGGCGCCGGCGGGCCGCTGATATAAATATCAGCGCCCCCCCCCCCCTTTAACCGTTCTTCACCGTTCTTCGCCGTTCTTCGCTGCCACTCTGCCGAATCGAGCCAACGGAGCGCCCACGAGCTTAGAATTCGACGGCGGACGTTCCAGGAGTGCGCAGCGGAAGCTCGGGAGCGCGGATCTGAGGCAGAACGTCGGCGTTTCGCCCGCGAGGTAGGCAATTTGAGTTTTACAATCCCGGATCCCGTTTTTGTGTTGTTTTTCTTCAAATTTTTATAAGATTTGTATAGTTTGGGTCCCGAGCTTTCCGAAACATGTTTCGGATCTGATTTTGGAGCACCGGGGTGCTCCCGGGGGTCCCCGGAAGTTTTCCGGCGGAAATCCCGGATTCCGGTGGCGACCATGGCGGAATCCGGCGAGGCAGGGCGGCGGCGCGGCGGCGGCGCGGCGGTTTCCGGCCACGGCGGCGGCGGCGCGGCAGAATCCGGCGGCGGCGCAGTGGTTTCCGGCGAGGCTGGCGGTGGTCCAGCCAGTTTTTTCCGGGGGTTCTTTAAACCCCCGAAACTCGCAAACCGAAACTCCGATTTGCGAGCCGTTTGCGGCGACGCGCTCCTTGCGTCGAGACGGACCTTTTGAAATCACTTTGAAAATTTTAAAGGTTCGGGATCGTGGCCCGGGAGCTAGAAACGTCGTATAAAATAATATTATTTTATTATTTTACGACTTCGGGCCGTTGTAACTTCTACCCGGAGCGTCCGATTGACGTGTCGTCAGTGGCGTTGAGACCCTGACGGTACGACAGACTTTTTGAGATGGTTTCCGGGTGTTGGGACTGCGTATGGGGTGCGGGCCCCACGAGGCCGGGTTTTGGCGTTTGCGGAGAAACGCAGCTTTTGCACCAGGAGTCTGATTTTGGCGGATGAATAGTCGATCCTGTGTGTTTTTCCGAGAGGATCGTAATGGTGCGTTCCTTTCGATGAGTTTCAGAATCTAGGCGTGGGCCCCACCCGAGCTGGGCTTCGGTGAATAGTACCGTTTTCACCGGGTGTCCGTTTTGGACGAGCGAGTAGTCGATTCCGCTTGTTTTCCCGAGGGGATCGCCGTGGTGTGATCCGCTCGATGGGTTTCGGGATCGTTGTGTGGGCCCCGCACGAGCTAGCTACGGTGAATAGTGCCTTTTTCACCGGTGCTCTGTTTCAGGCGAGTAAACAGCCTATCCTGCGTGTTTTTCCGCGTGGAACGCGATGGTGGCCTCGGTTTTGGCTTCGGAGGTGCGCAATGTGGCTTTGGATTGAGTCGCTCGGGTTAGCGACGTTTGGACCAGCAGTGGTTGGGGGTTCTCCCTTGGTTCGTTCCCACGAGGGTTCGTGTGGCATCACAACCTCCGTATGGGTTTGTGATCCTCTCGATGGGATGTTTAAACTGTTAGAGTTGTGGTATCCCTCCGGTGGGCCCGGAGTGGATCCTCTAGCATCTTTACCCTAGATCGGGTTCTTGGTATCGCTGTGACCGTTTATTTACGGGCGGCGATCCCCTATCTAGCAGGTTAACCCCGTAGGGTTTGTGGCATCATCGAACATATGATCCCCTACGCGGTGGGTCGTGCACAGTAGGGTTGTGGCATCGTCGGGTTTACGATCCCCTACCCAGCATGACGTTTATGGTAGGGTTGCGGTATCGTTGGTTATACGATCCCCTACTCAGCGCGTGGTTTCGGTAGGGTTGCGACATCGTCGGTTCGATCCCCTACATCACGAGTTATACCAGATAGGGTTCCGGTATCGTCGTGACCATCTTTATATGGACGATGATCCTCTATCTGAGTGTGGAGATTCTGTCGAGCGTCAGATCGGGTTGTGGAATCCCCCAGCGGATCCTGGGTGTGATCCCCTATCTGTTAAAACTACGTATGCCAGATCGGGTTGTGGTATCCCCCGGCGGACCCTGGGAGTGATCCCCTATCTGTGAGCTACGTATACCGGAGTGGGTCTTGGTATCCCCCTAGCGGACCCTAGCGGCGATCCCCTCTCCGAGGAGTTTGGTGGTTATGTTGCTACAGTGATGTTTCCTCAGTGATGTTATCCGATGAGCGTGGTCTCTCAGGTGAGCGTCTGTGATGTTTGCGAGTAACCCGATGGAGTGTATCTCTCGGATGAGTGTCATCTGGTATGACAGTGTTCGTGGTGTACTCTCCTGGTTGTGGACAGTTGCTGGTGATGAGGTCGGTACCTCTTGTGGCTTTGTGGCATGAGCTGTGTATATCTGGATTGTTCAAGGTGTATGTATGGGCATACACCTGAGCTGAGCTGAGCTGACTAGTTGTGTTTAGCTGAGGATGGTCACGAGATGGAGTTTCTCTCTCGTCTGGGTTCCCTCTGGCTGGGTTGAGCGGACTGTTGCCTTTCAGTTGCTCCCTTGGGTTTTGGGTTTTTGGGGTGCCTACTGAGTATGTTTATACTCACCCCTGCACGGGCTTTGCCCGCACATGTTTGTGTCTTGTGCAGACCACAGGCCTTTTGACGGAGTCCCAGGAGGACCCGGAGCAGGCGGAGCTTAGTGAGTGGGTTGACCGGGGTGTATACCGTAGCTGTGCCGAGGGAGCTTTCCGGCGGGTGTTTATGGCATCGTTTCCCTTCTTCAGAGCAGGTTGGACGCGCTTGTAGTTTTCTTTTGGTGGGCCCTGTTTTGCCCTTGTACTTTTGCTGTTGCACTCTGGTTTGGGATAGATTGTATGCATGCATTTACTTTTCATTTTCTATATCTCTGCACTGTTGCATGGAGGTGTTTGTGGGTGCGTGTGTACAGGTACCTTAAGCTAATGCCTCCCATGTGTGTGATAGCCTACTCGGCGCTGGTCGCCAGCCCCTGGCCTATTGGAGGCGGGCTTGGGGAGTCGCGGCTCGAGCCCCGTTGGGTCGGGTCGTGACAGAGTGGTATCAGAGGAGGTTCCACCTTTGGGATCTCAGAGCGTAGCTGGTATAGCTGTGAGGTTGGTTTGGGTTGCATAGCGGCAGTGTTAGGGTGTTTCGAGTTCGGCTTTCAGGCCAGGGACTCCAGTGTTGGTGCGGCGGCCGATGTATCCGTACACCAGGACTCTGATAACCTGCCTTTAGACTCGGGACATTCGTACATTGGTCGTAGGGACATCATGGCACATGCATCATATAGGACTGGGTTTTTGGTTTTTCCTTGTCCTTCTTGAGTCAGCTCTCCAGATATACTCTTTGACTGTGGTGTGTCTTGAATGTATTTCAGGATGCCTCCACGACGACAGCCAGCGAGGGTTCCGCAGCAGGGTTGTGCTGACGACCCGCCTCGTGTAGTGGCTGTGGAGCAGGGCGCAGGTTCTGAGGTTGCACCTCCATGTGGTCTTCCAGTTGAGCCACCACCTGTCGAGCAGCTGGTTGTGCTGGCGATGCAGGACGAGGTTGCACGCAGGTTGAGTGCGCTACACGAGTTCCAGAGGCAACGACCTCTGAGGTTTCGAGGTGATCCAGACCCCCAGGCAGTTGACGACTGGCTCGAGGTAGTTACTCAAGTTTTCCGCCTAGTGAGGACACCTCCAGATCAGATGGTGGTCCTAGCGGCGAACCTTCTGCATGGTTCTGCCGGGCGATGGTGGAGTTTGGTGACGCAGTCCCATGACGAGGAGACGCTCACGTGGGCAGAGTTTGAGCGGCTCTTCAGGGAGGAGTTCTATCCGGTGACGCTGAGGTCAGTGCGGATCCAGGAGCTTCTGCAGCTTTGACAAGAGAGCATGACTGTGTCGGAGTACTCAGCGAGGTTTACAGACCTGTCGCGCTACTCCCTGGATATGGTTCGAGACCCGTTCTTTAGGGCTCGGATCTTCGAGCAGGGCTTAAGCAGAGACATCCGAGCGGGTGTGGTTTCCTTATGCCTGCCCACCTATGCTGGAGTGCTGGAGTGAGCGTTGGTGGTGGAGAGTTTTCTGGATGAGCAGTTTTCCCCTGTTAGTGCTGGGCACTCGAGAGCTGAGACTTCGTCGGTCAGATCGGCATCTGGTAGCCGACGTCAGACTCAGGGGTCTGGACGTGGCCGATGTTTCAGGAGGCGACCCCATGATGGGGGATCTGAGCCTCGGAGCTCACAGGGCTCGCAGGCCAGTTTTGGTCAGCCGCAGGAGAGGCGGTGTTACGCTTGCGATGGTCGGGGACATCTTGCTAGAGATTGTCCGACCCGACGTGCTGCTGAGTGGGAGCCGGTCGATGGACCGCCTTGGCAGAGGCAGCGTCTTGAGCAAGGAGGTCCGCAGGGCGTCGGACGTGGCGGCGGAGCTGGTGCAGCGGGAGGCGGTGGTAGGCAGTACCAGTTGCCACCACCCCCACCCCCAGGTGGTCCACGCCAAGCTCAGGGAGCTGGTGGTCGAGGGCGAGGACAGCTGCATGCCCTGGAGGCAGTCGACCCAGAGGCACCACAGATGGATAGAGGTACGCCTTGTGTCCTTTCTACTTACTGCAGTAGTTTTTCAGACACTGTTTAGCAGTACTCTTTCCTTTTGTTGCTTGCTCGAGTTTTGTTCAGGGTGTTGGTAAGATCCTGAGTGGTTGTTTTTTTGGTGAGCTCGCTGGTGTGTGAGACCCAGTTGAGAGTCCAGTCGCTTTCCTTGTGCTTAGGGCTTTTCGAGGATGAAAAGTTCTAAGGGGGGGAGGATGTAGCGACTCGGTTTTTTGGCCCTGTCAGACTTTGGAATATTTCTACGATTAATTCCAGAGCTAGGCACGAAGACGGCGTGCGATTCCGAGGCCCGGTGTGCCCAGAATTAATTTTATAAAAATATTAAGTATTTTTATACTATGCACGAGGCGGGGGTGTGATATCTCCTAAACGGTAGCTCAGAACGGGAATCTGAGTGCACTGTTGCGTCCGGAACGTGCCGTTTACCCTAGGCGGGGTGTAAACTTTGCGGGCGCGGGCCTGCGGTGAGAAACGCCACCAGGGGCGTTTCCGTAAATAAGTGGCAAGTTAGTGTGCGAGCGGCGGCTCGAATAACATCTGAACGGAGTCTCGGATGGAAAATCTGAGACCACCGTTGCGTTCATAACGACGCGTTTACCCTAGGGGTGACCTTACTTTTGTTCGCATCGGGCGTCGGGTCCGAGGCGGGTTTGGCGCCGGCGGACCGCTGATATAAATATCAGCGCCCCCCCCCCCTTTAACCGTTCTTCGCCGTTCTTCGTCGTTCTTCGCCGCCACTCTGCCAAATCGAGCCAACGGAGCGCCCACGAGCTCATAATTCGACGGCGGACGTTCCAGGAGTGCGCAGCGGAAGCTCGGGAGCGCGGATCTGAGGCAGAACGTCGGCGTTTCTCCCGCGAGGTAGGCAATTTGAGTTTTACAATCCTGGATCCCGTTTTTGTGTTGTTTTTCTTCAAATTTTTATAAGATTTGTATAGGTCGGGTCCCAAGCTTTCCGAAACATGTTTCAGATCTGATTTTGGAGCACCGGGGTGCTCCCGGGGGTCCCCGGAAGTTTTCCGGCGGAAATCCCGGATTCCGGCGGCGGCCATGGCGGAATCCGGCGAGGCAGGACGGCGGCGCGGCGGTTTCCGGCGACGGCGGCGGCGGCGCGGCAGAATCCGACGGCGGCGCGGTGGTTTCCGGCGAGGCTGACGGTGGTTCAGCCAGGATTTTCCGGGGGTTCTTTAAACCCCCGTAACTCGCAAACCGAAACTCCGATTTGCGAGCCGTTTGCGGCGACGCGCTCCTTGCGTCGAGACGGACCTTTTGAAATCACTTTGAGAATTTTAAAGGTTCGGGATCGTGGCCCGGGAGCTAGAAACGTCGTATAAAATAATATTATTTTATTATTTTACGACTTCGGGCCGTTGTAACTTCTACCCGGAGCGTCCGATTGACGTGTCGTCAGTGGCGTTGAGACCCTGACGGTACGACGGACTTTTTGAGATGGTTTCCGGGTGTTGGGACTGCGAACGGGGTGCGGGCCCCACGAGGCCGGGTTTTGGCGTTTGCGGAGAAACGCAGCTTTTGCACCAGGAGTCCGATTTTGGCGGATGAATAGTCGATCCTGTGTGTTTTTCCGAGAGGATCGTAATGGTGCGTTCCTTTCGATGAGTTTCGGAATCCAGGCGTGGGCCCCACCCGAGCTGGGCTTCGATGAATAGTACCGTTTTCACCGGGTGTCCGTTTTGGACGAGCGAGTAGTCGATTCCGCTTGTTTTCCCGAGGGGATCGCCGTGGTGTGATCCGCTCGATGGGTTTCGGGATCGTTGTGTGGGCCCCGCACGAGCTAGCCACAGTGAATAGTGGCTTTTTCACCGGTGCTCCGTTTCAGGCGAGTAAACAGCCTATCCTGCGTGTTTTTCCGCGTGGAACGCGATGGTGGCCTCGGTTTTGGCTTCGGAGGTGCGCAGTGTGGCTTTGGGGCGAGTCGCTCGGGTTAGCGACGTTTGGACCAGCAGTGGTTGGGGGTTCTCCCTTGGTTCGTTCCCACGAGGGTTCGTGTGGCATCACAACCTTCGTATGGGTTTGTGATCCTCTCGATGGGATGTTTAAACTGTTAGAGTTGTGGTATCCCTCCGGTGGGCCCGGAGTGGATCCTCTAGCATCTTTACCCTAGATCGGGTTCTTGGTATCGCTGTGACCGTTTATTTACGGGCGGCGATCCCCTATCTAGCAGGTTAACCCCGTAGGGTTTGTGGCATCATCGAACATATGATCCCCTACGTGGTGGGTCGTGCACAGTAGGGTTGTGGCATCGTCGGGTTTACGATCCCCTACTCAGCATGACGTTTATGGTAGGGTTGCGGTATCGTTGGTTATACGATCCCCTACTCAGCGCGTGGTTTCGGTAGGGTTGCGGCATCGTCGGTTCGATCCCCTACATCATGAGTTATACCAGATAGGGTTCCGGTATCGTCGTGACCATCTTTATATGGACGATGATCCCCTATCTGAGTGTGGAGCTTCTGTCGAGCGTCAGATCGGGTTGTGGAATCCCCCAGCGGATCCTGGGTGTGATCCCCTATCTGTGAAAACTACGTATGCTAGATCGGGTTGTGGTATCCCCCGACGGACCCTGGGAGTGATCCCCTATCTGTGAGCTACGTATACCGGAGTGGGTCTTGGTATCCCCCTAGCGGACCCTAGCGGCGATCCCCTCTCCGAGGAGTTTGGTGGTTATGTTGCTACAGTGATGTTTCCTCAGTGATGCTATCCGATGAGCGTGGTCTCTCGGGTGAGCGTCTGTGATGTTTGCGAGTAACCCGATGGAGTGTATCTCTCGGATGAGTGTCATCTGGTATGACAGTGTTCGTGGTGTACTCTCCTGGTTGTGGACAGTTGCTAGTGATGAGGTCGGTACCTCTTGTCGCTTTGTGGCGTGAGCTGTGTATATCTGGATTGTTCAAGGTGTATGTATGGGCATACACCTGAGCTGAGCTGAGCTGACTAGTTGTGTTTAGCCGAGGATGGTCACGAGATGGAGTTTCTCTCTCGTCTGGGTTCCCTCTGGCTGGGTTGAGCGGACTGTTGCCTTTCAGTTGCTCCCTTGGGTTTTGGGTTTTTGGGGTGCCTACTGAGTATGTTTATACTCACCCCTGCATGGGCTTTGCCAGCACATGTTTGTGTCTTGTGCAGACCACAGGCCTTTTGACGGAGTCCCAGGAGGACCCGGAGCAGGCGGAGCTTAGTGAGTGGGTTGACCGGGGTGTATACCGGAGCTGTGCCGAGGGAGCTTTCCGGCGGGTGTTTGTGGCATCGTTTCCCTTCTTCAGAGCAGGTTGGACGCGCTTGTAGTTTTCTTTTGGTGGGCCCTGTTTTGCCCTTGTACTTTTGCTGTTGCACTCTGGTTTGGGATAGATTGTATGCATGCATTTACTTTTCAGTTTCTATATCTCTGCACTGTTGCATGGAGGTGTTTGTGGGTGCATGTGTACAGGTACCTTAGGCTAATGCCTCCCATGTGTGTGATAGCCTACTCGGCGCTGGTCGCCAGCCCCTGGCCTATTAGAGGTGGGCTTGGGGAGTCGCGGCTCGAGCCCCGTTGGGTCGGGTCGTGACAGCTACGTCCTTGGTATGGTACGGAAACAATCCTGTACCACACAATCCACTAGAAAACAATCCTTTGATGTGGAATACAATGAGTAGGATATACCCTTACACTCGTGCAGCACTTTAAAAACAATCTAATAGTGCATGTGCTCCCTCTTAGCACAAATAGGGTAACACAATGTTTCAGTGCTTCTTTACAATTGAACAGATGTATTCTCTGAAGAACAAATCTTCACTTTCTTACCCAGAAGCCGGTAAGAACCCTCTTACGCAAAACTGAATACGTGCGAAGACCCCTAATATTTCGCGCAGCCTTTAGGATGACTTGCGCGCAATTCAAATGACTTGCGTGTAAAACCCCCTTTTGGTGCGAAAAACGTTTTCGCGCAACTTTCCTTTTGCGCGCAACTTTTTCTCTTTTCGCGCAACTTCTCAACTTTTCGCGCAGCTATCCTCTTTTCATGCAAACTTCTTTCTTTTCACGCAACTCACTTAGCGTATAATTTATGCGCACCAGAGCTCGAGATTTCTTCTAAGTGTCGAGCATTAACAACTAACAAGGATTAGCCTCATATTTATAGGCATTTTTGAACCCGCACGAAAAAAACTAATCCGCGCGTAAAACCTCCTCCATGCGCGTAAAATCTCTTTTATGCAACTTCATATTTCGCGCCACGATTCAAGTTTTCGAGCACCTCATGCCTTTGCCATTTTTCATCCTTCTAATCATGAAGCACCAATTGCGCGCAAAATTCCGCACCACGTTCTATATTGCGCGCAAACCCAATCTTTCCTGCAACATCAGATTTCGCGCACTGCTCCAATATTTCGCGCATTTTATGCCTTTGCCAATTTTTGATCTTCTGATCTCGAACCATCATTTGCACGAAAACTTCATTCCTCAATTTCGCGCACCGTGCCAATATTTCGCGCAAACTTCATTTTTCGCGCAGCCCGCTGATATTACGCGCACAAATTTCTTTTTCGCGCATCCCGCTGATTTTTCACGCAACCCGCTACTATTTCGCGCATCCCGCAGATATTGCGCGCACCACTTTATTTTTGCGCGAAACATGCCTAAATTTCCGCACACTCCATTCCTTTGTCATTTTTCAACGTTCTGACCTTGAATAACTCTTTTGAACTTATAAACCATCTTCAATCTTATGCGCAACATCCATTGCCAAGCACATTTCTTTATCTCCCGATTTTCAGGCCCTAAAATTTGGCAAACACTGGAAAACGGTGCCACCTTAAACTGTGCTTTTCTGCCATCTCCAGATTGTCTATTGCTTTGCCATTTTATCTCTTTACTGCTTCCCATAACCATTCTTCTTCTCTTATCACAAATCCCACTATCGTGATATTTATCCTTTTATAGATCAGCTTAAGCATCATCAGAGTTGCAATGAGAACTGAATCTTTCCTATCTTCCAGCAGCATCATTCCTTCCAATCAAGACATTATATGACTGGCATCATCATTTCTCCCCCATTCCTTCATAAGGCTTGCATCACAAGTTCTCCTAACTCATGATTTGTGTGAAATACATACCAGCAAAGCATCGTCTGATTTATGATCCTTCTAAAAAGTGAATTGATTTATCGCCTTTGACAACAAAATACAACACTCTGCAAAAGCTAATTCTTCAAACTGTCATCTTCATTCAACTTGGTCCCAACACAAATAGTATGATAACTACAGTAATATATATGTACTAGAATTTTTTTATTATAATGTGATATTTAATTTTCTTCTCTCCTTTCCACACCTTTTTTTTAATGAAATGAAAACATCATTTGAGATATTCTAATTTAGCACATTCAAGGACGACCATTTATCAATTTATATTATCATCTTTAATTATGTTCATGAAACCAATTGTGTTATAGTTGAACCAGATCATTATATATGTGATATATTCTATTTTTGGCACTATGTTCTTTTTGTAAAAATGGTATTTATTTATAAATCAAAACATATTCTTTGTAATCAAACCCACCTATTAACAACAAAAGTTGTTACCATGGTTTTATGTAATAATTCGACTTCACACTAATTAAAAAAATTAAATTTAAAACCATTTAATCTTTTTTATGTTCACTAATATCATATAACATCAATTATGGACAACCAAATTCATCTTACATGTTTATCCAAACATGAATATAAGCAAATAGGTCATTAAAACCAAGTAAACAAACGAGCACAAACAATGAAATTGAACCTCAAAACCAATCAAAATGGTTATAAATGAAATTAAAATGATTATACTAAACCAATTACATATATATTATTATTTTTAATTATTAATTAATAATCCTAATTTTTTTATTTAGGTCTTTAATATAAAGTGGGGAACACCAACAGATTTACAGTAAGGGATCCTCTTCATTTCACTCTAAATCCAGAAGTCCTCTATGCAATGTCATTTTATGTGTAATCCCAAATAATGGGGTATGTTTATACACCTCCCAAATAATTCTTTCATGATGTCTGAGTGATTTGAAACCCCTTTTATCTATCATCAATCCCTCTTAGGTACACCTGACACCTTGCCAATAAACTCTAATGAATTCCACGTGAACGTCCTTTGTTCTTTCAGGTTTCAATATCTTTTTTTTCTCAAAATGGAATTATATTATATATTTATGTACTTATTATAAACTCATTTTAGTTTTACAAAATTAATTTATGAAGACCCTGTCATCACTCTCTCTCAGGTATATACATGTTTTTTAATGTTTCTCTCCATAGAACTTTCCGATATGCAATCCTGTTTTAAGGGAACATCCCAAAATTTTACCCAATTTCATGTGCTCTCTATCGTATATTTTAATAAACCATTGTATTTATAAAATAATAATTTTTTATTATGAAAAACTTCATTGTTCAATTCTGGTTTTATATAAAATATTTTCTTCTTTTAAATTTTAAAATCTCAATAGTATTTTCCTTAAAATTGCACAAACATGTTTTAATGAAAATGATTCTCTAATATATTTCTTATATTTTTTCACTTATATTTTCATAAATTACCATGTTATATGAATATTGTACCTTATGAACCTTCATTTATGTTCTAATCCCTTTCTTTCATGGACACATTCATGATACACCCATTGGTTATGCTTTATGTCATGACTATGGTACCAAATTCATTCCATGGGTACCATTATGTTTATGTATGGTTGATTATGTATGATTATTTATGTGGAAAGAAAATTCATGAAAATTTTGACATGGGTGTGGCCATATAGTTCTCTAATACATTGGGTAAATTTAGGACTCATGAGATCCGATGTGAAACAGGATTGACAGTTAGCCTTGACCCGTACTAAAATGAGAAACGGGATTGGCAGTTATCCTTGACCCATAGTAAAATGGGGAACAATATTGGCAGTTAGCCTTGAACCGTACTAAATATATGTTTCATGATTCTTCCACATTTATATGATTCCATTTTTATATTATTCAATGCATATAAGATGTGATTTTACATGTTTCATGCTTTGGATATCATTATGTTATCCCTCTCAACTCAGGTGCTAAAGATGTATCCTTATGTTCATTCTCTTACTAGCCTTTTCAGCTCATCCATTTGTTAATGTGTTCCCCAGTGTACCATATTTATATGTAAGGGCTAAAAGGAAGTTTGGATATCTTTATGTATTTTAAATAAAGAAATGTATTTTTAGCCCCATGTTTTAGGTTTTATGTACCTAGTCTTCCAAGACACTAGAGTTAACGATCCTTGGCTTGTGCTCTTATGTATAACTATGCTTAAAATCAAGTAATATTATTTGTAAAAGGCTTGGGTATCTATAATAAATGGGTGATATCAGATTATCAGCAAGGGTATGTAATACATCAAAAGCATAAGTAATAAGTCATGGTGAGTAACTAAAAATAAACATGCCATTAAATAATAATCTTGAGCATAATATGATAAGAATAAAATATGATTGAATAATTAAATAATAAAACATAACCATTGATAATAACCTAGTCAAAAAATCACATGGAATATCAATTACTATATTCTTAATCAACGAATACATAATTTTTGACAACATAAACAGACCGTCAAGGGCTCAGACAAGACACCATACATAATGGGTAAAAACCAAATCAAGTTTGTCTCATGAGACCTACTAATGCATCGATGGGATGTAGTGGCCACCACCCATCACTTACTAAATCTAATTACTTCTTCATATGAATAGGGATAATCATAAACAATATATAAATTTGAGATATAAATAACTTTCCCCAATTTGTAAACATAATCACTAACAATTCTGAGTAGTATGGTGAATGATATCAAGATAGAAGGTCCAATGTCAAAATAATAATAAACCATTTAATAAAATATTTTAGATAATAAAAACAATAGACAAATATCAATAAATTATAAAATTCATTATGGATGTTCAAATAAATTCATATATTCTAATAAAATCATCAAGAAATTCTTGAGAGAAATTCACATTTTACTTTGCAAATAAGAGTTCTTTTGGGAAAATAAATTATATTTTTCATTCTTGTTTTTGTAAAACCAAAAATGAAAAATATAGTTTTTTGATGACAAAATTAGTGAATTATGAAAAATAATGGAGTCTTAAAATATATTATTGATGGTACTTGAAATTGGTAATAAAATAAGATGTTCTGATTAATCAGGTTTGCTTATCAGGAATAATTGAGAAGAGAAACCTGTAAAACATGAACTGATATGGATATATGATTTTTTAAATTAAAAATAATAATATGTAATGTGTAAAAATATTATCACCAAATTAGGGTAAATATAATTAAAGAATAACCCAAAATAAAGAAAATGAAGGTTCAGGTGAAATCCCTTACCACTTTGCAAGCAGTCAAACAATATGCCCAAAGAATTAATGATCCTAAAATAAGACATTGAATACCATGAAGATAAATATATTCCTGATATTATACATAAATGGGTAGTTTATATACACCAAACTAAATAAACAGTCATGAATAAGGAATATATCAAATAAATACAAGTGAGATGAGAATAACCTTACCTTATGTTTGAATGTGTTATACACTTGAACTTAATGTCATAGATAATAAAATTAAATCTTTTAATTAATTAATTAAGAACCTTTTATACATTTATTTTATTTTTAAAATTTTTATTAGGTTATTTTTTTAAATTTTTATGAGTTATAAGATATTATTTTATTGCTCGGGAGCATTCATTTCCTTGTTTTTCACGATCAATATACTTTTATATAAGTATGGAAGTTCATGTGGAATTCATATAGTTATCCAGAATTAAATTTATATGATATTAGTTAGAACCCATAATATTAAATGTTTATTTATTTAATTTTTTATATTGTTTGAGGATTATTCATTAGATAAAACATTAGTGATAACCATTCAGATTATTTTGGCAGTTTTTCGATCATCATGAAATAATTTTGTCGTATGAATTAATATTATGTATATATAATGGTTAGAGAAAATTAAATAGATTGTAATAAATATATTATATCCTGGTTTAACAAAAAAAAATAGATTATAATGGAGTTAATATTCTCATTTTTATATAGGAGGTTTGGAGAGGATAAGAAATGATAAAGGAAATTGGAAGGAAAAGTAAGAGGATTTACCTCTTGAATTATCCTCTTTGAGAACCTCCTTAAGGCACCTCAGTGTGGTATTTTTTTGTGATCTGAACCACCTGGATGTATGGTAGATACTTTGAAGGAATATTTGGGCATAATTTTGATATTATTAATGTCTTAGAGGTGTGTGGAGAAGTGGTTGTGAGGGGTGGTATTTGTAGTGGAGGAGATGAGTTTGTTTGAATATTTTATTCATTTGCTTATTATTTTGGCTCAAGAGTGATGAATAGTTTGAGAAAAATCATAAAATACACTAAAATAAATAGGTTGAGTTTGAGATTATGGGTCTTACATTATTCATTACTCATGTAATAGTGTATTTAACTTATAGTGTATTTATACCGTAAGTTATCGTATTTTACTATTCACAAAATTCACGTATTTTTTTTTTAAAACCTAAAAATTAACAATATCAATTTTTCAAAATTTATAATTCCAAAATGTACTCTATTTTATGAAAATAATTTTCTAAATATTAGAAATTGAATTTTTTTTTAAAATATTCATTAACACGAAAATACAAAATTTGAATTTATAACTAATTTTATAACACTATGAAAAATTGACCAAGGGATCATAAAATCATCCTATAAAAATAAGTTATGAAAATATTAATTCATGAATACATTTTACGAAAATTAATTTTATTTTAAATTATTTTATTAATTATAAAATTGTAATTAAATATTTATGGCTCACAAAAATACCAGCACTTAATTAATAATTTTTAAAATATTCATTTAATTATACTATGATATAATTATATCAAAATTTCATTTATAGTATTCATAAATTTTATTTATCAATTCATGGGGGATGTTACTATTCATTTGTCTATTTTACTATTCATAAGTGTTATATTACTATTCCTAAGGTCATGTTACTATTTCATTAGTACAGGTTCCTTAACATATAAAAATACCTATTATTTCATTCATTATTTGTATATAATGTTTGAATTGTTTTATATATGTGATTTTACATGATATATAACATATGAAATAAAAAAAAAAAAGGGAAATCCCATTGATAGAATTCTGGGTCGTTACATTCTCCCCTACTACATAAATTTCTTCCTTGAAATTTCCAGATTGTCACTCCCTAAAATGATTTTTGTAGTTATTCATCATAAGATAGTTAGGTTCCCACATCACCTCTTCAATTTTATGATTTTTCCAAAGTATCATTACTATCCAAGTCATTTTATTCCTCAAAACCTATTATTTAGTGTCCATAATCTAGATAGGCTCTTCACAATAAGATAAATCATGTTCTAATTCCAACTCTTTAGAAGTGAGAACATGTTTTGGGTCTGGCATGTACTTCTATAAAAAAGATAGGTGGAGGACATTGTGAATTTTTGAAAGTCTTGGCAGCACTGCCAAATGGTAATCCACAGCTCTAATTCTCATCAGAATTTCTAAAGGGCCAATGTATCTACTATTATGTTTCCCTTTCTTAAAAAATCTTATAACATGCTTCTACAAAGATACACTCAAGAAAACATGATCTCCCACTTGAAATTCAAAATCCTTCCTTTGATTACTGGCTTAGATATTTTTTCTAATTTGATCTCCTTTGATATTGGTTTGAAAAGTCTTTACCTTTACTATTGCTTCCTCCCTAAGCTCTGGCCTCACATGGTTCCTTTCACCAAATTCATCCCCAAAAGTTGGTGTACAACATCTTTTTCCATAGAATACTTTATATGGTTCCATTTGATTACTATAATGGAAAATATTATTTTATGTAAATACCACCAAAGAAAATTATTGATCCCACATACCTTGAATGTCATGTGAGTAAGATCTCAACATGTCTTTTAATTATTGGATTGTCCTTTCTGACTACCCATCAGTTTGATTTTGATAAATAATACTGAAATGAAGCTCATTATCTAATTATCTCTAGATACTTTTACATAATATCATTGTAAATCATGGATCATGATTAGACATAATTTTAGAGGTGATCTATGATGTCTTAAAACAACATTAAAATAGATTTGGGCAAGGAGAAGTGGTGGAAAATACTCCCTTATAGAAGGGAAATGTTCATAGATGGTAAGTTGATCAACAATAACCCATATTGCATCATTCTTTATTGGGGTTTTTCGATAACCCAATGATAAAATCCATAGTGATGTCATCCCATTTCCATGTAGAAATAGGAAGGGGTCTCATGACACCTCAAGGATGTTGTCTTTCATCCTTCACCTATTAACAGACTAAACATCTTGATACATAATCAGGAATTTCCCACATCATATTATCCCACTAGAAATTTTCCTTAAGATCTATATTCATCTTAGTGATACCATGGGGTATAGAGAAATTTGATCTCTCAGCATTATCCAATAACCCCCTTTTTAGCTCAGGTATAGAGGGAACACATAGCCTCCTCGCAAATTTCAAAATTCCATCATCACACACAATGTCTGGAAACATCATATCTATTATATATTTAATTTTCTTTTTAAGATTCTCATCATCAAACTGAGAACTTTAAATTCTTTCCAATAACGATGGTTGGGCAACTAGTTGAAAAAGTAATGATGTTTTACATTCGTTGATAATTACGATATCCATATTTTCTATATCAATGTAAAGAAGATCCGTATCAATCATCATTTTGTTTAGAAAAACATGATTCTTTATATTCAATGTATTTGATAACATATTATCCTTTCCTGGGTGGTAGTGTATTGAATAGTCATAATCCTTAACCAACTCAATCCATTTCCTTTGACTCATGTTGAGTTCCTTATGTGAGAATATATACTTTAAACTCTTGTGGTATTTATATATCTCATATCTTTCACCATAGAGATAATGTCTCCATAATTTTAGAGAAAAGATTAAAATCTCTAATTGAAGATCATGAGTTGGATAGTTCTATCCTAGAATTTTTAACTCCCTTGATGCATTGGAAACAACTCTATCATTATAAAAAAACACCTCAATCCTTTCATTGACATGTCACTATAAATCATAAATCCACCATTTCCTGATGGTAGAGTCAATATAGGAGCATTCACTAATATCACATTTAATTCTTCAATACATTATAATCATTCTTTTTTCCATACGAACATAATCTCTTTATAAGTAAGATTGGTTAATGGGTTAGATAATAAGGTTAAGTTCAAATAAAAAACACCAATAATAACCTTATAAACCAATAGAACTATATAAATCTGTTATGTTTGTTGGTGTAGGCCATTTTAGAACCGCCTTTTTCTTAAAAGGATCAACTGAGATTCCATACTTTAATACAATATGGCCATGAAAGGAAAATTATTGATGCCAAAATTTACACTTTCTAAACATCCCATATAACTCATTTATTTCAAGATTCTTCAGAACAATACACAAGTTATTTTCATGGTATTCATAGCTTCTTGAGTATACTAAGATGTCATGAATAAATATCAAAACAAATTCATCAAGATATTAATTCAAAAATGTATTCATTAGATCAATGAAAATAGAAGGGGAATTAGTTAGTCCAAATGGAATTATTGTAAACCCATATGTCCGTACATAGTTTGAAATGATGTATTTGTAATGTCTATATTCTTCACATGAAATTAATGATATCAAGATTAAAGGACTATATTCTAAATGTATTGAGCTCAATGAAGTTGATCAAATAAATAAAAAATGAGAGGTAGGGGATACATGTTATTTATTATAACAAAATTTATTTCTCTATTGTCAATGCACAACCTCATGGATCCATATTTCTTCTTGAAAAATAGAACATGGTCTCCCCATAAAAAACACCGGGGTGAATAAATCCTTTATCAGTCAATTCCTCTAGTTATTTATTCATTTTTCCTAATTCCATTGTGATATTTCTATAAAGATTTTTTGATATACATATTTCACCAAGAATGAAATCAATAGAGATCTAAACTTCCCACTCTAGAGGATGTCCAAGGAAATCCTCTGGAAATACATCTATATATTCTTGCACAATAGGTACATCTTCAATTTTGTATTTTTTTACTCACCCATAGATGATGATTTATCTTCCTCCCTAAGGATTTCATTGGGTAGAGATAATGGGGGTGGGTCTAGATAAGAGTTAGCTGATGAGGTTTCTTCTCTCAAGATAAGGGATTCAACATCATTCTCAGAAATTGTAACTTCATTATTCTTATAATATATTTTCATATTATAATTTGAAATATAATCCATATAAAGGATTATTTCAAAGTAAATCAGAGGTATGATGAAGAATTCAGAAACCAAAGCTCGTGTATGTGCCATAAATGGGACTAACCGAAACATATTTACTAGAATGATACTTCCCTTATAAGTTTTTAATGATAACCCCTTTATTAAATAAAAAGTTAAATGTCTAATATTTTTTGAAAACTCAGAAGATATAAAAAAATGAGATGATACAGAATCAAATTAAAAATTGGATAATTTTCCGGAAATGATTAAAGTACCTTCCACCATATCCTTAGGAACTTTAACCTCAATAGTTGTGACCGTATAAGCTTGGACGTGATCCCTTGGCCTTCTTTGGGCAAATTTTCCATGATGATTAAGATAATCATTTTCATAATGACCCATATCATTTCAAATATATCATTGAAAATTGTTAAATTCATTCTTTCCCTTATAATAATGGGATTAGTGGCATCTTTCTCTACAGTTTTGACAAACACCAATACCCTTCAGGCAAGTACCAGAGTGTTTCTTACCATAATTATCATAGAATGGAATATCAACTCTCCCCTTCTTACCCTTTTCCTTATTTATTTTTCCAATGTGTTTAAAAACCATATTCTTATCCTTCTTTACATTTAAATAATAAGACTTAGAGAATTATTTTTCTATCTTGATAAAACATGAGACTATGTCTTTATATGATTAGAATTTTTTGGGGTCTAGTGAACTTTTGAGAAATGGTATTAAAGCATAAAATAATTGATAAATATTTCTCCTTCGATTATATATTTAGTCTGCAATATTCCTTTTTAACCATGTAATTTTGGATTCTTACTTCTCAATTTGTTTATCCTCTTTCTATCTTAGACTCAATAATTTCCTCTCCATAACTGCTCGATATTCACGAGGAAAATATATTTTGAGGAAGATTCCTTTAAAAATCTCCATTAAATATTTGATATTTCTTAATCCTCCATTTTGTTTTGAATTAATGACAACCATTGATTTGAATCTCTTGATATATGATAAAATTCCAAGAAACATTTCCCCCTTTTGTTACTTCCCAAAGTGATAAATATCTTCTCTAAAGAACTTATCCACTCCTCTACAACAAATGGGTTTGTATCCCATTGAATGATGGAGGATGTTTTCACATAAAGTGGTCTAAAATTTCTCCTCCACATTGTGGATTAGTATGATTCATATGGGTAAGGTTATTTTTCATAACACGACTCAGTTTTTCCAATATAGTTATAAGTTTCTCACCACCACTCACAACTCCAATGCCAATATTATTGTCCTGCATAGGTGGAAATTCCCTAAATAGGATACCCATATTGATAGGATTTCCATTCCTTTCACTAGGAACCATTTATAAATAATGGAATGCACTAGATTACATTTTGAATCATAATGAATAATCTCAAACTAGAAAAAAAACAAAAAATAAATTGAAATTTTATACGTATATTCAATAATAATCATAAACATGGTTTATTTGGGAACATATTTACTTTTAAATCATCCTTAATGGTTTTTAAATAAAAGTTATCTTATCCTAATAATATCCTCTAAGAGTGTCAAACCAAGAGCATAATAAGGCTCATTTTCGTGTACTAGGTTACCCCATGTCAGGCCTGAAACATCTTTTCATAGTTGTTACCCCTAGGTATATCTGTTTCAGAACCAAATCCACCCATAGTATCAAAAGATGTTTGTATTTATAGGAAGTCACATTACCAAAATTCTAGGATTTTATTTTATTCTTATCCTCAATGTCTATCTTAGGGTTATGTTCCCTAATATATGTTTTCTAGATTTAGTTTCCAATTATTCTACTAAACGTCCTATATTACAAACTAAAAAGACCCCTACCCCAGTTTCCTGAAGTTGGTGCCTTATGATAATACATGGGTATAATGGAAAATGAATCAGTATCCCAAAGAACAAAATAGTTTACTAATTTTAGAAAACTAAATACAAACATAAGTTTTACAATACATGTTTTAAAGGAAATAAAATATATAAATTCCATTGGAAACATTCATTACTCCAAGATTATCACTATGAGTCATTAATATTATTTATCCTTGCATCCTAGGAAAAAATAAAATATAAGAAAGGGGTGAGATCAGACACTCATTAAGGGTAAGTAATAAAACATAATCATAATTAATATGGCATGGGGAATAAATTAAAAATATACATGCCATTAAAACATAATATTGAGCAAAATATGATAGGATGAAAAGATGATTAAATAATTCCAAAATAAAACCTAACTTTAGATATTATATTACTCGAATAACCATATGTAATATCAATTTATATATTCATAGATAGGGAATTCATATTGTCTAACATCATAAACATACCGTTAAGACCTTGGCCAAGACACCATACATAATTGATAAAATCCCAGTCTAGTTTGACTCATGAGACCTTCCAATTCATCAAGGGGATATAGAGGGACCCACCTGTAACATACTAAGTCTAATTAATTTCTCATATGAATGAGGATAAACATAAAAAAATATAAATGTTATATGTAATAAACTACACAATATGTAAATGTAATCACTAACCATTTTGAGTAGTATGGTGAATGATATCTAGATAGAACATCCACAGTCAAAATGATCATAAAACATATGATAAAATAAGTTATATGACAAAAATATGATATAAATATCAATAAATCCTAAAATTCAACGCATGTGTTGAAATAAAAGAATATACTCTAATAAAATCAGTAAGAGATTCTTGAGAGAAATACCCTATTTAGTTTGTAAAAAATAGTTTTTTTGAAAAATCATTTGTATTTGTAATTATTTTTCATGTAAAATGAGAGATGAAAAAATATATCTTTTTCATCAAAATATTAGTGACTTATAATAAATAATTTGTTCTTAAAGTATTTTATGGATGGTACTTGAAAATGGGTACGAAATCGGGATGTTTCTCTTAATCAGGGTTTCTTGTTGGGAAGAATTGAGAAGAGAACCTTGTAAAACATGAACTGATCTAGATATATGAGTTTGGAACATATGAATAGAATATATAACAAGTAAAAAAATAATCATTACATTGGGGTAAATATAGTGAACGAATAATGTAAAAGAAAAAAAATAATGGTTCAGGTAGAATCCCTTACCTTTTTGCAAACAGACAAACCATATGACCCAAAAATTAATGATCCTAAAATAAGACATTAAATACCTAGAACATAAAGAGATTCCAAATATTATACATCAATGTAAATTATAAACACACCAAACAAATGAAATAATGGGGAATAAGGCATATCTCATAAAAATAAAATTTAGATGGGAATACCCTTACCGTAAGTATGAATGTGTTATAAAATTGACCTTAATGTCACAGATATTCAAATTAAATCCATTAAATAATTTATTATTAATATTTCATTCATTTATTTTATTTATTATAATTATATTATGTTCATTTATGTTTTTTTTCATGAGTAATAAGATATAATTTTATCACTTGGGAGCATTCGTTTCCCTGGTTTTCACAATCATTATACTTGTATATGAGTATGTAAGTTCATGTGCAATGGGTATAATTACCCATAATTTAATTTATATGATATTAATGAGAATAAAAAATATTAAATGGTTATATAATTTATTTGGTTATATGGAATGAGGATGAGTCATTAGATAAAACATTAGTAATAACCATTTAGATTATTTTAGCAGTTTTTTGATCATCACGAACTTGTGTTATCATGTGAATTAATATTATGAATAAATAGAGGTTATAGAAAATTAGATAGGCTTTAATATATATATTATAGTCTTATTAAACCTTAAAATGGGTTCATTAGTAGCCTTGAAGGAGAAATTGAAGAACAAAAAATTGTTTTTCACGAAGGCTATAAATCAGTACCTCTCTGATGAGGATTTCATTTTTTAAAATAAAAGTGAGAGAGAAGGGAGTTTGATGAAGGATAATCCATACACAAGATATCATTCTAATAGATATATGATACTAGAGTTATAATTTTCTTTAATTTTTTTAAAAGGTTGGTGCTGAAGCCTCATTTTATTATTAAAGAAAAGAAAAGACCTCTTTTGACTGGGTATAGAGAGACCCATTACATAGACCAAAGGCCTAATAGTTTGAATGCCCATTTTTTGGCACAGAGGGACCTCTGATGAATAGTAATTCTACAATAATTGGTCTGTTACCATATATAATATAGTTCTTGAACCACTATGGTTACCACTACAGTGCCTTCACCATAATAATGTCACTGTCGATATAGTTCTGCCACTGCTACAGTACGGTGACTCCCCGAATAGTAGCTCAATGAATAGTGACTCACTAAATAGTCTCTCACTAAATGGTATCTCTCAAAACAGTGACTCAATAAATATAAGATCACTAAATGGTGATTCATTGAATAGTGACCCACCGAATTATAGCTCACTAAATGGTGACTCGGGATAGTGACTCGCATCGGTGACTCGTGATAGTGTACCGTGATGGTGAATCACGATGCTAGCTTCCAACACTGACATCGAATGGTGACTCATGATAGTGACTCAAAATGATAGCCCACCAATGGTGACATACAATGGTTTGTTTCACCGATGATTTGTAACAGGGAATCATGATGGTGACTGGCACAGATGACTCGCAATAGTGACTCAACTAATAGTGAGTCAGTCCAACAATTTTCCTTTTTTACAGTTTTTCCAGTGATCCAATTTTTTCCATTTTGAAGACTTTCTTTGACGTAAAATATTTTTAATACCATATTTAAGTGGGTTCGGGTTCATTTCAAGGGATATTAGTCATTCATTTAAATTCCTAAGAGTCCGAGGGCTTTTAATTAGTCAAATCACATAATCTTTTTTGGGTCTGACTTTAATGGAAAATTAAAGATGTATCTAAACCGCATCCCTATTTTAGATCTTTCAATGCCCAAAAAACATTTTTCCTTTTTATTTCCTTATTGTTATCTTTTGTTAAATGGCACCCAAAACCTTTCTCCCCATAGGAGTTATGCCTTTTTGCTTCACTAGTTGGTTCATGTTTTCCTTGGATTTTTCTTGCAACATACGCACCCTTGTCTTAGGGTAATCAGGAAGTGCCGATCACCTTTCCATCCATGTTGGTTTACTTCATCCCTCTTATTTTTGCATCATGCGGGGTGGGTGTATGAATTTCTCCCACGTCAAGATAGTTTAATCCCAATTAATTGATGATAATTGTATAGGTTTGAGATTAATATATAAGGGGAAGGAAAAAGTGATGTATGATGTAATTGTTATTTGTTTTTGGGTTTTATTTTAAAATAAATAGGCTAAACACCCTTCTGAAAATCATGGCCATTGGTGGTACTTGGTTGTGCACTAAAAAAGTTTTATGTTGGTTGATTTATTATGAGCGCTTATATATTGGAATTTTTAAATCATTTAAACTTGGGTAATAAATAGATTCCCTAGGATTACCATGTTTCTATGAAAACCCTTGAATTAACAAGTGAAATCCAAAAAGGGATGACTCGTTAAATTTGAATTTGTGTTATGTTTTGGTATGTGGGGTTTTGTTTTGAGTGGGATAGTGTGTTTTTGTGTGAAGGAAAGATTTGATGTTAAGTTTCCATGGAGTGATGTGTGGATATTCTCTCGTTTGTGCTGTGGTACACTTGTAAACCACATGTGGGTGTTGTGGGTTGGTTTGGGTGGTGTGACAGATGAACATGCAGATGATCCATCATCCTATCCATGTAATGTATTATCTAGTTAAGATATTGTTTTATTGTGGAAAGGATGAGAATTTTTCCATAGCAGGGCTCAGATCGGGATGTCCAGTGATGTGTTATTTTGTTTCTTGTTATGTAATCTTTTTGGTATTTTCCAATATGGTAATGGAACAGATGAATAAATAATTGGATAATAATTTTTGTAACTAGATTGGGTTGGTTTGGTTAACCTAATAAATAAATGAGTTGTGAATAAATAATGGTAATGGTTTAACAAAATTGGTTAGGAATTTGAAAAATGTTATGGGTTGTTGTGTGGTTATTTCATTAGATGTAGCATCGAAGTTGGAAATATTGTGAGCTGGTAGTTTGTTTTAGACCCCTTAGGTTGGGTATGAGTGTTTGGTATTATATATATATATAGATTTTTTTCCTCTGTGCTTTTAATACGCACCCCACCATAGTTGAGAATTATGCATCGAACACCCCCATCGTCATAGGGGAGGGTGTATTTCCCAAAAACCATAGTGGTAGGATGGATGGATGGCCTACCACTCTTCCATGATACTTATTCCAGGCAGTGGTATCCCAATATTCTTCATACAAGTTGTGGTTTTGGGGCCCAGTTGTGTGCAGGCGAGTTCTGTTTTCCCAGGTGTCTTCGGGATAAGATGTGGTGTGGTTTCCCAAGTGTTCTCAGGATGATATGTGTTATGATTTCCTAGGTGTTTTTGGGATGAAACGTGGTATGTGGAATAGTTTTTTGTAGGCAATATGTGATGTGATATAGGTCTCATGTGTAGGTGAGTGAGAAGTGATGTGGATCATGGCCTCGGTTATGGGATGATGTGTGGTTGTGAGTCCCAGGTGTGTGAGGGTGGGATGTGATGTGGTGTGTTTAGAAGAGGTGGGAGCAACATGGAATTTTTTGTTAGGGTGTGAGAGTGGCTAATTAGTGGTAAATTGTTGTGAATTACCCTATTATCGATGTTCATTACATTACTTTACTTGACTTTCATTATTTGGTGAGTGTGACTTGGTGTGGTTGGGGTGGTTAATATACCTACATACGTGTTGTTTTGTTGTACTATTTTTTCATATGGGAATTGGTATTATTCATTCACATGTGAATGGGAGACTCTTATTTTCATGCTGATTATGCCTATATTCTCACCCTATGTTTAAAAAACTTTTTTAAGGTCTTGAGAACGATTACATGGACCGTATTGGACCTTACTATCTCAGACATTGTGATAGTTTCCATGTCACTACTTAGCATTATTTTTGGTATTTACTTTGGAGGTTTCATTATATTTGTAACCACTTTTTTAAACATCTTGGGGTATTGATTTTGGATTATATATATATATATATATCTTGGAGTTATTTTGGGATGAAAACTCTTATCTACCAATTTTGTTTCTTTAAAAATGGCAATGTCTCCCATTTTTTGAGACTTACATACCCTCAGTTTTGGTATCCAGCCCAAGGACTACAAGAGATTTTACTTAGGGGTCATTATCTCCCTTTCTTCATCACGAACCCAAGAGGGGAATCTATAGAGGGAGGGGATCATGAAAGAATGGTATTAGAGGGTGGTTGAGAGATATGTTGGATTTTGGAGTTAGGTATAGTGAGGATTTCATGGGATGGCAGGGATACCATGTCAGGTGATCTTGGTGCATGAAATATGACATGGAATACCAACCATGACATAGAATTTTAAGGGCCCATGTGATCCGATGCAAGGAATTTGAGCCTAGTGAATGACTAAGTGAGGCTACACCATTTGTAGAGTAGAGACCTAGGAAAGGTACATGAATCTTAAGAACATGTCTTGTTATTTGATTTATATTGTTTGGGGAAGGTTAAAATTGATAAGATGAAAAAAATTAATTTAAATAAATCTTAAATAAAATTCCATACTACACAGTCTTAGTAATTTCTTATTTACCTTTCTATTATGGCACCCAATATTCTTCCACATTTGGCTCAGGTGGTTGAGGCTCAGTAGGCTAATCTGATCTATCATCAGAGGGTTGATCCAGTGGAGGAGGATGACCAATGGTAGAGAGCGTTACACGATTTCCAATGATAAGACTTGGGAAATTATAGGTGTATTGTTTCAAACCTCGAGATAGATAGGTAGACAGAGGAGCTTGAGATCACCTTTAGTTTGATCCAGGCTCCGAGAGAGTACTTGATTACTTTAATAGTTATTCAGATGTGGGGAGTTTCACATTAGATGTTGACGCTTTATCTGGGGGAGGGAAATGAGGTAGATGGGTTGTGGGACAACATTTTAAAGTATTTCTAGGTAGAGTTCCTTTCATCAAAAATGAAGTCTGAGAAGTGGTAGGAGTTACTCTCCCTTCAGTAGGGGAGTATGTCAGTGTGTGAACATGGGATCAAGTTTAAGGATCTTGTTCACTTCACCCAAGATATCTTCTTGGATGAGGAGTCTCATGCAAGATGGATTGAGGAGGCCCTCCACCCTTCTATCTAGTATATTGTAACTCTTTTTACATCTCCAATGTAAATGTAGGTTCAAAAGATGGTAGAGGTAATCGATCAGATACACTCATGGGGAGGTCTATCTTGAAGAGTTAGATAGTAGAGATCATCAAGCAGTAGGGTTGTTAATGGTATTTTTCAAGAGCCATGGTCTTTTTGGTTTTCACCAGAAGGGAGTCAACCTCAGTAGTTTCCCTTCCATCCTTCTAGTGCCAGTGGTTCTCATGCCCTTTATGTGGTCTTGGGGACCAGGTGTTTCTTCTATGGGGTCCATGAATATCTTCATAGTCAATACCCAATGGTTTCATGAGCTCATTTTTTTGGAGGAGGATAGGTTTATCACTAGCCTCATTAGTAGTATGTAGTCAGGATCTTTCAGCAGCGAGGACAACATGCATTTGATCCATTGAGGGGTGATGGAGTTGGTAGGGGCCGAACTTTGGGTGTTCCTTAAGGACCTTGACCCATGTGTGGTCGTAGAGGCGGTTATCAACAGAGGTGTAGAATAGATGGGCATGGTCAGGGGCATATAGAAGAGGAAGGATTCATGGTAGGACCAGAGATCATTAGTTGTACGATTATCTTTCTCAATACCCTTGATTTTTATTTGTTTGATTTAGCAGATTTTCACACCTTTTATGCACTAGTTCTAGACCATGATCTTGGACTAAATGTAGTGATGCTTCTCGTTCCCCTGATGTTGAGTACACCATTTGGAGGTCAGACCAAATTATTTGAGTGTGTATGGGATGTAAAGTGATGATGGAACCACATCAGTCTTATATGGATGCCTTTTTTCTACATATGAGATCATACAATGTAATTCCTAGCATCGATTGGTTGTATTCCATTCATGATGTTATCAAATACTTTAGTAGGAGAGTTGTGTTTTTAGATGTGTGTGGTTAGCCTATGGCTTTTGTTGGTGAGTGGGGGTTTCAGGTGGGCAATAAGAATGTGGATCCCCCTCTTTCCTTGTTGGTTGAGTTGTCAGTGGAATCAGTGGACACTGAGATGGTGGATGTTCCCAAGGTTTTTGGGGAGTTATTTTATGTTTTTAATGAAGATTTTGTCACTGTAACCCCTCAATGCGACATTGAGTTTGGAAAAAATTTGTAGACCAGTGATTCTCTGGTTTCAATGGCTCTTTATCAGATGAAACTTTTGGAGTTATGGGAGTTAAAGATTAATATATATGATCTGATGAAGAAGGGATTTATTTGGCCTAGTGTGTCATCATGGGGTTCTCTAGTGTTGTTCTCAAAGAACTAGGATGGTAGTATAAGGTTGATCATAGACTAATAGAGGATAAATTAGGTGATGGTTAAGAACCATTACCCTCTTACAAGGATAAGAGATATTTTTGACTATCTAAGAGGGGAATGTTGGTTTTATATGATTTATTTTGGGTCTGGATAACAATTTTTAATGGTGAAGATGTGAGATATTCCAAATAATGATTTTAAATGCAGGTATTGACACTTAGTGTATTTATTCATCCTTTTTGGTGTTACAAACACACCAACTATATTCAAGGGAATCATGAAATCATTATTCCATTAATTTCTAGATCCATTCGTTATCTTATTCATCGATGATATCTTGATGTACTCGAAGCCATAGGAGGAGAATGTTAAGCATCACAGAACCATCCTACAGGTTCTTTGACATCACAAGATCTATGTAAAGTTATCCAAGTGCAGGTTATGGACATGATAGGTGCATTTCCTTGGGCATGTGGTGTCCTAGAACTGTGTGGAAATCGTCTCGTCAAAGGTTGATATAGTTATTTCTTTGAAATCACCCAAGAATATGGTAGAAGTTCATAGTTTTCTTGGTATCATGTGATACTATAAGAGGGTTGTATCTGATTTCTCTAGAGTTTTATCCCAATTGATATCTCTATATAGAGAGAACCAATATTTTTTGTGGGGTTGATCTGTGCCAAGATTTTTTATTACCTAAAGTAGAAGTTGATTAGTGCCTCAATTCTCTAGTTGTATTAGGAAAGGGTGATGTTTGATGTTTTTTGTGACACTTCCCATATGGGTTTGGGATGAATGCTAATGTAATAGTAGGGAGTGATCACTTATGGGTTCAGGAATTTACCTCCCCGTGAGAGTAACTATGCCACCCACAATCTATAGTTATTAGAATTTATTTTTGAACTGACACTGTGGTATAATTAACACATTTGGGAGCACATTGTGGTCTTCACAGGCCACAATTGCACGAGGTACATATTTTTCTAGAGTGATCTGAATCTTCATTAGTGGAGGTGGATGGGGTTTCTTCAGGACTACAATTTTAGATATCCTACACCTCAGTAAAGGGGGATATTGTGGCCGATTCTTTGAGTCTAAATTCATAGAATATTGTTTTTCAGGAATCCTTGGATGCTTCGAAAGAAATGGAGGAGTTGGAATCCCCACACCTAGATGTAGGAATTGATGGTGGAAGAGGATTTTTATTCTAGATAATAGTAAAGTATTATTTGATTAAGCAGGTGGAAGAATATCAGTGGGGAGATTCTGACGTAGAGGTATTGTGCGGTCGTGTTGGCCAGGGGGATGCTCCAGAGGGATGATCAAAGGATGGTCAAAATTATATGATGTTCCTTGAGAGTTTTTTTGTTTCAGAAGAAATGGATGTGGGAGTTATTTGTGAGTTTCATAACATACTTTTAGTGGTACAAATCAGGATTTATAAAATTTACTGTCGCTTGAAGATTAATTTTTGGTGGCCCAGGATGAAATGGGAAGAATCAGAGTTTATGGAAAGATGTTTGGTCTTCCAGTAGGTAATGTCCAAACACTATGTTCCCAGTGGTTTCTTGCAGCCCTTGGATGTCCCATAGTGGATGTGGGATGATATCTCGATGGGTTTCATCACATGCTTACCCATGGATTAGGGAGTCTATTATTCAATCTGGGTAGTAGTAGATTGGTTGAAAAAATTGGCTCACTTCTTAGTGATCAAGTTGTTAGGCATAGAATATTCCATAGACAATAGGTATGTGCAAGAGGTGGTACAGTTTCATGGAGGTATGATATCAATTTCTTATGATCGGGACACATGGTTTACCTCATTAGTCTAGAGGATATTTCAATATTCATTAGTCACCTAGTTACACCTTAGCACTACTTTACACCCTCAGATAGATGGGAAGATAGAGTGGACTATCTAGATGTTGGAAGATATGTTGTGGGAATGTTTATTGGACTTTGGTGGATCATTGGTGTGACACATTCCCTTGGTATAGTTTTATTACAATAATAGCTATCACTCTTCTTTTGGCATGGCTCCATTTGTATCCTTGTACAGAAGACTGTGTAATTCACCTTTGTGCTAGACAGAGATTGGGGCAATAGTTGTTCCTGTCCTATGGTACTACTAATCATGATAGAGATGTTTCAACATGTCCATGAGAGGATGAAAGTATCACAGGACCAAAATAAGTATAATTCCGATCATAGGAGGAGGCCCTTGGAGTTTGAGGTTGGGGACCACATGTTCTTGAAAGCTTTACCTTGACGTGGGTAGTAGAGATCTGGAAGAGGGAGAAAGCTTTCTCCCATGTTTTTTGACCCTTCAAGGAATTGGGATGAGTTGGAGAAGTGGAATACCAGTTAGCATTTCCACTATTGTTAGAGAGGATCCATGATGTTTTCCACATCTCTCAGCTTCTTCAATATCTCCACAATGAATCCCACATCCTTTATCGGGGAGAGTTGGATATCGAGAATGAAACGACGTATGTGGAGTATCAAGTTGAGATCCAAGATCATCGGGAGAAGGTGGGGGCATGGGTGGACCATTACATTGGTTCACATGTTTTAGAGGCATGGTAGCCTCAAGGAGAGTACTTTGGATTGAGAAGTGTAGATGCATGCCTAGAACTTGATGTTTTTTTTGAGTTTTTCCTTGTACTTTTAATTTTCAAATCTATTTTTTAAACCTCATTTTTTATGAAATGAGTTTTTTTCATTGGGTTGAGATGTGTGTGGTGGAATGGGTAATAATTTCATGACATGTGGAAGGGGAAATATCATACATCTATTTGAGATATATTAACTATGGTGTGATTAAACCCATACGGGTGAGTTTGTGCCACCCAAAGAGGATATTATCTTAACATAGAGGATGAGATTACCCGATTCATGTGTTTGAGTTGACATGTTTTTTGTTCTTGAATGGTTTGTATTGTGATTATTTAGGTTGGCATGTTCAGCTGGTGGTAGTACATGAGGATTGATGAGAGTCTTAAGAGGTATCTCATAGGGTGGTTGTCAGAACCCCATTCCCTTATTATTTTGGTATAAAATTCTTGAAGGTAAAAATAGTTTGGGAGCTATCAGGTGTAATGGTCTAGACATCTCTGATTCATTACATAGTGAAAATCTAGTTTTTGATGTGTTATTGGTGGTCATGTTGAATTATTTCAACACTTTTCAATGTTATCCATGTTTTTGAAGTTCTCCAATTGTATCTCACAAAACGTTGACTCACTATATGATAGCTCACTGAATTTTTACATTCCAAATAGTGACTCGGTGAACAGTGACTTGCCGAACGGTGACTCACAAAAAAGTAGCTCACCGAACAGTATCTCACCAAACAGTGACTCGCTGAATAGAAGACCACCAAATGGTGACTCATTAAGTGGTGACTCACTGAATTGTGGATCACTGAATGGTGACTCATGATAGTGACCCATGATGGTTACCTAGGATAGTGACTCATTATGGTGAATTCCAATGGTGAATTCCAATAGTGACTCATGAATGTTACTCAAAACAGTAGCATGGAAATGATGAATTACAATGGTGACTCGTATTGGTGATTTGAAAGAGTGACATGTGATTTTGACTCACACCAGTGACTCACAACGGTCACTCATCTAATGTCGATGCATTCCATTAGTTTTCCATTTTTCTAGTATTTCCAGTTTTCCAATTTTTCCTTTTTGACTAATTTCATTGATGTAAAATGAGTTTAATTCCATATTTAAGTGGTTTTGGATCCATTTCAATAGATATGAGTCGTATAATTAAATTACAAAGAGTTCGGGGTATTTTAATTAGTCAAAGTGTGAAATATTGACTGTATTTGACTTTAATGAAAACTTAATGATGTATCTAAACTGCAGACCTATTTTAGATCTTCCAAGGGATGAAACACATTTCTCCTTGTTATTTCCATACAGTTCCCTCTCGGTAAGAGGTTCATAGAACCTTTCTCCCCATCAGAGTTGTTCCATTATGTTTCAAAAGTTGGTTCATGTTTTCCTTGGAATTTCCAACAACATACGCGCCCCTATGTGGGTGAAATCAAGAAGTGTCGATTGACTTTTATTCCAAGTATGTTTCTTTCATCCCTCTTAAGTTTGAATCATGCGTGGTTTGTGTACAATTGTTTCCCATGTGGAGATAGTTCAATTAAAATTAAACAAATCTAATTGAAGCAGTTTAAGTTAAATATGCAGGGTGATGGGAAATGCGATGTATGACATGCTTTTAATTTGTTTTTAGTTGTTGTTGTGAATTATATAGGCTAAACAACCAACTAAAAATCATGTTCATTGGTGTTCCTTAATTTCTAAATAAACAAGTTTCATGTTGGATTATTTCTATTTAATACTTGAATACTAAAATTTTTAAATCACGTACACTTGTATAATAAACGGATGCCCTAGGATTACCAAGTTTTTAGGAAAACCTTTGAATTAACAAGTGGAATCTAATAAGGGATGCCTAGATTAATTCAGATTTGTGTTATGATTTGGTATGTGAAGTGATGTTTTGTGTGGGATAGTGTGGTTTTGTGTTCAGGGCTGATGGGATGTGAAGTGCCCATGTCATGATGTGTGGATATGCTCTGGTTTGTGTTGTGGTATGTTTGTGAAGCACAAGTGGGTTTTTTTGGGTTGGTTTGGGAAGTGTGATGGATAAAATTATACAATACCCAAAACTGACCATGTAATGGAATCTTAGGTTCAAATATTTCATTATTGTGTCATGGATGAGATGTTTTGCGCAGTGGGACTGCAATCGAGCTGTGAAATGATATGTTGTTATGTTTTTTGTAATGTGATGTTCTTGGTAGTTACCTAGATGGTAATGGAATATATGAATAAATAATTGGTTAATAATGTTTGGAACTAGTTTGAGTTGCTTTGGGTAATTCAATTAATAAATAATTTATGAATAAATAATGGTAATGGTTTAACAAAATTGGTCAGGAATTGGGAAGAAGTTGTAGCTCGTTGTGTGGTGATTGCATTATAGGTAGCAACGAAGCTAGAAGTATTGTGAGATGGTAATTTTTTTGAGAAACCAATGGTTTTTAAGGAGTGAGTGGTATTATATCTATATATACATCTATTTTCTTTTTGACTTTTATATGGACCCCACCTTAGTTGAGCACTATGTGCCAAACACCCCATCGTCATGGGGGAGGGTGTCTTTCCCAATCATCTAGGGGAAGTATGGATGGATGGCCACCCTATCTTCCACAATCATTCTTCCATATGGGATTAGCCTATTATTTTTCTAACAGGTATTGTTTTCTGGGGGTAAGGTGTGTGACTGTGAGTTGTGTTTTCCTTGGTGTCTTGTGGATGAGATGTGTTGTGTTTTTTCATGTTTCTTTGGGGTGAGATGTGTTGTTCTTTCCTAGGTGTTTTCAGGATGTGACATGGTATGTGGCCCTGATGTCTATGGGTTGGATTTCATGTGGTATGGGGATAATGTGTCTATGGGTGAAATGTAATGTGGCTCGTGGACCCGGTGAAGGTATGAGGTGTGGTTGTGAGGCCCAGGTGTGCACGAACGTGTTGTGATGTGGTGTATTTAGAAGTGGTGGGAGCGCAAGAACATTTTCTATTAGAGTGTGACAGTGGATAATAAGTGGAAAAGTGGTGCAGGGTACCCTATTATAAATGTGCATTATATTACTTTCCTTAACATGCGTTATTTTGTGACCATTCCTTGGTAAGGTTGGGGTGGTTAGTATACCTGCTTAGGTGCTATTTTGTTTTGATGTTGTATCACATGGGAATTAGTTTGCTTCATTAACATGTAAATTAGAGACTTCAATTTTCCTACTGAGTATACCTATATGTTAACCTTATGTATATAAAACTATTTTTAGGATTCATGGAGGATTACGTGGACCGTGCTAGACCTTACTAGTGCGGAATTTGGGACGATTTCAATGTCTCTTCTTAGATTTATTTTTGGTATTTACATCAGATTTTTCATTGTATATGTAAATTTTTTATTTTAAATTTTCATGTGGGATGGAATTTTTATTTCATATATATATATATATATATCTTGGAGTTATTTTGTTATTAAACATCTTATCTCCTAATCTTTTTTTAAAAAATGGAAATACCCCCCATTCTGTGAGACTTGTACACCAATGGTGCTTGTCTCCACACTAAGGCCTACTGGAGGCGGGACTTGAGGATCATTGGCTCCCTCTATTCATCACCAGCCCAAGAGAGGCATCTTTGGAGGGAGGGGGTCATGATATGATAATAAATGAAAAATGAAATTGAAAGGAAAAGAAAGAGGATTTACCTTTTGAATTCTTCTATTTGAGAACCTCCTTAAGGAATCTTGGTTTGGACTTTCTTTTTTGTGAATAGAACCTCCTGGATGTGCGGGAGAGACTTTTAAAGATGATTTGGGAATAATTTGGAAAAGCATAAAGTCTTATAGGTGTGTGGAAAAGTGGTGGTAAGTGGTGGTATTTATAGTGGAGGAGAGGGGTATTTTTGGAATATTTTATTTTTATGTTTATTATTTTGGCTTAAGACAAAATAATTTTAGAATTATAATTAAATATATTAAACTAATGAATAGAAGTTTGAGATTATGATACTTTAATCATTCATGACTCAAGGAATAGTGTATTTAACTTATAATGTATTTAGACCATAAATTACTGTATTTTACTATTCACTGAAAATTCATTTATTTTAGAAAAATACCAAAACATTCACCCAAACAATTATATAATGTGTAGAATTCAAAAATGAACTCCAATTTATGAAAATAAATTTGTATACATGAAAAATTTAATTTTTATTTTAAAACATCATTTACTCGAAAAATCTAGATTTTGAATTTATAACTGATTTTGTAATAGTATGAAAAATTACCTAAGGTCTCATAAAATAAAAATATAATCATAAGTCAAAAAAACATTAATTCCTGAATACATTTTATGAAAATGAATTTTATTTTAAATAATTATATTAATTATGAAATTTTAATTAAAAAAGTATGACTCATCACTAAATTAATAAATTTTAAAATATTCATTTACCTATACCATGACATAATTATATCTTAATTTCATTTATAAGATTTTAAAATTTTATTTATACATTCATGGGTGAGGTTACTATTCATTTGACTAGTTTACTATTCATACAGATCATATTACTATTCCTAAAGTTAAGTTACTATTTCATCGGTATAATTTTCTTTACTTCCAAATATATCTATTATTTATTTAATTATTAATATATAATGTTTTTATTGTGTTATATAAGTGATTTTATGTGATCTATGTTATATGAAATGAATATAAGAAGGAAAATATCATTGAAAGAATTCGGTTTTGTTACTGATATTGTGTTTCAAAAACAGTGGTAGATTAATATAGTTAAATTAATTTTAGATTTATTAATATATTTTGTAATCCAACAAGTACTAATTATACACTATTAATTTATTGAAATGGAAAATCAAACTACTTTGAAAATATTAGTGTGACCCATACTAGATAACCACAACCTTCTCACTAGTGAAAATTTCAAAGAGTGGTATAGGTTTTTTAACATTATAGTATGATATGAATGGAAATTATACATTCTGGAAACCCTAATTCATAAGTTTTCGTCCAAGGAGGCTAATTATAATAAAGTATATATATATATCAATGTAATGAAATATCAGAGAGATATGAGACCTCAAATGCATTATTCATGTTCATGCATTGAGATTTTGTTCCAGATAAGCCATATGCAGTCAAGATAATTTGCTACATTATGTGATTGAACATATTGAATTTTAAAATCCTTGAAGAGATGAACAAAGTTCTCATTCTATCCTCATAAACTAAAGACTTCTCTAGTTTTAATATGTATTATAAAATGAGAAATAGGGATAATAAAATATACAAAATTCTTACTCTTATTCTCCAAGTTGATAAAGACATGGGGTGTGAAAAACCTATGATCCTTATGGTGAATAAGAAGAGTAGGATAAAGGGGAAGGGGTAAAATAATCATTCTAGGTCTAAGGATGTCAAGCACCATCCTTCTAAGGAGAAGAAGATTCAGTTGTAAGGAAAAGAACATGATGTGGTATATTTTTCATATGGCAAGGAGGGCCACTGGAAGAGGAATTGAAGCCAACCAATGAAGTAAGGGGAAGCATCAGGTGAATTTTAATATTGAATGTAAGAATACCATATCTAGAATTTGGTTAGATAATTCATGTGGGGCTCCAATTTCTATCCAAATATAGGAAAAAAGTATATTTCAGAAGGATTCCAAATACGAGGTGGATCTACGGACTATTAATTTTGTGAGGTTGGACAATCTAGCCATTAGAAACTACCATATCACATTGTCAATGAGATTTATTTTTCTTTTAAATAATTTTTGTTTTGTACCTAGTGTTAATGAGAACATTATTTACCTTTTTTATTTAGACATAGATGGATTTATTTTCATATTTCGAAGAAAGATTTGATAATTTTATAAAGGTCGCCTATGCTCTGTTATATAACAGATAAATAATAGTATTTATGTATTGAATTTTTAAAACCAAATATTATAAATATATAACAAAAAAATACACACAACTCATATACCACCTAATTATGGAATCACTGGATTGGTGTTGTAAACAAGAATATATTGAAAAATCACTATCAAGACGGTTAATTAGACTATTTTGAATTTAGGAAACTTGAAATCTATCATGATTATTTGTAAGGAAAGATGAACAAACCACCATTTAGTGGTCAAGTTGAAAGTTCGATATATTTTCTAGAATTTTTACTCACTGCCAAATCCTTTTTTTAATTTTTGGAATAATCCAATTTAAGGGTGAGTGGGAACCTCACAATCCTGATGCCAAATTTCAAAATTCAAATACCAAGACACCGACTTTCAAACACCACAAACAGGCTCCAAATTCCACCCCTAAAAACATCAAAATTCTGATTCATAATTCAAATTCAAAACATAATACGAAACACCTTGGTCCGCTATCCACCTCGAGCCACGCTCCCAGATTTGTAATCTAACCCTCGTCATCACCACATCACCGGAATCGATAGCCGGAGAATCAAAAGAAATCAACAGAGACACCGTCATCCACGCCATCATCACCCGAAAAACATCTTCAAAATGACACATCAATGCAGAAAAATGACTCCATTACATCAAAAACTTCACAAACTAAAACAACAATTCAACATCAGCACCACTTCGAAGCGCCAAAACCAAAATCGCCATCACCCCACTGCAACCACGAACATCTTCCAGCCGCATCTGTATCACCCAAAAAAGATGATGATCCAGGGAGAAAGAAGTCGTGTCAACATCACCCAGGACTGGAATTAGTACTCACTGAATCATGTAAACCTTTTCAAGTAGAAGTTATCGGTGTATTCAAATACCTTATTATATTAACTGATGACATGAGTAGGTATGGTTACATCAAATTGATAAGGTACAAGTATGAATACTTTGATATGTTTAGAGACTTCAAGAATGAAGTTTAGAATTATCTTGGTAATAATATAAAAAAACATTTATAAAATCAATATGGTGAATAAATTACCCAAGACTTCATCAATTTTATATGGGAGTATGGTATTTTATTTCAACTCAACCCACTATATAATCCATAGTGTAATGGTGTCAGTGAAAGGAGGAATCGTACACTACTGGACATAGTAAGGTTCCAAAAGAGTCACAAATTTCATCCACTATCCTTTTAGGTATATACATTATAGAAAAATCATACATATTAAACCGATTACTAACTATGGTATCAAATAGTATTCCATTAGAGTTATGGAGTGGAAATAAACCTATTTTTTCATATGTTCATGCAAGGGGTTGGATGGAGTTTCTTAAGGCTAGATCAAGAAATAAACTATCACCCATAGGCACATACAGTATCTCTATTGGGTATCCCAAATAATTAAAGGGGTATTATCTATAAAACAATTCATATAAGAAAGTAACTATCCCAATAGAAACCGTCTTTCTTGAGAGGGAGCACATCCTCATAAAGGATAGTGGGAGAAAGATTCTCCTTGATGAATTTGATGCATAATATATACAAGATTCAGCATAGTAAATGATTCCATAGGACCCCATGGTAAAAGTTGTTTCTACAACATGATTGTTGTGTAGGATCACAAGAGAGTTAAGAAAACTAGAGAGATATAGTTTTATTGTCATTTATTAGGGTAAATCAATATTAGTTAAAAATAACGATCCTCTATTCTATTAGGTGGAATTAGAGAGCTCATAGGTTGTATGATGGAAAGAGGTCATGAACTTGGATATGGATTCTATATATCAAATCCTAGTTTGGATTTTGATCGATCGACAGGTTATTATAAAACCAGTTGGTTGTAAATACGTATTCTAGAGAAAAATGGACATAGAAGGTAAATTAAATAATTATAAACCATTAACAGTGGATAAAGAGTTTAGAAAACAAGAAGGTGTTGAATAGGATGAGTCATTTTCTCCAATTTCCATATTTAAATCCATTATATTTTTTCTTTTGATATAATCTTTCCATGACCATGAGATTTGAAAAATGGATATCATTACTACTTTCTATAATGGGAAACCTTCAAGAGGATGCATATATGAAACAACTAAAAGGGTTTGTGACTCCATGGAATTCTAAGAAGTTATGAATGTTTCATAGATAAATTTATGGATTAAATAAATCATTAATTTCATAGAATATTTAGTTCTACGAAGATATAAAATAATTTAGATTTTCTAAGAACAAATGCGAGCCAATTGTTTAACAAACGTTTTCTTGGAGTATGGTTTTTTTTCATTGTAGTATATGTTGATGAAATATAAATAATTTTACCTGATATACCAACCTTACAAGAGGTTAAATAATGGTTGAGAAAGTTCTTCTCCATGAAATACTTTGGCGAAGAAGCCAACATTCTAGGGATCAAGATCATGCATGATAAATCAAAGAGGCTTGTTGGACTAAGTCAAGGTATATACATTGATTGGATACTAAATAATTTTAGTTGAGAAACATCTCATAGGGTATTGATTCTAGGGTCACAGGGTATACATATTTCCATGAAAATGTGTTCTCAGACATAGAAGGAAAGATATGGAATGATTAAGACAACACACACTTCTATGATAGGATCCACCTTGTATTCCACGTTATGTATGAGGATTAATGATGTATATGATTTGACCATGGTAGGAAGATATAAATTATATCCAGGTGAACAACATTGAACATATATTAAGGAAATCCTTAATTATCTAAGGAGAACAAAGGATATGTTCTTGGTGTATGGAGGAGATGAAGATCTAGTTATCAGGGGTTATCCATATTCTAGTATTTAGATAGATCAAAATGATCTGAAGTCTGATTCTAGATATGTATTCTATCTCAATGGAGGATTTGTGAGATATAAATGTTCTAAGTAATAATTTTTATCAATTTTGTAGTATTTTATGATTATATTAAGGTTTTCGATGCTTCTGAAGAAGTATTTTGGGTTCAATTTTTTTTTCAAGAGATTGAAATGGCACTTAATTGTAAAGATCCTATCACACTTTACTATGATGATGTTACATTGGTGGATCCATACATTGAGTCGAGGTGTCACTAAAGGGAAGATCACGTACTTTATATGGTTCATATAATGAGATATTTTTCTCAATGAGTTGATGTTGTAGTGATTAGAGTCTCTATGAAGTACAATATATTAAACCCTGGGAATAATGCTTTATCTCAGAATAGGCATGAAAATCATGTGAGAGATAGTGGAATGAAAGATATTTTCATTTGGATCTAGTGAAAGTGTAATATTGTTGAATTTGGTTCGATAAAACCAGATTTCTTATTACTTTATTATATATTTTTTCATCATCAATTAAGTTTCCTATTGTATCATGATTTTCCCTTTGCATGTTTTTTTTTGATAATTTAATATGTGTCACACCAAAAGGTCATTGTAGTTCCCCACTATGATAAAAATATAAAGGTTACATGATATTATTTTCAAAATTATGTATATGGTCAGATGAAATTGTTTTATGGGAGACAAACAATACAATCTATTACGGGTTGGAGGATCATAAGTCAGTGAGACACCTTCCCATGGTGTTCTAACCTGGTAATCTCCATGATATGAGGTTATGATGATAGATCCATTAATAGGAAATCCAAAATTTCATGATCCATTAGGTTTTCATATTTGAAGACATTTGTATTAATCCTTAGAATTTAATATAATCATTAATAGATTTCATGACTGATGTAATTTTATGTATTAAAAAATTTATGATGAAATCTTATTTTGGCGAGGTAGGATATGCTTTGTATGTCATGAGTGATACTGTATTAATGGATATTGTGATTAAGATTTATCCCTTTTTACCCATGATATAAGGTTATGTCTCATGCCCTTTTATGTAAATGGAACTACCTAAATAAGTTCATTACCATAGTGTTTGGTGGGAGATTTGATTTCTAGAAAGTAAAACAAAGAGACATCGATTATATATATTGATGAAACCTACAATAAAACTACTTAGTTATAGATATTCTAAGAAAATGATTATATTACACGATAATTATTAATAGGATGTTGGATGTCATTGCAACATTAACTACTTCCTCTTTGGGTTCTTTGGCATGTTACTAGTCACTAAACATGGAATTTAAGAGGTTATGCCTAATACCACTAAGAAATAGTCCGATATTGTAACACAATAAGTGTATCCATAATCTAAATTATATTCTAGTATTGAATTTAACATTATATAATAAATAATATATATTTATAACATATGGGTTGATTACCATAATTTAATCACAAGTTATTTAAAAGAATAAGAGAGACAAATAATAATAATAATAAATATTTGTTTTTAAGGTTTGAAATATATAATATTTATTATATTTATCGGTGAATAATAATGCAATATTTATCTATTAATTTTTTTTTCACTATTTTAGGATCAATAAATATCGATGAAGGAAATCAGACCGAGATTAATGGTATAATTGAAAATTATGAAAATGATATATATTTATATTCATAATGTTTTGTGCAAGTGATATGATTAATAATAATATTATTATTATTAATAGAAATGGGGTCAACTAATAATATTAATGTTAATAAGGGGAATGTTTGAGATTTTCGAACCCTAAACCTTCCATAATAAATATCTAATTATATCACCTTCCAAAATGACACTTTTTATAAAAAAGAATAAAGTGAGTCTCTATCATTCCCTAGAGAGAGATCATGATATATACAATTCTCTTCTCCCTTGTTATCTCAAGCAAATGAGAGATCATCAAATTGTTCTTCCTCCTCAATAAGAATTGTTCTGCGATGAACTATGAATAATACAAGAAATCATGATTAAATATGTTATCACCTTATGATTCGATGATAGGGTTAAAATATTGTGGTTCATGAGTGTATCATTTCTAGAGGGATTACTCACTTGAATCCTATAAATAAATAATGGTATGAAAATATCTACTTTATCTGTTTATTAATAAATGTAGAATAAAAATTTGAAGTAATTATATATTTACTCATAAATTAAATATAAATTACATGTGAAGATCCTAATCTTCTGGTTTTGACATTTTCTATAGTCAATTATTCTAATTTATTTTCTTATAAATGATGTTTTTTATCATGAGTGGAAAGGATTACAAGTAAGTTAAGATTAAAATCCATGTCGGTCATATTATCCAAGGCACTTCCTCTACTCTTGGAACCTTTACAATCACCACTAGTATATTTATGAATATTGATGTGTGATGGTTCATTTTGAATTCTATTTTGAAGTTCTAAGACAACTTTAATGAAAAAAAAACAAACAAGAAACCCAATATTGAAAAATCACAAGAAAAAGTTAATTATCACATGGGTAATCAATTTTAAAACACATTCACTATTTTGTTCAATGATTTTCCTTTCTCATAGGCCCATTTTAATTGTTTCAGGTCTCCAAAAACTCACATAATTTCTAAAGGAGAGAAACTTACTGATAGAATGGGGTGGTGACAATGACAACATTTTTCAAATGAGAGGATGAGAGGTTAGAAGATCCCTAAAGGGGGTTTATCCTAGTGTCGGAGTTTTTTTATAAATTTAAGATGTTTTTGAAAAAAAATTCCAGTAAAAATATTTGTTACCTTAGTCATGAGAGTGATTGATTATTACCACGTATATATGTGAACATTTATTTGTATATGTGGTTCTTTATCTATATCATGATGGTTATTTATACTATAATTTAAATCCACATAGCTAGGAACATTGGAATTTATTTTTTTCCAGGGATGCGATAGGTGTTGTGGAGTTGGGATTGACCCATTGGAGGGGGATTATTCCATACCCCTATAAATATAATTAGAACCCATGTAGTTCATTTCTTCTAAATGAGTCATGTCACTCCTTTTAATGTCATGGGATAATAACCATTATGGAAGCTGTTAAGGTCATGGAACCTTAACCAAATGAGATTTGTCTTATGGTTGTGTGTTCTGGATCTAATATGAGTCTTTTAACAAAAAAATAAGGAAAAATATATTGTTAATTATCTTTTAATTTTGCAAGGAATATTAGGGAAACAGTTCCAAAAGATGAAAGGTGTAACACCCCAATGTTCTTCAATGGAAATTCCATTCTCATAAACATGTCATAAAATCACATGAAAACACAACATAATTAACTAATAAGTGAAAAGTATCCTTTAAACCAAAGTTTTTCACTTCTGTGTTTGGAATTTTGAAAATATGACATACACGCTTGCAATTAGTAAGTTATTTGGAGTTCAATATGAAAAATTAATTTTTTAGTGAAAAGTAACATACCCTTATGAATAGTAACATTCCCATATGAATAGTGATATACTCTAATGAATATTAACCTTAACTATGATAATATATAAATAATATTAAAGTAGAAAGCATGATATAACTATATTTTATAATAAGTAAATGACTGTTTTAAAACTGGCTTTTGATACTAAATTATGATTTTAATTAAATATTAAAATAATAATATTTAAAAATTTACTTTTGAAAAATGGACAACATTTTTGGATTTTAGAAGTTGTAAAATTGTTGGGGTGAATTTTTTGTATTTTTCTAAATAACATGAATTTTTGATAAATAGTGAAATACCATAATTTACAAAATAAGCTAAATAAGTTAATTATAGAGTCATGCATGATGTTTTGATGATGTAAGACCAATTGGTTCAGGGTAATATGAGAAAATTACTATTCATTGTCATGGAAGAATCACAATTCCTTTTCTTGTGGGGAAATAATAAACTAATGAATTTTATATTGAGAAATCCCATCTCCCCTATACTACAAATACCACCCTTCACACCCTCATTTCCTCACATATCTCAAGCTTCAATCCTAGTCTAAACACTACCCAAGCATCTTTTATAGCCCCTTACCCACGTCCAAGAGCTTCTAGTCTCCTCAAAAGACCAAGCCTAGGTCCCCTAAGGAGGATATCATGAGAAGGATTTAAAAGGTAATTTCTCTCACTCTTTTCCTTTAATTTCCTTTCAATTTCAAAATCATTTCTTATTATCTCCCCACCTATCTTCATAAAAATGGTATGGTAACTATTGTATCATACATATAATATAATTTTATGATACTAATGGGATATTATACCATCCATCCCATTTCTCTTCTTCCTTTTGTTTTATAAAAGAAAAGGTTGTTCGTGAGGTATTAATCTATCACCTTCAAGAATGACAAGTTTTCAATTTCCTTTAAAGCATTCAGATATGTTCATGAAACCATATTTATTATTAAACCATATTATATTATATTTATTATATTCTATTTCATGTTCTGGAACTAACATAGGTACATATTACTAAATGATTTAACAAAACAAGTTCGTTGTGGTCGAAAAATTGTCCAAATTAACCCAAACAATCATCATTTAATTCTTATCTAATTATTCATCCACATGGTATATAATATAATTCACTATAAGATCATTTAAACTTCTAGAATATCATTAGTAACATGAAATATCACTTTTTTTTGTTTAACCATGTTTTACATGAACTTCCATTTATGAATACATGTGAACCGCTCAAGAAAACCATAAAAATGAACATTTCCAAACAATGTTTTTATACTATATAGCTCATCAAAATTACCATAAAAACATAATGAAATTATAATAAAATATATTCATGTACACAAGGTTCTCTAATTTTTAATTAATGAATCTAATGTGGTTATACATGACATTAAAGCAAAGGAAGCCTTAAAATATAAGGTAAGGGGAAATTCTCGAACCCAACATTCATCCTTCGAGTTATCCCTCATTCACTCTTTTCTTGATATGGTTACTCCTTAAATGATTAATCAAAACAAGTTCGTTGTGGTCGAAAAAACCGCCCAAATTAACCCAAACGATCATCATAAAATTCCTATCTAATGATTCATCAACATGGTATATAACATAATTCATTATAAGATTATTTAAACTCCAATAATATCGTTAATAACCTGTAATATAATTTTTGAATGTTTACCCATGTTCTACCCAAACATCAACTTATGAATACAAGCGAACTGATCATGAAAAACCATAAAAAAAATTCCCGAACAATTTTTTTAAACTCTAAAACTTATCCAAAGGCACATAAAATAACTTAATGAAACCATAATAAACTATATTCATGTACAAAATTTTTCTGGAATTGTTAAATAATGATTCTAATGTGGTTATATAGGAAATTAAAGTGAACTATGTGTTCAGATATAAGGTAAGTGGAAATTCATGAACCCAACATTCATCCTTCGAGTTGTCCTTCTTTTACTTATTTTTTGATATGGTTACTCCTTAAAATCATTTTTTCATAATTTTTTTTCTTTTTCTAGGATATACATGTTTGTCACTAGTGTTTATGTCAAACAAAATGTTTTCCAAATGAATTCTTCTTTTAAGAACACACCTTTTACTTCTCATTCAAGGTTGATGGTTCTTGTAACATATACATTATTCCCTCTTTCTTTTGCGAACCCAATGTTTATGAATGTGTTCTTATGAGATGAAACCCATTCATTTTCATGTGTTAGTTATGTTATTTTTGATATATGTTCATTGTGTCATGCATGATAAATGATAATATTATGATATGATGTGTGCGCTTGGAATTATATAGTGCAATATGAATGTTTCAATGTGATGGGTGCACCCAAAATTATATAGTGCTCCAATGCATTGGGTAATGTGATGAATCTCATGAGTTAATGTGAAATGATGTGTGAACATGACGCTAGATTTATTCACAAGATTGTGTGGTTGTTAACAACCAAGACATGATGTTTCCTTTTTATGCATTGCCACATTTCAAGTCTCTTATTAATGCTTCCTCTCATGTTCTTGATCATTTTCCTGTGTTATGATTATCCTCACCCATTGTTATATTGTTCTTATTTATCCTCTTACTAGGCTTTTATCTCATACCGTTTGATGTATATCCTTAGGTGACTACATGTACTAAGTATAGGTCAAGTTCCAAAAAGAAGCTAGAGAAGTAGGAATTAAATAAATGTTTATGCTTGACATTGTAATTGTTATGTATGGTCCTAGTTTTCCCAAGGCACTAATCCTTTGGATCATCTATGTGTAATACTATTATTTTGTTTATATTTAAAATGATGTAATATTAATATAAGAAAATTAAGGGTCACTATAGTTGGTATCATAGGTAAGGGTTTGTTAATTTGGGAATTTGGATTAGTGAACCCTTGAGAAAACCTCTAGCATGAGACTAAGTACAAATATGCACACAAGAATCATTACATAGGGATCCCATATGTTATGATTTTAGTGTAAATCGATCAAATGATTAAGTTATTTATGACTTGTTGACTTATGTTTTGTTCTAATATTTTCTATTTTAGAAAATGGTGGGAACTAAGAGAAACTAGGCCAACAACTCATGCGAGGGCCAATGCAACGATTGCCCGAACGACATCCCCAATGATTTGGGAGGTGGAGTTCAGAACATCATGGTGATTCTTAACCAACTATCTTAGGTTATGAACAATAACCATAATAATGGGGAACTCCATCCTTCATCAAAGAGGGATCAACTGGATATCGAATGTTTTACGAGGCAACGAAAACCAATGTTTTGTGGATCTTTTGATCCACTAGTTGTGGAGTTGTGGTTCAACTCCATGGAGAAGATATTTTTCATGCTTCACTATTCTGAGAGAGAGAGAATGTGACTCCAGCCATTTATCATCTAGATGGAGAGGCTGATCAATGGTGGGATTTGATTAAGAACACCAATCCAAGGGAGGTAATTGAAGAGATGGAATGAGAAGACTTTCAGATAAAGTTTCATAATATGTATTTCCCAAGAACTCTTCACACAAATATGGAGGGAGAATTCATAGAGCTCATGTAGAAGGAAGGAGAATCTATCATAACCTATGAAGCTAATTTCACAAGGATTTCAAGGTACCCTACAGGTTTTGTTATCAACAATGATAGAAAAATTGATTTATTCTTTGGTGGATTAAAACCACACCTTCGAAAAGCTCTTGAAATTCGAGACTTTGGGAGTTTGAAGAATTTGTTCAACGTGCTCTGAAAGCGGAGATGGATTTTGGAGTATTATCTCATATATATGGTGATAAGAAATGAAATATGGAGTTTCAAGCTGGAGGATCTAATGAAAAAGGCGGGAATAAAACTCAATGACCCACATTCCAAATATGTGGGATGTTACGTGAAGGGAACTACCTCAATGGGATAAAGAAGTGATTCAAGTGTGGTAAAGAAGGAAAAAATGCTCAAGAGTGTTGAAAAGACATGAAAAGAAAGGATAATATAGCCAAAGAAAGGAAAGAACCACCCATGGTTCAATGCTACCACTACAGGGAGATAAGGAAATATTCAAGCCAGTGCACTAAACCTCAAGTTCTCAAGGGTAATTAGCATCAACAGCCACAAAATCCAAAGGAACAAGGGAAGGATTATTCCACCACTACTATGGAAGTAGAGAAGGATAATGAATTCGTACAAGGTATACTTTCTATTTACTAAAGAATGGAAAAAGTCTTATTTGATTTTGGTTCTATGAATTCCTTTAAATCTTGCATGTTTGATAGAACTATAGACTCAAATCCCCAAATCCTTGAAGTATAGATATCGATAAAAACACCAAGTGGTGCATTCATTGCAACCCAAGAGTTTTACTCTTATCCCGTTGGCGTGTGTGGGAGGATTCTCCTAGTGAATCTTGTAATACTTACCTCGGTGGAATTCGAAACTATAATGGGAATGGATTGGCTCTCGTTATATAGAGCACATATCAATTGTCGAGAAAAGAAAATATATATTCATATTATGAACCATCCCATGATCCTCTAAAAATTCGAGGAAGATCACGAATATCATTTGAATAATAATTCATATGTGTGGCTGTTGATTCCCTATGAAGAAGCATACCTTGTCCAAATGGTTGAGTCAATGGAAAGTGACAACCTTCTGGAAATTCCCATCGTAAGGGAATACAGTGATGTATTTCCCAAATATTTACCCAAACTATCCCAAGATCGTGAGGTAGAGTTATCAAAATAACTTTTACCTGAAGCTAATCCTATCTCAAAGTGTCTCTATAAGACGGCTCCTATCGAACTGGAGGAGTTAAAGAAGCATCTACAAGAGAATTTGGACAAAGGGTTCATACACCCTAGTGAAGCACCATAGGGTTTGACAATGCTCTTTGTGAAGAAGAAGGATGGAGAAATGCGGCTATGTGTCGATTATCAGGAACTCAACAAGATCACCATAACGAATAAGTATCATCTTACAAGGATTGAAGACTTGTATGATCAGTTAAGAAGAGATCAATACTTCTCAACAGTGGATCTTCATTCTTGATATCATCATCTAAAGGTGAAGAAGGAATATATTAAGAATAAAACCTTCTGTATAGTGTATGGGCACTATGAGTTTTGGGTGATGCGCTTTGGACTTTCTAATGCCAATAAAATCTTCGTGATTTTGTTGAATAGATTCTTTAGACATTACATAGACAAATATGTTGTAGTTTTTATCGATGATATTCCCATCTACTTCAAGAGAAAGGAGGAACATAAATAACATCTAAGACTTGTGTGGACGACATTGAGAATGGTGAAGCTGTATGCAAAGTTCTGCAAGTGCGACTTTTGGATAAAGAAAGTAACTTTCTTGGGACATGTGATCATAGGTGAGGGTATTTCTGTGGACCCTTCAAAGACAAAGGTGATTGAAGAATAGCCCAGTCCCTCTAGTGTCACAAAAATCCATAGTTTTCATGTATTATCTTGGTACTACTGACATTTTGTGACACATTTCTCAAGATTGTCAAGCCCGCTAACTAAGTTAACAAGGAAAGGGGTAAAGTATTTTTGCATAGAAGAATGTGAGGGAAGATTCATGGAGATAAAGAGAAGTCTGATCACTACACTTATACTCACACTACTGAAAAGTGGAGAAAGTTTCGTGATATATAGTGATTATTAAAATAAAGTCTTGGGTTGTGTACTCATGAAAAATGACAATGTGATAGCCTAAGCCATATGGAAGTTGAAGAAACATGAGTAGAACTACTCGATGCATGATTTAGAGCTGGCGGTCGTGATTGTTTCCATGAAAATATGGTGGCACTACCTTTATGGTGAGAAGTGTGACATATACACCTACCATAAGAGCCTAAAGTATATATTCCCACAAAAGGCGCTCAACATGCATCAAAGGATATGGTTAGAGATAATCAAGGATTATGATTTATCTATTCACTATCATCATAGAAAGGAAAACAAGGCAGGTGATGCTCTAAGTAGAAAATAACCTGCTACTCTATCCATGTTATAGATTAAGAAAGACCATATCTTCTTGGATATTCAAATGATGGATTTAGAAAACATAATGTTAGGGGATAGATCCTACCTTGATGCAATTATTTCACAACCATCCATCCAAGAGAAGATTAACTATTCACAAAGGGATGATGTAGAGATACCAAAGAGGGTTAATGCAGTAAAGGAAGGGAAGTTGCAAGATTTTTATATCGACGATGATGGTGTGATTCTGTTTGGAACATGGATTTGTGTGCCTTCAAAACCCAAGATAAATAATGAGCTATTGGACAATGCACATAGCTCAACATTCACTATGCATCATGGGAGTACCAAGATTTACTATGATCTCTGAGAACACTTCTTATGGGATAACAGGAAGATAGAGATTGTTGAATATATCTCAAGGTGCTTGGTATGTCAGCATGTTAAAGTTGAGAAACAATGGTCCAAAAGGTTTATGCAACCACTGCCTATACCCATGTGGAAATAGGTGAATGTTACTATTGACTTTGTCATGGGTCTCCCGAAGATTTTGAAAGGAAATAATGTGATATGGGTTGTGGTTGACCGACTCACCAATACTGGACATTTTATCACTATTCGAGATGATCTCTCCCTTGAACAACTTGTAAGCATATATGTAAAGGAAGTGGTGAGACTGCATGGTGTTCCACTCTCAATTGTTTCTGATCATGATCCAAGGTTCACATCTAAATTCTGGAGGAAACTTCTATATTATTTGAGTATTGAATTAAATTTTAGTTGGGCCTATCACCCCCAAACCGATGGGTAATCTGAAAGGACTATCCAGACACTTGAAGATATTCTAATTGCCTACTCTCTTGAATTAAATGGTGTATGGGATTAGAAACACCCATTGGTTGAGTTCTCATGCAAAAATAGCTTCCACTCAAGTATTTAGATGGATCAATATGAAGCTCTATATGAAAAATAATGTAGAACTTCACCCTATTGGGATGAAGTTGGAGAGAGAAAGCTACATGGACCTGATCTTATGCAAGAGATGACCGAGATGGTTCAAGTCATCCCAAAACACATCAAAGTTGCTCAAAGTCAGTAAAATAGATACGCTAACAGCCGTCAAAGGCACTTTTATTTCAATGTTGGAGATAAATTGTTTCTTAGAATATCACCAAGGAAGAGAGTCATGTTGTTTGGAAAAAAGGGAAACTAAGACCAAGGTACATTGGCCCCTTTGAGAGCCTTGACATTGTAGGAGATATAGCCTATCGGCTTGCACTTCCACTGAATATGTCTCAAGTTCATTATGTTTTTCATGTATCTATACTGAGGAAGTAAAAACCTGATCCCTCACATGTACTGAACTCAAGGGTGGTAAAGTTGAAAGATGATATCTTCTATGAGGTGCAGCCAGTAGAGATTCTATACTATAGAGATAAGGCTCTACGCAACAATACAATACACCTTGTCAAAGTTTTGTGGAGGAACCATAAGTTTGAAGAAGCTACATGGGAATCAGATGAAGTGATGAAGGAGAAGTACCCTCACCTATTTGTGTAAAGTGAAATTTCAATGGTGAAATTTCATAAGGGGGGAAGAATGTAATGACCTAATGTTTTTCAATGGAAATTAACTTCTTATAAATATGTCATAAAATCACATGAAAACACAATGTAATAAAATATTAAGTGCTATGTGACCTTTAGTCATAAGTATGTCACTTATGTGTTTGGAATTTCAAAAATCTTACATACACTGATGCAATCAGTAAGTTATTTGGAGTCCAATAAGAAAAAAATTAATTTTTTGGTTAATGGTAACCTAATCTTATGACTAGTAACATACCCTTATGAATAGTGATATACCATAATGAATAGTAACTTAACCTATGATAATATATAAATAATATTCATGTTGAATGTCTGATATACACATATTTAAGAATAACTAATTGACTATTTTAAAACTAGTTTTTGATACTAAATTATGATTTTAATTAAATTTTAAAATAATAATATTTAGAAAATTATTTCTCAAAAATGTACTTCATTTTTGTATTCTAAATGTCAAAAAATGGTTGGGGTGAATTTGGGGGATTTTTCTGAAATACATAAATTTTTTATGAATAGGGAAATACCATAATTTACAAAACAAGCTAAATAAGCTAATTATAGAGTCATGGATGATGTTTTTATGATGTAAGCCCAATTGGTTTTATATCACATGATAAAATTACTATTCTTGGTCATGGAGGACTCATTGTTCCTTGTCTTGTGGGGAAATAATTAACTAATGAATTTTATATTGAGAAATCCCCTTTCCCCTCCACTATAAATATCACCCTTCACACCCTCATCTCCTCACACATCTCAAGATTCAATACTTGTCTAAAATCTACCCATGAATCTTCCTTATCCCCTTACCCACGTCCTAGAGCTTCTGGTCTCATTAAAAGACCATGCCTAGGTCCCCTAAGGAGGATCACAAGAGAAAGTTTCAAGAGGCAATTTCTTTTCCTCTTTTCCGTCAATTTCCTTAACTTTCTAAGTTCTTTTCCTATTCTCTACCCACCTATATTCATCCAAATGGAATGGTAACTCCAATATCAAACATTTACCAAAATTTTATGATACTAATTGGATATTATAAAATCCAACCCTCTTCTCATCTTTCTTTTATTTTATAAAGGAAAACTTTGATCGTGAGGTGTTAGTCTATCACATTCAAGAAGGACATGTTTTCAATTTCTTTTAAAGCTTTCAGATATGGTCATGATACAATTTTTTTGATTGAACCAGATTATATTATATTTATTATATCCTATTTCCTGTTTTGTAACTAACTTAGGTACATATTACTAAATTATTAAACAAAACAGGTTCGTTGTGGTCGAAAAATCGCCCAAATTAACCGAAACAATGATCATTTAATTTTATCGAATGAATCATTCACATGTTATATAATATAATTCACTATAATATATTTAAACTTATATAATATCATTAATAACATGAAATATCAGTTCTTAATGTTTACCTATGTTCGATATGAACTTCAATTTATGAATACATGTGAACCGCTCAAGAAACCCATAAAAATGATCATTTCCAAAAAAATGTTTTTATACTTTATTACTCATCAAAAGCCCCATAAAATAACTTAGTGAAACCATAATAAATCACATTAATGTACAAAAAGTTCTTTAATTTTTTATTAATGAATCTAATTTGGTTATTCAAGGCATTAAAGTGAATGAAGCATTCTGATATAAGGTAAGGGGAAATTCTCGAACCCAACTTTCATCCTTCGAGTTCTCCCTCTTTCACTATTTTTTTGATATGGTTACTCCTTAAAAATCATTTTTTTGTCATTGTATTTTCTTTTCTAGTATATAAATTCTTGTCACTGGTTTTTATATCAAACAAAATGTTTTCCAAAATAAATCTCCGTTTAAGATCACACCTTTACTTCTCATTCAAGGTTGATGGTTCTTGTAACATTTATGTTATTACTTCTTTATTTTGGGAACCCAATGTTTCTGAATGTGTTCATATGAGATGAAACCCATTTCTTTTTCATGGGATAGTTATGTTCATTTTTTATATATTTTCATTTTGTCATGCATGATAAATTATAATGTTATAATGTGACGGGTGCACCCACAATTATATAGTGCAATATGAATGTTTCAATGTGATGGGTGCACCTGAAATTATGCAGCTCTCCAATGAATTTGGTAAAGTGATGAATCTCATGAGTTAATTTTAAATTATGTATGAACAAGATTCTATCTTTTTTCACAAATATTTGGGGTATTTAACCACTAAGACATGATGTTTCATTTTTATGCGTTGCCATATTTCAAGTCTCCTATTAATGCATCCTCTCATATTCATGATCCTTCACATATGTTATAGTTATGCTCACCCATTGTTATATTGTTCTTATATATCATATTACTTGGATTTTATCTCACCCCTTTTGTTGTATATACTCAAGTGACTACATGTACTAAGGAGAGTTCTAGTGCCAATAAGAATCTAGATAAGAAATAATTAAATAAATGTTTATTCTTGATGTTGTAATTGTTATGTATGGTCCTAATTTTTTCAAGACATTAAACCTTTGGAACCTATGTGTGTAATAGTATTATGTTTTTTATCTTTAACATGAGGTAATATTAATATAATAAAAGTTTGGGTCACTATAAAAGGTGTGGGACTTATGCATATATGACTCGTTCCAGTTTAAATTAGCAGACGACTTAGCTGGAGGTAGGTTTTCGGAGTTATATTGAGTTGGATGCCCAAATATTCATGTATACCCCCTGTATTTTGGTAAACATACAAGGAAGAAATATTCTAATCAAAAGGGATGTGACTTAATTAATAAGGGTTGGTAATGACACTAGATAAGGGGCCCATATATATTTCCATGGATTATAAGGAAGCTAAATGGATATTGAAATCCCAAAATATGCTTGATAGGGTGAAATTGGGGAAACATCCTAATTAATGGGAGGTTTAATCAATCCTTGAATGATAGGGGTACATGTTACCATTGGAATACATGGTCATTAATACTTTAATGGTAATATAAATTTGGGGTGAAAACCCTTGTTAGGGATCTCATGGGATTCCCAAAACCTATCATTAAATTATAACGTGATTGACTTTGAGAAGTCGAACATTCATAACCCAATCATATATCTCTGGAGGGCTTGGAGGAGGACTAAGTTTATTGGTTCCTAGGTATATGATCTTAGTGAAGATAGTTCCTAGGTATGTAACCTAAGATAATGTCGTTCCCATATTGGTGATCTCGGTACAAGTACACTCAACTATGGGACCAGGGTGAACTAACACCCAAATGTGGGGTTGGGTGAACTAGATCCCCAATATAGGGATTGGATGAATTTGAAAGATAATGTGAGACTAAGGTGAAGGTAACTCTAGTATAGAGGATTGGGAAAAGTATTTCCATAAAAATGTGGCATGGGAAAAGTGTATCCCTATTATGGATTCCTGGGAGAAGTGTCTCCCTACTACAATGAGTTGTTCAATGTGTCTCCTTAGTAATGATATCAAGTTTATGTTTTTCCGTAGTATAGAGTCATGGTTAATGTTTTCCACATTAAGTAGTTATGTGTTTTTTTTGGCCTGCTATGGGTCTTAGGGGATGTGTCTCTATAGTATGAAGACTTTGAAAAAGTGTATCTTAAGTCTAGATGCTTTGGTAAAATGTCTCCCTATTATAGAGTATTGAGTGAAGTGTCTCCCTAGTATGGCTCTTCTAGGATGGGGTCCATCACCCGAGGCTTGATGGAGTATATATGAAGTGTTATTTCCTAAAATGTCAATGTTAAATCCTTTAGATGATGTAATTACCCTATTTTGATAGTATTTTCCGTAATGTTTGATTTAAGGAGTCATCTAAAAGAGAATATTGGGGAACATGTAAGTGTATTATCTTCTAAAATTATAATATTGGATCCTTTGAATATTTTCTCCTCCAAATTGGATCCATGAAGTCTATTTATAGATAAAATTAGACCAGGTCAGGAATATAAGAGTATAATTTCCTAGTAAGGTGTGTGACTATCATAAGAGAACTTAGGATTCAAAGGTAGGTGTGTTAGTGATTTGTGAAATGAGATGTAGGTGCTGGGAAAGGTCGAACCTTTGATCAAAACTCTTCATTAATGGGGAACACTTCATGAGGAAGTTACATGGCATGTAGAAGAGTGGTGAATTTGAGGATCTGGGTTCATAGAAGGGAGGAATATCGTATAACCTAGGTGCATGGAAGGGATATGGGTGAGTGTAAGAGATGTGTGTGAAGGTAACTATACATCATTCATCATTTATTTATCAAAATATTTTCATTACCTAACTAAATTCCCCATTATTAACAAAAAGGGAGTTCTAATAGTACCTTGGTAGTTTTTTAATTTTAATCATTTTAATTTAATGGTCTAAGTTTATACAATATTTACTATTCTACTTTTTTTTCATAGTCACATGACTCCTCCTATTTCTTCTCTATCCATATTATTCATCTTCTTCATGGGTGTGATCTTTCTTACTCTTCGTCAGATCATCATACCATATATACTTGGCTATTTCTATAGGTAATCTAATCTATAATAATCCATTAATTTTTTCCTCTCATTATTTCATTGTTTATCACCTGGTATAAAATAATTTAGAAGGGGTTTTAATCTTTAAAATTCCTTTCAGTTGTGACCAAATTATTACGTGATATTGAATTGGAAGATCCCCAATATATCAAGGTGTATAGTTCCTAACATTTACCATTTTTTGTTTTGAGTTTCACATGTGTAGGAAGCACTATAAATGTTTACATGCCTTATAATTGTTTATAACTTATTACCTTATTCATATAATGTGTGTTTATGACCAACTGGGTTTATGAGTGATTTTTTATGCATTTTTTATCAATACCATGTTCATAGATGTTTATATTTCTTATGTAAGGTTTCATAGAAATGTGAATTAGATCCCAAGTATTGTTTCAACCCTTATCATGAGTGACCACAGTAGACTTAAGTTATTCTCTAGACCCTTCCATGATAGAAGGAGGACTAGAATGGGTTAGTATTGGGATAAAATAAATTTTTCATTAAATATTTCTTAACTAGTGACATGTAATTCATATAGATAGGTGGTTTAGTAATTTAAAATTCATTCCATTTATTTAAATGAATCCAATAATTTTTTTTAAATTGATTAATTTCAAGGTGGGGTATCATCCACTGATAGGATTGTGTTGGAGGTGTATCATCCACCCATGGATCCTTATTGGGGGTGCATCACCCAACTACGGGATTTGTGTTAGTATTTCATCACCAACCTGATGATTTGTGTTGGTGGTTTATCATTCACCTAAGGATTTTTTTTGTTGGAGCATCATTCATCTAGATTTATTTATTTGTGGTGCATCATCCACTTATGGAATTTATATTTTATTACATAATAAACAAGAGGATTAATGTTCGTGGTGTATCATCCACCTAGGGATTTTTATTAGTGGTGCATCATCCACTTGGGGGATTTTAATTGGTGGTTCTTTATCCACTTTTGAATCTATATAGGTGGTGTATTATACACATTTAATTTTGATGCAATGGTAGATTGGAAACCAAAGGATTATGATACAATGATAAATCATTCACTTTTGATGTTGTGTGGCAGTGATACCTCATTTACCAGGTGATGCCTAACTCATCATTGTTGAAATATTCTTGAGATATCATTGACCTTGTGGTTGTTTGGTGGTGACATATCAATCACTTACTGATGTATTATTCTCTATTATAGTTATGATGATATTGGTTTTTTTACTATTGGGCTATGATCGTGATGTGTCATTCACCTGGGGGATATTATGTGGTGATTCATCATTCACACATGGAAGATGAGATGGTGATTACTTATTCACATTGGATTATAAGATGAGATGTTCTAGTTCTTTTTCCATTAGGGTGTGTTCAGACTATCGGTAAATCATCCCATTAGAAAATTGGGAAAATGATGTAATATGACACATGTTTTGGATGTTTTTAAATCCATGATATGTTGGGTTTATTTTATTATTTAATTTGTTAACATGTCATTAATTTTTTAAATTTATATTTAAAATAGTTTTAGGAGAACTATTAGGGGTGACCTTATGATTTATACAGTCACCCTACATGGATCTCTTAGTGTGTGTGTAGTCTTCATGATTCAAGATGTAGGTATGGGAAATGCCCTACTCATGGATGGGTGAGTTGGATAATGTTTTGGTGAAGGATAGAGGATCAATAAGGGACTAATATCTAATTTAGGGGTTTCATGTATCCTTTATTTTGTTTCATTGAGAAAATGTTTATATGAGATCACACCAAGGGTGATATTATTTTTGTTTTTCCCTTGTTTGAGATTTTAGGGTATCCCATTTTTTATCAACTAATGTTGTTAATATATAGTTGGTTTATACTTTTATATTATTGTGATTGATCTTATTATTTCATTCACTATTGTTTTACGTTATCTATACCAGAGTGTATAGTCTTCCCATTATCACTCATAGTCTCTCATTACTAGTAAAAAACCATTGGAATATGAGGAATCATTCTTAAGGAACTAATCCACCACCAAGATCGGTGCTGTTTGGGGAAACCAAACTAATGATTTTACAAAGTCGTATTTGAGTCATGTAATTTTTGAATTATTATTTCACATGGTATCTAAAGGTATTATGTTTTTAGGATATGGGATAAACCTTTTGTCTAGGAGTAAATAATTGATGTATTGTAAAATTCCAATATAGTAATGATGGGATTATTATCATTAGTTTTCAATCATTGAAATTTTGAAATTTCAAATAATTATAAATTTTGAGGTCTGGTTATTTATTTTATAGTAATAAAAAAGAGAAAAGAGGCTTGTATTTAGGTATTATCTTGGTATGTAGGATTCACATGATATTAATATTCGTTCCTGTGGTTGATCTACATGGTTATGATATTGGGTTTAGTTATTTACAGCATCAACAAAAATTATATAGAGTTTTACTATATAACTTGATGTTGGAATTCCACTTAATCGAACCATGTTTATTAGGACATACATATGATAAAAAAATAATTAGTTATGTGAATTTATACGTGATTATTATTGATTTGAGAGTGGTTATGTTATGATTGAATCAATCTAGAGCATGTAAAATACTTTTATCATAGGGTGTGTTTATAAAAAAGAATATCATGTTTAATGTTACGCGCATCTTAAAACATGATATTGTGATTTTTGATTGTCTTGTTAGGAGATAAGAATTTGGGATTCTAGAGAACATTCCCAATAATGGGTTTCATTTATGTTCCTTTAGGTTGATGATGATCATTCCCCACCAGCTATATAGCCAAATACACCTATAGTGTATATGCTTCCTGTTGATTAATAGCTCTGAGAGAGTATTGTACATGACTTACAATATTTAAGAAATAGGTCCCAAAGTGTTGGGCCAACCTATTTAGATTTGATTCAATATTTATTGTTACAATTCAATCTATCTTTTTCAGTTGAGGAAAGGCCATAGGATATCGAGTATTGGATAGAGTCTATGTGATAATCTTTAATTAGCTTGAGATACCCTAGGATGTGTGGGAGAGGCCACTGACTTATATGACCCATAGTACAATATAGAACTAGTGGTATATCCTTGTTTAGGTTGAATAGAATAAGGGGATACCTTGAAAGGGGTTTTAGGAACATTTAGTTGATTATTTCCTACCTATGGTTTTTGGGGAAAATGGTATAGAGAGTTGATCCATATTCTGTATGGAGGTGCGTAGATGATGGATTATGCTAAACACTTTATCAATTAGCTGTGATCTATACCCATGTTAGTGGCTAACAATATTAGTAGGGTCAGAAATTTCAAGGATGGTATGATACACCTTATTTTATTATAGATTAACATATCTTAAATGAATTAAAATTTCACATATGTGATTCAGACTCTCATTTTTGAGAGGAACCTGATAATAGGTAAGTTATCTAGGATTACTACCCCTTATTATAGGTTTAGGAGTTGATCATAAAATAATTGGAAGGGGAGGTATGATGAGTCTTGTAATGGTATTAAAAGGAGTATTAGTTGGGGGGGTCTCCCTTTAATTGTGGTGGGGTTCTGTTATGTGTTACTAGTTTGGAATCTATGGAATATTTAATTAGGCTGAGATATGCCTTTAAAGGGGTTACATTCCTATGGTTAGCTAGTGAATCTATACAGGTTCATTGGGGTTAATAAATTTTTATCTAGTGGGAATATTTTTGGATGAACATAGATATATGAAGTGGTTCTTGGATCATTATAGTGATATAGTTGTTTTCAATCCCCTAGATGATTGGGCCATGGTGGTGGATGGGGTTCCTAGGGGTAGGATCAACAATATTAGTAGGGTGATGGCCATTCGGGGAGTTTGGTGATATGAGTTTTGTTTCATGTATTAGATTAGGTTCACTATATTGACTAAACATAAAATGATCAAGGTGTAAGGAATCGATGGTTATATATATTATCCACGAGGCATCATCATTATATTCTATTCTAATTTAACATTAGTGCATTACACTCATTTATATTTGATAACTTTTCAAGTGAATTGGAAAATGCTATAAAATAGTTATATGGGGTGTTGTCTATTGATACACACTTAGGGTGTGATATAAGGGTATTAAATGGATTTTAGAGTACACTAGCAATATTACTAGGTTCTGGTTTTTATGGAGTTTTATTATATTAGATTTTAAAAAAATTGATATTATCCTTGTGATAAATTGGGTAAATCATTATCGAGAAAACATAACTACAATCATCAATGACTATCTTTCACTATTATAAAGAGGGATTTTTATACCTCTATCAGTGGTGGGATTTGTAGTTTGTCTATTTGGGACTTGGATATAGATTACCGAGGGTGATATCAACATAGTTTTCTCGTGTTGGTCTAGGAGATGAGGAAATGAGGAGACAAGAAAACTGATATTCCATCCTATGGTTAACTAGTTTTGGGACATGTTCCTTTATGATTTCTCTGGGTTTCCAAATGATTGGGAGGTTATAGTCTTAATTTGGATGATTCTAGGTACATATACCATATCCATTCCATCAAATGGGATGGCTCTTATAGAGCTTTAATAACTAAAGATTTAGTTGGGGAGATTTAGGTGAAGGGATTTGTTCAATCGAGTACGTCCCCTTGGGGTGTTCTTATCTTGTTCACTAAGAAGGATGATGGATCATTTATGTCATGTGTGGATTAAAAACTATTAAACCATGTGATACTAAAAAAATTGGTATCCTCTTCCTCATATATATGATCTTTTCTATTCGAATATGGAAGCCATGTGATTCATTATAAAGAATTTAATATATTGATATCAATAGTTTCACATAAGAAAATTTTATATTTTTTTTATTTATTTTAGGATCAGGTAAGGAATATATATGTATCTCATGATACCATTTGTTTTAATGAACCGAATAACTATGTTCATTGTGACACCCAAGATTCAATTATAGCAAGAAAATGTTTCTTTCAAAAGAAAAAATAATATAATTCACATTGATTTATTCACGATTCTGATTAAGACCTAACTTACCGGATTTTATAAATTTAAGTTTAAGAAATTAATTCCATTTCTGAATTCATCAACTAAAACATATATTTTTGGATAATTTTTAATATTTTTCTAAAATATCTTATTTTTGCATGGATAATGAAAAATACTAATTTTTTCTAAATACTAACAGTTTAATGAAATTATAAGAAAAATTTAATAAATTTAATGTCTATAAAAACTTTTTTAAAAAAAATATTTATAATTTAATATAATGAATTTGAAAATACAATGCTGAACTAAAATATATATGATTAACATTTTGGAAATCAATGTAATGTTTTTATTCAAATAAAAACTATTTTTAGTTCTTCTCTCTCAATCAAGTATTTACATGTTTGATTTACATTTTATCTTGGTTTTAAAGACAAATAAGACACATTTGATTTATCATAATCCAGTTAATTTCATTAGAATCGAAATTATAAGTTATTTTTCTATAAAATCACTTTTATGCTTAAAAAATGTTTTTATAAAAATGCATTTTGATGCATTTTATGAACTTATATTAAAATTAATTTATTCCATGTATAAAAATTGAATATTATAAAATGGATTTTATATTCAGAATAAAAATAAAAATATTATTTAATAATTGAAAAAATTATCAGGACACTATGAATAATAACCTTTGTAAAATTTTATCACTCTAGTAAAGGTTAAAATGGGTTTATGGGTTGGGGAGGGGGGTTAAACTAAGAGATAAGGGTAAAAATTCCACTTAAAATTATCTAAATATCATTTTTGAAGATATTTGTACCTTATCCTATCTTAAATTTGAATTTATTGCAATTGGTTCCACTTTCACATGAAAATTAATTTATTAAATTTAAATCTTTTAAATAATTCCACATGTGACCCTCTCCTCACTTATAAAAGGAAACACTTCTCTAACCTTACTAAAAAAATTGAGACTATATCTAAGCCACAACTTGACTAAAACCTTTCCTAGATTATTTCACATTGTTCTTGATCCTATTTTTTTACCCTAATACCATCCTTAAAGGCTTAAAGTATAAGCTAAAGGAGGTCTCCCAAATAAGAGGTAATCATCATACCAAACTATTTCAAAGATTATTTCTTATTAGAATTAATATAAATATATAGTATCCATCATAAAATAATTAATCCAGTATCATAAATATATAAATATTTTATTATCATTACGTGACAAACTTTTTCCATATCATGTATGTTAAATGATAAATAAAAGCATCGCTCAAGCGTACATGTGGACCACCACTACCATGTAGTGATATGAATCATCTTACATCACCATATCACATTAATGAATAAAATAATTTATTTAATATATAAATATATGATATTTATGATACAATTATTATTTTTTAATGATGAAATATTATTTATATTTTCTTTCCCTCTATTTTAGAAAATGAAAACAACATTCATGCGTTTGTATTGACTACCATTTCCATGAACAATGTAATTAATTTTTATATATATATTCCTTTTATGGATGACTATAAATAATTATTTAATGAGTGTATTTTATATTTGTTTGATGATTACAATTCTGGATATGATTAAATCATTATCAAAATTCAAGGACCGTAATAGCCGAATCCAAATATACATGAAAAACGAAGCAGTTAACACAAATAATGGTAACGATAATAAAATATTATTAAATAAAGACAGATAATATGTCATAAGGAAACCATATATGTTATTATAATAATTAATATTATTCTCTTATATAATTCAAATAAATTATTACTTGTTATACTCGAGGTTTAAATCACTTATGATGCAATTCAGACCTGAGGTAAAGATTTATTTCACAATATTTTCTTATTCAGGATTTCTTATCTTTGAAACTAAATCATAGGAATTATATGATATATTTATCTTAAAACCCATAAATTTTCTTTTATTATTTTTATTTATATAAATTACATTTTTTCTTTTCATTTCCTTCCTCTAATCACTCAAAAGTACGAATGTTCTCGAGGAAAACCAAATTTATTTTTCTTTTCATTCATGAATAGTTTTATTCCATGTCTAAATATTATTTATAAAATTTCATGATTATTTTTAATATTATAAAATTATTGATTAAATTTATTTTTACCAATTTTTAATTTCTATTTTTAAAAAAATATTTTTGTCATTTTATGAATGAGAAACATTTTTCCAAAGGGGTGAAAAGAATATTTGTTTTAATTATTACCACACAAATGATTTTTCCCATCATAATGAATATTATTTTCCTTGAATATTAATTCACATGTTTCTAGGTTTCTTTTCAAATAAAAGTTTTCTTATATTTTTTTTAGTTTTATAGATTATAAATAATTTATTTTAAAATGGAATGTGTATTTTCCTAAAGAAATGTTTCAGTGATATTTTAAAATTATTTTCATCTATGTAAAAATCTTTGATGAATTATAAGATTTAATAGAGATATAATCTAAAGATATGATACACCATATTACTCTATATATTTCATTATCATGTTTATTTTGTGATTTATTGGAGAAATTATCAATATTTTGTATGTTAGTTTTTCAATACGAATGTTTAGGTTGATTATGTATTGAATTATTGGTAATTTATTTCAAATGATGTATTCAATAGTCATAGAAAGTGATGTTTAGGGACTTTTATATCCCCTTAATGCACTATCATGTCTTAAGAGACAAACTAATTTGGGTATTTTGTGTACACCTTACCTATTTATGTAACATATCTTAGCACGAGGCCTTGGTAGTATGATTATGATCTCTATTATTATACATTATATTATTATGAAACTAGTTAATATTATCCATGTGATTATTTATGTTTTTATGTCATCCATGTATATATTTATCTTTTATGATATCAATTATATGCAATATAATATTATTGTTTGCCTCTTCCATATTCTTCAGGCTTTCATTATTATTCGATATCTTCTGTCATAATCTTCCCTTACAAAGCATCTGATCTAACCATTTATTATTTTTTATCTTCCCCCAAAATACCAATAAGGGATATATGAATGATTTCAATGACCTATTAAAATAAATAATAATGTTATATAAATAATGTTAAGTTGTATTTTATGTTTTCTTGTGTAATTTTAGAATCATGGATGTATCTAGTCTACTAAGAGTTCTGAACTATAGTATCTTTAAAGATGTGATCCCTTTAATGTTGTAACTATATTGCAAAACAACAAAAAACTCTAGGTTACTCATGATGGGGTTTTATAGTTAGTATCTTAGGATGTTTATTAAAAACTAGGAAAACTAGAATTAGGGAAACATTGATTAAATAACATTACCCTATGATAGAATCTAAGGATAAGTCTATATATAGGACTATATTAATACATTTTGGTATAGTAAAGATTATATGGGTTACATATAAAATGAATCCCTTCCTATATACTATCAAGTTTATGTAGCTATGGAACAAATACACCTAGGTATAACAACATTTTAATGGGTGGATTGGGTATAAACTCGATCATCACCAGTGCACGATGAGTTAGCCTATAACATCACACCTAGATAGACACTCATAATGGGTATTATATGGATGATTCATAGGATCTTTATAAACCATTATGAATGATTTGAAATTATTTTAATTATTTAATGATATTTCCAAAGATACTATTCTTATGATTTGAAGATTATCTATACATCAATTTTCAATTTATATCAAGGGTTACACCAGATTTAGAATAATTTATTGTGATTAAAAATTTATGATTCTATAAGATAATTCATTATATAAAATAATTTAGAAATGATTCCTAGTAGAAGGAACTTAAACCTTATCAGTGTACATAATCCATGTAGTTATTTCCATCATGGGAAAAAAATGAAGGTTGAACGAGTACTGGAGATGGATATGAAAAAATTATAACTGTATTGGGTTAGATGTTAACATCCCACCCCTCCCAATTTCCCTGGGAAGAGGCAGTGTTATTACTAGGACTTAGTTGACATCCCCAGGACACCAAAGGCTGTTAATAAATTCAAGGTTCACCATGAACATATAGGGGATGATTTTACCTTTGAAAATTAAACAACCAAAAGAGATAACTATAATTAAAAAATCACTATATGATGTATGAGAACAATGTAATGAAATTCAATGTAATACCTAAAAACAACAAAAACAAACTACAATAAGAATCATATTATAGTAAAAAGAGGTAAATAAAACAAAAACAAAAACTCAAAGAAAAACCAAACACCAAATTACAAAGTCCTAACATGATCTAAGATTCAAATCTACAAGCCATGAACAAGGAATCATGATGCATCACTTAAGAAATGAGATTCCTTTCCCTTACCCGTGTCTCAATAAAAAATATTTGAAAACTAAAAAAAGGGACCAAAAGTGGGTGAGTATAAAACTTAGTAGGATTTATCCAATGACATCCCAACTCATTCCACTATGATAGAATATGTTAGCACATTTATATAAAAAATTTAAAAATGTTTTTCTCAAAAACCAAATTTTTTTTAAACAAAATAGTTTTCCATGGAAATAAACCACACAAATAATTCAACCATTTTTCAAATCCATTTGGCATAAACCAATCCAATTCACACAACTACACACACAAAACACACTCAATCTTGGTGTTACCATTGACAGTGGAACATCATGTCCACACTCCTTCCCTTTGATGGTGGTACATCATGACCATTATCCATCCCATTAAACACTTTCCCAACAATTATTCCAAAAACAATGCCATATAATATTATTTTAAACCATTTTAATAAAACAAAACTTTTATTAAAAACACTTTCCAACCAATTTTACATTAATAAAAACCAAATAACCATTTTAAAATTATCATTTTAAAATCACTTAACAACTTCACTTTCAAAATAGCCAATTATTACAATTCCACAAACCATCAATAAAGTGGGTATCTAAAAACAATGAACATCAAATTGAAAATTCAGAACAAGAAAATAAATCAATTTGAAATCAATATTTCATGTTCTAATAAAGGGAGTAGAGAGTGAATCTATCTACCTCACAACATCAGAAAAAATAAAGAACGTTCCAAGAACAAAAAACATGGATTATATATTCCAAAACCAACCGTAGATATTATTTTTTCCATAAAAAACATATCTCATCATGAATGGAACAAAATTACATGGATCTATACACAACTGACCAGATCCATGAATCATATAGAGTGAAGAAGAAGAATACTAAGGGAAACCACCATGAGCAAGAACTTACAAAGGAATTCGTTCCTCCAACATACAAAGAATCATTGAAAGATCACTACTAGATCATGGGGATGGGTTATATGGCATTGGAGAAAAGTGAAAATCATGATAGGGTTTGATTAAGGAATAAATGACCCATTAAGTGTCTAATTAGATTTAGATCCAATGTTTATGGAGGTACACATTTACATCACATGATTAGGAAACACGATTTGGAAAACCATTCACCAACCATGTAGGTGTTACTACAATAATAAAACCCTCATACAGTTGGATTTCAGGTTTAGTCAAATAATGCGCCAACCATGCTTTTCCCTATGTCAAAAAAATGCATGGATTTCTCTGGGAGTCTGAATGGTTTGGATAAATAGTATGCCAATAATGCACCAACCTAGTGACCATTGTTTTCCCATAAACGGTTTCTTATAGGTGTTTTATGGTTTATATTAACCATTCACCACTAGAAAATCCCCTAGACTTATCAAAAATCCTAAAAAACTTCCAAAAATTAACCCAATAACATTATGGACTTAAAATACATAAATAAAGGGTTAATTACCCGAAATCAAGTGTGAAAAATTATCCCTACCATTGGAATTTACATCATAACAAAATAGAAAAACATTATTGGATTGAAAGAGTACATGCCATTGTAAAACCATTTCATTATCACACTCCCACATTTCTACCTAAATCTGACCATGTTTCCATTTAACCTCAACTAGAGTGATGCTTTTCCCACATAATACTTTCTATATCCTATCCATAATCCACACTACCACATGAGTCAATATAGAATTCATCTCTTGGCTAATTTGATCCCATCAAATGGTAAAGATCAGTTTGAAATTTCTTCAATTGGTATACATGAAACACATTATGTACTAAACCAAACCTTTGTGGTAAATCTTACCAATATTTTACCTCACCAACCCATTAGAGTATCTATAAAGGGCCTATGTATCAAGTATATTACTTTATCTACATTTAAAAATGATGATTCCCAACCCTTGAAGAGATTCTTAAGAACACATGATCACTCACATCGAATGATAATGGAAATCGACGATGATCCACATATGATTTATGATGACTCTGATCCATATCTATCCTTTTCCTTATCAATCGAATCTTCTCCATTATCTCTCATACAAGTCTTGGTCCAACTAGTGAACTCTCACCTATGTCCACCCCACAAATTGGAGAATTAAAAATAAACCCATACAATTCTTCAAAAAGAGTTATATATTTTGAGGCTTGATATCTGTTGTTATAAGATAACTACACTAATGGAATGTTCTCATCCCATAGGCCACCCAAATCCATTACACATTCCCTAGGCATGTCTTCCAACATTTTTATCATCCTCTAGGATTTACCATCCCTATGAGGATGATACGCCATGTTCATAGTCAAATAAATCCCATGGTCTTACTGTATAGATTCAAAAAAATGAGATGTAAAACTTAGATCTCGGTCGGATACTATCGAAACTGGAATGACATGCCTCGTTACGACTTATCATATGTAGATTTTAGACAATCCCTCCATAATATGATATTCATGAATAGGGATTAAAAGGGTTGTATTTTTGAGATGATCCACTATCACCCATATAAAATTATGTTTTAATCCATCCTTGGATGACCCGTCACCAAATTCATTGCTATCAGCTACCATTTCCAAACATGAATATGTAAAAACTACATCATACCCACTAGCCATTGGTGATCTTCCTCAACCTGTCAACATGTGAGGATTCTCATAACAATCTCAATCACTATTCTTTTCATACAAACACACCAAAATTGGGATTTAAATTCTATATACATCTTCTATATTCATGGATGGATAAACCATATTTAATGGTGGTAATAATGAAGAATTTGTTCCTAGAAAGTCATATGCATAACCATACGGTCTCAAAATAACTACACTGAACTCATATACAACGGTTTTCCCTCAATGGCCTCCCCATAATTGAGTTTTTACCACATAGAAACACATTATATATCATATTTTTGTGCCGCCTTAACCATATCAACCAAATTAGGAACTAAAAAACTAGAAAGAAAACTGCAAAACCACTTCGTTCTTCACAATCTAGGTTCATTTCAGCTAAGAACGTCATTAATTTACACTTATCTAAAGCCTATTTTTTGAAATGACTATATAAATTCTTACTTAATCCATCATCTAATGAATTTCCATTACCTGGTGTATAAATCAAGTAAAATTAAAATATCTAAAGATACTTCACCCATCTTATTAGTCTCAAACTCAAATATCTTGGTGAGAAAATGTGTTTCAAACCCTTATGATCCATAAACACCGTATATTTCTACCCAAATAGGTAATGATGTAAAGTCTTCAAATCATGGACTACAATAGTTAATTCCTAATCATGATTTCTTTAATTATTCTCATGCAACCGTAACTGTTGTGATCCATAAGCAACAACATGATTTCCTTACATGAGAACACATCCAAACCCAGATCCCCAAGAATCAAAATACACGACATACAACTGTCTCGATTCCAGAAATATCAATATCGGTGTTGATGTGAGGTGATGTTTATGACCATTAAAATAATTCAAACACTCATCATTCAATTGAAATAAAAAATTTCTCCTCAAAGAAAACAGTGATTATAACCAACCATACCAAGTAAAAAACGTTTTTCAAAGACACTCTTCAGTAGTTTCCAATATTTCACAACCTTTATATTTTTTGGATCCAGTGAAGCACATATTTCAATGATAACATGGATAAGGAAACATACCTATTGTATCGAAATATAAAACTTCAATTTTTTTCATCCAAATGACGATCCCACAATATACCTAATATTATTTCTTAGTGTCGCTCATTTTCATCCTTTGTCCTTGAATGCACCAATATGTCATCCACAAATACTACCACAAAAGAATCTAGATCACATTGAAATATCCATTTCCAAAATTTCGTAAAGGCAAATGGTGCATTTTTAATACCAAAAGGCATAAATAAAAACCCGTATTGCCTATATCTAACTTTGAAATTTCATTTTGGAATATCCTCCTCCTTAACCAACAATTGGTGACATCCCAACCGCAATTCAATTTCAAAGAACCCCTGGGATACCCTCAATTGATCGAATAGTTCATAAATACATGGAAGTGGATATAGATTCCATATTGTTACTTGGTTAAGCTTATGATAATCCACACATAACCTAAGAGTTCCATCCACCTTTTTCGCAAACAAAACTGGTTTATCCCACAAAAGATATACTAGGCTGAATGAACCCTTTGATTTACAACTCTAACAACTAAAATTTCAATTACATTAATTCAATTTTTTCTATTCAATAAGAAGGAAGCGAGATAGTAATGGTCCCTAGTAAGTGATCATTAATAAAATCCACTTCAATTATGGGTGAAAATGTAACGCCCTGACCCCAGTTACCCATAGTCGGTGAATTATTACATAACATTGGCATGATCACAAAAGATCAAGTCTCTAAAGACCAATTAGTTTAGTAGACTTGGAATCACTAGATACATTGATATGGTTTAAATTACATCATAAAGAGAAAAACTACAATAATATAGTCTCCATAGTCCACACTCATGTCCCCTTCAGACTATCCCTACAGGTCAGTCATAATATATTTCTTCACATCCTGGGAAAAATAAAACATTGAAAGGGGTGAGATCAGATGCTCAGGAAGGATAACAATATAGCAGATGCTTTCATAAATAAGCATAAAAATTTGAGGCAATGTATAACTAAAAAAAAGCCTTTAAAACTTTAACTTTAGAATAATATAGCAAAGATAAAATGAAATAACTCCATTTAATTATTCACATGGATATTCTACTAGTCGAATAGTCACATGAAATATTAATAACCACTTTGATAATTATGGAATGCATAATTCAGAACTTTAATTTCAGTGTCAAGGCATCGTGCCATGACCTAATGGATATCTGTAACTGGAACCCAACCCGGAGAGCCTCTGTAACCGGACTCCAACCCGGAGTGCCTCTAATAACCGGACACCAACCCGTAGTTCCTCTAATATCCGGACACCAACCCGGAGTGACTGTAATAATCAGACAATAAACCGGAGTGCCTCTAATATCTGGAAACCAACCCGGAGGGTCAGTTGTAACCGAAACCCAACCCAGCGGGCTTACTTTTACCGGTCCCCAACCCAAAACATACCAGTCCAACACATTCATCATAAGAAGAGGATGAAATATAACATAAACATTCGTATTAAAACTAGCATACAAAATGACAAAACATTAATCATAAACCATTAATGGCATACAAATAACTCATCCTTGGTCAAACATATCACAAAAACTTACATACAATATTGATGATTTGTATCATAATAAATAAACTTCTAATAAGTGTAAAATATATAAAAGGATGTTGACATAGATGAAATCAAAACTATCTGAGAAAAATATATCTTATTTGAAATCATTTAAAAGTAAAAAAATTATAAAATAAAACATTTACTTTTAAAATATCCTTATTAGATTTTAAGGGAAGATTTTAAGATTTTATAATAGCGGAAAATAGCTGCACCTGCTGTATAAGTTATAAAAATACATTCTTACCTTAACTCTATTGAAATGCTTAAAAAGGACCTTGTTTGGAAAATGACGAAAATATTCCTGTATAAACTACTTATAAAAAGTAAAAAAGTGTAAAAGTGACATTAAACCATAGTCTATAATATAGTATGAAATATTTTAAGTACTTTTTTTTAAGAAACATGTAAGTGGTTGATAAAGAGATCCCATTAGATAATTACCTATAAACAACCTCAGATAATGAAGAGATTGTGAAATAAACCCTTAACAATTTGGTAACTTATGAAACATACAACCCATGAAAGAGGAATAATACAATTAATATGTAAATACACATAAATTAATGTGTATTACACAAATAATACAACTATGGGTAGTGCATACACCACATAAAAGATAATAGTGGTAATATGGCATGAATCTCACGGGAATAAGGAGTGAGATGAAAACCCCTTACCTTATACATTTCTATGGGTGAGGGTAGATTAAACTCTTTTATAACGGTGAAATAATTGTTATTAAATTATACAAGAATCATATACATTAATATGATATCATATGTGATCTTTTAACATTGCATTGTTAATTATATCTTAGTATTATCGTCGTTTCAGGTGTTAACTTACTCGTTTTCTTTTATATGTTTTGTTACATAAGCCATGTTTGTTATGGATAGGTTGTATCTTATTAATATAAATAATTATATCAAGTCCTTTAACATTATTTTTAATCATAAAATGAGAATTATACTTGAATGGATACGACGGGGATTGAATCTCATCACGTTCGTGGAGACGGTAGTCCGTACGTACGCACGAACGACAATATCACTCTTTTGATATTAAAATAATATATAATTAGACATTATATCATATATAAAGAATAATTATCATGTTATATTTATTACTTAAATGTATTACACATCATTATTATACCCATCCAAATAATAATGTTTTGAATAACAATTACACCACGACGTGGAGACGGTAAGCCGTACGTATGCACGTATGGTGACATGTCATTCAAAGGATAGATAGAATTATGAATATGGTTGTGCCATATTTATAATAACATCTCAGTATATAGAAGATACTGAAGTTAGTATTTTATAATGGGAATAACAAAGAAAGAAGAAGTTGAAGAAGAAAGGAACTTGAAAAAGGTTGGTGAAAACATTACCTCTTCTTCGGGTTCTTCATTTTGATTTGATCAAAAGGGATCCATAGAATGGATTTATGATCAAACTAAGGCCTCTAGGTTAAATTTTGGGAAGTTGAGAGAGTATTTGGGTAGGGTTTGGCGGAACCAAAATGCTTTGATGGTGTGAATAATTGGTTATAAGTTGTGTCCTTTTATAAGGGGGAGGAGGGGTTCTTTAGAAAAAACTTAAAGTATTAATTCATAATAAATTAATATTCGATTTAGAATGGCTCAAAAGTTAATTATTAAAAGTATAAGGTGGTTATGAGTCTAAATACATTCAAACAATAGATTTTAGACTGGTTTTGGTCATTATATTAACCTTATCCTTTAGTTTTAACTATTAGTTAATTAGATTGACATTTACCATGTCACTTTGTATTTTTATATTATATAGTTAATAAACATACCATATACATCCAAGAGACCCCCAAGTGGTCCATTAATAATACACCTATCATGATATAAGTCTCTTGGATGATCCTTAGATTTTTAGGAATTGAAGATCAATTAATAATATAATATTATTTTTTTAAAACTCTTTTATGGAAATTTTGACACTATTGGGTATTTTTTTTTTGATAAATTCATAACAGCATTATTATTCCGACCAAAGTTTATATAAAAAATATTAATATGTCATATTAACCTATAAAATTATTGGAATTTATAAAAAGTTTCAAATTCCATTTATTTCGGTATTTATAATATCAATTATCTTAATCTTTCATTAATACGGTAATTACTGCATCATCATTATGTCATAAATAAATTAAATTATTTAAAGTTTATAAATTATAAATAAAATAGCATTATGTAGGAAATATTTTTATCTTCTTAATTAATATTTATAGTCTAAAATATAACATATATAACCCTATGTAAATTGTTTTTACTAAATTATATATGCTTTTGTTATTTTTGTATTTACTTTAACTTAATTAATACATAGTGTCCTTATAACATACAAGTGGCTCCATGGGGTCCCAAAATCGACCAAAATATGCCCATTGTCGGACATGTATCCACCAATAAGGTTAGGACACGTTTTAGGGTAATTTATTATTATTATAATATTATTTTTTACCCTTATTTACCAGATTTACCATTTAACCATGGTAAATAAAATATTTATCAAAGTTATTATTCAAAATGTCTAAAAATAAATGATACATATTAACACAATTTGGACATCATGATTCCAAATATGGAATCCATTTTTCCATATTTGAAACACAAAAGTGGCAGAAATTAATTTAAAATTAATTCCCACTGTCAAAACAAAAAGCGTGTTTTTAAAAAATAATAACTATCAAAAGTTTGACACCTGTTTATGTCTGGTTTAACTATGAAATCATGTCCAATGACCAAGATTGTATTAAATGGTAAAAAATATATTCTAAATATACTTTAAAACCACTCAAATTCATAATTTATCACTATTAATTATTTTGATTAAAAAGGTTGTTTTTAATTAAAATTTAGTAATTTTCACTATTCATCAAAATATATAAGTTATCCGAAAAGTACCAAAATATCACCCTAGGCTAAATTCGATATTCTGAATACAAAAATGAAGTCCATTTAGAGAGATAAAATTTATAATATTTCAAAAAAGTGAGTATTACTATTCATAACGGCTACTTTGATTGGTTGTAGTGTATGATAGAACTCGAAGTTGCGTACAACACACGCTACTGTATTATTCAAAGAGAAGCATACCGTGGAATATTTTGGTGTCACATTATCCCCTCCTTCAATAAATTTCATCCTCACAATTTGAAATTGTTCTTCGAAAATAAAAGGATGAAAATAGAAAATACCTTTGTGGAAAGCCCACATCAGATATAAGGTTAAAAAATTTAGCCTTAATAAGAGGGAAAGGGAAATGAAAAAGTCACTACCAAATTATGATCTCTATTAAGAGAACATTGGTAGAAATTAGAGAAATATAATTGGAGGAAAAAGGTAAATATTTGTAGGGAGTGATTGATGTCATCAATCACAAACAAGTGTAAAATTGAGGGCCTCAAAGCTTTCAATCTATGTTGATTTAAAATATCATCAGTTCAACAAAAAGTAAGGTATTAGGAGAGCACATTTATTTGTTTTTATATCCCTTTCCTAAAGTTTAAGAATTAATTTATTCATATAATAAGATATAGGTATATATATATATATATACTCTAGAAGTAGAGTTTCAACCTTAAACTAATTTCTACCACAAACTCATCCTTCACTTAAAAAGATAACAGAACTCAAAAATATTATATTTATCCTAATCGTACAAGGTTACAAACATTTACACATACCATTTAGATTAGGAAAACTATTTTTTAATAACCAGGGACTTCCTGTAGGATATTGGTAGGTAATAAGGCCTTTCGCACAATGGTTGTGGGTTCGATTCCTGCAGCTTTTTCTAACATGACGGGTTATCCCCCAACTTGCAGGTTGTCCTTTTCCTAAAACTATAGTATTATAATATTCCAAAAATAATCTCCAGAAATGTTTTAACCTTAAATAATACTATCCAAATTTAAACTTAATCCATTCGAACCTTTATTTTTATTCAAAAAACCTCTGTCCAGACTTTCTCTAAAAGGTCTCTAAATTCCAAAATCAATTCATCAGATTCCCCAGACAAAGTAAAGTTTCTCATATTGTCACATAATAAAAATATGATTATCTTCATCATATTAAAACCTTAATGAAACCAAAAAGTACTACAGTACAATACTTATATATATATCACATTATTCTTATAACCATAATATAGTCCTCGAGTCAAAAAACACAAATACAATAATTATTCCACTTCAACTGTAGTAACAGCATAAGATTGGCCTTGCACCATTTGCCTTTTCTGAGTTAAGTTTCCTTGGAGATTAGGGAATTCATTTTCATAATTCCCCATTTCTCTACAATTTTAGCATTCAACATTGACAACCTCTTCCTTTCCCTTGCAATCACGAGCCTGGCGACCTTTTTCTCCACATTTATAACAAACTCCCATTCCTATTAGGCATGTTCCAGGGTGATTCTTCCCACAATTATCGCATAATGGAAAATACTTCTTTACCTTTTTCCCTTTATCTGTCTCTTGTTACACCGTTCTCTTCTTCTCTTTCTTTACTTTATTTTTATAATATTTAGAGAATTAATTTTCTATCACGATAGAACACGAGACTATATCTTCGCGCGTTGAGAAAGATTGTGATACTAAAGCTCTATGGAGAAATGGTTTTAACCCATAAAAGAAATGATCAATATTACTTCTTGGGTTATGTATATAATCTACAAAATGCCTCCCTATCCTTGTAAAGTCAGACTCATACTTTGAGACATTCTAATCCTCCTTTTTTCCTTTGACTCAGAAATTGCCTTTCCATATCTGCTCGATAGTCACGAGGAAATTATTTTTTTAAGAAAAGCTCCTGGAACTCTCTCCATTCTGTACATGATACTTCTTCATATTCCTTTTTATTTTGAATCAATGACCACCATTGATCAAACTCTCTTGTGAGGCGGTAAACTGCCGTGATAAACTTTTCCCTTTCACTACTCCCCAAGGCATGAAATATTTTCTCTTAGGAATTTATCCATTGCTCAGCTACTAACGGATTTTTACTCCCATTGAATGTTGGTGGATTTTTCCTAATAAAGTGTTCTAACATTGATCCTCCATGCTGTGGATCAGGGTGCTCCATATGGGTAAGTTTATTATTCATAACCTGAGTGAGTTTTCCCAGTATGGTAATTAGCTGATCAGCACCAGTCGCATCAACTGCTCCACTATAATTATCTTGAGCATGAGGGAAATCCCTACATGGAGTTCGTGCATTAATACAATTTCCATTTCTTCTACTAGGGGCCATTTATAAACAATGGCATAAACTATACTAGTTTATGAATCGAAATACAAAATAAAAAACTTGAAAAACACCTAAAATAAATTGAACAGTTTATGGATATAGTCCATAATCATGAAAATATTTTCTTTTAGGAAGTATATACTCATAAACAATTCATAATGGTTTGTAAATAAATCATGAATTATCCTAAGAATATCCCCTGGGAGTGTCGTAAACAAGAGTGCAGCAAGGCCCGTTGTCGTGCACCAGTTCCCGTTCGAGTCTGGCTCAAAGTGGTGTTTTCGGGTTTTACCTCTAGCTACATCTGTTCCAGAGCCACCTCTACCTGCTCGTATCCAGACAGGGATGTATTTCTCGGAAAACTCACAAAATCACTACAATACAAAAATTCCACGAAGTTCTTCTATACTAATCGTCAAAGTATATCTTAGGGATATGTGCTCTAATCAGAGTTTATCTAAATCTAGCTTCCAAGGTTTGTACTAAACTTCCTCTGATACCAACTGTAACTCCCCGAGCCTAGTTACCCAGAGTCAGTGAATTATTACATAACATTTCCATTATCACAAAAGATCATGTATCGAAAGACCAATTAGTTTAGTATCCTTGGAATCACTTGATAGATTAATAAGGATTACATTACATCATAAAGTGAAAAACTAAAATAATATATTCTCCATAGTCCACACTGATATCCCTTTCATACTATCCATGCAGGTCAGTCATAATATATTTCCACACATCGTGGAAAAAATGCAACATTGAAAGGGGTGATCTTAGATGCTCAGTAAGGATAACAATATAGCTGAAGATTTCATAAATAAGCATAAACATTTGAGGCAATGTATAACTAAAACAAAAGCCTTTAAGACTTTAACTTCAGAATAATATGGCAAAGATAAAATTAAATAATTCTATTTACTTCTTCACATGGATATTCTACTAGTCGAATAATCACATGCAATACTAATAACCACTTTCATAATGATGGAGTGCATAATGCCTAACTTTAATTTCTATATCAATGCCTCGTGCCATGACCTAAGGGACAACTGTAACCGGAACCCAACCCAGAGAGCCTCTGTAACCAGACTCCAACCCGGAGTGCCTATAATTACTGGACACCAACCCAGAGTGCCACTAATAACTGGACACCAACCCAGAGTACCTCTAATAAACGGACACCAACCTAGAGTGCCTCTAATATCTAGACACCAACCCGGAGTGCCTCTAATAACCACAAACCAACCCAGATTTCCTATAATATCTGGACACCAACCCAGAGGTTCTGTTGTAACCAAACCCCAACCCAGAGGGCTTACTTTTACCGGTCCAAATCCAGGAACATACTATTCCAACACATTCATCTTAATAAGAGGATGAAATATAACATAACCATTCGTATTAAAACTAGCATACGAAATGCCAAAAAATTAATCATAAACTATTAATGACATAAAAATAACTCATCCACAGTCAAACATATCACAAAACCTTACATAAAATATGGATGATTTGTATCATAATAAATCAACTTCAAATAGGTGTAAATTTTTTCAAAGGATGTTGAAATAGATGAAATCAAAACTATTTGAGGAAAATATCTCTTTTTGGAAATTATTTAAAAGTAACATAATTATAAAATAAAACATTTACTTTGAAGATATCCTTATTAGATTATAACGGAAGCTTTGAAGATTTTATAATGGCGTAAAATTTCCGCACCCGCCGTATAAGTTAAAAAAGACATTCTTACCTTAACTCTGTCGAAAAGGTTAAAAAGGACCTTGTTTGGAAAACGACAGAATGATCCATTTGTAAACATATTATAAAAGTCAACAAGGGTAAAAATGACATTAAACCATAGTCTATAATATAGTAAGAATTATTTGAAATACTTTTTTTAAGAAACATGGATGTGGATGATAAAGAGATCCCAGTAGATAATTACCTATAAACAACCTCGGATAATGAAGAGATTGGGAAATAAACCCTTACCAATTTGGTAACTTACAGAAAATACAACCCATGAAAGAGGAATCGTACACTGAATATGTAAATAGACATAAATTAATGTGTATAACACAAAGAATACAATTATGGGTAGTACATACACCACACAAAACGTAATAGTGGCAATATGGCATGAATCTCACGAGAATAAGGAGTGAGATGAAAACCCCTTAATTTGTAATTTTCATTAGAAGAGGGTAGATTAACCTCCTTTATAATGGATAAATAATTGTTATTAAATAATAAAATAATCATACACATTAATATGATATCATATATGATATTTTAATATGGCTTTGTTAATAATATCTTAGTATTATCGTCGTTTCAGGTGTTAACTTACTAGTTTTCGTTTATATGTTTTGTTACATAAGATGTGTTTGTTATGGATAGGTTGTATCTTATTCATATCCAGAATTATATCAAGTCCTTTAACATTATTTTTAATCATCAATTGAGAATTATACTTGAATGGATACGATGGGGAATGAATCTCATCACGTTCGTGGAGACGGTAGTCCGTACTTACGCACGAACGACAATATCACTCTTTTGATATTAAAATAATATATAATTGGATAGTATATCATATATAAAGAATCATTATTATGTTATATTTATTATTTAAATTAATTAAAAATCATTATTATAACCATCCAAATATTAATGTTTTGAATAACAATTTCACCACTACGTGGAGACGGTAAGTCGTACGTACGCACGTATGGTGACATGTCACTCAAAGGATGGATAGAATACTTAATATGGTTGTAACATATTTATAATAACATCTCATTATATAGAATATAGTGGATTTATTATTTTAGAATGGGAATAACAATGAAAGAAGAAGTTGAAGAAGAAAGGAACTTGAAAAGGGGTGGTGAAAACATTACCTCTTCTTCGGGTACTTCCTTTTGATTTGATCAAAGGGCTCCTTAGGATGGCTTTATGATCAAACTAATTCCTCTATATTGAATTAAGATAATTTTAGAGAGTATTTGGTAAGGGGTTTTCTAAACCAAAATGCTTTTAAGGTGTGAAGAATTGGTTATAAGTTGTGTCCTTTTATAAGGGGGAGGAGGGGCTCATTAGAAAAAACGTAAAGTATAAATTTTAAATATATTAATATTCAGTTTATAATGGCTCCAAAGTGTATTATTAAACTTATAAGGTGGATATGAGTCTAAATAAAGTCAACCAATAGATTTTAGATAGTTTTGGGTCATTATATTAACCTTATCTTTTAGTTTTAACTCTTAGTTAATTAGATTGACATTTACCATGTCACTTTGTATTTTTATATTATATAGTAAATAAACATATCATATATATAGAAGAGTCCCCCCAAGTGGTCCATTAATTAAACAACTATCATTATATATGTCTCTTGGCTGAAACTTATATTTTTACGAATTGGATATCAATTAAAAATATAATACTTCTTTTAAAAACTCTTTTATGTCAATTTTGACACTATTGGGTATTTTCTTTTTGCAAAATTCATAAGAACATTATTACATCGAAAAAAATTTATATAAACAATAATAATATGTCATATTAACCTATAAAATTATTGTAATTTATAAAAAGTCTTAAATTACATTTATTTGGGTATTTATAATATCAATTATCTTAATCATTCATTAATAAGGTAATTACTGCATCATCATTGTGTCATAAATAAATTAAATTATTTCATTTCAAAAAACTATAAATAAAATACCGTTATGTAAGAAATCTTTTTATTTTTATAATAAATATTTATAGGAAAAAATATAACATATATAACCCTATGTAAAAACTTTTTTTCTAAAGGATATATGCTTATGTCATTTTTGTATTTACTTTAACTTAATTAATATAAAGTGTCCCTATCACCTACAAGTGGCTCCATGGGGTCCCAAAATAGACCCAAATATTCCCCTGGTCGGACATGTATCCACCAGTAAGGTTAGGACATGTTTTAGAGTAATTTATTATTATTATAAATTTATTTTTTACCCTTATTTACCGGATTTACCCTATAACCATGGTAAATAAAATATTTACCAAATTAATTATTCAAAATGTCTAAAAATAAATGATACCTATTTAAACAATTTGGTCATCCTAATTTGAAATATGGAATCCATTTTTTCAAATTCAAAACACATAAGTGGCCAAAATTAATTTAAAATTAATTGCCACTATCAAAACAAAAATGGTGTTTTTAAGAAATAATAACTATCAAACGATTGACACTTGTTTATGTCTGGTTTAATTGTGAAATAATGTCCAATGACCAACATTGTATTAAATGGTAAAAATATATTCTAAATATACTTTAAAACCACTCAAATTCATAATTTATCACTATTAATTATTTTGATTAAAAAGTTGTTTTTAATTAAAATTTAGTAATTTTCACTATTCATCAAAATATAAAAGTTATCCGAAAAGAACCAAAATTTCACCCAAGGATAAATTCGATTTTCTGAATACAAAAATGATGTCCATTTTGAGAGATAAAATTTATAAAATTTCAAAAAGTGGGTATTACTATTCATAACAGCTACTTTGATTAGTTGTGGTGTGTGTTAGAACTCGAAGTTGCGTACAACACACGCTACTGTATTATTCAAAGAGAAGCATACCGTGGAAGCTTGGGGTGTTACAGAAAACCCATAGAAGCTATCAGGAAAACATCATGAAAATAATAAATGATGGTTGCAAATATTTTATTCTCAATATCATCCACTAAATCTATGGTAATAGTTTAGAACTAGTATGATATTATTCCCACTATTGCTTTCGACAGTCTTGTTACACATACCATTACATTTTGGTCTCCTCTAAATAAAGGTTTAACACCATCCTTAGTTGAAAAAATATACCGTATGGTGTAACAATCAATCTGAGATTTCAAAATTTTCAATGAATCCATACTCATGAGTATTTTATAGACTTACATCTCAATAATAGTTAAATACCACATCAATTCAGATCCATCAATAGTTATAGAACATGATTTGAAAAAAATATCAATGTTATCATTGGCTATGAGGAGTTTGATGTTTCAAAATAGAAGGCATCATCTCAACATGAAAGCTCAGAATATCAAAGAAATGAAAAGTAATAAATTAATGGGATGAACCTGTAATAAACAAAGATTTCATAACGGTGTAAATAAAAAGAATCATACCTCTCAACATTGATGTTTGAGATGGATGATGTAAAATCACTTGACCAACTCCTTATAATTGCTTACTCACCACACTTTGTTCTTTATTACGCTATTGAGATTTAACTTATTGATGAGTCGTGTTATTACTATAATAACTGTGGCTTCCTCTGCTCTGGCGATGAGAATTACTATGAATCACTTGTCCCATAAAAGGATACGACGTCTATGAAACATGAGTTCTGTCTGGACCACCTAACCATAGAGAACTACGACAATAGTTCTGAAGATTACCCATATGTTTACAACTGTGGAATTCTCAAGGAGGTTATATACACTCTCTCTTCATGTGATCCAAGGAACCAAATTGAAAATATCCCATCTTACTCTTGTGTTTTGTAAGAAGATTCAATGATAGAACCATCTCATTTTGAGTCATACCACTACCTATTAAATAGATTCCCTCTTCCACTTATTCCCAAAATTAGAGTTCTCATCGGTTCCTATAGGTATCAAAATGTTTCATCATACCAAAGATCCTAAGATATCTATTCCTTCAACTATCACTATACTGACCATCTGTACATAATCCATTATATAAAGAATGATATTCTTGGAGAAAATTTCCAGCCAGAGCCCTGATTAAAAAATAAAAGCCTTCAAGGATGCACTTGCAACAACATCGGGTGAAAATTAATCGAAATTTATAAAATTCGACTGATAATCATTCACTAAAATATTCTCTTTCTTCAAGATAAAAATTCTAGTTATTGTAGAAATCCTAAACATGCGAGTTTAATTTTATTTTGAAAAATTTTATGAAATCCTCCCATGAAATTTCTTGGTCTAATTTACTTTGGTCTTTAAAATACCACAACTAGCAAGCTATATCCTACAAAATTTACATTTAAAACATTACTTTCATACTAGACGGGGTTTCCAAGAAATCTAATATTCATTTCATTATATTCATTGACACCTATACTTTTTTCAGTTCCATATCACCCAGAATGATGGGTGGATTATGCTTCTGGAACTAAAAGGAATGATCAAATTACCTTGGTTAATCCATTTGGTTACCTCTATCCACAACTTGAAAATTCTAGACAATACTATGAACCAGTGGTTTGTTCACCTATTTCTTAAGTGCAATAATATATTCAACAACTTACTCTAGTTGGTTTCTTCGATGCCTAATCAGTTCCATTTTCTATAATAAAAAAAATCCATTAAGTATCATTGTCTATCAACTGATGGCTAAAAAATTTCAAATTCTACCACATCACATATATAGAAACAATTCTTCCCAAAATTCACCACTTTCTCTCTTCAAACCCATTTTTTAAAATTCCATCATGATCATTGAAAAAAACATTTTCAATTATTTTCAAAAAATAACCACCTTTTCATGAAATCATAATTCGTTACTAATAATGAATTATGTACTCATAGTGGGAAGTAATTTCTTAAAGTGAATGCCACACTCTTCTCATCATCTCAACCCATGAAGTTGATGTTACAACATATAGAGGCATCTGAAAACACTTATGTTCCCAACTCCTGGTAACATGAAATTCAATATAAATTGGTTATCTATACCTTTTTATGATCCACATTTCAAGTCTCCACAATCATACTCCTTCATTATGTCCCATATCAAAGACCAAAAAACCACTACCATTTTACAAAAATAAAGGATAGAATGGAAAATACTGATACTACTTGTAACATCCTGCCCCTCCTCATTGTCTTAGTAAGTGGTGTTGACATTACTAAGACTTAGGTGATATCTACAAGACAAAAAAGTATGTAAATAAATTCCAAGGACATCATGAAAATATGTGATATGATTGTACATTTGAAAGTTAAACAACAAAATGAGATAAATATATCGATATAACCACTATATAATTCATGAGAACAATTTAATAAAAATCAAATTAATATCAACAAATAATAAAACCCAACTACAACATAAACTATATCCGAGTACAAAGAGGAAAATAAAACCAACAAAACTCAAAGAAATCCAAATTAAAAACTGATAAACATTCAAAAAAATCCATGATCTGAAACCACAATCCATTCCTAAGGTATCTTAATGCACTACTAATCAAATGAGATACAGTTCCTTTACCTGTGTCTTGATTAACAATATCTACAAATGCACAATAGTTCCCAAGAAGGGGGTGTGTAACATCTCAGATAATGAAAGAATAAGTATATTTTATATTTATTAATATTTTTTAATAAAATATTAATTTTAACTTAAATGGTATTCTATGTCTAATAGCCTACCTGACACACATCAATGAGTTTCTATGAAATCTTACTTTTCATGCAAGATTGAGTTGTACTGAAAAATAATATATTATTAATACTATTATTTTACGTGGATGTTAACTCCTAGATTTTGTGTAAGTGAGAATGAATCGGAATAACTATATTTTATTTATAAATTATTATTAAATTTTATTACATTCATCCAATATGTTTTATAGGTTTAAAATAATAATTAATCCAACTTTAAGCATAAAAAGGTCTATATTTTTAAAATGTAGTTTTACTGCCTTTTAATGGAGAACCCTTATTTAATATAATTTTTGACACTTTTATAAATTTTATATGAAATAATAAACATTATTTTTTACAACAAAGATATTAAAATTTATTTTTTTGTATTTTTGGTATTTTTCTTCGAACATTCACATTTTGATGAATAGTGAATAATACTGAATTTTAATTTACAATTGCTTTTTCAACTACTTTATTTGTAGAGTTTAATTAGGTTTTTTTATTTTGATGTATAAATATATCATGTTTTATTAGTTAAAATAACTTAGGTAATTAGAAACAATTTCACATTGAATTTATATATAAAAACATACCAAGCGTTTGAATATTTTATGTTTAAAACCCTGCTTAGTCATATCATCTACATGATTAAATTTAAATTAATTTATAAAAAATATGTGTTTGGAATTTGGAAAAATTAATTCTATATTTGGAATCATAATAACTTATAATTTTTAATAATTCCAACATATTTTTTGAAAAAAATATTAGTGAAAGTAATTAAAATTAATTACAGCGATTAAGAGGAAAATTAGTTTAATAAGGGACTAAACCTTAATATTAAGAGACGAAATGTCCTAGAAACAGGTAAAAAATCAATTTTATCTTAATATATGTACCATATACTCAATTTTATTGAATTTGGACAATTATTGGAGCCACTTTTCATAGGAAAAACCTAGGTGAAATTCCCTTTTCAAAAAAATTACAAGAATGCCACTCCTCCTCCATTATAAAAAGCAACTCTTACTTCCCATTTATTCACACCACTAGATACACTTTAAGTTGACCAATATATTCGTAATTATCTCCTAAAAATCCATACCCTCAACCTAGAAATATAAAATTGTGTATAAATCCTTAAAAGGAACCCATATAGTGAAAACCAAAAGGAGTTACCTGAATAAGAGGTGACATCCTTCCTCAAGATCTTTAGTTTTATTTTTTGCTCCGCTATAGATATTCTCATTATTAAATTATTATATAAAAATAATAATATCCTTAAAATTATTATATGTTTTTATGATAATTTTTCTACCTTCACTTACACACACATCCGTTTAATGGGTAATGATCCTACCGTTTATGTGTACGGCGAACTATTGCCACACAAAATGATAATTGTTCTTTTTTTCTTTTACCGAATCTCATAGTGGGAATTAATATGGAAAATATATTTATATATAATATATATTAGGTTTATAATTTATTTTTATTCTTTAATTTTGATATAACACATACCCTTATGCTTTCTATTTTATGTAAATTCGATAACGTCATTTTTGGAAGTGTGGATTGCCGCCTCCTCAATGTGATATAATACGTTCAAATGCTACATGGAATGTATTAAGAATTTTATTAATTAAAAATATGTTACATACATAAAATACATATGATATCCCTGAAATTATTATCTTTTTTTTTCAAATACAATATATCATTTTATTTGACTCTATTAAACACACTGAAATGTGATAATGTTGTTCATGGATGTGTGGGCTACCACCTCCTTGACGCGATGCAGATCATTTTACATAAAAGGAATTTTACATGTAAGTATATATGATATATATTATGGTATTTATGATATAATGGTCATTATTGAAATATATGTTTTACTTATCTTATTTCTATAACGATCATGGAAATATGAGAACATTATTCATGAATATGTATAGCCTACCATCTCTATGATTCTAACATTGGTTAATTTTTCATAACCATCATTCATGATTGGTTATAAATGTATAATTTTTATATAAATAAGAAAAATATTTTATTATTATTATTATTATTAATATGTTTATATACTATCCTCCTTGACAATATACATCCTACCATAGTCGTTTGGACACAAAATTAGAATATGGTCAAAACACCTGACATAAAAAAATTGATTAAGTAGTTGTATAAAACATTGTCTTAAGTGAAATTAATGTAGTAATAAACATGAAAAATGTTATCATGAAATTATATAATTGATATAATTTTATTATTAAGAAATATAAAGACCAACATGACAAGTCAAACTCAAAGTAAGTGATTTCATTTTAATATCGTTTTATTGAGACATTTCTTAATGATATACACCATTATTATTTTATAAGGTGTATATAAATATTATTTGACATTATATATCCATATTTTTTGACTTATAATGTTTTTTAATGTTTTTTAAATGTTATTATTTCATACTACTTACAATTTAAATGTTCAAAGTGGTATGAGACAAATTGAATGTTAAAAGATTTAGTAATTTCTATTCAATATTCTTTATATAATTATAAATATTAATTTATATGGAAAAAAGGGTTATAAATGATATTATATGTATATTTTGAATTATATTTATGGGTTTAAAAAATTAATGTTTTTAGATGTTTTATATGGAATGTTATGACAAACGGAAAAAGGAATTTTCTATCCTTAATATACACAGTGACAATGAATTTTCCACTACAACAAAAATTATTTAATTTTCATGTTCCCTTGAAATATTTCATCTTTATTTAAATGAAAACACCTTGTATTTTTTTTGGGTATTTTGGTATTGTATATTTAGTTTGAAAGAAATGTGTATTTGGTATTGAAAATGGGATTTTTGAATTAAAATGGTATTTTAATTTCTGAATGTGTTTTTCCTATGAGTTTCAAAGAGTTTCTCAAATGATGTAATGATTTAGTTAATGTTGTCGTTATTGGACATTATAAATTATGGGTGATCCTAGATAGTTTCAGTATAACCCGTTTTATCTTAAATAATGGGTTATTATAGATAGCACTCTAATTCATTGGGTAATGATTATATTATCCATATAATTATATTGGATGTTTTCCATATGGTCATTATATTCAATAAGGGGTTTTAAGGGTTCAATGAGATGATTTCCCAAGATAACAACATTAATTTTTTATGTTTATATTGAGTTATCATGGGAATAATTTGTTTTAAAAAGGTAAAGTAAATGATAATTATGGAAAAATGATATTTTTTAGTAAAATATTATGTTTTCACGAAAGGGTTTTTCAAGATTTTAATGTTTATCAATGGAATAATGATTTACTTATTTTTATATACCTTATTAATCTTTTTATGCACATCCCATTTTTAATTTTTTTGACCAAACATAAGTGTGATTAAGGGATTGGACAAATTCTAGTTGAAAGTCATGAATAGTATTATTAAAAGTGATCACGCATTATTTTTTAAAGAAATTAGATTATGAAAAAATTGATACTATTCAGAAGTTTCCACTTTATATTTTTATGGTCTATTTAAGTATAATATATGGCCTAATTCTCTAAAAATATAAACTTGAAGAGATCCTCAATGTGAAAGAACGTAAAATTATTGACGTAACTCAATATTTTTTAATGTTTATGGTTGTAGAATTATAGTGTTTTTTTATCAAAGGTAAATTTAGATAAAATTGGAGGTTAAGGTAATTTTAATAACTTTCCCATAGAATATTTTACCTTAGAAACAATTTAAAACATTATATAATTTGATTATTACCATGTTTATTCACCTAAAACATTTCTGTTCAGAATGGTTTTCTACAGAGGAAGCAAGAAAGAGGTAGTGGGAAGGATCTATGAAGAAGATATCTCTCCAAATCAGAATACCGAGATTTTCAGAATCAGAATAGAATAGTATTTTCATAGTGAAAGATCCATTGAGTTAAGAAATAAATGGGGGTGGTATCCATGCTAGTGAGGAACATGGTTTATCCTAAAGGAACATTTATTTTTGGATAATTTCATGAGGAATTATCCCCCACAATTTAGTGGATTATATAACCTTGTGGCAGCTAAAGAAGGGATTAATTCTATGTAAAAAATATTTGAAGTCATGGTATGTTTGGAATGCAATATTTATCCCTTACCGTTTATAATTTTGAAGGTTTAGTTGGTTAATGGTGGTGTTTTTTAAGAAAAACAGAGAGAAATATGTTCATAATTCAATGGGATAAGAAACATTAATGAAAATTTTCCTTGAGAATTATTTCCATATGGTTGTTCTACTTCAAATGGAAAAGAGATTCCTATAATCGAGGAAAAAAGATGAATATTTCATTGCATCATATGAAGGGAACATCACAATATTGGCCAGGTATGTACCATGTATTATTCAAGACACTAATAAAAAAATCAATCGATTTTACTCAGGATTGAAACATAATCTATAAAGAGATTTGGCCACAGAACAATTTAAAAGATATTAAAACGTTTTTCATTATGCTGAAAAGGTTGAGATAGAGTTTTCTAGCACTTATGTACCTTGTAATAATGAAGGAAAGAAGGATTAAATATGGTAGGCGATTGGGAAAACTATAATAAATAAATATGGAGTTAAGGAAATGATGTTCCAATTTTGTTTTAAGTGTGGTAAAATGAAATGTGGATAATGTATTATGAAGACAGGAAAGAATTACCAATGTAGAAATTTTGGCCACATGGTCCATGAATAGATAGAAAAGAATCATGGAGAATCAAATAACATGGTAACTAATAGGAATGTGTCATTAAAAAGTTTTAGATATAATTAGATGGTTCATTATGCTAATTTATGCTTCATGTTAGTTTTATTGGATGGAAATCTTCATGATAATAAATTTAAAGGTGAAGAGATGTCATTTGATACTACTACAATTGATTTCAGGCTATCAAATAAAGTGGTGAAAGGAATGTTACTTGTGTTTTTAAAATATGACAGTACCTTTCTTGATTCTATATATTCACGTTCTTTTATCTTTGAGAAATTTTTTAGAAAATTGGGAATATCACCTTATGAATATAAGATATAACTTTTGGTCAAAACACCCTATGGAAGTATTAAAGAAACCATGATTTATCAGAATATTCTTACTATTATAAGTGGGATGGTATTTCCTGCAAATCTTGCTGAACTAGACATAGTAGAGTTCAATATCATTCTTGGTATGGATTGGATTTTAGTTTATCATGATAAGACATATTTGTTGCTAATAAGGTTGTGTTTAATGATTTCATGCCATTGATAACATACCAAGATGATGAGAAATTGATTAGATATGGAAATTAATGTTACCTAGCTTATATTTTTAAATAAAAATAAACTATTTTAATTATTTATGTGTCATTATTAAATTAATATATGGATATTTTTATGGATGACTTTCTTTGTGTTATTTCTGATCAAGAGGTTGATTTTACTATTGATTTAGTACCTGATGCTAAGCCTATTTTTAAACCCCCTTTCCGAATAGATCAATCGTAACTAGTAGATTTAAAAAATAAATTTTATTATTTATTAGATAAAGGTTTCATATGACCTAGCACTTCATCATAAGGTGTTCCAATCTTGTTTGTTAAAAAGAAAGATGCATCAATGAGAATTTTTATTGATTATAGAGCCTTGAATAAAATCACAACTAAAAAAGTATCCTTTACCTCATATCGATGAATTATTTGATCAACTAAATGGACCATAACATTTTCCAAAGTTTGACCAAAGGTCGGGGTACCATAAGTTGAAAGTTAATGGAGTTGAAATTTTGAAAATTGGTTTTCAAACTGGATGTGTCCACTATGAATTTGTAGTTATTTCATTTGTATTATCTAATGAACCAACTGTATTCAGGGATATTATGAATAGATTTTTTCATGAGTTCTTGGATATTTATTTGTTAGTGTTAATTGATGACATTTTAGTATTTTCTAAAATCCAAGAGGAACATGAATGTAATCTTTGGATTCTTTTGAAAATCTTAAAATAAAAAAAATTGGGAAATTTATCAAGATTGAAATTCGGTTACAACAAATTTCATTCCATGGTCACATTATTTATGAAGAAGATATAACGGTTGATCCTAAGAAAATGAAATTTGTTTAGTAATATAGAAGACCCACAAATATCAAAAATATTCATACTTTTCATGGATTAATGGATTAAAAAAGACAGTTTTTTGAAAACATTTATCGGTTTTCTAGCACACTAACAAAGTTAACTTAAAAAGAAGTTAATTTAATCTAGAAAAAATAATGTGATGATTGTTTTTAAGAACTGAAAACATGTTTGGTTAATGATCCATTTTTGGAACTTCCTTTAATAAATTGTGAGTTCTTCATGTAATGTCCCCAACCTAGAAGCCACTAAAACGGTGCTCCGATCCGGGTGGTTACAGGACCTTAAGTGTGCCTCCCTGTACTCCAAAGGCTGCCGACTAGCAGTAGGGGTCTATGTAGTCAAGTGGGGAAACTATAACCCCTCATTTTCAGAGTAATCCACAATAGAAACAACCAAATAGCAAAACAAATAATCAAAAACCAAGAAATAAGTACAACAACCATTTCCAACAATAAATATGTCATGTCATACTGCAAGTGAAAAAGTGAACAATGCCCAAAATAGAATAATGACCAATCCCAAAAATGGTTATGACCCCATGTCTGGATCCTCCACGAAGTGTAACCCATGTCCAATTAGCTATCTAGCAATGACCCTTGCCCTTGTCCTGACCTGCAAACATGAAGTCTTCTCGGGGACCCAACGGCGGCCCGAGCAGGGTGTGAGTACAACTCAGTAGGCCACCTCCAACGGTGTCTACAAAATATCCAGTATAAACTGGTAGTGCATGCAAAAGAAATATGAATGATAATTTCCAAGTAATTATTTAAGGTGCCATTATCTAGTTCAAAGCCCATCCATTACCACATTCATTACTATTCATTTCCCACAATTACCATCACTTACCATTTCATCACATTTCCATGGGTTAATCACATTCATCATGTTATATGGGTCTAAGGACAAAAATCACATGAAAGAGGGTAAACACATCGTTGTCCTATCTCACTAGGATGAACCCCCTTATAGCAACCATACCCTCACCTCGAAGCCTCAGTCCGGGTGGATACAACCGATAGGGAAACATAGCATTAGTCATATCCCTACCCCATGCATTTAGGGTGGAGTTTAGAGTATCAGTCTTCACTCGAGTCGTGGGTGTAGAGCATCAGTCATAACCCACACTACCAATCCATGTGCACATGTTTATATATAAGTAACCATAAACCTTCCAACCATTTCCCATAGGAAACCATCATTCACAACAACCCACATGGGAAACCACATCATACCTTAACCCATTAACACATTACCATTTCAAATCATTTAACCATTCACCCAATTCCCATGTGTTTTTCCTATCTCAATAATCATTCAACACTAGACCCATAATCTATCCCATTATGGTCATTAATCAATTTACACATTAACCCATTTAACACGTTCATCATTCTATGAATCAACCGTTCATTCCCTTTCAAAAGAGCCTTGGATTATTACCAAGTCTAGGTGCATCACCTAACATCTATTCCATGTTCAACCATACATGACAACATATTCATCAAGGGCTCTACAATTCATTACACCAAGGTCACTTGTTTAATATCAATCCCTAAAACTAGGAAATGTCAGCACACCCCATTGATGGCACCAATTAGGTCAAGTCTATACCAACACATCCCACGGGGATTGTGTGGGTTCCCATTTTCCATTTTAAACACCATTATTACCAAACATACAAAGGTTATTCAAAATATAACCAAAGGAAAGCAAGAAGACAACTAAACATGCACAAAACCCTAAATAACCATGGGATATAACTTGTAGACTACCTACCTCGAATCCGTGGTTGAACGCACCCTCAATCGAGCCCTTAGACCTTGATTCGACCAAACCTTGGAGATTCAACCTAGAACTCACCCAAAAGATAGGGTTTTAGGGTTTCGGAACAAGAGGGAGAGAAGACACAAACCCTAAACCAAGAAAATAACCAAGGAGGATATTAGCCATACCAGGAGCTTCAATCTGCAACCAATGACTCCAAAAATACCTTAGAAACAAGGGAGATCGATCTCTTGAAGCTCTTAGGAGAATGTGTTCGTTCTTAGGGTGAAGAGGGAGGAAATAGAGAAAAATACTGAGTTGGGGTTATAAATCCCAGAGTGGAAATTTTGTAAATTTTCTAACTTTATGTGGCCGCACTATTTAGCCGCACAGTTTGGAAAACCGTGCGCACACTACTGGCCAGAGGAGGGGGAGTCGCATGATTTAGCCGCACGTTTTGGTAAACCGTGCGTAAACCATGCGCTCGCTTCTATCAAGCGGAGGGAGGGTCGCACGACTTATTCTTGGCATGCCACACAGTTTGGCTGACCGTGCGCAGGCCATGCGCCTTGGTCAGCTTTGCCCAGACTCCCCTTCTTCCGTCCCCCGAGTCCCCGGAACACCCCCAAGGCCTCTCTCACTTCCATGAAACCTTTTAAAGCCCCAAAAGAAAATGGTTCAACCCAAAACAAAACAAAACATACCTTTCCAAATTCCAGGATCTTACAACCTCCGCACCTTATAACGGATCGTCCTCAAGTCAAGCATCCAAGCCTCATTGCTCCACTGAAAAGAAGACTTCAGGCCACTGAGCTTGCATATCTAATTCCCGCTCCCATGTTTCTTCCTTAACATTACCATGATACCATAGTACTCACACTAATGGAACAACCTTGCCTTGCAAGAACTTTTCACTACAATCCACCACACGAACTAGATGCTCCTCAAAGGACGCATCAACCACAAGCTCCACATCCTCAACATCAACAACATGAGATGGGTCAGGGTGATACCATCGAAGCTGTGACAAATGAAAAACATCATGAATCCCACCATACTGCTATGGAGGAGCCAATTGGTAATCCATTGGTCTGATCCTCTCCACAATCTCAAAAGGTCCCACATACCTGGGCGGCAACTTACCCTGCTTCTGAATCCGACGGTGACCCAACCTTGGTGAAACCCGAAGGAATAATTTATCACCCACCCAAAACTAAGAGGTATATGCCTCCAATCTTCATATGACTTCTGCCTACTCTAAGCCATAGTCATTTTCTTCCTGATCAATAGAACTCTCTCAGAAGTCTCCTACACGAGACTCGGCCCCAACAACTCAGATTCACCAGCCTCTAGCCAACACAACGGAGATCTACATGGTCTCCCATAAAGCGCCTCAAATGGTACCATCTGAATTGTAGCATGAAAAATGTTGTTTTAGGAAAACTCAACCAACGATAGGTGCCTCTCCCAAGAACCACCAAAGTCCAAGACACAAGCTCTCAACATGTCTTCCAACACTTGGATCATACGCTCCGATTGCCCATCCGTCTGCGGGTGGAAGGTCGTACTCAAAGACACCTGCGTACCAAGCACCGTCTGCAACCCTTTCCAGAAGTGCGATGTGAAACGCCGATCTAGGTCCGAAACTATGGTCCGTGTTACCCCATGCAACCACACTACTTCCCGAAGATACAGCTTACCCAACTGGTCGACTGTAAAGGTCTCCTGAATCCGTAAGAAATGAGCCACTTTCGTTAACTGATCCAGAACCACCCAGATTGCATCATTCATCCATTGTGTCCTTTGAAGACCCATGAAAAAAATCCAATGTTACATAATCCCACTTCCACTTTGGAATGGGAAATGGTTGCAACAAACCACCTGGGCGTTGATTCTCGGCCTTCACCTGCTGACAGGTATGGAACCATGCCACAAAGACCGCAACTTCCTTCTTCATTCCAGGCCACCAAAATTGCTTTCAGAGGTCACCGTACATCTTGGTCAAACCAGAATGCACTGCCCACTTTGATGCATGGAACTCACACATCATCTCTTCTCGCACACACTTTGGAACAACCACACGATCACGAACACGAACAACACCATCCACACTAACGACCCAACCAGAAGGTAGCTCCCCACCTTTAAGCTTTTCCTTCATAGACAAACTCTAAGGATCATCAAGCTGACCTTCCATAAATTGACTCAAGATCATCGACTCCATCGTCAAGAAAGCAAGAGAGACCTGACCATTCTCCACCTGCACCTCTAGGTGCATCTCTGCAAACAAAGCCATCACCTTCCACTCGGTGCTGGACTCTTGAACTGCTTGATTCTGAATCATCTTGCTCAGAGCATCAGTAAAACTATTCCACTTTCCCGTTGTGTAAATTAAATCAAACTCAAAAGACTGGATATTTTCAACCCATCTTTGCTGCCGAAGATTCAGATCTGCTATGAGAATATGTACTTTAAAATCTTATGGTCTGTAAACACAGTAAACCATCCCCCCAATAGATAGTGGCTCCATTACTTCAAGGCGTACACCACTGCAGCCAAATCAAGATCATGAGTGGGGTAGTTATGCTCATGGGGTCTGAGCTACCTTGACCCATAAGCCACAACACGCTCATCTTGCATCAACACAGCCACAAGTCCGATTTCGGATGCATCACAAAACATGATATACTTCTTACCAGACTCAAGTAAGATAAAGATAGGTGTGGTCGCTAGCCGCTTCTTAAACTCATGGAAAGAATTCTCACAAGACCCATACCACTCGAACATGATTCCCTTCTTGGTCAAGACAGAGATTGGGGCTGCCAAGTGAGAGAAATCCTAAATGAACCTTCAGTAATACCCGACCAAACCTAGAAAACTCCGAACATCAGAAACACTCTTGGGCTTCTCCCAAGATAAAACTGCCTGTACTTTCTCTGTATCCACTAACACACCTACCTCCTAGATGATTTGACACAGAAAATGTTCCTCACCTATCCAGAATTGACACTTTGATAGCTTGGGGTAAATCCGATGTTGTCTTAGTGTACCCAAGACATTGTCAAGATGTTGGGCATGATCATCGTGAGTGTTTGAGTACACTAAGATGTCGTCAACAAATACAACCACAAACCAATCTAGATAGGGATGAAAGATCTTGTTCATGAAATCCAAAAACACCACTGGTGCATTGGTCAAGCAGAAAGGCATTACCACAAACTCAAACAACTGATACCGACTCTGGAAAGATGTCTGCGGTACGTCAGAAGACCTCACTCTAAACTGGTGATAACCTAACCTCAGATTAATCTTAGAAAACATTGATGCCCCCTCAACTGATCAAACATGTCATCAATTCTAGGAAGAGGGTATCGATTTTTCACCGTCATCTGATTCAACTTCCGATAATCAACACACAACCTCAATGACCCATAGACCTTCTTTTCAAATAGCAGAGGAGATCCCCAAGGAGATGTACTAGGGAATATAAACACCTTACACTCCAACTCTTCAAGCTGAACCTTTAGTTCCTGGAGTTCTGCAGCTGCCATTCGGTATGGCAGAATAGAAACTGGCTCCGCTCTTAGCAACAACACGATCATTAAATCAACATCCCTCTCGGGTGGTAACATTGAGAAATCCTTAGGAAACACATCCTGGAATCAATCCAACATGGGAGGAAAATTAAGTTTTTCTCCTCCCTCACCATCATCAAGCAGGATAAATGCCACGTTATCCTTGAGTCCACTCATCCGTTGACAAAACGGCCCCGCGCGCCCTACTCGAGCATCCCATTCGCCACAGTGGACATAAGTGTCACCCTCAAGTGACATGAACGATACTCTGTGGTGATAACAGTATATGTGTGCCAAATACAACACCAACCAATCCATTCCCATGATTAGGTCAAACCCTAACATCTTGAGAATGAACAAGTCCCACATAAAATGATACCCACCAACATCCAAGGCACTTCCCTTGCACTGCTTGATATCCTCAACCCGCACTCCCAACGGGGTGTCAATTGACATCACTCCACACACTCCCTCTACATGTAAACCAATCACTACCACAATTTGAGCAGAGTTAAAAGAATGTGTGGCACCTATGTAAAAAAATGCACTAGAAAACGTAAAAGCTACAAGGATTGTACCTCGAGCAGTCGATGATCCAGCCTCACCATCACCAGGTTCAAACTGAACTGCCTGAAGCTGAACTGCCCCTCTACCATGGGCCCCTGCCTATGTACTCTATGCTACACTGCCCTTCTGGCGTGATTGATCTTGTCCTGGAGTTCCACATCCACCACCCCTACCAGTACGTCCCATGGAGCTCCAACTGCCTTCCTGATACGGGGCAACTGATCCCCTTCCCATATCAGGTATCTGATTTCCACCATCATGCTCCACTTCCTGCCAAGAATTCCTTCAGAACCTATGCGCATGTCCCATCCTTCCGCACAAACGGCACTCAACTAGAGGTCAAGGACACTAACCACGCACATGCCCCAGCCTACCACACTGATAACAACACACCCGGTTCCCACTCTAAAGGATAAACCTCTCTTCCATCCACTTTGCATGCTACTTCCATGTTGTGAGCTCTCATGGCTTCCCTTCCAACCCTTAGAAGCTGCACCGATCGTTTTCCCTACTGGCACTACAAGCCCACTACCTAAAGCTACCTTCAGTTTTTCTTCGGAGATGAGTGCCTGATCCATCACCTCTTCAAAACCTCTTTAAGCGAAAGATATTTACTTGAGACCTGATCTCATGTCTCAACCCATCCTGGAAACACCTTTCTACCATTGCCTCATCCCCGGATAACACTAGGATGAAGCATCACAGATCAGTGAAGAAAATAGAATATTCCATCACCGATAGCGATCCATGAGTCAGGATCATAAAATCTATAGCCCACTCCTACCTCAATGTCTCTGGGTAAAAATGGTCCAGAAACTTCTCCTGAAAAACCTTCTACAACATCCCCTCATCCTGCTCGGTCTGAGCCTGAATGTCCCACCAATACCTTGCCTAGCCCCGCAACATATAAACATCTAGCTTTACTCACTTTTCAACAGGGGTCTCTAGATGATCCGTTATCATCTATATGGAATCTAACTAGAACTCTGTTGCCTCTGGCCCACCCTCTCCGGTGTAGGTCAGAGGGTGCTGCAGCTGGAATTCCCTGGTCATCTCAAACATACTCGGTGCACCCCTCCCTGGGTACTGATCCATCATCTGCATAAGATGAGCCATGTTCCCTCGGAACCGGTCTTCTACACCTTCATTGATCACCACATTTTCTTTCTCCTCTACTGGAGGAGTGTTCTCAGCAACATCCTCTTGTTTCCCAACTGGAAATTGACGTCGTGGTGGCATCTCTCTACAATGCCAAACACGAGATTTAGAACGTGTACCATAATCTTTAATGACTCCGTCAAAATCTCTTTACTAGCTACAACAACCCATTTTTAACAACGTTAACACCTCAAATTCACTTCCCCAACCATCCCTATCGTGGGCCATGGTCCACATGGTGTAAACAATCATGCACTACCACCTACTCACGAAACCTTTTTCATGACAATTTCCAATTCGTTTCAAACCCTTAGGTTTCATTAAACATCATTTACCAACTTGTTTCATTTCATTATTCTCATTATTTCTTGGTTTCATGAAATTCATAATTAACCCTACTTTCATGCCTCACACACCCACCATGTGCATGTGCGTAACAAAATGCATGCCACCTATCTCCCTAGGTGCCTAAAAATGACGCAAGAATGAAAAACCTCGTGCCATTTAGGGCCATGATCCACATATCATGAAACAGTCACATCAAACCACATGTGCATCACCCCACAGTGAAATATCATCAACTATTACAACACACAACCATGAACAACATTTATCACCTTGGGTGACTTGGGTTTTCCCCCATACCTGGGTAAGCTACTCCCAAGAACGAGCTCATTTCCAAGGCCCGACACCTCCTAACCCATGGCTATCAATCCAAAATAACAAGACCTCAAAGAAGTTGAATAAAGACCTCCTCTCATACCACTTTGTAACTTCCCCAACCTAGGAGCCACTAAACCGGTGCTCCGAGCTGGGTGGTTAAAAGACATTAAGCGCGCCTCCCCATATGCCACAGGTTGGCGACTAGCAGTGAGGGTCTATGTAGTCAAGTGGGGAGACTATACCCCTTCATTATCAGATTAAGACGCAAAAAAACAACCAAATATAGGAAACAATAATCAATAACCAAGAAAGAAGTAAAAATACCCATTTCCAACAATGAATATGTCATGTCATACTACAAGTGAAAAAGTGAAAAAAGCCCAAAATAAGACAACAACCAATCCACAAAATGGTTCCGACCCCAAGTACGGATCCTAGACCAAGTGTTACCCATGTCCACTCAGCTATCTAGCAAGGACCCTTTCCCCTGTCCTGACCTATAAACAGGAAGTCTGCTCGGGTACCCAACGACGGCCTGAGTAGGGAGTCAGTACAACTCAGTAGGCCACCACCAATGGTGTTTACAAAACATCCAGTATAAACAGGTAGTGCATGAAAAAGAAATATGAATGATAATTTCCATGTAATTATTTAAGGTGCCCTTATCTAGTTCAAATCCCATCCATTACCACATTCATTACCATCCATTTCCAAACAATTTCCCTCACTTACATTTTCATTACATTTCCATGGGTTAATCACATTCAAAATGTTACATGGGTCTAAGTCCAACAATAACATGCAAGAGGGTAAACACATCATTGTCCTATCTCACTTGTATAAACCCCCTCATAGAAACTATATCCTCACCTCGAAGCCTTAGTCTGGGTGGATTCAACCGATAGGGAAACAGAGCATCAGTTCTATCCCTACCCCATGCATTTAGGATGGAGTTCAGAGCACCAGTCTTCAATCGACCCGTGGGCATAGAGAATCAGTCATACCCCACACTACCAAGCCATGTTTACATGCCAATATATAAGTAACCATCAACATTCCAACCATTGCCCATCGACAACCATCATTCACAACAACCCACATGGGAAACCACATCATGCCTTAACCCATTAACACATCACCATTTAACATCATTTAACCATTCACCCAATTCCAAAGTGTTATGCCTATCTCACTAAGCATTCCACACTAGACCCATAATCTATCCCATTATGGTCTTTAATCAATTTACACATTAACCCATTAAACATGTTCATCATTCCATGAATCAACCATTCATTCCCTTTCAAATAACCCTTTGATTATTACCAAGTCTAGGTGTATCACTTAACTTCTATTCCACGCTCAACCAAACATGCCAACATATTCATAATGGGCTCTACAATTCATCACAACAAGGTCACTTGTTTAATATCAATACCTAAATCAAGGAAATGCCGACACACCCCATAGATGGCCCCAATCGGTCAAGTCTATCCCAACACATCCCACAAGGATTGTGAGGGTTCCCGTTTTCCATTTTAAATAACATTATTACCAAACATAACAAGATAATTCAAAAAATAACCAATGGAAATCAAGAACACAACTAAACATGCACAAAACCCTAAATAAACATGGGATATAACTTGTAGACCACCTACCTCGAATCCGCTGTTGAACGCACCCTCAATCGAGCCCTTAGACCTTGATTTGACCAACCCTTGGATATTTAACCTAGAACACACCCAAAAGATAGGGTTCTAGGGTTTCAGAACAAGAGGGATAGAAGACAGAAACCCTAAACCAAGAAATGAACCAAGGATAAGATTAGCCTTACCCGGAGCTTCAATCCGCAACCAACGGGACCAAAACACCTTAGAAACGAGGGAGATCGATCTCTCAGAGCTCTTGGGAGAATTGGTTCGTTCCTAGGGTGAAGAGGGGGGGGTGGTAAATGGAGGAAAATCCCGAGTTGGGGTTATAAATCGTGGAGTGGCAATTTTGTAAATTTTCCAAATTTAAGTGGCCGCACGGTTTAGATGCACGGTTTGGAAAACTGTGTGTAAACCGTGCGCACACCATTTCCTAGAGGAGGGGGAGTCGCATGATTTATCCACATGGTTCGGCAAACTATGTGAAAAACGTGCGCTCTCTTATGTCTAGAGGAGGGAGGGTTGCACAACTTAGTCTAGGAAGGCCGCACAGTCTGGCTGACCGTGCGCAGGCCGTGCGCCTTGGTCTGCTTTTCCCATACTCCCCTTCTTTCGTGCCACGAGTCCCCGGAACACCCCCAAGGCCTCTCACAATTCCAAGATACCTTTTAAAGACCCAAAAGAAAAGGGTTCAACCCAAAAAAACAACAAAACATACCTTTCCAAAAACCGGGATCTTACACTTCATCTACAATGATGCTTCGTTGAAAGGACTTGGTTGTGTCCTAATAGAGAATGATCATGTAAATTATTATTCTTCACATCATTTGAAACCTCATTAGTTAAATTATCCTACAGATGATTTAGAATTATCTAATATTATTTTTTAATTTGAAATTTTGAGGCATCATTTTTATGGAGTTAAGTGTGATATATATACTAATCCTAAATGTTTGAAGTATATATTCCATCCGAAATAATTGATCATGAGACCAAGAAGATGGATGGAACTAATCATGGATTATGATTGCTCGATTCGATATCATCCAGAAATAGAAAACAAGGTGGATGATTCTTTGTGTTTAAAATGTAATGCTATATTAACTCTATTACATTTGGAATGTGTCCCGTTTGTTAATGATTTGATGAATTTTGTCCTAGATGTTTTGGATGCATATACATTCTCTTTTTATTGGAAGTTTCAGTGTAGTGAAATTTGTTAGAAATAATTAAGAGGGTTCATAAGGTGAATCAGTCTTTTAAATTGAAGGGATAATTGTTTAATAATGGTATGTTTCCTGATTTTAATATTGATGAATAAGGTGTTTAATGATATGTAAATAGATTATGTGTTACTTGTAATTCACAGTTGAGGAAATAATTGTTGACTTAAGCTCATAGTTCTCTATTTGGAATTCATGTGGGTTGCATTAAAATGTATAGAGAGATTTGGGAGTATTACTAGTGGGATGGAATTAAGAGAGATATTTTTTAATTTTCCAAGAAGTGTTTGACACCATCTATTTGGGATGGAATGAAGAGAGATATTTCTCTTGATTATCTTTCTAATGAGGAACAACCATTTCAGCTTCTTGACTGCAGAGAAAAAGTGTTTGAGAATTAGATGATTCATCTCGTTAAAATTTAATGGGAAACCCATTTGGTTGAAGGGGAAACATGGGAATATAAATATTCTATGAGGACAAAATATCTCCACTAACTTGATAAGTGAATAAAATTACAAGAACATAATTTCCAAAGGGGGAAAGGATGTAACATCTTATCTAATGATAGAATAAGTATTTTTTATATTAATTAATATTTATGAGTAAAATAGTAAATTTAACTTAAAGGGGATGCTATGTATGATAGTCTACCAGACACACAACAATGAGTTTCTTCAAAATCTTACATCGAACACGACACTGAGTTATACCAAAAAATATATTGTTAATAATATTATTTTAAGTGGTGGTTATTGCGTAGAAGTTGTGTCAACCAGAATGAATAATACTACATATATTATGTTTAATAATTATTATTTTTTTTACATTCATTCAATAAGTTTTATTGTCTTAAAATAAGAATAAATCCAATCATAAGCATAAAAAAATCTATATTTTAAATAGATAGGTTTACCAACTTTTAAAGGAAAACCCATTTTAAATATAATTGTTGAAACCATTATAAATTTTATATGAATGAATAAACATTATTTTTGAAATTTAGATATCAAAAATTACTTTGGCTGTATTTTTTATATTTTTATGAGAACTTTCACATTTTGATGCATAGTGAATAATACTAAATTTTAGTTCCAAACCGTATTTTCATCTAATATATTTTTATAGTTAAAATACATTTTTATTTGGTTCTAAAGTATAATAAGATATTTTTTATCTTTGAAACTAATTATGGTAATTGGAAACAATTTCACATTTAATTTAGATAAACAAACATAGCAAACTTTTGAACATTTGTTCTTTAAAAACCTGCTTGGTCATTTCATTTGGGGAGTAAATTTTAATTAATTTATGAAGAATCTATGATTTTAATTTGAGAAAAATAGATTACATATTTATAATAATAAAAATTTATAATTTTCTGATAAGGTAAACTTAGTTTTTGAGGAAAAATATTTTTACAAGTAAATAAAATTAATTATAATGAATAAAAGGAAAATTAGCTTAATTGGGGGACTAAAAATTAATCTTAATATCCAAAATGCCATAGAAACTTGTTGAAAATCTGTTTTATGTTCATATGCCTACCCTATATTTGATTTTATTTAATTTTGATTATTATTGACAGTAGTTGTAATAGGGAAAACGAAGGTGGAATTCCATTTTTAAAAATTTACAAGAATGCCACTCCTCCTCCACTGTAAAAAGGTACTCAAGATTCCCATTTCATAACAACTATCAAGCCTCTCTATATCGACCATGATCTAACCAAATAGCTTCTTTGAATACCTCCCCTAAACCAAGAATCCTCACCTTGGGAATAAATCTGTCCAATGAATCTCTTTGGTGAAAACCAAAAGGAGTTACCTGAATAAGAGGTAACATCCTTCCTTAAGATCTTTAGTTTTATTTCCTTCTCCACTATTTTAATTCTTCTAATTCAATGGTTATATAAAAAACTAATATCCTCAATATACTGAGATTATTTTTTGTTAAGGGTTCGACCTTCACTTACATACACTGTAATCTAATGTTTAAAGAACTAACTATTTATGTGTACGTTGAACTACCGCGTCACGAAATGAGGATTGTTTTTCTTTCCTTTAACACCTTTAATGGTAAGAACATTAATGGAAACACTATTTATATATTATATATATGATATTTATAATGTATTTATTATTTTATAATTTTTATATTACACATAGTATCATGAACTATCCTAGTTAACCAAATAACTGAGCTGGACCTGACATAGCTCGAAGGGAATTCTCAATCCCCTTGAGTTGGAAACTAGCACCTGGAATCATAAAAAATGATGTGGAAATTATTTTTCCACAAACAATGAGAAAGTAAAAGAAACAAGAGAACATTTATTTTAAAATAAACTCTACTGGGAGTAATGTACTAGGATACAAACATGTATAATGACCCATATACTACAACCATGTACCAGAAAACAAGACAACTGCCCAAGGTACCTAAGGATAAAAATCGCAAAGTCCAAAGATCTACAGATTAAACCACATCAAATAGGTCATTTCCCATACTTTATCCTTAAATAAAATAGTCTATAAACACCTGAATGCACATGTAGGGTGTGAGTCGAAGCCTAGTATGATTTTAACCAAAGGATCCATAACGAGACACCGATATCAAATTAAGCATGAATATTCTTTATATTATTAAATAAAAAGGTTTGGGATTTCAGAAGAATATTTAAACAAATCATGATTTACATTTCAATTCACGGAAATAATCTATCAATTCATGATTCACATTTAAAGTGATGGAAATAATTCTTCAAACACTATAATTTACTTTTAAACTATAGATGCATTACATAAATGGAACATTTCCAAAAAAATAGATTAAATAAACGCTTTTATATAAAATAGTATATAAAAATTCAAAATTCATGTAAAATATTTTACAAAAAAGGAATAAATACATTTGAAAATACAAATAAGTGAGAAACATGGCAATTTTCCAAATAGGTATGATAGTTACAGGCGATAGGGCCATGCCACTTTGAAATGGAAAATATTTACATATGCCCCATTGGGCCTAACAATATAGAGGACTCATCACCATCACCTATGGTATGTGATGAGCTGATATGAAGTTTTAGAATGGTGTATGTCATGAAGTTCCATCCAAAATAACTCAAAAACTACCTAAGGATATCACATTCTATAGTATAAAACAATGATGGAAAATTTATTTCAACACTTCTTAAAACAAAATTAATCCCATTCTCTATTTCAAATATACCAATTTTCTATTAAAAACCCATAACAAGATTTTGATAAAAAAATTATTTTCACAAAGATGAAGAGCTAAGGTTTACATCAAACCATTTTAAATCCATTTTTCACAAATAAGTATTTGAAACCAAATCATGAAATTTTACAATCCATTTCACAATTTAATTGAAAACTTTAAATTTCAAAAAAATTACAAAAAATTCATCACAAAAACCCAATTCAATGGAATCGGGGTTTTTCAAAAAATTTCATCCAAGCCATTTCCACAATTAAATTCAATTGTTTTGTTAAATAAATTTCTAGAAAATCCAAAATTAAAATTAAAAAATTAAAATTTTATAGATTTCCATAAACAAATTCCAATTCAATAGAATTGTGGGTTTTACAATTTAATTCCAAAAATCCATTTTTCTTAAAAATTACAATTCAATGGAAATGGATTTTCACAAAAAAATTAAAATTGATTTATTCAAAACCGAGAAATTCCATTTAATTTAAAAAGTTCAAATTAAACTACAACAATTTAGGGTTAATGAAAATAGGGAATCATAATGGAACCACCTACTTGTGAGTCACTATATCTTCATGCATTAAACAATAAATCAGGATTTGATGAGGAAGAACGAGAAAAATAAAAATAGGAATCAAACCTGGGTTTATGTTCCCCAAACAGAGGCTATTATTCCATAAATAAATATAGGGATCCACGGACCCCATGATAGAAGAAAAGAGGTCATGAGAGAATAAAAACATGATGAAGAAACTAACCATGAGAAGATATAAGGGAATTACTTAATATTCAAATCACTTCCAGGAGGGATATAAGCGGTCAAGAATCCTTCTTTAGAGATCTAATGATGGTAGAAACCGATATTAGGATTTACCAGTCTGTAGGGGGCCTATGGGGGGAGGGGTTGAAAAATTGTAATAAAATTTAGGATAACTTAAAATCACATTGGCATGGTTTACTGGGAAAAGGTGACCAGTTTAAACACACTGGTCACAAACCATGCACCTATTATAAATGGGACATATGGTTTATATTGAGAGTATTCATGAATTAAGTAACTTAGTTCCAACCGTGAGAAATCACACAACCTTGGGTTGCATGGTTTTCACTGAAAGGGGGCATGGTTTGGGAAAACCGTGCACCGACTGTTCACTAGCCCATAATTTTCCAAAATTTCCAAAATTTCACCCCAAGAAAACCCAAATGAAACCAATCCCACAATTAGTAAAAATATGGGATTTATGAATACATAAAAAATAGTAATAGGATGTTACAACCTCTACTCTATATAAAATTTCTTATACCCACAAAGCCTCTGTAAAAGCTTCCATACCAAAAAAGACGAGGCCCATGGTTTGTCCGCAGTTCCTCCCACTCCAACATCTCATGAGAATCAGATCCATGCTGCCATAGAACAGAAAAAAGGTATAATCTTCCCATGAAGTACCTTTGTTTTAGAATAAACATTCTCTACTGGCCATTTAGTCATGGATAAATCTGGTTCAACTTCAAGATCACACCATCTCAGAACGTGAGACTGATCAGACAGAAACATTCATCACAGAGATACATGAAACACATTATGTATCAATGACAGTTGTGGTGGATTTAATAAATGGTATAATTCCTTCCCCAACTAATAAGAAACCATGAATGTTACCAGAAAATGAGGAGAATGTTTCCTTTTCTGCCCATTCAATAGATAGCCCAATAGGGGTGAAAATTTCAAGAACACCTAGTAACCAACTGTAAACTCCAATAGCTTGTGACAACAATACACATAAGACTTATATCATCTCTATTAAGTCAAAATTCGTTCTTGAATCAACTGAATATTTTCTATTATCTATTGCAACAAACTTGTTCTAACCAAGGAACTTTCACCAATCTATTACTAACACAACAGATATTTATAAAGACGACCATACAAGGCGTAAAAAGGACCCATCTAGATTTCGGACACATAAATATTATTATAAGAAAACTCAACCGGCCCCAAATGATCATTCCAAGGCCCAATAATGTAAATAACACAATAGAAAAGAATATCCTCAAGAATCCTTATATCTCTTCTTGTTTGGTCATCCGAATGATGATGGTATGTCATTCTCAAATAGATGTGTGATCCTTGTGCCTGTTGGAGGACACTCCAAAAACAAGAAGTGAACCAAGGATACCTATTAGTGTGAAAACAAATAACCTATTTCACATAGATATTTCCTAAACCCCCAACCTTGTCTATATCATGAATTTGTAAAAATTGGTCTAATTTCATCATCCAATCGATCACAACCCATATGAAATTTTTCTTCATCTTGGTACGAGGAAACCCAACCAAAAATTACATTGATATATCATTTCACTTCCAAGTAGGGAATAATAGTGGATGAATAAAATCTGATGATTTCTGATGCCCGACCATAACATGATGGAACATATAGAGATGAGAGGAAAAATCATCATCTACCCATCTCATACCTGGCCACCAAAACTGTAGCAACATTTCATAGAACATATCCATAGTTCATGGGTGCACTTACCATTGGAAACAATGGAAATCACCCTTCACGTATTTAATTACTAAAGATGGTACCACGAAATGAATCTTAAATCATAGAATTCCCTATATGGATAACTACTAATAAAGAATGGACTCCCCACTATTTAGAGAGTCTCTAATTCTATGGAACTCATCATCATGATGTCGATTATGAAGAATCAATTCAAGAAGGGAATATGTCAAATAAAAAATAGAAAAGGATACCTCGACCCCTTTCTTCTGAACTCCAATATGTAGTTGTAAAAATAGATCCATCAAATTCCACTCTTCTGAAGATTCTTTCACAGCCTAAGTTAGATGTTTCTCTCTCAAAGAATTTGTAATGACATTCTCTTTCCATGGGGTATAGGCAAGGTTCAAATTGTATGATTTTAGGTATTCCACGGAAGACCTCTTGTGAATATTCAAATATTTTTGAGAGAATATATACCTCTTGATCTTATAGTATTAATACATAGTCAACCTTTACCTATAATGGTAATTAAACCAAATATTAAGGGAATTCCCCAAAAATAATAGTTCAAGGTCATAGGTCAGATAATGATTCCTGTGTTGCCTATGATGACAAGATCTACAAGAAATTAAATGATCACCTTTCATAATAACAGAACCCAAGACTGGACCTAGTGAATCATAGAATTCCACATAGCCCTACATGGCCTTTGGAAGTGTCAACAATACAAATGTAGTCAACATGTGATTTAGTTCAACAAAATTACTTTGAAATTTATCTATCCATGAAAACGTTTCTCCCTTATGAGTTAGGGAACTCATTAGAGAATTAAACTTTGAGAAGTCCTTAACGAACCGTCAATACTATCCAACTATAACCAAGAATCTCCAAATCATGAAAACATTCATTGGTTTTCCCATGTCCTAAAATCTTTCACCTTCTCAGAGTCAACTGAAATAACATTTTCTTACACCACATGTTCCAAGAATTTCACTTCTTGAATGCTGGAATCACACTTTGAAATATTGGAATAAATTCAGTGATTTCCCAGAAAATATAGAACTGTTCTCAGATGATGCTTATGCTCCTCCTCAGAAATAGAGTAAACATGGATGTTATCTATAAATAATACCGAAAAATTATTCCGATACTACTAGAAAAGACTATTTATTAACTCCATAAATACTACAGGAGAATTAATTATTAAAAAAGTAATAAAAATCTACTCATAATGACCATACCTGATCTGAAAGGTGGTTCTCAAAATGTAATATTCCTTTATCCTTAATTTATTATAACCAAAGAAAGGATCAATCTTTGAGAAAAACTTTTCCCCTTTAATGTGACCAATAAAATCATCAATCTGTGAAAAATTATAATTTTTATTTATCGTTAATCGATCAAGCTTTTGGAAATCAACACATATATGAAGTGAACCATGATATTTCTTAGAAAAGAGAATCGACATCACCCATGGTGACACACTCATCCCTATGAAGACTTTCCCAAGAATATCATACATATAGGATTTCATCTCTTTCAGTTTAACTGGTGTCATGTGGTATGAGGGATTTGAAATTAGTTGAGTACCATACATCAAGTCAGTGGAAAAATCAACCCCCCTTATTTATGGGAAATCATATAACTGATAAAGAAACATGTTAGGAAAATCAATGATAACTGGAAGGAGATCACCACTAAAATATTCCTGATATAGACCAAAAGAAGACAATAATATTACTTCCCATAACTCTGGATATGAATATCCATCTCTGATATACCTTGGGTCCAATTCTCCGTGAAAGACAAGGCACACACCACTTGTTATAGTAAATGAGAACCGTTGAAGATAAAAAATAATATGTGGTTTATTTGAAATGATCCAATCCATCTTGAATATGATTTCCAGAGGTTTCATGTCAAGAACTATAAAAATCCATGAAATCTTGACATCTGGTAGAGAGAAGAAACACGTGGGACTTCAAAGGCCCATTGTACCAAGGGTTGTAGTAATATATATTACACAAGATAAAAGATCCTTAGGAAGATTACATAGATTAACAATAAATGTTGAAATAAATGAATGAGATGAAACTGTATTATATAGAGTAGTCACTAACAATGAAGTTATGGTAGTGGTACCTCTCACGGTCACTGGAACTGTATCCACTTCCTCTAAAGACTCTTCCACTTCACTAAATAGCTTCATTTCATATGCCTATGGATTAACACCTTTTATATGTGACTCATCTATTTCCCCATAGTTTTAGGAGGAGATGATGATACTGTTCCACTACGCGAACTGGAATAAATATGGAAGAATTACTACATGTGATCCAATCATCCATAGGATCCATAGTTCTTGGGCCCCTCAGTGCAAACCCTCTTTTAATGTACTAGATTTCCACATTGGTAGAAAATGAAAGGACCTTTTCCTGGTATTGAAATAGGTGTATAATGATCCTCATGATGAGAAATACTATGAGAATAATCACACTTCCGCTTTCCCGTGAGGGAAATTATGTTTCCACTATGAGAGAAAAAAACCCCAAATAACCAAGACTTACTGGCCACGTCCATTTCAACTGGAAGTGCACTATCCATCACATCAGAATAATAAGTTATCTTTATCAAGAAAAACTAATAATGAATATTAAGAAAAAGTACCAACCTAACCATTGAGCCGTAATATTCTCATTTGACACAATCTCAGGTGTGAAATACACAAGATTAGAAAAACAGTTCGCATACAATCTCACGATCATGTTAACCTTTTCCAGTTTGCAAAAATCCATAACCTTGGTCAACAACATCGAATTTGGATAGAATTGGTCTATGAAAATAACTTTAATTTCATTCCACTCAAATACCTCATGCTTCATTACCATCACCATAGTGTCCCAACATCTCCCACTCAGTCCTTCTAATACTGAGTTTTCACACCTCACATTGATCTCATCGGGTGTGTCCAAGAACTCAAACAAGCGCTCTATCATGCTCAACCATTCCTCATGATCTTGAAAAACATTTGATCCTTTGAAAGATGATGGATTATGGAAGATTAACACTTGAGAAAAAATCTTGAGAACTTCAAGATATGGTTCTATAAATGGATCCCGAACAAGAATTTCAGGTTGTTCCTATCCCAGAGCTTGGACAGTGCACACAATCACATATACCAAATTAGGATCTACAATATTATTGTCTCACTAATGTTCAGTATAAGATTATTATATGATTTTATTCACGCATATTTTCAAAGGAATGATGCTAAAAAACATCACTAGATAATAAAGAAGAAATTAGGTTACAAAAAAATGGTGAAACAAGGGAAATTAATACATATAGATTGAATAAGAAATATTGGGATTTAACTCAATCCAAATAAAAATAGGAAAAGTACTAGAACTAATACAAAAGATGTATTTCGCTAACAACCCCTAGTGAATTGAGGTTCATTATGGTGAGAGGTATTCAGGCACTCCATAAAAATTATCTCCTAATTCATAATAAGATTTCACCATGTATACTTACATCAAGACAAGAAGCATAACTTGGATCTATGATACCAGTTTATCATGAACCAACCCGGGTACCCTGGTAACTCAATAATCGAGATGATCCAGACATAGCCCGAAGGGTGTTCCTAATCCCCATAAGTTTAAAAATCTCACCTAGAGTGATACAAAATGAACAAGGAATAAATTTTCCACATGCATTACAAAACTAAAAGAAACAAGAAAATATGCATATCAAAAGAAACTACACTAGGAGTATTTTAATATAAATAAAATAGGTATAACTACCCCGGTACTACAACTAAGTACCATAAAACAAGAAAACATCCCACAGTCCCTAAGGACGCAACTCACCAAGTAAATGGATCAATAACTTAACCACCTCCAAGTGATACATTTCCCTTTCTTGACTATGGAAGAAGATAATCTACAATCATTAGAAGAAACAAACATGGTGTGAGCCAAATCCAGATAGTATTTTACCCAAAGTTTAACTAAATGTATTCAAATATAAAACTAAAAATGAATGTTCTTTAAATTTTTAAATAAGTTGGTTGGGAATTTCAAAATCATATTTAAATAAATCGTGATTTAGATTTCAGAAGATAGAAATACTTGAGCAATTTGTGCTTCACATTTCAAATGATGGAATTTACCTTCAAAAGAATTGTTCTCTAGAAAAATGGATCTTTTTAAAAAAATGTTCTAAATAAACACTTTTATATAAAAAAGTTCATATAAATTCACAAGACATGTAAAATAGTTTAATATAAAGTCATATATATATTTGAAAATACAAAAAAGCAAGAAACATTGTCATTTTCTAAATAGGTATGATAGTTCCATACTATAGGGGCATTAAACTATGAAATGAAAAATATCTACATATGATCCTTTGTGTATAAGGCCAAAGAGGGCTCATAACCATCGCCTAAGGGATGCGATGTGCTGATACAAAGTTATATAATGTTGTAAGTTGTGATGTGCTTCTAAAAATAACTCACTAAGTGCCTAAAGATTTCATGTTCTCAAGTACAAAACAATTATAGAAATTTTATTTTAATAATCCTTAAAATATCATCTTTCCCATTCTCCATTTAAAATATTCAAAATTTCCTCGTAAATCACATAATGGGTTTGTAATAAAAAAATTCATTTTCACAAATAAGAACCCCTAAGGTTTCCATCAAACCATTTTTAGTACATTAATCACAAATAGGGATTTGCAATAAATTCATGGGATTTCAAAATAGATATCTCAACTAAATTCAACAATTTAATTTGCAAACAAATTCCATCAATTTCATCACAAAATCCCTAATTAAATGGAATGGGGGTTTTCACAATATTCCCTCAAACAATTTCCATAACTAAATTAAAAAATTTAAATAAATTAATTACTATAAAAAAATTAGACAATTTAATTTTTAAAAATTTCTATAAACACACCCCAATTCAACGGGATTGGGGGTTTTCCAATTTCGTGCCAAAAAGCCATTTTCATAAAAACCCCAATTCAATGGAATTACATTATTCCAAAAACCAGATTGAAATACATTTAATAAAAAACCTATAAATTTTATTTTATTCAAACTATTAAAATTAACCAAATCATTTTAAGGTTAATATAAATTAGGCATCGTAAGAGAACCACTTATATTAGAGTCGCTAGATCTCAAAGTGTCATCCCCTAAATTTGGATTTGATGAGGGTGAATGACAAAAGTTGAAATTGGAATAAGAACTATGTTTAAGATCCCAAAACATAGTGTATTAGATCAATAAATAAATATAGGGATCCGTGGAACCCTCCAGAGAAGAATAGAGATCACGGGTGAACAAGAATGGGATGAGGAAACTTACGATGAGAAGATCAAAGGGTGTTCCATAAGATTTTAATTGCTTCAGGGTGGTATATTAGGGGATATGAATCCTTCTTGGGAGCTCTAAGGATTTTAGAAACAGATCTAAGGTTGTACTGGTATATTAGGGGCCTGAAAAGGGGGTTTATTAATTTTTTTTTAAAAAAGTAGATCACTTAAAATCTCATCTGCACGGTTTCATGGGAAAAGAAGAAAGGTTTAGACAAACTATGCACCAATTATAAATGGTAAGGATAGTTTCCACTAATAGGGTTGATGGTTTGACTAACATGTGAAAAACATGTGAAATCCTACTACCTTGGGTTGCATGGTTTTCTCTGAAAGAGCACACGGTATGGGAAAACTGTGAACCAACCATGTACTCACACAAAATTTTCCAAAAAATAAACAATTTCACCCAAAGATTCCCCAAATGAAAAAAACCAAATATTTGTAAAATTAGTGGTTTATTAATAACTAAAAACCATTAAAAATAGGTTACTAACACCATTTTTCTTTCAGTTTTTTGTAAATATGATAACATCGTTTGGGGAAGTGCGGACTACCGCCGCCTCAAAGCGATATGATATTTTCACAAAATACATGGAATCTATTAAGTATGGGATTAATTAAACATATGTGACAATGATAAAATCCATATGATATTTATGAAAAAATTACCTTTCTATAAACAAAATATTTTATTTTCTTTACAACCTTTTCACACATTGAAAAGTGATAACGTTGTTCATGGATGTGTGGACTACTGCCTCCTTGAAGAGATGTGATTAATTTTACATAATAAGAATTTTATATTTAATAATATATGATTTAATAATATGGTATTTATTATATAATATCATTCTTTAAATATAAGTGGTATTTACCTTCTTTCTATAGCAACCATTGAAAAATGATAATGTTACTCTTGCGTACGTATGGCCTACTGTCGACATGATTGCAACATTGGTTCATTATACATAACCATATTTCATGATTGGATTTAAAAGTATAATTAATGTATAAATAAGATAATTATTTTATTATTATTATAATGAATATGTTTTTATAATGAACTCCTTTACCATAGGCATATAACGTTAGTAGTTTAGATACATAAACTTAATATGGTCAAAACCACTGATGTAAACTAAATTAATTAATTATTTAGAGACAAGATTGTAATAGTGGAAATAAAATCAATAATAAAATTTAAAAACCCTCTCATGCAAGTATATAATTAATATATTTTTATTATTTAGGAAGATAAAGACCCATGTGACAAGTTAGACTCAAGGTAAGGGATTTGGTCTGAATCTCATTTCTATAAGACATTTCTTAATGATATGCACTTTTATTCATTTATAAGTTGTATATACAGCCTATTTGAAATTATATATCCATATTTTTTCAATTATCAAGTTATTTAATTATTTTTAAATGGTTCTTATAATTTAAATATTCAAAGTGGTATATAATGATTTGAATGATTAACGATCTAATCTTTTCCATTCAAATTGCTTGATATTATTTTACATATTTTTTATATAGATATAAAAGGATTATAAATGAAATTTTATTTCTATTTTGATTACCATTTAAATGTTTTCAAGAAATATTCTTTTTAAGTATTTTATATAGAACTGTTTGACAAACAAAAAAAAGAAATGTTCTATTCTTAACATACACAGTGATAATGAAGTTTCCACTACGATGACCATTATTTTAATTTTATCTACATTTACAAGATTTCATGATTATTTAAATGAAAAAACATCTATATTTTTCTATTTTGGTATTAAAAATCGATTTTCAAACTAAAGGTGTATTTGTTGTTGAGAAAAGTATTTTTGAAAGAAAATAGTATTTTAATATCTAAATGTGTTTTCATATGTGTTTAAAAGATTTTCTAAACTATTTAATGTTTTATATAATGTTTTGGTTCCTGGAAATTATAAATGATGCATGTTCCCAGATAACACTAGGTGATCTGTTATAGATTAAATGATTAGTGTGCCCGAATAGTGCTCCAATGCATCGGGTAATGGCTATATTCTATGGATAATTATATTAGAAGTTGGTTATAGGGTTATTACAATATGTATGGGTTCTATAACGATTCAATGTGATGATTTCAAAAGGTACCTACATGAATTTTCAATATTGATATTGAGTTTTTATGGGAATCATTTTCTTTAAAAGGTAAAATAAATGGTACTTTTTAAATAATGATATATTTTTTGTAAAATATTAAGTATTCAAGAAATATTTTTTCATGAGTATTAATGTTTATCAATGGAATAATTGTTTCCTTATTTTTATATCCCAATATGAGTGTTTTAAACTCATCTAATTTTTTAAAGTTTTTTCACAAGACATGATAGTGATTCAGGTATTGGAAGAATTCATGTTCAAATTCATGAAGAGTCTTCTTAAAAGAGACCATTAATTATTTTAAAAGGTTTAGATTATGAAGAAAATGAATAATATTCATAAGTTTCAACTTTTTATTTTTGTAGTTTTATTAGGTATAAGATATGACCTAATTATCAATATCTATAAACTTAAAAATATACTAAATGTGAAAAAAGTAATTTTTTTACTTAACTCGAGATTTTGTAATGTGTAAGGCTGAGGTCTTATATGGTGAGTATAGAAATCATTAGGATTTCCCCAATGACTTCCCAATTCATGCCACCAGTGTAGAACATGGTATAAAATTTATATAAACCAATTTATATGAAACAAGTTAAAACATTTTATCTCAAAAACCAAAGCCATTTCCAAGAAAAATAGTTTTCCATTGATGGAAACCAAAAAATCCATTCAACCATTTTTCAAATAAAATTGGAATAACCCAATCCAATCCACACAACTACACACACATGTACACACTCAATATTGGTATTAACATTGATGGTGGAACTTCATGTAATTATGCCACACCTTTAATGGTGGAACTTCATTACCATTTCCCTTCCCATTAAACTCACGCCCAAACATAATTCCAAAAACCATGCCAAAAAAATTGTTAAAAACCATTTCAATAAAAAATAATAATTTTTTTAAAACACTTTCCAACCAATTTTCTATTCATCAAAACCGAACTAACATTTTTAAATATTCGTTTCAAAATTAACTTAACTACTTCACTTTCAAAACATCCAATTCATACAATCCCCTAAACAATCACTAAAGAGTGTATCCAACAACATTTCACATCAATTTATCTATTTAAAATAATAAAATCAATAATTTTTCTATAAATACTTAATTTTATAAGAATGGGAGTTGAGGGTGAATCCATCTACCTCACCACATAGGATAAAATAAAGAATGGTCCCGGAACTCCCAAAAGTAGGCTTAGAAATTCCAAATCCCACTTTAGATCTTTATCCCTATGGTCAAAACAAAAATTTCACATCATTATTGGAATCATAAACCCTGGATATATCCCCAATGGATTAGATACACGAATCCAATTGAGGTAATAAGAAGAAAACTAAGTGAAACAACCATGAACGATCACATTCCAAGTAATACAGGCCTCCAATGCACCATGATTCACCAAAAAATAATTCCTGGATAAAATAGAAGGGTTTCTCTAGCCATTGAGAGAAGTTAAATTCGTTTTAGTGTCTTATTAAGTTAAAAATGATACCTTAAGGGTATAATTGGGATTATATCCTCAATTTAAGGAAGGTAACTTGTACGCCACATAGTAATTTCACACGGTTTAGAAAACCATGGGACAAACATGTGGGTGGTACTACCTTAATCCATCCCTCAAACAGTTGGATCACACAGTTATATAAACCATGCACCAACTGTACTTTTACCTATGTCTATAAGATGTATGGTTTCACTTGGGTAGCTACATGATTTTGAGAAACAACATGCCAACTGTGCGCCTTTCGAGTGATCTATATATTCCCTTGTATAGTTTTTGAAGGTGTTTCATGGTTTCAACTAATCATGATCAAACCATTTACCTCTAGAAAAGACCCCAAAATTATCAAAAATACTCTAAATATTCCCAAAATTAACCCAATAACTCTATGTACTTAAAATATATAAATTATAGGTTAATTACCTAAAACAAGGAGTCATTCAAGATGAATCAAGTTATAAACAATATTGTTTCTTATACGAATAAACCTTACGTTCCTTAATATGGTTCAATAGTGTTGGAATACTTCATGAGACAACAACCTCCATAAATAAATGGGGTTAATAATCCATTAGTAATTGAGTAATGGATCAAGACCTTGGAAAATATATTTTTCTCATTCAGAATTAATGGAGGAGAGAAAGTTATCATGGTAGTTGATCATCATAAGAGATACATTGATCAATGATGGTTACTAATCCATAGCACAAATCAGTTAGAGGAAATTAATAGTTTCTAGTGAAATAATTTCAAGGATACATTATTTGAAAAATAATTTATTCATGAGCAATGAGCTAATATGGAGATTAAATTCCTCAATATAAAGAAAAATGATGTATATAATGTCAATGAATATGAATTGATCTTTATAATGTTAGTAAATAATTATATATATTATGTATATATTAGAATAAGTAAGATTGATCACTATTGGATATATTAGAGCCTTCAAATAGAATTATTATCTTATAATTTTTTAGTAAATGAGGATATAGTATGATCTTCCATCAATATAGGGAAATAATTAAATATGTAATATATTTTAAAGTGAAAAATAAGAAAATAAGCAGGTGGATGAGAACTATTAAAAAAGAAATATAGTAAAGGAGAAGATGGGATGGGTGGAATATGAAACATTTAATAAATGTGGAAAGAAACAATATGAAATATTCTTGATGATAGTGGTATATTTATTCATGTGTGGAGAAAAATTCCATCAATCTCATTATTTCAAGGGAGAAAAAGAAGATACTAATGTCCAATGCTTTTACTGTAAGGTGATGAGGCACTATTTCAATGAATTGCCAAATCATCAAGGGAATTTTCCTTGTAATAGGACTAGGAATAAAGGCCAAGATTATAAAGTCAATAAAGATAAGGTTAAAGTTCCTAAATATATGGTGTCATGTACATTGGAAATAACCTTAAATTATTGTGAGTATTTTTTTATTCTAGATCTTCTCACTCTTTTATATCATACATGTTTGAAAATAAAATAAGATATTTTTCTAGAAACATAAGAAGGATGTTTTCAATAAAGTATCATAGTGGAAACATTATTAGAACAAGTATATTATATTCCAATAAAATTATGACATATAGGTATACCCTACTCGTAACCATGATTATTACACTTATGGTGAAATTTTATATAATCCTTATTATGTATTGAATTTCAAATAATAATGTGAAACATTATTATAGAGAGATTTATATTTTGATTTTTTATGGAGATATATAATCTATTTTCTTCAAATGGGATATTACATCATTTGAAACATTTATAGATCTACCTAAAATAGCTCTACAAAATAAAAATATTAGACTGAATGATTAGATACAACCTATTTATAGGAGATGAATTTTTAAAGAGGATATAACTATTTTTTTGGAATAAATTGATTAATTTCCTAAAGAACTACCTATACTTATAGAAATGTGTGATGTTGAGCTATCTACTGATCTAATACCTGATGAAATACCAAAATTTAAGAATCCCTTTAGGATAAATGGAATGAAATTAGGGGATCTTAAAAAAAATTCCAGATTTGTGTGATAATGGATTTATTTTTCCTAATGTTTCACTATGGAGATCCATAATACTTTAAGAAAGGTCTATAAGGATGGGAATAGATTATAAGGAAATAAATTCCATTACTATAATGAAAAAGTATATTTTTCCCCATACTGAAGAATTGTTTGATCAACATTAAGTAACTCAATATTTGTTAAAGATTGATCTTCATTATGGGTGTCATCAGCTACATATGTTGTAATATATTTAAAATAAGGAATTTCTATTACGTTCAAACATTATGAATTTATAGTAATTCAATTTGGATTGACTAATACTCTATTAGTTTTTACAGTTCTGATGAATACAATATTCAAGTAATATTTAATAAAATTTCATTATGGTATTTATTTAATAAATCTTAGTATAATTGAAAATACCTAATGACCATAAGATTCATTTGTGAAATTTTTAACACTCTTGAAGAAAAGGAGTTATATGAAAAATTTATAAAATAAAAATTATGGATTCAATAAGTTTCTTTTATTGGACATATTATCTTTAATGATGGAATATTATTTGATCCTTTAAAGAAAGTTTATAATGGAATGGAAAACACCAAAAAATATAACAGAGTTATATAGTTTCCTTAGATTAGTAGGCTAATATTGACGACTTTTTCTTAATATTTCTTGACTATCTTACCCATTATCCAGTTTGACATGTAAATGGGAAACATTCATATGGTTTGATAAATTTAATGAATGTTTTTAATAATTAAATAGCATATTGGTAAATGCACTGATATTTTAATTACCATCAGGAACAAATGAATTTTTGAAATATGGTGATGCATTAAAGAAGGGAATTTTATTTGTCCTTAGGAATAATGATAGAGTTTTTTCCTACACATCAATGATATTAAAGATTCACGAATGTAATTTTTTATCCCATGATATTGAGTTGGCATCTATAATCATTTCATTAAAGATAAGAAGGTACTACCTTTATGAAGAAATATGTGAAATACATATGGATCATAAATTTTTTAAATACATTATCTAATAGAAAGAGAATAACCCAAGGTAGAGGAGATAGATAGAACAAATCAAGGGGTGTGATTTATCTATACACTATCAAACTATAATGGAAAATAAGTTGGATTATTTTCTAGAATTAGTGATGATAGAGTTTATACTAAAATGATGATTTAAAAATATCATTTTTTCATGGTTTTATTAAATATAGATATTATAATTATTAATCAGTAGAAACAACACATCTATTACAAATGATTCCTAAAACATCATAACTAGATAAAAAAAATGTTTTCATCATGATGATGATATTATTCAAATGAAAATCAGTTTTTTGAATCAGGAAATGTTTGTAGACTTCACATACAAAGATAATATATTAATTTTTTGAAAGGGGTAATGTATTATATTCATACATAATCTAAAAATATCATTACTAGATGAAAATATTAGTTAAAATTAACCTATACACTATATTAGAACCAAAATTTATCTAGATTTGAAGGTAAAATGCCGGTTGAATAATATGAAAAGAGAAATTGTAGACTATGTATCTAGACTCTTGGTTTTATAATAGGTAAAGGATAAGAGGCAATATATTAAAGGATTAATGAAACCTATACCTATTATTGTGTGTAAATGGGATTATATTAATATGGAATTTTTCATTGTATTTTCAAAGACTCGTTGAATGAATGGTTACATATGGGTTATTATTCATCACCTTTAAAATTCCTCAAATTTCATCACTATAAGGGACCATTCACCTCTTTTGTGCCTCATATGGATCTATATTAATGAATTTTTGAGACTTCATATTAAACTTAATTGTAATTTATCTTACTATTATATGTGGTTTGCATCAAAATCCTAATAGAGTCGTTAGAAGGCACTTGAAATCGATCCATAATTGAACATCTCCTATCATCCTCAAATTAAAGGTAAATATGAAAGGATAAATAAAAAATCAGAAGATAGGTCAAGGCTATTCTCACATGACGTTCATGGTGTAACACTCCATGCTTCCATGGTATGCTTATCTTGGAATAATACAATAGCTTGCGCTGTACGCAACATTGAGTTCTAACACACCACGACTAATAAAACTAGCCGTTATGAATAGTAATAAACACATTTTAAAATTTTATAAATTTTATTTTAAAAAATGGACATAATTTTGGGATTTGGAATATCAAAATTATCTTAGGGTTAATTTTTGGTATTTTTATGATAACTTTCATATTTTTATGAATAGTGAAAAAAATAAATTTTAAATAAAAAAACTTTTTTATTCGAAATAATTTATAGTGTTAAATTATAAATTTGAGTTGTTTAAAAGTATAATTAGATTATATTTTTATCATTTAATATAGTATTTTTCACTAGAAGTAATTTTACTTTTAATATTACGTAAACATATGTCAAAATTTTGATAGTTTTTACTTCTTAAAAACTCATTTTTGGTTTCGACAACGAGAATTAATTTTAAATTAATTTATGAAAATTTTGTGTTTTGAATTTGGAAAAATGGATTTCATATTCATAATTAGGAGGTCCAAATTGTGTAAATAGGTAAATTTTATTTTTAGACATTACGAATAATTACCTCGGTAATATTTTATTTACCATGTTAAAGGGTAAATCCGGTAAATAAGGGTAAAAAATAAAATTATAATAATATTAAATTACCCTAAAACGAGTCCTAACCATATTGGTTGATACATGTATTACCATGTGAAACCTTAGGTCTATTTTGGGACCCCATAGATCCACTTATGGGTGATAATGACATTTTGTATTAAATAATCTAAAGTAAAGACAAAAATAACAAAAGAATGTGTCTTTTAGTAAACTAGTTTTTATATGAGGTTGTATAATTGATATATTCAACTATAAATAGTCAATATAAATCTAAAAGTATTTTATACATCATGATATTTAATTTATAAAATTTATACATAAAATAAATATATTTATATATGACTCAATAATGATGCAATATTATCATTATTAATGAAAGAATCAAATAAATGATATTATAAATAACAAAATAATTATAATTATAAGTTTTTGATGCCATACACAAATTTTATAGGTGAATATGACATGTTAGTATTTTTTCAAGGTATTGTTTCCAAAGTAATCAAGTCGTTATAACTTTCAGAAAAATAAAATACTAAATAATTTCAACATTGATAGAAATGAGTTTTTAAAACAAATACTCTATTGTTAAATGATATAATATTTTTAAAAATCTATGGTTCGGGAAAAACACTTATATAATAATATATATGTCATTAATTAACCACTTGGGGTTATCTTGGCAATTTATAGTATGTTTATTAACCATTTATTATAATAATACAAGAATAAGTGGTAAAAGTTAAACTATTTAGCTAAGAGTTAAATAAAAAAGATAAGGTAAATATGGTGACCTAAAACTGTTTAAAACCTATTGGTTGAGAGGTTTTCGACCCATACCCACATTATTCTTGAAATAAATCATTTTTGAGCCATTATAAACCGAATATTATTGTATAGTAAAATAATATTTCATGTTTTTTCTAATGTGACCCACACCTCTCTTATAAAAAGGTACTTCCCCTTCTCTCAAAATCACACCTCCGAAGCAATTTGGCTGATCCAAACCCTACTCAAATATACTTCCAACAACCCTCATATCGATATAGGGGCCTTACTTTGATCAGAAAGCCATCCTAAAGAGCCCTTTTGATCAAATCAAAAGGAAACACTCAATGAAGAGGAGGTTAACGTACCATCGACCAAGGAAAAGTACATGGTAAGGGTTAATTTCACAATCTCTATACTTATCCATTGTTGTATATACATAAGTATCTACTGGTACCTATTTATCATCCATATCCATGTTTCTTAAAAATGTATTTCAAAACATAGTTACTATTTACTAGACTATGGGTTATATTCATTTATACCCTTGTTTGACTTTTTATAAAATGGTTTGAAAAGAATCTATCTGCCACTTTCCAAACAAGGTATTTTATATCCTTTTTGAAAAATTACAGTAAAAATGTTTTCTTAACATATACGGAAGGTGTGGCTATTTTCAAATATTATAACACCTTTGAAGCTTCCCTTACAAGCTTATAAGAATATTTTCAAAATAAATATTTACTTTTATAATTATGTCACTTTTAACTAATTTCAAAATAGAAAGAGATTTTTCTATCAAATATATTTGATTTAATCTATGTCAACATCCTTTGATGGATTTTACACTTTTTAAAAGTTGATTTATTATGATATAATCTTTAATATTGTATTGAAGGTTTTTTGATATGTTTGACTGTGGATATGTTTTTTATACCATTCCTGGTTTATGGCTAAAGACATAAAATTTCGTATGTTAGTTTTAATACGAATATTTATGCTATGTTTCAACCTTATTATATGAGGAATTAATTGGACTTAGTAAGTGACGGGTGGAGCCCGATATAGCTCCTCGGTGCATCGGTAGGTCTCATGAGACAAACTAGTGTCTTGGCACGAGGCCTTGAAAAAATATTTTTTTTAGTTTTGGCATGAGGCCTTGACTACGTGGTTATGATGTCAGGAATTATGAATTCTATCATTATGGAATTAGTTATTGATATTACATGTGATTATTTTACTAGTATAATATCCATGTGAATAAGTAAATGGAATTATTTTATTTATCTCTTCTATATTATGATAAAGTTTACGATTAAAAGTCTTATGTTTTAGTCTTATACAATTTCTTAAAATGTTTATTCTTATTTCTGAAAGTTTTTTCTATACTGTTATCCTTACTAAGCACTTGAGCTCAGCCATTTATATGTTTTATTTTTTTCATGATGAAAGTAAGTATATTATGACTGACCAATAGAGATAGTCTAAGTGAGATGAATGTGTTAAAAGGATACACAATGTTGTTGTTTTTCATTTGATAATATATTGTAAAACTTAGGTTTGTATCTTGTAGTTCCAAGGCTACTAAACTTATCGGTCTTTCGGGATTTTATCCCTTGTGATCATACCAATGTATTGTAATAATGCAAAGAACCTGGGTAACTAGGGTCGGGGAATTACAGTTTGTATCAGAGGATGTTTAGTAAAAACCTTGGAAGCTAGATTTTGAAAAACTCTAATTAGAGAACATTACCCTAAGATAAACTTTGAGGATTTGTATAGACGAACTTCCTAAAATTTTAGTAATGTATATATTTTGTTTATTTTACAAGAATTACATCCCTGTCTTGTTACGAGCAGGTAGAGGCAGCTCTGGGACAGATTCACCTAGGAGTGAAAACTCCGACAAAGAGTTTCGGGCTTGACCTGAGGTATCCTGGTACACAAAAACATGCCTTGCTTCACTCTGGGGTACAACACTCCCAGAGGATATGCTTAAGATAAGTATCATTTTATTTATAAACCATTATGAATGATTTATGAGTATATACCTCCTCAAAGAATACATTTTGTATGATTATGGATTATATCCATCAACTGTTCAATTTATGTTAAGTGTTTTACAAGTTTGGAATTATGTACTGTGATTCATTAAATAATATAATGTATTCCATTGTTTAAAAATGTCGCTTAGTGAAAGTAATAGAAACCATATCAACTCATGTAATCCATGTAAGTATATTTCTCTCCAACTCAATATAATTATAGTGGATTTGGTAATGCAACTGGTGCTAAATATCTTATCACCATGATCGGACAACTCACTCTGTTTATGAATAATAACCTTACCTGTATATGGCACCTTGATCCACAATGAAGAAGATAAATGTTGGACTACTTCATGAGGAAACAACCACCAACATTAAATGGAAAAAAAAATCCAGTTGTATCTGATCAATGGATAATTTACTTAGAAAAAATATTTTATGCTTTGGGGAGTAGTGAAATGGGAAAAAGTTGTCATGGTAGTTTATCACCTCACAGAAGATGCAGATGAATCATGGTCATTAATTCAAAACAAAAAGGAGGATGAAGAAGTATCAAATATGTAATGGAGGGAGTTTAATGAGTTTTTCCTAGAAAAACAATTTCCTTATGTCCATCGAGTAGATATGAAAAGACAATTTCCGAGTCTGAGGAAAAAGGAGGATGAGAATGTCCCAAAGTATGGGGATAACAATACAAGGATATCAAGGCATGTAGTCGATAAAATACGTAACCCAAGGAGTAATATTGATTAATTATTTTATGGGTTAAAACCGTTTCTCCATCAAGAATTAGTCTCACAATCCTTTTCATCGTACAAAGATAATGTATCATGCGCTATCAAGAAAGAAAAGAAATTATCTAAGTCTTATGACCTTAAAGCAAATCAAGAGAATAAAATATTTGCTGAACACTTTGGAAATGGAAATAAGGGGAATAAGGGAAATGTTTAATTTCCATCTTATGGTAAATGTGGGATGAAGCACCCCGGTACTTTCCTGGAGGGAATAAGAGTCTGTTATAAGTGTAATGAAAAAGGCCACCAAGCTCATGATTGAAAGGGAAAGAAAGAGGTTGTCAATGTTGAATGCTACAATTGTAGAGAAATTTGGCATTATGAAAATGAATGTCCTAAGTTCCAAGGAAACATACCTCAAAAAATGACAATGTAGAAATGCCAAGCTTATGCGATCACTACTATTCTGGTTGAAGCTCTGAAAGATGTGGTGGTAGGTAATTTAATGGTTTCCTCACATTTATCCAATGCATTATTTTATTCTAGATCGTCGCATTGTTTCATATCTTCCTAGTTTTCTAAGAAAATTAGATATTTACATTTTGATTTAACAAGGAAGGTGTCTGTAAAAACTCCTAAGGGAAGTATCATTGCAATAATTTTTTCTGAATCAGTTCCCATTAGGGCATGTAAATGTGGTTTATTTGTTGATATCATTGTCATACCCATCATTTAATTTGATATAATCCTTGGTATGGATTGGATTTCGGGCCATGATGAGAAAATTTATTGTAAGAAGAAGGAGGTTAAAATTTTCTATGATGACAAGGAGTACCTTATCTTTAGAGAAGAAACATCACCACCCAATTAATATCTAGATCCACCCAATAGATCTACTAAATTCAATTATTGGGGAGGAAGAGAATGAAATAACTATGGGTGAAGAAAAGAATGTTCAAATAGTTTCTGTACCAATTGTGCACGAATATGTTGATGTGTTTCTAGAGGATTTACCTAGACATCCTCCAGAATGATAAATTGAGTTTTCCATTGATTAAATTCCTGGTTGAAGGACCATATCGAATAGCCCTTATAGAATGGCCACTGTGGAATTAGTGGAAAAAAAGAAAAAACTAGAGGAATTGAGTAACAAGGGATTTATTCACCCTAGTGTTTCCCCATGGGGAGCCCCAATTATTTTTGTTAAGAAGAAAGATGGATCTATGAGGTTGTGCATTGACTACATAGAGATCAATGCTATAAAAATAAAGAAAAAGTATCCCTTACCTAGGTTTGATGATTTATTCAGCCATCTTCAGGGAGAACCCCTATCGATTGTTTATGATTATGATGCCCGTTTTACTGCAAGATTCTAGAAAAGTGTTTAGAAGGCCTTGAATACTGATCTTCATTTCAGCACTGCCTACCACCATCAAACTGACGGATAATCAGAACGGACTATTAAAATCTTAAAAGACATGTTGAGATCTTGATCACTTGACTTTATGGTATGTTTGATCAATATTATACTGTGGTAAAATTCTCCTATAACAATAGTTTCCATTCAAGTATTCATATGGCACCATATGAAGCATTATACAGAAAGAGATGTCACACACCAACTTTTTGGGATGATGTTGTAAAAGAAAACTAATATGCCTAGAACTTTTTGAGGAAACAATAGAAAAAGATGAATTTTATCCAAACCCACATCAAAGTATCTCAATGTGGGAAAAAGAGCTATGTCGATAATTGAAGGAAAGATTTGGAGTTTCAAGTAGGAGATCATGTTCTATTGAGGGTGTATCCACGGAAGGGTGTTATATGATTTGGTAAGAAAGTAAAATTAAGTACTAGGTATATGATACCTTTCAAAATTCTAGAACGAATTGGAATTGTAGAATATCGTTTGGAAATGTCGCCAAGTATCTCCCCAAAGTTCATGATGTGTTCCAAGTATCATTGTTGAGAAAATATATGCCTGACCCAATGCATGTACTCACCAATGAAAAATAAAACTAGAAACTAATATGTCCTACTGTGAAGATCCTTTAAAGATTCTTGATACCATAGAAACGAAAATGAGAAACCGAATGACTTGTCTGGTGAATGTTCTATAGAGAAACTATAAGATCGAAGAAGCAACGTAAGAACATGAGGAACATATGGTGAAGAACCACCCGAATCTTTTTATGATGTAATATTCTTGAAATTTTGAGAAAGACATTATTTGAAGGAGAGAATAATGTTACACCCCAAGCTTCCACAGTATGCTTACCTTTGAATAATACAATAGCTTGAGATGTACACAATTTCGAGTTCTTTTACACCACGACTAATCCAACCAGCCGTTAAGAATACTAATACCATTTTTGAAATTTTATACATTTTATTTTTCAAAATGGACATAAAATTTGGATTTGGAATACCCAAATTATCTTCAGGGGAATTTTTTGTATTTTTCTGATAACATTCATATTTTGATGAATAGTGCAAAATACTAAATTTTAATTTAAAAAACATTTTTAATGGAAATAATTTATAGTGTTAAATTATAAATTTGAGTTTTTTAAAGTATAATTAGATTATATTTTTATCATTTAATATAATTTAGTTCATTTGAAGTAATTTTACATTTAAATATTACATAAACACATGTCAATCTTTTGATAGTTTTTACTTCTTAAAAACTCGCTTTTTGGTTTTGACAACAAGAATTAATTTTAAATTATTTCTTGAAACTTTTGTGTTTTCAATTTGGAAAAATGGATTTCATATTAGGAATTAGGAGGTCCGAATTTTTTAAATAGGAAAATTTTACTTTTATCCATTATAAATAATTACTTTGGTAAATATTTTATTTACAATGGTTAAAAGGTAAATCTGATAAATAAAGGTAATAAACAATATTATAATAATACTAAATTACCCTAACACATGTCTACCCCTATTGGATGATACATTTCTGACCATGGGCATCCTTGGGTTGGTTTTGGGACCCCATGGATCCACTTGGGAGTGATAATGACATTTTATATAAAATAATCAAAAGTAAAGACAAAAATAACAAAAACATATACCTTTAGTTAAATAATTTTTACATGAGGTTATAAAATTGATCTATTCAACTATAAATAGCCATTAGAAAGACTAAAATATTTCATACATCATGATTTTTTATTTATAATTTTTAGACATTAAATAAATATATTTATATATGACACATGAATGATGCAATATTTTCCTTATTAATGAAAGAATCAAATAAATAATATTATAAATATTAAAATAAATATAATTTCAAAGTTTTGATACAATCCATCAATTTTTTAGGTAAATATTATATGTTATCATTGATTTTGTAACTCCCCAAACTTCCATAGTACGTTTCCATGTGAATAATGCAATATCTTTCATTGTATAAAACTTTGAGATTCTAACACACCGCGACCAATCAATCTAGCCATTATGAATAGTAATTGTAACATCCCAGGTAAATAAAGAATACAAAATTTTCATATTTATTAATATTTGTGAATAAAATATTAATATTACTTTAAAGTAGATTCTATGTTCGATGTTGTACCCAAATACGCAACAACGAGTTTCTTTGAAATCTTACGTTGCACACTAATGATATAATAATATTATTTTAAATGGTAGTTAATGACTAGCCATTGTAATGGTGGGAATGAAAATAACTAACTCTAAAATGATTATATATGTTGTTAAATATTTATACACTTATCCAATAAATGTTAGAGGCTTAAGATGCGAATGACTCCAATTTAAGCCTAAATATTCTAATATTCTTTAAAGAGATGATTAACTGCCTTTTGACGGAGATCCATTTTTATATATACTTTTTGTCACAGTTATATGTTATATTTGAAAAAATAAAACCCTTTTTTAGAATCAAGACATCAAAATTTACTTTGGGTGAAATTTTGGCATTTTTCCGATAATGTTCATTTTTAAGGAATAATGAAAAATGCGGTATTTTAGTTCAAAACCGCCTTTTAATATAATTTATTTATATGGTTAGATTATAATTTAAATTTGGTTTAAATTTTAGTTAAAAAATAATTTTACCATTTAATACAATTGTGGTCATTGTAATTAATTTCACTTTGAAATTGGACATAAACAAGTGTCAATCTTTTGATAGATATTGTTTCTTAAAAACACGCTATTTGTTTTGACAGTAGGAATTAATTATATAATTAATTAATGCAAAATATATGTTATTAATTTGGTAAAATGGACATAATTTATTAATTCAGAATATCAAATATAACTTAGGGTGTATTTTTGGTATTTTTCTAAAAAACATAAATTTTTGATGAATAGTGAAACCACTAAGTGGTTGTTAAAAAACTGATTGTTCCTTTAAACGGAACATTACCGTTTCTGTGATTTGAATTTCAAAAATCCAACATACATGGTTGTCATTAGTATGAAATATATGGTTCAATAGGATGAAAATAATATTTTGTGAATAGAAGCTTTTGAGTTTTATTAATCGCGATTAGAGATAATTGGGGTAATTTAAGTTAATAATAATGTTATAATAATATGAAATTACTTTGACACATGTCCTAACACTATTTTATGAGTAATGGACGTCCATGAAAATACATGTATCAACTTGGGGACCCCATGTAGGCACTAGGGTAAGAGAATGTCATTAATAACTTTTTATTTAAAGTAAAAATAAAAGTGGCACAATGAAGTACTATTTTACTAAAACAATTATTACATGGGGTTATATAAGTTATCTTTATGACTATAAATATTAATTAGAATGATAAAATGATTTCATATATCATGGTATTTTTTTTAATTTTTATACATTAAATAATTAAATTTATTTATGACACCATGATGATGCAGTGTTTTCCTCATTAACGAATGATTTAAATAAAATGAAAAGATAAGGTAACATCTAGAACATACAATTGTCTAAAACATATTGGATCAGTGTATTTTGAACCCTTATCACTTTATACTCTAAATATATCATTGTGGGATATTTATAATCCGAAAATCATTTTATAATAAAGTAACATTTTATAACATTCCAAGAGTTCCCCTCCACCCTCTTATAAAAGGCCTCCACCTCTACCCCCTTACCCACACATCCCAAGCCTTTGGATCGACAAAATTCTACTCATATTATCTCTACATATCACTATTTTACTCCTATAAGCCTCAATCTTGGAACAAGTCTTCCCAAGGATTCCTTTGGCTCAAATCAAAAAGAGTTACCCACTTTAAAGGTAATGTCTTCTCTTATGTTCTCTTGTTTTATTTGGATTATTGAAACCCTTAAACTCTTTTTATTCCTCTCTTTTGTAACAACACCAGTATCTTAAATATACTAGGATGTTGTTATGAGAAGGATTCGAGATAAACGTACACACAGAACTTTCTAATGGTTAAAGAACATATCGTTTCCGTGGATGGAGAATTTCTGCCTCACGAAACAATGATTGTTCAAACTTCTCTTAAAACCTCTAATGGTGGCCATTATAATGACAAAATGTTTATATATGATATATATTATATTTATGTACTCTCTATGCTTCTGTATTTTATATTTAAAACATAACTTTATTCATTGCATGTTGTGCAAATGCGATAATTTCATTTCAGGAAGTGTGGACTACCGCCCCCTCAAGTGATGTGACTCGTTCATGAAATACATGGAAGGTATAAAGAATGAAATTAATTAAATTATGTGACATATATAAAATATATATAATAAGTTAATTATAATATATATATATATATCTCACTATTTTTAATTCCATTAACATGACAAAGAAATGAAAGTAGCATTAATGCGTACGTACGGCCTACCGTCTCCATGAACGGTGCATTTAATTTTAACCCCAAATGTTATGTAATAATAAAAGACAAATATATACTTTATATATATGATATTTAAATAATTAATACTATTCTGGATATGGTGTACTTATAACTACATGGATAATTCTTTTCAAACAAGTTCATTTTTGACTCATGTACCGAACATCGACAAAAACGTCTGATATGAACTCACAGAAATAACTAATTATTATAACATTATAATATGTGATATGAATTGAATAATTAACTTTAAATTAAGTACTTATGAAATTATAAATTGAACTATGTTTATTATTCTAGAATATAAAGAAACGAACAAGACAAGTCGAACTTGAGGTAAGGGATCCAACCTCACTCTTTCTTTTCAAGTACACTTTTTTATGTCATTTATTTTATGCTCCATGTTCTGATGTTGGAGGATGTTATTTTATATTAAAATTACTGTTATTTTTATTTTCATATGATGTGATACCCCCTCTTACTACCATCAATTTATTTTACAAACTTTTATGTGGCGCCGTTAGGCTGCCGAATTTTTGTAAGGGATCCTTTCACCTTTCTAATTTTCAAAGTTCTGTTTTCATGTCAAGTCTTTAAAGTTAATTTTTATTATGTTGGGGGTATGATATCTATATCCATAATACTGTACTTTTATGTTCATATTATGCGAGACCCTATTTGATCTCATCAATAAATTTTTGAATGTTTTGAGTGGCACCGTTAGGCTGCCGAATTTTCGTAAGGTATTTCTTATCTCACTTTTAATTCTGTGAGATTTTCATTGTTCGCCACTTATTTATTGAATGTGGTGTATTGTGTAAATCAATTTTATATATATTATCAGGAATTTATTTTTATTCATGGTATTATTTTATTCATTTTGTGGTTATTATTTTTTGGTCATACGACTCGATTGGTCACAATGATGTAAGGGGTTTTTTATCTCATTTTTTGTTCCCGTGAGATTCATGCTACATTTTCCACTATTTCCTTTTGTGTGGTGTATGTACTATCCATGATTGTATTATTTGTGTAATATAAATAAATTTATGGGTATATACATCTTAATTTTTTTACACTTCTTTCATGGGGCGTAGGTTTCTAAATTTACCAAAATCGGTAAGGGAACCTTTCACCCTCCACTTTTTTTTAAAAAAAAGACTTTTTTTTGTTATGTCTTTTAATTTACATATTATTATTTTGGGATATTTTATTATATATTTTTATTGCTATAAATTATATGTACAAGTGATGAGAAACTATTTTTATCTCTCATCAACTCATGTTCGGAATTTTAAAGTGACATCGTTAGGCTGTCAAATTTTTGTAAGGGAACTTATTAACCCAATTTCAATTATTTGGGTTAAACTTGTACTTATTGAATATGTCTTCCTATGAATATGTGTGAATGAACTATGATTTTTTTACACTTAATATCCACTTATATTGGGTGTATTTATATTTGTCACACATAATTATGTCATTGATTTATCCTTAATCTAGGGATACCGTCTTTGTAAGGGACATCGTCTCAATCTCCTTTCATTGAGGCATATTTTGTTCTCATACAAGACTTTTTTTATACGCTGTATAAACACCTTTGACATTTCATTTCATTCAAAGGGAATATTTTTCTACAAAGCATTTTACTAAATGACAAAAAGGAATGTTTCTTTTAACGTACTCAGTGACAAAAACCTTTTCCGCCGCCGCGAGTACTATTTGGTCTTTGGCTTCCTTAACAAGAATTAATGTTTTTAAAAGAAAATAAATACAATATAATCTTTTATGTATTTTTGGTATTGAAAAAGGTTTTGATAATGGATTTGTTATGTCGATATATTTAAGTGTTATATTGTGATTGAAATGTGGAAATGTTTTCCTTCCATTATATTTTTTTTATGACTTATGATTTTATAATGGTTCTTGGACATTTGACGGGTGGTTATGTGATAAACCATATGACAGGTGGTGCCGTGAATACCAGGACTGGTGGTTACGTTATAATCTCCAATGCATTGGGTATGTAAGTCGGCCGTTTGGCCATTCCATTTAGTGATATGTGTGGAAGTCGATAGTATGGTCATTCTATTTAAGTTTTTTTATGTCCCAAGTTACCTTATATGTTACATGTTTTTATATGGGTTTTATGGTAATCCGTTGTTTACAAAAGGGTAAGTAATGATATTTTATTCAGTGAAGAGTATTTTAATACATCATAAAGGTATAAAGTATTTATTATAATAAAATGTTCATGGTTTACTTTTTGTTTTGAAAAACTAGCAGTTTTCTTTCTTTGTGTATCCCTTACTGAGATTTTTATGCTCATCCAATGTTTTTGAAATGTTTTTCATAGGACATAAGGTGGAATAGGGTAAAGGATAGGATCAAGGAAAAGTCATGCTGTCTAGAACTTGGAATTGGACCTGAATGTTTTGTTCAAGAGTTTTTTATTTTGTGAAAAATTGAAACTGAGTAGATGTGCCTACTTTGTAATCTTTGAGATGTAGTATTTATGTACTAATTCTCTAAAACTCTAAACCGAAAAAGATTATCAATGCGAATTATTCATTTAATTCAATATTATGTAATGTTTTAAGGTCTGGTCCTTATAGTTGGTATCAAAGGTCGGCTTAGACAATTTTGGGGATTAGGGGTTTTCGTTAAACACCTGATTAGTCCCTATGTTTATTATTTTAGTTAAATCCTTGTTTTATAACTTTATCAGATCAAGGAAAGTTTGTTAAAAATGGAAGGAGGAGGATCTCAAACGATATTCTGTATCTCTTCCTGATGACATGCTTTCAATAATTATTGCAAAGTCATGTTCAGATGATTGTGAAACGTTTTCTATCATACAACTCACTTGAAAGCAGTTGTTTGAGATATAAACACCTCCACTATACCTAGATATCATCGTGGATCATGTGTTGTATTTAATCAAATCATATTTTTTCAATATTCCAATATTTTTAATAAAGTTAAATATTACCAAGGGTTTTTTAAATATTTTACCTTATCACAAGAATTTGAATCATATTATGATTTTGAAAAAGGCACTAAGGAAGGAGACCCTTGCACAACCTATTTATATTTTCTTTTACAATATAGTCTCTCTGCACATACCTATGGTTTTTTATAAGGACAATTTATTGAAAGATTCATCTAAAATGTGGTCCGACTGTTTTATAAAAATGAAGTTTTATCAGATGTTTTGAAATTATATGTCATACATGATTATTTTCCAAAACTGTTTTTCTGTGAACACCCATGTGACCCATGTTGTACAAGGTGTATTTGGATGAAGGAGGAAAATGATTTTGATGGATCTCTAAATCATTGTTGCAATGCATGGTCCTTCTGCCTACGTGAACAAGATGATGAAGAAACCTAATGGACACCATGATCAAGGTATAATGTTCTTCATTATGGGGATCATTTTATTCTATTATATGGTGGTGAAATAAAAAAAAGACAACATATATAAGAATTCAATAATTAAGATGTTGAGATCATAATGAATTAGGATGAAAATAATACGTATAAGGAAACCATTGAGGTTAAATTATGTTATGGTTATTTTTGAAGATTTTATCTATTTTTGGGGAATGTTTTAAGAATTATATAGTTTTAGAAAAAGGACGACACACAGGCCGTTTGACAACCCGTAACATTGGACGAAGCTGCAAGGATCAAACCCACAACCAAAGTCGACTAGGATTTATCGCCTACCACCGGAGTACATGAAGTCCCTAGTTATTTTGACTAATTAATTTCAGTTAGATTATTTTATGAATAATGAATAAGTTGATTTTGGGTTTTATATGGAAATGATTAACCTATCATGGAGGATATGAGATTAGGTTAATTACTTTTCAATATGAGACTTTAGAAGTAATTGATATTATTTGAAGATAAAAGTTAAGATTTATCTTGGAAGACTATGTGATTAAATCGTTCAGAGATTTGGGTTTCAATCATAGTTTTGATTACATTGAATAATTTTATGGATAGATGTTTATTGAATGGTCTTTGTTGAACTTTGGGTATGGTTTGAAAATTTTTGGAGATTAAGAGCAGTTTTTTTTGTAAATGATTATACTTTTTGGGGATTATCTGATCTTTTACTAACATTTTTGGTTTCGATTAAGGTCAAAAGACATGGGAAATATATAGTTCTCTTTTTTGTATCAGGTGATTATATATAAGTTGATTATAGCACTTTTAATGTGAACAAGTCATCCTAAATACTCATCGTTTGGAGAAAATATGAGTTTGTGTTAGAAATCTAGTAAAATTTGAAAGTCTACATGAAAATTAAGTATGTTTACTTATGTTTTAGTTAAGATCATTAATAAATTCCTTAATAAAATGTAACATTAAACAAAAACGTTTTCTGTTAACTTTTCCTACTGGGAAATAAAATACCGTTTAACCCATCACAAGTTTGTGATTTTCTGGTGGTTAACTTTCTCCTAAACATGTTTTTTATCACTCTCCATCTGAACATGATGGTTTGTTTTTTCTTCCATATCCATGTTTTCAAACATGGAATCCTAGTATGGGTTAACTCGGGTGACCTTTGTACCACTCTTTCTTTATTTTAAATTGACAGTTTTATTGACTCTTTTTCTGATGTGGGGCTTTCAATGAAGTTTCCGAGCCCAATTTTAAAATTTCGAGGACGCAATTCCCAAAAGGGGGGAAGGATGTAGCATCCCAGGTAAATAAAGAATATGAAATTTTCATATTTATTAATATTTTTGAATAAAATATTAACATTACTTTAAAGGATATTCTATGTCTGATGGTGTACCTAATACGCAACAACGAGTTTTTTGAAATCTTACATTGCACACTAATGACATAATAATATTATTTTAAGTGGTAGTTCACACCTAGCCATTATAAAGGTGGGAATGAAAATAACTAACAAAAAAATTATTATATATGTTTGTTAAATATTTTTACATTTAACCAATAAATATTAGAGGCTTAAAATGTGAATAAATCCAATTTTAAGCATAAATATTCAAATATTCTTTAAAAGGTTGATTAACCACCATTTGATGGAAAAATCTTTTTAAATATACTTTTTGTAAATTTTATATGATATATTTGAAAAAATAAAATTCTTTTTTAGAATCAAGACAATGAAATTTATTTTGTGTAATAATTTGATATTTTTCCGATAAAGTTCATTTTTTAATGAATAGTTAAAAATGCGGTATTTTAATTCAAAAACACCTTTTAATATAATTTCTTTATATGGTTATATTATCATTTCAATTGGGTTTAATGTTTAATTAAAAAAATACTTTTAACATTTAATACAATGGTGGTCATTGAATTAATTTCACTTTGAAATTGGACATAAACAAGTGTCAATCTTTTGATAGATATTGTTTCTTAAAAACACGCTATTTGTTTTGACAGTGGGAATTAATTATAAAATTAGTTCATGAAACTTCTATGTTATAAATTTGGTAAAATGGAAATCATTTTTGAATTTGTAATATCAAATATAACTTAGGGTGAATTTTTGGTATTTTTTTGAAAAACTTCAATTTTTGAAGAATAGTGAAACCACTAAGTGGTAGTTAAAAAACTGATTGTTCCTTTAAACGGAAATTTACCGCTTCTGTGATTTGAATTTCAAAAATCCAACATACATGGTTTTCATTAATAAGTAAAATGTGGTTCAATAGAATGAAAATAATTTGTTGTGAATAGTAACTTTTGAGTTTTATTAACCGCGATTAGAGGTAATTAGGGTAATTTAAGGTAAAAGTAATGTTATAATAATATGAAATTACCTTGACACAAGTCCTAACCCTATTGGATGAGTAATGGCCGACCCATACAATCCATGGGTCAACTTGGGGACCCCATGGAGCCACTTGGGTAAGAGAATGACATTAATAACTTTTTATTTAAAGTAAAAATAAAAGTGGCACAAACAAGTATGGTTTTACTAAAACAATTATTACATGGAATTATATAATTTATATTTTTGACTATAAATATTAATTAGATTGATAAAAATATTTCCTACATCATGGTATTTTTTTTATTATTTTTAGACATTAAATAAATAAATCTATTTATGACACCATGATGATGCAGTTTTTACCTCATTATTGAACGATTTAAATTAAATGAACCAATAAGGTAAACTATGGAACACACACTTGTATAAAACCTATTTTATGGGCGGTTTTATAAACCTTATCACCTTATCCTCAAAATATACCATTTTGGGACCTTTAGAATCCGAAAATCATTTTATAATAGAGAATCATTTTATAACATTCCAAGAGTGCCCCTCCTCCCGCTTATAAAGGCCCCCAACTCTACCCCCATACCCACACCTCAGAAGCCTTTGGATCAACCCAAATCTGCTCATATTATCTCTAAACACCCCTCTATTACTTCTAGAAGCCTCACCTTGGGAAGAAGTCTTCCCAAGGAAGCCTTTGACTCAAATCAAAAAGAGTTATCCATTTTAAAGGTAATGCCTTCTCTTATGTTCTTTGGTTTTATTTTGCTTCTCCAACCCCTTAATCTCTTTTTATTCCACTATTTGGTATAAACAGAAGTATCTTCAATATAAAAATATGTTTTTATGAGAATTATTCAAGATAAACTTACACACACATCTGTCTAATTGTTAAATAACACACCGTTTCCGTGGATGGAGAATTTCTGCCACACGATACGATGATTTGTTCAAACTTCTCCAAACACCTCTCATGGTGGAAATTATGATGACACTACATTATATATGATATATATGATATTTATTTATTTTATATTCTTATTTATTTTATATTTAAAACATACATTTATGTATTGCATGTTGTGCAAATGCGATACTTTCATTTGAGGAAGTGTGGACTACCGCCCCTCAAGTGAAGTGACTCGTTCAGGAAATCCATGGAAGGTGTAAAGAATGAAATTAATGAACTTATGTGACATATATAACATATAAATTATAGTGGAATTATAATATATATATCACTTATTTAGTTTTAATTCCATTAACATGACAAAGAAATGAAAGTAGCATTCATGCGTACGTACGACCTACCGTCTCCATGAACAGAACATTTCATTTTTATCTCCAAATGTTATTGAATAGTATAAAACGAATATATACTGGATATATATGATATTTAAATCATTAATACTATTCTGGATATGATGTAATTATAACTCCATGGACAATTCTTTTCAAACAAGTTCATTTTTGACTCATGTACCGAACATCGACAAAAATGTCTGATATGAACTCACACAATTAACTAATTATTATAACATTATAATATGTGATATGAATTGAATAATAAACTTTAATCTAAGTCCTTATGAAATTATAAATTGAACTAAGTTTATTATTCTGGAATATAAATAAACGAACAAGAGAAGTTGGACTTGAGGTAAGGGATCCAACCTCACTCTTTCTTTTCAAGTACTCTCTTTTATGTCATTTTTTATGCTCCATGTTCTAATGTTGGAGGATGATATTTTATATTAAAATTACTTTAATTTTTATTTTAATATGATTTGAGACCCCCTCTTACTCCTATCAATTCATTTTATGAACTTTTAAGTGGTGCCGTTAGGCTGCCCAATGTTTGTAAGTAATCCTTTCACCCTTCTCATTTTCAATGTTCTATTTTCATGTCATCTCTTTCAAGCTAATTTTTCTTCTATTGGGTTATGATATCTATATAGAAAATACTGTCCTTTTATGTTAATATTATGTGAGACCCTATTTGATCTCATCAATCCATTTTTGGATGTTTTGAGTGGCGTCGTTAGGCTACCGAATTTTGGTAAGGGATTCATTATCACAATTTTAATTCCATGAGATTTTCATTTTTCACCACTTATTTATTGCATGTAGTGTGTTGTGTACTTCCATTTGATATATATTATCATTAATATATTTATATTCATTTAATTCATCTATTCATTTTTTGTTTATTATCTTTTGGTCATACGACTCGATTGATCACAATGAGGTAATGGGTTTTTTAATCTCACTTTTTGTTCCCGTGAGAATCATGCTACATTTTCCACTATTTACTTTTGTGTGGTATATTTAATTCCCATGATTGTATTATTTGTGTAATATAATTAAATTTATGGGTATTTACATATTCATTGATTCACCCTTCTTTCATGGGCTGTACGTTTCAAAAGTTAACCAAATCGGTAATGGAACATTTCCCCCTCTTCTTTTTTAAAAAGACTTATTTTTGTTATGTATTTTAATTTAAAAATTATTATTTTGGGATATGTTCTTCTATATCATTATTTCTGTAAATTTTATTTACAAGTAATGAGTTACCTTTTTTATCTCTCATCAACTCATTTTCATAATTTTGAAGTGACGCTGTTAGGCCGTTAAATTTTTGTAAGGGAACTTCTTAACCCAATTTCAATTATTTGGGTTAAACTTGTACTTATTGAATATGTATTCCTATTAATATGTGTGAATGGCCTATTATTATTTTACACATAATATCCACTTATATTTGGTGTATTTATATTTGTCACACATAATTGTGTCATTGGTTTATCCTTAATCTAAGGATACCGTCTTTGTAAGGGACTTCGTCACAATATCCTTTCAGTGGGGCATATTTTGTTCTAATAAAATAATTTCTTTTATACGCTATATAAACACCTTTGAATTTTCATTTCATTCAAAGAGAATCTTTTTCTATGAAGTGGTTTACTAAACGACAAAAAGGGATGTTTCTTTTAATGTACGCGTTGACAAAGACCTTTTTCGCCACCGCGAGTACTACTTGATATTTGGATTCCTTAAAAGCCATAATGTTTTTAAAAGAAAATAAATACCATATAATATTTTATGTATTTTGGTATTGAAAATGGTTTTGATAATGGATTTTTTATATAAATATATTTAAGTGTTATAATGTGATTGAAATGTGGAAATGTTTTCTTTACATTATATTTGTTTTATGACTTATGATTTTATAATGGTACTTGGACATATGACGTGTTGTTACTTGATAAACCATATGACAGGAGGTGCCGTGAATACCAGGATGGGTGGTTACGTTATAACCTCCAATGCATTGGGTCTAGAAGTCGGCCGTATGGCCATTCCATTTAGTGATATGTGTGGAAGTAGACCGTATGGTCATTCTATTTAATTATGTTTATGTCCCATGTTACCTTATATGTTATGTGTTCTTTATATGGGTTTTTTGGTAATATGTTGGTTACAAAAGGGTAAGTAATGATCTTTTATTCAGTGAAGATTATTTTAATACATCCTAAAGGTGAAAAGTATTACTTATAATAAAGTGTCCATGGTTTACTTCTTGTTTTGAAAGACTAACTGTTTTCCTTCTTTGTGTATCCATTACTGAGATTTTTATTCTCATCACAAGTTTTTGAAATGTTTTTCACTGGACATAAGGTGGAATTGGGTCAAGGATGGGATCATGGAAATGTCATGTTGTCTAGAACGTGGAACTGGACATGAATCTTTTGTTCAAGAGTTTTTATTTTGGGAAAAAAATGTAAACTGAGTAGATTTGTCTACTTTGTAATCTTTGAGATGTAGTAGTTATGTCATAATTCCCTTAAACTATAAACCTAAAAATATCCTCAATATGAATTATTCATTTAATTCAATAGTATGTATTGTTTTAAGGCCGGGTCATTATAGTAATACCCACTTTTTGAAATTTTATAAATTTTATTCTAAAAAATGGAATTCATTTTTGAATTTGGAATATCGAAATTAGATTAGGGTTATTTTTTTGGTATTTTTCTAAAAAGATTCTATTTTTGATGAACAGTGAAAACACTATGTTATTGGTTAAAACCAACTTTTTATTTAAATAACTATTTATTTTATTTAAATTTATTTTATGTAAAAAATAGATACATAATACCTTTATAAGTTCAATGTAATTCATTGGAGTCATTTTATAATAATTTTAGATATATAAAAATTTTATTGAAATTTTTACCGTATTTTACCCACCTCATAGGAGCATTTTCAAATTTTCATAAAACGTAATTATACCGCTTATGTGAGTTGAATTTAAAAACTCCTAGAGACATGGTTAATATCATTTAGTAAAATGTCATTCAATAAGATGAAAATAATTTTTGTTGAACAATAACTTTTGACTTTTATTTATGATGGTTAAAAATAAATAGGGAAATTAAGGGTAAAATGATATCATAATTACCCTAACACATGTCCTAATTCTATTGTATAAGTATAATTCGACCAAAAACAACCTTAGGAATAAAATATGACCCCTTTTGGTGTAATGACCCAAAGTTATTCAATGGAACTTTTCTTCTTATAAATATGTCATAAAATCACATGAAAACACAACATAATGAACTACTAAGTTCTATGTGACCTTTAAACATATGTTTTGTCATTTTTGTGTTTGGAATTTCGAAAATCCAACATACTTGGTTGTGTTCAAGATGATTTATGGGGTCCAATAAGAAAAACATAATTTTTGGTGAATAGTAACCTACCCTTATGAGTAGTAGTAAGACCTGTATGAATAGTAAATCATCCAACATAAGAGTAAATTTACCCCTTAATAATTAAATAAACTTTAGGCATCTTAGAAATTGACAATTTGACCATAGTAAACATTTTGGTATTTTTGTAAGCCATAAATAATTATTTATAATTAATTAATGAATTTAAAATAAATTTTATTTGCTGAAAATATGTTCATAAATTAACAAATCTATGCCTTCTAGTTTTTAGAAAATTTTATAAGACCCTAATTAATTTTGGAAAGCATTATAAAATCAGTTTTAATTTTAAAAACTATATTTTTAAAGTAAGTTATGATTTTAATTAAATAATAAATTAATCATATTTATAATTTTCTTTTGAAAAATGGTCTTTATTTTTGGATTTTACACGTCGAAAAATGGATTGGGTGAAATTTTAGGATTTTTCTGAAATACTTGAATTTTTGATGAATAGTGAAATACCATAATTTACAAAATATGTAAATTAAGTTAATTATAGAGTCATATATGATGTTTTGATGATGTAATCCAACTTGGTATGGGATTATATTATAAAATTACTATTCTTGGTCATGAAAGACTCAATATTCATTGTCTTGTAGAGAAATAATAAATTAATGAATTTTATATTAAGAAAACCCCTCTCCCCTCCACTATAAAAACCACCCTTCACACCCACATTTCCTCACACCTCTCAAGCTTCAAGCCTTGTCTAAACTCTGCCCAAGAATCTTCCCAAGCCCCTCCCCCACGTCCAAAATATTCTGGTATCATCGAGCCTTGTATGTTATTCCCCCTTTCTTTAGGGAACCAAATGTTTATGAATGTGTTATTATTATATGAATCACATTAATTTTCATGGGTTAGTTATGTTAATTTTTTATATTTCATGCATGATAAATGATAATGTTATGATGTGATGGGTGCGCCTAAAAATATATAGCACAATATGAATGTTCAAATGTGACAGGTGCACCCAGAATTATACAACGCTCCAATGCACTGGGGAAAGTGATGAATCTCCTGAGTAAATATGAAATTACGTGATAACAGGATTATAACTTTGTTGACAAGTATGTGTGGTAGTTAACCAAAAATACATGATGTTTCATTTTTATGCATTTCCAAATTTCAAGTATCTTATTAATGCATCCTCTCGTGTTCATGATTCTTTACCTATGTTATGAAAATTCTCACACCATGCTATATTGATCATATCTATCCTCTTACTGGGCTTCTATCTCAACCCATTTGATGTATATCCTCAGGTGACTACATGTACTAAGGAGAGGTCATGTGCTAGTAAGAAGATAGAGAAGAAGAAATTGAATAAATGTTTATCCTCGATGTTGTAATTGTTATGTATGGTCGTAGATTTCCTAAGACACTAAAACTTTGTATTCTCTATGTGTAATAATATTTTGTTTTTTATCTTTAAAATTATGTAATAGTAATGTATGAAAATGATGGGTTTCTATAGTTGGTATTAGAGGAATGGTTTAGTTAATTTGTGAATTAGGATTAGTGAACCCTAGAGAAAACCTCTAGCATGAGTCTAAGTACAAAAAATGCACTCAAGAAATTTACATTGGGATCCCAAATGTTATGATTTTAGTTTAAATTATTTATATGAATAAGTGATTCATGTATTTTTGACTTATGTTTTGTTCTATCCTTTTATATTTTAGAAAATGGTTTGAACTAGGAGAAACCAGTCCAACAAATCATATGAGGGTCAATGCAATGATTACCCGAACGATACCCACAATGATTTGGGTCGTGGAGTTAAAAAACATCATGGTGATGCTTACCCAATTATCTCAGTTTATGAACAATAACCATAATAATGGAGAACATCCTTTTTCACCAAAGAGAGGGAAACTGGAAGTCGAATCTTTTATACGGCAAAGACCAACGACGTTTAGTGGATCTTCCAATCAACTAGTTGTGGAAGAGAGGGTCAACTACATTGTGAAGATCTTTTCTATGCTTCAATGTTCTGAGACATAGAATGTGAATCTTGTCATTTATCATCTAGATGGAGAGGTTGATTAATGGTGGGATTTTATTAAGAACACCAAACCAAGGAAGGAAATTGAAGAGATGGAATGGGAAGAAATTAAGATCATGTTTCTTAAAAATATTTCCCACAAACTCTTCACACAAAGATGGAGAGAGAATTCATAGAGCTCAAGAAAAAATAAGGAGAATCTGTCACAACCTACAAAGAAAATTTCACAAGGATTTCATGGTACGCTTTGGGTTTTGTTATCAATAATGATAGAAAAATTGATATATTCTTTAGTGGATTAAAACCACATCTTTGAAAGGATCTTGAAATTTGAGACTTTGGGAGTTATGGAGAAGTTGTTAAGAGTGCACTCAATGTGGAGATAGAGTTTGGATAATGGTCCCATGGCTATGGTGATAATAAAAGAGAGATGGATTTTCATGCTGGAGGATCTAATGACAAAGGTGGGAAGAAAACTCAACGAACCACATGCCAAAAATGTGGGAAGTTGCACCATGGGAACTACCTCAAAGGGATGGGGAAGTACTTAAAGTGTGGGAATAAAGTACACCATTCTCAGTAGTGTCAAAAAGACATGAAAAATAAGGAGTATGTAGCTGAAGAAAGGAGAGAATCTCCCATGGTTCAATGCTACAACTGTAGGGATCTAGGGAACTATGAAATCTAGTGCACTAAACCACAAGTTCGCGAGGGTAATCAGCCTCAGTAGCCACCAAAGCCAAAGGAACAAGGGAAGGATTGTGCCATCACTACTATGGAAGTGGAGTAAGACAATGAATGTTTAAAATTTATACTTCCTATTTACTAAAGAATGTAAACAGTCTTATTTGATTCTGGTTTTACGTATTCCTTTATTACATGCAATTTTCCTAGAACTATAGAATCGAAGCCTAGAAACCATGGAGTAGAGATATCTATAAAAACACTAAGTGGTGAAATCATTTCAACCCATGTATTTGACTCTTCTGATGTTGGCATATGTGGGAAGATTCTTCCTGTGAATCTTTTAATACTTTCCTTGGTAGAATTCGACGCAATAATGGGAATGGATTGACTCTTGTTATATAGAGCACATATCAACTATCGGGAAATGGAAATATTTTTTCATATTCTAAACCATCCCATTATCCTCTACAAATGAAAGGAAGATCATGAATCTCATTTGAAAAATCCTTCATCTCTATGGGTGTTTATTCCTTATGAAGAAGCATACCTCACCCAAATGGTTGAGTCAGAGGAACCTTCTAACCTTGAAGAAATTCCCATTGTGAGGGAATACAAAGATGTATTTCCTGAAGATTTACCTGGAATTCCCCCAGATCGTGAGGTAGAGTTCTCAATAGAACACATACCCAAAGCTACCCAAATTTCAATGTGTCTATATAGGATGGATTCTATCAAACTGGAGGAGTTAAAGAAGCAGTTGCGAGAGCATCTGTATAAAGGGTTCATACGCCCTAGTGCATTACCCTGGGGTGCTCTAGTGCTCTTTGTGAAGAAGATGGATGGAATAATTCGACTGTGTATCGATTATCGAGAACTCAACAAGATCACCATACAGAACAAGTATCATCTCCCAAGAATTGATGAATTGTAAGATCAGTTAACAGTATCTGAATACTTCTAAAAGGCGGATCTCCGTTTTGGATATCATTAACTAAAGGTGAATAAGGAAGATATTCAGAAGACTACCTTCCGTACAAGGTATGGGCACTATGACTTTCTAGTGATGCCCTTCCGACCTACTAATGCCCATGCAATAATTATGGATTAGATGAATAGAGTCTTTAGAAATTACCTCGGAATTTTTTTGGTAGTGTTTATTGATGATATTCTAATATTTTAACACCCCAATCTTCCACGATATGCTTCTCTTTCAATAATGCAATAGCTTGCATTGTATGCAAGTTCGAGTTCTAACACACCTTGACTAATCAATGTAGCAGTTATGAATAGTAATAACCACTTTTTAAAATTATAGATATTTTATATTTCAAAATGGACATCATTTTTGTATTCGTAATATCGAAATTATCCTAAGATGAATTTTTTGTAATTTTCTGAGAACTTCCATTTTTTTATGAATAGTGAAAAATACATAAAACAACTTTTTTAATCAAAATAATTAATAGTGATAAATTATACTATTGAGTGGTTTTAATGTATAATTAGAATATATTTTTACCATTTTATCGAGTGGTGTTCATTAGTATTAATTTCACTTTGAAATTGGAAATAAACAATTGTCAATCTTTTGATATATATTGTTTCTTAAAAACACGCTATTTGTTGTGACAATGGGAATTAGTTATAAAATTAATTAATGCAAATTATATGTTTGTAATTTTTCAAAAATAGAAATAATTTTTGAATTTGGAATATCAATTATAGCTTAGGGTGAAATTTTGGCATTGTTATGAAAAACTTCAATATTTGATGAATAGTGAAACCACTAAGTGGTAGTTTAAAAACTGTTTTTTCGTTTAAATGATACATTACCACTTTTGTGATTTGATTTTCAAACCTGAAACATACATGGTTGTCATTAGGAAGTAAAATGTGGTTCAATGGGATTAAAATAATTTTTTGGAGAAAAGTAACTTTTTAGTTTAATTAATCGCGATTAAAGGTAATATGTGAAATTTAAGGTAAAAATGATATTATCAAAATATGAAAATACCTTTACACTTGTACTACCACTATTGGTTGAGTCATGGCCGACCGATAAAATCCATGGGTCAACTAGGGGACCCCATATAGCCACTTTGGTTGGAAAATGACATTAAAAACTTTTTATTTAATGTTAAAATAAAAATGTCACAAACATGAGTTGTTTTACTAAAACAATTTTAAAATGAGGTTATACAAGTCATATTCTTGACTATAAATATTAATTAGAAATATAAAAAGATTTCCTACATCATGATAATTTTTTTATAATTTTTATACATTAACTAAATTAAATTAGTTATGACACCATTATGATGCAGCGATTACATCCTTAATTAACGATTTAAATAAATTAAAAAGATAATGTAACATCTAAGACTTACACTTTTAAAAAACCTATTGTATGAGTACATTTAGAACCCTTATCACCTTATCCTAGAAATATATAATTGTGGGACCTTTAAAATCTGAAACTCATTATATAATAAAGTAACATTTCATGACTTTCCCAGAGTGCCCCTCCTCTCCTCTTATAAAAGGCCCCCACCACAACCATCTTACTCACACCTTCAAATCCTTTTGGCTCGGCTAACCTCTTCCCAAAAACTCTCTCAACTTCCCTCAATTACTCCTATAAGCCTCACTTTGGGCATAATTCTTCCCAAGGAAGCCTTTTTCTCAAATCAAAAAAGAGTTACCCTCTTTTTGAGGTAATGTCTTTTCTTATGTTATTTTGTTTTATTTTGCTTCTCCAACCCCTTAAACTATTTTTATTCCTTTATTTTGTAAAAAAACTAGTATCTTCAATATACTAGGATTTTTGTATGAGAATTATTTTATTTAAACTTACACACACCTTCGTCTAACGGTTAAAGAACATATTGTTTCTGTGGTTGGAAAATTTCTGCCTCACTAAACGATCATTCTTCAATCTTCTTTTAACACCTCTCATGGTGGCCCTTATGATGACACTATTTTTATATATGATATATATTATGTTTTTTTCCTTATGATTCTTTATTTTTCATTTATGGCATACCTTTACAATTTCCATTTTGGGTAAACGCTATAATTTCATTTTAGGAAGTGCGGACTACAGCCCCCTCAAAGTGATTTGAATCGTTAATGCCATATGTGGGATGTATGAAGGATGGATTAAATGGTATTATACATTATATTATACTGTAATTATTTTATAACTTTATCTAATTATAATTTCATTCCATTAAATATGAAATATAAATGAAAGTAGTGTTAATGCCTATGTACGACTTACCATCTCCATGAACGGTGAATTTCATTTCTTACCTCTAAATGTTATGTAATATTATAAAAGCATGTATATACTAGATATATATGATATATATGATATCTAAATTAGGAATATAATTATGTATATAATGGATATTTCACCACATGATCAAATTGTAATTATAATAAGGTAATTTTTGACTCAAGTACCTAAGATCGACAAAACGACCGTTATTAACTTAAATAATTACATAATATTCATAACATGGTAATAAGTGATATAAAATGAATAATGAACTTGAAAAAGGTTCTTAAGCTGGTAGAGATTAACTCTAGTTTATTATTCAGGAGGTTAAAGAGTGCTCGAGTCAAGTCGGACACGAGGTAAGGGAACTTCTTAACCAAATTTCCATTCTTTGGGTTAATCTCCTACTTTCAAATTATGTCATGATATTATTATGTCCTATCTTGGATTTGTACTTTATTTATGTGTATTTAATTAATACACATAATAGATCTATTTTATTTATAAAATTATCTTTGTAAGGGAACTTATTAACCCAATTTCCATTCTTTGGGTTAATCTCCTAATTTCAAATTATGTCATGATATTATTATGTCCTATATTGTATTTCTACTTTATTTATGTGTACTTATAATGAATACACATAATAGATCTATTTTATTTATAAAATAATATTTGTAAGGTAACTTCTTAACCCAATTTCTGTTCTTTAGGATAATCTCCTATTTTCAAATTAAGTAATGATATTATTATGTAATATCTTGTATTTGTAATTTATTTTTGTGTACTTATAGTGAATACACATAATGGGTCTATTTTATTTAAAAAATGATCTTTGTATGGTACTTCGTCTCAATATCCTTTCATTGAGTCATATTTTGTTTTATACAAAACTTTCTTTTATATAGTGTATAAACTCCTTTGACTTGTACTTTTATTCAAAAGGAATCTTTTTATATGAAGAGTTTTTACAAAACGACAAAAGGAATGTTTTTTCTTATGTATGCGGCGACAACGACTTCTCCGCCGTTGTGGCTGTTATTTGAGTTTCGGCTTCCTCTATAAGCCATAATTTTTTTTAAAAGAAAAATAAATACCATGTTTTACTTTTCTTTTATTCTGGTATTGAAAATGGTTTTGATAAAGTTTTTATTTTATCAATTTGTTGTATTGATATATTGTGATTGATGTGTGGAAATCTTATGTTTTATTTATGCATGTTTTATGTGATAAAATTATGTTATGGTTTATGATATGTTTATACCTGTTCATATAAGGAATGAATTGGACTTAATATGTGACGGGTGGAGCCCGCTATAGCTCCTCAATGCATCGGTAGGTCTCATGAGACACACTAGTGTCTTGGCAGGAGGCCTTGGAAAAATCTTATTTGTAGTCTTGGAATGAGGCCTTGGCTACGTGGTTATGATAGTATGGAATTATGCATTCCATCATAATGAAAGTGGTTATTGATATTGCATGTGATTATTCGACTATTAGAATATCAATGTGAGTATGTAAATGGCATTACTTAATTTTATTTTTCCCATATTATGCTGCAGTTCAAGTTAAAAAATGCTTTTGTTTTAGTTATAAATTTCCTTAAATGTTAATGTTTATTTATGAAAGCTTCCGCAATATTATTATCCTTACTGAGCATCTGAGCTCACCCCTTTCAATGTTTTAAGTTTTCCAGGATGTGAAGTAGTATTTTAAGAATGACCTGCAGGGATAGTCAGAAGGGGATACGAGTGCGGTCTATGGAGACCATGTTATTGTAGTTTTTCACATTATGATGTAATGTAACATTTATAAATGTATCTAGTGTTTCCAATGCTACTAAACTAATCGGTCTTTCGAGACTTGATCTTTTGTGATCATGCCAATGTTACGCAATAATGCACCGACTCTGGGTAACTGGGGTCAGGGCGTTACAGTTGGTATCAGAGGCAGTTTAGTACTAACCTTGGAAGCTAGATTTAGATAAACTAAAATTAGAGCACATATCCCAAAGATAGACTTTGAGGATTAGTATAGAAGAACATCCTAGAATTTTGGTATTATAGAGATTTTGTGAGTTTTCTGAGGAATACATCCATGTCTGGATACGAGCAGGTAGAGGCGGCTTTGGAACAAATGTACCTAGAGGTAAAACCCGAAAACAACGCTTTGAACTAGACTCGAACGGGAACTGGTGCACGACAACGGGCCTTGCTGCACTCTTGGTTACGACACTCCTGAGGGATATGCTTTGGATAATTCTCATTTTCTTTACAAACCACTATGAAGGGTTATGAGTGTATACTTCCTCATAGAAAACATTTTTATGATTATGGATTATATCCATAAATAGTTCAATTTATGTTAAGTATTTTACAGGTATGGAATTATGTATTTTGATTCATAAACTAATCTAGTTTATGCCATTTTTTAGAAATGGTGCCTAGTGGAAGGAATGGAAACCGTATCAATGCACGCACTATGTGTAGGGATTGCCCTCCTGCTCAAGATAATTATTGTGGATCTGGAGATACAACTGGTGCTGATCAACTTATTACCATACTGGGACAACTCACTGAGGTTATGAATAATAACCTTACTCATATGGAGCACCCTAATCCACAATGTGGAGGATCAATGTTAAACCGCTTCATGAGGCAACAACCACCAACATTTAATGGGGGTACAAATCCATTAGTATCTGAGCAATGGATAAACTCCTTAGAGAAAATATTGCACGCCTTGGGGAGTAGAGAAAGGGAGAAGGTTTTCATGGAAGTTTACCGCCTCACTGGAGATATGGATCAATGGTGGTCGCTGATTCAAAACACAAAGGAAGATGAAGAAGTATCAAGCATGGAATTGAGGGAGTTTAAGGAAATTTTCTTAGAAAAATACTTTCCACATGACCATCGAGCAGAATGGAAAGGCAATTTTTGAGTGTGAGGTAGAAGGAGGATGAGAATGTCGCAAAGTATGAGGCTAACATTTCAAGGTTAACGAGGCATGATGCAGATTATATATGTAACCCAAGAAGTAAGATTGATCATTTCATTGATGGGTTAAAACCATTTCTCCGTTGGGAATTAGTCTCACAAACCTTCTCGTCATACGGAGATATTGTCCAGTGTGCTATCAATATGGAAAAGGAATTCTCTAAGTCATATAACATTAATGCAAAGAATGAAAATAGGAGATCTTCTGATCAATCTGGAAATGGAAATAAGGGGAAGAAGGGAAAATTTGAATATCAGTCTTGCAATAAATGTGGGAAGAAACACCCCGGTACTTGCTTGAAGGGAATGTGAGTCTGTTACAATTGTGGTGAAAAAGGCCATCAAGCTCATGATTGCAAGGGAAAGAAAGTTGTTGTCAATGTGGAATTATATAATTGTAGAGTGATGGGATATTTTGCAAATGAATGTTCTAAGAGTCAAGGGAACTTACCTCAGAAGTGGCCAAGGGATCAAGGCCAAGCTTACGCTATCACTACTGCTAAGGTTAAAGCTCCGAAAGATGTGGTGGCAGGTAATTTAATGGTTTCCTCATGTTTAGAAAATGCATTATTTGATTTCGGATCATCGCATTGTTTCATATCTTCTCATTTTTCTAAGAGAATTAGATATTTCCAATTTGATTTAAGAAGAGAATTGTCAGTCAAAACTCCTAAGGAAAGTATTATTGCAATAATGTTTTGTGAATCAGTCCCCATTAGGGCACATAACTGTTCTTTATCCACTGATCTCATTGTCATACCTATGATTAAGTTTGATATAATCCTCGGTATGGATTGGATTTTATACTATGATGAAAAGATTCATTGTAAGAAGAAGGAGGTTACAATTTTTGATGATGATGATAAGGAACACCTTATTTTTAGAGCAGAATTGTCACCACCTAATTCTTATTTAGATCCACCCCCAGTAGCTCAACTAAATTCAATTATTGGGGAGGAGGAGAATGAAATGACTAAGGGAGAGGAAATGAATGTTCAAATAGAGGATGTACCTATTGTGAAAGAATATGTAGATGTGTTTCCGGAAGATTTACCTGGACATCCTCCAGAACAAGAAGTTGAGTTTTCCATTGATTTAATTCCTGGATCAAGGCCTATATCGAAGAAACCTTATAGGATGGACACCGTGGAATTAGTTGAACTAAAGAAAAAACTAGAGTAATTGAGTAATAAGGGATTTATTCGCCCTAGGGTTTCTCCATGGGGAGCCCCAGTCCTTTTTGTTAAGAAGAAAGATGGATCTATTAGGTTGTGCATTGACTACAGGTAGATCAATGCTATAACAATAAAGAACAAGTATACCCTACCTCGCATTGAAAATTTATTTGACCAATTGCATGGAGCTCAATACTTTTCAAAGATTGACCTTCGATCTGGATACCATCAGTTGTGTGTGAAGAAGGAAGACATTCTGAAGACAGCATTTTGATCAAGATACGGGCATTACAAGTTTACAGTAATGCCTTTCGGATTGACTAATGCACCCTCTGTATTCATGGATCTAATTAATAGAGTTTTCAAGTAATATCTTGATGATTTTGTGGTGGTATTTATTGATGATATCTTGGTATACTCCAAAAGCTATGAGGATCATGAAAATCACGTGCGCATTATCTTGAAGACTCTTAGGCATGAATTATATGGGATGATTAGCAGGTGTGAATTCTGGCTTCAAGTGATTTCTTTTCTTGGCCATATTGTCTCTAAGGATGGAATTTCTGTTGATCCTTCTAATACCAAGGCAATCCAAGAATGGCCAGCACCGACGAATATAACTGAGGTACGCAACTTTATAGTTTTTCCATGTTATTATCGACGTTTTGTCCAGAATTTTGCCCGATTGGCTAACCCATTAACGAAGCTCACACGTAAAGGGGTTAAATTTGTCTGGACAAAAGAGTGTGAAGAATATTTTGAAGAACTGAAGAGAAGATTAGTCAACACTCCTATATTGACTCTACCATCAGGGAATGATGGGTTTGTTATTTATAGCGACACATCAATGAAAGGACTTGGTTGTGTCCTTATGCAGAATGATAGGGTTATTGCCTATGCATCACGACAGCTAAACATTCATGAACAGAACTATCCTACTCATGATCTCAAGTTAGCTACTGTAATCTTTTCCTTGAAGATATAGAGACATTATCTCTATGGTGAAAAATGAGAGATATATACCGATCACAAGAGTTTGAAATATATTTTCTCACAAAAAGAACTCAACATGAGGCAAATGCGATGACTTGAACTACTCAAGGATTATGATTTCATGATATACTACCACCCAGGGAAGGAAAATAATGCCGCAAATGCTTTTAGTAGAAAATATCATGGAGTTTTGAACATGATGAGAGTGGAAAGGGATCGTATTTTCATGGATCTAGTAAATATGGATATGGGAATCACCATGGAGGGTGAAACATCAAAAAAATTTCAAATGGTTTCCAAACCATCTTTACTAAAAAGGATAAAGTGTTCTCAGGACAATGATAATGAGTTGAAAAATAAGATTAAAGCTTTTAATGATGGGATATTGAGTGACTTTGTGTATGAAGAAGGAATTTTGAAATTTGGGAGGAGACTTTGTGTTCCCGATATACCTGATTTAAAGAGGGAATTGTTGGATGATTCTCATATTTCCAATTTCTCTATACACCATGGGAACACCAAAATGTATAGAGATTTAAAGGGACATTTTTGGTGGGACAACATGAAGAGGGAGATTGCTGATTTTGTGTCAAGATGTATTGTTTTTCAACAAGTTAAAGCTGGAAGGCAACTGCTTGGTGGATTATTGCTACCTCTTCCCATACCTGAGTGTAAATGGGACAATATTATGACAGATTTTTTCATGGGACTACCAAAGACTCCTAGAAGGAATGACACAATATGGGTCATTGTTGATTGTCTCATGAAATCAGCACATTTTCTTGCTATAAGGGAAGATCTACCACTTGAACGTCTAGCAAGACTATATATTAATGAAGTTTTGAGACTTCATGGAGTACCACTGTTGATTATCTCGGATCGTGATCCCTGTTTTACATCAAGATTTTGGAAAAGTATTTAGAAGGCCTTGGATACTGAACATCATTTGAGCACTGCTTACCACCCTCAAACAGATGGACAATCAGAAAGAACTATTCAAACCTTAGAAGACATGTTTAGATCATGCTCACTTGACTTTCAAGGAATGTGCGATCAATATTTACCTCTGGTAGAATTTTCCTATAACAATAGCTTCCATTCAAGTATTCAGATGGCACCATATGAAGCATTATACAGAAAGAGATGTCGTACACCAACCTGTTGGGATGACGTTGGTGAAAGAAAACTTGTAGGCCCAGAACTGGTGGAGGAAACGATGGAAAAGGTGAAAGTAATCCAAAACCACATCAAAGTAGCTCAAAGTAGGTAGAAGAGATATGCCGACAACCGAAGGAAGGATTTGGAATTCAGGTAGGTGATCATGTTTTCTTGAAGGTATCTCCATGGAAGGGAGTTATACGTTCCGGTAAGAAGGGTAAATTGAGTCCCAGGTACATCGGATGCTTCGAAATTCTAGAACGAATTGGGGATGTAGCTTACCATTTGGAAATGCCGCCAACTCTCTCCAAAGTTCATGATGTATTCCACGTATCACTGTTGAGAAAATACATGTCTGACCCAACGCATGTAATCACCTATGAGGAATTAGAACTGGAACCCGATCTATCTTATTGCGAAGAGCCCGTTAGGATTCTTGATACAATAGAACAAGTGCTGAGAAACCGGACGACTCGTCTGGTAAAAGTTCTATGGAGAAACCATAAGATGGAGGAGGCAACGTTGGAACCCGAGGAACTTATGATGAAGAATCACCCGACTCTTTTTATACTGTGATATTATATGAAATTTCGAGGACAAAATTATTTGAAGGAGGGGAGAATGTAACACCCCGAGCTTCCACGATACGCCTCTCTTTCAATAATGCAATAGCTTGCATTGTACGCAAGTTCGAGTTCTAACACACCGCGACTAATCATAGTAGCCATTATGAATAGTAATACCAACTTTTTATAATTATAGAAATTTTATATTTCAAAATGGACTTCATTTTTGTATTTGTAATATCAAAATTATTATAAGTTGAATTTTTTGTAATTTTCTGAGAACTTCCATTTTTTTATGAATAGTGAAAAATACTTAAAACAAATTTTAAAATCAAAATAATTTATAGTGATAAATTATAATATTGAGTGGTTTTAAAGTATAATTATAATATATTATTACCATTTTATCCAGTGGTGTTCATTAAAATTAATTTCACTTTGAAATTGGACATAAACAATTGTTAATCTTTTGATATATATTGTTTCTTAAAAACACGCTATTTGTTGTGACAGTGGGAATTAGTTATAAAATTAATTAATGGAACTTATATGTTTGGAAATTTTTTAAAATAGACATAATTTTTGAATTCGGAATATCAATTATAGCTTAGGGTGAAATTTTGGCATAGTTCTGAAAAACATCAATTTTTGATGAATAGTGAAACCACTAAGTGGTAGTTTAGAAACTGATTTTTTGTTTAAATGGAACATTACCACTTCTTTGATTTGATTTTCAAAAATCCGACATACATGGTTGTCATTAGGAAGTAAAATGTGGTTCAATGTCATTAAAATAATTTTTTGGTGAATAGTAACTTTTAAGTTTAATTAATCGGATTAAAGGCAATTAGTGAAATTTAAGGTAAAAATGATATTATAAAAAGATGAAAATACCATAAAAATTGTCCTACCCCTATTGGTTGAGTCATGGCCGACCAAAAAAATCACTGGGTCAAATTGGGGACCCCATTGAGCCACTTTGGTAGGAAAATGACATTAAAAACTTTTTATTTAATGTTAAACAAAAAATGTCACAAACATGAGTTGTTTTACTAAAAGAATTTTTAAATGGGATAATACAAGTCATATTTTTGACTATAAATATTAATTATAAAGATAAAAAAATTTAATAAATCATGATAATTTTATTATAATTTTTAGACATTAAATAAATTAAATTAGTTAAGATACCATGATGATGCGGCGATTACCTCATTAATTATCGATTTAAATAAAATAAAACGATAATGTAAAATCTAAGACTTACACTTGTCAAAAACCTATTAGATGAGTATATTTAGAACCCTTATCAACTTATCCTAGAAATATATAAGTTTGGGACCTTTAAAATCCGAAACTCATTATATAATAAAGTAACATTTCATGACTTTCCAAGAGTGCCCCTCCTCTCCTCTTATAAAAGGCCCCCACCACTACCACCTTAATCACACCTTCAAATCCTTTTGGCTCGGCCAAACTCTGCCCAAATAATCTCTCAACTTCCCTCTATTACTTCTAGAAGCCTTTCTTTGGGCAGAATTCTTCTCAAGGAAGCCTTTGTCTCAAATCAAAAAAGAGTTACCCGATTTTAAGGTAATGTCTTCTCTTATGTTATTTTGTTTTATTTTGATTCTCCAACCCCTTAAACTCTTTTTATTCTTTTCTTTTGGAAAAAAACCAGTATCTTAAATATAATAGGATTTTTTTATGAGAAGGATTTTATTTACACTTACACACACCTTCATCTAATGGTTAAAGAACATACTGTTTCTGTGGTTGGAAAATTTCTGCCTCACGAAACGATTATTGTTCAATATTTTTTTAACACCTCTCATGGTGTCCATTATGATGAAACTATTTTTTATATATGATATATATTATGTTTTTTATTTTCCTTATGATTCTGTAGTTTTCATTTATGGAATACCTTTACAATTTCCATTATGGGTAAACGCGATAATTTCATTTTAGGAAGTGCGGACTACCGCCCCCTCAAAGTGATTTGAATCGTTAATGCCATATGTGGGATGTATGAAGGATGGAGTAAATGGTATTATACATTAAATTATACTATAATTATAGTATAACTTTATATAATTATAATTTCATTCCATTTAATAAGAAATAGAAATGAAAATAGCGTTTATGCGTACGTACGGCTTACCGTCTCCTTGAACAGTGCATTTCATTTCTTACCTCTAAATGATATGTAATATTATAAATTCATGTATATACTGGATATATATGATATATATTATATCTACATTAGGAATATAATTTTGGATATAATGGATATTTCAACACATTAACAACTTGTAATTATAAGAAGGTTATTTTTGACTCAAGTACCTAAGATCGAAAAAATGACCGTTATTAACTTAAATAATTACATAATATTCATAACATGGTAATAAGTGATATAAATGGAATATTGAACTTGAAAATGGGTTTTCAACATGTAGATATTAACTCTAGTTTATTATTTCGGAGGTTAAAGAGCGGTCGAGTCAATTCGGACATGAGGTAAGGGAACTTCTTAACCCAATTTCCATTCTTTGGGTTAATCTCCTACATTCAAATTATGTCATGATATTATTATGTCTTATCTTGTATTTGTACTTTATTTATGTGTACATATAATTAATACACATAATAGATCTATTTTATTTATAAAATGATCTTTGTAAGGGAACTTCTTAACCCAATTTCCATTCTTTGGGTTAATCTCCTAATTTCAAATTATTTCATGATATTATTATGTCTTATATTGTATTTGTACATTCTTTATGTGTAAAAATAATGAATACACATAATATATCTATTTTAATTATAAAATGATCTTTGTAAGGGAACTTCTTAACCCAATTTTTGTTCTTTGGGTTAATCTCCTACTTTCAAATTATGTCATGATATTATTATGTAATATCTTGTACTTGTAATTTCTTTTTGTGTACTTATAGTGAATACACATAATAGGTCTATTTTACTTAAAAAATGATCTTTGTATGGGACTTCATCTCAATCTCCTTTCATTGAGGCATATTTTGTTTTATACAAAACATTCTTTTTTACGGTGTATAAACCCCTTTGACTTTTAATTTTATTCAAAAGGAATCTTTTTATACGAAGTGTTTTTACTAAACAACAAAAGGAATGGTTTTTCTTACGTATGCGGCGACAATGACTTCTCCGCCGCCATGACTATTATTTGACTTTCGACTTCCTCTATAAGCCATAAATTTTTTTTAATGGAAAAATAAATACCATGTTTTACTTTTCATTTATTTTGGTATTGAACATGGTTTTGATAAAGTTTTTGTTATATAAATGTGTTGTATTGATATCTTGTGATTAATGTGTGCAAATATTATGTTTCCTGTATGCATGTTTTATGTGATAAAATTATGTTATGGTTTATGATATATTTAAAACTGTTCATATGAGGAATGCATTGGACTTAATAAGTGACAGGTGGAGCCCGCTATAGCTCCTCGATGCATCGGTAGGTCTCATGAGACAAACTAGTGTCTTGGCATGAGGCCTTGACACAATCTTATTTGTAGTCTTGGCACGAGGCCTTCTCTAGGTGGTTATGATAGTCTGGAATTATGAATTCCATCATTATGAAAGTGGTTATTGATATTTCATGTGATTATTCGACTAGTAGAATATCAATGTGAGTAAGTAAATGGAATTATTTAATTTTATTTTTTCCATATTATGCTGAATTTCAAGTTTAAAAAGTATTTTGTTTTAGTTATACATTGCCTTAAATGTTAATGTTTATTTATGAAATCTTCCGCAATATTGTTATCCTTACTGAGCATCTGAGCTCACCTCTTTCAATGTTTCATGTTTTCCAAGATGTGAAGAAGTATTTTAAGAAGGACCTGCAGGGATAGTCGGAAGTGGATACGAGTGTGGTCTATGGAGACCATGTTATTGTAGTTTTTCACATTATGATGTAATGTAACATTTATGAATGTATCTAGTGTTTCTTAGGCTACTAAACTAATCGGTATTTCGAGAATTGATCTTTTGTGATCATTCCAATGTTACGCAATAATGCACCGACTCTGGGTAACCGGGGTCGAGGCGTTACAAATATACTCTAAGAGAAAGGAGGAACATGAAGAACATATAATACTTGTGTTGGTGACATTAAGAAAGGAGAAGTTGTAGGCCATGTTCAGCAAGTGTGACTATTGGATAAAGAAAGTCAGATTCTTGGGACATGTGATCACAAGTGAGAGAATTTCAGGGGAACCTTAAAAAAAGCGATTGAGGAATAGTCTAGGCCCTATAGTTCCATATAAATCCATTGGTTTCTTGGATTATTTGGGTACTATAGACTTTTTGTGAGAAACTTATCATGATTTTCAAGCCTATTAACTAAGTTAACATGGAAAGGGGTGAAGTATGTATGGATGGAAAAATGTGAGGGAAGTTTCAAGGAGCTAAAGAGAAGGCTGATCACTGCACCTGTACTCAATCAACCAAAAATTAGCAAAGGTTTTGTGATATACAGTGATGCTTCAAAGAAAGTCTTGGGGTGTGTACTCATGAAAAATGATAATTTGATAACATATTCCTCATGGTAGTTGAAGATCCATGAGCAGAACTACCCGACACAAGATCTAGAGCTAGTAGCCGTGATTTTTTCCTTGAAAATCTGGAGACACTACCTTTATGGTGAGAAGTGTGACACATACACCGACCAGAAGAGCCTAAAGTATATATTCACACAAATGGAGCTCAAAATGTGATAAAGGAGATGGTTAGAGCTAATCAAGGATTACAATTTCTCTATTCACTACCATCATGTAAAGGCAAACAAGGTAGCTGATGCTCTAAGTGGAAAAGAACCTGGAACACTATATATGTTACGGATTGAGAAAGACCCTAACTTTTTGGATATGTAAAGCATGGATTTAGAAATCATAAGGGAAGGGGATACATCCTACCTTGCCCAAATTATTTTACAACCATCCATCCAAGAGAAGATTAATGAATCCCAAATGGATGATGTGGAGATACAAAAGAGGGTGAATGTAGAAAAGGAAGGGAATCTGTACGAGTTCCATATCGACGATGATGGTGTGATTTTGTTTGAAACACAGATTTGTGTGTCTTCATCACCAGAGTTAAAGAAGGATCTATTAGAAAATTCACATAGCTAAACATTCTCTATCTATCTTGGCAGTACCAAGATGTATAGTGATCTCCAAGAATAGTTCTGGTAGGATAACATGAAGAAGAAAATTGAAGAATATATCTCATGGTGCTTGGTATTTTAGCAAGTTAAAGCAGAGTGAAAGAGGTCCAAAGAATTGATGCAACAATTTCCTATACCCATGTGGAAATGGGAAAATGTTACTATGGACTTTTTCACGGGTCTCTTGAAGATGTCGAAGGGAAATAATATGATATGGGTTGTGGTTGACAGACTCACCAAGACTACCAATTTTATCACTCTTTGAGAAGATCTCTTACTTTAACAACTTGAAAAAATATATGTGAAGGAAGTGGTGAGACTGAATGGTGTTCCACTCTCAACTGTCTATGACTGTGATCCAATGTTCACATCTAAATTCCAGAGGATCCTTAAACATGCTTTAAGTACTGAATTAAATTTCAGCACAACCTATTACCCCCAAACCGATGGCCAATCTAAAAGGACTATTTTGACTCTTGAAGATATGATAAGAGCCTTAGCTCTAGAATTCAATGGTGTATGGGATCATCATCTTCCATTAGTTGAGTTCTCATATAACAATAGATTCAACTCGAGTATTAAATGGATCCATATGAATCTCGGTATGGAAGGTGATGTAGAACTCCAACCTTTTGGGATGAATTTGGATAAAGAAATCAACTTGGACATGATCTTGTGCAAGAGATGACAAAGAAGGTTCAAGTCATCCAGAAACACATCAAATCTGCTCAGAGTCAGCAAAAGAGATATGCTGACAACTTTTGAAGGGACATGGAGTTCGATGTTGGAGATAAAGTCTTACTTCGAATATCACAATGGAAGAGAGTCATGTGATTTGGGAAGAAAGGGATGCAAATCCAAAGTTACATTGGCCCCTTTGAAATCCTTGACTGTATAGGAGAGGTGGCCTATCGGCTTGCACTTCCACCGAATATGGCCCTTGTTCGTGATATTTTTCACGCATCACTCCTGAGGAATTACATACCTGATCCTTCACATGTACTGAACTTAGAGGTGGTATAGTAGGAAGATGATCTCTCTTAAAAGGAGCATCCAATAAATATTATGAACCATAGAGATAAGGTTCTACACAATAAGACAACCCACCTTGTCAAAGTGTTTTGGAGGAACCATAATATTGAAGAAGCTACTTGTGAACTAGAGGAGGCGATAAAGGATAATTACCCTCACCTATTTGTGTAAAGTGAAATTTTGGGGGCGAAATTTCATAAGGGGGGAACAATGTAACGACAAAAAGTTTTTCAATGGAAACTAACTTCTTATAAATATGTCATAGAATCATATTAAAACACAATATAATGAAATAATAAGTACTAAGTGACATTTAAACATAATTGTTTCACTTCTATGTTTGGAATTTCGAAAATCCGACATACACGGTTGTGTTCAAGATTTTTTTTGGGGTCCAATAAGAAAAACATAATTTTAGAATAATAGTAACCTACCCTTATGAAAATTAACATACCCTTTGGAATAGTAAATCATCCAAAATAATAGTAACTTTAACCATGAATAATTAAATAAAATTTAGGCATCATAGAAAGTGAAAATTTCTACATAGTAAACATTTTGATATTTTTGTAAGTCACAAATAATTAATTATAATTAAATAATTAGTTTAAAAGAAATTTTTTTTAAATTTGTTCATAAATTAAACAATCTATTTCTTCTAGTTTTTAGATACTTTTATAATACGCTACATAATTTTTGAGAGCATTATAAAATCATTTTTAATTTTAAAAACTGTATTTTTGAAGTAAATTATGAATTTAATTAAATATTAAATTAATCATATTTAAAAAATTGTTTTTAAAAAATGGACTTCATTTTTTTATTCTACACGTTGAAAAATTGTTGGGGTGAAATTTTTGGATTTTTCTGAAATACATTAATTTTTTATGAATAGTGAAATACAATAATTTACAAAAATAAGTTAAAGAAGTTAATTATAGAGTATTTTATGATGTTAAGTTCATGTAAGCCGACTTGGTTTGGGATTTAATTATAAAATTACTATTCTTGATCATGGAAGATCCACTATTACTTGTATTTTGGAGATATAATAATTTAATGAGTTTTATGATAAGAAAACCCCTCTCCCCTCCACTATAAAAACCACCCTTCACACCCTCATTTCCTCATACCTCTGTAGCTTAAAGCCTTTTCTAAACTCTTCCCAAGAATCTTTTCTATCACATCCCCCACATCCAAAATCTTTTGGTCTCATAAAAATAACAATATTTTCCCCTTTAGGAGGATCTCAAGTGGAGGATTCAAGAGGTAATTTCTCTCATTCTTTTCCTTTAAATTCCTGTCAATTTCAAGTTCTTTTCTTTTTTTATCCCCACCTATCTTTTTCGAATTAGTGTGGTAACTCTATTATCATAAATATATTGAAATGTTATGAAACTAATGGGATATTATACCATCCAACCCATTCTCATCTTCTGTTTATTTTATAAAAGAAAACGTTGTTCGTGGGGTGTTAATCTATCACCTTCAGGAATGACATGTTTTCTCTCTTTTTTTTCATTTATACCTTCAAATATGGCCATGAAACAATATTTATGGTTGAAATAGAATATTTTATGTGTATTATGTAATATTTGAAGTTCTGTAACAAACTTATGTACATATTACTAAATTATTAATCAAAACACGTTCGTTGTTGTCGAAAACCTGTCCAAATTAACTCAAACAATCATCATTTAATTCTTATCTAATGATTCATACACATGTTATAAAATGTAATTAATTATAGGATAATTTTAACTTCTTAAATATAATTAATAAAAAGTAATATTATTTATGGTTGTTTACCCATGTTCTACCCGAACTTCAATTTATGAATACAAGTGAACCGCTCAAGAAAATCGTAAAAACAAACATTCTAGAACTATGTTTTTAAACCCTATAACTCATAAAAGGCCCATAAAATAACATAATGAAACCAAAATGAACCCTTTTAATTTATAAATGGTTATTGAGTTTCTATTTATGGAATATAATTTTATTACACAGGACATTAAAGTAAAGGATGCATTCGGATACAAGGTAAGGGGAAATTCTCGAACACAACTTTCATCCTTCGGGTTCTCCCTATTCCACTATTTTTTGATATGGTTACTCATTAAAAATATTTTGATCATAATTTTATTTAAATTTATTGTATATACACGTTTCGCACTGGTATTTATGACAAACTAAATGTTTTCCAAAAGAACTCTTCTTTTAAGAACACACCTTTTACTTCTCATTCAAGATTGAAAGTTCTTCTAATATGTATGTTATTCCCTATTTCTTTTGGGAACCCAATGATTATGAATGTGTTATTATGATATAAAACCTATATCTTTCTTTGGGTTCTTTATGTAATTTTATTTATATGACATACATGATAAATGATAATGTTATGATGCGACGGGTGCACCGTAAATTATATAGCGCAGTATGAATGTTTAAATGTGACGGGTGCGCCCGGAATTATAAAACACTCTAATTATTTGGGTAAAGCTATTAATCTCATTATTAAATGTGAAATTATGTGTAAAAAATGGTATATCATTTTTCACAAGTTTCTGTGGTAGTTAACCACTACGAAATGATTTTTCATTTTTATGCATTGCCACATTTCAAGTCTCTAATTAATGCTTCCTCTCATGTTCATGATTCTTTGCCTATGTTATGAAAATGTTCACCCCATACTATATTATTTTTATCCATACTTTTACTGGGATTCTATATCAACCCTTTGGATGTATATCCTTAGGTTACTACATGTATTAAGGAGAGGTCATGTTCCAGTAAGAAGCTAGAGAAGAAGAAATTGATTCAATGTTTGTGCTCGATGTTGTAATTGTTATGTATGGTCCATGTTTTCCCAAGACACTAAACCTTTGGATCCTATATGTTTACTAATATTATTTTTTATTTCTCTTTAAACTTATGCAATATTAATTTAAGATAAGGATGGGTATCTATATTTGGTCTACTTGGATTAGATTAGGACATTCATTATTATCTTATTTAAAGAAGAGTTAAAAGAGTTAAATTCAATGTTTAATAACTAAAACATTTTTAATATAGGGTAACACACAATATATATTAGACTATAAATATTAATTAGAAATATAAAAAGCTTTTCTACATAATGGTATTTTATTTAGAATTTTTAGACATTAAATATGTTAATTTATTTATGACAAAATGATGATGCAGTAATTACCTAATTAATGAAATATTAAAATAATTGATATTATAAATCTGAAAATAAATGTAAATTTAGACTTTTGATAAATTAAACTAATTTTATAGGTTAATATGACATGTTAGGGTTGGTTAAATAAATTTTATTCGGAGTGATAATTATCTTATGGCTTTTAAAAAAAATCAAATACTAAATAATATCAAAATTGATATAATTTAGTTTTTAAAACGAATACTACATTATTAATTGATATAATATTCATAAAAGTTTATGTTTCTGAAAAAAGACTTATATAAGGTTATATATATTAATATTGAACCACTTCGGATTTTCTTGGTAGTTTATAGTAAGTTTATTAACTATATAATATAAAAATACAAAGTGACGTGGTAAATGTCAAAATATTTAGCTAAGAGTTAAATCTAAAATATAATGTTAATATTGTAACATAAACCTGTCTAAAACATATTTTTTGAGGTTATTTTGACCCATACAAACCTTAGTCTCTGGATAAATTATTTTGGAGCCATTATAAATCGAAAATTATTTTATTATAAAATAATATTTCAAGCTTTTCATAAAGTGACCCTTACATCTCTTATAAAAGGGAACTTCCCCATCTCTCCAAATCACACCTCCAAAGCTATTTTTATTGGCCAAACTCTTCCCAAATATCCTCAAAACGTTCCTCCCTTTATCCTTTAGGACTTACGTTGGTCATAAATCCAAACTAAGGTTCCCTTTTGATCAAATTAAAAGGAAGAACACGAAGAAGAGGTAAATATTTCATCACCTCTTTCAAGTTCTTTTCATCTTCCACTTCCTATTTATTTGTTGTTTCCATAAAAAAATAAAAAATCCAGTACCTTATACATATTTTTATGTTATTATAAATTTGGTACAAACATATTCATTATTCTATCCATCCTATAAATGAAAAAAGTCACCATACGTGCGTATGTACGGCTTACTGTCTCCAAGTCATTGTGTAGTTTGTCTTTCAAACACATCATTATTTGTATGGGTATAATACTGAGCATAACTAATGTAAATAATAAATATAACATGTTAATGATTCTTTAGATATTATATAACATCTAATTACATATGATTTCACCTTCAATATAATGATATTGTCGCTCGTGTGTACGCACGGATTACCATCTCCACGAACACAATGACATTCATATCCCCATCATAACCATTAAAGAATAATTCACATTTGATGACTAAAATAAATGTTTGTGAACATAATATAATTTTTTATATGAATCAAATACATCCTATCCATAATAAACATGGCTTACATATCCAAGCATATAATGGAAAATGAATATATTAACACCTGAAACGATGATACTACTGAAATATTATTAACATAAAAATATTAAAGTATCATATATGATATCATATTTATGTATATAGTTCCTATTTAATTTAATAAATTTCTTTAACTATTATAAAGGAGGTTAACGTACCATTTACCAAGGAAATGTACAAGGTAATGGTTAATTTCACAATATCTTTATTATTCGAGGTTGTTTTTAAGTAAGTATCTACTGCGACCTCTTTATCATCCACATCCATGTTTTCTTAAATATGTATTTCAAAATTTTTTTAATATTTACTAGACTATTGGTTGACGTAATTTATACCCTTATTTTACGTTATATGTTTTTAAAGGAATCTTTCTGTTGTTTTCCAAATAAGGAACTTTATGAATTTTTCTTCCAAATTAAGGTAAGAATGCTTTTCAACTTATATGGCATGTGCGGATATTTTCCACCATTACGACATCATAAAATCATAAATTAAAAAATTATAATAATGTTTTCAAAATACATGTTTTCTTTTATAATTATTTGACTCTTAAATGGTTTCAAAATAGAAAGAGGTATTTATTTCAAATAGTTTTCATTTCATCTATGTCAACATCCTTTGATGGATTTTAAACTTGTGTGAAGTTGATTTATTATGAAACAAATATTAGATATTGTATTGAAGGTTTTGTGATATGTTTTTATGTGGATGTGTTATTTTTTTACCATTCATGGTTTATGGTTAAAGTATTGACATTTTTTGCTAGTTTTAATAATAATGTTTATTTTATGTTTCATCCTTTTCATATGAGGAATGTATTGGGCTTAGTATGTGATTGGTGGAGGTCGTTATAGCTCCTTGGTGCATTGGTTGGTCTCATTAGAAAATTACACATGGAATTGGCCGAGGCCTTTCCCAATTTGATATATGGTTTTGGCTCAGGCTTAAATCATTTTTAGACATCTTGGCCGAGGCCTTGACAAGATGTTTCAGAATTTCTGACATAATACATTCCATCATTATGAATATAATAATGACGGTTCTTGTGGTATTTGACTAGTAGAATACCCATTATTATGTTTTATTATGGAATTATTTACTCAACTCATGTTCCTAACATTAAGTGTTCATGATTATTATTTGTAAAGGCATGTGTTTTTAATTATTCACCATGACTAATGTTTATGTTATCTTCTGGTGTATTGCTTACCCTTACCGAGTGTTTGAGATCACCCCTTTCTTATGTTTCATTTTCCCAGGATATGAAGAAGTTAGTTATGAGTGACTTTCAGGCATAATCTAGGAGGCTTGGATGTTTCTAATGGAATAAATTAATGTTGTATTTCATTTAATGTTGTAATGTTGAACTTATGTATGTATCTTGTTTCCAATAATACTAAACTGATCGGTCTTTCGGGACATTATTCCTTGTATCATTCCAATGTTATGTAATAAAGCACTGACTCTAGGTAACTATGGTTGGGGAAATAAAGTTGGTATCATAGGATGTTTAGTACAAACTTTGAAAACTAGATTTAGAAAAACATTGATTAGAGAAAATTACCCTAAATAGACTTTAATGATTAGTATAGAAGAACTTCCTAGAATTTTTCCTTTGTTGAGATTTTTTGAGATTTCTAAGAAATACATCCCTATCTGGATATGAGCAGGTAGACACGTCTCTGGAATAGATGTACCTAGGTGTAAAACCGAAAAAATCAATTTGAGCTATACTCGAACGGTAACTGGTGCATGACAACGAGCCTTATCGCACTCTTGGTTACGACACGCCCAGGGGATATTCTTAGGACAATTCTCGTTTTCTATAAAAATCATTATAAAGGATTTATGAGTATATACATCCTCATATAAAACATTTTTATGACTATGGATTATATCTATAAACTATTCAATTTATGTTAAGTGTTTTACAAGTTCAGAGTTATGTATTATGATTCATAAACTAATCTATTCTATTCCATTGTTTAGAAATAACACCTAGTAGAAGGAATGGAAACCTTATCAACACACGTAATACAGGTAGGGTTTTCCCTCTTACTCAACATAATTATAGTAGAGCTGGTGATGTAACTGGTGCTGATCAGCTTATCACCATACTGGGACAACTCACTCATGTTATGAATAACAACCTTACTTGTATGGAGCATCCTGATCCACAATGTGTAGGATCAATGTTAGACCGATTAATGAGGCAAAAACTACCAAAATTTAATGGGAGTACAAATCCATTAGTATCTAAGCAATGGAAAAGTTCCTTAGAGAAAATATTTAATGCTTTAGGGAGTTGTGAAAGGGAAAAAGATGTCATGGAAGTTTATCACCTCACATGAGACGAAGATCAGTTGTGGTTATTGATTCAAAAGACAAAGGAAGATGAAGAAGTATCAAAACTGTAAAGGAGGGAGTTTAGAGATATTTTATTAGAAAAATACATTCCTCGTGACCATCAAGTGGACATGGAAAAACAATTTCTTAGTCTGAGGAAAATGGAGGATGAGAATATCGCAAAGTATGAGGCTAACTTTACCAGGTTAAAAGGCATGTTGCAGATTATATACGTAACCCAAGAAGTAATATTGACCATTTATTTTCTGGGTTAAAACCATTTATCCACCGAGCATTAGTCTTGAAATCCTTCTCATCATATAAAGATATTAAATCATGTGTTATCAAGACAGAAAATGAATTCTTTAAGTCTTAAGACTTTAATGCAAGGAAAGAGAAGAAGAGATCTGCCGAACAATCTGGGAAAGGAAATAAGGAAATAGGGAAGAATGGAAGAGTTTAATTTCCACCCAATGATATTTGTAGAAGGAAGCCCCCAGGTGCCTATCTAAAAGGAAAAAGAGTAAGATACAAATGTGGACCCAAAGGCTATCTTGCTAGTGATTGTAAGGGGATGAAAGAAGCTACAAATGATCAATGCTACAATTATAGGGAGATGGTACATTATGCAAATTAATGTCATAAGTGTGTAGGAAACTTACCTTAGAAAAGGACAAGGGATCAAGGCCAAGCTTATGTGATCACTACTGTTGAGGTTGAAGCTCCGAAAGACATGGTGTTAGATAATTTATTGGTTTCCTAATGTTTAGTGATCACTTTATTTGATTCTAGATCATCACATTGTTTCATATCTTCCCACTTTTCTAAGAAAATTAGATGTTTCCAGTTTGATTTAGCAATGGTGTTGTTAGTCAAAACTCCTATGGGAATTATCATTGCAACAATGTTTTGTGAATCAGTCCCCATTAAGGAATCTAAATGATATTTATCTATTGATGTAATCATCATACCCATGATTGAATTTGATATAATCCTCAGTATGGATTGGCTTTTGGACCATGATGTGAAAATTTATTCTAAGAAGGAGGTTACAATTCTCGATGATGATAAGGTGTACCTTATTTTTAGAGTAGAAATGTCACCATTTGATTCTTATCTAGATCCACCTTCAGTAGCTCTACTAAATTCAATTATTTTGCAGGAAGAGAATGAAATAATTATGAGTGAGTAAAAGAATGTTCGAATAGAGGATGTACCTTTTTTTAAAGAATATGTTGATGTGTTTCTAGAGGTTTTACCTAGACATCCTCTATAATGAGAAATTGAGTTTTCCATTGATTAAATTCCTGGTTCATGGCCCATATCGAAGACCCCTTATATAATCGACACTATGGAATTATTGGAACTAAATATAAAACTAGAGGAACTGAGTAATAAGGGATTTATTCTCCCTACCATTTCTCTATGCGGAGCCCCTATCCTTTTTGTTAATAAGAAAGACAGATCTATAAGGTTGTGCATTGACTATAGGGAGATCAATGCTTTAACAATAATGAAAAATTATCCCCTACCTCGTATTGATTATTTATTCGACCAAATTCATGGAGCTCAATATTTTTCAAAGATTGACCTTCAATCTGGATATCATCAGTTTTTTTTGATGAAGGAAGACATTCAGAAAACAACATTTTGAACCATGTATGGGCATTGCTAGTTTACTGTAATGCCTTTTGGATTGAGTAATTCACCCTATGCCTTCATGGATCTAATGAATAGAGTTTTCAAGGAATATCTTGATGACATTGTAGTGGAATTTATTGATTATATCTTGGTATACTCCAAAATCTACTAAGATCATGAAAATCATTTGCACATTATTCTAAAGACTCTTAGAAGAACTGAATTATATGGGAATTTTATAAATTGTGAATTCGAGCTTCAAGAGATTTATTTTTGTTGTCCATATTGTCTCTAAGGATGGAATATCTGTTGATCCTTCATAGAACTAGGTAATCAAAGAATGGACAACACTGACGAGTATAACTGAGGTACGCCATTTTATGGGTTTAGCATGTTATTAGTGATGTTTTGTCCATAATTCTTCCCAGTTGGATAACCCATTAACCAAGCTCACATGTAAAGGGATCAAATTTTTTTGGACAAAATAGTGTGAATAATGATTTAAAGAACTAAAGGGAAGATTAGTTAATGCTCCTATCTTGACTCTACCATCGGGGAATGATGGGTTTGTTATTTATAGTGATGTTTCAAAGAAAGGACTTGGTTGTGTTATTATGCAGAATGATAGAATTATTTTCTATGCATCACGACATCTAAAAAATCATGAGCAAAAATATCCTACCCATGATATTGAGTTAGAAGCTATAATCTTTGCTCTGAAAATATGGAGACACTATCTCTATGGTGAAAAATGTGAGATTTATAATGATCATAAGAGCTTGAAGAATATTTTCTCCTAGAAAGAACTCAACATGAGCCAAAGACGATGGCTTGAACTACACATGGATTATGATTTAACTATAAACTACATCCCGGTGAAGGCAAATAAGGTGGGAGATTCTTTGAGTAGAATGAACCATGGTGTTTTGAACAAGATGAGAGTTGAAAGGGATCCTATTTTCACGGATCTAGTAAAGATGGATATGGGAATAACCATGGAAGGAAAACATCAATACTTTTTCAAATAGTTGTCAAACCATATTTACTAGAAAGGATATAGTGTTCTCAGACTGATGATGAGGAATTTTAAAAGAAGATAAAAACAGTAAATGATGGGAGATTGAGTGACTTCGTATATGAAGATGGAATTTTGAAATTTGGGATGAGACTTTGTATTACCGATATACATGATCTAAAAATATAATTGTTGGATGATTCTCATAGCTCCAATATATCTATACACACATGGAGCACCAAGTTGTATGTATATTTGAAGGAAAATTTTCAGGTGGGACAACATGAAGAAGAAGATTACTGATTTTGTGTCAAGATGTATTGTTTTTCAACAAGTGAAACCTGGAAGGCAACATCCTGGAGGAGTCATGAAACCTCTTCCCATACCTGAGTGGAAATGTGATGATATTATGATGGACTTTGTCATGGGGATACCAAAGACTCCTAGAAGGAATGATTTAATATTGGTCATTATTGATCATCTTACCAAGTCAATTTATTTTCTTCCTATAAGAGAATATTTACCACTTGAATGTTATGTAAGACTGTATATTAATGAAGTTTTAAGACTTCATGGAGTACCCCTATTTATTTTTTCTAATCGTGATCCCCGTTTTACATCAAGATTCTGGAAATTTCTTCAAAAATACCTAGATACTGAACTTCATTTGAGCACTGCCTACCACCCTAAAACTGATGGAAAATAAGAACGCACTATTAAAAAATTAGAATTCATGTTGAGATATTTATCAACCTTTGGTAGAATTTTCCTATAACAATAGCTACCATTCAAGTATTCATATGGCACCATATAAAGCGTTATATGAAAGGAGATATCACACACCAACTTGTTGGGATGATGTTGGTGAAATACAAAACATAGGCCTCGAACTTGTTGAGGAAAAAATGGAAAAAGTGAAGATTATCCAAACCCACATCAAAGATGCCCAAAGTAGGCAAAAGAGATATGTCGATAACCGAAGGAATGATTTAGAATTTAAAGTAGGAGACCATGTTTTCTTGAATCTATCTCCATGGAAGGGTGTTATATGTTTCGGTAAGAAGGGTAAATTGAGTCCCAGTTACATTAGGCCTTTTGAAATTCTAAAATGAATTGGAGTTGTAGTTTATCGTTTAGAAATTCCTCTAAGTATCTCCAATGATCATGATGTGTTCTATGTATCACTGTTGAGAAAATACATGCCTGACCCAACTCATGTACTCACCTATGAAGAAACTGAACTGGAACATGAACTATATTATTGTGAAGAGCCTATCATAATTCTTTATACTAGGAAACAGGTGCTCAAAAACCGGACGACTCATCTGGTAAAAGTTCTGTGGAGAAACCATAAGATAGAAGAGGCAATGTGGGATCCCGAGGAATATATGATAAAGAACCACCATAATATTTTTGTGCAGTAGTATTCTAGATATTTGGAGGATGAAATTATTTTAAGGAGTGAATAATGTAACACCCCAAACTTCCACGGAATGTTTCCCTTTGAATAATGCAACATCTTGCATTGTACGTAACTTCGATATTCTAACACACCGCGACCAATAAAACTAGCCGTTATGAATAGTAATACCCACTTTTTGAAATTTTATAAATATTATTTTTCAAAACGGACTTCATTTTTGAATTCTGAATATCGAAATTAGCTTAGGGTGAATTATTGGTATTTTTCTAAAAACATTCAATTTTTGATGAATAGTGAAAAACACTGTGTTATTGGATATAACCAAATTTTTATTTAAATAATTATTTATTTTATTTAAATTTATTTTAGGTCAAAATAGATACATAATACCTATATAAGTTAAATGTAATACATTGGATTCAACTTACAATAATTTTAGATATATAAAAATTTTATTGAACTTTTTACCTTCTTTTACCCATCTCCTTGGAGCATTTTCAAATTTGCATAAAAATTAATTCTACCACTTCAGTGAGTGGAATTTCAAAAATCCAAGAAACACAATTAATATTAGTAAGTAAAATGTGGTTCAACAAAATGAAAATATTTTTTGGTGAATAGTAACTTTTGACTTTTATTTACCACGATTAAAAGTAAATAGGGTAATTAAGGGTAAAAAAGATATCATAATTACCCTAACACATGTCCTAATTCTATTGGATAAGTATAATTCGACCAAAAAAAACCTTAGGAATAAAATATGACCATCTTTGGTCCACTTGGATTATATTAGGATACTTATTATTATTTTATATAAAGAAGAGTTAAAAGAGGTAAATTCAAAGTATAATAACTAAACCATTTTTAATAAATGGTTACATAAAATATAAATTAGACTATAAATATTCATTAGAAATAAAAAATATTTCATACAAAATTGTATTTTATTTATAATTTTTAGATATTAAATAATTTAATTTAGTTATGACTCAATGATGATGCAGTAATTACCTTATTAATGAAATATTAAAATATTTGATATTATAAATATCCAAATAAATGTAAATTTATACTTCTGATGAATTACACTAAATATAATATATATAAACATAATATCATTCTGTATATGAATCAAATAAATCCTATCCATAATAAACATGACTTACGTAACCAAACATATAAAGGAAAACGAATCAGTTAACATCCGAAACGATGATACAACTGAAATATTATTAACAAAGAAAAATTAGAGGGTCATATATGATATCTGTAGAGACCCGAAGCTTGACATACATGGTCATTACATTAGTTTTGCGGAATACTTAGTACATTACAAAAACACACACACAAGGACCGTAATAGTTTAGTGTCTTTGGAAAATCGGAATATAATCTTTTAATCGTGGTGAAAGATCTTCATTATCTCCCATAAAGATCGTCCATCATTTTTTATACCTAAAACCTTTATTTATATCCCGGGGAAAAGAAAACATAAAAGGGTTAGCTCAAATGCTCAGTAAGGGTAAACAAAAGAAATATCAATCACATCATATTCATAAGAACATAACATTTTGAAAATATTAATCCTGCATAAGAGATCATAATATCATAACATGGGATAAATCATAGTAGTGAAATGTAATCTCAATAATCATAACATAAAAGATGAAACTTTGTGGTGTAGACACATAATCATTGAGAATCATTTCCTATTAGTCAAGACTCATTGCCAAGACTATCTTAGTTGATAAAGCCCATTTCTGAACCGCGTTCATTCCTCGTTTCAGTCCTGCTTCACTGAACCGGTTTAACCTGCCGTTCCAACCATGTCTATCTCATGAGATATAAAATCTTTACCCAATTCATTGGAGGGAGATATAGGTCCCACCCATCTCATAATGATACCATTCTTATGTGTGCCACAAAATCAACAGACATACATCGTAGCATAACCCATGTAATAAAAAAATGGGATTCTTAAACAACATGTCATCATAAAACAATTCATATAAGATAAAGGAATTCATAAAAATAATTCCATCACAACATAATCAAATCAATGTAATAATGGGGATAGAAACAGAACCCTATATTATCTTAGATGGAAAATAATTTTGATAAAACACTTGAAATCCATTATTGAAGAAAATATCCTTTCTACTTCAAAAACATTTTCCTTTCTTAACATGTCATACAATTCTAAACTAAAATAATTTGACTTGAAAACTTGTAAAGTATGCTTCTTGGAAATAATGTTTTAAAAATCCATTCATTCCGTATAAGTTAAAAAAACATTCTTCTCGTACTTATGTCGAAAAAGTCAAAAAGTACCTCGTATGAAAAACGACAAAAGATTCATTTCATATCTTTTACTAAAAACTCCCTGAACGGTAAAATTGGATTTAAAAAATTGTAGGCGGATGGAAATAATATTACATATTGAGGAAACATGGATGTGTATGATAAAATACACCCCAGTAAATACCAAAGTATAAACAATCTCGGATAAAATGAGATTGTAATATTTTCCCTTACCTTAGGTCTGATTTGCTTCGTAAGTGTCCGAACCTCCTGTATAATGATTTAAATAATGTCATTGACTTATTCCAGAATCATACTCATTGTTATGATATCATATATGGTTCACTTATGACTTTATATTACCCTTTCGTTTGTAAATTCAATGTTAAAATGCATTTTGGGTAAAATTGTTTCATTTGTCGTCCGTGTTTTGACTTGTAATTATTCAGATGATTACTTAGATCATGATTACTTAATTACAGAATATAAAACACGATTTATATATAATATATATTCAGAATATACATATATATAATAAATCAGTAAATGGAAAGAAATACACCGTTCATGGAGACGGTAGACCGTACGTACGGATGAACGCTGTTTTCGTTTCTTTATTGAGTTGAATGGAATTAAGTATATGACATAAATATATATACACATAAATCCAGTATCATTATTATGTCATTTGTTTCATTATTACTTATTATATATATACTGTATAATCATTCATGAATGGTTAACGTGGAGAATGAATCTCATCGCGTCGTGGAGACGGTAGTCCGTACGTACGCACGAGTGATGATATCATTCTCATGATCGTGGAGCTGTATTGGAGTGTATTTATACTATTTAAGAATCAATATCACATTAAAATAACCATATATAGTTTTTATTTACACCATTATACCCATCCAAGTAAGGTGGTGGTGGAAAATAGATTTCACCACGGCGTGGAGACGGTATTCCGTACGTACGCACGCGTAGTGATTTCGTTTTCTGTAGGATGGATAGATGGTGAAATAGGGTTGTTTCATACATATAATGACATATCAGTATATGAGTGATACGGATGTTATTACTTCATAATTCAACAACCTAAGAAGAAGAAGTGGAAGAAGAAATAAAGTTGAAAGAATCGGTAACGAACATTATCTCTTCTTTGAAGCGCCTCTTTGAGATCTCTTTTTAGGGCACCAAAATCGGTCATTGAGGAAGACCAGAACCTCTAGGATGTTTCTAGGAAAGCGGAGAAGATAATTTTTCAGGGTTTGTCTGAGATTGAAGGCTCAAAGTGGTGTGAGGAAGAGAGGGAGGAGGTCCCCTTTTATAAGGGAGGAGAGGGGCACCTTTGGAATAACGAAAAATATTATTTTATTATAAAGCCAAATTCAGTTTTAAATAGCTCCAAATGGATTTATTTCGAAGATAAGGTGGGGATGGGTCGAAATACTCTCATCCAATAGAATTTAGACAAGTTTAGGTTCCTATTTTAACCTTATCATTTAGATTTAACATTAAGTAAAATAATTTTACTTTTACCGTGTCTTCTTGTGTTCTTACACTATAAGGTTAATAAAAATACTATAAGAAGCCAAACGAAACACAATTTGTTTATTATTAATATCCATAACCTTATCTAAGTCATTTGGCAGAACCTTAGATTTTTAGTAACAAAATAACAATTAATAATATAATATTTGTTTTAAAAACTATTTTATGTCAATTTTGACACTATTTTGTAATTGATTTTTGTCAAAATCATAACAGAATTATTATGTCTAAAAAGGTTAATTAAATCAATAATAACATGTAATATTAACTTATGAAATTAGTTTATTTAATAAAAAGTCTCAAATTACATTTATTTGGGTATTTATAACATCAATTATGTCAATATTTCATTAATAAGATAATTATTGCATCATCTTTGTGTCATAAATAAATTAAATTATTTAATGTATAAAAATTAAAAATAAAATACCATTATGTAGGAATGCTTTTTAGGTTTCTAATTAATATATATAGTTGAATTTATCTTATGTATAACCCTATATTAAAAAAGATATACTTATTAAACATTGATTTTAACTATTTTAACCCTTCTTTAAATAAATTGATAATAAATGTCCTAATCTAATCCAAGTGGGCCTAAATGGTCATATTTTGTTTCTAAGGTTGTTTTTGGTCGAATTACACTTATCCAATAGAATTAGGACATGTGTTAGGGTAGTAATAATATCATTTTGACCCTTAATTACACTATTTACTTTTAACCGTGTTAAAAAATGTTAAAAGTTACTATTCACCAAAAATTATTTTCATCTCATTGAACCACATTTTACATACTGACATCAACCGTGTCTCTCGGAGTTTTGAAATTCCACTCACAGAAGTGGTAAAATTATGTTTTATGAAAAATTCATTTTTTTTAACTACCACTTAGTGGTTTCACTATTCATCAAAAAATGAAAGTTTCCAGAAATTACCAAAAATTAGGCCTAAGCTATATTTGATATTATGAACTAAAAAATGATGTCTATTTTAACAAATTAAAAACATATCAGTTTCATTAATTAATTTAAAAATTAATTCCCATCGTCAAAACAAATTGCGTGTTTTTTAGAGATAATAAATATCAAAATATTGACACTTGTTTTTGTCTGGTTTAAATGTGAAATTACATCCAATGACCAAAATTGTATTAAATTGTAAAAATATATTCTAAATATAATTTAAAACCACTAAAATTAATAATTTACCACTATTAATTATTTCGATTAAAAATGTTGTTTTTAATTAAAATTTAGTAATTTTCACTATTCATCAGAATATGAAATTTATCCGAAAAGTACCAAAATTTCACCGTAAGCTAATTTCGATATTCCGAATCGAAAAATGAAGTCCATTTTGAAAACTAAAATTTACAAAATTTCAAAAAGTGGTTATTACTATTCATAACGGCTAGTTTTAATAATATTTTTATAGCATATTGTTGTTTAGTGAAACACGTTATTGCGTACTACACACGCTATCGAGGAAGGTCGTGATTGCGTGTAATGCAAGGCAAGTCAAGTATGCGTGTTTTGCAAGCTCCTTTTAGTGTAGCATACAACACGAGACATTAATGAAATTAAAAAGAATGTTATTCATAAAATCTCGGGGTGTTACATTCTACCCCCCTTAAAATGAATTTCTCCCTCGAAATTCGTCAGGGTTGTAAATGGTTTACTACTCGAAAGTTTCTTTAATAGAAATCCACATCGTAAAAAGGAATACCAAAACCAATCTTTAAAAACAAAAGTATGAAACGTAACGATTACCCAAATAAACTAATCACTGGGTTTCCACATAGGTGAAAATATGTATATGGAAGAGAAATCTAACCATCATGTTCTGGTGGAGAGTGGTAGAGAACATGGCTATGGAAAATCCAGAAATCACAAAACCATAAATTTGTGACGATCTAAGGTACCATCTAATTCATCAGATATAAGAGCACTAGGACATCATTTTTGGTTTTCAAGTTCATTTCCCTAAAGTTAATGAAATTGGAATTAGAAGAAATACTTTTGTGATTTTGGTATAGTCTCACCCTTGGTCATTCTTTGGACAATTTCCTCTTCATCTCTTAAAGAAATGAATTTTAATTTTTCATTCATGATGTGTTAGCAGATCATGTGATAGAATGATGGGTCATTCCATCTGTCTCAAACAAAAGGTTAGAAAAGTTATCAAAACATACATAAGTCCATCTATAGTGAGATTAATAATATATGGTTCCTAAAATGGACTTATAATTCATATATCATACTGCTTAATATAATAAAACTATTTTCTACTAAACAGGGACTTCTTGTAGGCCAGTGGTAGGCGATAAAGGCCAGTCGCACTTTGGTTGTGGGTTCGATCCCCATAGCCTTCTCCGACGCGATGGGTTGTCGCCCGTCCTGCAGGTTGTCCTTTTTATAAAACTACATTACTATAACATCCCGTAAATAATATCAAAAAAAAGTTCTATCCTTAAACAATACTAACTTATGTCCAACATAATCCATTCTAATCTTTAGGCTTATCTAAAATACTTCGGTCCAAGCTCATAGTATAAAGGAAACGATTACTTGAAATGTCACATAACAATCACGTGAATGCCATCATTTATCCCCCATATATCATAAGATATATCTTGTTGGTCAAATTACAAACATGTGAATACCTTAATCATGTATTCTATTGAATAATGAATACCCATTAATTGAACCATAGTGAAAACATGAATGCAGTCAAAAGTTAACACTTTCCATATACCAAGATCCTCAAAATTCTATATACTTAAACCATGATATCACTTAGTCCTTATATCAATCATGAGCTCATGAATACTGTCAAACATTTCATTTTCTCCTTATCCCTTCATTATGCGCATATCATCTGCTTTACAAAATATTTGAATCACTTTTCATGGTTATCGGTACCTTAAAATTATTGAAAACCACAATATACCAATACATAAATATTCCAATATTCCACGATACTATATACAACATTATTTTGGAATCCCATTACATAAACACATAATCATTCCACCACATCGTTTTCATATTCAACATCGCCAATAGTGATCTCATGTGACTTCCCTTTGTCCTTTGCCTTAAGTGGTTGCTCATGTCGATCATCACTATCCCTTGGATTAGGGCATTTAATAGCATAATGCCCCATTTCCTTGCAGTTGAAGCATTGAAGTGTTGGTGGTGTGTTCTCTACAGTGTTTTCATTATTCACATCATTAGAAATCCTTTTTCCATTACTTCGACACTCAGCTGCTTGATGACCTTCTTTTCCACACTTAAAACATTTTCTAGTCCCTTTAAGACATTCTCCACCAAGCTTCTTTCCACAATTTGAGCATAAGGAAACATTCATCTTCTTTTCACCATTATTCTTAGATTTCTCCTTGAACTCCATCTTTTGTTTCTTGTCAAAACTATGAGATGGATAAGTAACACCAACATCCATTTCTACCTTGATATCACAACGCACAATTTCTTTACAGCTACTGATGTCTCTTATAGCTAATGTCCTTCGTAGATTTGGTTTTAAGACACTGAAGAATCGATCAACTTTACTTTCAGGTTGGATGATAAATCCAGATGCATACCTTGCAAGCCTTGTAAAATTCACATCGTATATACCAACAGATTCATCATCCTTTTTCTTCAGTTTAAGAAACTCCTTATCCATCTTTGTTCGAAGAATACGAGGGAAGTACTTATTGAAAAATAAGTTCTTGAACTCGTCCCATTCCATGGACTCAATTTCATCTTTTGTCCCCGTATTCTTGATAAGATTCCACCATTGATCAGCATCACCTTCCAAACGATACACTGATAAGATGACTTTATCATGTTCAGAACATTGAAGAACTAAAAATATCTTTTCAGTAGTACGGATCCATTGTTAAGAAACAAGTGGATCAGAAGACCCACTGAAAGAAGGTGGACATTGCCTCATGAGGGACTCAATAGAATATTGTTCCCTTCTCGGCTCATTTGGAAGTCCAGAATGATTCATAGCTTGTGTAAGTATAGCAATAAGATTTTGCACTCCATATCCCATAACATTTGTTTGTTCAGGAGGACAATCATTGCATTGTCCATTACATTGATCAACACGGTTCCTTCAGGTTCCAGCCATCATCTAAAACCCAAAAAGAATAGTGTGAGAGGTAAAAATCACACTAGGGAAAACAATTTAATAAAGGGGGAGTACCTTCAATATCTAACATCTTAGGTTTAATTCTAAGATTGTTAGCGCAATTCTAGGACTATAACGTATACTTAACTTTAGGGACATCCCTAGACATACCTTAGAAATATCTCTAGGGATCTCACTAAAGTTCTCGCATCCTAGTTTCCAAAGGGCGACTAAACCTTTCCTCTGATACCAACTGTAGAGACCCGAAGCTTGACGTACATGGTCATTACATTTCTTTTGCAGAATACTTAGTACAGTACAAAAACACACACACAAGGACCGTAATAGTTTAGTGTCTTTGGAAACTTAGAATATAGTCTTCTAATCATGGTGAAAGATTTTCAACATCTCCCATAAATATTTTCATTCGTTTTTCTACCTAAAACCATTCTTTATATCCTGGGGAAAAGAAAACATAAAAGGGTGAGCTCAAATGCTCAGTAAGGGTAAAAAAAAGAAATATCAATCACATCATATTCATAAGAACATAACATTTTGGAAATCTTAATCCTGCAAAAGAGATCATAATATCATATCATGGGATAAATCATAGTAGTGAAATGTAATCCCAATAATCATAACATAAAACATAAAAATTTATGGCGTACACACATAATCATAGAGAATCATTTCTTATTAGTCAAGACTAATTGCCAAGACTATCTTAATGGAAAAAGCCCATTTCTGAACTGAGTTCATTCCTCGTTTCAGTCCTGCTTCACTGAACTGGTTTAACCTGCCATTCCAGCCATGTCTATCTCATGTGATATAAAATCTTTACCCAATGCATTGGAGGGAGATATAGGTCCCACCCATCTAATAATAATACCATTCTTATTTGTGCCACAAAATCAAAAGACATACATCGTAGCATAACCCATGTAATACAAAAATGGGATTCTTAAACAACATGTCATCATAAAACAATTCATATAAGATAAAGGAATTCATAAAAATAATTCCATCACATCATAATCAAATCAATGTAATAATGGGGATAGAAACAGAACCCTATATTATCTTAGATAGAAAATAATTTTGATAAAACACTTGAAATCCATTCTTGAGGAAAATATCCTTTCTACTTAAAAAACATTTTCCTTTCTTAACATGTCAGAAAATTCTAAACTAAAAGAAGTTGACTTGAAAACTTGTAATGGAATATTCTTGGAAATAATGTTTTAAAAATCCATTCAAGCCATATAAGTTAAAAAAAACATTCTTCTCGTACTTTTGTCGGAAAATTCAAAAAGTACCTCGTATGAAAAACGACAAAAGATTCCTTTCATATCTTTTACTAAAAACTCACCGAAGGGTAAAATTGGATTTAAACAATTGTAGGTGGATGGAAATAATATTAAATATTGAGGAAACATGGATGTGGATGATAAAATACACCCCAGTAACTACCAAAGTATAAACAATCTCGGATAAAATGAGATTGTGATATTTTCCCTTACCTTAGGTCCGAATTGCTTCGTAAGTGTCCGAACCACCTGTATAATGATTTAAATAATGTCATTGACTTATTCCAGAATCATAATAATTGTTATGATATCATATATGGTTCACTTATGACTTTATATTACCCTTTCTTTTGTAAATTCCATGTTAAAGAGCGTTTTGGGTAAAATTATTTCATTTGTCGCCCGTGTTTTGACTTGTAATTATTCATATGATTACTTAATTCCAGAATATAAAACATGATTTATATATAATATATATTCATAATATACTTATAGATAATAAATCAGTAAATGGAACGAAATACACCGTTCATGGAGACGGTAGGCCGTATGTACGCATGAACGTTGTTTTAGTTTCCTTATTGAGTTGAATGAAATTAAGTAGATGACATAAATATTTATACACATAAATCCAGTATCATTATTATGTAATTTGTTTCATTATTACTTATTATATATACTGTATAATCATTCATGAATGGTTAACGTGGAGAATGAATCTCATCGCGTCGTGGAGACGGTAGTCCGTACGTATGCACGAGCGATGATATCGTTCTCATGATCGTGGAACTATATTGGAGTGTATGTATACTATTTCAGAATAAATATCACTTTAAAATAACCATATATAGTTATTATTTACACCATTATACCCATCCAAGTAAGGTGGTGGTGGAAAATAGATTTCACCACGGCGTGGAGACGGTATTCCGTACGTACGCACGCGCAATGATTTCGTTTTCTGTAGGATGGATAGATGGTGAAATAGGGTTGTTTCATACTTATAATAACATATCTGTATATGAGGGATACTGATGTTATTACTTCATAATTAAAAAACCTATGAAGAAGAAGTGGAAGAAGAAATAAAGTTGAAAGAATCGGTAACATACATTACCTCTTCTTTGAAGCACCTTTTTGAGATATCCTTTTAGGGCACTAAAATTGGTCTTTGAGGAATACCAGAACCTATAGGATGTTTATAGGGATGTTTAGAAGTTAATTTTCCAGGGTTTGGCCGAGCATGAAGGCTCAAAGTGGTGTGAGGAAGAGAGGGATGAGGTGCCCTTTTATAAGGGAGGAGAGGGGGAACTTTGGAATAACTAAAAATATTATTTTATTATAAAGCCAAATTCGGTTTTAAATAGCTCTAAATTGATTTCTTTCAAAGATAAGGTGGGTATGGGTCTAAATACTCTCATCCAATAGAATTTAGACAAATTTATTGTAAATATATTATAGAACCATAATCAAATATTTCATATCATATATTATTTATTTATAGTCATCAATCACATTTTTTATTTACATATCTTTGCTAATATCACTGTTTCTAGTGATAATTTCTTCATGTTTCTATATGTTTTGGTTTGGTAATTTATAACCTTTTACTTTGATAATGGTTGAATCATATATGGAATGTTATAAATTATTTAAATATATTATATATTCATTAAATATAAAATTACATTAATATATAAATATAGATATAAAAATGGACTACACTGTTGAGGGAGACGGTAAGACGTATGTACTCATGAATGTTGTTTCATTTTTTATCGATGGATGGAATGGAAGGAATATAAATATTAATTAACATATAATTTTTTTCATATATATATATATATATATTATTAATAAAATACATCCTTATTACCATCAATGAAAAATAAAATGAAAAAAATTTCACATCACTTTTTTGGTTGTGGTTGTCCACATGTATGCACCAGTGATGTTGATGTTTTCCAATGGATTTAAAGGTAAGAAGTTAGAAGTGATATTATATATCCATAAATATGTTTAGTTCAAAAATATAACATATATTAATTAACCTTTTCCTTACTACCTTCTATGTAAAGCATAAATGAAAAATTAATCACATCGCTTTCAGAGGCGGTTGCCCATCGTACACACAAGCGACATTATCATATCCCCTATGGAATTGTAAGTAGTAAAAGATATGTGATATAAAAATTACATAAAAATAATAATTTCATAAAGTTTTTATAAATAGGTTAAATATATAATTATATCCATCATTTAAAGGTGGTCATAGAAAACGAATTAAAGCAGTTCGGGAGGTGGTATTCCATTGTACACATGATCGACAGTTTTGTTTCACATTTGTTAGAAGTGGAGAGGGATTTGGATTGATTTTTTAACATAATAACATCATAATATATAAGGTATACTGGTTTTTTTCTACTATCATATTTTAATATGAATTTAAGGAAGTGTAATAAGAAATAAAATAAATACACATGTTTAATAATTTTACCTCTACTTCAGATATCCTATTTAGATTTTTAACTAAATCCTTCATAAGAGGGATTCATGATAAAACTAATACATATAGGATGTGTTGAGGTAAGAAATTAATATATTTGGGTAGGTATTGACACAAATAGACGGTTCTATAAGTTTAAATGGGGGAGGATATGTGGAGGCATTTTATTAGTGGGGCAGACGACAGGAATGGAAGTTTTGAAAAGATAAAGTGATACCCACATTTTTATAAAACCAAAAGGATAAAAAATGGGTCCTTATCAATTATTAATGGTATAAGGTGTAAAAATTTCCATTAAAAGTATGTTTTAAATGTTTCTAGGTCATTTTAAATCTTATATTATATGTTTAACCCCCTAGTAAACATGTTTTTACAATAACAACAATAATTAATTTTTTGTTATTTCGCTATTAATTGTGGTTAAAAGTTATGTTAAAAATATAATATAATATAAATTATGATTATTAAAAACATTTAACCCATTTTTTAAAATTTTACTCCACATAAGTGGTAGAATTAAACTTAAAATTAAGCAAACAAACACATCAAAAAATTGTGTTTTCCAAAAAATATTGAAAAGATTAAAAAGTTTTTATATCAAAATTAAATATTAAAGTTACTAAAATTAACTAAATTATTTAAATTTAAATATAACATAACTAATATTTCCCTAAAAAATTAAAAGTTTAATTTAACTTTTTAAATCATTTAAATGATAATATAGTTTTTAATAAATATTTGAATTTTAACTATTCATCAAAACAATTAATATATAACTGTTGAATTTATTTTATAAATCTGTAAACCAAATAATTTCAATTATTTATTTTTTCTTATTCATACCCACCAACTTAATTGTTATGTTATAATGGTCATGTTTATATAACAATATTTTAACAGAGTATCTCATTTTGTTTCAACCTAATGTTACTTGTTATGAAAGCTATTGATAAAATTGAATATAATTAAATTGATTTTTTTTAAATAATTTGTGTTATATTCTTATATATGCTTGTTTCTTCATTTCATATTTGATTTTTAAGATGATACTCCTCATTTAATACTTAGAGAGTTATATTCGACCCTGTTAAAAAAATACATCCTTATAATTTAATATTTATATCATAAATTTAGGGTTATACATTTTAAAATACCATTAATATCATTTATTATTTTCTTATATTATTTAATCAATTTTTTATTGAAATTTATTTGTAAAAATAATTTTTTTTATTTGATAATTTCTTTGTTTTCCATGCATGTTTTTGTTTAGTAACTTCAGTCCTCTTACGTTGATCATTGTTCCATCATCTCTAGAATGTTAAACATGATTTAAATGTCACATATATATATATATATACATATTATATAATTATATTAATTTATATAAGTTAGAGATATAAAATGGATTATATCATTCATAGAGATGGTAATTTGTTCCTATGCATGAACAATGTTTCCATTTTTATGGACGGATGGAATAAAAGTAAAATAAATACTATGTCACCAATTTATAATCAATTTATGTCATATATTTAATTTATATTAATAAATTACATAGTATTACCATCCATGTAAAAATAAAATGAAAAAAGGTGTGCATTGCTTCATGGAGGTGGTAGTCCATAATTATACATGAGTGAGGTTATTGTTTTCTAACAGATTAGAAGGTAAGAAGTTAAATTATGTGTGAAAATAATGACTAAAATACCTTTTAGAACAATACAGTTTTCTAGAAAACATGTAATTTTCTTTCAAATGGTTCCAACTTTATTTCTAATTAAAGAATAACCTTTTAATTTATTTTATACATGAGTATACCATATAATTTTCATAATTTAGTTAATCATATTCATACCAACCAACATAACAGCTATGTTATACTAGTCATGTTTATATAATAATATTTTAAAAGAGTGTATCATTCCTTTTATAATCAGTGGTACATGTTATGAATGTTGTCTATGAAATTAAATTGATTTTAAAAAAATATTCTAAAATCATGTTATGTTATATTCTCTTCTAATCATGGTGTTTCGTGTCATATATTTTATTGAGGATGATGTTCCTCTTGTAAAATATTGGGGTGTTACAATCAATATTTCACAACTGATAGGTTATTCTTAAGGTTGATCCACCCCCTTTATGTTTTATCCTTCATATTCAATATTCCCTTAATGTGGTTGATCTATATAGTAAATCAGTCAACATGATCAATTTTTTATAAAAGATACGTTCTTCTTATGGTTAAACCTCACGGTTGGTATATTGTTTATTCAATCTATCAATTAGACAAGTTTTCCCTTCATTTTTTATCGTTTCTTATTTCTATCGAATAATATGGTTGGTCAATCAGCACGATCAATCCTTTATAATAGATAGGTTCTTCTCATTTGGGAGATTCGTAGATTTTTAGGAATAAAATTACAATTAATAATATAATGTTTTTTTAAAAAACTATTTTATGTCAATTTTGACACTATTTTGTAATTGATTTTTGTGAAAATCATAACAGAATTATTAGTTTGAAAAAAGTTAATTAAATAAATAATAACATGTCATAGTAACCTATAAAATTAGTTGGTTTCATTAAAAGTCTCAAATTACTTTTATTTGGGTATTTATAACATCAATTATGTCAATGTTTCATTAATAAGATAATTACTCCATCATCATTCTTTAATAAATAAATTAACATATTTAATGTCTAAAAATTACAAATAAAATACCATTATGTAGGAAATATATTTATCTTTCTAATTAATATTTATAGTCGATTTTATCATATTTATAACCATATATTAAAAATGATATACTTATTAAACTTTGATTTTATCTATTTTAACCCTTCTTTAAATATGTTAATAATAAATGTCCTAATCTAATCAAAGTGGGACTAAATGGTCATATTTTATTCCTAAGGTTGTTTTTGGTCGAATTAAACTTATCCAATAGAATTAGTACATGTGTTAGGGTAATAATAATATCATTTTGACCCTTAATTACACTATTTACTTTTAACCGTGGTAAAAAAGTTAAAAGTTACTATTCACCAAAAATTATTCTCATCTCATTGAACCACATTTTACTTAATGACATCAACCGTATCTCTCAGATTTTTGAAATTCCATTCACAGAAGCGGTACAATTAAGTTGTATGAAAATTTCATTTTTTTAACTACCACTTAGTGGTTTCACTATTAATCAAAAAATGAAAGTTTCCAGAAAAATACCAAAAATTAGGCCTCATCTATATTTGATATTATGAACTCAAAAATGATGTATATTTTACCAAATTAAAAACATATCAGTTGAATTAATTAATTTAAAAATTAATTCCCGTCGTCAAAACAAATAGCGTGTTTTTAAGAGATAATAACTATCAAAATATTGACACTTGTTTATGTCTGGTTTAAATGTGAAATTACATCCAATGACAAACATTGTATTAAATTTTAAAAATATATTCTAAATATACTTTAAAACCACTCAAATTAATAATTTACCACTTTTAATTATTTCGATTAAAAAATTTGTTTTTAATTAAAATTTAGTAATTTTCACTATTTATCAGAATATGAAAGTTATCCGAAAAGTACCAAAATTTCACCCTAAGATAATTTCGATATTCCGAATCCAAAAATGAAGTCCATTTTGAAAAATAAAATTTAAAAAATTTAAAAAAGTGGTTATTACTATTCATAACGGCTAGTTTTAATAATATTTTAATAACATATTGTTGTTTAGTGAAACTCGTTATTGCGTACTACACATGCTATCGAGGAAGGTCGCGATTGCGTGTAATGCAAGGCAAGTCAAGGATGCGTGTTGTGCAAGCTCCTTTTAGTGTAGCGTACAACACAAGACATTAATGAAATTAAAAAGAATATTTTTCATAAAATCTCAGGGTGTTACAATATCATATTTATATATATAGTTATTGTATAATTTAACAACAACTATTTAACTATTATACAAGAGGTTAAAGTACCCTCAACCAAGGAAAAGTACAAGGTAAGGGTTAATTTCACAATCTCTTTATTATCCGAGATTGTTTTTATATAAGTATCTGTTATGACCTCTTTATCATCCAAAACCATGTTTTGTTAAATATTTAAATAAAAACATTTTTAAAATTTACTAGACTATGGGGTAAAGTCATTTATACCCTTATTTGACTTTATATGTTTTGAAAAGAATCTTTCTGTCGTTTTCCAAACAAGGTACTTTATGACCTTTTTGAAAAAATTATGGTAAGAATGTTTTTCAACTTATACGGCAGGTGAGGCTATTTTCCACCATTATCAAATCATAGAAGATTCTCTTATAAGATTATAATAATATTTTAGAAATAAATGTTTTATTATATAATTACGTGACTCTTAAATGGTTTCAAAATAGAAATAGGCATTTCTTTCAAATAGTTTTCATTTCATCTATGTCAACATCCCTTGATGTATTTTAAACTTGTTTGAAGTTTATTTATTATGATACAAATCATCCAAAATTTATTAAAGGATCTGTGATATGTTTGACTGTGTATGTCTAATATTTATACCATTCATGGTTTATGGGTAAATTATTAATATTTCATATGCTAGTATTAATATGAATGTTTATGTTACGTTTCAACCTTTTCATATGTGGAATGTATTGGACTTGGTATGTTATGGGGGGAGCCCCCTATATCTCCTCTGTTTATCGGTAGGTCTCATGATACAATTAGACATGCAATTGGCCGAGGCCTTTCCCATTTTTATATATGGTTTTGGCCAAGGCCTAAATAATTTTTCAATGTCTTAGTTAAGGCATTGACAAGATGTTTTAGAATGTCCAACATTATACATTCCCTAATTATGAATAAAATAATGATGGTTTAGGTGGTTATATGACTAGTAGAATACCCATGACAATGTTTTATTAAGGAATTATTTACTCATATCATATTCCTACCAAAATGTGTTCGTGTTTATTATTTGTAAAGGCATGTGTTTTTAATTATTCTCCATACCAAATGTTTATATTATCTTTCGCTGTATTGCTTACCCTTACTGAGCATTTGAGCTCACCCCTTTCTTATGTTTCATTTTCCCAGGATATGAAGAAGTTAGTTATGAGTGACTTGCATGCAAAATCTAAGAGGCTTTGATTTTTTTGATGGAATAAATTAGTGTTGTATTTATTTTAAAGTTGTAATGTTGAACTTATGTATGTATCTTGCTTCCAATAATACTAAACTGATTGGTCAGTTTGGACATGATTCCTTGTATCATGCCAATGCTATCTAATAAAGCACTAACACTAGGTAACTGGGGTCGGGGATTTACTGATTCAATGTATTTTTTTCTAAGTAATCACGTTGTTATGAGTTTCCCAAAGTCCAAATAATAAATATGGAAAAAATTGAAAAAAATGAGTCTTTCAAACAAATACTACATTATTAAATGATACAATAGTCCAAAAAATCTATGGTTTGGCCAAAATACTTATATAATAATATATATGTCATTAATGAACCACTTAGGGTTACCTTGTCATTTTATTGTATGTTTATTAATCATTTATTATAATAAAACAAGAATACATGGTAAAGTCAAACTATTTAACTAAGTGTTAATTCTAAAATATAAGGTTAATATGGTGACATAAACCTGTCAAAAACATATTGGTTGAGTGGTTTTCGACCCATCCTCACCTTATCCTCAAAATAAAATATTATGGAGCAATTTATAAACCGAATATGATTTTATAATAAAATAACATTTCAATCTTTTCCCATAGTGACCCTCACCTCTCTTATAAAAGGGTGCTTCCCCTTATCTTAAAATCACACCTCCAAATCCATTTGGCTTGGCCAATCCTTAATAAAAGATTCTCCCAAATACCCTCATATCGACCTAGAGGCCTTACTTTGATCAGAAATCCTACCTAAGGAGCCCTTTCGATCAACTCAATATGAAACACCTGAAGAAGAAAATGTTAACGTACCCTTGACCAAGGAAATGTACAAGATAAGGGTTAATTTTACAATATCTTTACTTATCTAATGTTGTTTATATGTAATCATATAATGGGATCTATTTATCATCCACATCCTTGTTTCTTAAAAATGTTTTTCAAAACATTATTACTATTTACTAGACTATGGATTAAATTCATTTATACCCTTGTTTGAATTTTTATAAAATGGTTTGATAGGAATATTTTCATCTCTTTCCAAACAATGTACTTTATGACATTTTCAACAAATTAAAGTAAGAATGTTTTTTAACAAATATGGAAGGTGTGGCTATTTTACACTATTATAACACCTTCAAAGATTCCCTTACAAACTTATAAGAATATTTACAAAATAGATGTTTTGTTTTATAATTCTGTGACTTTAAAATTATTTCAAAATAGAAAGAGATATTTATCTCAAATAGTATTTATTTCATCTATGTCAACATAAGTTGATATATTTTACACTAAGTTGATTTATTATGATACAATCTTCCATATTGTATTTATGGTTTTGTGATATGTTTGACTGTGGATGTGTTATTTTTATACCATTCATGGTTTATGGTTAAAGTATTAAAAATTCATAAGCTAGTTTTAATACGAATGGTTATATTATGTTTCAACATTTTCATAGGTGGAATGCATTGGACTTAGTAAGTGACGGGTGGAGCCCACTATAGCTCCTCGATGCATCAGTAGGTTTCATAAGAAAAACTAGTGTCTTGGCTCATGGACTTGACAAAATCTTATTTTTAGTCTTAGCACGAGGCCTTGACTATATGGTTATGATGTCCGACATTATGCATTCCATCATTATAAAATTGGATATTTATATTACATGTGATTATTTAACTAGTATAATATCCATGTAAATAATAAAATGGAATTATTTAATTTATCATTTACATGTTATGTAGAAGTTTATGTTTAAAAGGATTTTTTTTTTAGTTTTATAGAATTGCCTTAAATGTTTATGCTTATTTATAAAAGATTCTACAATATTTTTATCCTTACTAAGCTCCTGAGCTCACCCCTTTCTATGTTTTATTTTTCCCTGGATGCGAAGAAGTATATTATGACTGACCTATAGGGATATCCTATGGAAGATGAATGTGTAAAAAGGACACACAATGCTATTGTTTTTCATTTCATAATGCAATGTAAATCTTATGTTTATATCTAGTACTCCCAAGGAAACCAAACTGATTGATCTTTTGGGATTTGATCCCTTGGGATCATAACAATGTTATGTAATAATGAAACGACTCTGGGTAACTAGGTTCGGGGAATTAGACCTTGTATATGGGATTTGTATTTATCTTTATTGAAATGTTCATATAATAAGAGCTTCAATTCCAGAATTGAAATGGAACCATATGAAGAATTGTATAGTCAGAGGTGTCTTAGACCAGCTTTTTTGGGGTGATGGTAGTGAAAGGAATCCTGTTGGCCAAGATATTATAGAGGATACAATAGTGAATTTGAATCTATTAAGAATCATATTATGGAAGATGAAAGTGGAAAGAATATTAGACTAATAATGGAATGAAGGATTTATAATTTCATGTGGGAGATCATATTTTCTTAAAGGTATATCTATGGAAAGGTCTTATAAGGTCTATTAAGATAGGGAAACAATGTCCTATATATAATAGGCCTTCTGAAATTTCGGAATGGATTGGAGTTGAATCTTACTATTTGGAAGTGCGACCTAGCCTCTCTAAAGTTCATGATGTGTTTCATATCTATTTATTGAGGAAGTATATTCGAGACCTAACATATGTTTTAACCTATGAGGAGATAAAATTAAAACCTAATTTATCCTAATCTAAAGATACTATCATGATTATTGATAGTTTAGAAAAGCTATTGTAGAATCATATGAATGAATTGGTAATAGTAATTTGAAAAAAAATCATAAGATAGAAGAGGAAAAGTGTGAAAATAAATATATTTTGATGAATAACTACCCACATATGTTCATGAGGTGATGTATTGTAAATTTCTAGGATAAAAATTATGAATGGGGGAAGAATGTAACACTTGAGATTCAATTATATTATGTAAAATTTTATTTCTATAGAAAAATATTATAATTCACAAAGCATTATTCAAGAATGTGATTAAAACCAAAATTCATAAATTTTATAAGTTTAATTTTATTAAATTAATTTAATTATTGAATTCATCATGTATAAAATATATTAAGGTGAATTTTTATCTTTTTTTCAGAAATATGACATTTTATGGGGAATTGTGAAAATTACCAATTAAAAAAACTATCATTTTAATGACATTATAATGATAAATAATAACATGAAGGTCAATAAATTTTTATAGAACATATATATATTTATTTTGTAATATGGCTCATATATAAAGATAATGTTGAACCTATAAATATATGATTAACATTTTAAAAATCTAAGTAATGTTTTTTTTCAAATAAAAAATGTATTTAGTCATTCCGTCTCTATAAAGTATTTACATGGTTACTTTTGAATTTCATTCGGTTTGAAATAAAAATAAGACTCCTTTTATTCAACATAATCCGACTAATTCCATCAGAATCAAAATTATATATTATTTTTCTATTAAAATATTTTTATTCCTAAAACAAACATTTTTCTAAATATAGATTTCATTGTGTTTTAGAGAGTTATATTAAAAATAATGTCTTAGAATTATAAAGTATTATATTTTAAAATAAATTAAATATATGGAATAATTATATTTAATATTAATAAATTAACTTAACTTATGTTTTGGACATTATGAATAGTAAAATTGGTAAATATTTATCATGTCAGTAAAGGTAAAAGATGGTTTACTGGGGGGGGTTAAAATAAGAGATAAGGGTAAAAATGCAAGTTAAAAATGTCTAAATATTATTGGTTTATGATATTTAAAATTTATATTATCTTATATTCCATTTCCTAGCAAATATTTCCACTTCTATAAGAAATCAAATTTACATTATTTAAATCTTTTAATTAATTCAATATGTGTCCCCCTTTATTTGTAAAAGGGTACCTATTATCAAAAATAATTCAAAAAATTGTATCCATTAATATCATACAATACATAACTAAAAACATTCTTAGATTCATTCCAATCATTTTTGAGCTTCTCGTATCACTCTAAGACCATTATAATAATTCTTGTAATATAAGACAATGATGGTCTCTCAAAGAAGTGGCAATCATTTTACCCGACTAATTCAAAGGTTATTTCCTCTTCTACATCATAAAAATCTAATATATCTATAATAAAATTATTATTATAGTATCATGAATATATTTATATTTTATTATTATTATGGGAAAACCATTTTCCCCCACCTTCCTATCAAATGATAAATAAAAGTATCACTCGAGTGTATGTGTGGAATACCACCTTCACATAGTGATATGATTTATTTTCCATAACTACATCTAATTGTTTGATATAATTATTACATTGATAAATATATAATATATTTTTTGTATATATATTATTATTAAATAAAAAATATTATTTTCTCTATTTTATTATTTTCTTATAAAATGAAAACAATATTAATATATATATACAAACTACTGTATCCATGAAGGGTGTAAATAATTTTTCTAGATATAAATTTTATAAATGAATATAAATATGTATATAATTATTATGTTTTATATTTATTCCAGAATTAAATGTTTGGAAATTATGGAACCATGATCAATAGTAAAGGACCATAACTGCCGTATCAAAATATATTTGAAAAACAAAGCAGTTAACACCTGAAACAATGATGATAATGAATTATTGTTAATAAATGAGTGATATGTTGTTGTAATTATACCATGTATGGTATAATAACTGTTAATACAATTATATTATAGAAGTATAATAAATTTAAATTTATTATATAGGAGGTTAAATAGACTTTTGATGAAGGTCATACCTGAGGTAAGGGTTTATTTCACATTATCATCCTTATTAGGGATTGTTTATGTGTAAGATTACATTAGAGGAATTATTTTATATTTTTATATTAAAACCCATATAATTTCTTATCCTATATTTATTTATAGAAATTAAAAATTTTCATTTAATGAACATTTCTCTATGTACTCAAAAGTCTGGAAGAATGCTTTTATGTAAACCCATTATTGATTTTCTATTTAATCAGGAATATATTTCATACGTGCCTATATTTTCCTATTTTTTTCAAAAATGTTTTTTATATTCTCCAACTAATTATTAAGGTCATTTTTATCGAATTTTTTATTTAATATAACATTTTTAAAAAAATATTATTCACGTATTTTTTTTGAATGAGGCACTTTTTCATGAATGTGTGGATGAAATATTTCTTTAAACTCATACCATGAAAATTATGTTTATTAATATAATGAATAATATTATACATTAATATTACATTAAAAATTTTATATATTTATTTTTTACATTTTTTTCCTAATATTTTGGATATTTTTAGATTCTAAATATGTAAATTCAAAATGAAAATGGTATTTTCCTAAAGAGATGATCCAATAATACTTTATAAGTATTTTTATCTATGTCAACATCCTCAGAGGAATATTATGATTTAATAGGAATATAATAAAATTATTTCATCAACCATTTTACTCTGGATGGCATATGGTTATGTTTCTTTAGTGATTCATTGGGGAAAATATTAACATTGTGTATATTTTTTTTAACTTTTTATGTTTATGTTGATTATCTATTGAATTATTATTCATTTATTTCATGTGATTAATGAATTAGACTTATTATATTATCGGAGGGTCCCTTTATATCCCCTCAATTAAATGGTATGTCTAATAGGACAAACTAGTTTGGGTATTTGGTGTATTTTGTACCTTTTTATATAAGATTTCTTAGCAAGATTCCTTAGTGGTAAGATTATGATGTTTGATATTATGAAATATATCATCATGAAACTAGTTATTGTTATCCATGTGATATTTATGATATTATGTAATCCATTGATATATTACCATTTTATATTATTATTATTATGGAATATTTTATTATGATTTCTCGCTGCCTTATTATTCATGCATTATTTATTCTATGATAGCTTCTGTCACATTATTTCCCTTAACGAGCATTTCAGCTCACTAATTATTATTTTTTCCATTCCCAAAGACACCAATAAGGGATTTATGAATTATGTAAAAGATATAATATAATAAATAATATAGTTATCATGATAATATTATGTTATGTTTCATGTTATAATGTATAATTTCAGAATCATGAATGTATCTTGTATCCCAAGACTACTAAACTATTTGATAATTTGTGATGGAATAACTTTTATCTTATGACTATGTTGTAAAATTACCACCAACTCTAGATTACTATATTTGGTGTGTTACATTCATATCCCTAAGGAATAGTGTATTTAATTGATATTTATATTCATTTATGGTCATCTTTTTAAATGATATTATCGTATACTCTCGATTATTGGATAATCATTCTCAGAACCTAGAGATTATTGGGACCACATTAAGAGAAGGAAAAAATCATATCCAACTCTTAGTGTCTTAGTTCTTGAAATATGAGGTTTCCTTCTGGGAGAATGTGATATTAGAGGTGGTAATATTTTTGGACCTTCAGGAGGTTGAGTAAATTACTATTTCTAATGAAATTAATGATATATATGTTATATACTTAACAAAATATTTTTTATATCCATCTGATGGATATTTTAATAATAGGGTGTGAGTAAACCCTATTTGTTGTATAAGAACCTACATTTTATAAAGGATAATCTTACACCTTTGAATGGAGAACCCATTTTAAATTTATATTATGACACTTTAATAATTTTTAAATGATTACATAAACATGTTTTTTTAAAGTAGGATATAAAACATTACTTTGGTTGAATTTAGGATATTTTCTAATAACATTCATGTCTTGATGAATAGTAAAAACACACTAAATTTTAAGTGAAAACAAATATTTTTCATCAAGCTAATTTATATGGTTCAATTATAATATTGAATGGTTTTAATTTATAAATAAAATATATTTTTATCAATCAATATAATGTATGTATTTGTATTAATTTTTCATTTATTTCTTATGTAAAAACATTTCAATCTTCTCCAATGTTTTAACTTTTAAAAACTAGTTCTCTCATTCTAACAACAGAATTGATTTTAAATTAACTATTGCAACTTCATTTTTTTTGAAGTTTTAAATCTATAATCCATATTTTGAATCATTTGGTCCAAATTTTATTAATAGGCTAATTTTATTTTTTGGCATTATGAATAGTAACTTTCGTAATTATTTTTATTACCATTGTTGAAGGTAAATCGGGTAATTAAAGGTCAAAATAAGATTATAAAAATACCATAACACCTATAAAATCACAATTTAATTAATTAATTTGACCCTTATAATCTAGTTTTTGAAATGTAATCACTTAGTGGCCACTTATCTATGAATATGAAATGAATATATATAAACTAATGAATGTGACAAAATGTCACAATCTCATTTTATATATGTATATTAATTTTAATATATGGATAAATAGGAGATAATATCGACTATAGATAGTATTTTAAAATCTAAAAAATAATTTATGTATAATTTATAGAGATTAAATAATTTCCATTAATGATGAAACAATAGTGATTTAAAAATTATATTGTTAATATAAATATCAAATAAATCGTTTTAAAAATATTAAAATAAATATCATATAAACTAATTAATGTGCTCCATGAATTTTATAGGCGAATATGACATTATGTGAGTGTATTAAATATTTTGGTTTGAATTTATCTTATGTGTGGATTTTATTTAAAGTCAAATAAATGAATATTGTCAAAATTGACACTATTGATATTTTATAAAAATAATATTTTATTAAACTATTAAAAACAAATAAAAATCCTTTAAAATTAAAAACTGATAATTATAAGGTCTAAAATTTCATAAATTATACATATATTTTTAATTAAAACCATATAAGTAAATATTTAAAACCATTAAATATTAAGAATTTTACTACCATAATTAAAATTAAATTGAATAACTAAGTGTCAATTAAACATTTATTGTTTAAATTTAAAAAAATAACTTGTCCAAAAATTATTGGTTGATGAGATTACAACCCCATCACATAACATCTTCGAAATTGGGACATTTTTGAGGTTTTTAGGTAGTGTTTGATTTTATTATAAATTATTTTTTATGGAATTTCCAAATGTGCCCCTCACATTAATTTTAAAAGGGAACCTCCTTCCTCACATATTCTCTTTATTTTACTCCTTAAAGATCTGCCATACCCTACACTTTTTCCCTATCAACTTCCCTATTTTCATTCCAGAGGTTCTGTTCATCTTCAACGACCAACTCTTTGGCTCTATGAAGAGATTTAGAGGAAGCACATTGAGGAAGAGGTAATCTCTTCTACCAATTCTTTCAAACATATTTCTTCTTATACTTCCTCTTAATTAATTTTTTCACTATAAAGTAATAACGTCAATATCACCAATATAATGATATTTTATGAAAAAAACATATTTTTCCTTCTATCCATTCTACGAAAAATGAAAACATCGCGTGTGCATATATACGGATTACTATATCCACGTTTTGGTGTAATATGTTTTTCACCACTACCATACATGGATGGGTATAATGATTCAAATAATAAAAATAAATGATTTTTAAAACATGATACTAATTATAAAATACTATAAAACATCCTCTTCAATACAATTCAACAATTTTTAGAATGATATCATTGTTCCTGCATATGTACGGCCTACCATCTCCACGATATGATGTGATTCGTTCTACATAATCTTCATTAATCCATGATTATATGCATATATTTAATGAATAAATATGATATATATTATACTAATATCATTATGTAAATTATTTAACTACAACATAATAAGTGGAACATGAACTTATTTGAAAAATCTTGCGTATGCACATAAAACAATTAATATAAAAATGATGAGTGACAATGAAATGTTACTGAAAAAAGATAATAATATAATCATATATTATGTTATAAAAATGATTATGATTATTGAAGAAGTCAATAAAATTATATAAATCATTTTATATGTGTCTCAGATACATACGAAGGATATCAGACCTAAGGTAAGGTATAATTTTGAAATATCATCCAATATTGATTATTCGTATGTATTTACAATAGAATATTTATAATTCATGTACATGTTTCCTAAATATGTAATATTATTATAATTCATCTATGATTGTTTAAAGTCAATTTTTTTCATTGGATATTTTTTATTAAATGGAATAAAAGGAATCCTTTGTCATTTTTCGATATGAGGTACCTTTGGACTTTTCCAGTAAAAGTGTGAGGAGGATTTGTTTTAACTTATACTACATGAGTGGATTTTCATGCTTTCATAATGACTTATTTATATGCATCTTACTTTATAATAATTAAAGCTTATTTTAAATTAAATTATTTCATTTTAAAAATTTCTTGGCATTTTGAGAAAGGAAGACATTTTGTAAGACCAAAGAAATTTTCTTCAAGAATAAATTTAAAGTGTCTTATTAAAATTATTTTCCAACAAAGATGGTGGACTTTACATAGGGTTATGTTTCTATCCCTATTATGGGTATTATTTCAGTTATGATGGAATTCTTTTCATGAACTCTATTTCATATCGAGTATGATGGAAGGATGTTTGAGAAACCCATTTTACTCCATGGGTTGTGCTATGATTTATGTTTTTGTGTCACACATAAGATTGATTTAATTATTAGATGGGTAGGAACTATATGTCCCTCCAATGAAGTGGGAAAAGATTTATATCTCATGAGATATACATGACAGGAATGATAAGTAAATTTGGTTCAATTATATAGGACTGGAATGACAAGTAATGTCAGTTTAGTAATAGACTTTGACTACTATGATGGTCTTAGCAATGAGCCTTAAATTCAATGAAATTATTTTATATGCTTATGTGTATTCCAAAAAACATAATGTTTTATGTTTTTAATTTTGGTATTATTTCCATTAATTTTTATGATCTTTTATCCCATGATATGATATCATGATATTTCTGACGTTGGACTAGAATTCTAAATGTTATGTTCCTATGTATTATGATTCTGATAAGATTGATATTCTCCTTTTTTACCCATATAGAGCATTTAAGAACACTCATTTCACATTTTTTTTCCACCAATCATGAAGAAGGATATTAATTATGATATAAAAAAATTCTAGTTTTGAATAAATAAATAGAATATAATGAAGATGATTTACGAACTAGTTGTTTATGATTCCCAATTTCTAAAGACACTATACATATACAGTCCTATCATGGATTCGTTATATTTTTTAATGAATATAATTCAATTTTGATTTAATATCAATGTATGTAAAGTACGGTTCTTTATAGTTGTTATTAGAGGAAAGGTATAGTTAACCTTGTGAAAGTTGGATGAGAAATAATTAATATGAAACCTAAGGATATGTCTAGGTATAAGATACAATCCTAGTTATTTATAAATGACCGTGAATAACCAAGGATAAAACCTAAAGTTTTTATAAATTGAAATTTTATTCATGATTATGTGGTTTTCCTATTAGGATTAGTGTTTCTCACACAATAATTCATGGTTTTAGTAAATGGATGGAACATGAAAGAACCATGTTAATATAGAATGAAATGGGAAATTAAATTATTATCCACCCTATGAAACCAAATGTTGTGGGAGATGGAATGAAAAGTCATGTAACCATTCTCAAAAAACTTTCTCAATCTTTGAATCATGCCTAAATTCTAAATGAGCAGAGGAGGGAGAAACACTCTATTGAGTCCTTCATGAGGTAGCATCCATATTCATTCGACATCTATTCTAATCCATTAGTGGATGAACAACAGATCAATACCACTGAAAATATATTTTCAGTTCTACAATGTTATGAACATGATAAATTAATCATAGTAGTCTATCATTTGGAAGGAGGAGCCAATCAATGGTGGAATCTTAACAAGAATACGAGATAAAGAGATTAAATTGAGACCATGGAATGGGATAAGTTCAAGAACATATTTTTCAATAAGAACATTACTCACATTCCTTGAAAAACTATGTAGAAGGAGTTCCTTGAACATAAGAAAAATGATGATGAATCCATTGGTACCTATGAAGAAAAATTTACAAGACATGCCGGGTATGCTTCAAGAATAATTATCCAACCTAAGAGTAAAATTGATCATTTATTTAGTGGCTTAAAACCAAGTCTCCAAAGAGAATTAGACGTGAGGTACTTTAATAGATATGAGTAAAATGTTAAATGTGTTCTCAAGGTTGATAAGGATATTGGAGTAACCCATCAATCAAATGGGTTTGATAAGAAAAGAAAAATGGAATTCAAAGGAAAATCAGAATACCACATAGAAAAGAAGATATGTTTCCTTTATTCTCACTATGTGGAATGAAACATGGAAAAAATGTCTTAAAGGGAATAATAAATGTTTTATGTGTGGAAAAGAAGGTCATCAAGTAGTTTAATGCTGATGTGATGGGAAAAAGATGCCTAATGACGCGAACAAAGAAAAGGATACATAAAATTCACATCCTACACTTCAATGCTACAAGTGAAAGGAAATGGGGTATTATGTCAATCAATTCCCTAATCCAAGTGTTATTTAAGATGATCGACATCAAAAAACTCTTATGGCCAAATAATATTTAAAGTCACATGCAATCACTACTGGTGATGTGGAGAATGATAATGAAGCTACACTACACTATGCTACCCATCCATTCCATAATCAATCAATATCTCAGCCTATGATTATATTACACTACCCATAGAACTTCACATCACACATCTAAGCTTACGAAACTACTAAAACAAAAGTTAGAAAAAACCCACACCTATCACACTACTGCATAGACCAAGGTAGATTCAATTCAGATTTAACACAACATTCCCCATTCAATTTACTCTTGTTAATTTAGGCGGTATCACAATAACAATTTGATCATGTGGAATGCATTTATTTTACAAATATAAGTGTTTAATAGGTTTCATGTCAAAACATTCATCCAAGATTAAACAACGTTCATTCCATAGATTAACATGTGTAAAAACAATGTCCACCAAAAGCCATGATTTCCAGTAGGCATATAGCCCATAAAATTCACAAATTTTATTACCGTTTCATTCTAAAAGTAAAACATGGAGTATATGAAATTATCCATGGAAATAAATTGGTACAATCATAAATAACATATTACTTATATTTGTGATGCGAACTACCCACCAACTCACCCACTCATAAATTGTGAGTAGAGCTAAATTCCATCACGATCATCCTTTGTGAACCTAGCTACTTTCTTACCCGTTCAAATAACATTTCTATCTCTTGAGATATAATCATTTACCTGATACATTGGATGGAGATATATGTACCATTAATCTTATAGTCCATATATTTGTGTTCTATTTGAAAATAAAACATTCATAATCTAATAAAGAACCTATAAAAAAGGATGGTTTTCTAAAAACATTCAAAAACATCACATAACATGAAATTAATAAACCATATAATATCAAAACTCTTGTTTTCAAAAAGGAATCATATCATAAAAACATAAAGTGGTCGATAAAAACACCACTTTATCAAAAATAAACATTGGAGGGTAAATAGTAAAAAAATCAAAAAAACCTTTTAAAACATTGATGTATAAATTACATTCAAATTTTTTTTTTGAAGTAGAACCAAGACTTTTGAATAAATTATTTTCAATTAATGATACATGAAAATAAAAATACATTGAAAATTTTTACTTATAAAATATTCTTTAATATTGGGGACTTGAAAAAGAAATAATTATTTAACAAAAGGGGAAGTGAAAATACAATGAAAAATTTTGATGTGAACTTTATTTGTTTAGTTTTTCCACATAAGTTCATGTAATAATTTTATATATAATGTCTAAAATTTTAAATTAATGGTTATTTATCATTTTATGGATTATTTATTGTAAATTAATTAATTAATGAAATAATTATAAATAATGAATTTTTTATTTTTTTCTTTCAAATCTTCATAATCGTATTATTTATTTTCGTCATTTGTAATTGTGTTTTGACTATTTATTTTTTCTAGGTTCCCTGATAATTTTTATCTTTTTTTATATGTGTTTTTATTATTTATATATATATATTTTTAGTTTATTTATAATAATTAATTAATTTTTATTTAACATTAAATCTATTCTATGCAAATAAATTAATAATTTTATTCATTAAATTAAAAATTATTTCACTTAATCTTTTATTCTTCTATTTAATTAGTTAATTATTTAACCATTTAATTACTTAAATTTGTTTGTTTCTAATTTTTATTCAATTATTTTTTTAGAGAAAATTATATGTATGATTAATTAATTATTTAAACGTTTTATATTGCTTTAATTATTGAAAAATTAATATTTTATTTTTCATTATTTGTGATGGGTTATTTATTTGGCCTTTTTTATATTTGGGGATGCTGTGAAAATGATATGGTTTTAGGAGTTTTGTTGGTATTGGAAATGTAGCCAAATTCGAAGTGGTCAACATATCCAAATGCACATGCACTCACATAGGGTAATTGAGTATCCATTCTCTTTGATGATTTTTGGGATGTGTTGCATAGTAGATTTTTAGAAGCATATCATGTTTCCAGTATTGAGATACAGAATCATATAGAAAAAATAATATGGTCACTGCTCATGTGGAAAATTTGGAAAAACATGCTACCCTTGCAGTTCTTGCTACAGCGAACTGGGATGCATCTTGCCCCGATTTTCCATGTCTGCTTGGAAGCAGATGAATCCATCTCTCATGTTCTCTTCTTCTGCATTTTTTCTCACAGGCTATGGTGTTACATGCAGCAGATTTTATAGGGCCGCCTTCATTTTCACTCAGTTGATGAATTAATGCAGACCATTGGCATGGCCAATTTTATGACCAAATTCATGATCTTATTTTGGCTATAAGTGCGGATGTTATTGACTTCATCTGGAAGTCTATAAATGATCTGTTGTTCAATAATATTCAGCTGCAGTTTCACAATGGTGTTTTAATGATGCATCGTGCCATTTTCATAGCTTCCAACATCCATGAAGGTTGTATGAGAAATGATGTTTCTAAATTGGTTTTGTTGAGATCTCTTGGTATTAGTGACAGGAATAAGAAGACATTGATGGTGAAATACATCTGATGGATTCCGCCTCTTCCACAGTGGATTAAGGTCAACGTTGATGGGGTTGCCTCTGGTGCTCCAGGGCCCTCCGGATGCGGCAGTGTTTTTCGTACTTATTGGGGGTTTGTCAAAGGCTATTTTTTCATTTTATTGGCAACAGATATGATATTTTAGCTGAGCTCTGGACTATAATGAAAGAGATCAGGTATGTTATTCACTTAGGTAGGAATGAATTATGGACAGAGTCGGACTCCTCTGTTGCAGTTCAAATTTTGAAAGAGCGCTCGAGGAATGTGCCATGGAGGATCCTCCCGGTCTGGATTGATTGTCTTCGTCTTCTTGGATCGCTCGCCATCGATGTCACGCATTTTTATCGTGAATACAATAATGTGGCACATGCTCTTGCAAAAAGGGAAATTAATGAGGTCACCTACTTGTGGTCTTCTGTGTCGCCTGATTATTGTAATCGTCTTGTTCAGGTGAATTATTATGGTGAGGTTTATTCTCGTATTTGTAGAGTGACTCCGTGATACCTTGTACTGTACTTTTATTTTATTTTATTTCCTTAAGAAAAAGTTCACATATCTCATAGATTTCTTGGTATTTATTATAATTATATAATTATATATATATATATCATATATATTATTCTATGAATATATATAATAATATAAATAAAAAACTTACATTATATATTTATCAGCACTAAAAAACATAGATACAAGTATGTTTTATCAGCACTTTCTATTTTAGTGCTGATAAAACATACCTTTTATTGTCAAATTTAACTAGCACTGATAAAAGATTCCCCAAATTTTATAAATGAACATAAATAGTTGGATTCTTCTCTCGCACACCTTATGCTCTCACGGAAGATGACCTCTATCACCGTCGACCCCTCCTCAACCGCCGACCCCTTTTACCTCGCCAAAAACCCTCCTCGTCCGCTTAACATCCACCCTCACCACATGATAAATCCCACCTCTTTCATTTAACCCCTCCTGTACCAAAAACCCTCCTCCCCCACAAACCCACCTCCACTGTGAACCCCACCTCTACTACAAACCCCTCCCAGGGCCTCTGCTATCATCGCCAACACCTACCCCAACTCCACCACTGTCGGACCCTTCTACTGCCGCTAAAGGGGTATTCCATTTTTTCCACATTATTATGAATTCCTAGTATATAGATATATTTTTTCTTGGATTTTTATGGTGAGCTTCATTTGGTCTGCTGGTGATGTTTATGTGTATCCATATGATGGATTTTAGTGATTTGATTCATGTTGTGCTTATGGGTTATGGAAAATTATAAGGGAAATGTATGTGGTGGAAATGATATGATTGTGATGTTATGATTTGTGATTTTTTTGGAACAAACATCCTTTGGTTATTTTATGACGAATCATTAATTATATGGTGGGAAGACATTGAAAATTTCTTGGCTGGTTGGGATTATGAACTATATAGTCTCCCTAGTTGTCCATAATAACTGGACAGTGGGAGGGTCACTAATGAGATAAGGTGTGAGTGATTTAGTTGTTGAGATGTGTGACCATTCACCCACTGGTAGTAGGTCCACCATTTCATGTATTTTAAATATCCCATTATTCTCTAAGGTGTTATCTCAAGATATGTATCGTATGTTATTACTTTAAATATTTATTGGAGTTGATATAGTTTATAAATTGTATTTATATGCTTTGATGAATTAATCATATTTTGATTTAGTGTTGATATAGAATAGAATTTTTATATCTATTTATTCACATTATATATGAATACATTTAGTTTTGTTGTAATTATATATTACCTCTTTCCTTTATTACCTTTGTGTTTGGTGTGTTAAAAACATAAATGGGTTGTGGAATGTTTTTTTCAATGTGATGGACAATATTAAAAATTATTTTAAATTTATTAAACCATGTGTGGGTTTGTTTTCAAAAGAATTATTTTTTAAATATAGATGATTCAGTTTTTAATTGCCATTTTTTTGAAAATGTCTTTATACATTGTTTTGTAAATATAGTGCTTTGAGAACGTAAATATTTTATATTTTTATCATTCATATATCATATAAATAAAATGAAAACATATTTTCTTATATTATTATAAACTATTAAATTATTTTATTTATAAAAGGAATGAATTAGAATCATGGAGGTATCCTACTATCCTTTGGATCAAACACTATATAGTCGCATTCGATGGTATATAGTCTTCTTGTATTATGCACGTTTCATCTATACATGGCCTTAGTGTTTGATTCAGTTCCATTTTCCTTGGTAAGAAGATAGATATTATGATTATGGTTGTGTCTCGAGTGTCACATGGAGATAGAAAATGGCCCATCAGTTCCACGGAAACATTTGGATCATGTAATGTTTCAACCTATTCAGACTGTAGATATATTTTTTAGTTTATTGTTTGTCATTTTTTAATGTTATATTAAATGTTCATTTATTGGAAAATATTTTATTAGGATTTATTATTTTTTTACCTTTATTGTTCTATTGTTTGATGTTTATTATTGAGTTAATTAGGGTGAATTCTTCCCCAATGGTCATGCATGTCACCATTGATGTTTATCTTTATCCTGAGAGGATTAAGAATGTTTTGGTAGGTGAGGTAGATTTTCTATTTTTTAAGGATTCAACATAGGATAACTATTGGCCCCATTGTTGTGTGAGTAAAAAAAATTAAATAATAATATAATTCCCACAATGATTTTGATACATTACATACAATATAATTGAAAACAAGAAAGAGAGTTTTATAGAATGATCTATCATCTAAAGGAGAAAGTGGATGATAGGAAATAGTGATGGGTTTATATAGTTGTAAATTTATTTCAATAATTAACCCAAATGGCCCGAAGGCCTTCATTTTTTATTGATTTTTGATAACCCCCATTCAAGGGATGAGGGGGAACCCTTATAAGGCACGTAGGTTCAAAGATTACATGGCCTATAGGCTTAGGAGATTACATGACCCAAAGGTCTTAGGGAATTAAACCAAAATATCTACAAGGAACGACCCCTCCCCACCATCTGCATCATTATAGTAACTCTCCACCTTCGCATTGACGTCTGGCTAGGCTTCCTGTGTAAGCACAGGCAGGTCTCGATTGCATAGTCATGGCTCTAAATGGATCCACTATGGCGAGTGCACCTGCTTTAAATCCTCTTCTGGGGATGATCCTTTTTTGTAGAGTCTGTCTGGGGAAACTGCATATGGCCCAAAGGCCTTGAGGTGGCCCGAAGGCGTTAAAGGTGGCCTGAAAGCCCTACTGACACAAAGGATTGGGTGTCCCAAAAGACTTAAGGACATCAATCTCAAACTGGTGGCCGAAGGTGAATAGTTCATACTGCTATAGTATGGAACGAAACCTTAAACAATAGCCTCATAGTGTACAGTTCTTCTACAGTACCACACAGTGTAGAGTTCTAGTACAGTACCTGCTATAGTACCCCCAAAAATATGACTCTACCTGGTTTTGAACCTAGGTCTCGTGGATACACTGAAGGATACCTCACCTACTAGTCTGAGTATCAAGTGTTATTTCAATAATTATAAGGATTATATATTAGTTATATTTTCTCTCATCCTATAAATAATATAATAATTAGTATGGTTCTTGACTTGGTTTCCATTGAATTTTTATTTCTAGAACAAATGGATGTCATGATTATCTTCCTTCATGGAGATTTGGAGGAATAGATAATTATAGGTCAACTGGAAGGTTTCATGCTAAATGGAATGGAAGGATCAGTTTCAGTCTCAAATGTAGTTTTTGTGGGATTAAGTAGGTACCAAGATAGTGTAACTCGAATTTCAATGCTTTCATGGTAAATTAATGTTCCTGTAGTGTAATATAAATAATTTCTACTCTATGAAAGTGTATTATGATGATATTTTTGTCATTTTATAGAATTATGTGGATTAATTTCTATTAGTCGGACAAATGAAAAAATGCTTGGAAAGATGAAGAATGATTTTTCTAGAAGATCCCAAAAGAAGGAACTTGGTTATGGAAAGTGGATATTGGGATAACTATTGAAGGATACTTAATGTCTATAAATTTTTTTATCCTAGGTTACTTTTTATAAAAAACATTTTGTGTATTTATTTTGTTAAATATTAATATTTCTGAATCAAATTGAATGTATATGACTAAAGAATGGATGGATTACAATATTATGACAAAAGAGTATGAATATGGAATGAAAATTTTCACCATGTTTTTAAAATATAATGCATATGACCCTTATCAAATCCCTTTTCCAAATTTACACTATTGTTATTCATGAAAAATTAGTCCGAAGGAGTTCGAAGAACACTTGATCTGTCATGGAATATATGAAAGTTATAAATTTTGTAATAAACATGGTGGAAAAGAGCATGTAGGTGATGGATAGGATTACACTATGTTTTAAGGATCATCTTATATTATTACAAGTTTGGACAATAAAGGTGACTATATTAAGGATGTTATTACAGATGTGAATGATGAGGATGATTATATGGAGAAAATCACAAGGACATTTAAAGATGAGCTTCGTGATTACCAAAAATTGTTTGATAATTTAAAGAGTGGTGAAAAGATTACATTGTATTCTTGTTTCAATAAATATACAGTATTGTTAGTCATACTAAATTTGTATAATTTTAAACAATGAAAATGATGGAGTGACCCAAATTTTACAGAAATACTCTCTCGCTTGTATGACATTCTCCCAAAAGATAATGATCTCATGACCCAAACATATAACCCTAAACAAATTATATTCTTGATGGGTATGATCTATAAAAGAATACATGCATATATGAATTATTGTTTACTAATTTTCATGGACTAAAAATCACTTACAAAATTCTCAAATTGTGATGTTTTTCAATACAAGAAAAATGAATTTGGTCCTATGAATGTTGTATGGTACATTATAATCATTCCAATGTTTAGAATACTATATGGAATTGAGAAGACTACAGGGAAATTGACATGGCATGTATATACAATAATTAAGTATGGGAAACTATTTCATCTGAAAGTCTCTCCTTAGTGGAAGACAATTGATCACGAGTATCCTAAATTTGGAAATGAGCCGAGAAACCTTCATCCATTTTTATCTATAGATGGAGTGAATCATTTTTCTTTTCAAATAATTACTCATAGTACATGTATTATTATATTGTTAAATTATAACTTTCCATCTGGGTTGTACATACAATGAAAATACATCAAGTTATCTATGCTTATATCAAGACAAAAACAACTAGGTAATGATATTGATGTTTATTTTGGTATTTTGATCAAGGATTTGAAATTATTGTGTGATTAAGGTGTTAAAATGTATGATGCTTATATAAATGTAGATTTCATATTGAGATCCATGTTGTACAGGATGATAAATAACATTCCTACTTATTGAAAATTTTCATGATATAAAATTAAATGAACTCAATGGTGTCCCATTTTCACACAAGGTACACATTCAATTAGGTTAAAAAATTAATTGAAAATCATGTTTATAAGACATATTTTATTTATAGGTTGAAGGAATAAATTCTGATCATGGATGAAATAATTTGATGGAAGTTCAAAAGAATGTACAACATCGTCTCCAGTAATAGTTGATCAACGTTTTGATAAAGTAAAATATCTAGACACTACTTTTGATAAACAATTTTAAAAAAACACATAAAATCCATTTGGAAAAAGAGATCATTTTTTTAATTACCATACTAGGATTTTCTATATGTTAGTAATTTTCTTGATGTTATTCATGTTGACAAAATGTATGTGATAGTGTCATCATCACATTTCTAAATGAACCAGGAAAAAAATAATGGAATTACGACAAGGTCATACATGGTTAGCATGGGAATATTAGAATATTTTGTGCTAGTGAAGGGTGGAAAATGAAATTTTCTTCCTCCAAATACTTTACATCTCCCTAGGAAGAAAAGATATCAGTTTCTAAACTTCTTGAATAATGTAAAGGTTCCACTTGGGTATTCATCGAATATTAATAACATCTTTTTAATGACCAATTTAAATTTAAAATATATAAAATTACATGACTAACTAGTTTTGATGTGAGATCTAATTCCTATAGATTTATGTTAAATTTTCCACAAGAATGTCCATAATACTTTAACCAAGCTCTTTTTCTTCTTCAAATCAATATTCAACAAAGTTATAGTCCTGGTGAAATTACCGGCTATAGAAAGAGAAATCATTGTCTGTTATATGAATTAGAAATTTTCTCTAGCCATCATTATTTGATATGATTGTTCTTTTGAGGGTTCAATTAGTGAGTGTGATTTGAATAAGTGGTCATGTACACTATATATGGATGTAACCCATTGAACGGTATATGATGATTTTTAAAGGGTATGTCAAAAATTGAATTTGGCCAGAATGTTTTATTACAGAACAATATATCGTTGAGGAATCCTTTAAATTCTGTACTGAATACCTATACGGTGTAGAACGTATTATTCTACGCAAATATCACCACACTAGGAAGATTGTGGGTAAAGGAATTTTTAGAAGAGATGTTGTCAGAATCAATCTGACAGATTAGGAGCAGGCCCAACTTTACATTTTGAATAATAGTTTGGAGGCTTCCCCATATGTTTATACCCATAAAGAAATTCTTATGCATTTTAATATATCAAGGTATGAAAATGGATATCAAATACAAACAATCAATAGTTTATATGATGGTTTTGGGATTATATTTTTAAGGAGTTAGATGAAAATCTTGATTCAATTTTAAAATGACTTTGATGGATAGTCGGAGGAACAAGTGTGTATGTATTATCTTAAAATTGTTATGTAATTAATGGCTACACATCCTATACAAATGAGAATTATTAAAATAATAACTTGAAAATAGTGTAGTTGCACTTGTGGTTGAACCGATGCATGTTTCTAGTACTAAAGACATAAATCCAATTTACACGAATATGTCATACTTTGGCATCAACAAAAAAAATGGGAGTTGGATTATACAAAATTCTAAGTGTCAATTTTTCAATGAAAGTGGGATGATAATAGGATTTCTATTAAAATATATGAATTGGGATTCATGAAAGTTGATTTCAGCAAGGACGAGAACAAAGATGAATCGTTTATAATGACAGCACCGGTAGTATAAGTGTTTTTTGTTCCAGATCCCATTATCCAAAAGTGGTCAATTGTTATATTTTCAAAAAAAAATCACTAAAGGGTCAGATGAGAATGAAATTGAAGATGTCACTTTCATTGGTAAGTCACAATCATTTCATAGATGTCTCAATGTAGATGAAATTTTTTATGTCAGATGAAACCATAATAAAGGTGTTTGGATAGTTGAAAGAGGGTTAAAATACCTTCATCCTTAAAAAAGGGAGTTCAATAATCAGGTTATATTTTGTTGTAATTTAATCATGTTACCTCATGTTAACATTAGTTTGATTATACCTTTATGTAATGTAAATTTAATGTTAAACCACTACTACAGATAATGACTTCTACACATGATAGTTCTCCCAATCAAGAGGCACCATAGGTCTCTTAACCTGCTATTACTCGTAGTGCAGAGGAAAGACCTTCTTCACGTACCAGTGCTCTCATTCTTGGGGAACAGTAGGTTTATCAAAATGCTACTACTCCTAGTGTTGAGGTACAAAAACCATTTACACATGATGACTCTATCACATTAGCGGAACATATTGATGATGTTAAATCTGGGGATATGGTAGGTGATAAAGGACTAGCGATGCATAGAAAATAGGGTCAGAATAGTTTGACAGTGTTAGCAAAAATTAGTAAGGTGTAAGTCAAAGGAATCAAATACGATGTCAGGTGGAATGTGTGGGGCCCGCATTTTAACCCCAACAAGGCCATGTTCATTAGCTATATTAGAATCATCACTCAGTAATGTGTACCGATTGATATAGATTCATGGAACCATGTTGTGTCCAGGATTAATAAACTAATGTGGGAAGAGATTATAGTAACATTATGATATAATTTCATTATTTTACTAAAAAAATAAAATAATGAAACAATGACTTACTCTTCATTACCTTTTATGGAGTGCATTTATATTAGATGGACCCCATAAGAAGTATGCACTAATTCTTTCTAGAAGGATTAATATAGGACTTTGCACAATTCTAATAAGACATCATCTTAAATATGTTGTATTCAAAATAAACCTGCACCCACCACTTATTTATTCACACCTAATAACCTAGGAAACGTGGGTTGCATTTACTGGAAGTCATACAGATGTGTCTTTTCATGTACATTATGTATAGTAATATATTGTTTATTGATATGTATATTCATAACTTTGATTGAAATTTTTTCATTTTTTGAACATCAACTAAGTGCCGGAAATAAGTAAAAAGCATAAAAACTAGTGTACCCCTACCGTAAAAAAAGTATGGGGCACACTTCACTTTTAAAAAAATTGGTACGTATTTTAAATCTACCTTAATAATTTCATATGTCATAAAACCATGCCATAATTATGTTCTTCTATTTATATTCCTATTGATGACTCTAAATCCAAACCAACATCCATTCTGTTACATGTGATATAGAAGGAGGAAAATGTAAATAAATATGGGATATTAATAGATTAAAACACACAAAAAGTGTGGGAATCTTGTGTATGTATTATATAATAAAATTTTGTTTTTCATTAAAATGATATTACATAAAATCATCACTTATTTTATAATATTTTATATCTGACATAGTCATAGGAATAAATAACAACTCTACTGGGGGGATACATATTATCGGTGGCCTTGAAGTGTCCAGAATAGTATGGCCACGTTAGGGGTGTGAGTTTTGGGGTGATACCCTGAACATATTTTTTAGTAAGAAAACAAGTGGAGGATAAAAGTGAATTAATAAAACAGATGAGAGAAATAATAGATAACCTTGAATAAGAATTACAATGGTAGAGATATATGATGTAATCATTTATGTGGGTAATCAAAGAGAAGAAGAAACTCAAGAATAGCCACAACGTAGATATCCTGCCCCAAACCCACTGGCTATGAGATGAGACATCCCCCTCAAATATATCTCTTATCCGATGTAATCAATGTTATGATAAATGTTTCTGTGAAATGTGAATCATAATAACACTGATACATTTCTTTTAATGATATTATACATGGTGATAGTGACTCTGATTTATATTTATCAACAGCCACCCATCACCTTGTATCATGGGATAAAATGTTCAATATCTAAAATGGCATGCTACATAGTATACCACTTTCAAAAGGTCATGTGAGAGTGTCGATTAGCGTAATCCATAATCCAAGCACTGAGCTACATGTTCCAATTGATGAGTAATATATTCATATAGTTAGAAAATCTATATGTATATTCATCGCAGGGCCATCACATCTCATAAAAAACATGTCAATAAGGAGGTATTCATTTCCATTTTTACATTTGATGCTAAACCTTTAACAATAAATGAAAAGTATGAACTAATCCATGTTATTACAGAATGAAAAAGGGAATGGGATGAAATAAAAGATCGACTACCATCTAAAGGATTGACCAAACAATCGAAAATATCTACCGAAAGAAACATTACCCCCACCTGTTCTATATCCACATTTACTATCATTGAAGGTTCATGTGGACAAAAAGATAATAAAAGGGCATAATCACATAGTTGAATTTATGGAAAATTTTTAAAGAGAGAAAGATAAAAAATTCATTGGTGTTGAGTGTGTAAGTGAAATCCTAGATGATTATTGTCTTGGTTGATTAGTTTTAAATGTATACATGATGTATGTTGTCATGATTTGATTTTACCAAAACTGATATGCTGTGTTAATTTGGACTAAATACATTTCATATTTTTGGATGGTGTATATATGAAAATAAATTGAAGGGATTTTCCAATGAATGAAAATTTTGACTCCTTAATCCTCACATAACCTCTACTGAACAACCAAAAAACAAACCCGAGAAAAAAATGAAATAGTGGAAGGTCTAATCAAATTGTTTGAAAGAAAAATTTTATATGAATGAATATATTTCATAACGATGATGCAATGCTATTCCACATATAAGGTGACACATTTCAGGTGATGATGAAATGGTCCGACGAGAATCATCATCAGTATCTTTTTCTAGAGACGGTATCTTGTAAAATTCACTATTTTGTCATCTAATTTTTCCTCATTATCCTTTAAAGGATGGTTTTATTAACACCATGGGGGCTGGGTAATTCACCCCTTTCATATTGAAAAAGAGATTCCACAACCAGATGGTCCTAGAAGGCAATTTCATGGAGTCAAGTACTAGTGAAATTAGTTATTATCATATATAACTTCCTTAGATGGTCTCTAATGAGTTTATTCGTGGAGCCAGAAACAACCAATGGCCCTAGTATCGATGATTCACGGACCTTCTTTCCAAATTCCAACACAAGTTGAACAATTATTCGGCCAATGACACTTAAGTACTCTATTGGTTGAGAAGATGGAAAGTCAGGATCACCAAACCCGATTGGGTATGGATTATCACCTATTCTAGGACTCTCTAGTAGATTTAAGTCATGTTCATTTGTTTTTGAATCCATGGGTCATTCCTGAAGAGTGTGTCCTTGTGATACCAGTAGTTTGTAGGACTGTCATAAGCAAACATATATTTGATGTTATGGAGGTGAAGCTAACTTGAGATATACAATAAGGTTATCTGGAGTTTATCATCATCCAGGGTGTGGAAGGTGACTTGATGTTGGGACCAGAACCATAAGATGGGGGTTTTCTAGGTATCATCGGTAGAGACATCAGAACCCATGTAGTTTAGAATATGTCGGGCTTACGCATAGAAGTTTCCCATTTGAGAGATAATGATTGGGTGAACCCTTTTGGATGGCAACCTTTTGAACTTGAACCTTCAAGTAGGCATCCTATATATACTGGTTTGATCATGAATCAGAGTGCATGTAGTTCGGATATGCCGGGGCTTATGAATAGTAGATTCCCATTTGAGGGGACATGTCTGGGTGAACCCTTTTGAAAGGGAAACCTTTTGAGCTTGGGAATTCGGGTAGGTATCCTACATATCATAGATTTATCCGGAATTAGAGGTCTCATATTTCATATTTTTTAGGGCATAGGCATAGTAGACGCCCATTTGATGGGACATGTCTGGGTGTACCCCTTTGGAAGGGAACCATTTTGAGATCGGGCCTTTGAGTAGGCATCCTATGTATCTTGGTTTGATCAGGAATTAGAGTTCTCATAGTTTAGATTTGTTGGGGCTAATGCATAGTAGCTTCCGATTTGAGTGGACATGTTTTGGTGAACCGTTTTGGAAGGGACCCATTTTGAGCATAGGCCTTCGAGTAAGCATCCTACATATCCTAGTTTGATGAGGAATCACAGTTCTCTTAGTTCAGATTTGTTGGGGTTCACACATAGAATCTTTCCATTTGAGGGGACATGTTTGGGGTATACCTTTTGTAAGGGAACTCTTTTGAGTTCAGGCCTTCGAGTAGGTGTCATACATATCCTTGTTTGACCTGGAATCAATGTTTTCATAGTTCAGATTTGTGAGTATGTTCTAATTTCCACAAAATTCTAATCCCACATAATTCATTCTTGGTGTGAGATACAAGAGGATGTGAGAGATCCAACCAACCACATGCTTCTTATCCGATTGGTGGGAGAGGGAGAGCTTATGGTTGATGAGGCTGTGGTGATGGTGGGTGAGGGTGTGGAGCAATGAACCCATTAATTTTAAATTACATTAATGGTCATGTTACTTGTCCTTAAAACGATTGGGGATTTACCTCATGGGAGTTCCCCAGAATGTGTTCTGGGAAGGGGAGGAGTTTCTTCCTCGTCAAAGGGGGGAGTGAACATAACCCCATTGAATGATCCCCATTCCTCATTGAATGGAAAATAAGGTGATCGCCCTGAATCCCTAGAATGGGGAGGTTCATGTCAGCATCCCAAGGTTCGAATCTAGGTTACCATGGGAATGTAGACCCACAGATATTCTAGAAGCCCAAATCATTGTGGGGAGAACCTTCATTACCCTGCTTACCATGGGTATGTACACTCAAGGGGGTGCGCTGATACAACCAATGGTCTAATTATATGGGTCTAGTAGATTTGGAGGAGGCTTTAGCCTGATACAGGGGGACTGGTTTGTGGAGGGACTATAAAGGACTGGAAGGAAATGGAGGGGTGAGATTGGAACATGATCAAAGAATACTCGAAAACACCACATTCCACATACAGTTTTATTATGTAGGACGGGGGAATCTCTGCATACCGTAGTGGTATGCGGGAAGAGGGGTCATACCTATACTGATGCGGTACATGAGCATGGGTATGGACCACCGCGCACCACAGTGGTACTCGGTCCATCACGCCACTTTGGGTTCCATCTGGGTAATGATGCAGTACGCATTGTTGGGTTAAATCCGCACAACAATACACTACATGGAACACCATTTTGATGGAGGGTCTAGGGGACTATCAATCACTGGATTTTCTTCCTTGAGAATATGTGGTTTCTGATTTCACCAATCATGTTTTCTATTATATTATTGTTGTTAAGTTTCCCCATTTTATGGTTCGTGACTGGCTATACCTATGCAGAGTGTGGTTCACAATTCAGGCTTCGCCGATGACTGAAGACTGAAGCCAAAATATTCCATGAGTTCTTTATTCCAACCTCTGGGTTCCCTTAAAGATTTTATCATATGTTCTTTCTCAATTCCTTTTGTGCTCCTTTTATAGAGAATTGGGGAAATTGTATCCATGGACACGTGATACCATTTACGGAGGCCCGTGAAGAGATATTTTGACCCACAGAAGACTCTGTCAACAATGGTTTGTGGAGGCCATGGTTTGTGATCATAATTTACGGGACCCTACGGGTGTGCTTTGTTCATGGACCATTAAGTTCACGAGATAGTACATGGATGGCCTTTGGGTGAATAATCCCTTCAGTGATGTGGTTCACGGTCCACTAGGTTTACTGGAAATCACTCTGCAGGCTAGCACATTGCACATCAATCCGCATATTAGTGGTTCTCAATCCAGGTGGTCCGTGGACACTTCCTGGTGATGGTAAACGAGGAATTTAAAATCCTTTGAAAACATAAATTTTTTCAAGTTTCTTCTAAAATTTACAAGTCAATTTGAGTCCATTCCCTTTATTAGACTTGTAGGAATGCTTTCTTCCTTCTTCAAAGTTATTTTGGGAGTATTTTCTTCACTTGGAAAATCTTTAGGACACTACAAATTCCACCATCTGAATGGGATCTGTTTAAAATGAAAAGGGGAATATTCTGATGTAGAAGCTGTCCGGAATTGAAATGGTTTGCAGTAGAATAGATTGGCCCAGTGGGAGGGGACTACACCTATATATAGAGGCCCGTGTCATTTTTCGTTTACCCTTTGTCACAGAGAACAGTTCTATTGACTTCCCCATCTTCCTCTGCATTTGGGTACCGTGTTTCTTGTGAAAATCTTGTGTGTGAACCACTTCGTACATTACGAGAACAAAAATTTTCAACATTTATCTGCTCATGAACAAAATTTTTTATTTTGAAAAAAGCATTATGGATCTTTAAAATTAAAATCTGGATTTTGTGTAGAAGAATGCTACGCTACTTATGTGTCCGCATACTGAGCTTGAGTCAACGAACCAAGCATTAAGACTTAATAATACAAACTTAAACTTCTAATCCACAATCATTAATAATAATCATGGGGAGGTCTTGGTTCATGATATACATCTTTCGTGAAACCTTTTTTCACCAGTAAATGATCCATTGGCTAGCACCTCACAGTTAGTTTCTGTACTATGGTTGTTTTCAATGAAACATTTTTGCATATCGTAACTGTATGTGGTGGTTTCTTCCTCTCATCCTCTAGTACACAGAATGTTCATACCGCATACCAGTTTCTGGAATAGTATGTAGAGCTCTGTTTGGATATATTTTAAGTCATTTTCCATTATTTTTTAGTCTTTTATATAAAAAATTATAATGGAATGACTTTTTTTAGCTTTTGGATCTTCATGTGAAGGCTATGATGGCTGCTTCACAGGCAATGATATAATTGAAGAAGACAAGAGAGACCATGGAGGGGAGTAGTGAGGATCATCTTTGAGACTACATTATTCCCCATAAAATCTTTTTAATGGATTTTGTGATTCCATATCTCCTAGATTACCCTGTATTTGTATATTTTCCACATTACAACATTGGTCTCCCTAAAGGCGTTCATCTTCCATTGCCAGACCCAGATACCCCTTGCATCCTATTACCAACAGTGCTAGGAAATGATTTCCCTAAAACTTTCCCAGTAGGAGAAGTCATCACTACTCCAATTTAGGGGAACATCTTCATATTAAGAGGTTTGGTGTGGACTGAGGGAAATTGCGGGTGTCGTGATGGTGTCCCGAGACTAGGCACGCAATAATACCCATGCATTATCAAAATCTCCCAAGAAAATTCTAATCGCATGTAGAGAACTAACTGGTATCTAAGGGCCAGATGATATTTCTTTGATGAATTGGCTTGGGCATTCTGGGAACATAAGACCGGTTTGGAGTCCCTTGACTAGTTAAAGGTGGTGGGCTTTTATCAGTTAGCCTGGTTTTCTCAGTTCGCAGCCTTCTACCTTGGAAAATTTATTCTTGAGCTGCTGAGTTTCTTTTGTTCAAGTACCAACACCTTAAATTTATCACACAGGGAGGATGGAATCAGCTTATGTGATATTCACCTGCGTAGAGGAATCCCCAATCCTTAGAGATATGTATGATGAGATTCTACCCAAATCCGCTACATGGAATCAGACTGACCATGTGTCCCCTTTTACAAGGGGTTTACTGGTTATGAAAGAGGGATTACTCAATCATCCCATCCAGGATCACTCTCTTATCTCATTAGAGGAGTGGATTGGTTTATTCTGACAAGCGTATAGACCTATGCTGAAGGCTCTCCAAATTCAAACTCATCCATCCGGTCAAACATTCCAGAATCTAGGGTTATATTGTGCTACCCTTGATGTGGGATGATATACCACATAAGGATATGAGCATCAACCAAACAGATCACCTACATTTAGATTAGCAGGTTTCTTTTCCATGTTTTTGAGTGGATAGTTTTTCCTATCCCATGATGTATATACCTAATTTTGGGCCAGCACTTTGATGATGGCTACCACACAATTCTTATATGGGTGGGTGATAGAACACTTCCCCAATTATTAATATTGTCATACCGCAAAGGATTCTCATTATGACTTTTAACCTACTCTTCTAAACATTTATTCTATTCATTCTATGATTTTAATCATTATTGATGATGTTGGGATGTTGAATGATGCTTCTTTCTTCTTGTTTTCAGAACATCCAACCCCTCATGGGTCATTAAGAGGTGACAGGGATGGTTCTTTAGAGGAATTTTCATACCTTATCCCAATTTGATATGGGATTCTCACTACTCTTATATATTGATTATTTATTTGTGAGCCATACCTCCCTTATCGGTTTTATAGGAAATTCAGATGCCTTCAATAGACTGCGCTTCTTCTAGCTGTACAATTAACGGGAGAGTCTCATCCCATTATTCTTTACCAGTTATGGATTATGATGATGCATGAAGGTGAAGATATGAATGTTGTCATCCCTAACACAAATGGATCCACCTTTTTCTCACTAGAGTATGCCCAACTGTGGATGTCCTATTACCCCAACTAGGGGCTGAGAGAACCAGTTCAGCGGGTGAAAAAACCATTGACCATTCCTCTACCCATACTTACCCAATTGACAATGCCAAAAATTACTCTTGTTGTGAAGAGCATGACTAGTATGCCTTCTACTACTGTCCCTCAAGTAGCAATGATGGACACACCACTTGTTCTTTCCCTTGTGGTAAAAAGATGCTCAGTTCGACATTATAAGTTTCTACGGGAGGCTTCATCAATAAAACCTGTCTCGGTGGGGAGTGATTCAGAATGACCCCCTCCTGCAAATAATTCTCATGACCCTAATGATGCTATCCTCCGCAGATTTTCACTTGTCACCTCGGAAGTTGTGGCTAGTCCTCTGCACCCAGCTCCAACGGTTGAAACATTTTAGGGGAAGGAAAGACCCCTCCATCTTTAGTGACTTGTATTAGGTCCCTAACCACTTTTGTGATGACACTTACTACTTATGGACATGTTGCAGTGGGGGAAGATCAAGGTATTGGTGATGGGGCAAGGAACTAGGCAGTGCGAAAAGAAGAATTGTACTAGTTATGTGCTCTTTCTATAGAGACACGTATATCCAATTTTGATAACAATACTGACAACTTTTAGTAGTTATTCAGCAATCTAGGTTCTGATGTCTTTGGATATCAACACTTACACCTACTTTTCTACTAAATCGTCTTATCAGAAGATAACATTGGTTCATAGGAGGAAAAGCTTCCCAAATTCAATACTTACCATCACGTTATGGCTACCTCATGATATGTTTCGGAGAAATTCGATCACGTAACAACTAAAGAGGTGAAATCTTGTGATTTGGTGGTCACCCAGATGGAAGAACTATGGGAGTACGAGGCCCCCGTATCAAGGTTGAGGGATCATCTGGCCTCTTCATGTGCCAATTATGAATCTATCTAAATGAAATGGTAGGACCATAATGTTGTGCTGGAGTGGGTGGTTCCAACGATCAAGGATGAATCGGAGGAGAGAGCTTTATTGTAGAAGACTCTTGAATTCCCCCACCAATCAGTTTCCATATTTCTAGAAAGGGTGAGCCGAACCATATTTTAGATCCATCCAACATCATGAATTTACCCTTCTTTTTCTATACCTTGGAGAGAATCTGTACTAGGGATGTTATTCCATTTTTTTAACTCAATAAAACATATTTTCCATTAAATCCTTATTATTTTCCTATTACTTTCATGTCAATTGATCACAATCAATCATATAAACATCTTTTTTATCAGGTATTAATTATAAACCATGACCAGTAAACTGAAATAATCTAATTTGGATCGAATTGTTTTCCTAAACTGCGAGACTCAGCGAGCATAATTCGACTATTACGAAGGTTTTATGGTACACCTCACAAAAGTTTATTTTTTTTCATTATTACCCTAATTTTTTCCTAGGAATGCTTGACACGGGCTTAGAGGACATAACTTGACTTTCTCTTAGGCTTCACTTTGTAGGTTTTCGACCTAACATGATTTACGTCTCTTTTTGTGGCTCAAACTATTTTTTTAATGAACCGATACTCGACTATTACCTTGAGGTTACTTCTAAAAATTTTCCCTCTAAAAAGTATGGAGTTTAATTTTTTTTCATGTTCAGTTCATTGTCTTTCCAATCAAACTCATTATTAATGATTTAGGTCGAATGAATTTTCCCAAACATAATTAGGTAAAGCCCTAATTTGGGATCGTCAGTCGGGAATGTACTAATATCCTTAATATAAGGATTAGAGATTTTTCATGACCCTAAATTTTTGAATTTTGGACATACATGAGGCTCAGGATCTATTTTAGGCATACAGAGGTAGGAATGGACTCTCCCAGGGATGAATTTTCCATTGACTGGTGGATTTTTTTAGGCAACATATATAGAGCCATTGGGGCATGATGTGCATAGACGATCAAAGGATTCTATAGGACAATTGCCTTTTATCTCTGATGGCTTGGTAGAGTTTGCAACACTTTGAATTTATTTTGATGTTGGGATCCATAGTGGGTGACTGGACCGAGTCATGGTGTTCAAAATTATTAAGGACATTAATATCATATTTTAGTTGGAAACTATTCCCACATGGTTCATACATACGTAAGGGAGAGCTGGTGAATGGTCAGTTTAGTTAGAAGACCTTTTTATGCCAAAATCATTTGGAAAGGGGAAGTAATGTACTCTGAAATCTAGGGCTTTTCCAAATCCAGGGGTGTGATAGGACATGAATGTCACTTGAGTGTATGGAAACCAGAAAGGACTCTCATAATAAAGAATTTTCCATTAATTGATTTATGTTTTGTAGGTGGTATATGCATAGCCTCCAGGGCATGATGTGCATAGTCTAACAATGGTGTCCATATGAAATTGGCCTTCCATCTCCGATGTCTATTAGGAACATTCTGTATATAGTATGTGACCTTCGACAAGGGGTGAACATGAACATGAAAAGGGTCATTTTATCTGAACTTCTCCAGGAAACCCAGTGATGAGTGGTGGCCTTCTTTTTCTGTATGTGGATCAACGTCATGCATGTAGACGGAGCACGTTTGCTCCGAATCGGACCGCCGCACGCCGTTTTGGTGTTTAACGGCGCCGGAAACGCGTTTCCGGCCGCCGCGGTCGCACGGCACCTCCGAAGGAGGTGCCGTCTGGCCGACCATTTCACAATTGACGCCCCGGATGTTGTCGTACGGTTTCGTGGCATTCGGAGGTCGTTCGGGTGGTTTTGACCCCCCAACGCGCCATTTCAGCGCGCGCCGCGCTGCTGAAAACGACACAATCGGGCGTGCCGCGCGCACCGCACGTCCGATGGACGTGCGGCCTCCTCCTGCATCTCAGGAATAATATTTCTGTCGTCCCCGTGCGGTTTCAGGTCGTTCGGAGCACGTTTGCTCCGAATCGGACCGCCGCACGCCGTTTTGGTGTTTAACGGCGCCGGAAACGCGTTTCCGGCCGCCGCGGTTGCACGGCACCTCCGAATGAGGTGACGTCTGGCCGACCATTTCACAATTGACGCCCCGGATGTTGTCGTACGGTTTCGTGGCATTCGGAGGTCGTTCGGGTGGTTTTGACCCCCCAACGCGTCATTTCAGCGCGCGCTGCGCTGCTGAAAACGACACAATCGGGCGTGCCGCGCGCACCGCATGTCCGATGGACGTGCGGCCTCCTCCTGCATCTCAGGAATAATATTCCTCTCGTCCCCGTGCGGTTTCAGGTCGTTCGGAGCACGTTTGCTCCGAATCGGACCGCCGCACGCCGTTTTGGAGTTTAACGGCGCCGGAAACGCGTTTCCGGCCGCCGCGGTCGCACGGCACCTCTGAATGAGGTGCCGTCTGGCCTACCATTTCACAATTGACGCCCCGGATGTTGTCGTACGGTTTCGTGGCATTCGGAGGTCGTTCGGGTGGTTATGACCCCCCAACGCGCCATTTCAGCGCGCGCCGCGCTGCTGAAAACGACACAATCGGGCGTGCCGCGCGCACCGCACGTCCGATGGACGTGCGGCCTCCTCCTGCATCTCAGGAATAATATTCCTGTCGTCCCCGTGCGGTTTCAGGTCGTTCGGAGCTCGTTTGCTCCGAATCGGACCGCCGCACGCCGTTTTGGTGTTTAACGGCGCCGGAAACGCGTTTCTGGCCGCCGCGGTCGCACGACACCTCCGAATGAGGTGCCGTCTGGCCGACCATTTTACAATTGACTCCACGGATGTTGTCGTACGGTTTCGTGGCATTCGGAGGTCGTTCGGGTGGTTTTGACCCCCCAACGCGCCATTTCAGCGCGCGCCGCGCTGCTGAAAACGACACAATCGGGCGTGCCGCGCGCACCGCACGTCCGATGGACGTGCGGCCTCCTCCTGCATCTCAGGAATAATATTCCTGTCGTCCCCGTGCGGTTTCAGGTCGTTCGGAGCACGTTTGCTCCGAATCGGACCGCTGCACGCCGTTTTGGTGTTTAACGGCGCCGGAAACGCGTTTCCGGCCGCCGCGGTCGCACGGCACCTCCGAATGAGGTGCCGTCTGGCCGACCATTTCACAATTGACGCCCCGGATGTTGTCGTACGGTTTCGTGGCATTCAGAGGTCGTTCGGGTGGTTTTGACCCCCCAACGCGCCAATTCAGCGCGCGCCGCGCTGCTGAAAACGACACAATCGGGCGTGCCGCGCACACCGCACGTCCGATGGACGTGCGGCCTCCTCCTGCATCTCAGGAATAATATTCCTGTCATCCCCGTGCGGTTTCAGGTCATTCGGAGCACGTTTGCTCCGAATCGGACCGCCGCACGCCGTTTTGGTGTTTAACGGCGCCGGAAACGCGTTTCCGGCCGCCGCGGTCGCACGGCACCTCCGAATGAGGTGCCGTCTGGCCGACCATTTCACAATTGACGCCACGGATGTTGTCGTACGGTTTCGTGGCATTCGGAGGTCGTTCGGGTGGTTTTGACCCCCCAACGCGCCATTTCAGCGCGCGCCGCGCTGCTGAAAACGACACAATCGGGCGTGCCGCGCGCACCGCACGTCCGATGGACGTGCGGCCTCCTCCTGCATCTCAGGAATAATATTCCTGTCGTCCCCGTGCGGTTTCAGGTCTTTCGGAGCACGTTTGCTCCGAATCGGACCGCCGCACGCCGTTTTGGTGTTTAACGGCGCCGGAAACGCGTTTCCGGCCGCCGCGGTCGCACGGCACCTCCGAATGAGGTGCCGTCTGGCCGACCATTCCACAATTGACGCCCCGGATGTTGTCGTACGGTTTCGTGGCATTCAGAGGTCGTTCGGGTGGTTTTGACCCCCCAACGCGCCATTTCAGCGCGCGCCGCGCTGCTGAAAACGACACAATCGGGCGTGCCGCGCGCACCGCACGTCCGATGGACGTGCGGCCTCCTCCTGCATCTCAGGAATAATATTCCTCTCGTCCCCGTGCGGTTTCAGGTCGTTCGGAGCACGTTTGCTCCGAATCGGACCGCCGCACGCCGTTTTGGTGTTTAACGGCGCCGGAAACGCGTTTCCGGCCGCCGCGGTCGCACGGCACCTTCGAATGAGGTGCCGTCTGGCCGACCATTTCACAATTGACGCCCCGGATGTTGTCGTACGGTTTCGTGGCATTCGGAGGTCGTTCGGGTGGTTTTGACCCCCCAACGCGCCATTTCAGCGCGCGCCGCGCTGCTGAAAACGACACAATCGGGCGTGCCGCGCGCACCGCACGTCCGATGGACGTGCGGCCTCCTCCTGCATCTCAGGAATAATATTCCTCTCGTCCCCGTGCGGTTTCAGGTCATTCGGAGCACGTTTGCTTCGAATCGGACCGCCGCACGCCGTTTTGGTGTTTAACGGCGCCGGAAACGCGTTTCCGGCCGCCGCGGTCGCACGGCACCTCCGAATGAGGTGCCGTCTGGCCGACCATTTCACAATTGACGCCCCGGATGTTGTCGTACGGTTTCGTGGCATTCGGAGGTCGTTCGGGTGGTTTTGACCCCCCAACGCGCCATTTCAGCGCGCGCCGCGCTGCTGAAAACGACACAATCGGGCGTGCCATGCGCACCGCACGTCCGATGGACGTGCGGCCTCCTCCTGCATCTCAGGAATAATATTCATGTCGTCCCCGTGCGGTTTCAGGTCGTTCGGAGCTCGTTTGCTCCGAATCGGACCGCCGCACGCCGTTTTGGTGTTTAACGGCGCCGGAAACGCGTTTCCGGCCGCCGCGGTCGCACGGCACCTCCGAATGAGGTGCCGTCTGGCCGACCATTTCACAATTCACGCCTCGGATGTTGTCGTACGGTTTCGTGGCATTCGGAGGTCGTTCGGGTGGTTTTGACCCCACAACGCGCCATTTCAGCGCGCGCCGCGCTGCTGAAAACGACACAATCGGGCGTGCCGCGCGCACCGCACGTCCGATGGACGTGCGGCCTCCTCCTGCATCTCAGGAATAATATTCCTGTCGTCCCCGTGTGGTTTCAGGTCGTTCGGAGCTCGTTTGCTCCGAATCGGACCGCCGCACGCCGTTTTGGTGTTTAACGGCGCCAGAAACGCGTTTCTGGCCGCCGCGGTCGCACGGCACCTCCGAATGAGGTTCCGTCTGGCCGACCATTTCACAATTCACGCCCCGGATGTTGTCGTACGGTTTCGTGGCATTCGGAGGTCGTTCGGGTGGTTTTGACCCCCCAACGCGCCATTTCAGCGCGCGCCGCGCTGCTGAAAACGACACAATCGGGCGTGCCGCGCGCACCGCACGTCCGATGGACGTGCGGCCTCCTCCTGCATCTCAGGAATAATATTCCTGTCGTCCCTGTGCGGTTTCAGGTCGTTCGGAGCACGTTTGCTCCGAATCGGACCGCCGCACGCCGTTTTGGAGTTTAACGGCGCCGGAAACGCGTTTCCGGCCGCCGCGGTCGCACGGCACCTCCGAATGAGGTGCCGTCTGGCCGACCATTTCAAAATTGACGCCCCGGATGTTGTCGTACGGTTTCGTGGCATTCGGAGGTCGTTCGGGTGGTTTTGACCCCCCAACGCGCCATTTCAGCGCGCGCCGCGCTGCTGAAAACGACACAATCGGGGGGGCTGTACGGGGGTGCGGGGGGGGGGGGGGGGGGGCTGTACGGGGGTGCGAGGGGGGCTGTACGGGGGTTCGGGGGGCTGTACGGGGGTGCGGGGGGGCTGTACGGGGGGTGGCGGGGGGTTGTACGGGGGTGCGGGGGGCTGTACGGGGGTGGCGGGGGGCTGTACGGGGGTGCGGGGGGGCTGTACGGGGGTGGCGGGGGGGCTCTCCGGGGGTGGCGGGGGGCTGTACGGGGGTGGCGGGGGGCTGTACGGGGGTTCGAGGGGCTGTACGGGGGTGCGGGGGGGGGGGGGGGGGGGCTGTACGGGGGTGCGGGGGGCTGTACGGGGGTGGCGGGGGCTGTACGGGGGTTCGGGGGGCTGTACGGGGGTGGCGGGGGCCTGTACGGGGGTGGCGGGGGGCAGTACGGGGGTGCGGGGGGTTGTACGGGGGGGGGGGGGGGGGCTGTACGGGGGTGCGGGGGGCTGTACGGGGGTGCGGGGGGGGGGGGGGGGGGGGGCGGGCTGTACGGGGGTGCGGGGGGCTGTACGGGGGTGCGGGGGGGCTGTACGGGGGTGGCGGGGGTGCGGGGGGGCTGTACGGGTGTGCGGGGGGCTGTACGGGGGTGCGGGGGGGGGGGGGGGGGGGGGCTGTACGGGGGTGGCGGGGGGCAGTACGGGTTTCGGGGGGCTGTACGGGGGTGCGGGGGGGCTGTACGGGGGTGCGGGGGGCTGTACGGGGGTGCGGGGGGGGGGGGGGGGGGGGCTGTACGGGGGTGGCGGGGGGCAGTACGGGGGTTCGGGGGGCTGTACGGGGGTGCGGGGGGCTGTACGGGGGTGCGGGGGGCTGTACGGGGGTGCGGGGGGGCTGTACGGGGGGGCGGGGGGCTGTACGGGGGTGCGCGGGTGGCTGTACGGGGGTGCGGGGGGCTGTACGGCGGTGCGGGGGGCTGTACGGGGGTGCGCGGGGGGCTGTACGGGGGTGCGGGGGGGCTGTACGGGGGTGCGGGGGGCTGTACGGGGGTGCGCGGGTGGCTGTACGGGGGTGCGGGGGGCTGTACGGCGGTGCGGGGGGCTCTCCGGGGGTGCAAAGGTCATCCCATTGATTACAAAAGTGAAAAATAAAAGTGATAACATCTAATTAATACATATTTCTTTTATCGATACCATACAAAAATTTATAAAAAATATATTGGATAATACATAATCTATAATATCAGATTTATTGATCTGTTGGAATTAGTTCGACTTTTTCAAATGTAGAATCATTCAAGATTATCTGATCAAAAACTCAATATGTGTATAAAATATTTAAAAGACCACCATGGATGGTAATAATGCATTACTTAAATGAATAAATACAGTACATCAATGTCAACCCTACCAGTAAAAACAAAAAACATATCTCGTGAATATATGGTGCGTCACGCGTTGCCATCACTGTTACCTCCTTCTGGTGGACCAGGTGCCTACAACAAATAAACATTATAAATATTTTAATAACAAAAATAATTTAAATTAAATAAATAAATACAGTATATACCTACGTCGTATGATCCCCTGTACCATCAGCTCGACGCACATATTCCCGCAGTGCTCTTACCTCAGCTGTCAATTGCGCATTTGTCTCCTCGGAAGCGCGCAGCCGTGCCTCAAAATCTGACATCTGCTGTGTCATATGAGCAACAGCAGGACCGACAACCGCAGCGCGTGACACTACAGAACGAGGAATCCCTGCTCCATAGGTCAAACTATAGCCATGCCCGTCCCGACCAATAATGCGATGAAAGATCTCATCCCGTCGCATGGGAAGCTGTCGCTGGTCCTCTGGCAGATGTTCTAACTCAGCTTCAAATTGATCCTGTGAAATATTTAAATATATATAAATATATATATGTTAATATAAAGATTTATGTAATTATTGGTAAGTACAGACACTTACTATCAATGCTGCAACCTCTGGATCATTGCGATCACGAGTCCTTATCCACACCGACATTTTATCAGTTGCTGCACCTTGCCCTCGCAACTGTATATTAAAAGAATATAAACACAAAACCATATTAATTAATTAATTAAAAAGTGAATAATATATACCTCATGTCGGATTTGAGACACGTGACGAGTCCCGAGCCTGTGAGCTGGTCCCTGCAACGCTCGATTCTCCGAATGGCGTGTTGACACCTCCTACATTCAATTCATTCAAATTTCAAACAAATCACATATTCTTGAAAATATATATACAGCAAAATAATTAATATACAAACCGCAACACCCTCAGTAGACCAATATGCAACCAAGTCACGCCACTGAGCCGGGAGGACACCTCTCGGGACTTTTTCCAAAATGTCAGGGGCACCCACATTTGGTACCCAGTGGTCCCTCTTCACTTTGCCTTTATAATCTTTCCACAGCTTACGGCATTTGCTCATACACACGGGCCGAAACTCTTCAGGGCATACTTTCAAATTTTGCTATAATGAAAATAATCAAACATATTAGTATTATTTATAAATAGAAAATAAAGTAAAATTATTTTCTTACCTGAACCTCCCTCCATAGACGATCTAATGTGTCCTGAGGGATAGAAGCCCAATCACGCGTGGTCAATGGAAATCGATGTGGGTCACGTATGATATGACCCAGCTGACGAATAAATGCCGGGGCATTCGGTCCCACGGGATGAAATACCTCATCAAATGAAACATCTATCGTCGTGTCGGAATTCCATGCTAATATGCCACGACCAGGGCCTCTCCTGCGAGAGGAAGAAGCAGCCGAGTCTGATCCTGTTGAAAACAATTTTATATATAAATTGACAAATGTTATATATATATATATATATGTTAATTACATAAATAATATAGATAATGACTGTCAAACATACCTCGACCCTGAGACGTAGATGCCTCAGATGGATGATGTGGATTTTCTGCCTCTTCCCCTGACATGTCTGCAATCATACAAAATATCAGTAATGAGTCCAAAGTGTTTAAAAGATAAATTGGATTGTTCTTAATAAATCAAACTTGTACAACTGTTAATCAAACAAAAAATGGATTGAATAATTAGTTGTGAATGAATTTTAAAAAATCAGAAAGTTAATCAACCTAAATATTTATGACTGAATTAACTTACAAAAGTGTGGATTAAAACTTATAAGGATTTATAAAATGATTAGATAATTTATGATATCCTAGGACATTCTACTGAATAGCGGGAAAACAATTATACCTTTCATTAAGCATGCAAATCGACCGTTTCTCCTTCAACAGCCGCTCTGACCCAATAAATATCTTCTTCACGTTGAACTACGGTATGTTGATCAAGTTGTTGGTAAACAAACGGAACAGTCTCGGGTTCATCTTCTTCAAATAAAGACACTCCTCGCCGAGACATTTTGACAACAACTTGCCAACTTGGATCCGAAGGCAAAGTAACGAAGAATACTTGTTCCGCTTGTGATGTCAAGATGAAAGGTTCATTCTCAACTCGTTCATTATTTCTGTATAACATGTAGTTAAAATTCCCCAATGAAAACTGATATTGATCGACTTTACATCCACGCACTGGATCAACCCAATTACACTTTAACAATATGTACTTCAAACCGTGTGTGTATACAACTTCAATGATGTCTATCAATTGACCATAGTAATAACCAGAATCGACAAAGGGACAACCGATTCCACTGTTTTGTGTTGCTCGTTTGTCATCAACATCTTTAATGCGAAATCGAAAACCATTAGAATCAATAGCTTTATAACGACGAGCGGTTATAGATGGACCCTCAGTCAGTTGGATACATACTTCAGGTAACGTGGGGTCCCCTAACTCCCTCAGCTTACGAACCTACATAATTTATAAAAATCAATACTGATATATGCAGAAAGAATTAGTTTAATACTTCACTCATAATGAAAATCAATTTATACATACATAATCCTTGAACCAATCATGAAATGCCGCATAATGAGATTGTTGAATTTGCAACTCAGTCGCACGATGCATCTCTTCTTTTATCTCATTAATGTGTTTCCTGCAAATGATTACGCGATGTTTAAAAGATCAACTTATGCAAAGAAAACATGTAAAAGTTATACAAGCACATTGATAAGATACTTACTGCATTAATGGTGCAACTGATGGAGTATTGAACAAGATATATCGATGTGCTTGTATCCACTCGATGTTGTCCATATCAAATGTGGTTCCTTCTCCAACTGGACCATCATGAATCCGAGAGGGCTTATCTAATTTTGTTTCAACATCCGTAAGATATTCTGCACAAAAGGTAGTACACTCGTCCATCAAATAACCATTGGCTATTGATTCCTCTGGACGAGCTCTGTTGCGTACAAATCTTTTCAATGTACTCAAATACCGTTCAATAGGATACATCCACCTGAATTGCACTGGACCAGCAGCCATTACTTCATCAGTTAGGTGCACTGTTAAGTGGACCATAACATCGAAAAATGAGGGGGGGAAAAGTTTCTCAAAGTGACAAAGCGTAAGTACAATTCGGTCCTGCAAACTTTTTAAATCACTCATTCGTTGATTTCTTAAAAAAAGCTGTCTAAAAAAATTACTCATCTCAATCAAGGGCTGAACAACATTGGGGGATAAACAATCACAAATTGCGATTGGAATCAACTGCTGAAGTAATATGTGATTGTCATGACTTTTCAACCCTTGCAATGTCTTGCTCGTCAGATTCACACACTTTGAAATATTAGAAGAGTAACCATCAGGCACCTTGACCATCTTCAAAATGGAAAGAAATGTCTCTTTCTCCTATGTAGTCATCGAATACTGTGCAGCAGGCATATATGCCTTGTTTCCCTCAGCTAACTGTAAATGCAATTGTTTCCTTAAACCCATTTCTTCCAAATCACGGCGTGCATTAACATGGTCCTTTGACTTTCCACTGACACCTAAAATGGTCCACAATATGTTATCACAAACATTTTTTTCAATGTGCATGACATCCAAATTATGCCTCAACATGTTAGTTTTCCAATACGGAAGACTATAAAAAATACTTTTCTTTTTCCAATTGTGACTGCGCTGCCTACCCGCAGCACGAATATTACGTACTGGAGGAGCCACCAAATCCTGAATTTCATATACCGTGCGGATGTTTTCTTCCTCAATCTGCGATAACATTTCGACTCCTGTCATGATCTTTGGTGCTGGGCTGAACTCTCTAGAACCATCAAATGCCACTCTGTCCTTTCTGAACCTGTGCTGGGGAGGGAGAAAACGCCTGTGACCCATGTATGCCCATTTTTTGGAATGTTTAAGCCATACAGATTTTTTACTTTTATTGCAACAAGGGCAAGCAAATTCCCCTTTCGTACTCCAGCCTGATAAATTTGCATAAGCTGGGAAGTCATTGATTGTCCACAATAAAGCTGCATGCAGTTTGAACATTTCATTCGTTTCGCAGTCATAAGTCATCACACCATCGCCCCAAAATTCATTCAACTCATCAATCAATGGCTGAAGGTAAACATCAATCTTATCCCCCGGACTTTTAGGTCCATCAATAAGAGTGGAAAGTAATATAAATTGTTGCTTCATACAAAGCCACGGAGGAAGATTATATGGAACCAACACCACGGGCCATGTGCTATGAGTTGCACCAACCATAGACTTGAATGGATTGAAACCATCTGCTGCCAATCCCAATCGGACATTACGAACATCTTTAGCAAAGTCGGGATGTCTTTTATCAAAATCCTTCCATGCATGAGAGTCTGCCGGGTGGGTTAACATGTCACTTTCATGAACTCTTTCTGCATGCCATCTCATTAAATTAGAAACTTTAGATGACATAAAAAATCTTTTCAACCTCGGTTTAAGGGGAAAGTAACGCATTTGCTTTACGGCAATCGGTTTCCCCTGTATCGCAATCTGACTTTGATGAGTCTTATTTCCCCTGTTCTCTTTCCACCTGGAAGCGCCACAAACCGTACAGATATCCAAATGAGCAGTTTCATTTCTAAACAACATACAGTTGTTTGCACATGCATCTATAGTCTCATATGTAAAACCTAAGTTCTCTGTCACCTTACGAGCATAGTAATACGACTCAGAAATCTTAGCGTCGACAGGAAGAACTTTTTTCAATAAAACCAAAAGCATGTCGAATGATGTGTCTGACCAATTGTTCAAAGTCTTCAAATGCAACAACTCCACGATGAACGACAGTTTATTGTAGAAGTACATCCAGGATATAATTCTGTTTTCGCATCATCAAGTACTTCATAAAACCTCCTCGAATCACGATCTGCACCAGAGCGAAGATTTATCTCACCGGTCTCAAGATTCTGGATGTCAATGCCTTCAGGATCAAACCCACATACCATTTCAGTAAGCATTTCATGCATTGGATCAGTCATCCTTGCATCAACATCCATCTGAGCTGCATCTGTATTTTGACAACGAACATATTATTCTCCATGACGAGTCCAACTCTTATAATTTTTCAGAAATCCATTAAAGAAAAGGTGCTCCCTCACAGTATCTCGTGTGAATTGATATCTGTTAGCACATTTTCTACATGGACAACTAATATAGTCACTTTCAAATCCTCTCGTGAAGTCAATAAACTGCATAATGCCATTGAAATATTCTCTAGACGTTCGATTTGGAAGATCAATCCAACTCTTATCCATAATAATATCTGTATAACAAACATTTACACAATACTTATTACATTTACATTTTTCAAATCAACTATATTCAAAATAAATATTAATCATTTGTTTATGAACCATTGATAAAATAATAATGTAACTGAAAGCTCATGTTACCTGATTGAGCTACAAACCTGAAAGGGAGGGGAGCCGAAGGCGGTGCTGCGAGGGAGAGGAGCAGCGAAGGGGAGCCGGAGCCAAAGGCGGTGCGACAAGGGAGGGGACGGGCGGCGGCGGCGGCGGGGAGCTGGAGGAGAGGAGGCGGTGAGGGGACGGGGGACAGGCAGCGAGGGGGGGGGGGTGTCCGGGGTCGGGGGGGGGGGGGGGGGGGCTGTCCGAGGTGCGGGGAGGGGTGTCCGGGGTGTCGGGGGCCTGTCAGCGGTGCGGGCAGGGGTGTTCGGGGTGCGGGGGTGTCCGAGGTGCGGGGGAGGGGGGGCTGTCTGGGGTGCAGGGGGGCTGTCGGGGGTGCGGGGTGGGGTGTCCGGGGTGCGGGGGGCCTGTCCGGGGTGCGGGGGGGCTGTCCGGGTTCGGAGGGGGGGTGTCCGAGTGCGGGGGGGGGGGGGGGTGTCCGGGGTGCGGGGGGGGCTGTCCGGGTTCGGAGGGGGGTGTCCGAGTGCAGGGGGGGCTGTCCGGGGTGCGGGGAGGCGTCCGGGGTGCGGGGGGCGGTCCGGAGTGCGCGGGGGGGTGCTGTCCGGGGTGCGGGGAGGCGTCCGGGGTGCGGGGGGCGGTCCGGAGTGCGCGCCGGGGGCTGTCCGGGGTGCGGGTGCCGTCCGGGGTGGGGGGGGAGGGCCGAGAGGCCGGAGGGCGGCGGCCGGAGGCCCGAAGGCGGAGGGCGGCGGCCGGAGGCCGGAAGGCAGGCGGCGGGGGAGGGCGGGCGGCGGGGGAGGGCGGGCGGCGGGGGAGGGCGGGCGGCGGGGGAGGGCGGGCGGCGGGGGAGGGCGGGCGGCGGGGGAGGGCGGGCGGCGGGGGAGGCCGGGAGGCGGGGGAGGCCGGGCGGCGGGGGAGGCCGGGCGGCGGGGGAGGCCGGGCGGCGGGGGAGGGCGGCGCGAGGGAGGGCGGCGAGGGGTTAGGGCAGAGATCGAGAGGGCGGCGAGGGGTTAGTCCTAGAATGACTGATAATATTTTTAGAGATATTAACAGCACTAGTATTATCCCATAAAATAGGTATACTATTATAATTTAGACCAAAGTCCAACAGAGTGCTTCTCATCCATAATACTTGTGCACAACAACTCCCAGTAGATACATATTCTTCTTAAATAGTTGAGAGAGAAACATAGTGTAGTTTCATACTAGACCAAGAGATTAAATATTTTCCTAAAATGTGATAGGTGCCAGATGTAATTTTTCTATCTAATCTAAAACCTCCAAAGTAAACATCTTAATTTGAAATTAAATTAAAATAAAAAGTTTTGGGGTAATGAAGAGATTGAGAACAGTTCCTTTTAAATATATAAAAATTAATTTTATTGTAGTATGTTGAGATTCATTAGGATTTTATTTAAATCTAGCACAAACACATACTGGATACACAATGTATGTCCTTATAGTAGTAATATATTATGAACTACCGATCATACATATATATAACTTTTTTTCCACTGGTTTTATAGATTCATCCAAGTCAAGATTTATATTGGTGCACATAATAGTAGTTTATGTCTTGCGGTTTTCATGTTCAATCATCTTTAGTAAATCAATAATGTATTTTATTTGATTTAATACATTTCCAAAATATTTTTAAGAAATATGAAGTCCTAAAAAGAAATTTCGTTCTCCCATTATACTGATTTTAAATTCTTTTTTCTTAAGTTTTGAAAAATCATGACAAATATTTTAATTTGAAGAACCAAAAATAACATCATCAATATAAATTTGTACCAATAAAATATTAGAACAAACTATTTTGAAAAAAAGTGTTGGATCTAACAAACCAACAATAAAATTAGTTTTCAAAAGAATAGAACTTAATCTTTCATACCAAGATCTAGGTTATTTTTTGAGGCCATAAAGAGCGTTAGTATGTCTGAAAATAGAATCTTGTTTTTATGGATTTTTAAAACTAAGAGGTTTCTCAACATAAACTTTCTCCATTAAATAATTATTTAAAAAGATTGATTTAATATCCATATGATACAATAGAAATTTCATATGAGATGAATAATCTAACAGAATTATAATGGCTTCTAGTCTAGATATAGGGGAAAAATTATCATCATAATATATTACTTCTTCTTGATTGTAACATTTGTCTACTAATATATTATTATTCATACTGATGATCCCTTGATCATCCTATTTGTTTCTAAAAACCGATTTGGTCCTTATAACTAGATAATTAGTTGGTCTCTTAACAAGTTCCCAAACATCAATCCTTTTAAATTGGTTTAAATCTTCCTGTATGTCTAACATCAAACTCTAATCATCTAAGGCTTCTTTTATAGTCTTAGTTTCTATCTAGGATAGAAAAGAAGAAAATTCACATAGATTTCCTACATTTATTCATGTTTTTATACATGTATCTAGGTTTCCTATAATAGTTTCTAAAGGATGGTTCTTTAGGCTTATAGATTGTCTAGGAAGAACACTTTCAGGTTCTTCAGTTTCATGTTCTTATGAACTAGACTAAATTATATTTAAACCACTATAAAATTAATTTCAAGGGATTCAAATCTCTTGTTACCATAAGAGTCAGTGAATTCATCAGTTTGATATTTTCCATTAATTAATTGGTTATTATCATCAAACTTCACACGAACGGATTCTTCATCAATCCTTAACTTTTTATTAAACAGTCTCCAAAATTTAGAGGTATCATAATATCCCAAAAAATATCCATTTCTCATATTTTGGATTGAACTTATCAAGATGGTCCTTGGTATTTAGGATATACACCTTTCATCCAAAAAACATTAAATTACTTTACCTTAGGCATTATGTTATTCTAAAGTTCATAAGGTGTATTTTTGAAAATCAGCTAAATCAAAGTCTTTTCATAATATAGCCAGCTGTGCTCACAACTTCTACCCAAAAATAGGTGGGTAGACATTATTCATTTAGCATAGTCCTAACCATTTATTGAATTTTTATATTTCTCCTTTCAACAATTCCGTTTTGTTGAGGTGTTCTTAGTGCAGAGATTATTTTTTTAATACCCAGATTTGAGCAAAATGAATTCGAATCTAGATTCTCAAATTCTCCACCGTGATCACTTCTTAAAGAAGTTATTTTAGATTATTTTTCGTATTGAACAAGAAAATAAAAATAGTTAATGACAAAAAAAAATTCACTCTTAAGATTAATAAGATAAACCCATGTAAATATAGAATAATCATTAATTAAAAAATAAACATATTATTTACCAACCAAAATTTCTACTCTTGATGGTCTAAAATAATCTATATAGATATGTTCTAGAGGTTTTGATGTAGCAATTTTGTTAATATATTTGAAGGAAGATTTATGTTTCTTTCTAAATTGGCATACATCACAAAGTCTTTCACTATCGAATATAAGACTAGGTAATTCCAAAACTAACTATTTTTTAAAAAAATTAGGTAAAGTATAAATATTATAGTTTCCAATTCTTATATTCCAATTCCATGATTCATTTGTCTTAGTAGATAAACAGTTCACTTTTTGTTTACACAGGGAATGTAAGTGAAAAATATAAACATTTTCAGTTCTAAGTTCTTCTGAACTTAAGAATTTTATCTTCAAAAACTGAATAAGAATTGTCACAAAAATCAACATAGAAACCATCATCAAAAAGTTGATAAATATGATTCAAATTGGTCATTATTCCTTTCACATAATGTACTTTTTTGACAGATATGGTCTTTGGATCTCCAATAGTTCCAACTCCAACTATCTTTCATTTGGCATTATCACCAAAAGTGACGTATTCTCCATCCATTTGAGTCAACGTGTGAAACTTTGATGGATATCCACACATGTTACTTGACTAGCCACTGTCCATATACCATATAGCATTTTTTTCTTGTGGCCTATTTTTTACAAAAAAATTTAAACAATTGTTTGTATTGATACCCACACTTTCTTGGGTCCAACAATATTAGTTAGCAGAGATCTGGGTATCCAAACTTGCTTTGTTTTTCCATATGTAGTGTCATTAGCCTCAAATATTCTATTAGAAATAATGTATTATTTAATTTCACTTATTTAGGGATTTTTCAAATAAAAATTTTGTGTTACATGTCCTTTCATTACATAGTAATAAAATATTACACTTTTTGAGTGGGGAACAAAGTTTTTCTTATATTGTTTATATTTTTCACCCTTACAATGTATACCAAACCATTCCCTTTTAATAGTTTTTTTACAATGAATTTCATTTAAGATATCTTCCCATTTTTTAAAAATAATAGACTCACTCTTATATGTTTCTACAACATCTTTTAATGTTTTAATTTTATTCTCATGATCATCCTAGTTTGTATTAGTTGAGTTAATTTTGGTCAATTAGCTGCTGATGTTGTTTATGTAATGTATCTATTTCACTTAAAACATTGTTATGTATGTTATTTAATGATTTATGTTTCCTCAGTAAAGAATCATATTTCTCTTCTATGATAGAACAGTAAAAATATAATTTATCATTTGAATATCTAGTACCCGAATCAAAATTAGATGAACAATAGGTTTTTACCTTATCATCTTCAACCATAAAGAAAATATTTTCATTTAGATTTGATTCTTCCTTTTATGAATAATATTTTGTTGATCTCTTGGAGTCTTCAAAAACACTCCAAGTTTCCTTTATTTCAAATTTTCTTTTATATTCATAATCAGCATTTTTCTAATATCTCTTATCTGACTACCTATTTTTACCTTTTTTCTAGGGAAAATTGGGTCTAATATCACCTAATTTATTATATTAATAGCATCTAACTTACCTTGAGTCATTCTCATCGCTTTTAAAGGGCTTGTGAATCCTATTTTCTTGTTCTAAAACTTTCAAAACATTCTGTTTAATTGATCCAATTTTATTCCAGAATTAGATGTATCTAAATTTCTTTCTTCTCTTATTTCTTGCTTTATTTTTTTTCTTTTCTTCTCAGATGTTACCTTTAGTGTAGTATTATGATTTTTCACTATGAAATTATGATCTTCAGCTTCATCTTGCATTTCAGATTTATACATCATCAGTGTCTCAATCAATTATCTCTTTATCATATTTTTGACAGGTGATGATTGGCAGATTTCAGATGATATACCATTAAATTTAGTAGGTAGTACTATCAATACATTCAAATCCTGATATTTTTGTTTGATAGGCTCACCTAGATATGTAATATTGTTAACTATTTTTGTAATCATTCCATTAATTTGTGCAATTCTCTCTCTATGAAACATTCTAAAGGTGTCAAAATCCTACTTTGTTATTCCATATCTCATATGTCATACATTATATGTTCCTTCATAGTCAACTGCAATATTTTTCCACATTTGATATATAGTAGAACATTGAGAAAAATGATTGAACTCACCTGGTCCTAATACACAAATAATTACATTCATGGATTTCGAATTCATATTATAATCAGCTTTAGTTGCAGCATCCCAAGTTTCTGGTTTCTTATGAATCTAATATGGGGTTATGATTTTTTAATAAAATATGTATCGATGATTTTTTAGATAGATGGTCATCCTTGACTTACAACATCTATAATTTTCACCACTTAAATAAAGAGATGGACCATGGACATTCCTTCTCTAGGATCATCCATTTCCATCTTTGAATAGACCTTAAATTTTTTATCATGCCATAAATTTATCCAAAAAATCAACACTGTAATACCAACAGTTAAGCCAGAATATACAAATATACACAATAGGGGGGGTGAATTTTCTCTTTTCAAAATCTTTCACAATTGATCCTTTTAACATGAACTATAGTTCATGCAGATAAGAAGTATTTATCTTTCCTATGAAAGTATGAGTAAAAAATAAGCATAAAGGAAAAAAAACATATTTTTATAGTGGTTAGGGGCACATAAATTCTTTACCCCACTCCAACAATATCTCTATATGCGATTTTGGTGAATTTCATTGTTCAGGTCCTCATTTCATTAGACCAATTCAAAAATGAGTGTACGTTGTTGAAAACTTTACAAATAAGGTTAAAATCATAGCCTTATAGTTCTTTATCAGAGAACAAAAAACCACCACATATATCGAGAATTTGGTACTCCAAAAAATCGATATAGATTGATTTGATGAAATAGATTGATCTTCACAGTTGCAGAAGAAACTAATAGTAAATGGATTTTCTTCTCCAGAAATGACAGACATCAAGATATAGAACAATCTGATGTGATTCTCTTCGCAACTAGTTACTCAATTTAAAACAACAACAAAAAATAGTAGTGAACTGGCATTAGAATTTAAAGCACCAAAGAGTATCACTCATTTTAAGATTGATCGTTCATTGAATCACATGAAGAAAAATTCTCAAAAATGATTCTTATTTTATAAAATAATTCTCAGTAGAGAAATAGCCAATTATATTCATTGATATTTCAGATCCAAAGTATTAGCCTAAATTAATGTGAAAATACGATATTGAATTTACCACGAGAGTCTTAACCTCTCATAATAATAGGAGCAATAAACTCAGAAAAACACGGTTCTTTGAAATAATCAAAACGATCGTTGAATCCGTCATTAAATATGAATTGACTATTACAACAATCACTAATAGAAGACACAAATTCATGAAATCTTTCCATTAATAACCCAATAAAGAATTAATCATGTATCATAGGGTTGAACATGTTGCTTAGGGTTACTTTTCATAGCATAGGGTTCCTTTGCATAGAGTATGGTTCCTTTGGGTATGGATGATGATCAATATGTTCATCCTTGTTAGCATAAAATCCCAAACATAACATTGATTAACCATACATTCAAATTCATGAACATAGGGTATGAATAGTAATTCCAAATTTCAGTGTAGGATTTCCGATCAATTCATGTTTCAATCCAACCCTTAAATATTTCAACGTAATGTAGGGTTGAAAACATATGAAAAATTTGTCATTTCAGTATAACTTAGGGATGAAAATAGTGTTTCTAGAATTATTCCTGAATTTTTAAACTCTTCTTAATAGAATATGAAATCCTATACATCGACCCAACAAAATATCATTAGAAAACAACAATATATATTTCTGAGCATCAAAACCATCATTAATTATGGATTATTATGAACGAAAAATATTCCCAAAATTATTGGTATGACTAAAAGTGTATGTTATTAGTTTAAAATTGACATTTTACCTCAAATAGCACCACTCACTAAAACCCAGAAGATGTCCTCTTATTGTATTCATAATTTAGGAAAATGATTCATAAGTCCTTTGTGACATGTATAAAACAGTCTCAGGACAAAACAATGCATGATACGAACAATATGACTCAAAATATGTGTTTTTAATTTGAAATGACATTTAAAAAAAACACAGATGGCATAATGAAAACTCAGAAAACACATTCAGATTGTTTCAATACTTTAGGAAAATGATATATAAGTCATTTTTGACATGTATGAATCAACCACGACTCAATATGATGCACGATGTAGCCAGTATAACTCAAATTGCCTATTTTTATAAAATTGACACTAATTTTATTTTACACAACAAGTGACATACTAAAAAATAAGAAAACACATTCAGATTGTTTTTATAATTTTGGAAAATAACCCACAAGTCATTTTTGATGTGTTTGAATCAACCTCACATCAATACAATGCACGGTGTGACCGGTATAACTAAAAAAGTGTTTTTTTATTTTACATTGACATTAATTTAAGTAAAAAAGAACATGTTTGATACTGAAAACCAAGAAAAAACATTTGGTTATTTTTATAATTTATTAAAATGATAAAACGATCATTTGTGACACGTAGGAATCAACCACACATCCGACCCACAATGTAACTTGTATGAATAAAAGTATCTATTATCAGTTTAAAATTGACATTTTAGCTCAAAATGTGTCACTCATTAAAAACCAATAAAACACTACCAGATTTTCTTTATAATTTAGGAAAATAATTCATAAGTCATTTTTACAGGAATAAAGTATTCTCACATCAAACTAACGTACAATGTGATTGGTATGACTCAAAATGCATGTCTTCAGTTTGAAATGAAATTTTAGTAAAAAAGTGCAACTGGTATACTGAAAACTGGGAAAACACATTCGGACTATTTTGTTACTTTAAGAAAATTTTCCATGTTTCATGTGTAATTTGTAGGAATCAACCACACCTCAATTCAATTCACAGTGTGGTCAGTCTAACTAAAAGTTCCTTTAATCAGTTTAAAATTGACATTTTATCTCAAAAAGTGTCACTCATTCAAAACCAAGAAAATGTGCTCTAATTATCTTCATAATTTAAAAAAATGACTCATGACTCATTTGTAACATGTGTAATGCAGGATCATGTAAAACAGATACACGATGTGACCTGTATGACTCAAAATTAATGTTTCCTATTTGAAATGACATTTTATAAAAAAAATGAAAACTGACATACTAAAAAACAAAAAATGCATTCAGATAGTTTTGATACTTTTTAACAATAATCCATTAGTAATTTTGGATAGGTAGGAATCATTCACACCTCTATCTGATGCATAGTGTGGCTATTATAGATCCAAATGTTTCATTATTTAAATTTGATATTAATTTTAGTAAAAGAAAAAGTGACATACTCAAAAGAAATGAAAACACATTTGGTTTGTTTATATATTTTAGAACAATGATCTATAACTCATTTGTGATGTGTAGGAATCAACCCCACCTTAATACGATGCATGTTGTGACTGGTATAACTCTAAATATGTATTTTTATTAAAAATTTACATTTTATTAAGGTATTATTTCTTATTAATGTTTAATTTAATTATTTATAGTATTATTAACATAATATTTGGTTGCTTATATAGTTGGAATAGTTTTGTAGGGTTGGGATGATTTGTTTGGAAACTGATACCAAGGGATGATGTTTTAGAGGAGATCATAGACGTCAAAAGATGTAAAATTAATTTTCTTAACCATTTGTTGGGAAATTGTAAATGTAATTTTATAAAACATTGTTGAAATATATATAGAAGTGTTTTTTTGTATATACCATGGGTGGATATATTTGTATTCATGATTTCCATTAAACGTATATATCATTGTTTACTAGGTGTGATGTACATACGTATAGGTTTTTACTGGGTGTGTTGTTGTATTAACAGCACATTCCAGCCAACTAGTCCTTTATTATTTTTTTAGAAGGGATAAATGACCCCATTTAGCAGCACTTCGATTAACCACTCTTTTTTAGCACTGTTAAAGGATTTTTGTGTGTTGTTGTTTCATAGTTCCTTGAAACATGTGTTCTTGTTTTAATAATAACTGCTTGTAGGCAGTGTCCATGGGATTTATTTATGGAACTGAAAACTTCTAATAATTCTTTTTCCAAAAAGGGACCTGCTTTCCAAAGGCAGGTGTTCATTAAGTTTGAATTTTATGATACTTGAGAACATGCATTGGTTGAGAGGATGAGAGGCCGGACTCATCACCCCATTTTAGGGGGAATTATTTTCTACTTAGGGACACTATTTATAAATTTAGATATTTTCTTGAATCCTTATTTATTCACCAAGTATTACATATGTTTCCCTTGAAATTTTCAATCACTTATATACATGTTTAAAATTTAGAATCATCACTATGAATTCATGGTTCCTCATTAATGGAAATACCCATATGTATTCAAGGTTTTCCACTAATGGTATCCTCTAATATACTAAATAGATATTCTTTTAATCATCGTTGTGATGATAATGGTTTTTAAGCCACTCAGTGGGGAACTTTGGAATTTATTATCATCTAGGGAGACAAAGGTTTGGTTTGATTTTAGGATCGTGCCCATAAAATCGGCAACCTATGCATCCTTATTAAAAGAATCAGAACCCACGTAGTTTGGTGCCACTGAATGGGACACATAATACCTTTTAACTTCATGTGATAAGTACCTAGCAGTACTATTTAATGTCATGTGGTATGGACATATAAACGGAAGGTTCCTAGTAAAAACATATTGTGGGACTTAAACTGAAGTAGCCCAATAAACATTGGAAAGAATATGGATTTCCAAGAAGGATCAAACCCTGTCAGGAATATAGCCCAAGGAGAATAGGTTTGATTTAGGGTATTGGGTTTGAACCTCAAGGAGGCTTCCTATGTGTCCCATATAGATGGGAATCGAATCCCACATAGTTCGATTAGTCTCTTAAGAAAGTATAGTCCATTGAGGGAAATGATTTTAGGCTTACTTCCAGAAAAGGATACCTTGAGGACTTGGGGTTTTTAATTTGGCACATATTCCTAAGGAGGATTCCAAAATTAATGGAATTAGGGTTGGATTCTTGAAGAGGATTTCTAGTGAGCTCGAGCCTTGAAAGGGCTTCCAACGTATCATGGTTTGAATTGGAATGAGAGTTCTCGTAGTTCCTTAAATTGTGAAAATGTTGTGACCATGACACATATCGAATCCCGTGTGAGTCGTGATCAGTGTGAGAAAAAATAGGATGTCAATGATTCAACAATTTCATTCACACTTTCAATTTTTTCCTCCTCCACTAGTGGAAGAGGGTTCGTCGAGCGTGGAAAAGGGAGAGGCGACGAGAATCCCCTATATTATTTTTTACATTATAAACGGTTCTAATATAAGGAGGAGGGAATGAATGTAAGGGGGTTAAACCAAGATGGATAATCATGGTGAAAAATCCCAATAGGAGTGGCAAAGGGAAATGAAATTCCCTGTGCCCATCTCCCCTTTGGTCTTTGGCACCAAAGAAGAGAGGAGGAGCAATGATTCTACCGCCGACAAGAAAAGATAGGTGCTTACGCCAAGCTAGTTGCCCTGAAATTGTTCCTGGTATGGTAGGTAGACTTTTCCTTTATTTTCAAATGGAAAATCAGGTACAAACCATATCTTACCCAACCAGAGACCTAAGGTTTAGGGCTATCTCTTCGATAAGGGAGAGGCCAGGACCAAACCCTCCTCCAAAACGGGAACTTCCCAGAACTATTCCAACTAGAAAAGTCCATGTGACTGTGGATATAAAAACCCATAGACATTCCATTAACCCAAACCCCATTGAGAAAAAAATTTGTGAAACCACTTATTATGGAAATACAAACCCAAATAGAATACACATTGATGCGCCTTTCTAAAAGGTTTGATAAGTCAGGAGGTTTTGGTGGAGGTCTCAACAGATTCCCATTTAGGAAAAGGAGCTAATGAAGAAAAATCCTTTGCATGAATGGATTTTAGGAAGGCTTGATGGCTAGTAAACTAAAGAGAGTGATGAATGTAAGTAAATCAAGGAGGGGCATCCAAGTAGGTAAGGGTGCACAAGTATGGGTGCACAACTAAACATGGGTGACCTGATGTCCACATAATAAATGAATAACCAGTATAGTAATACTTGGGTGGGACCTTGCTCAAGCCTTCAAGATTATTCATAGGTTGTCCAAGAAGTGGGGCGCTCATGTTCCTGTGGGAGGAATGGGCGACGTGCAATTATTTTTGATTTTGTGGAGGTTGTGTGCTTTAGGAGTGGAAGTGTTATGGTTTTCAAACACTAAAAGGACATAAGTCCAATGAGTCTCACTTAAATCCTCCACTAAAGGTGTTGAAAAACTACCATGAATGATTCAGAATAATGGGATGAAGTACTAGGGTGATCAGAGTAGTAATTGAGATTCGAGGAAATTCGTCCGTACAAATGAGGTCCCCATGGGTCTACTTATATGCAAAAACAGGAACCTTGGAGAAACGAGTTTGTTCATGCATGTGACTTGAACACCAAATTATGGCACACAATGTACATGCGTACTGACAATGTTTTGGCTAGACTAAGGTTCCAATTTGAGGACATAAATGAAATAATTGTTTCATTTAGCTCCAACATGGCGGTGCATACGTATTTATGAACAGGTATCTTGGGAACCTCTTTAGGTGCTTAGGAAAATAATTTCTACATACCTAAGGGGATACTCCCCCATACCCCTGGTTGGGATCAGTTCTGTGCTGCTATCCACTCCCTTCAGGCCGGTGGCTTCAATACCATCCCTGAACCCCATGAAAAATGCAGAGTCGCACTGTGAACGTTTTGAGCCCGGTTGAGGTCATTTTCAGTCATCAGACATGGAAATACATATTAAATTGTAGAGAAGTGCATGAAACACATTTTATGGTGTCTGCAAAATCCCCTCTTATAATTTGATACGTTCAGAATGAAATGAATCTTGTTCTAAGGTAAAATTAGGGCACTTTGATGCATTCCAACATCATTTGGTCAGATTTGATGATTCGTCACATTTGGAAGGATGCTCTAATTTTTTCCTAGTCCATGGGGCCTAGCAATAATAGTTTGATTTCATATAGGGTTATATAGAAAAAACCATAAAATTTATATCTCTTGACATTTAATTGTTCAATATTACCTAAATCATATAAAAATGCATGTTTAGTGAGCTCGGACTCGACCCTTGTTCAGAGGTCCCTTTGCGGGTTCTCAATCGAGTGAGTACCATGTCTCTTGTTGTTTGGTATTTTAGAGTCACACATTTTGGACTATAAATGGTTAGTATTTATAGTGAAGTAGCTTTGACCAGAAATTTTGAAATTAGATCTCAAACAAGACTCGGCGGCTAAGAATTAATCTAATATTCTTTAAAATATTTCCAAGGAGAGTCTTCAGCCATGATTTTTATATTTACAAAATTTAAAACTTGTATCAACATAAGGGGATTCCACACCAAGAATCAAGTTACCATTATATTGACAAACCCATTATAGGGGTTGTATTTTGTAGGTCCAACTGGGGAATATGCTGCATAGCCAAATAATGGCATCTTTTGACTGAAATGCCTGTTAGGTTGGAAACTTATTCAAGGCCGCCTAAGGGCACGTGCTGTATAGTAAAAAAAGATCTATGATGTTTAATATTTTTTGTTGATAGATTGGGAAAAAAGATTTGGGTGACCCAAGACCACACTGGGTGGTTTCTCCAAGGAAAGGAATTTTAAGAATGAAAGGGCTATTTTACACTGACATATATCATGTATAGGAAAATCATTTCTATAAAAATTTGGAGTATGAGTAATGGTTAAAATTTATTAGAAAGGAGAATTTTTTATATTATATTGTTCAGTTTTAAGTCATGTTGTGAGTACATTGGTACTGTGCAGTTTTAAGTCATGTAGTGAGGACATTAACATGATGTACTTTTAAGTCATGTAGTGAAGACATTGGTATTGTACAGTATTAAGTCAAGCAGTGAAAACATTGTACTATATAGTTTTAAGTCATGTAGTGAGAGCATTGTGTGACATTAAATCAAGGTATTTAGCTCTAAGAAAAGGTATGAGATTCTCCCAATTTCATTATAATTTTTTTGGAAATATACTATCATGTTCTGGTATAGAAGGGAAAATTGTAAACTAGGACTTGGTATTTATTTGAATCCAAATGATGATATGGAAAAAGGTCTAAAGACATTAGAGGAATTCACTTCTAAAAACAGAGTTACCATTATTTAACAAACCCATTATGGGGTTGCCTTAGGCAGGGCCAACTAAGGCATGTGATGCATAGAAAAATATTGGAATCTTTTGACTAACAGACCTGTTATATAGGCAACTTATGGAAGGCCACCTAGGGTCACATGTTGCATAGTCAAACAAAATAACTCTTTGAAGTTTGAAATTCTATTGATAAAAGACGAAGAAAGCTTAGGGATATAAATATTTTTCAAAGCACATACTTTGTATTACTGGTAAAGGTACTGGAATATGGAGCGGGTATTTCCCACCAATATTTCCAAAGAATCGGAGGAATATGAATCTTACAATGGTCTGACCCAAAAGTAGGAATTATGGTGTCTATAGTTTGAGGTCATACAACTACGACCAGAAATAGAAACAATATATAATATGTGGCCAAGTGATTTCAAGGTTATTTCATATTGTATTGAACACACGGTGAGGGAAATGTGTAAACCATGGTCTTGAAGAGTTTCAGACATTGAGAAAGATAATGGGACAAGTATACTAGAATGATTGTCTTAAAATACATATTCCTGTATATTATCATCAAAGAATAAAGGGGAAAAAGATATTATAACCAAGAACGAAGTCACTATTACTTGAAAAAACCATTATGGGGGGTTGTCTTATTGAGGTCCAACTAGGGAATATTCTACAAAGCCAAATAGAGGCATCTTTTGACTGACAGACATGTTATGGAGGAAACTTATGCATGAACACCTTAGGGAATGTGCTGCATATTAAAAAAAAGAGTTATTAAATATTAGAAACTATGTCACTAGAAACCTTAATAAAGATTATGATAATATGAAATATTCTAAATTAAGAGTGTGAAATATGGAAGGGGATTTTTCTCAATGCACATGAGATATATTTGAATCAATATTTTCCAGGAGTTTGACTTCCTTTACATATATTTGACTGATATGTAAAATGGAGACATTATTTGATTCCACTGAATTAATATTGTGATGTGTAGTTTTAATTCATGCTATGAGGAAATTATACTACATAGTTTTAATTCATGTAGTGAGGAAATTAATATCCCCATAATAAATTGAAACACTTTATTTATATAAATAATCCATTTACCCATTCCTAAGCCCACGTGACCAATGTTCGGTGAGAGAAACAAGGATAAGTAGGGGTTTCTTTTATAGTGAAAAGGAGACGCAAGTGAAGAACATGGGTGCTATATTTCCATGAAGTTTTACATAATGCAGTAAGGATGAAAATGAACTGATGTGAAAAGAAAGACATATTGTAACTGGATTAAGGGATAAAACCCAAGTGTCACTATGTGTCTTACTGGGTAAAAAATCAAGTCATAAATAGTTCTTAAAACATTCCCTATGTAGATTTGATTCTTATACAAGAAATAATTGTTTTTATCACTTTTGTGCCCAATATTAGAGATCTAGGTGTCTCTACCTATATCAAATAGATGAGAATCAAGCCGTACGCTGTTATTAAAACAATCATTCCCCACGCTAATCGAGTTTGACATGAAGAATTGGGGATTTTGACACATTATGCCAGAACAGTAAATCTTAAGACATAAAATGGTATAAGGACCAAATCATATATCATAAGGAAATAATCTATATAGTTCTAATTCATATATATGAGGAGAAAAGAAAATAAGAAAATTTTGTGATCGTGGATGAGCCCAAAATTAGAGATTTATGAATCTCTATATATCTCATTATAAATTGGGAATCAAGCCATCCATAGTTCTTGAAATAAGAACTTTTTGTAGATCTGAATCATACATAAGAAAGAGAGGGAATCATGTGACACTAAGGAGTAGAGATGATGTCTGTGATGTTTGCTTATGGAAGCTTCTAATATGAAATAGAGAAAAAGTTAGTTGTACAAATGATTTCATGCAGTTTACTGTCATGCACAAGGACGAAGATGCTATGCATTTTAATTTCATCTAGCATGGACACTTATGATTATTATGAATTTTAATGTCTTTCAACTAGGACATGGGGGATATTCAGTTTTATGTCTTGCAACAAGGACAGGGTACTGTGCAGTTTATAGTCATGCAGTGATAACGTGGTACTAGGCAGTTTAAAGTCTTGCAGTGAGGACGAATGTGCAAAACTACACAAAGTATTTCTTCAATAATATTGCATTGGTCGGAGTTGTAATAAGCTATCCATCCATTAAGAGTAAGTAATAAGATCCATTTGAATAGGAATTATGTATGGAATAAGGTCCTTCTCACATTGGCTCATGTTCTGGAGGTTTCATTCTTGGTATCATTAGAGTCATAAGGACCGATACCAATTATCCTTGAAGAAATTAATGTAGGTGATCTTTCTTGTTAAAAGCTCGTGCTATTCTATTCTGATAGACATCTAGATGATGCAATGTTTCAATATTTTCTCATCTAATCATTAAAACTCATTGGACCATTTTTATACCTATCATCTGTAGACAACTAATCACAGATTTCAACTTCGAGTGAAGGAAATTGCATTTCAATTGGAAATACTACTTCAGTTTAATATATCAATGAATAAGGAGTTGCTTGGGTAGTAGTAACAATAGTAGTATGATAATCCCACAATGCATTCAAAAGTTTATTAGTCCATGATTTATTATCTTTATCCACCATATTATGGAGTATATTTGATATGGTCTTATTGAAGGCCTCTATCTTTCCATTGGCCGCTGCATGATAGTGAGATGAATGGTTGAATTTGATATTATGTTCCTGATATAAATTTTTTACCTCAGAAGAACAAAAATAAGTGCCATTGTCCATCAAAATAGTACGTGGGACACAAAATCTGGTGATGATATTAGTTTTTACAAAACTAACAATGCTTTTGGCTCCTACTTCCTTGAGAGGTATTACCTCATCCCATTTAAAGAAGAAGTCAGTAGCAGGGAGAATATACTTGATCTTCTTAGTTGTGGCTATAGGATAAGGCCCAACTACATCCCTTCCCCATGCGGCAAATGGCTAGAAGTATTTAGCTGTATGGAGAAAATATGGGGGTTGAGGAATGAAGTTGGAATACACTTGGAAGGGATGAGATTTTTTAGGGAAATTTGTGCAATCCTACATCATTGAAGGCCAAAAGTATCTAAGCCTTCGGATTTGATCAGAGAGTCCGTGCCGAGACTGGTGGGAACCACAAACTCTTGAATGTACTTCATTCATTATAACTATAGTCTCTTATCCATTAATACATTTGAAGAGGATTCCATCAATTCCTCTCTTGTAGAGGATCTTTTGGTGGTCTAGACTACCATAAATAATGAAATTGGCTTCTTGTCGTCGAGTCTGTTATTTTTCATCCCTATCTTGTGGAAGTATCAAATTTTGATGATATTCCATAATGAATATTATTCATCCCATGGTATGACCCTATGGTTCAAAAAATAGGGCTAATTTCAATAATTTCCTCCATTCTGGTTTGAACAAAATGTTGGACCACACAACGATGGGAATTGTTGATGATTGTCTCATCCCGATTTGGATCTTCCGAGGTTGTAACTGCATTAGCCAGTGCATTTTCTTGAGCATTTTGTGATCGTCGGACATAAGTCAATGTGAGCTCCGAGGGAAATTCAGACATTAACCATATGAAGTAATCACACAAAGGGATTAAATCAACTTTTCTGACAGAATATTCCCCATTAATTTGTTTGATTACCAATTCAGAATCACCTTTCACCTTTAAATGATCCATTTTTACCATAAGGGAAAATTCCAAACCTGCAACGAGAGATTGATATTCTGACTCATTGTTGGTACCACCTTCTAAAAACATGAATGAATAAGGAATGACTACCTTTTCTGGAGAAATAAAAACCATTCCCAACCCAACATTGTTGAGATTAGGGTTTTCCATTCTCATCCCTATTTGACATCTAGAAGCACCATCAAAATAAATTTCCCATGTATGGGAATTATCCAGAATAGAGAAGGCCTCTTCATTAGGAAGTTCAATATTAAATGATGCATCATCTACTGTAGAAGGATGCTCAACAAGTAATTCCACCAGAGCTTGGCCTTTTATTTATTTTTGAGGCACAATCTGGATATCAAACTATTGCAAAATAACTTCCCACCAAGCCAGAAGCCTTGTTAGCATAAGACGACTGAGGATAAATTTGAGTGGATTATTGCAAGGTAGAAATTGGGCTTCCTAATGTTACATGTAGTGCCTTTGATTCTGAACAGAAAAAATTCATGCTAGGAAGCACTTTTCAATACTTGAATATTGAGTTTCCGCATCAAGCATAGTTCGACTGAGATAGTAAAGGCTGTTTTAATTCCCATCATCTCTCTTTTGGGTGAGGAAGGCACCTAGTGATCGCTCTAAAGATGTCACATAGAGAATCCGTAGCATTCCTTCAATAGGTCGCATTAATACTGGTGGACTCCAGAGAGATTTATTGAGGTTATCAAATGCTTCTTGTAAACCTTCAGTCCATTGGTAAGTGATTCCATTTTTTATTAATCTAGTAAAGGGTAAAAACATGCCTGATAAATTGGAGACAATGCACCAAATATTGGCCATTTAACCTTGGATACCTCTTAATTCCTTAAAATTTTAAGGAGGTGACATACGAAGGATTTATTTTGTTTTCTCAGGATCAACTTCGAAACCACTATGGTATATAACGAAGCTAAGAAACATTCCTGAGGTTACCCCGAAAGCACAATTCAAGGGGTTCATCTTCAAACTATGTTTCCAAAGTTGATTGAATATAGTCTCCAAATCTTCCAAATGATTGGAACATTGTCTGGATTTGACCAAAAATCATCCACATAACATTCAAAAAATTTCCCAAAGAAGGGTTTGATGATATAGTGCATGGGACGTTAGTATGTTGCACCTGCATTCTTTAAGCCAAATGCCATTACCCGATATCAAAACACACCTTGAGGGGATCTGAAGGCTGTAGATTCTTCATCCTATGGGGCCATATAGATTTGATTATACCCAGAGTATCCATACATGAATTAAAGAGCTTCATAGTTATCTATTGCATCAATTAGATGTTTTGTAATCAGAACTGAAAAATAATCTTTAGGAATATGCCGGTTAAGATATCTAAAACTAATGTAGATTATAATCTTCCCATTATTCTTTATCACTAGGATAATGATGGAAAACAATTTGGGATACTGAACATCCCTGAAAAAGTTATCCTTTATTAGATAATCAACTTCAGATTCAATTTTAGAGGCATGAGTTGGGTGTGTTCTTCTTACTGCTGCTTGAATCCATGATGTTCTTCTGGAAAATCTAAATTATGGGTAGCTGCATCTTGATTATGAAATGTCATTTCTGTATAGTTCCAAGAAAATATATCTCGATGTTTCTTGAGAAATAAATTATAAACCACTTTCTCTTAAAAGGACATCACCGCACTAAATAGAGTGGGGAATGGATCTTCTTCTGTACCCAGATTTATTTCTCTGAGCTCATCCATAGTGGTAGAGACACCTTCCTGAAAATCTATATGAGCATCCCAGATATCTTCCTCGTCTTCTTCATTACATGTTACCTCTTCTGTTTCCACTTTCATATTAGATGATGAGGCAAAGCTTCCATAGTTAAGGGAGGAGTCGGTATTTGAACATCCTGAAAAATAGGCCACCATATCTGACCCTGCTGATGATGAAGGGTTTCCCTATGGTTATAAACAAAGAATTATGGATTGTGAGTCAACATCTTTGTATTCCTCTAGCACTGCTAAAATTTCTTCTACTCTGGTTGATGAAGTAGAAGCTTGTTGTAATTTAGTTGATGAAATGAAGAAATCTCCATTTAAACTTCCATTAATGATTGGTGGATTAATAGTTTTTCCCATGTTGTCAGGCTCAATTTCCGTAATTGGAATTATGTAAGTTGTTGTATAAGTCCTTGGATTTGGTTTTACCTTTTCAATTTTATTTATAGGTAACACATATTCTGTAATCAGATGTATGAATGGATTTTCTACGATCTTTTCCAATCCATTTGGAGAATTAACTCTGGTTATCCCCTTTGTTAAGGAATTTGTCCCTTTTGTGTGATAAAGTAATGCCTCAATGTATTGAGATTCACACGTTTTGAACGGATCCTTGTCACCATTCAATTTCCCGATTTGACCATTGATACAATAATTAAGATATTGGTGGTATGATGAAGGTTTGGCTGCATGTTGATGTAACCAAGGTCTTCCAAGAAGAATATTTAAGGTTGTGTCCTAACGAACAACCATGAAGTTTGAATTAGACATAAGATCTCCAGACAGAGTTCTAAGTTTAATTTCTACCATATGTACTTACTCATTCTTATCATAAGATTAAAACATTGAAGTAGATGGAGATAAGTCAGATTCAATCAGGCCCAATCGATGAAGTGTATGAACGGGAATGAGATTGACTCCAAATACATTATCAATGAAGGCTCTTCAGATGTCTATGTCATTGACTTTTCCAAAAAAATACAATGGTGTGATATTTCCATGTACAATCATATTTATCATCATCTATAAAACATATTATTGCATGACATTCTACAGGATCATTCCCAATACGATAAACCTCAATCGTATCAACATCAGTTTCAAACTCTTGAGGACTTAAAAAGCCTCAATTTGTGCCTCTTGAAGATATTTTGATAGATTCAAAGAATCCAAAATTAATAACATGGCTGGTACTTGGGACAATTGTTTCAAGATATCATACTTTCGGTCCAATGGTCTGCGTTTTCCAGCATATAGATGTGGTTTTTTAGGTGCTTTGGAAATAGATGCTTTTGATGTAGTCGTATTCTATGTCAATGTAGACGCTAGAAATATGCTTGGATTTGGTAGATTATACTGACTAGGTCTATTCACTTGCTAGGAAGAAGATGATGTATCTTCTAATCCGTCTTCCAAAATAATTGTGTCGGAACCGAACTTGTCTTGCCTGGAAGAAACTCCTTGTTCTTATTTTTCCCGCATAAGGGATCTTCCATGAGTTTCTGCTGCATATATGGTTTGAGCAGGGGTATAGTTAATATTATGATTTTTATAATTCCCATGTCATCTCCTTTATCTTAGACCTTGGCCTATTCCTCTAGTTCCCAAATTAGGTACAAGGAATTCTGGCTCATTATAATCAGAATCACCATTGACATAAGGATCCCTTAAATGGATAAAATTAACAGAACCAATGATCAATTTTTCATCTGAAAATGATTCTTCATGATAGGATAATTTTTTTGTTCCATTTGGTGGGGTGGTGCCCGTGATTTTGAAACAAATGGAATAAACTCTGCAAGGGTCAAGGACAACTTTGAACTTAATATGATCTTGTCTTCTTCTGAATTCTATTTATCCATATAATCACTTCGTTTTATTAAGGAAAGACCTTTAATGAAGGTAGTTTTACTATGGAAGGAGTGACAGAAGACACAGTCGGTTTTCAACTGTTGTTGTAAAATTTCAGTAATCCAATTGATAGTTTTCTGGATCATCCAATTATTATATTTCTACACATTTTTACTTTTGACCTCTTTCCATTTTCATTTTTCCTCTAGATCAGTAGCAGTAACACATGCTACATGAGCTGATGAACTTTTTAGTTTCACTTTCCCATATTCTACCATCTTTTTCAAGAGGTCATTGAAAATAAAGCACTTCTGAATGGGATGTCCCAACATCTGGTGAAAGAGACAATAATTTGGAAGATCTTCATCTCTTTATTTATTTAGTTTCTTCGGCCTTTGCAAATGAACCAAATTGTTTTCTAGAGCTGAGATAATGTTACTAGAAACTTGTTCATTCTAGAAATAATAAACTTTGTTATTTAATTCCTCAAACTATTTCCACCTTTGATCAATTTGATCATCTAGATGAGGTAGTCATTGCTACTTATACTCTGGAGGTGAAGCCCTTATGTGTGATGATGATATAGAAGTTTAAGCAGGTACAAGTGCCTAATTGAGTGTGACTGTAGAAGATTTTTTCCTTTCCTATCCACCTCCCCAAAACTAATGGAATTACAAGATCTTTATCCTTAGTTTATATAATAGAGTCTTCAATCTATTGAGAGATTGAAGTAAGGTCTCAAAATGCTCCTGTGTATTTCACAGGGTTCAATGGTGTGCATAAATCATCACGTCAATTTTCCACACAAATTGATATCAACACTTCTTGAGGGAGTGTAAGACTTAAGGGATATGTTAATCCTTTCCACCCCACAATGAAATCTGAAACTCTTTCCTTATCCCTTTGTTTACAATTGGTAAGATAAAAAACTGTCCTTTTTGTTTGTGTTGAGATAAATTAAAGAATAAATTTTTGATGTAGGTCTTCCCATCCAGTAATTGATCATGATTGTAAACTTGTATACCAGACAAAATCTGGTCCCTGTAATGACTACACAAAACACATAAGGTTTACTGCTTCTTATTGTTGAGAAGATCCCATCATGGGATCGATATGAGAAACAAAATGTGTAAAGTGTTATTCCGAAAATCCCAAACCATTAAAGACTGAGAATGTGGTATTCAAAAAAAATTTTGGGGTGTAATTGCATCCACGCATTCAGGGTAAGCTCCCTTTTCTATCTGAACTGGGTTACATTGTTCCTCCATTGCTTGCAATTGCGTCGTTAATTCCTCAATTGTAATTTCTCGGAAGTTTTGTTTATTATTTTTTAAAAATTATATGTAATTATTTCAAGACCGAGCACAAAGACGAAACATTATTTCGATGTCCAGTGAGCCCGAAATGGTGGTTTGAATTTTTTTTAAGTTATGAAATTCGGCACTTGTGCGCGGTTGTGGCAGTTTCCAAACAGATGCCCGGACTAAAAATATGAGCACACCGTTGCGTCCAGTACAATGAATTTACCTAAGAACGAGGCTAACCTCCACCGGTGCGGTTCAAGAGAAAAAGATAATTTTCGGACGTTTTAAGTGAAATAAAATAAATTAAATTAACAAGTTTATTTTATTTCATTTAAGGAAACATCCACTGTAGTGCGACAATAACACAAATATTTCCTAAATTAATGGTGCCTTATAATAACTTCAAAATGGCAAGTCAACGTCATTAATTCTTCCGCGTAATTAAATGAAGACATGTTTCCCTTTTTAAAAAGGTAAGCAATTGTTGATCGTTGGAGACGTTTGAGAGGAACCTCTGCCGAATCCGCGGCGCATTGGGGAAAACTCTCAGTGATGAACGACGACGAATTGAAGTCGAGAATCGATATGCCAACAATGTTGAAGGATCTTGACGATAATGGCAGTGCGGAGCCTTCTTCAACGATCGATCTTTTTAAAAGGTAGGGGTTGTTATTTCATTTTATTTTCCCCATATTTTATTTTAAACGACAAACGCGGATCAACCACAAACAATTTGATCGACAGATTCGTACGTTCTTATAGGAGGGATTTTTCTTTGGGAAGATTATGGGTAATTGATCCAAGCTTTATGTTGTTGTTGATTTTTTCTCCATTAAAACCTATTAACGGGAGTGGATCAACGCCGTGACGAACGACGGCAGAGGTTCGTTCCTCAATTTTTCTATTTGGATTACTTCCCCCATCAATACTCGCGTGTTCTTTCCATTCTTCGCGGGGCAATGAACAACGGATCGTTGCGCATCCGTTCTGTGACACAACAATCCCAAATCGAAGGTTCGACACCGCAATGACCTTATGGAGGTTCAGCGACGATGGCAGATGACGAATCGAACCTGATCAGAAAGAGCGTTCTTTGAGTATTCTTCATGCCGGAAGATCAGAACACGTTTTCGGAGCCAATAAGAGGGGCGAAAATGAAGGAAGCGGCTTCGTGGTGTCGGGGCGACCAGAACCTGGATGTTTTGTGGTGATCGGACAGCCAGATTGATGATCAGAGCACCACGGGAGGCGTGCCGGTGAAGGTCATCGTTTCGGGAAATTTCCAGAATACACGACATGTACTTCTGAAGAACATTCCATGCAGTACTTGCAGTGGTGGCTAGGGTTTCGAGGTCAGAGAGGAATAACACGACGTGTGACCCCGGTCACATGGTGTGTTGGACTTCCCCCAAAACATGGCATGTAATTTGGGTAGTACACTGACACGAGATGAGCTACACGACTTCAGGGGGCATGGCATGTTCAGGACGGAAGAAGCGGCTACGTGGAGCTCGGTGTGTATCTAACAGATACACAGACATGGATTGGAGTACACGACCGTGTACTTCATCACACGGTCAGGCGAGGCCAGCAGCGCGAAACACCCCGTGTGCGGATTACACGGGTCGGAGTACACGGGTTGGTGACCGTGTATGGGAACATGGACAGAGTGCACAGAGCCAACCCCAAATACCCAGACACGGTGTGTATGCGATACTACATGCCGTGTACTTAGTTTTTTTTCCTACATGACCTGCCTCCCGACACGGGCCATTGTACACGGGCAGTACCCGGGGTCAGACAACATGGCACGTATCCTTTCTACAAATTGTGTACTTATTGGAAAATGACTTGGTCCTCTTGTTCACCGTGCATTGGACATCTTTTGTTCAGGTTAGTGCCCCTTCTTCTCGTTCCCTAAAGGTCAGGTATCGTTTCCTTTTCAGGAGTATGATCCCTTCAGCAGAACATTCTATGATAGAGTCATGCATCCATATGAGAGCCCAGATCTAGATCCTCTATTCATTATAGACCCTAGGTAGAGTCAGGAATCTACGTGAACAACTGTATCGGGTGTTGATCCTCTTCCTAGCATGTGAATTTCGGATGAGTCGTGATATCTGTCGTGGCCTTGGAAATGATACTCATTTGTGTATCGTGATCTTTCCTACTTAAGAGTTTGTCTCTTGTAATGAGTGTTTCTATCTACCGTAACCTTCTTAATTAGGAGTGTGTCTCCCGTAATGAGTGCAACTACCTCTTGTGACGGTTCCCGATGAACAACACTTCTCTGACGGATGTCATCAGAGCTATAAGACTCATGGAGTGTGTTCTCCCGGAACGAGTGCATCACGGTATCTTCGAGCAGAGTCCCTAATGGGGGTATGCGGTTGTGTGACTTGTCCCTTGACTATGGCTATGGGTTTTGAGTATATTTGGTTTGTTCTATATGTTCTGTAGACATATACTGTGCATAGCTGACTGTACCTTTACTTTGTGTACTGCTTTGTTGTTTTCGAGGTCCTCTACTGAGTATTGTTATACTCACCCCTACATAGGATTTTCCTGCATGTTTGGTGTCTTGTGAAGACGAGCAGCCTTTTGACAGAGTCCAGGGTGGACCAGGACAGGACCAAGCTTTCTGAGCTCCCTACAGGCCGAGGCGTTCCTACAGCTATGAGCAGCAATCCCAGTACCTTTTTTGCTTACAGGTTGGAATTTTCTGTTTTTAGACTCTTGTTTGTTTTCATTTTGGTGGGCTTGTATTTTTGGCGCAGTTTACTTTTATAGTACTCTACCATTCATCATAATCTTTTGGTTGGGTTTAGCTGTATGCATTCATTCTTTTTTCCTTAGTGGTTTTTACATTTCAGCATTTGTGGGCTTAGAGATGTGTGCATGTGTACAGGCACATAGGCAATGCCTCCCATGTTAGTAATATGCCTACTTGGTGCTAGTCACCAGCCCCTGGACTATTAGAGGAGGGCATGGGGAGTCATGGTGTGGGCCCCACTGGGACGGGTCATGATGGAGTGGTATAAGAGGTGGTCGATTCTACCATAGGACCAAGAGTCTGTGAGTTTGGTTTGGGGAAACCGTGTTAAGTGTTTCGGGTTTGGCTTTTAGGACAGGGACCCCAGTGTTGGTGCGGAGGCCAACATATCCATACACCAGGACTCTGATAACCTGCTTTTCGACTGAGTTCACGAAAACACTGGTTGAAGGGAAATAAAAGGTACATGCATCATATAGGAACGTGTTGTGTTTTACATGCCCTTTTGTGTCAGCTATATAGATATACTCATTGACCATAGTAAATGTTTTTTGTTTACAGGATGCCTTCGCGACACATACTTACTAGGATTCAGAAGCACGATCACGAGGATGACCCCATCAGTGACGAGGCTTCGATACAGGGACCAGCTCCACAGGCATTGCCACCAGGTGGTGCACCTGCTATTCCACCACCAGTGGAGCAGCCAGTGGTACCTGCTGTACCAACAGGCGAGGAGAGCAGGATCAGCACGCTCCATGATTTTCAAAGGCGGAGGCCCCTCAGGTTCCGAGGCGAGCCCGACCCTCAGGCGGCTGAGGAATGGCTTGAGGCGGTGACCAAAGTTTTCCGTCTAGTGAGGAAACTAGCAGACCAGATGGTGATCCTCAGAGCGAGCCTTATTCAGGGTTCAACGGGACGATGGTGGAGTATGACCACGCAGAATCACGATGAGGAGGCTCTTTCCTGGACGGAGTTGGAGAGACTCTTCAGGGAGGAGTTCTCTCAGGTTATGCTAAGAGCTGTGCGCATCCAAAAGCTTTTTCAGCTCCAGTAGGGCAGTATGACAGTGGCTGACTATTCCTCGAGGTTCACCAACTTCACCAGGTAATCGATGGATATGGTCAGTGATCATAACATCAAAGTTCGGACCATTGAATGAGGTCTACGGTGTGAAATCCGAGATAGTGTCATGCCTCTATGCATTTCCACTTATGCTGGAGTTCTAGAGCGAGCCCTGGTGATCGAGATTTTCTTGGAGGAGCAGATACAGCCACCGGCAGTCAGCAACAGGCAGACAAGTGCCGAGACACTGGCAGTAGGGAGCCGGCGTCGAGCACATGGATCTAGACATGCGAAATTTCATAGGAGGACCCATGACAGGGGATCGACAGTCCAGGGCACTTAGTCTGGATCCAGTCATCCTAGAGAGAAGTGATGCTATGCATGTGACGGTAGGGGACATCTCGCAAGAGATTTCCCGACCCGTCGAGCTACTGAAATGGAAGTGGTGGATGGAACACTGAGGCAAGGGCAAAGAATGGAACAGGTAGACCCGCCAGGAGGCGGACGTGGAAGAGGATAAGGGAGAGCTGTGGGTGGTGGCATACACTTCGACTTACTTCTACCACCACCCCTAGGAGGTCTTCACTAGGCTCAGGGAGATGGGGGACATAGATGGGGACAACTTCATGCGGTCGAGGCATACGACCCAGGGGCTCCAGGGATGATTCGAGGTACGATCTATGTATTTTCTACCTTAGCAGCTGTACTCATAGACACAGGTGTCAGTCATTCCCTTATAGCCACATGTCTTGTACAAAACATTGAGATTCTAGTTTAACCGTTGACTCTATCCTTACGGTTGGAGACACCTACATGAGGAGACTCGACAATCACACACCTTTATAGACAGTGTGATCTTACCCTTGGAGGTGAGAGTTTCGGTTGGAACCTCTTGGTGGTAGCGTCGTGGCCTTACGACGTCATTCTCGGTATGGATTGGTTATCTTCATTCCATGCTCATATTGACTGTTTTAGGCAAAGGGTGCGGTGTGTCTGCCGTGATGGAACAAGGTTTTCATTTGTTGGAGAAAAGGAAAACCGGGAAGCACAAAATGGGCTCATGCAGAGGAGGGTGCAGCCGATCACTCATGAGTTGGCTAGCCTTACCCTGGGAGCAGTAGATGTTGTGAGCTCTTAGTTCCCAGCAGTGGTGGCAGAGTATGTGGACGTCTTTCCCGAATATGTTCCAGGACTACCTCCCTGCTAGGAAATTGATTTCTGCATCGACTTACACCCCGGGATGGAACCTATATCCTTATTGGCATATCGAATGGATCCCGCAGAGATTCGCGAGCTAAGGGTGCAGTTGGAGGATATGAAGAGCAAGGGTTTCATGAGGCCTAGCGTCTCACCCTGGGCAGCCCCGGTCTTGTTTTCGAAGAAGGCAGACGTGAGTCTGAGATTGTGCATGGATTACCGGAACTTGAACCAGGTGATGGTGAAGAATAAATATCCACCACCAAGGATCGATGACCTCTTCGATCAGCTAAGAGGGTCACAGTGGTTCTCGATGGTTGACCTTCGACCAGGCTATCACCAGCTACGAGTGCGGGATGAGGATATTTCGAAGAGGGATTTCAGATGCCGATATGGTCAATAAAAGTACTTGGGGATGCCTTTCGGTGTGATTACCGCCCCCGCAGTGTTCATGGGACTGATGAACTGGATATTCCTGCCGTAGTTGGACCGGTTTTTAGTGGTCTTCATCGACGACATCCTTGTGTACTCGGCGTCAGAGGAGGAGCACGCGAGACACCTACGGATAGTCCTGGACGTACTCCGAGAGCACCGGCTTTATGGGAAGCTCTCAAAGTGTCAGTTCTAGATTCAGGAGGTCCACTTTCTGGGACATGTCATCTCAGTAGATGGAGTGGTTATGGACCCAGCCAAGGTGGAGGTTGTGTTATCATGGGAGCCACCTCGGAGCGTAACAGAGGTGCGAAGCTTCCTTGGATTGGCAGGATATTACCGAAGATTCATTACTGATTTATCTTGGATATCAGCCCCGATGACGGCCTTGACCAGGAAGTGGCATCCCTTTGTGTGGATAGAAAAGTGACAGCAGGATTTTGAGCAGTTGAGATAGAGTTCGACGAGCGACCCAGTCTTGAGATTGCCGGAGGATGGTGTCGAGTACATAGTTTTCTGCGACGCATCAGGGAATGGTCTCAGTTGTGTCCTGATGCAGCGACAAAAAATGATTGATTATGCTTCGTGTCACCTTAGGACATAAGAGCAGAACTATGTGACCCATGATCTCGAGTTATCAGTGGAAGTCTTCTCATTGAAGATGTGGAGACACTACCTTATGGGTGAGTGGTTTATTGTCTACTATGAGCACAAGAGCCTCAAGTACATCTTCTCACAGAAGGATCTAAATTTGAGGTAGAGGCATTGGCTAGAGTTCCTCCAATACTATGATTTTGAGATCATCTATACATCTAGAAAGGGGAAAAAGGTGGAAGATGACCTTATCAGAAGGTCAAGCTCACAACTGTTGAGTGAGGTGACATAGTAGTTGTCCGTGTTACAGTTATCCTTCGTGGATGGAGAGGATACAGCTTACCTACAGTCGATGGTTGTCACCCCTCCACTGTTACAGTGAGTTAGGGAGGCACAAATTGGGGATGTCGACTGTGTGTCTTTACATTCTCAGTTATCCACAGGACATGTTCCTGATGGATATTAGAAATGTGGGGAGCATATACTTATTTTGAAGGCATGCACTGTTGTACCAGTGGCGTTCTAGGGGGAGGTCCTGAGGGAGTTTCATACATCCCCTTTGGCGGTACATCCTGGAGTGGATAATATATACCAGGATCACCGATGACAATTATGGTGGTCAGGCATGAAGAAGGCAGTAGTAGAGTTCGTTTCTCGATGCCTCACATGCTAGAAAGTGAAGGCTGAGCACCAGGTTCTAGCGGGATTAGCTCACCTCAGGAAGTTCCAAAGTGTAAGTGGGATGGAATATCTATGGACTTCGTTATAGGCTTACCACAGACGTCCAAGGGGCATGATTCCATCTGGGTGATCATTGACTGACTCACCAAGTTGGCTCACTTCTTAGATATCAGGGAGAAGAGTTCCTTAGAGAGCTTGGGGCGCCTCTATGTGCAGGTGATAGTTTGGCCTCATGGCGTCCCCTCGACTATAGTCTCAGACTGAGACGCCTGCTTCACATCCCGTTTGTGGAAGGGATTCATGAGGCTTTTTGGACTCAGCTACGCTTGAGTACATCGTTTCATCCCCCGATGGATGGTCAGATAGAGAGGACCATTCAGGTTGTGGAGGATATGTTGTGAGCCTGTATCTTGAACTTTGGTCACAGTTGGGAGGACCACCTACCACTGGGGGAGTTTGCGTACAACAATAGCTACCACTCCACCATTCGTATTTCAGCATTAAAGGATTTCTACGGGAGACCCTGATGGTCACCGATTTGCTGGACCAACCTCGGAGAGTCATAACTCATGGGTCTAGAGTTAGTGAGAGATACCACATAGAAGGTGCAGATCATCCGGGAACGGATGAAGACTGCCCAGAGCTGACATAAGTCTTATGCTGACAGACTTCAGAGACCTCTGGAGTTCGAAGAGGGAGACCACTTATTTCATCGGGTCTCGTCTCGATGAGGGTTGTGGATATTTGGCCGAGGTGGAAAGCTATCTTCGTGGTTCAATGAACCTTTCCATAATCTGTGCAGAGTTGGCGAGGTGGCCTACTGCCTATCTCTACCGCCACAGTTTCATCGGGTACATGATGTCTTCCATGTGTCACAACTGAGGAGGTACATGCATGAACCAGTGCATGTCATCGACTGGGGCGAGATGGACATCGAGGATGGAGGGACATTGTTGAGTACTTGGTGGAGATCGAGGATCGGCATGAGAGGATCCTTCATGGGTGATCGATTCCCTTGGTGTGCGTCCAGTGGCAGCACAATAATCTTTAGGAGAGCACGTGGGAGCGGGAGGCCTAGATCTGTGCCCAGCACCATTATCTTTTTTAGTATCCTTTGTTTTGGCTTTTTGGGGACGTCAAGCCCCAAGGTAGGGAGAATGTAATGTCTCGGATTTTCTATTTATTATTTTTTAAATATTATATCGAATTATTTCGATACCGTGCGTGATGACAACACATCATTCCGAGGTCCAGTGGGCCTGGAATGGTGGTTTGAACTTTTTTTAAGTTAAGTAAGTCGGAACTTGTGCGCGGTTGTGGCAGTTTCCAAACGGATGCCTGGACTAAAAATCTGAGCACACGGTTGCATCCGGTACAAAGATTTTACCTAAGAATGAGGCTAACCTCGACCGTCGTGGGTTAAGGGAAAAGGTTAATTTTAAGACGTTTCACGTAAAATAAAATAAAATAAATTAACATGTATATTTTATTTCAATTAAAGAAACATTCTCTCTTGCGCGGCAACATCGCAACTGTTTCCAAAATTAATGGCACGTCACAATAACTGCAAAATGGTGAGTCGAAGTCATTAATACTACCGCGTAATTAAATGACAACATGTTTACCCTTTTAAAGGGGTATGCAATTGTTGATCAAGGGAGACGTTTTAGAGGAACCTCTTCCAAATCCGCGACGCGTTGGAGAAAAATCTCGACGACGAACGATGACTGATCAGAGTCGAGAATCGCTACGCCAACAACGTTGAAGGATCTCGATGATTAGGGCAGCGTGACTCCTTCGTCAACGATACATCCTTTCAAAAGGTAGGGGTTGTTATTTAATTTTCTTTTCCCCGTATTTGAGTTTAAACGACGAACGTGGATCAACCAAAAACAAGTTGATCTGCGGATTCATACATTCTTACGGGAGGGATTTTTCTTTGGGATGATTATGGGGAATTGATCCATGCTTTATGTTGTTGTTGATTCTGGATATGTTCAAACCTATTAATGGGAGAATAAACACCGTTACGAACAACGGTGGAGGTTCGTTCCTCAATTTTTCTATTTGGATTTATTCACCATTTTTTCCTCGCACGTTCTTTGCGTTTTTTGTGGGGCGACGAACAAAAGATTGTTGTGCATCCATTATGTGACACAACGTTCCCAAATCGAAGGTTCAACACCGCAGCAACCTTGTGGAGGTGTGGCGACGATGGCGAATGTCAAATTGGACCAGATCAAAAGGAGAGTTATTTGATCGTTCTTCATGCGAGAAGATCAGAACACATTTTCGAAGCTGATCGGAGGCCCGAAAACAACAGATATGGCTTCGAGGTGTGGGGGCGTCAAAACCTGGAAGTTTTGCGGCGATAAGATGACCAGATCGATGATCGGACCTCCACGGGAGGCATGCCAATGAAGGGCGCCGTTTATGGAAATTTCTAGAATACACGGTGTGTACTTCAAAAGAACACGCCGTGTAGTACTGGCGGTGGCTAGGGTTTCAGGGTCAGAAAGGAATAAAACGGTGTGTGACCTAGGTCACACAGCATGTTGGAATTCCCCAGAAACTCGGCGTGTACTTTGGGTAGTACACGGACACGGGATGGAGTACACAACCGTGTACTCCGTCGCATGGCTAGGTGAGGCCAGCAGCGCGGGTCACCCCGTGTGCGGATTACACGGGTCGGAGTACACGGGTTGGTGACCATGTAAGGGAACATGGCCAGAGTACATAGAGCTAACCCCAGTTATCCATCCAGGGCATGTACGCGATACTACATTCCATGTACTTAGTTTTTTTCCTACACGACCAGCCTCCCGACAAGGGCTGTCGTACACGGGCAGTACCCGGGGTCAGACAACACGGCGTGTATCCTTTCTACACGCCGTGTACATTTTGGAAAACGGCCTGGCCCTCTTGTTCACCGTGCCTTGGAAATCATTCATTTGGTTTATTTATCCTTCTTCTCGTTCACTGAAGTTCAGCTATCGTTTCCTTTTAAGGAGTATGATCCCTTCAGCGAACATTCTATGATAGTGTCAGGAATCCATCCGAGAGGCCCTGATCGAGATCCTATATCCATTCCATACCCTAGGTAGAGTTAGGCATCAACGTGACCAACTCTACTGGGTGTTGATACTCTACCTAGCAGGTGAATTCCTAATGAGTCGTAGTATCCGCCATGGCCCTGGCAATGATCCTCATATGTGTGTCGTGATCTTTCCCGCTCAGGAGTGTGTCTCCCGTAATGAGTGTTTCTATCTACCTTAACCTTCCCACTAAAAAGTGTGTCTCTCGTAATGAGTGCATCTACCTCTCATGATGGTTCCTGATGAACAAAACTTCATGGATGGACGTCATCAGAGCAATAAGACTCGTGGAGTTTGTTCTCCCAGAACGAGTGCATCACGGAATCTTCGAGCAGAGTATCTAATGGGGGTATGTTGTTGTGTGACTTGCCCTTTGAATACGGGTCCGGGTTTTGAGTATATCTGGTTTGTTATATATGTTCCATAGACATTTACTATGCATAACTGACTGTACCTATAATTTGTGTACTGCTTTGTGGTTTTCAGGGTCCTCTACTGAGTATTCTTATACTCACCCCTGCACGGGCTTTGCCCGCACGGCTAGTGTCTTGTACAGACGAGAAGCCTTTTGAAAGAGTCTAGGGTGGACTAGCACATGACCGAGCTTTTTGAGTTCCCTATAGGCCGAAGCGTTCCTACGACTACGAGTAGCAGTCCCAGTACCTTTTGTGCTTATAGGTTGGAATTTGCAGTTTTCAGACTCATGTTTATTTTCTTTTTGGTGGGCTTGTATTTTTGGCCCAGTTAACTTTTGCAGTACTCTAGCTTTTGTCGTACTCTGTTTGTTGGGTTTAGTTGTATGAATGCATTATTTTTTCCTTAGTGGTTTTTACATTTCAGCATTTGTGGGCTTATAGACGTGTGCGTGTGTACAGGTACATATGCAATGCCTCCCATGTTAGTAATATGCCTACTCGGTGCTAGTCACCAGCCCCTGGCCTATTGGAGGCGGGCTTAGGGAGTCACGGAGCGGGCCCCACTGGGACGGTTCGTGACATCTATTGGGTTGATAAGATTTTGTGGAATATCTGAATGAGCTGGATTTTGTGCAGTTATAGAAACTAGTGCTTGATCTGGTGCAACAACTGGCAAAACCATGGATGGTGGTGTTGATATCTTCCTTAGATAACCCATGAGAACATGCCTATCAAGATGTGTTTTATCCTACCTTGATTGTGTACCCAGTGGAGGGAATTCATTATCCGCATCTACAGTTACTACAAAACCACTTTGTTGAGGAGATCCTACAGGATTTGAAAGTTGAGGACCTTCTTGGAAAGTATGTCTAGCAAAAATGTTGTTTTGAAGTAACTCTGTATTGAGTATTTTCAACTATTTCATTTCCTCATCTTACTATGAAAATCTCTCTTAAAGTGAAATAGATTGACCTTCCCTAGTGGAAAAGTGTGGTATGATTTGATTTTTTCCTTTCCCCTTATTAGATTCCTTTCAGAGAGCTGTTGTTGGTTATTTGAAGGCATACCTAGATTATGGGTAAGCCCCTAATTTTGTGTCCACACACCTTCTTCATTTTCCTTGGTGTGTACTGTGTTATGGATAAGAACTTCGTATTATGATTCCATTGAACTGGACTCATTTTCAAATGGATTTTCTGCAGTGGTGTTAATGACATTTACTGAAGCATAATGCATCAATGGTATTCTATTAGCGTTTTTGTAAGGTCGTCTTCCATTGTGTCTTCCATGAGACATCATTCACCTATATGATGAATTCCATGGAACTGTTTGGAAGAAAATAACCTAAAGGGAATCCTTGGATAGCTCAGTTGTACACTCTCCTTGTGGCTTCTCTCCTAATCAGGATAAAACTGACTTTGGTTGAGGAGGGGATTAGAGATGTGAAAAATCCCCCATCCCTATTGGATGGGGATATTCCTGTTATTCTTATTCAAATCATTGACGTTTGTTGAGGAGGGGAATGCAAATGTATTCTGATATTGCAGATTTTCATTTATACATTAGCTGTGTCCATCAGCTGACAATAACTTTAATCACCTATTTCAGAAGATCATTGTGCTATTTTAGACATTTGCATTCTCTGATGCCTGACATCCCTTAAGTAGGATGCCTGATCAATATTCTCCGATGCTTGATGTAAATGTAACTCAATAACTTCTTTTCATTGGGCCTGACTCTGATGAGAGCTGGTTGAGGCCTGTTCTTGAGTGTACATTCGATTACATACAAAATCTTTTGATTTTGGCCGACCGTTGGAAATAAAATTTCATGATACCACTTTTGACATACATTGATTATTTTGGAGTGTAGTGAAATTAAATGGTCCATATGAACCCCATCCTCTGATATGCACACTATATGGGGAATCATAAATTTACTAGTGTAGCCTTTTTATAGCATTGAGACATACAGGCTGAATGATTCCCTGCTGTTTCCAACTTTTGGATGTTGGGAAATTGAGAGAGATGCTAAGTCAATTTGGTGATGCATCCCTTCAATTACCTTTACATTATATTGATATTCATCATATGGTAATACTTTAGTTTTCAAATAATGTAGATTTATCTATATGTTGAGGGAGATTTCATGAATGTAATCTTCTTTCATCAATTCTGGAATGTTTTATTGAGAATTTTCCAAAGGCCAGAACATGACTGGTATTTCTCCTTTGTCTAATTTCTGTCTCATGTTTAACATATCATCATCGTCTTTCACTAAAGGTTTCTACACATGGTCAGACCAAAGTGGATTCTATATATTATAGGAAAATGACCCAAGGGAGATTAAGAGAGTGACTGTCCCCTTAAGATGTCTTCTGCATTAGACAGTGTTTCACCTGTAAATGACAAAGCATCAGAAATGACTGGCCTTGTGTTTGCAAGTGCCTCAATATAAGAGGGATTTTTTGTCGATACATTTTCAATTATGAAATTGTATTGAAAATGAGAAACAATACTTCGGAGAGGAATTTGGCAACAAATTCCATCATGGGGACGATCACCATGATGGATTATAGCAAGGGATAAATCTTCTTGCTCCTTGGTCTTCTGGACACTTGAAGGGTTGTCGTGGCTCTCATTTGGAGATAAGCACTCATGATTGACTGGATTTTCGTGATGCATGACTTCAGGATGAAGTGTCTGATGAGGAACTTCAGAATTAAATACACCTCTCTTAAAAATTGGTACTGAGAGGGTAGAATCGTGACCTAAAATAGATAAATGTATGAGGGCTTCAAGAACTCCAGCATTAAGTGGATCCAAATTGTAGCTTGACTCTTGATTTTACAAAAGTTCATGGAGAGGATTATTATTGGATCTTATATTATACTTATCTGAGGCTACTTGCTAGGAAAAGTTGTTATCATTGGCAAGTGTATGTGCCTACCTTGGTGTGGTTACCAGAACTGACCGATTACCTCTAGCTGGAAAGGGTGCATGCAGATGTGTCATCCCTTGTGTGGGGATAGATTTATGTCACTATTACCCTGATACTACTGAAGTAGTTTTTATAATATCCTGTAATTCTTATAGAATATAGACAGGGATATGCATCTTCACTTGCACTATTGATAAGATTTGTTTGGCGACATCAGTAGTTGGAACGGTAATACATGTCCATTTCATATATGGAGTAGGTGTATGTGCCTGTTCCTGTCCTCCTTTTCATATCAACGGATATTGTCAGTACTCATGCATGGGGGCAAAGAGTTGGGTCTGCCCCAAATTTGTCGTCAGAGATTTCTGACCAACTTCTCTGCGTGCTACCAAACGATACGGTTGGAAGGCTTGATGAACATTGGTAGGTGTATGTTCCTAGTGGCTGTTTCTCTTCAAGTATGGTTAACATGCTTCCATCCATCCTATCAGATGTGACTACTGGCAGAGTTGGTGATTGTCCATAGATGTATGTTCCTATTTACCCATTTCCACCAAATTAGATTAGCAGGCTTTTTAAATGCAGTCACATGAGCCTACTGATTGGTTGATAACTTTTAAGTAGGTGTATGTGCATGTTCAAGGTAATCCACTGGATTTATCTATTGGTACTGGTGGGTTGCTTCCAGACGAGTCTGCTGAATATAAAAATTAGTACGGATGGGTGTATGTGCTCGTTCGTTGTTTGCCATCAATTTAGGTTCATGAGCTTCTCCATAAGTGGTAGTGGTAAGAACCTACTCCCCGTTGACCGAACGTTGCCACTGGTAGTTCGTCTTGAATGTATGGGTCTGAGATACATGTGTTGAACGTTTATAGGAAACACCCCCATCATGTTGGGGGTTTACTACCGCGCGATTCTGGTGGCAGCGATTACTGGTGGGAGTCCTCAGGAAAGACTCCTGAATTCTTGAACTGAGGCCTCGAGTGACCTCTTGATCTACCTCCCTATAGTATGAGAGGGATTTATTGTTGAGTTCCAGGGATGAGGACCCAAAACGGTTAAATACAGTTGTTGGCACCGTCTACTTCATGATCATTTGACATTGTTGGCCAGATGATCAAGTATTGTTATTGACCTGAAGGGCCTGTTGAGCAGCCTCTAAAGTCAGGATTGTACCGTGCTGGTGATATTACTTTACCAACACATTAGAGACCATGCATTGAGGACACTGGGTCGGTGATGATGTCCTTCTTGTGGATGAGGATCCATCTTTAGCAGTGGTCGGGAAGTTCACAGATGTTGTCTTGAAGGAAGCCATTTTGGAGTAAAGGAAATTCTAAGAAACACTTGAAACAACAAAAAACTCCATTAAAGAAACATATTTTTAGATGGATACATGTGTGATTGATTCCTTTTTCTGGCCTTCCATTATCAATTTATAGGGGTCTAACAGGTGGGTATCATTATTAGCTTGGTTAAGGATTCACGTTGGGTGCACCATTTTTGTTTCGTAGTTTCTTGAAACGTCTGTTATAGTTTTAAGAATTACTTTTCCCTGGAGATTTCCATTGGATTTATTTATGGAACCAAAAACATCAAATAGTTCATTATCTAAAAAGGGAACTTGTATCCAAAGGTAGGTGTTTGTTAAGTTTTATCTTAAAAAATCCTGAGAACCTGCATCGGTCGAGAGGATGGGAGGTCGAACTCATCACACCCTTTTGGGGGGAATTATTGTCTACTCCAGGACACTCTTTATAAATTAAAGATATTCTCATGAATCCTTATTAATTCACCAAGTATTAAATATGTTTACCTTGTAATTTTCAATCAATTATTAACATGTGTAAAATTTAGAATCATCATTTTTCATTCATGGTTCCTCATTAATGGAAATACCCATATGTATTCAAGGTTTTACATTAATGGTATCCTCTAATATACTTCTTAGAGATTATTTTAATCGTCGTTGTGATTATAATGGGTTTTAAGACACTCTGTGCGGCACTCTAGAATTTATTTTCATCCAGGGAGAGGAAGGATTGGTTTGATTTTGGGATCGTGCCCATAAATTGGGCTACCAATGCATCCTTGAAAAAGGAATCAGAACCCACGTAGTTCTATGCCACTGAATGGGGCACATCATACCTTTTAATGTCATGTGATAAAGTCCTATCCATACAGTATATTTTCATGTGGTATGGACATCTATGTGGAAGATGCCTAGTCAAAACATAGTGTGGTATTATACTGAAGCAGCCCAATTAAATTTGGAAAGAATATGAATTTCCAAGTAGGATCAGACCTTGTTGGGAATATGGACCAAGGAGAAAATGTTTTATTTAGGGTATTGGGTTTAAACCTCAAGGAGGCTTCCTACAAATCCCATATAGATGGGTATCAAAGCACACGTAGTTCGATTAGTCTCATTGGAGAGTATAGTCCTTTGAGAGAAATGATTTTTGGCTTACTTCCTGAAAAGGATGCCTTGATTACATGGGGGTTTTAATTTGGGGATTATTACTAAGGAGGATTCCCAAATTAAAGGAATTAGTGTTGGAATCATGATGAGGATATCCAGTGGGCTTGGTCCCAGAAAGGGATTCCTACATATCATGGTTTGAACATTAATGAGAGTTATCGTAGTTCCTTCAAATGTGAAAATGTTTTGACCACACATCTCGAAGACCATTTGAGTCATGATTGGTGTGAGAAATAAGAGGATGTCAAAGATTCAACAATGGAATTAAAACTTTCAAATTCTTCCTCCTACGCTAGTGGAAGAGGGTGCATCAATCGTGGAAGAGGTTTAGGCGACTAGCATTCCCTCAGTTCTATTTACATTGGACAAGGGTCCAATGTTACGTGGAAGGAATAAAGGTTAGGGGCTTAAACAAAGATTTATGCCCCTAGTGAAAAATCCCAATAGGAGAGGGATATGGAAATTAAATTCCCTATGCCCATCTCCAATTTGATCATTGGCATCGAAGAAGAGAGGAGGTTTAATGATGCTACCTCCTGCAAGAAAATATAGGGGATTTTGCCAAGTTGAATGCCCTAAAATTTGATCCTAGTAGGGGAGGGGGACTTATCCATTATTTTCAAAAGTAAAAGTAGGTATGAACTGTATCGTCCTTACCAAATACTTGAGGGTCTGAGAAATCTCTTTGATAATTGAGTGGCCAAGACCCAACCCCCCTCCAAATTGGGAACTTCCCAGCACATTTCATGGGAGAAAAGTGCATGTGACTATGGACATACAAACCCACCAACTTTCCATGAACCATAACCCCATTGTGAAAAAAATGTGGGAAACCTCTGACTGTGGAAATACAAAACCAAATAGGAGACACGCTGATGTGACTTTCCCAAAGGTTTGATAAGTCATGAGGTTTTGGTGGAGGTCTCAACAGAATCCCTTTCAGACAAGGGAGATAGAGAAGAAGAAGCCTTGCCATGAATGGATTTAAGTAAGGCTTGATGGATTGTAGACTAAAGAGAGGGAATAAAGTAGGTGAATTAATGAGGGTAACCCAAGTAGATAAGGATGCACATGTATGGGCACACAAGTAGACTTTGGAGACCTGATGCTCACTTAAGCGACAAAAAACATATATTGTAATACTTTGGAAAGAGCTTGCTCAATCCTTTAAGATTATTCACAAGTGATCCCCTAAGTGGAGAGATGAAGTTCCTATGGGAGGTATGGTAGGTGTGCAAGTATTTCTGATTCGGGGTGGTTGGGCACTTTAGGCAGGAAATTGTAATGATTTTCAAATAGTAAAAGGACTAATGTCCAAGGATCATCCCTTAAATCCTCCACTCAAGGTGTTGAAAAACTACCTTGATAGTTTCAAAAGACTAGGGTGAAGTACTAGGGTGACCAGAGTAGTATTTAAGCTTTAGGGAAATTAATCCCTACAAATGAGGTCCCCATGGGTCTATTTATAAGCCAAAAATAGGACCCTGGGTGAAAGGATTTTGGTCATGCAAGTGACTTGTGCGCCAAATCATGGTTGTCAAGGTACATGCACACTGACAATGTTTTGGATAGACTAAGGTGCCACATTGAGGACATAGCCTAAATAATTGTTTCATTCGGCTCCAACATAGTGGCATATGGGTATTTTTGTAGAAGTACCTTAGGCGAATCTTTAGGAACATAGACAAATAATTGCTCCATACCACAGGGGATGTGCCCCTACACCCCTGTTTAGGATCAGTGGCGTGCTGCGGTCCCATCTCTTCGTGTTGGTGGCTTCGCTACCATCACTAACCATCATGAAAAATCTAGAGTCACATCGTGAACATTCAAGCCTGGTTGAGGTCATTTTTAGTCACAGCACATGGAGATACATCTTCAATTGTAGAGAATTGCATGCAACACATTTCACGGTGTTTGTAGTTGTTAAAGGGCATATGTGCAGTAGTTATTAAAAAGTGAACCATTTTAGAGACACTTTAAACCATCCTACCTTAATATTTACTATAAATTTTGTATGTTTTGAACTTTAAAATTTTGTATTTAATTCTTATATTTGTCATTTTTAGGAGCAAAATATTGGGTTACATGAGGGAATTATTCATGTGTGTAAATGGGTGGAGTCTTGGGGAAATTCAAGTGATAAAGCTTCTAATTAGGGGAATAGTATTTTAAATTATGAATATTTATTTATATCTTTTGCATTATAAAAAAATCCACTTTTTTCTATTTGTGATATCATAAATGATGTAAAATTTATTTTATAATGGTGTTTTTCATGCCAAAATATTATCATTAAATATGATGGCTATTGATACATTTTTCACTACCTTTTTATATTTAAAATCATCTTTGAACTTCGGTTGTTAACATGTATCTACATTGAAAATCATGAATCTATGTGTTATTTGTTAATATGTAACTAATGGGTTTAACATGTTGATGTATTTTTTTTTCATTATGTGTAAAAATTATTTTTGAGAATTATTTTGATGCCCATAAATAATTTTCATAACCGATTTAAAAAATATTTTCAAAGTTACACTATCAAATTGTTTCCTGCAACTCTTTCATTCAATATTGGGGACAATATATGGTTTTAAGTGAGGGGATATGTCTTAAAATATAATTAATTTTAATTCATTGAGATCTCATAAAAAATCCCTTGATTTTCTTTTGAAATTGTGAGTTTTTCCGCAATACTTAGGAATTTTCACTAGGTGAAATTGTTTCTCTAATATAAGGGTTGTGATTCCACTTTGAGGAGGATAAACTTGAATACCACTTGTATTTATTTGGGTAAATAATTTGTATTTTACTCTTGGAAAAAATATATTTTGATAAAATCATGAGTCAATGTTACACAATAATCATTGAATTTGAACTATTTAATTAGAATTTTACTCATAAGATGTATATTCAAATGAATTTGTAAATGACACATTCATTCATTATTTTCTTTCTCTATTCATCATAATTTTGGATAAGTTATTTATTTCAACAATAAATTTTCAATCTACACCATTGAATGGTTAGTCTATTTATTATTTCTTCTTTAATTATATGAGTAACCTAGAGGTAAAGAGATGTTTGGACTTTTAGTTGGATGAAAATCTATATTAAATGATTTTTTTTAAATTTTATATTTTTATCATTTTTTTGTAAAAGATTTACCAATTTTTCACTGAAGAAATTTAATTCAAGTGGGAATTAAAATTTTACTAATTGAGAGGATCAATGGGGGAAAATCAATTCATTTTTTCATTATAGTTTTTCTAGTTTGAGATTAATTTTCTAAAATTGAATGTGACTAAATAAATCTTCCAGAAAAACAGTGAGTTAATTGTGGAGGAATTTGATTTAACATATATCTGTAGCGATTTTCACAATATTTCTTGTACTAATTATGTATATTAATATTTAAAATTTTCAATTAATGGTTATCCATAATTTTATTGTTATTTTATAGAATACCAAGTTAATTAATGAAATAATTATAATTAATGGTTATTTATTGTTTTAGTCAAATTTTCAAATTTTTAATTATTTATTTTCTTAATTTATAATTTTCATTGGCCTGTTTGTTTTTTCTAGGTTCTTTGATTTATTTTTACATTTTTGATCTCCATATCGATTATTCATCTCTTTATGTCTCTATGTTTTTAGTTTATTTATATTTGGTCAAGGGATGCAGTTATTTTCCAAATAAGACAAAATGATTTGATGAATAATTTTAGATCTAGGAATGATTTTTGGGTGGGGAAAAACCATGAGAATTCAGAGGTTAGTTGGGAATTAGTAAGCCAAAAAAGAACAGTGTTGGTCAAAACTAACCGTTGTCAAGATGCTCAAATTTGATTAAGATAGAATGACGCTTCTATGCCACCAATTTTAGATCTGGCATTTAATGAAGATGCAGATAAAGAATAGGTTGGACGTGATGTGTGCCATTGAAGTTTTTTTTGTAGCTATATGGATATTTAATTTAAGGTCCACCAAACTCCCTAAATTTAACGATGTTATTGGACATGCTATGTTTTGCGACTAGAGATGGTGATTTAGAGAAGATAAATATGAATAACTCAACCTCTTCTAAATGAATCTGAGATCAGATGAACCAAGTTGAACTAAAAAATCATGGACGATGGCGTTTTGAAGAGTCGAACATCACTTCCATGAGAAGCTCAAAGCTAATGAACACCTAAAGTCACATGAAAGATTATATCCGAGGAAAATGAGATTAGGATTATATGATGATTATTTTATACATGTTGTTGGTTTTTAGTTTTTTGATTCGAGGAAGATGTAGGGGTTTGGTTTTTCATAATTTCTTGGTAATGAATTTGATTTTTCATGCACTAAAGTTGTTCGATCAAATTTATAAAATCCATCTTTCTCCTCATTGGCTTGAGAAGGTGGGAGGATGCAACATGGAATGAAGAGACAACCACAAGGTTCTAAAGGCTGACAATAAATGCTGAAGGGATTCAAGACATGTGAGGGATGATTTTCCCTCTAGGAATAAACCAAATAACTAAAAAAATTACAACCAAACAATCCACTAAAATGATTGATGATAACCAAGAAGAAAACCCAAAATTGCATTCCTCAAAATCAAAATTGATACCAAGTACCAATGAAAAAGACTACAAAATAAAAGTAAACAGTAGAAGAAAAACCAATACAACTCCAAGAAAACCAAAGACTTAAAGCTACACATGCACCATGCTCCAACTTCACCAAACAACCCACATATCACGAGGTAGTTCTAAAGACTTGTGATACTTTACCTTTGCCCATGTACTGGTAGATGTCATCTTCAAAAGCACCAATGTTTCCAAGCAGAGGAGGGTATCAAAAATCCCTAGGTTTTCCCAAATGACTTCTTTACTCAATCCAATAGAATAGAAGGGTTAAGAATAATGTATATAAAATAATTTCAAAAAATAGTTTATAACTAAATATAAACAAGTTTTAAAATAGTATATAAAAAAATAAAAAAAAAATCAAAAATAGTTCATAATTAAATATAAACCATTTCTAAAATAATTTATAAGTAAATATAAAGAACTTAAATAATAGTTCACAACTAAATATAAACAAGAACCATATTAACCAATTTTCAAATGAATACCATTTTTCAATGAAAGCCTCAAAATAATGATTAAAACCCTTTCCTCAAGTTCCATTTTCCATAACCATTCCATTCCAGATAACCAAACCACTAACCATGAATGATTCATTATTAAATTTCCATACTCATGAGTGGCCTATCATCGATTTACCATGTAATCAAAAGGTAATTCTTTACCTTGTTCCATTACCACTTTGGCACCGAAAACAACAATCATTTTTCTATCAAGCATCATAAATGCAATTTGATCACACACCCAAGTATGCCAAAACACTATTCCAATATTACTCAAGACACAACCATTTTAATAAGACAATTATTTTATTTAAAACCATACTTTAAAAAATCATTTCAAAAATCTGGTGATTTTTTTTAAAATTATCATTATAAAATAATGAAACATAATCATTTTGCACAACAATTCACCAAAATTCCACAATTTCACCAAAAACAAAAAATCATCACTAAAGAGGAATTATATCATACTTTTCATCCAGATTTCACAATAAATCACGATCAAATAAACCAATTTTTAAAAAATACAAAAAAATCCAAGAATTTGGAGTTGAGAGTTAATCCATCTACCTCGAGAGTTGTGGAGAAAATGATAAACAACACGAAAAACATCCCAAAATGGGATGAATCTCAACAAACCCACCTTATATCTCATTCCCTGACATAAAAAAGACCAAATATAAAATTATTTGGCATCCAAAACCTTTGATATACCCATAGAGTGAGTAAATCTAAGAAACTGATTAAAGATAATAAGTAGATCTAATAAATACATCAAGAATAATGAAGAAAAAACATACAACAATGAACCGGCTAATAATCACCGTGAGAAGCCTTCAGATCACCTCTAGATTGATGTGGGGACCTTCCTTGACATTTGGGGAATAAAAATCATGCGTTAGGGCCAAATAGAATGAAAACTGTAATACTTAGAGGCATCAACATATTAGATTTACTTTTTCTAGAGGTGGGTTTGACCCACATGGTTTAGTCGCATGGTTATGAAAAACTGTGTGCTAATCATGCATTTTCTACTGACTTGGGGATGAACCACACATGGTATACTAACACGGTCTCCACAATTTTATCCAACATTTCTGAATCTACTAACTCAAAATGACTAAATCCATTTCTCAAAGTGTACAATTTCTCTTTAGATTTTTCAAGGTGTGGACAAACAATGAGTAGTTTGTGTGCATCCCCTTTATCCCCTATCTCACTATGCATGGTATTATGTTAGTATTGCATGATTTCCATAAACTATGAACCACATGTAAACCTATATGAAATCCCCAAAACATTCCAAAAGGACCCCAATACTTCTTAAACATAACCAATATACTTTACACACTTAAAATTCATAAAGAATGGGTTACTTACCAGAAACCAGGGGTACTAAATTCTCCACACCATTGGTATTTACATCACAAAAAAGTAGAAAATCCTTTTTCCATGAAAGTGTATCGACCATATCTCTTTCATTTCTTTCTCACATTACCATGATTCTTCTCAAACTTGACCATGTTACCACAAAACCTGCACCAGGATGACATTTTTCCCATTCAAGACATTCTTTTCTCCTATCCCCAATCCACATCGGGATATGTACCAATGAAGAATATGGATCTAGTTCAACATTATCCCATATGATAAAATGGTCAGGATTAGTTAGAAACTTTTTTAATTGAGATACATAGGAATTATTGTGCACCACACTAAACCATGGTGGAAAACCCAATCGATATGTCACCTCTCCAACCCATTACTGTATATCAAAAGGGGATTTGTATTGAGAAGATAACTTGCCCTAGTTTCAAAAATGTTGATGTCCAAGCCTTAGGGAGATCCTAAAGAATTCATGGTCACTCACTAAAAATGACAACAACCACCGATGATGATACACATACGATTTCTAATGACTCTGCGCCATCCCCATTCACTTCCTGATCAACTGAATCTTCTTCGATGTGTAATAGACAAGGCTTGACCTAACTAGTGATGTATCACCTATTTCCACCGAACAAAGTGGATAATGATAATGATTCATATAAAACGCTTAAAAAGGGCTATATGTATTAAGGCCCAATAGATGTTATTATAAGATAACTCCACCAACGTCACACGGTCTTCCCATGAACCACCAAAATCCACTACATAATCCCACAACATGTCTTCCAACATTTTTTTTATAATTTAGGATTGCACATCCTTCGGAAGATGATACACAGTACTAATAGTCAACTGAGTCCTAATGTCTTTCAATAAGGATTTTCAGAAATGATATGTGAAACTTAGATATCTATCTGATACGATATATATTGGTATTCCATGTATCTTTACAACTTATCAGATCTCCAATTATGAGAAAATATTTTTCAATCTCTTATAATCCATGAACATAGTAAACTTATCACCGAAGAGATAACAACACCAAGTCTTCAAGAAATGGACAACTACAACTAACTCAAAAGAATGTGTTGGCTAATTATTCTCATGCACTCATAACTACCTTGATCCATAAGTAACAACATAGTCTCCTTTCATGATAATGTAACCCAACCCAGATCTCGAAGCATCACATTACACCATGTACCCTTGTCCTGATTCCGGTAGTATAAAGATAGGTGTTGATGTATGGTGAACTTTTTGCTCTTTAAAATATTTATGCCATTCCTTAGTACATTTTTATGGAACATTATTCCTTTTCAAGGATTTCATTGGTGAGGCTAGTAGGAAAAAGTCACAAACAAAGCATTGGTAATAACTATCTAGACCAAGAAAGATCTATATCTCAAAGAAATTCTTTGGCGGTATCTAAGAGATAAAAACTTTTATCTTCTGTAGATCCACTTAAACACATATTTTAGAAATTACCTATCCAAGAAATTATACCTCTTGTATCCAAAAATCCCACTTCAATTTTTTGGCATAAAAACGATGGTCTCTCAATATTCCCAACACCATCTCCATGTGTTTATAATGCTCAACCCTTGTCCTTGAATACACCAATATGTCATCCACAAATACCATGATAGAAGAATATAGATATCTTTGAAATATCTAATTCATTAATTCCATAAATACTATTTGTGAATTCATAAGACCCAAAGTCATTACCAAATATTCATAATGTCCATATCTGATTCAAAAAGCTTTTTTCAAATATCCTGCTTCTGAATTCACAATTGGTGATATCCTGATCATAGGTCAATTTTAGAGAACCACTGAGATCCCATAAAATAATATAATATATTATCAATTCATGGAAGTGGATATCCATTCTTTGTCGTAGTTTGGTTAAGCTTAAAATACTCCAAACACAACCTTAGAGTTACATTAGATTTCTTCGCAAACAAGACCGATGCTTCCCATGAAGGCGTTCTCATCCAAATGAAACCCTCAAATTCTAGCTCTTCGTATTCTACCGTTTATTCCCTTAATTCTATTGGTTCTATTCGATAATGTGGAAGTGAGATAGTACTAGTCCCTAGAAGTATATTATTCGTAAACTCCACTTCCATTACTAGTAGAAAACCTTATATTTTCTTAACAAAGATACATAAAAATTGATCTATGGCTATTGGGAAACTATAATCCTCAATCACTTCCTTAAATTCCAAAATCAGCACCGCCAATTGGTAAGAGATAATTTCTACTCCTGGTGCCAAAAAATCCCATTGCACCTGTCTTCACAAGCCTTTCACCTCTGAAGTGATGCTTGGAACCATCCTCAATCATGAAACTAATAGTTCTTCTATAAAATTCAATTCGATCGTTGAATGTTTTCAACCAATCCATACTCAAGATTATATCACAAAAACCCATATCCAATATAAAGAAATATTATTTCATCTTGGAACCATCAACAGTTATAGAACATGCTTTACACAAAAAGGATCACCATTCTCTTGGACTAAGAAGAGTATGATATTTTATTACAGTAGGCATCATCTCAAGTTTTAAACATAGAAAATCAATAGCATGAGAAGCAACAAAGGACTGTGATGCACCAATATCAAACAACACTTTCATATGGGTAGAATTAAAAATAATTGTACCTCTCACCATAGATATTCCATCCTTATTATCCACAATCAAATTCTCAACTCAGTATAATTGATTTGATGTTGCACTATGCACTTTATTTCCTTTTACATATTTCCCTTCCCGAGGATTCATGATATTCCTAAAATCATGATGGCTAGTTCTGCTTAGTTGTTGAGATTGATTCTATTATCCTCTCCCCATCGAAGCATGTGACGCCTACAGTACTTGAGATGTTTTTTTGGAGCACCTGGTCACAGAGCAATGTGATAATAGCACTTATGATATCCCATGTTGTTTAAATTATGGAATTCTCTTGGTGGTGTTTCACACTTTCAATTCATGTGGTCGAAAGAACCACACTGGAAAGATCCCACTTTTTTCTGGACTCTAAGAGGAGGATTAACTGATCTAGTTGTCTAATTTTTATTCTCACTCCCACCCTAGAAGTATGTGTCCCTATTCCTCCTTATCCAATAATTAGAATCCCCACCGACTCCCATGGGTATCTATATATTTCATCCTCCCGTAGATCTTAAGATGTCGTGTTTATCCACCATCACTCTATTGATCATCTCAGTATAATCAGTAATAGAGAGCACAAATGTCTTCGATAGAATCTCTTTTATAAGATCATATTCTAAGATGTGTTCCTTCAATGGTGCTCTAGTATTAACATAAAGTTCAAACCATACTAAATTAGTGAATTTTTCCACATACTTAGTGATAGATATATTTTCCTATATCATGATGATGAAGTATATCTTCCTTTGAATCTCGAATATGTGAGGATAGAATTGTTTGTTAAACAATTACTCCAAATCGGCCAAACTATGGCCTTACTCCACTATATAATGCACCTCTAGATCACACCAATGGAATTAAATATCCTCCAACATATAAGTTTCCATCTTGGAGATTATCTCTTCTCAAGTGCCGATGAAATTGATGATACAATTCATCCTCTTCATCCACACCTCCACCTTTTCTGGTTCAAAATCACCCCGAAAGTTGGGTGGATTATATTTCTGGAACTATACATAATGATCTAGTTTTATTATCTCATCCCTATTTTTCCCTGTGTCCATAACATTAAATTCTTGGATGAGACTCTGAACCTGTTGTTGGTTCACCTCTAGCTTAGGTGGAACCACATTTTCAGTAGATTTCTCTTGTTTTTTATATGATGCCTGCTGGGTGCCATTTTTTATACAAACAAAAAATGTGATAAGTCTCACTCTCAAGAAATTGAAGTCTTGGTATTTCAAATTATATCACATGAACTATAACAACTTTTCTATCTAAATTAATCTTTTCTACATTTAACCATTTTTGAAAACTCTGAACTTGCTTTTTTAAAATCAAATAATTTTCAAAATACCACAACCATAATCTTTTTAAATATATTTCATTTGAAAATAGATTAATTTTAAAAAAAATATCATAACATTTAAAAAAAATCAAATATTATTATTCAAAATTTATAATTCCCTCCATGTGGGAATTCATTATTTTAATGCATGTCATGCTCTTCTCATATGATAAAACCCATGACATTGTGATTTTCAACCTATAAGTGTCTCTAAAACACATACGTACCCAAATCCCAAGTAACTTGAAGTTAATTATAAAAATTATAGATACGCCTTTTTATTATTTACATTTCATGTCCTGAAAATCCTACCCCTTTCTAAGATCACCATCTAAGGAATATATATGAATTTATTCAAGTCTAAACAAACGGATACTTGTTCCACAAGGAAAGAAACAATATGATACTATATATGTACAAAATTATTTTTGACCAAACAAATATGATACCATTATTAACATCCCTCCTTATCCTCATTGGCTTGAGAAGTTTAGAGGATGCTACTTGGCCTTAAGTGACATTCCCAAGGTACCAAAGGCTGACAATAAATTCCAAAGCGATTCAATACCTATGGGGGATGATTTTACCTTCATGAATAAACCAAATCACCAATAAAATTTCAAAAACAAAATACACTAAATGATTCATGATAACCATAAAATACAACCCAACATTTAATTCATGAAAATCAAACTAGAAACCAAGTACCACACTGGAAGACTACAAAAGAAAATTAAAGAGAGAAAGAAAAATTAATAAAACTTCAAGACAACCACAAGACTCCACGATCAAAAATCTCCATGATCCAACTTCACTAAACAACCCAGGTATTATGTGGTAGTGCTAAATACATGTGATACTTTAACTTTTACCATGTATCGGTAGATGACATCTAAAAAAGCACCAATGTTCCAAAGTAGGCGGGATTACTAAATCTCTTTAGGTTTTCTGAAATGAAATCCCTACTCACGCCACTTTCATAGATGAGTTAGAAATAGTTTATATAAAACAATTTCAAAGAATAGTTTTTAACTAAATATAACCATGTTGTAAAATATTTTATTACGAAATAAAAAAACATCAAAAACATTTTATAACTAAATATAAACAAGTTCTAAAATAGTTTATAACCAAATATAATAAACATAAAAAAAATTTATAACTAAATATAAACAAGCACCATATTAACTGATTTTTCATCCACAACCATTGTCCAATGAAATCAACCTTAAAATGCTTAAATCACATTCCACAAGTCCCATTGGGCATCACCTTTCCCTTCCACATAACCACACAGCTAACCATGCATGCTTCATTATGACAATTCCATAATCATGAATGTTCTCTCTTCTATCTACCATGTAGTCACATGGTGATTATTTCCCATGTTCCATTACACCTTTGGAACCAATCACAAGGTCATATTTTAACCAGACCCTGTAAATTCAACATCAACACACACCCAAGTATGCCAAGACTCTATTCCAATATTCCACATGCGAGAACTATTTCAATAAAATAATGATTTTATTGAAAAAAATATATTCTAAAATCCATTTAAAAAATCCAACAAAAGAATATTTTGAAATTTTCATTTTAAAATCTGGAAACTAAATCACATTGCACAATAATTCATGAAAAGTCCATAATTTCACAAAATAACCATAAATCATCCCTAAAGATGATTTATATCATGCTTAAACTAATATTTCACAATAAATATCAATAAAAAACCAATTTTAAACTAATAGAATAATTTATAGAAAGAGGAATAGATATTGAAGCAACCTACCTTGAGAGTTTAAGAGAAAATGATAAACCACACGAAAACATCCCAAAACGGGTTGAATCTCCATGAACCCGCCATAAATATCATCCACTAACATTAAAAAACCAAATATATACTTATTTGGTATTCAAAACCATAGATATACCCAAATGAGGCATAGATATTGTAAACTAATAGAAGAGAATAAGTATATTTAATAAACTCATCAAGAACAAGGAAGAACAAACACATATTGTGAAGAATAGTTGTCTAATAACCATGGGAAGCCTTCAAATCACCTCCAGATCAATGGGAGAACCTTCCTTGACCTTTGGGGAAGAAAAATACAATTTTAGGTTCGAATAGAATGAAAAGTGAAACACTTAGGGGGGAAAATGTGTTAGATCCATTTTTTTAAGGAGGTGGTTCTAACAAGCACACGATTTAGTCGCATGGTTACTCAAACCATGCGCTAACCATGAGTTAGATACTTTTTTAAGGATGACCCTTGAATAGTCTACTCATATGATCTCCAAATTGTGTTCCAACTTTTCCGAATCCACTACCTAAAAATAATGAAAACCCTTTCTCTAAGTGAACTATTTCTCTTTAAATTCCACAGGGTTTTGAGAAATCTTTCGAAACATGTGCACCTCCCCTTTATCCCATATCTCACAATTCATGGTTTCTTTCAAGTATTTCATGGTTACCATAGACTATTAACTACCCATGGACCTATAGGAAATCCCCCAAATCCTTCCAAAATGTCTCTAAACCATCCGAAACATAACTCATATAGTTTATATACTTAAAATTCATATAAAAAGGGTTACTTTCCAGAAACTAGGGGTAATACAGAATACCTAGAACTCCCATTGGATTATCTATTATGTCATGAGCATTGTTATGGGTTGAGTATCTAGGTATATCATGGTTTTGTTTGATATAGAATAAAAGTGAAATTTACTAGATTGATCATTGAATGGATGGAGTTAAAACATAAGGTTGACACCAGGGAGGGATGCAGGTTTATGGGAAGTGGAAGTAGGAAATAATGAATGAGGATCAGTATGGTTCATAAATTCATGATGAGATGTTTAATTTCTATCTAATCATTTAAATACATTAATTATTTTTAAGAAGGAAATTATAGTTAGTTTCATAACAAGAAATTTGGAATTGAACGTCACTCAGTTTCTACCACCCTGAAAAATTGATAGTAAGAAAATTCTAGAAAATTGAGGGATTATAAATTACTAGATATTTTAAAAAATTAAATATACAGAACAAAATTTCAAAGATACAAAAAAAGGATAGATTATTTATCACATAGAGAGTTGGTGAAAAGTTGTAACACCATTAACATGGGAGTGGCAGAAGATGGAGCAATGAGGAAGAAAGGAACCTTGACAGAGAAGCTTCCGTTCTTCTTCTGTTCTTATTTTTTTTCTATTTTGAGATACACTTAATCAAATATATTTTTCTTCCACTTCTTAGAACATGAAACATAATTGTATTAGTGGATTCTTCTTGAAATTAATTGATAATTTTCTATCTATTTTATTCTGTTTCATTAGTGAAATTTTCAAACAATGAACTTCATTTTGTTCTTAATGAGGTTCTTTTTTTCACTATTCTAAGGATCAATGGGTGATAATAGTAAAACTTTATAGTTTTGAGCATTATTATAATTATTAAAAATTTGAAATGATTCATGTCTTTCTTTTCCATAAAAGAAAATCTCCCTTCTTGAAATTTGGCTTATCGGTCCTTTTTAGGAAAGAGTCCACTATACTATGTAGAAATCTTGAATGACAGTTTTTTTTGTATCTACACAAATTAATTATATTCAAAAGAATAATTTTTTTAATAGAAAATAAGAAGATAAAATCATTTTAAATCTATCCAGGATAGTCAGGTTCCCTTTAATTATTATATTGTTCCTCTATCTCCATCATCTTTTTCTCTCTCATGTATACAATTTTTATTTTTTTTATTTTTTCTATTTTGATTCCACAATTTCTTATACCTTCTCTATGAATCTGAAACTCATAATTAGATCTTTAATAGCAGTTTTTAGGGCTTAAAATTAATAAATTTTACATGTTTTCAATAATGACATGATTAAAATTTGGGTTTTTTTCGAGAAAGGTATGTGTGTCCAATCATAAAAAATAGAAAAATTGAATATTAAAAAATTAATTATAGAATCAATAAAAAATAAAATAAAAAATCATATAAAAAATTCATTTTCACACAGATATGCTCATGTTTTAATGGAATTTTTTAAAAATATAGATTGAAACAACAATAAATGAAGATGCTGGTTTAATAAGTGTTTAAAGGTTCCGCCATGAACAAATAGTTTTAATAGATCATTAGTTTGATAATGTTTATCACGAGAATGTCCAGTGGATTAAATATTAGGGTCAAGAGTTAGAACAAAAAATTATGAATACTGACATTATGAAAAAACTTTATAGTGTCCCCATTATATCAATTTACCATGAAATAATTATAGAAATTGATTTCATGGAAGTTGAATTAATGGAGTATGGTCACTCTATTGAAATATATGAGTTTCATCCTGAATTATTTAAATTGAAAGAAACACTCACAAAAATAGTGTTTGAACATGATGTTTTTTATTTTTTGTTTGTGGATTTTTTTTTATTGAGATTGAATTTGTGGACTTTGGTAATTTTTCAAATAGTCATTTTTTTACTGAATTCAAAACACGAGAAGTTTATTTTATTCTTGTAGTTGATATAAAAGTGGATGAGAAATATGAACTAATTTAAAATATTCATGAATCAATTAAAATTCAACTCTATAACCCTATTAATGAGCATATGATTCAAAAATTTTACCATTTATAACCTTGATTACGAGGATTATAAGAGCTATTAAGATTATAAACCTACTAAAATTGAAGAAACTGGATTTTTTTGGATGATCAAACACTTTATACATTTCATTGGAAGGATATTTCTAAGATGAATTTTCTTATGATTTTCCCATGGTTGAAAAGTTAAACCGATTATAGATACACACTTTTTGCCTAAAAGATATCACTATTGAAGTGGTTTATTTTTATAAGTAGTTAGAGAGAAATTTAGTTGCTTCATCCATGGGTATTTCATTAGGTCATTAGGTTTCCTTGAAGAAAAACACACAGTTTTTTATCAGGGGGATAATTACATTTTACAAGTTGATGTTTTTATATCATTTTTTACTTCAATGAGCCTGTTTTTGAATATGTATTTACTAGTACAGATTTTAACAAGCCAGATAAACTTTATTAATTATTAGTGTGTTTTTAAGGTGATGTTTTTCATGCCACAACTGAGGTGGAAGAAATCAAATAATTGATCCATCCTATTTCCTTTTCTTCTATTTTTTATGTCATATTTATTTGATGAATTTAATTTATAAATTGGCAATGCTAAATTAAATTGTATAGTTGTTTTTGTTTGTTTGTTAAAAGTTAAGGTGACTCAAATGTTCCTCTCACATATATTGAACCTCAATAATGTAATTCAATAAAAATAGAACGTGGATTTATATTTTATTACGTTGATAAAGAGGGATTCAAACATAAATTTTTTATATTATCCTAGAGAACCATTGTGTAAAGAAAAACACAAGGAAGAAGAAAATGTGGTGGTTTCTAAGAAAGAAACCACATCCACTATTTCATAGAGGATGAACTAATGTTTTACAACTATGGAAAACCAAAATAAATCACCCTTTAATGGGTAATTTCAATATTTATTTTTTTCATTCATTTCTTATTTTTCATTTAATGGGTTTTAATAAATATTTGAAGTTTATTTTTAGGGAAAAATTACTACAGGACACTTCACGTGACTATCCATCATGGGTAACTTCTTTCACACATAGTAACTCCGAGGTTGTATCCCTCTACCCTTAACTTTTAAGATTCTAATTTATTATTATATACTAAAATTAATGTGTTGGGGAGGGGTAATTTCCAATTTTTTACTGCTTTGGTTTTAAGATATTAGGGTATTAGAGCTTGCTGAGTTAAATGTAAATCATACTACATTATTGAATTTTAATGAAAATATTTTTTGTTCTCCATTACTAATTATTTCATGTGATTTTTAATGTACATTATTAGAGTTTTGGTGAGTATAATTTTACATTATATTGATGAAAATATTCAATTATTTTCAAAGATTAAAAATATCTCCATTTTAGAGCAACTTTAAACAATCCTCTCATAACATTTCCTCTAGGTTTTTTTGTTTTGAACATTATATTTTAGTACTTAATTATTATCTTTATCATTTTCAAGAGCTAAATATTGGGATACAAAATAAATTTTTTCAAGTACTTAAAAGGGATGTGTCTCATGTTGAAATTCAAATGATAAAGATTTTAACTAGTATGTAAATATTATAATTCTTCATCTTAAATCTACTCTTTTTCATGATAAAGAAATATGATGCTTTTTTATTATGATTTGATAAGTGATGGAAATTTTATTTTAATTTTTTTTGAATTATTAAATATTCTCATTAATTTTTATTATTATTACATTTTTCAATACCTTTTTGTGCTGAAAATTTGGTGTGCATGTTTATTTTAACACTTTTTTTGAAAATCATATTTGAAATTCAGTTGTTAAAATTCACTTACATTGAAAATCATGAATGTGTGCTATATTTATTAAGAAGAAACGAGTGGGTATTTTTATGCAGTTCTAGTTCTAGGTGAAGTATAATGATTTTTATGCATTCTTGTGACCCTCATACATTTTTTTCACTTTTTATTTTCAATATTTTTATGATCTTAAACTATTAAATTGTTTCCTCCCACTTTATCATTTAATAATAGAGACGATATGGGATTTTAAGTGTTCAAGGATGGGGGTATTAAAATAATTAACTATAATTCATTGGTATCCCATAAAACACCATTGATTTCGTTTTTTAAATTGTGAGTTTTTAGGGAATACTTATGAATTTCCACTAAGTGAAACTTTTTCTCAAATTTTAGGGGTTTGATGACACTTTGAGGTGGTTAAACATTAATACCTCTTATATTTAATTCTATAAATCATTTTCTTGGAATCTTGGAAAAATGGTTTTCAATAAAATATTTGGAAAATGTTATAAAATAATAATTAGCATCAAACTTTATAATTTAAATTTAACACATAAAATATTAAAATTGAAAATTTTTATCCAGGTTGAACACATTATTTCATTCTTTTCATAAATTATTCATCAAAATTTTCAATGGGTTATTTATTCCACTAATAAGTTCTCATTCCATCCCATATAATGACTAGTTTATTTGTTATATCTTTTTAAATTATGTGGGTTTATATATTTGGATATGAAGAGAAGTTTGGAATTTTATTAGGATGCAAATTAATGTTTGTTAATTTCTCTTCAAAAATTTCAATTTAAATCTAGTAAAACAATAACCAATTTTTCAGTGAAGAAATTATATTTCATAGGGTATTAATTTTTCACTCCTTGAGAGGTTCTATGATAGAAAATCAATTCATTTTGAAATTTAAGCTTTTCCATTTTGATATTTAATTTCTAGCATTTAATCTGAATAAATATTGGTTGATAACACGAAATATCTTATGTGTGGTGGAATTTGACGTGACCTTCATTTTTAATGTTTTCCACATCGTTTCCTATACTAATTATGTGCATAAATTTCTAAACTAGTTAACTAATTATTATTTATCACTACATTTTCAATTTATAGTTGATTTACTTAATTAATTAAATAATTATAAAAAAATATTGTTTTATTGATTTTTCCTACCAAATGTTCATCTCTTAAATTATTCATTTTTTCCTTTGTAATTGTCTTTTGAGTATTTATTTTTTATAGGTTCTTTGATTATATTTAGTTTCTATAATCTATGTATATATTAGGTATCTCTTTATGGTTTTAGTTTATTTATATTAATTAATTAATTTTTTAGTATTTAATATATTATCTATAAATAAATTCAAGATTAGATTCATTATATTAAAATTTATTTATTCTTTATTTTTTATCTTTTTCATACATTGTTAATTAATCAATCATTTAATTAATTATTTATTTTTTGTTTTTAATTTTTATTCATTTATTAATTAAATAAAATAATATGTATGAAAAATTAATTATTTAAATATTTTATTTTTTCTTTAATAATTTAACAAATGAAATTTTATTTTTCATTACTATTGGTAGATGATTTAATCAATGTTTTTTCTGTTTATGAATGTATCAGAAAATGATGTAGTTTTTCTTATTGGATATATAGGAGTTTTTTTGGTGTTGGAGACAAATCCAAATTACACCACCATTCATGGGGTCTATGTATCCAAATATACAAGCAATCATGCGAGGGGAATTGAGTTTCCATTCAAGTAGCCAATGTTTGGGGATGTGATGTTTGATAGATTTAAAAAAGTATATTAAATAGATTTTTTTGAGATGCAGAATCATGTAGGAATTTATTGGGATACTTCGTATTGAATTCTATCATTCCATAGAGGATATGAACCAAATAGACCTAGTTTTGAAAGATCTTGGGCTATATATAATTTATGGATCTTAAATAACTCTGGAAACACCATTGTTTTCCAAATAAGATAAATCAACTAGAAGAATAATTTGATATTTTTTAAAGATTTTTTGCTAGTGATGGCCCAGAGAAGGTCGTGGTTGGTTAGGAATAAGAGAGGAAAAGAAGAAAAGTGGTGGTTGAAACCAACCAAAATTGAGATGTTGAGATTGATTAATTTTGGATAAAGGTTCCATGCCAATGATTTCACGTCAATAATTTGTTGAATATGATGATGGCGAATAATTTGAACATGATTAATTCTATATATGCTTTGTTGTAGGTAGTTGAAGATGCAATTGAGGGACCACTAAGATTCAAGAATCCAAACAGGTCATTGGACATGTTTTTTATGACTATAGATGTGGATTTATAGAATATGAATATGAATCCTTCAAGGTTTAATGAGGTGAAGAATGGATGAACCATCTTGCAATCAAATGTTTTGGAAAATAGTGTTTTGAAGAGAGAAATATTGCAGACATGAGAAGCTCAAATCTACTACACACCTGAAGTTACATTATAGATTCTGACCAAGCTGAACTAGTGAAGATTGAAGTTGGGATGGGGTGTGTTGTTGATGATGAAAGAATTTGAGCTAGGATTTGGATCTTCTTGAGCACGGATGTGAGAAAGATGAATCGTGTCGATATTTTTTTGTTTCTGATCTCATCAAAGGTTGATGATTTCTGAGCTCATGTAGAGTTTTCTCAAAGAAGTGATAATGTTGAACATAAATATCTATAAATGATTTAGCCTATGTAGGTTAATGATGATGAAACCATGAAAATTTTGCCTCCATGAAAAGCTCAATGTTGATTAAAGAACACAAATCCACCTTCCTGAGGATTTATGAGATGTGAAGAAGATAGTGTGTTGTATCAATGTGTGTCACTATGTTCTCGAGCCAAATGATGTCGGGCTTGTGAGATGGTGAGTTTTTGAATGTTTTTGTATTTCAGGTTTGTGATTTGAATAAGAAGAATGGTTTTGGTTATTCCCACTTTTACAATAATGAATTTGAGTTTTCATGAACATAAGGTTTCTGATGGAATGGCTAATGAGACTATTGGATTTTTTGTTGTTCCACAAGAACTGGTCTTAGTTGAGTATATGAGACTATCATTCTTTGGTTTAAATTAGCCTCAATTGAGAATTTACTGGTTTGATCAATGTTTGTATGGAGTTCTTACTTAAGGCTGAAGCCAGTTTGGAAGATGGGTGTACTGCAAGTGGAAGTAGGAAATAATAAATGTGGACTAGTAGGGTGTGTCAATTCATGCTGAGATGTAGAATTGTTATCTAAGAACTTTCATGCATTAATTATTTTTTGGAGGGAAATTATTTTTACTATCATGTTAGTAAATTTGGAGTTGAAAGTCAATGAGTTGGTGCCACCTAGAAAAATTGATAGTGAGAAAATTCCAGACAAGTGAGGGATTAAAATTCTGGGATATTTTCAAAAGGGTAACTAACAGAACACAATTTTATAGAGATGGGAGAAGAGAGAATTTTTTTCACATGGAGATCTAGAGAAGAAGAAGAAACACTCATGATGTGGGAGTTTCCAAAATTGGAGCAAGGAGGAAGAAAGCGACCTCAACAAAAAATCTTCCATTCACATTCTCATCTTCTTTTTTTCATATTTTGAGATTCGTTGAATTGAAAATATTTTTTTCCATTGCTTCAAACATGTGTTCCTAATTTTCATCTAAGATTCATATCAACATGAATTTATAATTTTCTATTAGTTTGATTTTGTTGCATAACTCCATCAGTGAGAATTCCATACAATGAATTTCAATTCATTCTCGATGAAGATCTTTTATGAATTATTCTAAGGACTGAACGGTAATGGTAGAAAACCTTTTGAATTTTGAGAATCTTATGAAGTATCAAAAATCAGAAAAGGATGATAAAAATAATTTCCATAAAAAACAACTCTCTTCCTAAAATTTGGTTTACCAATAATTTTTAGGAGAGTTCACTTACTACAAGAAAATTGGGTTCTAGTGATAGGCTGAGGGCCCATCGTTAATAGTCTGCCATCGAAGACTATTTGTGATGGGTCCCTATTCCCATAACAAAAAGTTCGTTTTAAATAGGTATTTTTTATGGGGAATTATTCCCCATTGAAAAAGGTTTTGGCGTGTGATGCACGCTAAAACACGATAATGCTATTTACAATGGGTGTCTACACCTGTCACAAATAGTATATGTGGTTTTAACTATTTGTGATGGGATCCGTTGCAAATAGCATCTTTTAACTTCCACCACAATTAATACAAGGCTAGAATTTGCGACGGGAATCATGTACCAAATACGCCCGTTATAAATGAGCAAACCAAAATATAACCCCTCTTAATTTTGTTCCATTTCACTCATCTCAACTCCCATCTCATTGTCTCCTCTCAAATTTTTCCTTTTATTTTTTTAAGGTTTTAGATTTCCCATCGAAAGAATTTTCAAAGTTTGCATCCAATGAAAGATTCAATTTAGAGGTATTTATTCATTTTATATTTTAATTTATTTTATTTATTTTTTACTAGTAATATTTATTAATAAATAGTAGTAATAGTTAATAAATAACATCTATTGTTAATAAATAGTAGTAATTATTAATAAATAAATAAGTGTAATTATTTATATATAGTAGTAATTAGTAATAAATAGTTCGAATTGGTAATAAATGGTACTAATTTGTAAAAAATAATATTAATTATTAATAAAGAGTAGTAATTGATAATAAATAGTATTAATTAGTACTAATTAGTAGTATTTAGTACTAATTAGTAGTATTTAGTCGTAATTATTAATAAATAGTACTAATTATTGGTAATTAGTAATAAATAGTAATAATTAGTAATAAATAAAAATAATTACTAATTAATAGTAACAAATAATAAAAAATAGTAATAAATAGTAATATTTTGTAATAAAAAGTAACAATTCGTAATAATTAGTAATAATATGTAATGATTAATAATAATAAGTAATAATTAGTAATAAATTTTAAAAATTAATAATAAATTGAAAAAAATTAGTAATAATTAGTAATAATTAATAATAAATAGAAATAATTAGTAATAAATAGAAATAACTTGTAATTACTTGTAACAATTTGTAATAATTATTAATAATTATTAATAAATAGAAATAAAACGAAATAATTAGTAATAAATACTAATAAAAAATAATAAATAGTAATTAATAGTAATAAAAATTAATAAAGAGAAAAATATAGAAATAAATAAAAATAAAGATAAATAAAGAGTACTTAATAGAAATTAAAATAATTATATAGAAATAAATAATAAGAATTAGTAATAAATAGAAATAATTTGTAATAATTAGTAATAATTATTAATAAGTATAAATAAATAGTAATAAATAGTAATAAAAATAGATAAATATAAGTAAATAGAAGTAAGTAATAATAAATAGTATTAAATAATAGTAAATTGAAATAAATAAAAATAATTATTTATTAATATAATTAAATATTAATAGTTAGTAATAAATAGTAATAAATATGAATAAATAGTAAAAAATAGAAATAAATAGAAATAGGTAGTATTAAATAGAAATAAATAGTAATAATTGGTAATAATTAGTTATAATTGGAAATTTATCAGCTGAATTCATGAATACTTTTTTCTATCATTTAAATATGTATTTTTATTGATATATTACATAATGCACTTGGTATATGCTCAATTTTTCAACAATTAGGCTTCACATGATTAATGAGAAGAAATACAGAATTAGTGAAGAATTCACATATTGCACATCAAGACTCAGCATTACTGCTAGTGTAGTAATATTTCATAGTGTCTGAAAAGTCATGATCCAAGACGTGAAACAAGCCGTTAAGATAGTAGAGAAAGTTTCCAGCACACGTCGTCGGTCCACAACACACTACATGACTTCAATCAAAGTAGTTACATGAAACAATCGATGCAGTACACATCGCGAATCATTAATACATGATGTGTAAGCAGTCAATCCTCATTAATCGGGCCAGATACACATGAGGAACACCGAAGACACAAAAATCATTTAGATCTATTTGGATTAATGGTACACAACATGTACCTTTAGTAAACAACATGACCCAATTCACTTATATATACAGTGGCTCAAGAGCACGTTTTACAACATTTTAGGATGTCATTTTATCTATTATTAATCCCATTCAATTTACTTCTTCCTTTATCTCTCTCAAACCCAATATTTATTCATGTTTTACATTTTATTTCAATTCAAGAGCCATGGATCGTGTTTCCTTTAATACTTTCAAAATCCGGTTGCATTAATTGTCGATGATCATCTTCACTTACCAATGAACATGTGTTAGATTCATTATCCCTTTCTATTTCAAGTAAGCATTTCTTTAATGCGGCAATTCATTTTTCATAAAAACCCAATCATGTTTATTTTCCTTCTTATTAAATCCAACCCATTGCATGATTTTAAAATGTTCCCTTTCAAATTAAAATATCATGTCAAGGATGAATTTATTTATTTATTTAATTTCATCTCCACCCACTACGAGTAGCTAAATATTATAAGGGTAAGGATCATGTGTAGATGTATCTGAACCTATAATAGATCCTTAAATCTAATTTTTGAAACACTAATGAATTAGTAATTAGGATAAATAACCAAATTCTATCCAATTCACACAAACATCCCTGGCCATAGGATATTCTAATAGAGGACTCCTTCATGATTAAAGTAGACTAGGATACGATCACTAGCCTAGGATACATTCTTCCAAAAAGACAAAAATAATGAACATTGGTTGTTACTATCTCCCGATCATGGAATAGTCACTTTCTAGGTATAACTAGGTGACTTGATCAAGGTTAACTAATGACAACTATTTTCCTCACAGCCTAAACCGCAGGACCATGCCAATTTTAGAATCTTTGTCATCCTTTCTCCAGATACATGAAATTGATCCCAATCCATCCTTAAATACCTGATGTCACTTCCATCTATAGAATTAGTACACTCCAAAACACCAATCCAATTTTGATGGACATCTATGTAAGAGTCTCAAGCCAGTAATTCCTTATAGGGAAAGATTTATCCTTGTGGGATCAACCCCATAATTATACTATACTACGCCAAATTAGTAAGTATAGTTTCGGACAAAATAAACTCAATCTGACCACATCATACATGAACTCAATGAATCGTGTAGGTGTATCAAATTCTGGTGTTTTTCCTGGGGATAAACACTCTCCATTTTTAAGTACCCTAGAACTAGACCTAGGATTACCTTTCCCGCACCCATTTCTTTTCTTTTCTATCAATGACAGCCTTTCATCCCCATTTTTCCATAGTTGTGCATGTAACAGGGTCCCTTGACTCATTCAAGGAACCTTGAGTTGGATGAGCCTCTGACCATCGATCATGATATAAAAAGGTATCTGTTAGCACACCGCTAGTCAAAAGTATCCGAGCAACACAATCAAGTGGAACCAACCCACCAAAACCTCATCAAGTAATTCTAGGAGAATAAACAATTCATCTAGGAAAGAACATTATGTATTATTGATTTCCATCAATCCGGGGTGCGACCCCAAGCGCCATACATCCCCCATCCAAGATCACATATTATAGATTAAACCTGGACTCATTCACATGATCTAGAATATGGGAAAATTTAGTGGTCTCCATAGAGAAGACCCACATGAGCACATTTCCAACTTCTTGGAAGATTGTGATACCTTTCACAACCATAATGTCTCTTCAGACGTGATTATACTATGTGTCTTCCCATTCTATTTATGAGATAGAGCTAAGGATTGACTCCAATATCAAGCTCCTGAGTCAATCACGACTTGGGAATATCTTGTAAAACAAATTGGGGAAATATTTTCCACCAATATGGACCTAAAATATCTAGAATGATATCCAAAATTTTTCTCAAACACCTGGAGAATCAAAACTAGAAGTGTGTGACCAATTAAAAGGGCTCATGATGAACTGTCCAAACTATATATTGGATTAATGAATTCAATTGTAGACATTTTATTAAGGACCCTATCTAGCTGCACGAACTTTTTTCGATGCTGCCAATGATGGAGGATTGATGTTAAAGACCCCTGATGTTGAAAGGGAAATTCTTGATGAAGTATCACAAAATGATATCCTATGGAAAAGTAATCATGGAACACCAAGTTATGGTATCCACCAGGTATATGAGAGAATCAGATTGGAAATGCAAGTTGAAACACTCACAACGAAGCTTAGTTCATGGAAAATACCATCCACAAAACCCCTGCTCATGTGAAGGATATTCAATCGTGTGATATTTGAGGTGGTCTACATCTTTACCAAGATTCAAGGTAATTTATTACGAGTATCATGATTATAATTATTTTAATTAAAATCATCTGAACTATCCATTTCAATAGATGTAATAATATTATCAGTAGAGGTCTGCTCTTCAGAAACCTTCGAGAAGCCAAGGATATTTATAACAGTGAAGTGGTCGACCAAAAGTCTGCAATCAAGGAAAACTAGGGTATCCCTAAATGAACCCAATTACAAGACTGCAATAGAAAAATGCAACAACCCTTCCAAATAATTTCTCAACTTCAATTCCAACCTACCGATGAAAAGACACTAGAAACCACATCCCCCTCCTCCAAGTAACATGGAAAACATCCTAACTAAATTTTTATAGAAAACAGATCAAATAAAGGAGATAGAAATGAAAAAAATGTGCTTATTTAAAGAATCTTGAGATACAAATTGGTCAAATCTCAAAGACCCTATCTGATAGACTACCAGGTACTTAACCTGGTAACACTGAGATTTACCCAAGGGAGAAATCCATTGAATTAGTGTTGAGAATTGGGAAATTTTTAGACTTTCAAAAACAATGCAGTAATGATGAAAACAAAAAAAAATATCCTAAGAAGCAACCAGAAGAATATGGAGAAGTTGATAAGACTACATAAGTCACCCCTCAAGTAGTACTGACTTAAAAGAACCAAATGCATGAGCAGCAAAAGGAATAAGGTTATGTTTCCCCACCTCCATACAAGCCACATATTCCCTTTCTAGAGAGATCAAGACAAGCTAGACAGGAGACATAATACAATATATTTCACAGAGATGTTCATAAACTACGCATCAACATTCCATTTGTAGAATTATTCGCTTAGATGCTAGTTTATGACAAGTTTATCAAGGATTTACTATCCAACAAAAGGAAAATATATGATCTAGGGTTCATCTATTTAAATGAGTTATTCTATACTATGATGTAATAGAAAATTCCTCCAAAAATGAGAGATTTGGGATGTTTTTCAACTCCATATGATATTGGGGAATGTAATCTTGGAAGATCTTTGTGCGATCTTAGAGCCAAAATTAATTTAATGGCTATGAGAATTCTCCACAAGCTAGGAATCCAAGAATTGAAAACGATTAAAGTAGTATTGAAACTATTTGACTGATTAGTGAAGTACCCCAGAAGCATTCTTGAAGGTGTTTTGGTTAAAGTAAGAAAACGCATCATTCTATCAAAATTTTTAGTTCTGGACATGGAAGAAGAAGGTGATATCCCAATCATTCTTAGAAGGCCATTACTAGCACTAGGAAATGATTTGATAGACATAAATCAAAGAAGTTTTATCTTTAGGGCTAGAGAAAAATAGGCGGTATTCAACCTAATCAAAGATGACCAGTAATTAAATGATGTTGTGGATTGTAACAATATCTCTCTCACCCAAAAGGATGATGAGTACATATAAATTGAAGAAGAAAAATAATACTCACTCTCAGAGAAGGAACGAGGGTTCGATTTTGAGGAAGTAAGCTTCAATGAACCACTCATAAGGGACACCTTTCCGCCCTTCACCCCCTTCATCATTCACCCACACCATTTGAAACTTAATCCTCTACCCAATACAATAATATATTCATATTTAAGAGTCTCATTTTCTCTACCAATCATTACAAACTTAGAACGATCACAATCTCAAGAAGATAAATTATTTGATGTTTTGAAAAGACGTAAGCAGACAATTTTATAGGGAGTGACAGACAACACATGAATCAATACTACTAAATTCAATTATATAATCCTACTTAAAGAATGTGAAAATATGAAATGACAACCTCAATGGTGGATAACACCCCTGATGAAGGAAGTCATCAAAAAAAAGAAGTGATACAAATCATGAATTCAAGAATTATTTTTTCTATATCAGATAGTTAATGGGTGATCCCTCTCCAAGTTGTGCCTAGAAAGGAGGACTCATGATAGAAAGAACATATGAAAACAAAATAATTTGAAGACACACCATCACTGTATGGAGAGTATATATAGATTATATATGCCATAATTCAGTAACCAAAAAAGATCATTTTCACTTACTTTTCATACAACAGATTCTAGTAATACTTTTTGGGAATTAGTTATTCTATTTTGTGGATAGATATTCAGGATGAAATAAAATTGAAGTTGAACCTGCTGATCTCCCAAAAACAACTTTCACATGCCCATTTGGTACCTTTGCTTACAGGCGAATGTCATTTGGGATGTGCAATGGTCCAGAAATGTTTCAAAGATGCGTGAAACATATTTCTATGACTTGGTTGAAGAATTTCTCGAAATCATCATTAATGAATTATCTGTCTATGAAAGATCATTTTAATAATGTCTAAGAAATATGGAATTGGTCATGAAACCCTGTGGAGAAAAGTACCTAGTCCTAAATTGGGAGAAATTCAATTTCATGGTACAAGGAGGAATATTCCTAGGACAAATAATATCCAATTAAGGCATAATAGTTAATACAACAAAGAGTAAAGTCATGAAAGATCTACAAGAACCTTCAACCGTCAAGGATATTTGAATTTTTATAGGCCATGTTGGATTTTATAGGTGATTTGTGTAGGAGTTTACTAGAGTTTCCCACCCATTGACACATCAATTGTCAAAATATGTTTCCTTAAAATTTACCAAGGGCCAACGACAGACTTTTAATACATTGAAAAAATGTTTGATAGCTTCACCAGTAATCATTCAACCCAATTGGGAGAAATAATTTTAGTTAATGTGTGATTCCTGGTACATTTTTATAGGTTCTATGTTAGGAAAACACCTTGAAAACATCTTCTGTCTCATTTATTTTACAAGACATATGCTAATTGAAACTCAAGTAAACTACATGAATATTAAGAAAGAACTATTAGTCATTCTATATAAAATTGAGAAATTTTATTCTTATCTAGTTTTATTAAAAGTGATTGTAAACACTAATCACCCATCCCTCAGGTACTTAATGAGAAAAAGGATGAGAAACCTAGGATGATAGGTTGGATCCTAATTTTATAGGAATTCTATCTTATTATTATGGATACCAAAGGGATACAGAATGTGATTGCAGATTATATATCCAGACTACATCTATAGCCATCATCAATAAATATGAGGTGGCTGACATTGAAGTGCATTTTTCATATGAAATCATGTTTAGTATCAAGGTTCAACTGTTGTTCTCAGATACTGCCAATTATCTTGTCACATGATTTCTACATCAAGACCTATCTCACCAACAGAGGAAGATATTTTTATCATATTCTAAGCATTATTACTGGGATAAACCACTATTGTTCAAGCATTGTGTTGATGATCTATTATGATGCTCCATACCTGAAGAATAATCCCACAATATGATTTAGATGTTTCACATGTCACTAATTAGCAGACATCATGGACTCCATCATACAATATCTAAAATACTACAAAGTGGATTTTTTTGGCCCACAATGCACCAAGATGTGAGGGGATTTTTCCAATGATGTGACATATGCCAATGTACTAGAAATATAACAAAAAGTAATGAGATTCCACAAAATCCCATGCTTTAGACATGGATCTACAGCCACAGTTTTATAGATATTTGGATATAACATCTTTATATCCATAGTTTAATTATCAAATCGTGGAAATTATTTTTTCCCAAAAGAGTTAGGCTCCTACTCCCCCAATTTCTGACCCCTCCTCCCTCGACCTCTTTGCACCCTCCTCCTCCCTCAAGATCTCTGTGACCCCCTCCCCACCAAACGCCTCCGCTCCTCCCCCAATAAAGGAAACTCTTCCTCCCTCTACCCCTCTGCAACCTCTTCCCCCATCAACCTCTCCTCTCCTTCCTCCCCAAAGAACATCATCGCTCCTCCCCTGATCCACAACCCTTTGAACTCTTGACCTCTCTCATGGCGGCATGACTCATCTCCCACCTGGAAACCCTTCTCCCGCGTCGTTGACCAACCAATTCACCATAGGCCGATTCTCACCGAATTATCCATTCCATCCCACCCCCTTCATAATCAAATCCTTCATTTTAGATTTGTGGTATGATCACTCCCCCTACCCTCCTTCTTCCTTTTCTATTAATTTTATACGATTTGGATTTCTCAGTCAGGGCTTCAAGGAAATGATTCCACAAAGAATGGTGGAATCATCCCACTTCAAGGGCAATTGGTGTGTATCATGTATAGGAGGTCATTAGAGGTGGTTTTTATATTGTATTTCATCATTCATCTTGAGGTACATTTCTTATTTGACTTATTTAGGGTTAATGATGAATTTAGAATAAACTGGACATTTATTCAAGGATGTAAATGGGGGATTTTGTGTGGATTAAGTCTAGGTTCATTTATGAGATAGTTAAATCCTATTGGTTGTGGGTTTAGTGTCATGATTCAACATAGTTATTTTTTAATGATTTATATAGATTTGGGTTTTTTGGTTTTAAAGTTCAATATGTTAATTTAACTATATTTATGGATGATATTATGATCAAATTAATGATTTATGATTGATTTACATGGATATTATTTGACTATGTATATTTTTATTTTGGAAATTTTATATTCATGTTCCATAATTATAATTAATTATGTTTATTTTCCTTGTATTGTTCATTTTTTCCCAATAAATTTACATGGGCTCATGTCCTCCCAATATTCAGTATGAAATGCATTTCTTTTTAAAAACTTTACTAGTTTTCATGTGGTTGGTTGTGTTTTGAATATATAAACGTATCCATACATTTTAACTAATAAAATTGTTTGAATATCAATATGGGGTGATTAAAATTAAAATCAGTTCAGTAAAAGGGGTCACATTGAATCACCCCCCTCTATTCCAGTGATTTCATGCACTTCATGGAACTTCATTTTTTATGGATAAGAATAAAATCTATTATTATTATATTACATTTTTTTTATCTTATTTATTTTTGTGAATATTCAATATGTGTAACATTTAAATGTTTGATCACTCCTTGTATCTAATTTTCCGATTATAAAGGGTGGAATGCAGCCTATTTTAGTAATCTATACAGATCCATATTTAGTGCATCATGTGTCAACAAATTAATATAGAAAATTTAATATGGAATGTTTGGAATTATGATCCCATGTTTCTCCTACATAATGGATTTAATATCATCATGCGACTTTCAATGTATTCTAGAAAACATTTATCAAATACTCTCTTGATCATTTGAGTTTTATTTTCTTTTTAAAGTGAGTAGACAGAATAAAACAATCTAATTATCTTGTAGGTCTGAACTCATTCAAATATTTTTATTAATTAGGTTATGAGACTATGATGGAAGCTAGAATTATATAAATTTTAATATGAAAATAGACTAAATCTAATGCATCCAACAATAATTTGGTAAAATTTGTGATAATAAATCATTTTCAGGAAAGAGGATTCATAATTGTAATCATATATTTGGATTGATGGGACAATTTTCTAATAGTTCAATTCACTTTATATCTAAAACTCAGTGATAACCAATGGTTTTATTATAAAAATTCATATTACCCTAACATATCATAAAACAACATGTGTTGGATAATGCGTTCATGATAACACTATTATGAACTAACCCACTATGGACTATATAGTTAGTGTTATGTTGAGTGTGGCACCCCAAGAATTCCTCCAATAGGCCAGGGGTTTGGGAGTATTGTCATATAGGCCTAACTCATATGTGGGAGGCCTTATCAAAAGGTAAATGTACACATACACACATCTCCAGGATCTTATAATGAAGTAAGGAAAGATACAATTGATACCAACATATGCATACATCTAAATCTAACATCACAATATAACACATGTATAAGAAATCCTAAATTCCAAATATGATCCCACCAAAATGGGGAAAGAGTCTATCATGCTAGTAAAGATATAGATGTTATCAAATTCACCCCCTAAAACCAACCACGATATATACATCTCAAATATACTACAACCACTCTTAGTCTACCTAGGAGTATTTCATTTGGAATGTCTAAAATATAATACACAACATGTATGGTAATAAGAATTTTTTTTAGTTTGATAGTACCTAGTAAGACACTATGAAATCACCAAACAAAAAGCATCAGTAGAGTAGGTATCTCGTCATCATGAAGGTATATCAATACGAATATGTGATAATAACAGTAATATCAGAAATATAATGAAGATAAACAAAAATTATCATAGTAAGGTCACAACCATACTTCAATCCTAGGATTCTTCTCAATGATTCAGGGTAACAAACATCAAAGATAACTCACTCTACATGTATAATAACATTGATATTTCTCTTTTCAGAATTCATTATCATCGAGCATCTCCATAAATAATTACTAATTGGAACTCTAATGATGAGGATATGTGGATAGGGGATCACACCCAAAGCCTATGTGGTATATTGACCTTACCTTAGGTATAATTTCTACTAAAGGGATCACATTCCACGGAAGTTAATAATGGGATTCCATACAAAACCCAGGGAAATGTTATAGAGGATCATTCCACATGTCACATGAAGAGATGCCTTACTCTATATGAAAATAAATTATTGACGGTGAAACTCATTCTATATTTAAGAATGGGTACATCATATACCCTCATAAGGATTTACTAAGTGAAAGTACCATAAAATTTGTGTTTTGTTCCATTTTTTCCATATTATTTGGGCATTAATCATCGATATTTAATATCGTCATTGGATTAATAGACAAATAGAATCTGATCATTGTGTAATTGATCACTAGAAAAATATATTAATTTTATTTATTGAGATTCATTATTAGAATCATGATCATATCATGATGCATTGTAGTAGAACATATATATGGAAAACAAACTAGATCAATGGTTTTCATCATTAGTTCAGTGATATTGCATTGGGGTGTGATGGGGAGAACCCCCAAGCGGACTGGGTGTCCAAAATCCTTCCACCGGAGATATCTCTTGTGAGGTCAACCCCAAATAAGAGATCTATGGTTGGGATTCTCAGAGAAATAAGAAAAAATGGTGGGATGGGTGAGATGTGTGGAATAGGTGAGTGTTTCTAGAAATTTTTCATTTACAGGGTGTGTAGTTCAGAAACATTGACCATGTAGTCCCCTTTCCTTAAAGAATACGTTTTTAGGAAAAAATAAATATCACATGATGTGTGGGTATCCCACACACCATGTTACCAGGAACATAGGCCATGTAATCCCCTTTCTATGAAGACTATGTTTTTTTCCAATATTAAATTCATGTTCCATCAATATAATTAATTTTGTTTAGATTCCTTGTCTTGTTCATTTTTTCCCAATAAATTTATATGAGCTCATGTCCTCCCAATATTCAATGTGGAATTCATTTATTTTTAAATAGTCTGATGGTGGTTCCATTGATGAATGTGTTTTAGTGGTAAAATTACTATATCATTGGTGGTGTGAGTGTATTTAAAATAGAATTAGGTTTCCTTTTTAAAGAATAATTTTAAACAATGGTATAATTTAAATGGTATTTAAATATAAATGTAACGATTTCATGAACATGTTTTAAAGTTATATTTCAAAATTCTATGAAGAAATATAAAAACATTTTGATGGGATTTTGTCCAATGGAATAACATGAGTAAAATGACATGTGAATACTTTTCCAAATTGTTTAAAAAAGGGGTATTTGGATCTGGTTTTAAAGTAAATCTGAACAGGAGTGGTTTAAAGTTGTTATGGACAATTTTTATTTTAGGAGTAATTCACTATTTTTATGTGTGATTTTCTTGATGTGATCTCTATTTATAAATAAGTATGGATTTTTTTGTTTCGGTATGGTTAAAAAATATGAGAATTGGCTTGTGGATCTTATTTTTTGGTATCGAATACCTTTTTGGGTTGTGATATTTTAGTTAATCCCTTATTAAAAATAGGTGTGTAGAGTTATCTATATTCGACGGAAATGTGACCACATATACGAAGATCATTGTGGTTACTCCTTCACGATAACTTCTCTCCCAAGAAATTCATACCTATCTATAGTGATCTTTTGTCCATACCTCTGCAATCAACGTTGATTTTTAAGGTTCTTCTCCTACTCCAAATGTGTAAATTGCAAAAAAAATATTACTCTTGAAAAGTTCAGTTTGAAGTGTTCTCAGGTTGTGTAAATTTAGGTAAAGAAAATGTTTTCTTATAAAAATATTTCCATTTATATTTTTCTATATTATTTGATAATTTTTTATTGCAACTGGTGTTATGATATATTCTTGATAATTTGTTATTTCAGTTGTTTTATATTAGGTTCTGTTCTAATTTTTTGTCCTTTCTAATTTTGTTGGATGATTTGATAAATGTGATTTTGTAAGCTGATTGTAGAATCATGTGATCTAACTTTCTCCATAAGCATAAAAGTTTTGGATTTCTACACAGCCATGCATTTTTCAGATTATGGATACAATATATGAAATTTAAAAGTATTACTTTTTATATTTTCCAGACATCACATCATTTAGTTGTCCATCTATTAAGAAATTATCAATTATCAATAATGAATTATAATTATTACATTTTTAATTCTACACATATTTCCTTCAAATATCAAGAAAGCATGAAATGGTGATTTTTTCCACAATTTAAAATAAATCATGCAAGATAAATATTCAAATTGTAAAAAAATTATTTAATTGGGGAATTAGTTATTAAAAACATTGAATGAGCTATTCCTTGGTTGTATTGTTTTATGTTAATCTCTCATTTCACCCATGCCTTCACATGAAACTCTGTAGACTTCAAAAAGATATTGTTTTCCCGATGTCATAATCTTGCAAACGATGCTACATGTTGATACTTTTATCATCACCACCTATTCTATTATTGCCTTTCTCACTAATCATGTTCCTCCCACTTCAATTTTTAGGATCAATTAATGATGATTCATCAAATAATTGGCATTTTTCTGAAGTCTCCCAGGACCTATGCATGCGTTTTATATCAACCAAAGTGAAATGAGACTTGCCACATATGCATAGGTCAGCATATCTATACTAAGTTCTATCGCTATATATATATCTTCCAATGGAAATGCGATTAAATATAAGGCGATAAGTGCCACTACTAGAAATATGGGCTATAGTCAAGGATTTATAGCCACGTTTTATAAAAAACATGGATATATCTAACCTAAATCTGGGACCCTATATACGGTCATGGTTATACCTCGACCACTTGGGCTAACTCCTCCCCATCCCCCTCCCTCATTTGTGATGCCTCATATCTCACATTTATTCCTTCCCCTATGATCCCTCCCCCACGACCCCCACGCAATTCCTCCTCCCTCTCCTCCCATCATCTGACACGACCTCCCCACATCCCCACCGATGCGGCTCTGGCGCACCAAGGACACCTCCCCACCTATGCCACCTCAATACCTCCATATCTACATAGCTCCGATGACCCCCACCTCACCACTACCCTACTCCTTCGTCATGGCTCTCCACTTCACAATGCTACTTTGACGTAGCTACACCACCTTCCACAGTCCTCCTCTGATGCGGCCACCCAACCTCCCAGAGATCCTTCTCCTCCGACATGGCCCCCCCACCTCCATCTGAATTCTACCATAGTGTTTCATTAATTTCAAATCGTCTGCCTCCCCAATTTTCACTGGTATGTTTTATTTGCGGATGTTCCTTTATATCCTACATGAGAACAAGTTATGGTAATATCTAAATGATAATGTTTCGGGTATGTGTGGTTTCTATCAGGGACATGTAATATCTGAACATGTTTTTGGGTGGATTCCATAAAGTGGGTTGTCATCGAGTTTATATATTGATGAATCAAACAATATCGTGTTAATGTTGATCATCATGTTCCAACAAGATTGATATTACCTATTGAGATCATAGTGTAACAAAGGGATTAAATATCTCTTGATATTGTGATGCAGAATCTGTAGATAGTCATAGGTTGTGGTGCTATATTAGTTATTGTTTAACAACTTAATAAGTTGTAATACTTTAATTAAATTGGGTAGAAATTTCCTGTTGATATCATTGGGTAGTTTTATATAGGGGTTATAATTATACATCAAGTGATACCCTCAATGACCATATATGACTATAATTCTCAGTTACTATCCCATTTTTTGAGAGTCTTGTAGGATGATTTTGGCACCGATTCGATAATGAGTATTGTGGAGGGTTTAATGAGGTAACAAGATATGCCCCATGGTATTTAGTACATTCAGGATCCTATAAGGGGAATGTGAGTATTATATCCATGTGAAATTTCCACCAATGTTAGACCATGTTCATGATCTCTTCCACGTGAAATAATCAATGCACATTATTGACATGGAATATCTAGAAATTGATGATGGATATTACTTTAAAAAATATACGATGTTGATCCATGATCAATAGGATATTTTCCTCTCCTTGTAGTAGATGTTTCCTTACCATTGAACTCTCTAGCTTCCTTATACACACTCTTATAGTGTTATCACTTCATTACTATATTTATTTTATTTCCTATTACAAGAGTTATACAAGATATATACTGCATTTTAATTGAAACCCTATTATTGTTCTTCATATTACTCGTTATAGTTTTTAAATGAGTTTCTTCAATTTTAAGAATCCGTTTTATCATATGAAGATCATCATATTGATTCTTAATCCATATCTCATTATTCTATAGGTGTCCTTCTAAATTCTGAATTTGAGAATTGATTTCACTTTATGATATCTTAATTTTTTCTTCACACCATTCCTTAATGTTGATCATGTATTTCTCATGTTTTATCCTCATTCACATGCTTTACTTATTGATCAAGTGACTAAATAATATAACTTTTCCCTACATTTTATTTCCCATATTTTAGATTTTGTTACCTAAATTATTCCACTAGATCACAATTCATTTATTCTTTATCATTAAAAACTTTCAATTCATTTTCCAAGACATTAATTTTATCTTGTGGGTTGTACCAACAATTTCTAGATTTACCACATGATGCAGTTGATCCATCTTTAACATATTGAAGTGATATATAATATGATTTTTTATTTTTTCGTGAATAATCTTATATATGGTTAGAAATAAATATGGAAAATGAATCATTTTCTTAACAAGATATGATTATCCAATTTCTTGGTGTCACTCTTCTTGATCATATTTAGTTTAATTTTAGACAAATGAAATTTTTCATTAATTTAATGATCATCATTAGAAATAACCCATATTTCATTCTTAATGATATATTTTTTACCATACAATTATTTGAACTTTATTTATCTGTCTTTGGAAATCTTTTAGTGATATAAAATTACAAATATATCTTATTATAAATAATATTTCAATGCCTTATTCAGATGATTATAAATTAGGATATTTACTTAATAGAACTCATAAAACCCCCATAATGACTTTCAAATAAATTACCATCCAATTACACATGAAAAGTAATGCCAATATATTCATCAAAATAATAATAATAATTTTTTAGAAGTGGTAGGGGGAGGGTGCAGGGGTAGGGGGTATGAATGCAGGGAATGGGCGTATAGAGGAGGGGTAGGGGGCATGCGGTGTTCTGGGGGTAGGGGAGGGGGTTGTGCTCGTTGCATGAGGTGTGTAGGGAGTAAGGGGTGTGCTGGGGGATGGGGCAGGGGTCCAGGTGGGGGTGTAGGGGGCAATGGGGTTGATGGTGGGGAGGAGTGTTGGGGGTAGTGGGGGTGCAGGTGGGGGTGGGGGCTGCAGTGGGAAGTGGGGTTGCAGGTGGGGGGGGGGGGTGCTCTGGGCAGTGGCGTTGTAGGTGGGGGGGCATGGAGAGGGCATGTGGTGTGGGGCTATAGGGGTAGGGGTGTCCATGAGGGGGTGTCTAGGGGGGTGGGGTGTCTATGGGGGAGGTGTGTCCAAGAGGTTGGGGGTTTCCTAGATGCGGGGGGGGGGGGGGGGGATGGGGGGTTAAGGGGGATGGGTGGCAGTGTGCAAGGGGAATGGGGTTGAGGGGAAGGGGGGGTATAGGGGGTGTCTAGGGGGTTCAGGGGGTAGTGTGCATTGGGTGTAGGAGTGCAGGGGGAGGGGGTGTCCAATGGGCGTCAGGGGGGGGAGGGTGGCCAATGGGTGTGTAAGGTGGGTGTATGAGGGGGGGGGGGGGGGTCCAGGGGGTGTCCAGGGGGATGTCTAGGGGGTGTCTAGGGGGAGGGTGTGTGCAGGGGGTGTCTGGGGGGTGCCTAGGGAGTGTCCCAGGGTGGTGTCTAGGGGGTGTCTTGTGGGGGGTGTCCAGGGCGGTATCTAGGGGGAGGGGTCTAGAGGGGGGGGGGGGTCCAATGGGGGGTGTCTAGGGGGGTCCAGTGGGTGTGTCCATGGGGGAGTCCAGGGGGTGTTCAGGGATGTCTAGGGAGTGTCCAGGGGGTGTTTGGGGTAGTCTAGGTGTAACACCTGAGACTTTTATGTTATCAAAGGAATCTTTTTCTACACAACACTTGCTTGGCTTACTTTACACGCAATCGCGACCTTCCTCGATAGCTTGCGTCGTACGCAATACCGAGTTTCACTAAACAACAATATGCTATTAAAACTAGCCGTTATAAATATTAATAACCACTTTTTGAAATTTTATAAATTTTATTTTTCAAAATGGACTTCATTTTTGGACTCAGAATATCGAAATTAGCCTAGGGTGAAATTTTGGTATTTTTCTGAAACCTTTCAATTTTTGATGAATAGTGAAACCACTAAGTGGTAGGTTAAAAACTGAATTTTGCATAAAACTTAATTTTACCGCTTCTGTGATTGGAATTTCGAAAATCCGACAGACACGGTTGATATCAGTAAGTAAAATGTGGTTCAATGAGATAAAAATAATTTTTGGTGAATAGTAACTTTTTACTTTTTTTTTACCGCGGTTAATAGTAAATAGGGTAACTAAGGGTAAATATGATATTAATATTACCCTAACACATGTCCTAATTCTATTGGACAAGTGTAATTCGACCAAAAACAAACTTAGGAATAAAATATGACCATTTAGGCCCACTTGGATTAGATTAGGACATTTATTATTAATTTATTTAAAGAAGGGTTAAAATAGTTAAAATCAAAGTTTAATAAGTAAATCATTTTTAATATGGGGTTATACATAAGATAAATTCGATTGTAAATATTCATTAGAAATCTAAAAAGATTTCCTACATGATGGTATTTTATTTGTAATTTTTAGACATCAAATAATTTAATTTATTTATGACACAAAGATGATGCAGTAATTATCTTATTAATGAAATATTGACAAAATTGATAATATAAATACCAAAATAAATGTAATTTGAGACTTTTTATGAATTCCACTAATTTTCTAGGTTACTATGATATATTAATGTTGATTTAATCAACTTGGTTCGAACATATAATTCTGTTATGACTTTCACAAAAATCATATATCAAATAGTGTCAAAATTGACACAAAATAGTTTTTAAATCAAATATTATATTATTAATTGTTATTTTACTCCTAAAAATCTAAGGTTCGGACAAATGACTTAGATAAGGATATATATATATATTAATAATAAACAATTTGGGGATCGTTTGGCATGTTATAGTAAGTGTATTAACCATATAGTGAAAGAAAACAAAAAGACACGGTAAAAGTTAAATTAATTAACTTAGAGTTAAATCTAATTGATAAGGTTAAAATAATACCCCAAACTTGTCTAAATCCTATTGGTTGATAGGATTTTGACCCTTACCCACTTTATCTTCGAAATAAGTCCCTTTGGAACCATTATAAACCGATTTTGACTTTAATATAAAATAATATTTTGAGATATTCCTAAGGTGCCCCTCTCCTCCCTTATAAAAGGGCACCTCCTCCCCCTCCTCCTCACACCAAATTGAGCACTCAAGCTCGGCCAACCCCTGCCATTTTCTCCTCTACACTTCCCTAGAATAATCCTAGAGGTCCTGGTCTTCTCCAAAGACCAATCTTAGTTCCTTAAGTGGAGGATTCAAAGAGGCGTTCCAAAGAAGAGGTAATATCCATTACCGATCTTTTCAATTTCTTTCTTCTTCAACTTCTTCTTCTTTAGTTGTTTCATGATAAAGTAATAACATCAGTATTACTTACATACTGATATGTTATTATAAATATGAAACAACCCTAATTCACCTTCTATCCATCCTACGGAAAAATGAAATCACCGCGCGTGCGTACGTACGGAATACCGTCTCCACGCCGTGGTGTAATCTATTTTCCACCATCACCTTACAAGGATGGGTATAATGGTGTAATGAGTAACTATATATGATTATTATGAAGTAATATTGATACTGAAATAATATATATATACTCCAATACAATTCCACGATCATAGGAACGATATCATCACTCGTGCGTACGTACGGAATACCGTCTCCACGATGTGATGCGACTCGTTCTACATGATCTTCATTTCATAATGATTATATAAATGAATTGAATGAATGAATATGGTATATACTACACTAATACCATTCTGGAAATGAATTATCTATAACCTAAATATAAGAATAAGAATTTATTCGACAAAACACGCATAAGAACAAAAAGTTATAAAGACCCGAGTAACAAGTAACAATGAAATATTACTAACAAGAAGCTAATAATATGACCATATATGATCTCATATCAATATGTATGATTCTGGAATAAGTCAATAACATTATGTAATTCATTATACAGGAGCTTCGGACACGAACAAAGCAAATCGGACCTAAGGTAAGGGAAATATCACAATCTCATTTTTTATCCGAGATTGTTTATTCGTAAGTATTCACTGGGGTGTATTTTATCATCCACATCCATGTTCCCTCAATATGTAATATTGTTTCCATCAACTTGCATTAGTTTAAATCCAATTTTACCCTTAGGTGAGTTTTTAGTAAAGAATATGAAAGGAATCTTTTGTCGTTTTTTCCGTACGAGGTACTTTTTGACTTTTCCGACAAAAGTACGAAGAATGTTTTTTTTTAACTTATACGACATGAATGGATTTTTAAAACATTACTTCAAAGAAGCTTCCTTTACAAGTTTTCAAGTTTATTTTTAATCAACTTATTTTATTTTAAATTTGTATGACATGTTATGAAAGGAAAAATGTTTTTGAAGAAGAAAGGATATTTTCTTCAAGAATTCAATTCAAGTGTTTTATCAAAATTATTTTCCATCTAAGATAATAAAGGGTTCTGTTTCTATCCATATTTTTACATTGGTTTGACTATGTTGTGATGGAATTATGTTTATTAATTCCTTTATCTTATATTAATTGATTTATGATGTCATGATGTTTCAAGAATCCCATTTTTGTTATATGTGTTATGCGATGATGTATGTTTTATGATTATGTGGCACACATAAGAAAGGATTCATTATAAGATGGGTGGGACCTATATCTCCCTCCAATGCATTGGGTAATGATTTTATATCTCATGAGATAGACATGGCTGGAACGGAAGGTTATTTCGGTTCAGTGATACAGGACTGAAACGAGGAGTGAACTCGGTTCAGAAAGGGACTTTGTCCACTAAGATAGTCTTGGCAATGAGTCATGACTAACAAGAAATGATTTTCCATGATTATGTGTGCATGCCAAAAGATTCAAGTTTTATGTTATGATTATGGGGATCTCATTTTCACTTCTATGATTTATTCCATGTTAAGATATTATGATATCTTTTGCAGGTTTTGATTTTCAAAAAGATATGATATGATTTTTATTTCCTTTATTTGCCCTTGTTGAGCATTTGAGCTCACCCTTTTATGTTTTCTTTTCCCCAGGTCAAGAAGATGGATATTAAGTAGAATATGCTAAAAGGGACCCTAGATATGATGAAATAAATGGGAGACACTGTATAATATTTATGAACCAGTTGTTTATGTTTCCCAGTTTCTAAAGACACTATACCTATACGGTCCTTTGTGGTTTTGTCATATGTTGTAATAAGTGTACTTCAATTTTGAAGTATTAACAATGTATGTAAAGTATGGGTCGTTATAGTTGGTATCAGAGGAAAGGTATAGTCAACCTTTGGAAACTAGGATGTGAAAGCCTTAGTAAGAACCCTAAGGATAAGTCTAAGCATAGAACACAATCTTAGTGTTTTAGAAATGGCCTTGAATAACCTAGGATAAGACCTTAAGCATGAAAATTTTATTCTTGAATTATGTGGTTTCCTATTATAATTAGTATTGCTCACACTATTCTTCTTGGTTTTAGTCAATGGATGGAACCCAAAGGAACCGTGTTAATGCGGAATGCGATGGGCAATGCAATGATTGTCCCCCTGAGCAACCAAACGATATGGGAGCTGGAATGCAAAATCTTGTAGCCATGCTCACACAACTTTCTCAAGCTATGAATCATGCAGGATTTCCAAACGAACAAAGGAGGGAGCAACATTCTGTTGAATCCTTCATGAGGCAGCGTCCACCATCTTTCAGCGGGTCTACTGATCCATTAGTTGCTGAACAATGGATTAGTACTACTGAAAAGATATTTTCAGTTCTTCAATGTTCTGAGCATGATAAAGTCATCCTAGCAGTGTATCGTTTGGAAGGAGATTCGGATCAATGGTGGAATCTTGTTAAGAATACGAGGCAAAGGGATGAAATTGAGTCTATGGAATGGGACGAGTTCAAGAACTTATTTTTCAATAAGTACTTCCCTCGTATTCTCCGAACAAAGATGGAGAAAGAGTTCCTTGAACTGAAGCAAAGGGATGATGAATCTGTTAGTACCTATGAAGCAAATTTTACAAGACTTGCAAGGTACGCTTCTGGTATTATTATCCAACCTGAGAGTAAGATCGATCGATTCTTTAGTGGCTTAAAACCAAGTCTTCGAAGGGCGTTAGCCATAAGGGACTTCAATAGCTATGAGGAAATTGTTCGATGTGCTCTCAAAGTCGAGATGGAGATTGGAGTAACCCATCAGTCACATGGGTTTGATAAGAAGAGGAAGATGGAATTCAAAGAAAAATCTAAAGAGCACACGGAAAAGAAGATGAACTTTCCCTTATGCTCAAAGTGTGGAAAGAAACATGGAGGGAGTTGTCTTAAAGGGACAAGTAAATGTTTTAAATGTGGAAAGGAAGGTCATCGGGCATTTGAATGCCGTGATAATGGGAAGAAGATGTCTAATGATGCAAACAAAGGAAGGGATACACAGAATGAACCTGCTACACTTCAATGTTTCAAGTGCAAGGAGATGGGGCATTATGCCAATCAATGCCCAAATCCAAGGGTTGATGATGATGGTCGACGTCAACAAACTCTTAAGGCTAAAGACAAAGGAAAGTCACATGCAATTTCTATCAGCGAGGTGGAGTACGATAACGATGTGGTGAAAGGTACACTTACCATCCACTCTAAAGTAGCAAATGTTTTATTTGATTCTGGATCCACCCACTCTTTTATTTCTGAAAAATTTTCTAAGGGTATCACCGTATTACCTCAACAATTAGATGTTGAGTTAGCTGTGACAACACCTAATGGCACATCAATCGCATCGGAAGTTTATAATTCTTCTCCGATCGAAGTTTGTGGGAAAGTGCTTCCTGCAAATCTTGTGATCCTTCCTTTAGTGGAATTTGATGTGATTCTTGGCATGGATTGGCTTTCTCTACATGGAGCTCATATCAATTGCCAAAGAAGGGAAGTCACATTTCATATTCCAGATCAATCTACGATCGTATACCAATGCAAGGATGAACATAACCTTCCAGTGGAAATTTCTTCCATCTTATGGGTATTGATTCCACTAAATGAAGGTTATTTATCTCAAATGGTTGGTGAGAAACTCACGATTAAGAATATGCCCATTGTACGGGAGTTTGATGATGTCTTTCCGGAGGAATTGCCGGGTCTTCCACCAAATCGTGAAGTTGAGTTTTCAATAGAACTCGTACCGGGTGCTTTGCCTATTTCAAAGACACCTTATAGAATGGCCCCAATTGAGTTGCAGGAATTGAAGAAGCAACTCCAAGAGAATCTTGATAAGGGATTCATACGCCCTAGTGCGTCACCTTGGGGAGCACCTGTTCTATTTGTTAAGAAGAAAGATGGATCAATGAGACTCTGCATTGATTATCGAGAACTTAACAAGATCACTATCAAGAACAAATATCCTCTCCCACGCATTGATGACTTATTTGACCAACTACGCGGAGCTCAATACTTTTCCAAGATTGATCTTCGTTCAGGGTATCATCAATTAAGGGTCAAAAGGGAGGATATACCAAAGACGGCTTTCCGTACAAGGTATGGACACTATGAATTTATAGTGATGCCATTTGGTCTTACTAATGCCCCTGCTATCTTCATGGATCTAATGAATAGAGTCTTTAGAGACTATCTTGATCAATTTGTGGTAGTCTTTATAGATGATATTCTTGTCTATTCAAAGAGCAAGGAAGAGCATGAAGATCACTTGAGAATTATATTGAAGACCCTGAGAAAGGAGAAGCTTTATGCCAAATTTACCAAGTGTGAATTTTGGCTTCAAAAAGTTGCATTTTTGGGTCATATAATCTCAAAAGAGGGGATATCTGTGGATCCAGCAAAAACAGAGGTTATCGAAAGATGGTCAAGACCAACAACAGTAACTGAGATCCGAAGTTTTCTTGGTTTGGCTGGATATTATCGACGTTTTGTAAAAGATTTTTCACAATTATCTAATCCAATCACCAAGTTGACTCGGAAGGGAGTTAAGTTTGTCTGGACAGAGGAATGTGAAGAGAATTTCAAGGAGATGAAAAGAAGGTTATCCAGTGCACCTGTGCTCACACTGCCTTGTAGTGGAGAAAGGTTTGTGATCTACAGTGATGCATCCAAGAAGGGATTGGGGTGTGTTCTTATGCAAAATGATATGGTGATAGCTTATGCCTCACGACAGTTGAAAATCCATGAGCAAAATTACCCAACACATGATTTGGAGTTGGCTGCGGTAATCGTTGCATTAAAGATTTGGAGGCATTACCTTTATGGTGAAAGGTGTGATATTTATACTGATCATAAAAGTTTAAAGTATATTTTCACACAAAAGGAGTTGAATATGCGTCAAAGAAGATGGTTGGAGCTGATTAAGGATTATGACTGCTCAATCCATTACCACCCTGGGAAAGAAAACAAGGTGGAAGATGCATTAAGTCGACAAGACCATGCTAGTTTATCCATGATGAGGATCACAAAAGATCCAATATTTATGGATTTACAAAGGATGGATCTTGGAATTATAATGGAAGGGGAAAAATCTTATCTTTCTCAAATGAATGTTCAACCATCTATACATGTGAAGATTAAAGAGGCACAGAAAGAAGATGTCAAGTTACAAAAGAAGGTGAGAAATGTTCCTGAATTCAACCTTGATTGTGATGGGATAATAAAGTTCAGGAATCGGGTTTGTGTTCCTCCCATCCCCGAATTAAAGAAAGAGCTGCTGGATGAGGCTCATAGTTCTTCATTCTCTATTCATCATGGAAGCACGAAGATGTATAGGGACCTGAAAGAGTACTTCTGGTGGGATGGCATGAAAAGAGATGTTGCTGAATATGTCTCTCGATGCTTGGTTTGTCAACAAGTTAAAGCTGAGAGACAGAAGTCTAAGGGGATGTTACAACCATTACCCATACCCGAATGGAAATGGGAAAACATCACTATGGACTTTGTCACAGGACTTCCTAAAACATCCAAAGGCAATAATGCTATCTGGGTCATAGTTGATCGTCTTACAAAGTCTGCACACTTCATTGCTATTAGAGAGGATTTCTCTCTAGATCAGCTTGCCAGGATATATGTAAAGGAAGTGGTAAGATTGCATGGAGTACCACTTTCTATTATATCTGATCGAGATCCGAGATTTACCTCGATGTTCTGGCGAAGTCTTCAGCATACTCTGGATACAGAGTTGAGTTTCAGCACTGCTTATCATCCCCAGACAGACGGTCAGTCTGAGAGAACAATTCAAACCCTAGAAGATATGTTGAGAGCTTGCTCTATGGATTTCAAAGGAGGTTGGGATCAACACCTACCTTTGGTAGAATTTTCTTATAATAATAGCTTTCACTCCAGTATTCAGATGGCTCCTTATGAAGCTCTCTATGGAAAGAAATGCAGGACTCCAACTTGCTGGGATGAAGTTGGGGAAAGAAAGCTATTAGGACCTGATCTCGTTGATGAAATGGCAGAAAAGGTCAGATCTATTCAACAATACATAAGAGCAGCTCAGAGTCGACAGAAAAGTTATGCCGACAACCGAAGAAAAGACCTAGAGTTTGAAGTGGGTGATAAAGTGTTCTTACGAATATCTCCCTGGAAGAGGGTTATGAGATTTGGAAATAAGGGGAAGTTGAGCCCTAGATATATCGGTCCTTTTGAAATACTGGATCGTGTTGGGAAGGTAGCTTACCGATTGGCGCTTCCACTGAATCTCTCTCAAGTTCACGATGTGTTCCATGTATCTCTCCTGAGAAAGTACATACCAGATCCTTCACATGTACTCAGCTCAGAAGTTTTACCGCTGGAGCAAGATCTTTCTTATGAAGAACAGCCGATAGAGATTCTGGATCGTAGCGAAAAAGTCTTACGAAACAAGACCACTCGCTTGGTGAAAGTTTTATGGAGGAACCACCAACTTGAAGAAGCTACATGGGAGCTTGAGGATATGATGAGGGAGAAGTATCCTCATTTGTTTGTTACAAAGTGACGAATTTCGAGGGCGAAATTCTTTTTAAGGGGGGTAGAATGTAACACCCGAGACTTTTATGTTATCAAAGGAATCTTTTTCTACACAACACTTGCTTGGCTTACTTTACACGCAATCGCGACCTTCCTCGATAGCTTGCGTCGTACGCAATACCGAGTTTCACTAAACAACAATATGCTATTAAAACTAGCCGTTATAAATAGTAATAACCACTTTTTGAAATTTTATAAATTTTATTTTTCAAAATGGACTTCATTTTTGGACTCAGAATATCGAAATTACCCTAGGGTGAAATTTTGGTATTTTTCTGAAAACTTTCAATTTTTGATGAATAGTGAAACCACTAAGTGGTAGGTTAAAAACTGAATTTTGCATAAAACTTAATTTTACCGCTTCTGTGATTGGAATTTCGAAAATCCGAGAGACACGGTTACTATCAAGGACTAAAATGTGGTTCAATGAGATGAAAATAATTTTTTTGGTGAATAGTAACTTTTTACTATTTTTACCACGGTTAATAGTAAATAGGGTAACTAAGGGTAAATATGATATTAATATTACCCTAACACATGTCCTAATTCTATTGGACAAGTGTAATTCGACCAAAAACAAACTTAGGAATAAAATATGACCATTTAGGCCCACTTGGATTAGATTAGGACATTTATTATTAATTTATTTAAAGAAGGGTTAAAATAGTTAAAATCAAAGTTTAATAAGTAAATCATTTTTAATATGGGGTTATACATAAGATAAATTCGATTGTAAATATTCATAGAAAGCTAAAAAGATTTCCTACATGATGGTATTTTATTTGTAATTTTTAGACATCAAATAATTTAATTTATTTATGACACAAAGATGATGCAGTAATTATCTTATTAATGAAATATTGAAAAAATTGATAATATAAATACCAAAATAAATGTAATTTGAGACTTTTTATGAATTCCACTAATTTTCTAGGTTACTATGATATATTAATGCTGATTTAATCAACTTGTTTCGAACATATAATTCTGTTATGACTTTCACAAAAATCATATATCAAATAGTGTCAAAATTGACACAAAATAGTTTTTAAATCAAATATTATATTATTAATTGTTATTTTACTCCTAAAAAATCTAAGGTTCGGCAAAATGACTTAGATAAGGATATATATATTAATAATAAACAATTTGGGGATCGTTTGGCATGTTATAGTAAGTGTATTAACCATATAGTGAAAGAAAACAAAAAGACACGGTAAAAGTTAAATTAATTAACTTAGAGTTAAATCTAATTGATAAGGTTAAAATAATACCCCAAACTTGTCTAAATCCTATTGGTTGATAGGATTTCGACCCTTCCCCACTTTATCTTCGAAATAAGACCCTTTGGAACCATTATAAACCGATATTGACTTTAATATAAAATAATATTTTGAGATATTCCTAAGGTGCCCCTCTCCTCCCTTATAAAAGGGAACCTCCTCCCCCTCCTCCTCACACCAAATTGAGCACTCAAGCTCGGCCAACCCCTGCCATTTTCTCCTCTACACTTCCCTAGAATAATCCTAGAGGTCCTGGTCTTCTCCAAAGACCAATCTTAGTTCCTTAAGTGGAGGATTCAAAGAGGCGTTCCAAAGAAGAGGTAATATCCATTACCGATCTTTTCAATTTCTTTCTTCTTCAACTTCTTCTTCTTTAGTTGTTTCATGATAAAGTAATAACATCAGTATTACTTACATACTGATATGTTATTATAAATATGAAACAACCCTAATTCACCTTCTATCCATCCTACGGAAAAATGAAATCACCGCGCGTGCGTACGTACGGAATACCGTCTCCACGCCGTGGTGTAATCTATTTTCCACCATCACCTTACAAGGATGGGTATAATGGTGTAATGAGTAACTATATATGATTATTATGAAGTAATATTGATACTGAAATAATATATATATACTCCAATACAATTCCACGATCATAGGAACGATATCATCACTCGTGCGTACGTACGGAATACCGTCTCCACGATGTGATGCGACTCGTTCTACATGATCTTCATTTCATAATGATTATATAAATGAATTGAATGAATGAATATGGTATATAATACACTAATACCATTATGGAAATGAATTATCTATAACCTAAAGATAAGAATAAGAATTTATTCGACAAAACACGCATAAGAACAAAAAGTTATAAAGACCCGAGTAACAAGTAACAATGAAATATTACTAACAAGAAGCTAATAATATGACCATATATGATCTCATATCAATATGTATGATTCTGGAATAAGTCAATAACATTATTTAAACCATTATACAGGAGCTTCGGACACGAACAAAGCAAATCGGACCTAAGGTAAGGGAAATATCACAATCTCATTTTTTATCCGAGATTGTTTATTCGTAAGTATTCACTGGGGTGTATTTTATCATCCAAATCCATGTTCCCTCAATATGTAATATTGTTTCCATCAACTTGCATTAGTTTAAATCCAATTTTACCCTTAGGTGAGTTTTTAGTAAAGAATATGAAAGGAATCTTTTGTCGTTTTTCCGTACGAGGTACTTTTTGACTTTTCCGACAAAAGTACGAAGAATGTTTTTTTTAACTTATACGGCATGAATGGATTTTTAAAACATTACTTCAAAGAAGCTTCCTTTACAAGTTTTCAAGTTTATTTTTAATCAACTTATTTTATTTTAAAGTTGTATGACATGTTATGAAAGGAAAAATGTTTTTGAAGAAGAAAGGATATTTTCCTCAAGAATTCAATTCAAGTGTTTTATCAAAATTATTTTCCATCTAAGATAATAAAGGGTTCTGTTTCTATCCATATTTTTACATTGGTTTGACTATGTTGTGATGGAATTATGTTTATGAATTCCTTTATCTTATATGAATTGATTTATGATGTCATGATGTTTCAAGAATCCCATTTTTGTTATATGTGTTATGCGATGATGTATGTTTTATGATTACGTGGCACACATAAGAAAGGATTCATTATAAGATGGGTGGGACCTATATCTCCCTCCAATGCATTGGGTAATGATTTTATATCTCATGAGATAGACATGGCTGGAACGGAAGGTTATTTCGGTTCAGTGATACAGGACTGAAACGAGGAGTGAACTCGGTTCAGAAAGGGACTTTGTCCACTAAGATAGTCTTGGCAATGAGTCATGACTAACAAGAAATGATTTTCCATGATTATGTGTGCATGCCACAAAGTTTCAAGTTTTATGTTATGATTATGGGGATCTCATTTTCACTTCTATGATTTATTCCATGTTAAGATATTATGATCTCTTTTGCAGGTTTTGATTTTCAAAAAGATATGATATGATTTTTATTTCCTTTATTTGCCCTTGCTGAGCATTTGAGCTCACCCTTTTATGTTTTCTTTTCCCCAGGTCAAGAAGATGGATATTAAGTAGAATATGCTAAAAGGGACCCTAGATATGATGAAATAAATGGGAGACACTGTAGAAGATTTATGAACCAGTTGTTTATGTTTCCCAGTTTCTAAAGACACTATACCTATACGATCCTTTGTGGTTTTGTCATATGTTGTAATAAGTGTACTTCAATTTTGAAGTATTAACAATGTATGTAAAGTATGGGTCGTTATACTAGGGGGGGAGGGGGTGTTCAAGGGTGTGTCTAGGGGGCGTGTCCAGGGGGGTCTCTGAGGGGTGTATAGGGGGTGTCTATGGGGGATGGTGTGTCCAAGGGGGTGTCTAGGGAGGGTGCGAGGGGGTCTGTCCAGTGGGGAGTGGGCTGTGCAAGGGGGAATGGTGGGGGGGGGGCTGTGGTTTTCCTTTTTTATGAAATTGGAAGAGCTCTATCCAAAGTTTAATATGTTTATATCGGCATATTGCCCCAATTTCAAACCATGGCTACATGCTTATTGGCAGGGTTTAAAACCAGGGTAACAGGCCTGTAGCCACAGTTTCAAACCGTGGCTATAGTCCCTTTGTGACTTTAGGTTTTTACACTATTTCAAATTGTGACTATAAGGATATAGCCACAGTTTGAACCATGGCTATAGGTCTTTATCCACTATTAGAAACCATGTCTTTAGGCCTTTCCCTATAGCCACACCAATAATAGACACGGTCCATGGAACCGTCGCTATAACATATAACCACTATTTTTGGGCGTACAACCATGGTTTCAAACTGTGGATATAGACTTAAGTTCTAGTGGTGACTATGCCTCAAAATGGTTTGAATTTAATGATACTGCACATGACATGATAGAAGTTGTCATGAACATCCTAAGAAAGAATTTGTTTTCAATATTTGCATTTCTAAGACTAATCATTTGTGACCGAGGAACACACTTAAAAATCCACGCTACGAGAGGAATTAAACAAAGTTATTGCATGATAAAAAATATGGGAACTCCCTAACACCCATAAACAACTAGGAAATTAGAACTGTCAAATTTGGGAGTTAAGACGATTTTGGAAAAGACCGTGAATACAAATAAAATTGACTGGAGTCTCACACTGAACGATGTGCTATTCCCATATAGAACATCCTACAATACCCCCATAGACACCTCACCGTTCATATGGTTTATGGGAAACCATTTTATCTCCAGGTTGTGTAGAAGCATCATAAATTTTGGGCAATCGTGAAATTAAATCTGGATTCAGAGAAATATAGAGAAGTTAGGAAGTTGCAATTGACCACTTTGGAGGAGATAATAAGATATTAATATATAAATTCAATAATATACAATGAAAAGACGAAGAAATGACATGATAAGTGTATTACATGGTGTACCTTTATACCTAGAAATAAGGCTCTATTATTAATCTCGTGATTTAAACTATTCCTAGGTAAGAAAAAGTATCAATGGTCAGGCCCATTTGAAGTAAGTCAAGTATTTCCTTAAGGAACCATTGAAATATATAGAGAAGGTTGACTACCATTAAAAGTGAATGGCCAAAGGCTGAAGATATTACAAGCACCCTTTCAGGAAGGTTGTGTCATCAATCTTAAATTCAATAAAGCTTTAATGGAGTTGATATTCTGACATCAATGGAAGACATGAATGGTGCCAGCCCAAGGTAAGACATATTAGACTAGGATAAGCCTTAAAATATTCTCAAGTATTCAAGGAGATAAATGCATTGATTGAACATAAATTGGAATAAATAGTTCAATACACATCGTATACCAGTAGTTCATGATGTCTGCCCCTTTTCCCAAAAATCTATTTTCAGTCACTAGTACAAAATGTGATCTAATAGTACATGTCGTGTACTTCCACAGGTCCATTTTTAAATACAAAGGTCCTGAACCTATGGCTCCTAGCCTGCACCCTCAAACGAAACGATTCCTCCCCTACTCTCTAAACCACACCCTCACCCTTCACCTCCCTTCTCTCCTCTCCAACACACTCCTTCCAATGCACGATTCCCCCTTACCATCTAGCATCCCTCCCCAACCCACGACCTCCACTCGCCTCTCTTTCCACATCAAGCCACCCCCTCTCTCTTATCCAGCACCCATCGAACCACACACCCCCTCTCACGCTATACTCATACTGAACCCCTTTACTTCATTAAAAGCACCAAGAGACTCAAACCTCTTACTACTCATCCAACTAATCATCCTCCACCTCAAAAGATAAGCCTCTAGCCAAGCACCCCTGTAATGCACCTACTCTTAAGGATCAGTCCACCTCAACCTCCCCTTACAATGACAATCACATCCACCTTCTCACGATTCAATGTTTTTCTAACCCACAAAACTAGGTCAATCTTCTCTAGTTATAGGAAAAACCCATGTGGATAAACAAGATTCTGGGGATGCAAATCATGTATCAAATAAGAATCATTGATGTTGTCCATGACCATATAGAGACGCTGCACATTGAAAAAATTCTCACAGTCTGTGAGGAGACTTCCATGAGTTGTTTCTAGAGTTTTTGTCCTCCTTCATGATATCCAAGGATAGCCCTGGGTTTTATCTCGGTGGATGGCCTCATGAGATTTATTTTGCAGAGTTTGGTATCCGGATGGGTATTAGAACAGAGGAGTTTATCATTTCATGAATTTATCTTCCAGTTCAGCTGTAGCCACCTCAAAAAGCATCTAGGAAGTTGTTGAATATGATAGATGCCACCCATAGTCAAAAAATGACCCTAGAATCATGAACATTACTCAGCTACATGGTTCAGAATTGCGTATCCTGTACAGATCCATGACACATCGATGGTTTTACTATGTTGAGTCTCATGGTAGTTTCATCTAGGTGGACATGCTGATTATCAAAAGACCCATGGGAAGCTCAGTATTCAACATGGATGTCCAGTTTTCTGAGAATTACAAGACACATAACCATAGGTAGGTCATTACGTTGATAAGAGACTTCTTCATCACACATTTGGCCAGACACTTGGATGTGTTTGATGAAACACTATGCCTAAACTCCTTATAACCGATCAAGATTTCTAATCTTGTGATGCTACATAAGATGTAAATGTTAGTAAGGGAAGATGATGCTTACTTTTGGGCACTTGACATCTTGGAGGTATTACCACAGGAGCCACCAACACCCCCAAATGTATCAATAGTTACACCCATTCAGCCACACTCTACCCCACAACTTATACCAACCATTCCTCAACCAACCTCTACCTCTAAAAAAACCCCATCTATAATTCCTACATCATCCCACCCACCCTAATAGAGATCTAGGCCACCCAGTAATGTATCTTGGTGAACCTGTGCCAAATCTCCATTCACCTTCACCTCCTATTCATTATGCCCAAAAAATATACTACACCACCACCACCCACCACAACCAGTCCCTCAACATCAAGCATTCCACCAACTGATGATATCCACCCTAAATTTCTTCCAGACCTTATCAACCCCGCTACCTAGAAGGAATACTTAATTGATAAAGATCAAAATGGAATAGGGGAGACCACCGACTCCACCCTAGAGGTACCTTGTGTTGATATAGCTACTAGAAACATGGACTCGACACTGATGATGACCTATCCACCACCCAACATAACCCATTTACCTACCTCAATGAACACACCATCCACTGTAGCCACCGCTCCACCAACTCCTACCATAGTGGAAGATGTTGACCCAGCTTGATAGATTATTTCACCACCTTAGGGTGGGATGATGATGGAGTAGATCTTTGGCCCGGATGCCTGATCATTACATTTTATTTTTTTTGGGCTTTTGGAATCTTTTGATCAGGCTAGCCTTTTTTTATTTTTTCATTGGGTTATAACACCTTTTTTTGTAATAATTTTGGACCAATATATATGGGGATTTATTTTTTCATTTCCTTTTAACTTGTTTGTCATTTATCTCTCTTTTTTAAATATAAATATTTTGCTATTGAAAGTCATTTTCGGTTCTCTATGGTCCATTACCACTATCTATTTTGGAACCAAGGCTACTATAGCACATCATAGACATCACAGGCCATCTTTAGGACCATTCCATGGAAATAATTCCACAACAGTATCCTCCTAGAGCTGTGACCCCTTTATTGTCTCACCTCATTCATGATCATGTTGTGGAACCTCAATTCATAAACCCAACCAAGAGATATTGATACCTTGAAGACACAAAAACCAGTAGTTTCAAGTGAAATAGGAGAAACTGAGCTGATGGACCCACTGTAGGATATCTTTGTCCATCTATATAGCTATCAAAGTCTTGTTAGAACTTTATGTGAGGCAACCCATAGTTGATCTTTTGTCTAGATATAGTATTCATAGTTGAGTCCTTTTCATTTTTCAATGTGATTCTCTATTTGAAATATGATATAAAAATTTCAAAAAATTGAATTCAATATAAAATTGATACCTCTTCTTGTTATACTCTGAACCTAAATATTATTCTTCTATTACAATGACTTCACCTATTTACTAATATTTTATCTTGTGAAGGGTTTTTTTCTCAAACCCATTTTTAGGTGGCATAGACTTTGCATCAAGACAACTCAAATTCCCTCATGGCATTCTACTTCATCCAGGGAGCACTCGATTCCCAAATTTTTACAATTTGGAAATTCCATTTCAATTTTTCTGAACATAACTGTTTATAACACTCCCACAATAATTTCATGGAAAGTGCAGACACTATCTCTTTCTATGTGTGGGTGGGGTGTGGTGGGGGGGGGGGGGGTCTAATGATTCTAACTGGTGATACAAATTCATTATTTCTTGTTCTAAGATGTCCATTATACATTTTTTGAAATTACAAGAATTATTTAAACTTGAAGATCCTTATGAACATGTAAATTAAATAAAAATTTTAGTTAGAAATTGTTGTAATCCATGTTCTGTCTTTGTTTAGATTTTTTAGAGTGATTAATGAGATTAGAAATTTGATTCAAATTCAACATTTTGGAAATTATGATTAATTGACCGATTACTTAGTTTTATAACAATTATAATCACAAAATTTGATTTTACTCCCATTACATGAGACGATTATAATCCTTCAATTACACATTATTTTCTGAGAATATTTATTGAGAGATACCTAGGACATTCCAGCCTACCATTACGTGCATTGAGATCTTATCGAAGCGATGAATGAACAAGTACAAATTTAAAATGATTGAGGCCATCTTTGATAGCAATTTTTTCAGATACCCATGCTTTATATATCATTTGTTTAGCCCGTAGTTTCTATGAATGACCTTATATAATGAATCTATTCTAAGAATATTTTCCCTTCCTACCCTGCTCCTTATATTATGCATGAATTACCTTTGAAAAATTGTGGGGGAGTTATTCAGACAACAGATGTGGATTTTATTTATAGAGATGTATTGTGTACTCATCATACTATTGTGTTGTGATCCATATTTAATTTATTGCATTTCACTTTTATTCTAGTCCATTAAAAAATACAGAAGAAAATAAAAACAGACATGGGTTCTGTACTAGGTAGATCAAGAATAATAATTTCCAGACCGATTAATCCATTGAAGGATCATATGTGGTAAGGGGATAGATGTGAGAAAAGGTGTGGATTTGAATTTTGAAAAAAAATACAAAAGAAAAAAGGAACAAAATAATCATTGTATAGTTACTTGACATATATGGATCCAACCAGAACTGTTGGAGTGTGGACGTGATTACCTGGAAGGAGGCATTGTGTTACATGTATATTGACATTCATGAATTATGCTTCATAGCTTACCCTCCTTTGGAGCTTATTCATTACTTTTTACCTACCTACCCACAACCTAAAATTCATCAGAACCTTACTATTGACGCCTTCATGATTAATTTTGTACATGTCTTTACTATGTCGTGTTGATAGATCAAATGTAAGCCTATGGTTGGGAACATGTACTCATGGTATGATCATAACTAAAATTACATTTTACCCTGAGTGATGAGAAAAAATTCATTGAGAGGAAAATTAAATATGGGTATATAACTCATAGAACAGTTAAAAGGTCATAATTAAAATATTAGAATTTGTTTTAATGAACTGAACTATGAGGCATGGAAAATTTTCTATGCAGGAAAAATTATAGAAGACCGCCTTTTTCTGCTTATGATTAACCATAATTACCTTGACACAATGAACATTTACTATTTTAAAAATTGGTTATCTCTTTTTGAAATCATTATTTAGACCTTTTTTCTTATGGACAAGCAATTTTTCAAATTTGGGGGGTACGATAAGCCGAATTTATATATACTATTTTTTTATCATTTACATAAGAATTTTCATTGATTTATTCGATAATGTTCTTAGTATATTCCCAATTTTATAGGAATGAGGTTTCATAGTATTCAAAAGAAGAAATGTAGAAAAAGTATAGAATTCACTAATTACACGTCATGTAGTAAGAGTTCACAACATGTGACATGTCATTACCCAAGCTGTGAACCAAGTTGTGAAGTCAGTTAAGAAATCATCCAGTACACATCGTGAGTCCACAACACACGACATGACTTCATTCAACGTAGATACATGAGAAAATCGATCAAGTACACATTATCAATCCTTAGTACACAATGTGTAAGCAGTCAAACCTCATTAATCGGGCCAAATACACGTGACGCATGCAGGAGATCGAAAAAAACCATGGATATATTCAAAGATTAATGATACATGATGTGAACCTCTAGCACACATCATGACTCAATTATCTTATATATATAGGCTCGATAGTGAATTTCATTGCATTCTAGGATGATATTTCACTTTTTTGTACAATTCGATTTCCTTCATCCTTTCCTTCTCTTAAACCCAATATTTCTTCATGTTTTACATTTTATTTCAATTCAAGAGATGTGGATTGTGATTCCTTTAATATTCTCAAATTCCCAATGCATAATTTTTCAACATTAATATTCACTGACCAATGAACAATTGTTAGATTCATTTCCCATTTCTATTTCAAGTAGGAATTTCATTAACGTTGTGATTCATCTTTCATAAAACCACAAATTGCATGTTTATTTCCCTTATTAGTAAACCCAACCGATTTCATGATTAGGAACTGTTCGAAATCAAATTTGAATAGCATGTCAAGAATGAATGAATTTATTTATTTAATTACATCTTCACCCACTATGATTAGTTAATCCTCTTAGGGGTAGGGATCAAGAGTGGATATATCTGAACACATAATCTATCTTTAAATATAATTTTGGAAACCCTATTGAATTATTAATCATGATAAATAACCAAAGTCTACCCAATTCATGAGAACATCACTTACTAGAGGATATTCATATGGAAGACCCTATCCTGATGAAAGTAGACTAGGATATGATCTCTATCATAGGTTAATTTCTACCAAAGAAGCCAAACATAATACACTTAGGTTGTTACTATCATTCAATCATGGAATAGTAACTTCTTAGGAAGAACTACGTGACTTGACCAAAGACAACTAGCGATTGCCGTTTTCATCGTAGCCTAAGCATTAAGACCCTGCCAAGAATAGAATCAAGGTTATCCTTTCTCCGCAGATGAAACAATGATCTGAACCCCTCCCTAAATATTTGATGTACCTTCCATCCATAATATTAGTACGCTCCCAAACACTATGCCAATTTGAAAGGACTCCTACCTAAGGGTGGCAAGCCAGTGATCCTCAATAGAGAAAGTTTTCTCCTCATGGGATCGACCCCACACCTAACCTATATTATGCCAAAGTAGTAAGTAAAGTTTGAGACATAATAAATTCAACATAACTAATGCCCGTTCGAACCCCATGATTAGTGTAGGAATGTTTGTAATAATTGGTAATAATTGGTAATAATTAGTAATAACTAGTAATAAATAGAAATAAATAGAAATAAATATATATAAATAGAAATAAATAGTAATAAATAGAAATAACTAGTAATAATTAGTAATAAATAGTAGTAAATAGTAATAAATAGTAATGTATATTAAGTAATAGCAACCAATAGTAGTCAGTAGGAAATAGAAATAAATAGAAACAATTAGAAATAAATAGAAACAATTTGTAATAAATAGATACAATTAGTAATAAATAGAAATAATTAGTAATAATTAGTAATAAATAGTAATAAATAGTAATAAATATTAATAAATAGAAATAAATATTAATAAATACTAATAAATAATAATAATTACCAATAACAAGTTATAATTAGCAATAAATAGTCATAAATAGTATCAAATTGTAATAAATTGTAATAAAATTAAAAAATAGTAATAAATTGTAATAAATAGAAAGAAGTAGTAATAAATACTAATAATTAGTAAAAAATAGTAAAAAATATGAAAAATTAGTAATAATTAGTAATAAATAATAATATTTAGTAATAAATAGTAGAAAATAGTAATAATTAGTTGTAATTAGTAATAATTAGTAATAAATTGTAATAATTATTATAAATTAGTAGTAAATAGTAATAATAAAAATAAATAGTAAAAATAGTAATAATTATTAAGAATTAGTAATAATTACTAATAATTAGTAATAACTAGTAATAATTGTTATAAAATAACAAAAAATAGTACTAATTTTTGGTATTTAGTAATAATCAGTGGAATAATTAGTGGTAATTTGTAATAATTAGTATATATTAGTATAAATATAAAATAATTTAATATAAGTCACTATGAAATAATAGAAATAATTATAAATTACTAGGAATGTAAAAATGAAATTGGATATCAAATTTTAGGCCATGTATAATTAAAAATTTGTACATACTTGGTTGACAAAAAGTTTTAATTTTTCATGGCATGAAGATCAGAAAATCTACGATTTAAACATTTTTAGTAATTTATAATATAATTTATTACTTTATAGTAATTATTTATTATTTTTATTAATTTATAAAAAATATGTTAATATATTCAGTAATTAGTAATTAAACCGTGGTAAATAGATAAAATTTATAATATTTATAAGTGAATTGTAATTTTTTAATTTTTCATTTTTTTATAGTGTATTCTCTTATATCAAATTAATCATAAAAAAATATATGTATTATAAATTTGTTTTGTGTAATATAGACCAAGAAAGTCAATAATAGTCTTTATTACATGATCGCGATTTCATAAATCGTCACAGGAATCCAAATGGTTCTGTTGTTAATCTTGTATATATTGCGGGTGTTGAAGATTTTTTTCATTTGCATCGTCAAAAATAGCAAATTTTTTAGAAGGGACAATTAAGTGTACATGAAATAAATGTGATATGAGGATATTTGACCCATTTGACAGTGCCGGGGGTCATCTATTGCAGTTTGGTTTTGAAATGATTATATCTTTTGGTATCAACATAGTAAACACAGTTTGAAAGATGATACTATATATTTGGTTTTAGATCCATCATGGTCTAAATATTTTGTATATGATATGGATGGTCCATATTTTTAACAAACTAAAACTGAAGATGTTGTTAATTCAACTCCAACCATCCTAATTTTGTTAGTTGTTGAAGTCTGATGAGAAAGCCTTATATCTTGGTTGCAAGTTTTACAAATTTGAAGTAGTTTCAAAATTTATGACAATTCAATTAGATAACAGAATGTCATATAGTGATTTTGATTAGATATTTTCTTTGGCTAAATCATTTTTACATAATTAATATTTGTTGCCTAAAATTTTATATGGTATAAAGAGGCATGTTTGTAATTTGGTTATTGGTTAACAAAATATTAATGAATGTTCAAATGATTGAATCTTATATCCTACTGATGCTGATTCTTGGAAAATTGTTGACCAAGTACATTTGTTTTTTGGTTAAGAAGCTCGAAATGCGTGATTTTGCCTTTCAACTAATGGTTTTTGTCCATTTGGATCATATGGTAGTCAATATTCTTGTTGGAATGTCTTTAGAACTTCATAAAATTCAACTTATTTAATCTATGAAATCCAAAAAATAAACTCAATGTTTATTTGAAACCATTAATTGGTGAGTAAAATTTATTATCGAGTAATGGTGTTAGTATGAATGATGATTTTTCAATACACAACTTCTTACTAAAAGCTGCATTAATGTGGAAAAATAGTGACTTGTTGACATTTGGAATGTTATCTTGTTTGAGTACACTTGGTCCAAAAACTTTTTCGTACTATATGAGAGACAACAAAGTGTTTATGCTCATTAATGGAAGAAAACCTTATTTCTTCAACTGTCATCAAATATTTCTTCTTAATGATCATCCTTTTTGAAAGAACATATATCATTTCAGAAAAGGCACAACTGAAAGAGATAGACATATGACAATGATCTTAGGTATTTAGATAATATCAATTATCTCTTCATTACCTCCCATTACATTTGGACCGACTATAAACCATTAGTAAATTTATGGATTTGGGATATAACATAATTGGATATAATAGATCATTTTTGTGATGTACCATATAGGTCGGATTTTTTGGTTCGTCACTTGTTTTATGTCATGTATATACAAAATAACTATTTTTATAATATATTCTATTCAGTTTCAGACACACCATGTAAGACCAAAGAAAATGTAAATGCATGATTATATCTTTCCCAAATTTGCAGGTGACCAGAACATGAACTGTTTAAAAATTATAGATCACCGATGCTAGTGAAACCAAAAGTATCCTATATAATTTTCAAATAAAAGATTTTTTTATTTTTCAGTGGATTGTAGATTGTTGAATTCTAGATATTTATTTTTCCAATTGAGATAGATGTTTCAGAAATGGTGAAATTAACATATTAGAAATTCATAAATATGATGGTATAATGGAAATAATTGTACTTATTTGATTTATAGGTTTGTTGAATTTTGCGATTTAAGATGTGCTAACAAAAATGTCATATATTTTACAAGACATTTGTGTTTAAACAACAGACTATGATGCACTATGTAGGCTTCAATTAGATTTTTTAAATTTTATGTAAACTTGAAAAAATATTAACGCAGACTTTCATTGAATCTATGAAACATTTTATATTACATTTTCCACAAGAAACAATATGTGGAGATCTAATACAGTTATAATTGATTCACCAATTCTACAGATGCTTCCAGAAATTGATAAAAAATGTTTATAACAATGTATCGGTTGAAGGACCAATTACAGAAACTTGTTTATAAGAGGAATTTTTTTTTTCTGCTTTCATTATTTTCAATCTGAATATCCATCAAAACATAACCAAATGGGAATTATGAGTGAAATTTTGATAATGAAATGAGAAATAAATAATCAGTTTTTAATCAACCTGAACATTGATTTGGGAGATTTCATGAATTATTTCTTTCATATGATGAACATTACAAGGCTCATACATATGTTCTGCTCCACTATAAAGACATACCACCATTCATATTGTCAGTATTCCTATCACTTATTCTAATTTTTTTTTTTTCAGAAAATTAATATTATTTTATTTTTAGATTTTATGATAATCATATCAAGAAATTATTTCAACAAATTATATCATCTTCACTTGAAGAACATTAGAAAAATAATTTTTCCTACTGGTTTCAAAAACATGTAAAATAAACTGTTTATTATTGAATATATAAAATCAATTTTTTTCTTGTTATATTGATAATTTTATTAATTTTTTTGCAGGTATCTCAACATGATGGTAAAATTGATAATTTAGTATATGTATTGAGTAACCCACCATCTAAAATGGTTAAGGATTATAATGCATATGTGGTGAATATTTTTAATTTCATACACACATTTATGGGGAATAAAAAAATGAATAATGGCCTTTTCTTGATAGGATATTATCATAAAGAACGTAAATTTTACTTTTACAGCATGATGGAAGAAATAATTTAACTATGTTATCCTCGAAAAAATTTCATAACAATGTTTAAATATCAATGGTTTGATATTGAGAGAGGCTTGCATGTTCTTCTATAACATCAAATCGTTGATATTAAATATAAAATCTGTATTGTAGTAAATGAACCATTTTTTATGGATCATTAGGGACATCAAATTAAGTATGAAAATTATTTTTCTACTTTAAGCGAGTTAAGTGATTAGTGGAGTATACTAAAAATGAAATATGTGGAAAATCAATTTATTAAAAGTGAACATGGTTTCGATGAAGTGAAAAGAATAGTATTTTTTCCGGAGACTGCTCAAAATATATATTTTCCATGAAGATACTATAATATCAATGATGACACCCCATATCTAAGGGTTTTTGGTGATGATGATGTTATTGATGTAACAGATGAATTTGAAATGGAAAGAGATGATAAAACTGAAACTCCTATAGAAATTGAAGACATTGAGGAGGAAAATGAAGATATTAACACCGTCATATATAAAGATGAGAATGAATATAAATATTGACATAGTTAAATGTTATTTAAAATCTTATATAATAAATATTTATATATAATATCTATTTTCAACTATTTTCTACTAACAATCATTTTGTGTTTCAGATGGGGACTCAGATCTGTTTTGTGAGTTCGTGGAGGATGATCTACCTAGTGACGAGCATAATGTTTCATCATCTAACCCTCAGACAGCAGGCAGTTAAGGGAGAACTCAGAGACGGTGTGGTATTGTGTGATTGATGATTCCTAACCCAATCCCCAAGTGATGTTCACATCATGAAGTGGATACTTTCTTGTGAAGGTATGTTAAATTGTGCATTTTAAGTAGTTTTAATTAATTATAATTTATTTATTTATATAAAATTGTTTGATTATTTCTTCTATTTTTTCACATCATTTCACATATTTCTATTGGATAAGGGAGTTCTATGTTGATGAATTATATATCTGGATCATGGGTTTAGTGTGACCAGATTCTAATAGATGTTTACAACCGAATGTTCAATTATTGGATGGTACATACATAAATAATATTTATTTTAAAATTTATCTAATTACTAACTTGATATTATTAATTATTTTTAGGAATTATGGTATCATGCCGATGATAGCATGCATGAATCTATCTGAGAGGTATCAGTGGTCTGTATGCATGACCAGTGCCTTTAATTTCTATACAATATGAGGAGGAAAACAGTGAGGAAAGTGGGAGTCATAGAGTTTTCTCAGTCCTGTTGCACCCACTGACCCCATTACCTTTAATTATAGGTGTGGGATGGATTATGTTTACATTGTGGGAGCAATAATTTTTAGAGGAGATCATGAGTAGGTCGAGAGAACCAGGGTTGACAGGAGGAGACACGTTGATCTAGAAATCATACTTTCAGTATCCATAGGCAACATATGGTAAGTACCATTTTTTAATAATTTATATAAATTTAAATGTAAACTATCTATTTTATATTCATATAGGCAGTTGAAGAGATTGATATTACAGAGTTCAATGTTTATCAAAGGATGTAAAATGATCCACTCACTGGAGAGCTTAGAGGTGATTGCCAACGTCAGATTGTGGTTAGTATAATTTTTAATGAGTTTTAAAATTAATTGCAACTAATATTTTAACTATTTTTTTAAATCACAATTGAAAGAGTCATATGAGGCTGCAATGTCTCAGACACAAGCTCAGAGTTAGGATTTGACTAAGGATTAGGCTAGTGCAACACAATTTGATAATTCCACAAGGATGAAGGTGACCCATTGTGCCTTCAAAAAAGGTCGTTTTGTTGGTATCGGATCTCGATTAACACCTGAGAGTTACTTTGGTATTGATGTGATGTCAACATGGAGCTTGAGAAGTGATTTTGGGGATTCATCATCATGAGATGGACAATATGATAAGTAGCTGCAAGCTCAGGGTGAGATTATAGACTGCATGTGTAGGGAGCATGAAGAGCACTATCTACAGTAGCACCGATAGTAGGAGTAGATGTGTTGATGGAAGCAGTAGCAGAATGACCAAATGAGGAAGTACATTCACTGTCTGACTCATTGTTTAGGGATGAAGTTCCCTATACCATATCCTCTAGCTCCTCCAGCTCCACCACATGACACTCCCCCTCACTGACTTATTTACTTTTTATGATAAACAATTGAATGTAAAACTTCATTTTAATATTTTTATTATTACGTATATATAAATTTCTATGTAGTTTTGTTTATATTTGTTTGAATATTTTTTTATTTTTATTATTATATTGTTTATTTATTATTTTTTGTATTTTATTATTTAATACTTAATTTATTATCATTATTAAAATTTTCAATTGTTTTTAATAGTGCGATTTCTATTGTTTTATTATTTTATTTTATTTTTATTAATATTTTTATTTTTTATAATTTGTATAATTTTATTATTATAATTATATTATTATTATTATTACTAAAACTAATATTATTTTATTAAAAATTTAATTATTAGTATTTTATAACATTTTATTTATATATTTTATATTCATTATTCTTTTTTCGACGGGACCATTACTAAAGGTTTTTTTTAAAAAAAACTAATAAAATATTTGCAACATCATTTTCAATAATGGATCAATTGCAACAGGACACCGTCATAGTTGACATATTGCAAATGGTTCAATCTCCAGGAGTGACTTTACATTGTAGAACACTTGAACAATAGTTAGGGGTCTATACACACCTTCATTATAGTCATTCACATAATTCTACTAATTAAAAACATGCAGGGTTAATCATTATAAATTAGTCCCCGAAAGTATAATTCTTTTTAATGTTTCTATTTCTACTATCTCTCTCACCAATTTCTCTCTCTCGTTTCCACTATTTTTAGTTTTTTTTATATTTTTATTTTCTGGTTTTGTTTTTATAATTTCTATTTCTTTCTCAATTGATACAATACCCATACTTAATTCAATAATAGTAGTTGGTAGGATTAAAAATAATTAAATTTAACACATCCTCAATAATAACGTGATCAAAATTTGGATCCTCTTCTAGGGAAGGAATGTGTGTCCAATAAAAAAATAAAAAAAAATTATTATTTAATACTTCAAAAAAATTTACAAAATCATATAAAAAAATTCTATTACAAAAAAATATTTATCCTTTGTTTCAATTCAGAAATCAATTTTAAAACTCATTCTTGAAACTACTAAAAATGGGGATGATGGTTCAATATTGGTTTTAATGTTACTCCATGAATAAATTATTTTAACAGGAAATCAGTTTGATAAAGTTGTTCCATAAAATGTATAATTGATCAAATATCAGAATGGTGTGTTAAAAAAATTGAGCATAGTTTCTTTACGACCAATTTTCATAGAAACTGAATTATATAATGTTATCAAGATAGAATTTCTGATATTGAATTCATGAATGTTGAATTAAGGCCGTACAATCACTGTATTAAAATATGAAGTTTTCATCAGGACTTCTTTATGTTCAAAGAAACACTCAAACAAATAGTAGTTGATCATGATGTTTGTGATTTTATGTTTGTGGTGTTTTTTATGGAAGTTGAATTTGATGTCTTTGATTAGTTTTGAATCTCTATTTTTTTTAAGGAATTAAAAATTGAGACAGTTAATTTTTATCTTTTAATTGAGATAAAAGTGGAAGAGGAATAGAAAAAAATTTCAAATATTCAATAATAATTTCTAATTGAACATTATTACCCTATTTTAGAGATTTTTAGTCAAAAAATATCCATTTCTACCCTTGTTTATGATGATTTTAAAGGCTATTAAAAAGTGAAATTTTTTGAATGTAAAGAATCATGATTTTATTTGGATTTTCAATTAATTTAAACATATCTTGGGAATTATTTTTTTGTATTGACTTTTCTTATGAGTTGTTCACAGTTGAACAAGTTAAACCGGTTTAAGATGCCGACTTATTCCCTCTAGAATATATAACTACTGAAGTGGTTTATCTTTATGAGTATTTATAGGAGAAATATTTTTTAGATCTGACCTTCGATATCTCCCCAGGATCACAAAAAATATCTAACACACTAAAATAGAGTAAATTTTAAGGGAGGTTTGCTCATAGTTTTTCTAAAAAGAATAGAATAGAGGAGAAACTTTTAACTGACTTCCCTTAACATTTACTATAGTTTTTTTATCATTAAATTATGATATTAAATTTTTATCGTTGTTATTTTGTAGAAGATAAATACTAGGCTAACAAATTTACTTATTTATGTACATAAAAGAGAGTTTTCTCATGATTAAATTCAACTGATAAAGATTCTAACTATGAGATTAATAGAACAAATTCTGCATATTTATTATACTTTATTTCGTGATTAAAAAATCCACAACATGTTGTTTATGGTACGATAAATTGATAAAATCTATTATTCATTCTATAATATTTGGCTCTAGGTACATGATTATTCTCCATTGCTTCTTATCCCCCCTCTATTTCTCGCTTCCCCACGAATCTTCCCTTTATATTTGGATACCTCCTACCATCAGTCCCATATCTCACTCCCACTCTTCATCTCAAACTATTAAGGCCTCATCGGCATCCCTCCTCCCCATCACCCCCATTCCTCTATGGTTCTTGACCCTACTATCTATTCTCTCTTATGCCATATGAAGATATTATCAACATACCTACACTCCTCCCGTCCCTATTCCTCTTCAGTTACTATCTCTTGCTCCCACTCTCTCTATCACTATCTCATGGTATTCTCGATGTCCCTATTCTCCCCGACCCTATTCTTCCACTCCTGGATTCCACTATCCATATCAATCAATGATCAATTCCTCTATCAGTTTAAGAATTTCGTCAATAAAAAATGGATTTTTCAATTATTTTTAGGGTTTTGAATAGATAGATTGAATAATCTTCTCTCCTAATCTGAAACGAAACCTTTGTCTCTACAATGTAGTCACATTTTCTCCCCAAAGACCATAATTTTAGGGTTTTCACCAATGTATTAAATCCACTTCTCTCATACTCTTTAATTCATTCTCTATATAAAATTTTATACTACCTAGAGATGAAATTGTTTAACTCATAACACAAATAAGGATTATTCATTGAAGAATCAATTAGTCACTTCGATCATTATCTTAATTGAACTTTTATTGTGTTTCTAAGATTGAGGCACAAGTTGGATAACTCAGTTGATAATCTTACCCTCAGCTACATTATGTTTATTCTATTATAGGTATTAACATTAATTTATTTTATGTTCCTCTTTTGGTTTCTTGATTTAATTAATCCAACCTGTTAATGTTCCCTCACCATAGGTTCTCCACTTAACAATGGAAAATATTCATTCCCATTAATTCAAAAAATAGATTCTTCCAAAACTATTTTCTCATCATAACAGGTTCATACACTCATTCCCCTGTTGGTTTTATTATTGAGGGTTGATAATGATTTTATATTTCTATTCAAGGAATTTCAAGATACATATGACTTGTTACATAATTTAGAATTGGTTGATTAAAAATCCTTATCCTTATTGAATATTTTCAAGGATGATAAATTTTCCTAACCATTCCACCACCACTCAACCTACCCCTATACATATGTGATGTTTTTTCTGAATATACACGATGAATTCATGTGGAGGTTAAATTTATTGAAATTAATAGAAATTATATATATGAAATATTTTTTTGACTTACTCCAACCTATTTTATTATGTTTTTCTAGCTACGAGTATGTCAATTCCCTCTCCTATTAGTTAATATTTCATCCAATTTTCCCCATTAGGCTCTTATTTTTCCCGTTTAAATCTACCATTTTTTTGGTTTTATATGAATAATTTCTATTGAGGTATTTCTCATTGAAATTTATTGAACATGTTTATATTGCATTGATATTTATTGAAAATAATCAAACATCATATAGTAATCGATTTTTCCCATAAAATATTGATCCTAAATTTATTATTCTATTTCTAATTTTCCTATTTGAATCTATCATACATGGGTCATATTTCATTGTTGGTGATGTGTAATGAATTCCTTTTTAAGTAATATTTATAGAAATTAATTGTACTAGATTGTATGAAATATTTCACATATATTTATTAAAATTATTCAAAATTCCCACATTCATCATCTTTCTCATTCGAGCCAAATATAATTAATTCATTATTAAAAATTAGTGGGTGTTCTGAAATTGGGTTCTGATATTTTCTATCATTTAGAATTTTGGATATGGGTATAGATTTAGTAACCCTCACTCTTTGACATTTTTTTACCTTATATATTTATTTTCTGATTATTTTTTAGAGGACATGTTGTTCTTCCATTGCAATAGTATTGAATATTTAATGAACCTATGGTTGGTTCTATGAGTCAGGCATCTAATATATGAAAAATGTTCAAAATTATAATGTAATACTACTGTAGAAAGTACAATGTATCCTCAAAAAGTCCAAAACTAAAGGTTTACATCATATTTAACAATACATACTTTTAAACATCGATATCACTGTATTTTGTTAAAAATTTTAAGTATTCTAGACTACTAAAATATTTCTACATTAATTATAGATTTAGGGTGTAACTGCTGGTAACATATTACTGTATAAATTTTTTTAGTTCTTTTCAACAAACATGTAATACAATTTTTATACAAAACTCTCTCTGAACTCAGAGATAACACGATTCTCACAACATTTTCTTAATCCACAAACTCATGTTTGTTATGTTTTTATACTAAACATAAAATATTTATCCACAAATCATAACGATGTGTTTTTATTCCCACTAGAACCAAATATTTGAAGTCAAAATCTGTGCTTTCATCAGAAATTACTGATTACAACATCCATAATCATCAACATCCTTCTAAAAAACACCTACAAAGTATGATTCATTTTAGATAATGAAACTCAATTTTCAGAATTCAAAAATCATTTGAACATTTTATATTAATCTAATAAATTATCATTACAGTGATATAACTATTAATGGGTATCAGAATTCATGCTTCATCTTACAGACATTTTCCAAAAAACTTTTTAGGATAATTTAATGAATTTTCATATAGAAGAAGATTCACTAAATCATATTCCTTGATTTAATGAACTTAGTTACACTGTTATAATATTTTTCTCCATCAATGAGAAGAAGTCTACAAATTATTAATTCTAAAAAATAGGCATTTAGAGTTTACATTTTTCAATTCATATATTCTCATACACAATCTTGGGTTTATACATTATCTTGGTTAGTGTCTATCTTCATTTTCATGCATCACTTATATTTTATACATTCATAATAGTATTTATTTCCCTATTTATTATCTACTACGTTTATAGTCATTTCTTTTGAGGTCCTTATAAGAATATATATTCTAAATATGTTTTTCTTTAAATCCTTATCAAAACATTTGAAATTGGGGAAAAATGTCTTCAAATAAATCATGTTACAAGGAAGCTAGTCAAGAAGGATGGTAACTTTGAATAATTTTTTCCCAACTCAGTAAGTTATGTAATATGTATATTATAATATAATGTCATTACATATTTGATTGCTTAATATTTATAGTGGTGTTTTTTTGATGTACCCATTAACACAATCCCTTCAGTTATAGGTTTTTGTATTGGCACGTGTTCTTTTTAGTGTAAAATTAAAATACAAAATTTTATTATATAAATGAATTTTCTTGTACTAAAAGGAATATAATGTTCTTAAAAAATTTCATTATTGGAATTTCTAGAAAACGTTTTATTTGAATATCTCTTTCGTGTCCAAAATATATACTATTAATAATTAATGAATCAATCTGATCAACTACTTATGACGATTCTTTATTTAAGGTAACCATATAAATTGAATTAACTTATCACTTTGCTCAACTAATAACATGTTTTGTGTGTTCTTAGACATTTTTAATCTCATATTGAATATTAATTCAATAATTCTCTATATTCCATGGGAAGATTATTTCCATTTTTAACTGTGTTTATTTTATAAATATAGTTTAATGGATATTTACTATAATTTTATTACATCAGGTTTATCATTTTTTTTGTCGTAAATTAATGATATTTTCCTATTCTACTATTATTTTTCTCATTTGAATATTTTATATCAGGGTTGAATTTCTTTGTTTCAGATACATGATGACTTCCTCTAAAGATAATATGTTTGGAAATTAATAAAACTCGTATATATGTGATACTGTGACATAAAAATATACATTCAAAAAACATTCATTCAAAAAAATACATGTGGTTATGATTATGCTTATAAGAAATACTTTAATGTAGTTATATAAGAAGAGGAGTATACTTACACAACCATGTTTATCTTTATTAGTGTTTATGATTATAAATTTTTTTAAATAATCCATTTTAGTTGTGGAAAATATTTATGACAAATATAAGAATAAAAATAAGGATAAGAAACCAAATACAATATTTAAATTAATTATTCTTATTAAATAATATGATTACACATGGCTAAATATTTCATTTATAGTACTTGTTCCGTTTTTTACATTTAAGGTGCTTATGACCTTTCTACATTTATATCTAATATGATTTGATTTATCACACACATATTTAGATTGTGCTTATTATTTTCATACCTCACCACTTATGATTCTCTTATGGTTATGGATCACATTATATTTTTATATGAAAATTTATTTCAAGGATATGGTGATAAAGATTAACCACAACTTGATAAGGCTATTGATTTGGATTCATAATCATCAATGAAGGTGTTCAATAATAAATTTCTTCCAATGTAAACATGAAATAAAATAAAAATTTAATGTCTTTGAATTTATATACATATTTTTATGGCACCTTCAAACAAAATTTTAAAAAATATGTATATGTTTTCATTTAATTAGTATGATTGGAATCCAATTTTATTTAATTATTTCATACATTAAGATTATATATATTATTAATTATGTAGGAATTAGGCTATTAAAATGCATAGGTTGTAATAATAGTTTATTTTATAATGGTGTATTTCATGATAAAATATTCTCATTAAATCTGATGGTTGTTCCATGATTTTAACTACATTTTTGTACTAAAAATTTGGTGTTCAGTTATTTTAACACATTCCTAAAATATTATTTGAACTTCAATTCTTAACATTAATATACTAATCTTGAATGTATGATTTATTTTTTATGAAGTGACCAGTGGGAATCACTTGTTCATGGAGTCCATGATTTCTGTGTTGAAGAAGAATTTTTTTAGCATTATTGTTATCCTCATATATTAATTTCACATCTAATTTTCATGATCATTTCAATATTAAAATGTAAAACTATTTTCTCATACTTTTTCATTCATCATTGAAAATAATGTTGAGTTTTATGTGTGGGGGAGGGGTCATAAAATATATTTAACTATAATTTAAAGAAATCCCATAAAAATCAACCTAATTGTTTTGAAATTGAGATTTTTTCAATGTTACTTATGAATTTTGACTAGTTGAATATTATTTCTCAACTTTAAGGGATATTCTTAAACATTTTGGAGGACAAAATTTAATACATAATGGATTTAATTAGGTAAAACATTTATATATCCTTTTTGTAAAATATTGGGACAATGTTATACAAAAATCAAAAACATTGAAATATTTATTATAATTTAAAACATAATATATTTAACTAAATGAATTATGAAATTAATATCCTAATATTTATTGAACACATTATTTCATTCTTTTCAATATTTATTCCTCAAACTTTTTGATGGGTTATTTATTCCCCCAATAAATTTTCACTCCACCCCATCCAATGGCCAGTCTATTTATTTAATATTCATAAATTATGTGATTATGTTCACCTGAAGGTAAAGTGCAGTTTGGAATATCATTTGGATGCAAATTGAAATTTATCATATTATCTTTGAAAGGTTCAATTTAAATATATTTTTTAAAATAGTAAATCAATTTTCATTGAAATATTTTAATTTTAGAAGGAATTCTACTACATGGGAGAATCTGTAAGGGAAAATCAATTATTTGTGGAATTTATGATTTTCCACTTTTAGATTTATTTTTTACCACTGAATATGACTACATTTATCTTATGGAAAAAATGTACTATGTTTAGGGGAATTTGATGCGACCTTTATTTTTTGTGTTTTTCACATAGTTTCTTACACTGATTATTTATAATAATATATAAATTAGTTATTTATTGTTTATTTATTGATTTATAGTTAATTTATAGTATATTTATCTAATTAAAAAAATAACTATAAATAATGATTGGTTTATTTTTTATTTTATCAAATGGCCATATTTTGAATTATGTATTATATTCATTTTCAATTTTCTTTTGCGTATTTATTTTTTCTAGGTTCCTTGGTTATTTTTAATTTTTTTAATCTCTATATTAATTATTCATCACTTTAATTTTATTGTTTATTTATATTAATTAATTAATTTTTGTTTAAATTTTAATCTATTGTCTTTAAATAAACTAAAAATTGGATTCATTAAATTAAAATTGGCTTCTTTTTTTTTATCTTTTCTTTATTTAGTTAATTAATTAATAATTTAATTACTTTAAGATTTTATGTTTATAATTTTTAATCATTTATTGTTATAAATAAAAGATATGAAATATTAATTAATTATTTATATTATTTATTTTGTCTAGTTATTTAAAAAAATAAATTTTATTTTCCATTACTTTTGTTTCATTATTTAATCATTTTTTTTTATGTCTATGGATGTTGTCGAAAATGATTAGTTTATTCTAATTACCTATATATGATTTTTTTTAGTGTTGGTAATATAGAAAAATTACTCCTCCATTTATGTAGCCAAATTAGAAGTGGTTTTAGTAGTGAAATGTACCTTCACTCACATAAGGGAATTGAGTATCAATTCACAAAGCCGGTTTCTGGGATGTGCTATATATCCAATTTTCAGGAGAATATAATATAATTTTTTTGAGATACATAATAATATAAGAATTTAGTTGGATATATGGTACCCAATTATAAAATGTCATGGAAGAGAAGAACCAAATAAAATGGGTTTGAAAGATCAAAGGGTTAGTATAATTTATAGAGCTCAATTAGTGTTGGCAGTCCCATTTTTTTATGAATACAACCCAATTAGAATATGAACTTGAGATAAAGGTAATATTTTTTACTTGGGATGAACCTAGAGATTGATGATGTTGGTTGGGATTTGGTGAGCCAAAGAAGTATAGTGCTGCTGAAAAAAGACATCAATCGAGATGCTCGAGCTTATTTAATTTGAGATGAAGCCACTACACTACGGATTTCATATTCAAATTTTTTGAAAGATGATGATGAAGAATATTTTGAATTCAAGGTGTGCCACCAAATCTATTTTTGGAGCCCATTAAAGAGGTAATTGAAGGAATGTCGATCTCCCTGAATTGAATGAATTCATTGACCATACTGTGTTTTTTGAATGGACATGGCGGTATGGAAAATATTAATAGAAAGACTTAAAAATCCTTTAAATGTTGTCAATATAGGATTAATAATCTTTAAATCAAAAAACTATGGCAGATGGTGTGTCGAAGAGATGATCGTCTCATCTGTGAGAAGCTCAAAGCTGTTGAACACCCAAATCCGAGTGACAAATTCTGACCAAGATGAACTGATGAATATTTAAGCTGGTCTAGGGTGTGTTGATGCTGATGCAAAAAGGTAAACCATGATCGATATCTACTCAAGCTTATATGTGAGGAAGATAAACCTAGTGAGGATTGTTTTTTGTTTGTGAGATCATATAAGGATGGAGATTCCTGATCTCACACAGAGTTGTCTCGAACCAGTGATAATGTGGAACAAAAATATTTTTGAAAGATGTATCCTAATTTGGTTAAAAAGGATGAAACTAGGTTAATGTTTCTTACTTTATAATCTAAAAAGTGATTTCAGAACCTCATGCCGCATTCCTGAGGATCCATGTTCTATGAAGAATATAGTTTATTGTTTTGATGTGTTTAACTATTTTTTCAAACCGAATAATGTTGAGCTTGTGTAGTGATCATTTTTTTGGTTTTTGGTTTGAAGGATTTTGATTTTAAGAATATATTGGTATTTGGTTGTTCCCAATTTTGCGGAAATGTATTTTATTTTTCATGTGATGATGGTGTTATACGGAATTCATAGTGAGCCCATTGAATTTTCTATTATTCTGCTAGCACTGGTCTGGGATGAGTACGTGGGTTTTTTATGATCTGTTTTTCATGAATTTTCTTTGAGTTACTAGAGGTTGATGAACTGAGACAAGATATAATGGGGGGGGGGGGGGGGCTTGTCTCAGGATTTAGTTTTTAATGAGGTCTCTGCAACACAACAACATTATTTGGAACAACTTGTTGAAACTCTTATAGATGAGTTGAACGAGGTTCATGTTGCTCATGATGATAGTGAGGGCACTCTTAGGGGGTGAGGGTTCATGAATCTAGATTCTGAACCATTGGAAAGTGGCCTCAATTCAGATCTTTAATATGACAATGATAAAAAATAGAGAGAGGATATGATTCAGGAGGTGAGGGGATATTCGATATTTCACTCTATAATGACCCAATGATTTTAAAATGAATTTAACTTCTTATAAATATTTCATGCAATCTCATGAATAAACAACATAATGAAATTCTTAGTGCTAAGTGACCTTTAAACATGATTTTGTCACTTATGTGTTTGAAATGTCAAAAATCTAACATACACAGTTGCAATCAGTATGTTATTTGGAGATCAATAAAAAAACATAATTTTTGGTGAATTGTAACATACCCTTATGAATAGTAACATACCCTTATGAATAGTGATATATCCTAATGAATAGTAACCTTAAATATGATAATTTTTAAATAATATTCAGGTTGAAATGACGATATACCTATATTTTAGAATTAGTAAATGACAATTTTAAAATTGGTTTTTGATTCTAAATTATGATTTTAATTAAATATTAAAATAAAAATATTTTTTAAACTATTTTTGAAAAATTGACTTCATTTTTGGATTCAACACGTTGAAAAATGGTTGGGTTGAATTTTTTGTATTTTTTTGAAATACTTGAAATTTTTATGAATAGTAAAATACCATAATTTACAAAATAAGCTAAATAATCCAATTATAGATTCATGCATGATGTTATGCTGATTTAATCCCAATTAGTTTTGGATAACATGATAACATTACTATTATTGGTCATGGAAGACTCACAATTCCTTGTATTGTGGACAAATAATAAACTGATGTATTTTATTTTTAGAAAATCCCTCTTTCCTCCACAATAAAAAACTACCCTCAACACCCTCATTTCCTTACACCTCTCAAGCTTAAAGGCTTGTATAAACTCTTCCCAAGAATCTTCCTTATCCACTTACCCATGTCCAAGAGATTCTGTAGTCATCAAATGTCCAATCCTTGGTCCCTTAAGGAGGTTCTCAAGGGGAGGTTCAAGAGGTAATTCCCATTCCTCTTTCCTTTATTTTCCTTTCAATTTCAGGTTCTTTTCTTCTTATATCCCCACCTATCTTCATCCACATGGTATAGTAAATCAAGTATCATAAATATACTATAATTTTATGATACTAATGTGATATTATACCATCCAAACCCATTCCCCACATCCTTTTATTTTAGAAAGAAAATGTTGTTTGTGAGGTGTTAATCCATCACCTTCAAAAACGACATGCTTTCTTTTTCCATTTCTACGTTCAGATATGTTCATGAAACCATTTTTATGGTTGAAACAGAATATGTTATATTTATTATGTCATATTTGATTTTCTGGAAATAACTTATGTAAATATTGCTAAATGATTAATCAAAACAAATTTGTTGTGGTCGAAAAACTGACCAAATTAACTCAATCAATCATAATTTAATTCTTATATAATGATTCAACCACATGGTATATAATATAATCAATTCTAAGATCATTTATACACCTAGATGATAATTAATAATATGTAATATTAGTTCTTCTTGTTTACCCATGTTCTACCCAAACATCAATTTATGAATACAAGTGAACCGCTCAAGAAAACCCATAAAAACAAACATTCCCGAACAATGTTTTTAAACTCTATAACTCATACAAAGGCACATAAAATAACATAATGAAACCATATTCATGTACACAAGGTTCTTTAATTTTAAATTAATGAATCTAATGTTGTTATACAAAACATTAAAGTGATGGAAGTGTTCAGATATAAGGTAAGGGGAAATTCTCGAACCCAACTTTCATCCTTCGAGTTCTCCCCTTTCACTCTTTTTTTATATGGTTACTCCTAAAAAATTATTTTCTCATCATTTTTATTACTATTCTAGGATATAGTAGTTTTTCACTAGAGTTTATGTCAAACAAAATGTTTTCCAAAGGAACTATTATTTTAAGAAGACACCTTTTACTTCTCATTCAAGGTTGATGGTTCATGAAACATGTATGTCATTCCCTCTTTCTTTTGGGAACCCAATGTTTAAGAATTGTTTCTTACGATATGAAACCCATTTATTTTCATGGGTTAATTATGTTCATTTTTGATATATTTTGATTGTAGCATGCATGATAAATGATAATGTTATGATGTGACTGGTGCGCCCAGAATTATACAAGCACTACTGGGAAGTAGGGTTTTCCCAACGCTTTTATACGAACGGTTCAATAGAACCATTGGTATAGGGGTACGTTACCAATGGTTTTAATAAACCATTGGAAAAGGTTGAGTTAGTGATGGATTTCCCAAGATTTTTAAGAAACTCTTGGTAAATCTACAAAATTTTCTCCCTTTACCAACGGTTTGTACAAATAGCTTGTAAGGTCCATTCTTTTCCCAATGGTTTTTAAAAATCAACAGGAAATGTCCCCCCAAATGCAACAAACCACTTCCGATTACACAGAAGCTGACAACTTTTCATTTCCCACGATTTTTAGGATCCCCTGTGCTGGTGAACCCTAACACAAGGTCTTTCATCTGATCGGCTGCAACACCCCCATTCTGGTCAGACTCCTTCAACCTATTCCCAAATGAAGAAATAGAAGCTATCATTGATGTAATTGACACGGTTGGTGTGCAGTCTACCAAAATCTGTGAGCTAACATGGGGAGTGGAGGTATCTTATCCATTATTAGTGTTGTTCATTCCAAATATGTGCTAGTTGTAAGGATATCCATCTATTCTCAACCATTCTCCATTTATTTCACTATCTAGAAAGATCACGTCATTATTCCATATTTCTATGGATTTTGTAAACTTTTATGATTCACACTATTTGATATTGAATCAATGAATAATACTTGATTGGTAGATGTTTGTGAGTATATAAAAGATGGTTTATAAACTATCCATTAAAATTATCTCTATTTTTGGTTCTTTACGAGGTGTAGTATCGTTGACATACTTTATTATTAATCTCAAATTTAAAAATAATTTTTTTTATATAATTAATGAAATTAAACCTCTTTACGATCCATGAACAACATTTTAGTATAGAAGCCTAAAAATTATCCACCCATGGGGGGCGCTTGACATGGGGAAATAAGATGGTAATGAAATTTATGACCATAGGGGTGACCACAATGAGTTATTGGACATGAGTGAATGATTTCGGATGCCTATAACAGATAATGGGACCAGAGTCATGTGCCTCTTATATGATACCTATTGAAAATGAATATAAATAAATTTTAATTTAATATTTGAGAACTTGTTGTTTTATTAATGATTTGTAATTCCTTAAATAAATCAACCAAGGATTATTGTAAAAAACATAGCTTTTACTTATATTTTGAAACCCCCTTGAATTCATGATGATTTGGTTTATAATACCTTAGGTAAATCTACCATGGATTCATAGTGCATAAGATTTAGGAAACCATGGGGAAGTCCCCCTTGGATTCTAAACTAGTGGCCTCTCTCTTTACATAGGCTGGGAACTCCTTCCTCCTTACAAATCCATTGGAAGTCAATCAATTTTTTATTTTTACACTCCAAATATATTAGGTTTAACTTAGTTTTAATGTTTTGAATATATTATTTTTTGTATCTATTTTAATTTTACCTAAACCAGGTGGTGACGTGTGTGGCATTACATACCTAATAAGTGTAGTTTGATTTGTTTTATATTTTCGTTTTAAAATTAATGTGTCATGATTAAATGAATCAACATGATTTGAAGTCTTCATAGACACTCCTTTTACATAGTTAGTTAATCATATCGACTAATGGAGGTTCAGGTGAGATGTAACCCCACTCAAAGATGGTAAATGGTTTTTTTAGTCATATTTTCTCGAGGCGGGTAATGGATATATGGATGACCCATGTGAAGAGATTAGGGACAGTTGGGTAGTGGGTTAGTTGGTTTTTTTGGTGATATGGTACTTTCTATGGACTTTAGTTTGGTTGTTATGAAATGTACTAACTTTTCACAATATTTCCATTTTTTAGCATCGATAACTTATTTAAAAAACACTCTTTACACATTCTACATCTTTCATGAAAAGTCTTCACTTTTTGATATCTTGAGCAATGTTCTATCAGGTCTATGGTTTCTTTTTGTATGTGATAAATGAAAAAATTAAAAAACACATCTCACCTAAAATTTAGACAAACATTACTGAATTAGTATATCTTTACATTGTTTTAATAGTTCACTACATCAAATAGAAACTCCTTCATTTATCATTTACATAATTATATTATCGATTAAACATCAACATTATTGAATTGCTTATGAAGAAATGACTTATAACAATACTTCTTACAAAATGGATAGAAGTGGGATGTATGAAACTTATCATATCTCAAGCGATTTTCAAAAAAAATTTGCAGAGCTTTTTAGATTTTTCATTTCACCATGCTTCAAATAGTGGTTGCATACACTGACCATGTTCCAATTGTGTTGGTAGACCTTGGTTGAGCTATGAAGAAGTCAGCTACCACATAACCAAATATGGTTTTCAAGAAAAGTACAATGTGTGGTATCACAATGGTGAGAAAATGAAATCTAAAATTACCGATGATCGAAATGAAAGGACTGGAATTGAGAATTTGTTAGACGTTTGGTTTCTATTTATTAGTCATCATGAAAAAGAAAGGACTTCAACTCAAGAAGATATCAATATGAGGATAGATGATGTATCTAATGAAACTGATGATACTGTCAGGGTGAAAAAATTGAATGATGGTGCCACGACTCCAGTATATCGATAATGTGATAAAATGAAAAAGCTGGAATTTTTAATCAGATCATTTCATGGGAAAACGATATATGGTATTTCTAATACATCAATTGATTACATTCTTACCTTCTTGAAGGATTTACTTACAGATGATGAAGATATTACCTCAAAACACTATATGGCATGGAAGTTAGTTGAGGAACATGAATTTTCAAGAAACAAAATTCCTACTTTCCTAAAAGATTACAGTTTATTCGGGGATGAAACCAATGAATGAAATGATTTTATAAAATTGGTCACATCCTGCTGGAGGTCAAAATTTGATGGAACAGCATCCTGCATGCCATAGAAAGTAGTGTGGGACTTTCCAATGATCCCAAGACTCAAGAATTTTTTTATATCAGATGAAATATCATTAAAAATTTGATGGCATGATACCGAGAGATAGAATACTAATGATGATTTGGTTCACCCTACAGATGGATTTTCATGGAAGTTCTTTGATGATCGATATCCTGATTTTGCGGCTGACGTGCGTAATGTGAGGCTGCGACTTTCATGCGACTGTTTTAATCCAGTTGGGAAGATGCTTACTTTGGACGACACATGGCCTGTTTTTATACACATTTACAATCTTCCCCCATGGTTGTGTATGGAAAACCTTTTACTTTCATTATTATACTCATATCTGGACCTTCTGATCTGGAAATTGATATTTACATATACATGAAACCTTTAATAAAAGAGTTGATACTTCTTTATGATGTGGGTGTGTGCACATATGATGCATATTTGAAAGACATATTTCATATGTGTGATGCGCTTATGTGGACGTTCAATGATTTTCTAGCTTATGAAATGATGTTTGGATGGAGGATGATGGGAAAACATGCGTGTCCTATTTGTATGAAGAATACATGATCTAGAAGACTGAAACATCCTTTTAGTTTCAGTTTTATGGGACATCGACAATTCATTTCAATGGACTATCCATATAGAAATAATCATAGATGATTTGATAATACCATAGAGACCGATGATCCACCTCAGCATAAGTCTGGAAATAATATTCTTAATGAATTGAATGATTTCTGTTTTTCATTCGGGAAGGGTCAAATGATATCTGAAAGAGAAAGAATGTTTCCACTGAAACCTCTTACAATTAGAGGAAGAGGAGTATTTTTTTGATTTTCATTATTGGTCAACCAATTTGTTACATAATTTCTTATAATTAATCCATATTAAAAATAATATATGTGAATTTTTTTCTTTTGATACTTCTAAATTTTATGGGAAAGAGAAAAGATGATCTACAGTCTCGGCATGACTTGGTGGATTGGGGCATTAGACTATAATTGCATCCTGTGCATATCAGTGAAAATAAATGACAAGTTCCATGTTCTTCTTATGTGATGACAAATACGGAAAAATCAATTTCAGGAACAATTAGAGACTATTAGAGTTCCTGATGGCTATTCAAGCAACATATCTAAAACGATCAACAGAAGAGAGTTGAAGCTAAAATCCTTGAAGACTCATTATTATCACATTCTTCTACAAGAGTAGATTCCAATATAAATATTTCATCTTTTTTCCAATAATTTAAGGGTGAATATTATTCGGTTGTGTCATTTTTTAGAGATATTTGTGCTAAGAAGTTTTCCAAGTATTTCTTTCCAAAAATGTTGACAGATGCCCCAATAATTTTGTGTGAGTTGTAGAAAATACTTCCTCCAATATTTTTCACAGGCATGATGCATCTAACTATCCTTATTCCCACTAAAATAATTCTTGTAGGTCCTGTTTCTTTTCTTAGGATGTATCCAATTTAAAAAAATATGTACACATTAAAGTCTTATGTCCGAAACAGGAATCATCCAGAATGTTCTATCATGAACGGTTACTTGGCTCAAGAATATATGATTTTCATCTCAATGTATTCGTATGATCATACTAAAATAATGAAGAGACAAATGAGAAATGAATAAGAACAGTATAAGAAAATTAAACCATGTTTTCAATAACTTCCTCAAATAGGAGGAATTCCTGGATCATACACATTGAAGACATTAAGCCTTGAAGAGAGGGAGATGGCACATTGCATAGTTTTTCTACAACTATGAGGTGTTCAATGACTACATCAGGTAACAAAATTGAATATATATATCTTACATATATATCTGTTAAAATGTTCCAATTTTTTATCTACAGGGAACGTAAAACAATGATAAATAGAAATCATTTTTTTATCTTTGAGAAGGAGGGAGACTTTTCATAGAAAAGAGTTTTCTGTTTGGTTAAAATTAAAGGTAAAAACTATTACTGTTTAAAATAATTAAATCAATATTTAATGAAGTTTAATATTCATTTATATTGTAGGTATTGATTTTTCCTGTTGACTCTGTCTCTAAGGAAATATGATCTTTGGCTTTTGGTCCTAATACCGTGGTTCGTGACTATAAATAAATTGTTATCAATGGGTACAAATTTATTGTCACTGAACAAGGAAATGACATGAGAACAAAACATGAGGGTGTTATGGTTACTTCCACAACATATTTTTATGCCGGCGCATCAGATAGTAGACTGCGATTTGAAAATGTGGGTTATAATTGATTTGTTGAAAAAAATAATAATATTGGATTATGACTCTCATGGATGAGTCACGTTGATGAAATTCCATTGGTTTGATTCGATGATGAGACATGGAACATTTATTGACAATTGTGTATTTTGAGTAATTATTATGACTCGCACTCTTGGTACCGAAGAACCATATGTATTGGAATCAATGGTTAAACTAGTTTTTTTATGTCAAATACCAACTTCTACCTGAATTTGGTATCATAGTTGAAGTAATTCCGAAATATATTTTTGACGATGGTGATGAAGGAATTGACACTTTCACTACTACCATTGGAACCAATCCAGTTATTTCTTTTCTTGACTCAAATATCTCAATTGTCAGAGTTGATTGTGAACCTGAATTTGTGGTGGAAAATATATAGAATCATCCATCCATGTTCTCATTTCTTTTGGTTTACCTTGAGTTGGGTTGTTATGGTTGGTACTATCAAAATTGATTTAATATTGATTAAAAATATGTTGTATCCGACATGACCATTAAGTGAATTTTCAATGTTTATTGGTTGGAATTCTAATTGGAATTTCATTTTTTAATATGGAATTGAACTATATTTAAACCTATGAAACCAACATTTCTAACTTGGTTAAAATTTCAATGCTTCAACAATGATTTGTATAAATTTTGAATGACTCTAAGAACTCTCTTTAATATTTTACCAGGAAATGAACCGGATGGTTTGTATTCTTCTGCAAAACATGTATTGAAACCTGCATCATCAACCTGAGCTAAATAAATTAAATGATTCCTTAATTTGGACAAATGCTTTACCACATATGAATCTGGTAGAATCAATGTTCCATGATTTTAATAGACTGATGACACATAGTAAATAATCATCCTACTAAAAATTAAATTTCTTTATTACAACTTTTATGATTTATTGACTTCATTATATATTTTTTCTAGCTCACCTAAAACAATGGTTAGTTAAATTATCCATGTATCCCCCTATTCCCTCTCATTAATTTTGTTTTTTGGGTTACCCATGAGTTATCCTTTTATATTTACTTCCATATTTGTTTTCAAATGTAGAAAATGAAACAAATTGAAGAGAGGCGACGAAAACTGATTATGGACAACAATTGTTGCATGATTGAGCTAGGAATTCCACCACTAGTGCATGAAGTGAGTATTTTAAATCAAATATATTTATTTAAATAATATATAATGTCATGTGATTATTATTTTTTAAACATTTTTTCAGGATCCATCTTTTAGGAGATAGTTATTTTATGAGCATCCTAGTAGTGGTCCCATTACTCAGGTTGTTCGTACGAGGGGGGGGGGGTACGAGAGATAGAAGATCGAGTCGGCATACCTGATTAGACCATGCCCCTCCCACTAACATATCATCCATCCTACATTTTAATCCCAGTGTTCCGTTAGAGACACACATGATATTTAGGTCTCCCATGTTTTCACCATCCTTTACATATGAGCCTCCTCACCCATCTGTACCAAATCTGATGATGATTCCCACTCCCCATCTAGAATTTGGACAGCCATCCCTGCCATATTATTTTACTTCTTCTTCCTTCTCTCAAGGATTTTATATTTCGTCTTCTTTGACTCCTGCTCTGCCAATGTCTGTCCCTATAGAGCATACATTAGGACTCACTCTATCTGTACAGGGTGTTCCTTCAGTTTCTACGGATCCAGCGGTGACCATTTATTATTCTACCGCAGGTATACTTATACAACCCTAAAAAATTGTTCCACCATTATTTATTTTCATTATAACATGTATTGATAAAATATTTGATTTTATTTCATAAAAGATACATCTATGGATAGGAGGCAGGGGTGGGGACATACACGCATGCGTGTGGTGTGGAACCACAACACGCAGTTGATGGTGGACTAGAATGAAGATAGTTAGATGATTGAAAGTCAGGGCATCAATGTTGGAGTTTTTTAGTGATGCATTCTAAATTCTCCGACATCATTCCTGTCAGCTCGCTCTCATGGAGATAGCTACCAAATGAAGTCAAGGATCAAGCCTGGGTAGAGATTTGTTTAAACAAATATGTTTTATTTAATTAAATATATTAATTTTTGTATTTATATGAATTAATATTTTGGTGTTAGATATGGTTTAATTTCTGATTTGGTGAGGGTGCATGACCAGTATGTCTAAATGATTTAGGAGAACTTTGGAGAGCTTGTAAGCATGAGTTGTACATTGTCTGTCATGCTAGAGTGGGTACAGAGTTAGAGGTAGTCCCTATCATGGATGACTGTTCGTTAGAATAGTACATACAGATGTTTACTCATTGAACGACTAGCCAATTTATGACATTAATCAAATTATAGGTATTTAAATGAAAATTTTCATGTTTTTATTTAATAATAATTATTTAATTTTATTTAGGATTCATCTTGAAGAAATAAAACAATTCATGCTAAGAAATACGTCGACACATTAGGATGTACTATGATGCCATACCATGAGAGAAAACAGGTATGATAGTTTATAATATTTCTTTACAAATTTCACTTTCTATTGCTTCCTCCATAATTTATTCAATTTCTAATGTTGTTATGTAATTTTAGTTATGAAATTACTATTTTTTGGTATCCTATGGTTAATTATGGTTTACTACATTCAATGTCATTTTAGAGGCATATATTGAATATAGAAGGACGTGTGACTCGAGGAAAACTACTTTTTCAAGTAGAAATAATAATGATGGAAGTGTGGTTAATGAACCAACTCAGCAGCAGATTATAAGTTTTACTTTCTAGATTTAAATTTTTAATCTCTATTTTGTAACTTAAAAATATATTTATATTTTTAGCAGGCTACTTTAGATTCCCTTGATGCTTAGGAACTGCACAATTTTGGGCCAAACTATCACTTACATAAGGTGTTGAGGGATGAGCACCCTGGTAGAGTACGCAGCTGACTTGGGAAGAGTATAGTTCCGATGAGGTATTGTCCCTTCTTAACTATGAGTTTTAGTTCCACTGAGTTGCAACAGGTTAAGGCACAAGCATAATAGTCTGGAAAAAGGGTCACAGAGATGGTAGAGCATTCTTCTAGGGGAAAAAATGAATTTATGAAACTGATGGATGGTTTACGTCCAACACTTCCACTAGAGGCCATCACTACCTGTTATGAATATATGTCATCGATGTGTTCTATATATGGTGCACCAGGTAGAAGTTCTAGTGGTTGCCAAGATGATGGCGAGGAGGAGGCCAAGGGGGAGGTGGAGGAGGGCGAGGAGGAGGCCGAGGAGGAGGAGGAGGGTGAGGAGGAGGTTGAGGTAGAGGAGGATGGAGATGAGGAGGCCAAGGCTGAGTAAGATGGTGAGGATGATGGTGGGGATGATGATGGGGATGATGATGAGGTTGTGTGTGAGGGTGAGGATGATGGTGATGATAGTGATGGTGATGATGGACAGATTGATATGTTACATTCTTGACTAATATTGCTGACCTTTGATGTTTATTGACTTGTTGTGACTAAATATATGTGTGAATAGGTAGGTCCCATTATCTTTATTTTTTAACTATAAATAATAAAACATGACTTTATGATTTGTTGTTACTCATTCTCCCCTCCCCTAGGCAGCCCCCCACCCCCTGGACACCCCCACCCCCAGGATAACCCATACCACCCTGGAGAGCCCCGCCACCCCCATGGACATCCCACCCACCACATGGATAACCCCCCACCCTCTGTACATGGTTTTTGCAGTTGCAGGTGTTGATTTGAACATTGATAAAACATCGGTAGTTCAATAATATTTTTATCCATTAATAAAACCTTAAATTTAATGATTGATAGGAAATGATATTCTAAATGATTTAAATGATTATTTATTTTTTCTGAATGTTTTATTTTTATAAGGCATGGTAATTTTTAGTGGAATTTAGAAAATTGGTGGTCTGATTAGAAGTTTATATGATGAAATTATGTTTTATCCTTGAAAGAATTTTCTTAGAAAATATGTAAATACCATCCCATGATCTCAGGACATCCCCCAGGTAGACCCCTAAATAGCCCCCAAGACAACCCCCCGGACATCCCCCCCCCACCATCCTCCATAGACCCCGGACAACCTCCCGGACATCCCCACACCCTCCTCCCAAGACCCCATACAACCCCCCCGGACAGCCTCCACATCCTCTTTCTTGGACCCCAGACATCCCCCCCCGGACAGCCCCCACCATCCTCACTAGACCCCAGACAGCCCCCCGGACAACCCCCCAGATAGCCCCCCACCCTCCTCCCTGGGCCCCGAATAGCCCCCCTCTCATCTCTGTGGACATATGTCTTTTTTTACTATTGAAGGTGTTTTTTGTGGTGTTTGAAGTACGTTTTTTGTGTTGTTTTTTATGATGGTGTATGTAGTGAGGTATATGTAGTGTATTATGCAGTGTGTTATGCAGTGTGTTATGTAGTGTGTTATGTAGTGTGTTATGCAATGTGTCTGTTTTTTGGGATCTTTTTATGTGTGTTTTTAGGCAGGTGTATGCAATGTATTATGCAGGCTAGGCTATTTTTATGTGTCTGTTTTTTATGCAAGGCTATTTTTATGTGTCTGTTTTTTTATATAGGTGTATCTTGAGGATGTTTTTAAAGTTTTTTTTTTGTTTGGGAACTCCCTAGACAACCTCCCCTCCTTCCTGGACCCTTCACAGCCCCCTCTTCCCTAGACCCTAGACAACCCCCACCCTTCTTCATTTACCCTAGACAGCCCCCCAAACAGCCCCCACTCTCCTCTATGGACCCCAGACATCCCCCAACCCGAAACCCCAACATTGGGTGAGTGGAAATTTACCATATATAAAATATCATGAAAATTCATGACATGCTAAGGAAAACCAACCTTGAATTCAGAGATATTTTCACTCTTAATTTGGCGTGTCGGATACCAATCTATGATCTCATCAAGATTCACCCTAAATCCCAACAGGAAAAAGGGTTTTAGCACTTCTGAAGAAGATGATATAAGAGTGAAAAATATAATAAAAAAGAGGAAGTAAGGAGGGGATTAGACTCACCCAGATCTTTAATCCGCACTTGACGACACTCAAACGCATAAGAATTGAAGGAGATCCTTTCTTAAGAGCTATTGGGAGATTTTTATTGTGTTGATACTTTAACAAAAGGATCAATGGCTCATTTTCTTATGTGTATGGGGAATCCCTGTCTCAATCCGAAGCACGGTGTGGCCAGTACCACTCAAAGCGTCTCACTTTTATTTGACATGGAATACATTTTAAGTGAAAACAACAACTGACATACAGAAAATCAACAAAACGCATTCAGATTCTATTGATACTCTAGGAAAATGATCCATGGGTCATTTTTGACATGTACAAGTTAACTCCACCTCTATCTGAGCCATGGTGAGGATAGTACCACTCAAACTGTCTCACTTATATTTGAAATGGACATGATTTTATGTGAAAACAACAACTTGCATATATAAGACCAACCAAACGCTTTTGGATTGTATGTATAAATCAAGAAAACGATCCATGGTTCATTTGTGATGTGTACGAGTCAACCCCACCTCATCCTGAGGCACGGTGTGGCCGGTATCACTCAACGTGTCTCTCTTTTGTTTAAAATAAACCCTGTTTTATATAAAAACAACAAACATATGAAAAAAAGACCAAAAGTATTCTAATTGTGTACATATTTTAGAACAATGATACATGGTTCATTTTTGATGTATAGGAGTCAACCTTGTCTCAATACAATGCATGGTGTGGCTGGTACCACTCAAAGTGTCTCACCATTATTTGAAATGGACAACATTTTAAGTGAAATCAAAAACTGGCATACTGAAAATGGACCAAATGCATTAGGATTGTGTTGATAAATTAAAGAAACGATCTATGGGTCATACGTAACATGTATGAGTCAACCCTTCCTCAATCCGAGGCACGGTGTGGCCGGTATCACCCAAAGAGTCATTCTTTTATTTTAAATTGACACCCTTTTATGTAAAACAATTGGCATACGAAAAACCAATCAAACTCATTCGGATTGTGTTGATACATTAGCATAAGGATCCATGGTTCATTTTTGAGGTGTATGAGTCAGCCCTGCCTCAATCTGAGGCATGGTGTGGCTGGTACCACACAAAGTGTCTCACTTTTATTTGAAATGGACTACATTTTAATTGGAAATGACAACTGGTATACGAAAAACAGACCAAACAAATTCAGATTCTATTGATACTTTAGAACAATGATCCATAGGTCATTTGTGATGTGTAAGAGTCAACCTCGCCTCAATTGGAGGCATGGTGTGGCCAATATCACTTGATGTGTCTTTCCTTTGTTTAAAATGGAATCACTTTTAAATAAAAACAACATGCATATAGAAAATCGACCAAACATATTCGGATTGTTTTGATACATTAGAACAAGGACCCATGGGTCATTTTTGAGGTGTACTAGACAACCTAGCCTCTAGCTAAGGCACAGTGTGACCAATATCACTCAAAGTGTCTTTATTTTGTTAAAAATTGAAATCATTTTAAGTTAAAACATCTGGCATATGGAAAACCAACCAAACATATTCTGATTGGGTTGATACATTAGCACAAGGATCCTAGGCTAATTTTTGACATGTAAAAGTCAACCCTTCCTCAATTAGATGCAAGGTGTAGCCGGTACCACACAAATTGTCTAACTTTTATTTGAAATGGAAAACTTTTTAAGTGAAAACAACAACAGGCATACGGAAATCTGAACAAAGTCATTTGGATTGTGTTGATACTTTTGGGAAATTATCCATGGGTCATATGTGACGTGTACGAGTCAAACCTACCTCAATCTGAGCCCTAATGGTGCTAGTATCACTCGAAGTGTCTTTATATTATTTAAAATGGACACCCTTTTTTAAAAGAAGTTAGAATATGGAAACCCGAACGAGCGTATTCGGATTGTGTTGATACTTTATCAAAAGGATCCATGGGTCATTTTTGATCTGTACGAGTTAACCCCGCATAATGTTGAGGCATGTTGTGGCCTGTATCAGTTATAGTGTCCCAATTTTATTTGAAATGGACAACATTTTATTTCAAAACAACAACTTGCATATGTAAAACCGACCAAACACATTCAGATTCTGTTGATACATTAGGACAACGATCCGTTGGTCATTTTTGACATGTACAAGTCATCCCAGCCTCAATCTGAGGCACGGTGTGGTCGGTACCACCCAAAATACCCCACTTTTATTCGAAATGGATAGGATTTTAAGTGAAAACAACAAATTTCATATGAGAAACCAACCAAACACTTTTAGATTGTATTAATACCTCAGGACAACAATCCATGAGTCATTTGTGATGTGTACAGGTCAAAACGGGCTCAATATGATGCACGGTGTGGCCGGTATCCCTCTACGTATCTATCTTTTGATTAAAATGGACATCATTTTTGGTAAAAACAACCAACATATGGAAAACTGACTAAATTTATTCGGACTATGTTGATGCTTTAGCACAAGGATCCATGGGTCATTTTTGACATGTATTAGTCAACTCTGCCTCAATCCGAGGAATGGTGGGGCTAGTACCATTCAAAGTGTCTCACATTTATTTGAAATGGACGACATTTTATGTGTAAACAGCAACTGGCATACATAAAACTGACCAAAAACATTCATATTGTGTTGATACTTTCGATAAACGACCCATGGGTCATATTTGATGTGTACGAGTCAACCCTGCCTCAATCTGAGGCATGGTGTGGCCAGTATCACTGGAAGTGTCCATCTTTTGTTTAAAATGGACATCATTTTATGTAAAAAAACTAGCATACGGAAAAGCGACCAAACTTATTCAGATTGTGTTGATAATTTAGCACAAGGATCCATGGTCTAGCCTCACACAATCCACTTCTCATGTGAGGAACTCCTACCCCTATTCTAAAACACATGACATTTAATACCCCAAGGACAACTAAATTCTCTAAGTCACACAATCTCATTGATACACACCCATTATCATCATTACTATGTTCAAAGACACCAACCCCAAATCATGGGAAATTATATTTGTGTTTGGTTGAAGTCATTTATTCATTTCCTTATTTTGGGGTTATTAGCTACTAATTTCTGAATTCAATCATTTATGTGTTATAGAAAATGAAATTTTGTATGTATTCTTAATTCTGTATAACACATATAATTATATTTTCAGTTTTTATGTATTGTATTCCTAATTAGTAATTAAATTATGTATGTATTCAATTCGGTATTCAATTCTGAATTGAATTCCAGATTTCACATGTAATTTTCATCTCAATTCTAAATTGAATTCTAAATCAATTATTCATGTTTATAATTACCTTATGAATTATGTTTTAATTATGTTTTTGTATAGTTTCAAGCTACATTATGTGTTAAATATATATGAATTAATTCTGTATAGTTATGTGTTATAGTTGGTTATTATATGTAATTGGAGTTGGGGAAGCTAGAAATGTAGAAAGGGCAGCATACTAATGGAAATCACAGAGAATCATAGAGCAGTAGGATGCTGCCTGAATTGCACTAGAAAGCCTATGACAACGGTTTACAACCACTGGCATAGGGCTGTGAATGTGTTTTATACCAATGTTTATAAGAGAACTATTGGTAAAAACTTTTCCAATGGTTTAAAAACCGTTGGGATACATGTGTAATGTTTAGATATACCAACAGTTTGTGTAAATTGTTGGGAAAATATTTATAAAACTATTTTACAATGGTTTGAAAATATAGGAATAGTATGTTAACCAATGGTTTCAAACCGTTGGTGAAATGTTATACTAACAGTTTGACATAACTGTTGGTATAATGTTGATTTCCTAACATATAATGATGGTTTTCCAGAAACCATTAGCATATGATTTTACCTACAACATACTTCCCTATGGTTTGGATAATTGTTGGTATTTATTATACCAACAGTTATCCAGCCTTTACCAATGGTTTGGAACCATTGGTTATGGGTTCATTTCCAGTAGTGAGTGCTCCAATGCATTGGGTAAGGTGCTTAATCTCATGAGTTAATGTTAAATGACGTGTGAACAAGATTCTAGCTTTGTTCACAAGTATGTGTGGTAGTTAACCTATAATACATGATGTTTCAATTTTATGCATTGAAACATTTCAAGTCTCTTATTAATGCTTCCTCTCATGTTCATGATCCTTTACCTATATTATGGTTTTGCTCACCCATTTTTATATTGTTCTTATATATCCTCTTACTAGGATTTTAGCTCTCCCCTTTTGATGTATATCCTCATGTGACTACTTGTAACAAGGAGAGGTCAAGTGCCAATAAGAATCTAGAGAAGAAGGAATTAAATAAATGTTTATGATTGATGTTGTAATTATTATGTATGGTACAAGTTTCCCCAAGACATTGAACCTTTGGATCCTCTATGTGTAATAGTATTATGTTATTTCTGTTTAAAATGATGTATTAGTAATATAAGAAAAGGTTAGATAGCTATAATTGCTATGAGAGGAAAGGTTTAGTTAATTTGAGAATTTGGATTAGTAAACCCTAGAGAAATTCTCTAGCATGAGTCTAATTACAAATATGCCCACAAGAATCATTACACAGGTATCCCATAAGTTATGATTTTAGTGTAAATTAATCAAATGAATAAGTCATTCATAACTTTATGAGTAATTTTTGGTCCTATCTTTTTCCAATTTAGAAAATGGTGGAAATTAAGAGAAACCAGGACAACAACTTATTTGAGGGCCAATGAAACAATTTCCTGAACCACATGAAAAAAATGTGGGATGTTTCACCATGAGTACTGCCTCAAAGGGATGGGGAAGTTCTTCAAGTGTGGAAAAGAAGGACACCATGCTCAAGAGTGTAGAAAAGTCATGAAAAGGATGGAGAATGTAGTCAAAGAATGGAGGGAACCACCCATGGTTCAATGCAACAATTGTAGGGAGTTAATGATCTATTCAAGACAATGCACTAAACCTCTAGTTCTCAAGGGTAATCAGCATCAGCAGCAACCAACACCAAAGGAACAAGGGATGGATTATGCCATCACTACTGTGGAATTGGATCAAGATAATGAATTTTTACAAGGTACACTTCCTATTAACTCAAGAATGGAAAAAGTATTATTTCATTCTGGTTCTAAGCATTCCTTTATATCTTGCATGTTTTCTAGAAATACGAAATCAAATCCCCAAAACCATGATGTAGAGATATCTCTATAAATAGAAATTAGTGCAATAATTGAAACCCAAGTGTTTGACTCTTCCCTTGTTGGATCTTGTGGGAAGATTATTCCACCGAATATTATAATACAACCATTGGCATAATTCGATGCAATAATTGGAATGGATTGGCTCTCGTTATATAGAGAATGTATCAAATATTGGGAAAAGGATATATCTTTTCATATTACAAACCATCCCATGATCCTCTACAAATGAAAGGATGATCATGAATCTACTTTGAAAAATTATTCAATTGTGTGGTTGTTGATTCCCTATAAAGAAGCATACCTCTCCCAAATGGTTGGGTTGAAGGAAAGTTCCAACCTTTGGGAAATGCCCATCATGAGGGACTATAGTGATGTATTTCCCCAAGATTTACCCGGACTACCCCCATATCGTGAGGTAGAGTTCTCAATAGAACTCATATCCGGAGCTACTCCTCTCTCAAAGTGTCCCTATAAGATTTCTCCTATAGAACTAGGGGAGTTAAAGAAGTAGCTACAAGAGCATCATGATAAAGGGTTCATACACCCCAGTGCACCACCTTGGGGTGCGCTAGTGCTCTTTGTGAAGAAGAAGTGTTGAACAATGTGGTTGTGTATCGATTTTCAGAAACTCGAAAATATAACCATTAAGAACAAGTATCCTATTCCATGGATTTACGACTTGTTTGATCAGATAAGAGGAGCTCAATACTTCTCAAAGGTGGATCTTCGTTCGGGATATCATCAATTGAAGGTGAATAAGGAATACATTCAGAATACTACTTTCTGCACAAGGTATGGAAACTATGAGTATATGGTGATGCTATTAGGACTTACTAATTACCATAAATCTTCAAGGATTTGATGAATAGAGTCTTTAGACATTACCTAGTAAAATTAGTGTTAGTGTTTATTGAGGATATTATCATCCACTACAAGAGCATGGAGGAACATGAAGAACATCTAAGACTTGTGTTTGCAAAATTGAGAAATAGGAATATGTACACCATGTTAAGCAAGTGTGACTTTTGGATGAAGAAAGTCAATTTCATGGGAAATGTGATCACATTTGGTGGAATTTATATGGACCCTTCAAAAAAAAGGTGATTGAGGAATGTACTAGGCCATCTAGTGTCACAGAAATCAATAGTTTTCTTGGATTAGAAAGGTACTACTAATGTTTTTTGAGAAACTTTTCACTATTGTCAAGCCCACTGTCTAAGTTAACAAGGAAATGAGTAAAGAATGTCTAGATGAAAGAATGTGATGGATGTTTCAACGAGATAAAGAGAAGGCTGATCACAACACCTGTACTCACACTACTGAAAATTGGAGAATGTTTTGTGATATATAGTGATGCTTCAATGAAAGGCTTGGGTTATGTAATCATCAAAAATGATAATGTGATAGCCTATGCCTCATGGCAGTTAAAGACCCATTAGCAGAACTACCTTACTCATGATCTATTTCTATCAACCGTGATATTTTTGTTGAAAATATGGCGGCACTACCAATATAGAGAGAAGTGTCACATAGACACCGATGAAAAGAGCCTGAAGTAAATATTCACACAAAAGGAGCTCAACGTGCGTCAAAGGAGATTGTTAGAGCTAATCAAGGATTACGATTGATCTATTAACTATCAACCTAGAAAGGGGAACAAGGTAGCTAATGCTTCAAGTAGAAAAGAAAATTCAACTTTATCCATGTTATGAATTGTGAAAGACCTTATCTTCGTGGATATTCCAAGGATGGATTTATAAATCATAAGGTTTGGGGATACATCCTAACTTGCCCAAATTATTGCGCAACCATCCTGTCATGACCCCGTCCCCTAGGGCCCATGTCATGACTGCACCAATCCCACCTTTTATAGGCCAGGGGCTAGAGACTGGCACTGAAAAGTCATATCCCTAAAACCGGGAAGGCATTGGCTTTATAACCTGAAAACTCACACAACCAAGCACACAAAAAGATACAAGAACAAAGTAAAATGTATAGTAAAAAAAGTTCATATAGTCTGTAAAGGGATAGAATAGTAGCCCAACTGGAAAGTACAAGAAATACTAGAAATAGCTCCTCTGAACACCTGCCATGGATCCTACCTGAAGGGTAGGTACAGATCATGAACAGTCAACTCCACGGTACATCTCGTTTAATGTTCTAACTCAATGTACCCTCCAGTCCTGGCACCCTTAGCCTCGATCAATGTTGTTTGGTGTCTACACATGTCACATCAAGGTGCAGGTGCAACCCATGCAGGGGTGTGTATAACAATAGTCAGTAGGGACCCCGAGACCCACGGAGGTCTCTCAGAATCCAAAAAGGATAAACCACAAAGAAATAACTCAATCTCAAATAACAAAGAATAACCATCAACACTAATTAGGTTTATTCCCATACATATACCTAAGTTATCAATATATACACACCTCACTGATGTGGATATAATACCAAAATGGAAACACCATAAAGGTAGAAGCACCACAGAGGTAAAATAATGAAGATACAAGTACCACACTGGTAACACCATGATGATATAAGTACCACACAGGTACACCACGGAGGTAAGTACCACAAATGTACATCCACACAGAACAATACCACGAAGGTATCACCACACATAATAAAACCATGAAGGTATCACCACACAGAAGAATACCATGAAGGTATCACCCCACAAAAGTGTACCACAAAGGTAAATACTCATCTCGCACCAGGTATAACTAAAGTACGGTAGTGTAGATGATTAGTTGTATTACTAGATCATCTTACTTAGTCGAGAAGCACAACATTTGACCCACATAGGATCTATGTTGACCGATACTGGAACTGAAGATGACCCACATTGGATCTGGAGATGACCCACACATGATCAGTATGCGCTGACCCATATAGGATCGTTGATCACTGACCCACACATGATCCTATGACGACTCACACATAATCTGAAGATTCTTCATGTATAGTCCGCCCTAGAGTTACCGCACTATGCATGCTTGATTCCGGGTGGTTCTGCACCTCAAGCAATTGGTTGATACTTCAAATTCCACGAAGTCCCACAATGATGTATCCAAAAGGACTTCCATGACATAAGGAACCCAACACAACAAATGGAACACCAATTGGATGCCCAATCTATAGGTTATTAGCATTTCTGTTCCGAGGGCCTAGTTGGAGCTGGGTTTGATCCCTCCGGACCATACTCCAACATTATCCAAAAATCAAGAAAAGTATACCAAAAGGACCATATCGAGCCAAAGATTCCAGTGTCATAGACGGTTCAAAAAACGGATGCCTAGCTCTCAAGAAAAGTCCCTTTAAGTGTTTTTGGCATCGGGTCCGGCCCGACCCAATTGGAACGACCTGGGTTGACCCAATATAGGTCCGACCTAGGTGGGTGGGGCCGAGGTCTAGCCGGACCGCAAGGGGGCAGCCTGGACTAAAATGGAGTGGACGGCTGCGGCATGGCCCGCTACGGCGTGGCCCACTGCGGTGCAGCCAGCTGCAGGGGGGACCTCTATAGGGCGGCCCCCCGGGTGGAACCCGCGGTCGGGTGGCCCGTCGTGGTAGAGTATGCCCAAGATAACACCCAGGGGGAGGCCCCCCCAGTTCTTACGAACAGTCCAACGAACCATTCAGATGGTATGTGGGACCCGTCGGAGCGGTCCCGCACGACGTGACATGGCCTGCCGGAATGGCCAGCCCTTTTTCTAGTGGAGTCGATGAGCGTCGTTCCTCCTGTGGCCGTCTGGTTGTTGGCCGCCTTGGTGTGCCGCTGAGGCCAATGGGCCACAACCTTCTCCTCTATAGGCGGTGAGGATGCACTCCACCCCTCCTTCACACTACCAGCCAGCGTGCCGGCCTCTGTGCTCCCCCACCGCAGTCAACATGCCACAGCCTCCTCGTGCGGTGCAGTTGCACCACCGTTGCCCTGTTCCTTGCCGACATCAGTCACCATCTTCCTCTGCTGGAAAAAATGCATCAACATTGAAGTTGTAGGGGGATCATTCTATTTTCTTTTTTTCCAATACCCTCCACATTAGTCCGGTAGCACGCGACTCAAGGAGGAAGATTCAACAAAAAATTAATGATGAACAATCTTATACAAATCCCTACCTTGATTGTTCACTGGTGATGGTATGATGAAGGAGATGTAAACATTGAAGATGTCGATGTCCATTGTTCTTGAAATTTTCTCCTGATCCGAGCTCGAGCGTCTTCCTCATTGTAGGTCCATTCTTCATTGGAGGATCTTTCTCCAAAGGCTCTCCCCCAAGTTTTCTCCTTGCAAACCATTACAAAAAAAGAGGTGAGGAGCCAATTAATAATGTTCGTGAATTAATTACATGATTAATTAAAAGTTGTCACATCAATTGGGGGAAACCTAAGAGTCACCCCCCCCCCCCATTAAAGCAGAAGTTTGGGTGGACCCCACTACCATGAATTCAAATGCGAGGTTTCAAAATAAATAAATAAAAGTTAAATATATTATTTTATTTATTTGATTAACCCCCACATGAAAATAGGAAAAAATAGACATTTACCCTTGACCGACTATGGTCGAGGTGACGGTCTCCTTAAGAGAATATTAGCACTATGAGTTCAACGGTGTCCTCTGATTTCCTTTCCGAGCATCGGTCCGAAAGTTACAAACACCACTCACTTTTTTTACTGAATGTACCCTAAAAAATGTTTAGAAATTCATTCTGGGCACACCAGGCCTTGGAATAACATGTCTTGAATTTTCGTGGACTTGTAATATTTCAATATATTTATAAAAAATTACATCCAAAATCTATGTTCTTTACATTCTCCCCACCTCAGGGCTTTGCGTCCCTTAAAGCCACAACAGAAAATAGGGAATCAAGTGGGTGTTCTGAGCATGAATCTAATCCTCCTACTCCCATGTGCTCTCCTAGAGTTTCTCGTGCTGCAAACGAACATGCACTAGAGGTATCGACCGCCCACGAAGTACCTGATCTTGTCAATCCTCAACCTCCATGGGAACCTCAGAAGACATCACCCCATCATCGAGGTCCAGCTCATCCAAGTCAATGGTGTGCGAAGGATCATGTACGTATCTCCTCAGCTAGGATATATAGAAAATGTTGTGAACCTGGTCCAATTGAGGGGGAAGAGCTAGGTAGTACTCCACCTTTCCAACTCTACTGAGGACCTGAAAGGGTCCGATGAACCTCAGTGATGACTTGTCGTCCTAGCCAATTCTCCACAAACTTCATCGAGGTGAGACCCATAGAAAGATATGGTCACCATCCTCGAAATTGAGAGGTCTTTATCTCTTGTCAGCATATGATTTCTGCCTGCTTTGTGTATTCTTCATCCTCTCCTGGATGATCTGCACCTTATTCTTGGTAGCATGTACCATCTGTTGTACCATGACTGCAGACTCCCTTGGGTCTATCCAACACAGAGGTGATCTGCATGGTCACCCGTACAATGCCTTAAATGGTGCCATACAGATCATGGATTGATAGCTGTTGATGTACGGAACTCCACCAAGGGAAAAAGACCCCCCAAATGCGATGGAAATCAAGGACGCAAGAATGTAGCATGTCCTCAAGGTTCTGAATGGTCTACTCTGTCTGAACATCTGTCTGAGGATGGAAAGTGGTTCTCAATCGAAGATGTGTCCCAAATGCCTCCTGCAACCCCTTCAATAATTCGGAAGTAAAATGTGCACCACGATCGGAGTCAATTTTATATGGAACCCTATGAAGCCATACAATTTCCTGCACATAGAGGCATCCCAAGCCCCCTACTAAACCTTGCTCTCTGATTGGTAGGAAGTGGGCAAACGTGGTGAGTCGGTCAACGATCACCTAGATGGAATCATGTCCCTTGGACATTTGTGGAATCCCTAACATAAATTACATGGTAATTACACCACACATACACCATGGAATCTCTAGTGGATAAACTAATTCCACTAGAACTTGATACAATGCCCTCACTTGTTGATAAGTGAGGCTCCGAGAGACAAACTATGCTACATCTTACTTCATTCCCAGCCACCAGTGCTGATACTGGGGGTCCTGGTACAACCCCGCCACACCAGGATGTACCTATAGAGGGGATGTACAAAATTACATCAGAACATCCTCCAATAGCACCACTGGTACCACATTACGCCCTCTAAAGAGGATGAAATGTTCTCAACCTTCATAAAATCAATCAGGTGCCTGCTCTGTGGATATCTCAGCAAGTCGAGCCATGTAGTCAGTGTCTCTGAGCTACGCCTCCCTAACTCGCCGAAGGATTGGGGGAGTGAATGTTAGAGATTGAAGATTAACTGCTCCATCTTGATCCATGTTGGATATCCAAAAAGCAACTCACTACTCTTTCACCTCACTCAGTAACTGTATACCAGATCTCTTGCTGAGTGCATCTGTTACTACGTTCCACTTCCCACGAGTACAGAATATCCTGAAGTCATAGTCCTGGAAGAACTCAAGCCAACACCACTATCTTAGGTTCAGTTTCTTCTGAGAGAAGATATAATTGAGACTCTTGTGATCAGATTAGACTGTAAAATGATCACCCATCATGACATGTAACCACATTATCAAGGAGAAGACCAATTTTGCTAACTCTAGGTCATGAGTAGCATAGTTCTTCTCATTCTGTCTCAACTATCAAGAACCATATGCGATCAATGCTCCATCCTACATCATGACACATCCAAGACCAGTACCTGATGCATCGCAGTAGATTACGTACCCAACGACCTCATTCGGTAACCTCAGGATGGGAGCACTTGTCAGTATCTAACTTAGATCTTGGAAACTCCACTGGAATCTCTCCAACCATACGAAGGCTTTCCTCTTCTTCTTCAACACTGATAAGGGTGCCGCAACTCTGTAAAAGTAAAGCACAAACCTCTAGTATTAATGAGCCAACCCTAGGAAACTCTACACCTCTGTCACACTTTTGGGTGGCTCCCAAGGAATCAAAACCCCAAACTTTGCAGGATCCACCACAACTACAGCCTCCGAGATGAAGTTTCCTAGGAAGTTAACCACTCGTATCCAGAACTGGAACTTCAAGATCTTACCGTAAAGTTGGTTCTCTCGGAGTGTGAGAAAAACTATCTACAGATGATAGGAATTCTATTCTTTTGTAGCTGAGTAAATTAGTATTTCGTTGATGAAGAATACCACAAAGTGATCGAGGTATGACTGGAAGATCATGTTCATGAGTCCCATGAACATTGTTGGGTCGTTTTTCACACCAAATGGAATAAACAAGAACTCATAATAGCCATACCAACATCTAAACACTGTCATCGACACATCCTTGTCTCATACCCTGAGCTGGTGATAGCCTGATTTGAGTTCTGTCTTTAAAAACCATCATGATCCCTTTATTTGATCAAAGAGATCATGAATCCTCAGGAGTGGGTACTTTTTCATCACGGTAACTTGGTTTAGGCGCCGATAATCCTCACAGAGTCTCATACTCACATCCTCTTTCTTGGAAAACAAAATTGAGGATTCCCAGAAAGAAACACTAGGCCTATTGAATCCCTTGATATGCAAGACCTCTAGCCATACTCGTAGCTCCCAAAACACAGTAAGATCCATCTGATATACTGGTGTAGATATCCGTGCCATCTCGGGGTACTAGTTGATGTAAATGTCCACCTCTCTACGAAGTCGTAGACCCATAACATTATCAGGGAAAAAATCATCATACTAGTCCACCACTACAAGATAGCTCGAACTCTCAACATCAACCGCTTCGAGGGTATGGCCAGCCAACTGATTAGTGATCAGCTGGACCCTCCTTCGGTTAAGTCCATCCTACACTTCAAAGGTTCTATTCTCACCGATGAAGGAAAACCTAGTCCCAAACTCATAGAAAAACCACACTTTACAACTAATACAGTTGATCTGATCATGGACTATAGATAAACATTCCATACCAAAAATGATGTCATAAGGCCTCAACGCCACTACTAGAAGATCCCAACAGATTCTCTTTCCTTTTAGACTAAGATCACACTAACAGCAGCAGTTTGTAATCATCAAATCTTCTCCTCTAAAAGTCTCTTGCCGTAAGTTTTGAGCCAATGGCACCACCGATATCTCTGAGCTCCGAATGAGTGCAGTGGAAATAAAAGAATTATAGGGACATGCATCTATAAGTACTAAAAATAAGGTGGAGTAGACACAGATCATACTTTGAATCATATCTAGAGCACCGTGGTTGTAGGCCTCAGCTTCCTAGAGATGACCTTGTCCCTGTGCACCTGCTCCCTGTGGTCGGGGTGGACCACCTAGAGGTGCAGGTGGTAGAACCTCGAATCACCACCCATCACCTGCTACAAGGGCTTCTCCTCTGCTATGTCCGCCTTCTGCCTATGGAACTCCTAGATTAAATTGCCACCTCTACCCAGGTAGTCCCTCGACCATGTGATGGTTGTCTGTATGGCGGTTCGGGCAGTCGTGAGCCATGTGACCCTAGCTGCCACACGTGTAACACTACCTGCTTCTCACTAGTCCTACTCTGTCTCGAGAGCCTTGCACAACCGACCCTATATACTATGGTCGCGCACCCATAGGTCTGGTCCTCTTGGACCTCTGCATAATATATATGCTACCAGCTATAGATGACTCTCCTATGCAATGTCCAGTGGTGGGTCTCGCTGCCAGTGACTCCTTAACATGGAGGCTCTCCACTAAGAGTACTTGTTCTAACACCCCCACCTACATTTGGATGCTGAGAGAAATCATCGAAGCTCTAATATCCTATCTAAGTCCCTGCTCAAATGTACAGGCCTTGGATAAAGGTTCCCACACCAAGCCAGTGGAGTAGCACGAGTGGTTGGTGAACCTCACTGAATACTGAGCCACATTCATACAACCCTGCTGCAAGTTGAGAAACTCCGGCATACACACTAATCATAATGTCACTAGGTTGAAATATGCTGTAAAAAGGCTCTCAAAGTCTACCCAGATGAGAGTGACCTCATCATGAACTTCGAGTATCATGCTCCACCATCTGCCAAATTCTACTTGAACAAGACTAGAAGCAAGGATCACCACGAGATCAGTTGGTGTTCCTACCAGTTGAAAAACTCTAACCATAACCTCTAGCCAATCCTCATACATGTGTTGATCGGTCTCTCCCCGGATCCTCGGTGGCCTCTGGCGCTGAAACTCATGAAAAGCGCTCAAGCGGCATACACCCTCTATTGCTGGGGCTGGTGGCATCGACTGCCCAATGGGTAACTGTGTTGCTGGTACACAACCCTATTGTACAACTGCCGTAAGGGGGCCCTTTATCGAAGCCTCGTCACTCGGTGGGCTGTCATCGCGTACTCTTCCTGGAACCCTAACTGGTTGTCTGAATAGAGGCATCCTGAAAAAAACAGGTGCACCAGAATCATTAAGTTATACCTAGTGAGCTGACTCAAATAGATCACAAAGAAAAAATTTCAAAAAATGCACACGCAATCAATGTTTTATTGCACTGATTCAAAAATCAGAAGTCAGGGACCTAGTGTATGGATACATCGGCCGCCGCAGTAATAGTAGATTCCCCAAAATAATAACCACTCTCATAACACTTAACACTATTGTCGATTAAAAGATCAAAGTCCTAGTTCTTCAGTAGAAATGACTCCTTTGATACCAATTTTACATGACCAGTCCCCCGGGGCCCATGCTGTGACTAACCCAAGCCCACCATCCATAGGCTAGGGGCTAAAGACTAGCACATAAAAGGAATATCCCTAAAACGGAGAAGGCATTGCCTTTATAACCTATAAACTCACAAAACCAAGCACACAACAAGATATGATCACAAAGTAAACAGTATAGTAAAAAGAGTGTGAATAGTAAGTAAAGGGGAGAGAATACAATTGCAACTAGAAAGTACAAGTAAAACTAAAAATAGATCCTCCAAACACCCACCAAGTATCCTACCTGAAGGTTAGGTACAACTCATGAACGTTTGTCTCCATGGTACGTCTCGTCTAATGTTCTATCTCCAAGCAGCCTCTAGTCCTAGCACCCTCAACCTCGATCAATGCTATCGGTCATCTTCACAAGACACAGTAAGGTACATGCATTTCTTGTGTAGGGGTGAATGTAACGATACTCTGTAGGGACCTCAATACCCCTAACGGTCTCTCAGAATCCACAAAAGAAAAACCACAAATCAATACCTCAATCTCAAAGAACGAAACAAAGGTTATCTACACTACTTATGTATATTCCCATACATATACCTTAGTTATCAATATATACACACCTCTTTCATGAGAAAGGAATACCAAAAAGGTGACACCACAATGGTAGAAGTACCACCCAGGTAACACCACAATGATACAAGTACCACAAAAGTAACACCAAAAAGATATAAGTACCCCACAGGTACACCACAGAGGTATGTACCACAAAGGTAATACCACATAGAAGAATACCACGAAGGAATCGCCACCCAAAATAATACCACAAAGGTATCAACACACAATTCAATACCACGAAGGTATCACCAAACAGAAGTGTGCCAAAATGGTAAAGACTCAGCTCACACCTGGTATAACTTAAGTACGGTAGTGTAGATGATTAGCGGTATTTCTAGATCATCTTACTTTTTCGAGATGCTCTGTTGTTGACACACATAGGATCGAAGATAACCCACACAAGATTTGAAGATGACCCACATGGTATCTTGAGATGACCCACACAAGATCGGTATGTGTTGACCCAGACATGATCGATGAGTTCTGACCCATAAAAGATCCAAATATGACCCACACAGGATCTGAATATTCTTCATGTACAGCCAGCTGTAGAGTTCCAGTAGTAAGCATTTCGGATTTCGGGAGGATCCTATCCTCAAGCCATCATTCGATACTTATACTACCTAAAATTACCACGTAAAAGTTTTCCAAAGTTCCCCCATGTCATAAAGGACCCAATGCAACTGACGACATGTCAATTAGATGCCTGATCTGTAAGTTATTAGCATTTCCTTTCTGAGGGCCCGTCTGGATTCGGGTTCGATCCAACCTGGCCATAATCCAATGTTATCCAAAACTCATGTGGATTATACCAAAAGGACCTCCTCAATATAAGGATTCCATCTCCATAGACGATTCATCAAATGGACGCTCAATTCTTATGAAAAGTCTCTTTAAGTGTTTTTGGGCCCGGGTCCAGACCGACCTGGTTGGACCGACCCGGCCTGACCCAATATGGGTCCAACCTGGCTGGGCTCAGCCGAGGACCAGCCCAAACCTTGAGGGGGTGGCTTGACCCATGATGGCACAACTCACTGGGCACAGGCAGTAGTCGGGGGCATGGCGTGGTGGGGTCCACCCTAGACGACACCTGGGGGGAGGCCCCCTGGTTTTCCCGAATAGTCCAACGGACCGTTCTCATATCGCGTGGGAACTGCCAGGGCAATCTCGCACAAGACGACGCGACCGGCCATAATGTCCGGAACTTCTTCGAGTGGCATGGACATTCACCGCTCCTCCCACGTCCGGCCGTTTTCCAACCGCCTTGGTGCGCCACCACGACCGATAGGTTGCGGCCTTCTCCTCTACCAGAGGTACAGACACACCCCACCCCGCCATCACCCGGCAGACCGGCATGCTCCCCCACAGTGGCCGATAGACCATGACCTCCTCCGGAAGCACGGTAGTGCTGCTGCAACCATCGCGGCTATCCAGAGTGCCGGCTACCACCTTGTGCCCTGCCGGCGTCGGTCGCCGTCCTCCTCCGCCACGAAGAACTCATTAACATTGAAGATGCGGAGGGATTTGGCCATGTTCATTTGGCTTGTACCCTCCACATTAGTCTGGTAGAAGGTGGATCGAGGAGAAATATTCAATGAATAATTAAAAATTAACAATCTTAAACAAACCCCTACCTTGATTTTTCATTGGAGACGGCGTGGGGAAGGAGATGTAAACACTGAAGATGTCGACGCCCGTTGATCCCACAACACACTCTTGATTCGATATCGACGATCGTACTCATCAGAGTTTTTGTTCATTGTTGGAGGATCATTACCCAATGGATCACCCTCAAGTTCTCTCCTTTCCAACCATCCCCAACCAAGGGGTGATGAGAAATTTAATTATGTTTGAGAATTAATTACATGATTAATTAAAAGTTGGCACATCAATTGGGGGAGACCCAAGAGTTACCCCCCCCCCCCATTAAAGGAAGAGTTTTGGTGCTCCCCACCACCATGAATTCAAATGAGTGGTTCCGAAATAAATAAATAAAAGTTATTTATTTTATTTTATTTATTTTTTTAACCTTCCCAAAAAATCCAAAATAATAACTTCTACCCATGACCTACTGCAGTCAATGTGAAGGTCTCCTTAAGCGAATATCAGCGCTGCGAGTTCTACGGTGCCCTCCGATTTCAATTCCAAGCACCAGTTAAAAAGTTACAATTACTACTAGTGTGTTTACTAAACGTACCTAAAAAAAGTCCAGAAATTCATTTCGGGAACACCGGGCCTCGGAATCATACGCTGTCTATTTTCAAAGACTCGTAACATTTCCCTATATTTTAAAAAAATTACATGTTAAATCCTGGGTCTTTACACATCCATCCAAGAGAAAATTAAGGAAAGAAAATGTGATTATGTGGAGATACAAAAGACGGTGAATGGAGTAAAGGATGAGAAGCTGCAAGAGTTCCATATTGACGATGATGGTGTGATTCGGTTTGGAATGTGGGTTTGTATTCCTTAATCACCTCAGATAAAGGAGATATTGTAAACTGAACATAACTCAACATCCTCTATCCATATGGGGAGTACAAAGGTGTACTATGATACCCTAAAACACTTTTGGTGGGATAGAATAAAAAAGGAGATCACCGAATATATCTCAAGGTTCTTGGATTGTCAGAAAATTAAAGCAGAGTGACAAAAGTCCAAAGGGTTGATGTAGCCATTTCCTATACCCATGTGGAAATGGGAGAATGTTACTATGGACTTTTTCATGGGTCTCCCAATGACGTCGACGGGAAATAATGTGATATGGACTGTGGTTGACAGACTCACCAAGTCTTCCCATTTTATTTCTATTCAGGAAGACCTCTCACTTGAACAACTTGCAAAGATATATATGAAGGAAGTGGTAAGAATGCACGGCGTCCCACTCTCGATTGTCTATGATCGTGATCCAAGGTTCACATTAATATTCTAGAGGATCCATCATAATTCTTTGAGTACTGAATTAAATTTCAGCACAACCTATCACCCCCAAACTGAGGTCCAATTTTAAAGAACTATTCACACGCTTAAAGATATTCTAAGAGCCTGCTCTCAGGAATTCAATGGTGGAAGAGATCAGAATCTCCCATTGGTCGAGTTCTCATACAACAATTTCTTCCACTCAAGTATTAATATGGCTCCATATAAAACTCTATATGGAAAGTGATGTAGAACTCCAACTTGTTGGGATGAAGTCAGATAAAGAAAGCTACTTGGACCCGATCATTGCAAGAGATGACAGAAAAGGTTCAATTCATCTAGAAACACATTAAATATGAATAGATTCAGCAAAAGAGCTACGCTGACAACTGTCGAAGGGACTTGGAGTGTGATGTTGGAGATAAAGTCTTCCATCGAATATCACTACGGAAGAGAGTCATGCAGTTTAGAATGAAATGGAAGCTAAGACCAAGGTATATTGGCCCCTTTGATATCATTAACTACATAAGAGATGTGGCCTATAGACTTTAACATCCACTGAATATGGCTCATGTTTGTTATGTGTTTCACGTATCACTTCTGAGGAAGTAAACACCTGATCCCTCACATGTACTGAACTCTGAGGTGGTACAATTAGAAGATGATCTCCCCTATGGGGAGTAGCCAGTACAGATTCTGGACCGGAGAGGTAATGTTCTAAAAAACATGAAAAAACACCTTGTAAAAGTGTTGTGGAGGAAACATAAGTTTTAAGAAGCTACATGGGAATTGGAGGAGGCAATGAAGGAGAAGTACCCTAACCTTCTTGTGTAAAATGAAATTTCGATGGAGAAATTTCATAAGTGGGGAAGAATGTATTGATCCAAAGTTTTTTAATGGAAATTAGATTCTTATAAATATGTTATAAAATCTCATGAAAATATAACATAATGAACTACTATGTTCTAAGTGACCTTTAGACATGGGTTTTTCACTTCTATGTTTGGAATTTCGAAAATCTGACACACACAGTTGCAATCAGTAAGTTATATGGAGTCTAATAAGAAAAAATAATGTTTAGTGAATAGTAACCTACCCATTTTAATATTTACATACCCCTAAAAATAGATATATATCCTAATTAATAGTAACCTTACCTATGATAATATATAAATAATATTAATTTTGAATGTATGATATGCATATAATTTAGAATAAGTAAATGACTATTTTCAAACTGAGTTTTGATACTAAATTATGATTTTAATTAAATATTAAAATAATAATATTTAAGAAATTATTTCTGAAAAATGGACTTCATTTTTGGATTCTACATGTCGAAAAATGGTTGAGATGAATTTTTGGGATTTTTCTGAAATACTTGATTTTTTATGAATAGTGAAATACCATAATTTACAAAATAAGCTAAATAAGCTAATTATAGAGTCATGCATGTTGTTATGCTGATGTAAGCCCAATTGGTTCAGGATAACATGATAAAAGTACTATTATTTTTCAAGGGAGACTCATTATCACTTATCTTGTTGGGAAATAATATACAAAGGAATTTTATAATGAGAAAACCCCTCTCCCCTCCACTATAAAAAACCACCCTTCACAACCTCATTTCCGCACACATCTCAACCTTCAAGACTTGCCTATAATCCTCCCAAGAATCTTCCCTATCCCCTTCCCCATTTCCAATAGATTTTGGTATCATCATAATACCAAACCTAGGTCCCCTAAGGAGGATCTCTAGAGGAGGATTCAAGAGGTAATTTCCCTTCCTCTTTCCTTTATTTTCCTTTCAATTTCAAGTTCTTTTTTTATTCAACCCCACCCATCTTCATCCAAATGGTATGGTAACTATAGTATCATACATATACTAAAATGTTATGACACTAATGGAATATTATACCATCCAAACCCCTTCCACACATACTTTTATTTTATAAAAGAAAACGTTGTTCGTGAGGTGCTAATCTATTACCTTCAAGAACAACATGTTTTCTTTTCCCATTATACACTCAGAAATGGTCATGAAACCATTTTTATGGTTTACACATAATAATTTATATGTATAATGTCATATTTAATGTTCTGGAACTAACTTATGTACATATTACTAAATGATTAATCAAAACAAGTTCGTTGTGGTCGAAAAACCGACCAAATTAACACAAACAGTCACCATTTAATTATTATCTAATGATTCATTAAAAAGGTATGTAAAATAATCAATTATAAGATCATTTAAACTCTTGTAAGATAATTAATAATATGTTGTATCAGTTTTGGATTCTTACCCTTGTTTTACCCAAACGTCAATTTATGAATACAAGTGAACCACTCAAGAAAAACCATAAAAAAACATTAGCGAACAATGTTTTTAAACTATCTATCTCATCCAAAGGCATATAAAATAACTTAATGAAACCATAATAAACCATATTCAATTACACAAGGTTTTTCAATTGTAAATTAATTAATATAATGTTGTTATACATGACATTAATGTGAATTAAGTGTTTAGATATAAGTTAAGGGGAAATTCATGAACCCAACATTCATCTTTTGGGTTCACCATCTTCAACTCTGTTTTTGATATGGTTACTCCTAAGAAATCATTTTTCCATCATTTTCATTCGTTTTCTAGGATATAAATGTTCTTCACTAGTGTTTATGTCAAACAAAATGTTTTCCAACGAAACTCTTCTTTTAATAACACACCTTTTACTTCTCATTCACGGTTGACGGTTCTTGTAACATGTATGTTATTCCCTATTTATTTTGGGAACCCAATGTTTATGAATTTGTTCTTATGATATGAAACACATTACAGTTCATGTGTTAGTTATGTTCATTTTTTGATATATGTTCATTGTGGAATGCATGATAAATGATAATGTTATGATGTGACAGGTGTGGCCAGAATTATACAGCACTCCAACGTATTGGGTAAAGTGATGAATCTCATGAGTTAATGTTAAATGATTTGTTAAAAAGATGATAAATTTTTTCACAAGTATGTGTGGTAGTTAACCTCTAGGACATGATGTTTTTTTTTCATTTCCCCATTTCAATTCTATTATTAATGCTTCCTCTCTTATTCAGGATCCTTTGCATATATTATGGTTATGCTCACCCATTGTCATATCGTTATTATATATCCACTTACTAGTATTTTATCTCACCAATTTTGGTGTATATCCTCAGGTGACTATATGTAATAAGGAGTGGTCAAGATCCGATAAGAATATAGAGAAGAAGGAATTAAACACATGTTTTTGCTTGATGTTGTAATTTTTATGTATGGTCCTAGTTTTCCCAATACACTAAACCTTTGGATCCTCTATGTGTAATAATTTTATGTTCTTTATATTTAAAATGATTTAATAGTAATATAATAAAAGGATGGGTCACTATAAACACCATGGATGGGTGGAAGGGAATATGTAAAGAGAAAAATGATTAATCCTTTTTGCGGAATCCTCTGGAGACACAGTAAGTTAAAAAAATGAAAGACAAGTAGTTGGAAAACCAGTATAAGTATGATGTTACGGTTAACCAATCCATGTAAATACTCATGATATCTGAGGAATAAGGGGGTGAATACGTTTTTTTGTTAATGATACAGAATAATAAGTCGCTGAAATGTTGGGGAGATTATTAAAGATTATTCTCAATAAGGGTTAGTATTCTTGGATAGATAAGGTGGACCTAATCTTAGTTATGGGATTCAATAATTGAAGTTTTAGCATTGAGGAGTATATAATATCCTGGGACAATCAGGCCTTTTTCTTCCAAAATATTCTAATGAATATACTAGACACTCAGGTTAGTAACATCTCATGGAAAAGTTTTATATAGATTTATTCTGGTATGCATACATTGTTCATTAACAAATCTATTTTTTTGTTGAAATTTGGTTTCTCAATTTTCCCTTAAAAGTGTTTGTAAATAAAAAGATAATTTTTAGTTAGACATGTCTAGAAATTTAAAGTTTAAAGTCAATCAGTTGCTGCCACTTGGAAAAATTGACAATGAGGAAATTTCAAACAAGGGAGGGATTAAAATTACTAGATATTTTAAAATGATAATGGATAGAATAAAATATTACATAGATGGAATCAAGGATAATATCACTCCTGTGGAGAGCTGGAGTAGAAGTAGAAACACACTCAATGCGGGAGTTACAGAAGCAGGAGAAAATAGAAAGAATTCAACCTCAACAGAGAAGATTCCATTGTCTTTATCCAATTCTATTTTTCCTATTTTTATATTCACTTAATAGAATATATTTTTGTTCCCTCATCTATGAACATGTATAATTAATTTTATTAGTGGATTAATATTGAATCAAATTGATAATTTTATATCAGTTTGATTAAGTTTTATAACTCAATTGTTGAAACATTTATATAATGAACATAATTTTTTTATTGATGAGGACATTTTTTATGATATTATAAGGACCAATATTTGGTGGTGCAAAAAAATTTTAATTTTGTGCATCATCCAAAGTACCAAAAATTAGAAAAGTATTATGGCACTATTTTTCATCAAAGAACATCTGTATTCTTGAAATTTGGTTTGTCGATCCTTTTTAAGAGACAGTTAATTGTAATCTATATAAAATAGGGATGAAAGTTAGGTATCTATATACACCTTTATTTAAGTCACTAAAAAATTTGTCCTAATTGGAAACAAGTAGAGACAATTGTTTTAAAATAGTTTAGTATAGTCTAATTCCCCTCAATTCTCATACTAATACTCTCTATTTCACATTTATTTCTATCTATCATTTCTAATATTTTCAATATTTTTATTTTTTGTTAGAAACATTTCTAGTGCCTTAGTCATTGATATTATACTTTTCCTTACTGTTATAGTAGTTGTTTTTTGGTTTTCCAATTATTAAATTTGACATGTTCTCAATGATGTTAGGATAAAATATTAATTTTAAAAGAACCTAAAATAATTGAGACATGAAAATACATAATTTTTTCAAAAAGTTGAAGGGAAAATACTGTGATATTCCTTTATTTTAAAACAAATTATTCATGGAACCTTGAAATTGATAATAAGGTTATAAAAAATGTAGATTAGAAAATAAAACATTTTATTTTGAAAGGATGGAAAACCTTGTGAATATTTTGGAATTTCATTATTATGAAACTGACATTGTTGGAAAAGATAAGAAATTTTTTTCTTCAAAATGAATAAAGTGGAGTAATAGGATCATTAGAGATAAATAAATAGATTTTCTAGTATAGAGAGGAGAATATTTTTTGGATGTAAAACTATAAACATGGAACAAAATTCCAAAAAATGTAATGGAAATTATTCTTAATTATATGATTTTTAATGAACCGTTAAAACCATCAAGGATGAAAAATTTGGTGAGAAAAATGATTTCCATATAAAATAAGGTGGAATACATCCTAAAATTATCATATTTAGTATTATATCAATTGTGAAATGCAATAGATAAAGAAGATTCAATATGATCTTATGAAGAGAATTAAGTCATAGAAATTCCTTGAAACCTTAATAAATTTTGAATAAAATCCCCACGAGAGGTATATAATTAAATGGGACATTGAATATCATGGAATATAATAGGACCAAGATTCAAAATGAAAATAGGTATTTATTTCTATCATTGAAATGAAAAATGGTGTATAACTTGAACTTGTATCAAGGGATTCAAATTTTTGACAAATGAACCCTTATGACCAGAGTAAAAAATAATTAAAAACCACTATAAGAGTGATATAATAGAATTAAAAATAATTTAAAATTATAAATAGATAACTAATGAAATTTTATGTTAAATATGAAGTATAAACACCACTAAAATAAGAATTTTGGAATAAATACATACTATATCTCAACGAATAAAAATTGAGATGAAATCCCATATGACATTAATAATATTTTTTAATAAAAATTAATTTGAAGCATGAAATAAATAAGAATAAATAAATTACACAAATTAAATCATGCAGTATGAAAAAAAATTAATTTTAGGTAGTATATACACCATATAAATCAGAAATTTTCACATATCAATAAAACATGTCTCAATGAAGAGGAATCAAGAAGCACAAATGCTTATGACTTAGAAAATTTTCTAATAAAACCCCCCTTAGAATAGGGAGAAGGATCATGGAATTTAATTTAAAATACCATTATAAATAATAATTCATGATATTATATAACTAATAGGTGTTAATCTCACTAATTTAATGAATTTAGATGTATAAAGAAAGTTTTTCTCAAAGAAGAAAAATTTGAGATGAAACCTTTACCTGTGCTTGAAAGCATTCTTCACTCACACATAACGTCCTGAAGAATTAAATAATGTTCATTATATATACACCCAATAACCTTTTATATCTATATTTAATTTTATAATGTTCATTTACTGTCTTTTGATACTTTTTTACTATAGTTTTTTCTTATACCAGTCACTTAGGGTTGGTCAATTGATTTCTTCATAATACATTCTGTTAGTTGACTGTTGTAGAAGATGTTGTAAAATAGTTTAATAATTTCTGGAATTAAATAGTATTACTTCTTATAATATTATATTATCATGTAATTTATAAAGTTTAATAGAATCTCCATGAATGGACTCACTTTAGAAACGTTACATTAATATGTCCTTTTTTGCGGTTATATTTACTGTAACCATTTTTTTTCTAATTCTACAAATTAAATGTATATGATTATCATTAGAAAATGTTAGTGGCCGTGTAAATAAATTATTTTTTACATTTAATAATTTTTTTTATTCCATTCAAATTAGATGATATAGAAAATAAATGAGAAACTCCATCTAATGGAGGTAGCAGTCTGCACGTACACACACACGACAATCTTATTTTCATTGAATAGAAATAATGTTGAAAATATAGTGTCTTATAATTTAAGAATAACTATTATTATTAAAATATTATATTTTACATTTAAATTACATTTTATAAATATGAAATAAAGTTGGTGATGAAAAACTGAAAGTGTCGTTTCATGTAGGCGGCAATTTATGCATAGACACTAACGAAGATTGTTGTTTTTCTTAGTAGATGGAAGAGAATAAATAAAGTTTGTACCATGATTATAATGACACATCAACAAACTAATTATTCTGATTTTATTATTATAATATGGTAATGGTTGGTTTAGAAATAAAATAATGTGAAATTAATGGGTTGAAATAGGTGTTTCCAACATTGAGATGTTAAACATTCTCTTAATGAAGGCCTTAACATTGAGGGACTAAGGCTATTTTGTGGTGAGCAGAGGCATTAGGGAATGCAAAGGAATTAAATGATAGGAATTGATTATGGGTTTTAAGGAATTTCTTAAATATGAGTGGATTACATAAAGGGTGGATGCGATCCTACTTTCAAAAGAGAATACGAGGGACTTTTTCATGGACAATAATGTTAAGTAAGGGGTATGAATGGAATGAAATAAAATGTAGGAATGTATGGTGGAGGATGTTTAGTAATACAAGAAGTAAATACATTAAAACATGAAAAAGTATTTCTATAAGATCAAAATGTCATATTAATTTTGGAAAATTCACGCCAATATAGATTAATCATTTAAAAACTCATTACTCATAATTAAGTATTAATCATGTCAATTATTTTATTACTGAAAATATAATAAGGAAATTATTACCAAATTTCTACATTATAAATCTCAACATGAAATCCATTTAACCTAATTAATTTTAAAAATATGAGAAAATATTATTTTATATTAAACATACATAACACATTCAAATAGATTTTAAATAAAAGTGTGTTATTAATATTTAAAATTATGTATAAGAAACATTTTTGATGATTACTTATTTTCTTGATAGTAATTAATTTATTATCAAACAAAAAAAAGTATGTGGCTCTAAAAACAAGATAAAACCAAATATCACTAAGAAAATATTTAATGAAAAAAATGAAAACAATTTTAAATTATAATGAAATGTTTCTTAAGTCATAAAATATTTAAAATAGAATTAATAAATTTAAAATAATATTTCTTATTTCAAAATTATACCCCTTACTTATTAAATCGACCAATTAAAATATTTTATATGCTTTTTGGTCATGGGCATATAATGATAAAGTGATAAACGTTTTCATTTAAGAAAAAATGTATTTTTCTGTATAAACATAGAAATCCTTTATTCTAGAAATATTAGAAAATTATCTTATGTTAATATGAACATGAAAAAATAAAAAACAAGTTTATTTTCTTAAAAAAATAATAATAAAATTGATAAGTTTAACGTTAAAATAAAATCACAAAATATAAAGGAAAAAAATTTTTATAAGGAAACATTTTTATTATATTAATTATTCTTCTAAAATTAGTTCTAGTCATAAATATATATTTCATGAAGAAATATACACTTTATAAACTTTATTTTGATTATAAAAATATATTTTATATTTTTTTAGATGTAATAACTGTGTTTGATGTTTAAAGATAATTTTATTTTGTTTTATTCATATATATATATATATATATATATATATACAAATTTCATAATTAAATTGGAATAGTTTTTACCTGATAATTCTATTACTAACATATGGTGGTATATATATATATATTTTTGTGGATTTCGATATTGTTTGAGGGGAAATCTAAAAAATAATAATTTTTTTATTTATAAAAACTCATGTCATTACATATCTTATTTCATACAATCGATCTATTATCAAGAGGCCAACAAAAAACCATTAACTTCTCTCTATCCAACATTTGAAGGTTTCCCACATATCATCATCAAAGAGGTTCGAGAGTAAGCAAGCATAGCACCCAAACATTTATTAAAAAAATTAAAGACAAACCACTAAAAGACAGAGGAAAAGGAAAAGAATGTCATGCCCAAATAAAACTACACGTTATAAGGGTCAACATCATGACTGGAACTATAATAAGAAGTTTCACCAGCATCCGCTGATTCACATTCAGATTGTGAACTTTTTTTCTTGAAGAGCACAAAATACATCTCTTAGAGCCTATGCAATTCTAAAGTGTGCATAGAAAGGGTAGAATACTTTCTTGACATTCCTTTCTTGGGATAATTATTATTATTTATCTTGGAAGAGGACTTGGTATACACAGTCCTTGGAACATTGGAGTAATCTTTTTACAGGCCTCCTCTTAGGGGAGTAGTTTCAACCATCCTTTTCTTACCAAGTTCAAATACATTTTTAAATGATAGTTTACCATAACTCAATGTTTTAGGAGGGTTGTTGGTCATATATTTTTCAACATTAGTAATATTTCCCCATTTATTAGAGATCTTCAAAGTGCTATAATTTTTTTGAATCTCATCACAGAAATTAATGTTTTCTGGGTTAGTTCCATGAGCCCCACTAGGATCGTGTATAGGCATATTCGAACCTATTAGATGAAAAAATCCACATCCCATGAATTGGGGCTATGAATTAGCATCCTAAAAACCAAAAAAAGAGGATCTTCACCCTTGGTCTTCCCATCATAGACTGTCTCAGTCAATGAAGTCACACTAATTGGATTCAGTTTCATCTCAATATCCTTATACTCAACAACATTATCTTGAATCTGGCCATCATCCTTTATTCTAGTATCTCAATGATAAAAAATAGCTTTTCCATTCATATTTTTAGGGACAAGATGATTGGGATATGCATCCCCTACAACCTCATTTCCACTTGAAGGACCTGCAGAACCATCAACATGTCATGGACCGCCAGTTATAACCTTTACATTAACTTGATTCACACAATCCCATAACATTCCAACTGATTGAAGATACCATTTTAACCTATCAAATAGTAAACAGACTTTCGGATCAGAAGATGAAACTTTTGAAGGTTTCTAATACACTGGTTCACCCAGTCCCACAAGACCATAGATGTTTCCAAGATGACTATCCATAGAATGCATCTTCCCCTGACCCGAGGCCTTTCCCAGCCTCTTCCATTAACCAGAAGGCATCTTGTTCTTGATTCCACGATGATAGTTTGAGGCCAAATGAAAAACACGACTACAAATTGAGAATTAATCACCCAATATTCAAATAAAAAAACTTTATTACACCTAAAGTCCTCTATATTCATAATACATACCCACTCAATATGTTTATTTGAGTCATTAACCTAAAAAAAACCACATATTAATCATATGAATCATGTTAGATGTTCAACTGAATGAAAAAATAAATCTCCCCACCATATTTCATAGCATATGAATAATTAATAGATTTTGAAAAGGTAAGGGAAGCTGAGGGAAACTTTCCCATATCATGTTGGAAGATGTATCCCAGTTCATGTATAGGATATATGGCCATATAGGCTAAACTAACTTTCATTTGATGCATCTTTGGGGAGCCTTGGACCATGAATATATTATATCTTCTTCTGAAGCAAAGAGAATCATCACATTAAACATATTGAGAAGACCCAAAACCGCAAGATCTATCAGGACCCAATTACAAAAAATAAATCAAAATCATCCAATGATGGTCATTGATGATTGAAATTCACCACAAGGGTCATATCCAGGAGGCTCAAAGCATCAGGGAACTCTAATATCAAATTCAAGAGCCAAGGATCACCAAATTGAAGATCTTGAACCTTCAGAATAAGAAATATTTCCGAGAAATTAGGTAAAGAACTACGGTTAGAAAAAGGGACAAAAGGTTTACACATATCTAGAGGTGGGAGAGCCAAACCATCCCCCCTCTGACCTTTGAGGAGGGGGAATTTATCATTACCAATCAGTATCGACCCTCATGAAGGAACCAATAGGTTAACCTCCCACCATCCCGCCACATATCCACATCTACACACACAGAACTATCATAAAGGACTAGAAAAGTAACTGATACCCAATTACAATCCTAATGGATCACTCAAGACATATCTAATCCCAAATGATTCTCTTTCGGATCATTCATTTCTAGAAAATATCACCACCATTTCCCATGAAATGAGGTAGGATTTTACCTTTTTCTGAGTCGTCATCCCATAAACCACCCCTCTAAGGGTTCAACAACTTCAATATAGACCTACTTAGTTATTTTGATACACATTGTTAGATCCTCACAATACTACATACATGCCAACATGAAATTTAAACCATAAAACATTATATGAAAACCATAACATAGTAAAGACCTCATACCTTAATCTTAACAGAGTGCAATAATCAATACTATCTTATTGATTCAATGTCAAACCTCTAGAACCCTAAAAAAACCTCAAATAATTATATTTAAATTATATATAAGAAAAAATTTAATATAGAGGAATAATAATATGTTTATGACTTATATGGGATTAGAATTACCAAGAAATACTCTACAAAATGAACGGATCTTCAAACTGTCAATAAATGAGGGAAGAGGAGCTCAAAATGTCAAAGTGAAACCTTTATACTCACCAATTTTTATATGGGTTTAAAGAGAAGGAGGGGAAGGAGAAATATGGGTTCTAATGTGAAATTAACAATCTACCCCCTTTTAAAAAATTTAGTGAGCCTATTGCAAAAATGACCATCATGGTCCAACTGTGATACACCCTTACCTGCCCCATCAAATCAGGATCATCACAATAATAAGGGAACATACCTCAATAGAAATTGTCTTAGTGTTAACCATATTATTCATGCTGTAAGCCTCCAACTTCAGGAATCACACCACGAAAACCCAAAACCATTCCATGAGTTCCTGTATATAGTAGAGTTTTAGGTTCAAGTCATGTCCAATTCAACAAAACCCACACCCAAACATCCTATGAGAAAAAAATAGCCCTAAATCATTAATATTAATTGGAAGAAACAATATTGAAAATATAATAAACCATTAAATTTATGGGGAATTATAATATTGTTAAAACAAGAGTTGAATTAAGAAATCAATAATATCCACATTGATTTTTAAATTTCTTTAACATGAGAGCCTCCTTTTGTTTTTCCTAAATTCCATGAGTTGAGATCCTCCTATTGGTTCAAAAAATTAATTCAATAATAATATTCCTCTTATTTTCCTTAAATTAGATGAGTCATGATACTGTTCTTAGTTTCTTAAAACACATTGATTTGAAATCCTCATATTTGATCCAAAAAATCCTTGAGTATAGACTACTCTTAGTCACCAAACAGAAATTCACCTGACTAATATGTTAGTTTAAACTATAAATGTATACTCATGTGAAATTACAACACCAAACAATTATTATACACCTTTAACCGAGAATTCCACTTCTCATAACTTTAAACTAATTTGAAATGGTCTTGGATTCATGAACAAAAATGGAAGACCATTGGTCCAAGATTTATGAACTTAAAAGGCAGACCATTGGTCATAGATTCTTAACCTTTAAAGGAAAAAACATATTCCTTAACACATGACCTCAAAAGTTATCAATTTACTACTTAAAAAACCTTAAATAATGGGTTTTTATTCCATTCTTAGGGATATATGGGAAAACCCTCTCATGGGCCTAATATCTCTATCACAACACCTTCTACATCCCTTGATGGTTAAAAAATCTAGAGTGTCCTTCCTATATGACATTAAAATATATAGAATTTTTTTTTGATAAAATGTGAGCCATTGTTATTACCTTATGTAGTGATATTGTAAATTAATTAATGTTAATTAATCACATTATCTAAAGGGAAATGGTATTGTTATTGGAAACTATTTCATAAAAATGACTTAAATCTATTTAATAACCCTATAAAAAAATATTCTCCCATTTGAAATGAGTCTACCACCTATCCACTCATTTTTAATTAGAAATATGTAAACCATCATTAAATTAGATCAATGGACACAAAACATTGGAAAATAGATCCATAGAATCATAAATAGTGGAATAGAAAATGCACCCTCAAACTGGAAAGTATCATACAACACACCTGATAAAAAATAAATATAAAAATAATAAAAAGATAATGAATTGAATAAAATAAAAAACACTGAACTACGATGTTCTTACCAAGTCTTGATTTCATTTTTTAGATGATTTTTAGTTCTCTTGTGCTTATTATGACGAATGTTATGGTCCATCCACTACTTTTTCTGCCACTATCATTACCACTTATTTACCATGGTCACTGAAATTATCCATGACAGTAGGCTAATTTGTGTACTCTATAATAGTCATAATATCTTAAAGCTCACATAGAGATTGATCAACCACAACTAACTATTTTTTTCATAGTTTAATTCTCTCTCACAAAAGAATATAAAACAAAAAAAATCCTTATCCATCTCTCAAGGATGAATAAATACTAACCACAAATAATTAATAAACATTCTTCATTTATAAAACATAAATGATAATAGGGTAGCCAAAGTGGCTGATGTAGATGTAGATGTTAGAAAGTTTCCATGTTTTTATAGAACATGTATCAGAGGTGGGATCAATTACTTTGATTATATAGAATAAATTTTAAGGATGCTAGATGGAGACTAAGGTAAAATACACTTTTATTGATTATAAAGAGATATGAATTTATTAAAAAAATAATATTTGATTAATTACATTATGAAACACATGAAAGAGATATCATAATAATGTAACCAAGGATAATTAGTAACTAAATATGAAATGTAGTAAGTAAAGGATTCTATGCAGTTGTATCGCATAAAAAATGGTTCGTCACACAAAGAAAGTCTAGGTATCAGACTAATAGGATAGGAACAAGAGAAAATGTGGGGAAATTAATAACCATATTTAGAAATCTTGTTTAAAAAATATAACATTTAATAAAATGAAATTTAAAAAAATGTCTAAAATTTTTAGAAAATATAAAAACAACTAAACATGGAATTTAAATTGAAAATTTTAAAAAATTTAATTTCACATGAATGAAATAAAAAATCGAATAATAGTCATATCAAATATATGTAATTAATAATTAATGTTTATTAAAATTATATTAAAACAACGATCTATAGGTTAAGAAATGATGTAATTTATTGATACATTAACATTAAATATTAATATAAAATAATTAATGTAAATTCATAAATTTATGTTAAAATTTTAAAATTTTATTACATTGACTACATTAGTTAATTAATATAAACATTGACACCAAAATAATTGAATTAAATAAAAAAATTACATTATAGATAATCATTTAAAATATTTAACATTAGCATTGTTTCAATGATATTCTATTGGTTTACTACTCAAACATATTGATATGTTCATATAAAGACAATGGATTAAAAAGTATACAGTATATTTAAACCTAAATATGAAACTCTAACTATCTTCATGGCATCAAAAAATTTATTAAAAAATATAATGTTCAAAATGACATCATTGAAATTAAATATATACAATAACAAATTCATTTAAAATGTTTCAAACTCTGACTAACCCAACAAATCTTGAGATTTAATCAAAACCATTTGTATTCCATGAAATAAAAAGGTTTACAATTTTATATTTCACCGGTGAATTACGTAACATAATCTTTGTAATTACATTATAATTTCAAGTCTAGAATTTTTATTCTTTAAAAAATGAATGTGATATGAAAATATTTTTAACGAAAATAAATAATATTATTTTGAGATAACATTACCATCGAACTATTTTTTAGTATATCAAAAGTGTTATGGAGATAATTTCAAAAATTTGTTTAACAAACCAAGATTTCATAGTAAGGTAATTTAATAGCTTGTGCTAAATGCAAGACCGAGTTCGGCCACACCACAACTTACCATACTAGCCATTCAAAAGCGGTTATAAATAAGATTAACTAAATTTTTAACTCTATATAATCCTTATAATTTTTGAATCCATATTATGAATTTCATAGACATAATAAAAAAAACAAATTCATTTTTTTCATATAAAAGAAGTAATTTTTAAAAAATTCAATTTTACCGCCTTTTAATAGATAACCATTTTTAAATCCAATATTTGAAACTTTACTATATTCAATATGAAAAAATAAACTTCTTATTTAGAATCAGGGCATAATAATATAGTTTCAATATAGTTTTGGTGTTTTTTTGATAACTTTCATATTTGGGTGAATAGGGAAAAATACTATATTTTAAGTGAAAACAACTTTTTTAGATTAAATAATTTTTAGTGTTTAATTATAAATATTAATGGTTTGTAAGTATCAATAGATTATATTTTTACCATTTAATCCAATTTTATTCATTATAAATAATTTCACTTTCAAATTGAGTATAAACAAGTATCAATCTTTTTGAGTTATTTTTTATTAAAAACACTCTTTTTGGTTTTGACAACGGTAATTAATTTTAAAATAATAAATGAAAATTATATGTTTTTAATTTGGTAAAATAGAATTTATTTTTGTATTCAGAATATCAAAATTTTCATAGGGTGAAATTTCGGTATTTTTATGAAAACATTCAATTTTTGATGAATTGTGAAAAACACTGCGTTATAGTTTAAAAGTGACTTTTTATTTAAATAATTAATAATTTTATATAAATTTATTTTAATTCAATATATATATATATAATATGTGTATAAGTTCAATATAATTCATTGAAATCATTTTATAATAAAATTAGTTGTATAATATTTTATTGAACTTTTTTCTGTCTTTTACCCTCCTCCTAAGAGAATTTGCAAATTTACATAAAACAAAATTTTACAGCTTCTCTGAGTTGAATTTCAATAATACAAAAGACACAGTTAATATCAGGATGTAAAATTAGGTTCAATAAGATGAAAATAATTTTGGGGGAATAGTAACTTTTTACTTTTTTTTACCACGGTTAAAATTAAATAGGGCGATTAAGGGTAAAAATGATATTATTATTACCCTAGGACATGTCCTAATTATATTGGATAAGTGTAATTAGACCAAAATAAACCTTATGAATAAAATATGATCCTTTAGGTCCACTTGGATTACATTAGGACAGTTATTATTATTTAATTCAAAGAAGAGTTAAAAGTGTTAAATTCAAGGTTTGATAACTAAACCATTTTTAATAAAGAGTTACACATAAGATAAATTAAACTATAAGTATTCATTAAAAATATAGGAAGAGTTCATATATAATTTTATTTTATTTATATTTTTTAGACATTAAATAATTTATTTTATTTATGACATAATGACGATGCGGTAGTTACCTAATTAATGAAATATTAAAATAATTGATATTATAAATTTCCAAATAATTGTAATTTGAAACTTTTTATGAATCCCACTAATTTTATTTGTTAATATGACATGTTAGGGTTGTTTAGATGAATTGTTTTTGATGAAATAATTCTCTTATGAATTTTGAAATAACAAAATACCAAATAGTGTCAAAATTGACATAAAATATTATTTAAAACAAATATTATATTATAAATTTATATTCTATTCCTAAAAATATAAGGTTCAGAAAAAAGAATTATATAATGATATTATTATCATTAATTAACCACTTGGGGTTCTCTTGGAAGTTTATTGTATGTTTATTAACAATATAATATAAAAATACAAAGAGACATGGTAAATGTCAAACTATTTAACTTAGAGTTAAATCTAAACCATAAAGTTAATATAGTGACACAAACCTATATAAAACCTACTGGTTTAGTGGTTTTCACCACATACCCACCTTAGACATTAAATAAATAATTTTGGAGCCACTATAAACCGAAAATTATTTTATTATAAAATAATATTTCAATCTTTTCCTAAGGTGCCCCTCACTCTTCTTATAAATGGGAACTTCCCTTCGCTCAAATTAAAACCTTAAAATCAATTAGGATTGGCCAAATCCTGCCCAAATATCCTTAAAAATCTCCTCCCTTAATCCTAGAGGCCTTAATTTAGTCATAATTCCAACCTAATGCACCCTTTTGATCAAATCAAAAGAAAGAACCTAAAGAAAAGGTAAATATTTCATCACCTCTTTCAAGTTCTTTTATTCTTCCACATCCACTTTCATTGTTTTTTATTTATTAAAATAATAAGTAAAGTATATTATATATACTTTAATGTAATTATAAATATGGTAAAACCATATTAATTATTTTATCCATCATATGAATGATATGACACTATACGTGCGTACGTTCGGCTTACAGTCTCCACGTTATGGTGTAGTATTTTATTCAAACACTTCATCATTTGGATGGGTATAATAATGAGTATAAATGATGAAAATAATATATATTACATGATAATGATTAATTATATATTAAATTACATCTAATTATATATGATTTTAATATCAAAAGAATGATATTGTCTCTCATGCGTACGTACAGAATACTGTCTCCACTAAAGCGATGAGATTCCATCCCCATCATATCCATTCAAGAATAATTTTCTTCTGATGATTAAGATTAATTTTTAAATACTTGATATCATTCTGAATAAGAATATGATACACCCCATCAATAAAAAATATGACTCACATAACAAATAATATAAAGGAAAAGAATCAGTTGACACCTTAAACGATGATACTACTAAAATATTATTAACAAAGCAATATTATAGGATCATATATGATATCATATTTTTTATTTAGTTCTTATATAATTTGATAATAGTTATTTAACAATTATATATCAGGTTAATGTACCCTCGACCAAGGAAAAGTACAAGGTAAGGGGTTTCTTATCTCATTTTTAATTTCGCAAGATTTCTAATGTTCACCACTTATTTATTGAATGTGGTGTATATTGTAATTCTTTTTGATATATATTATAATTATTATCTTTATATTCATGGTATTATATGATCCATTTTGTGGTTATTAAGTATTGGTTATACGACTCGATTGATTACAACGAAGTAAGGGTTTTTCATCTCACTTTTTTCCCGTGAGATTCCTACTATATTGGCCACTGTTCTGTTTTGTGTGATGTATGTACTATCCATGATTTTATTATTGGTGTATTATAAATTAATTTATGAGTATTTAAATATTAATTGTATGATACTTCTTTCATGGGTTGTATGTTTCATAAGTTACCAAATCGGTAAGGGATTTTGAAATTTCAATTTCCACTCAGTGGGCTTTACGCATACATCATTGATTATTTTACTCCCTGATTATGTGTAGAGTCACTATTTATTATTTATGTAGTAATTTCCAATCCCCTTTGTGTGGATATAATATTTAGTCACATAATCACTCCATCGATAATTTCTCAAGACATTGATACAAACTTGATCTTAATTCAATTTCCATTCATAGAGTTTAACATCCTAGTCATTGGTGTTTTTTTCAAGAGTATGTGTGAATGTACTATGATTTATTTACACTAAATATCCAATCATATTGAGTGTATTTATATTTTTCACACCTAATTATGTCATTGATTTATCCTTTATCTAATGATACTGTCTTTATAAGGAATTTCATCTCAATTTACATTCCTTTGAAACTTCTTTGTTGTTATGCACCGATTCACTTTTATATGGTGTATATACTGTCCATTTACATAGTATATAATGAAATAATTTATTTTCATGGTATTATAATTTTTTTATTACCATAATTATTTTTATTCAAGTATCTCCCATTTGGATAGTAACTCTAACTAATATACCATTTAAAATGTTCTAAAAAATTATTCTTCTAAATCTTTCTCATTAATGTCCATGTTTGAAAAATTGTTTTCAGGTTTTATTTTTATGGAAATTATTGTTTTAAAATTAAAATTCCTTTTAAATTTTTCAATGTGGTATGGGATACTTTCATTCAAAAATACATTTTTAAACGGTTTCATGACAAATAGTGTGAATTTTAAATGTTTTCAAGAAAAAGGGGGATATTTCTCTCAAATAGTTTTGATGATTATTTTCATCAATGTCAATATCATTCATTATTCTCCATTGATTTTAATTTGTTACAATACGGTCTTCCATATTGTATTGAATGATTTATGTTTGACTTTGGATGTGTTATTTTTATACCATTCATGGTTTGTGGATAAAGTATTGACATTTCGTATGCTAGTTTTAATATGAATGTTTATGTTATGGTTCAAAATTTTCATATGAGGAATGAGTTGGACTTAGTAAGTGATGGGTGGATCCCTCTATAGCTCATCGATGCATCAATAGGTCTCATGAGATAAAAAACTGTCTTGGCACAAGGCCTTGAAAAAATATTATTTGTAGTTTTGGCACACGTCCTTGACTATGCGGTTATGAAGTCTAGAATTATGCATTTCATCATTATGAAAGTGGATATTGATATTTCATATGATTATTCTACTAGTATAATAACCATGTGAATAAGTAAATGGAATTATTTGATTTTTCTTTTCCATATTATGCTGATTTTCAAGTTTAATAAACTTTTGTTTTAGTCTTATACCTTTCCTTAAAGGTTTATGATTATTTTTGAATGTGTCCACTTGATTGTTATCATTACTGAGCATCTGAGCTCCCCTATCTATATTTTATATTTCCCAGGATGTGAACAAGAATATTATGACTGACCAGCAGGGATAATCTATGAGATCTCAGTGTTGTCTATGGAAACAACGTTGTTGTTGTATTCCATTTTATGATGTAATGCAGACATTATGAATGTATCTAGTACATCCAGGGCTACTTAACTAATCGGTCTTAAGAGACTTGATCTTTTGTGATCATTCCAATGATACATAATAATGCACCAGTTCTAGGCTTATGGGGTTGGGGTATTACAGTTGGTATCAGAGGAAGTATAGTACAAACATTGGAATCTATATTTAGATAAACTCTTATTAGATCAAATTACCTTAAGATATACTTTGGTGATTTATATATATGAACTTCTTAGAATTTTTGTGTTGTAGAGATTATGTGGGTTTTCTAGACAATACATCCCTATCTGAATATGAGAAAGTAGAGGTGGATCTGACACATATGCACCTTAGAGTGAGAATAACAACAAGGAGTTTTGGGCTTGACCCAGGGTATATTGGTACACCACAACAGGGCTTGCTGCACACTTGGTTACGACACTCTTGGGGGATATGCTTAGGATAATTTACATTCTCTTTACCAAACGATTTTCAGGATTTTAATTTTATATGAGAATAAATAACTATCATTAATCCTAAGGTTTTTTAGACAGAAAATAAGGTGTTATGATATTCTCTAAATAATTTTATGACTCACACTATGCTTTCATGTTTTAGTCAATGGATGGATTCCAAGGAAGTCAAAGTTACATTGAACATGAGGTAAAAGGTGGGAACGATGGTGGAAATGTGCAACGGAATGGAATCTTGATTGGTGTAAAAGATATTGTGTTCATACCGAATCAGTTTTCCAAAAATATGATCAACAACATATATATTAACCAACTCTCAGACTCAAAAAAGAAGAGGAAGGTCGTGAATGTTAAGAGCTCCAATAGTGGAGACCATGGAGAAAAGAGAGTTCAATTTCCATCATGTAGGAAATTTGGAAGGAGACACCTAGGGAAGTGTCTCAATGGAACAAAGAAATTCTTTATGTATGGAAAAGAAGGTTATAAAATAAAGAATTACTAAGGAAAAATGAAGAGTACTATGGAAGAAAAAAATGATCCCAAGAATCCATTTACAGCCATTTTTCATAAATATAGGGGACCTGGGCATTACCTGAGTGAATTCCCTATTATATAGGATAGCCCCTTGGTCAAGGAAGAACCTATGTGGATGAAATGGATGGTCAAACGTTTAAAAGTATTAGTGAACTTTGTTGATGGAATTACATTGGAAGACATTTATCTTATGTGTAACCCTGCCTTTTATTATGTGAAAATCTATTTTCTGAAGAATTGTGTTTTCTATTGTTGATATAGTTATAAATAACCATTTTAGATTATATGATCCTCTAATTTCAGGTAATTACATATTATTGAATTTTGAGATGAAAATGTGAGGTATGAGATAACATTTGTCGTGAAATTATGTTATAGTTATTTTGAGAAATTTAACTCATTTTAAGAACAATATAAAAATAGTTTTGGAAAAAGAAAAACATGCAGACCGTGTGATAACCCATCGCGTCGGACAAAGCTACTAGAATCAAACCCACAACCATAGTGCTATTGGGATTTATCGCCTACCACTAGACTACGTGAAGTCCCTGGTTAGTGTGACTAATTCTTTTTAGTTAAATGTTTTTATTGATCAATAATAAGTTGATTTGGGATCTGATGTCTTATGAAATGAATATTCTTAGTATATAAAAATGATTTGGGGATTAAGTGATAAATGTTATTTTGGAAGACGTTCACTCTATTTGGAATACTATATGCCTAAGGAAAACAGAATACCATGTGATTTCATTTGAGGAGTAATGGTGGATTTTTATCTATGTTTTTATTGTGTATTTATAGTGATTTGGGTTTTTTTGGAAATTATTAACCTATCACAGATAATATGTGACTAGGTTAATTAATTTTATGTATGTGACTTTAAGATTAGTTTATTTTATTTGGAAATAAAATTTAACGTGGAAGCCTGCATAATCAAATTCTTCTATGTTTTGGGTTTCAATATTAGTTTGGATTATATTGATGGATTTTGAGGACAATTGTTTATTGAATTGTATTTATTGAACATTGGGTATTGTTGGTTTAATTATAGAAATTAAAATATGTATTTATTTCTCTAAATGATTATCCTTTTTTGAGATCATTTGATGTTGTACTAACTATTTTGGATTTGTTTAATCTCGAAAGACAAGGTAAATATATATAGTTTATCCTTTGTGGATTATGTGATTATCTCAAAGTTGATTCTAGCACATCAGGTGTGACCAAGTCATCTTGAATACTCATCGTTTGAAAAAATGAGTTAGTGGTAGAAATTCATTAATGTATGAAACTATACTTAAAAAGTAATTATATATCTTTATGTTCTTAGTCAAACTGATAAATAAATTCATCAACTTTTTAAAATAGATCATCAAATAAAAAATGTATCCATTTACTTTGTCTACTAGGAAACTAATGATCATTTATCTCATAATATTATTGAGGTTTTCTTGTTGTTAACTTTCTCCTAATAATGTTTTCTATCACCCTACACTAGAACTTGACACTTATTTTATCTTCCATATCCATGTTTTCCTACATGGAATCCAAGTGTGGGTTTTCATGGGTGACCTTTGTACTTCTCTTTCTCTCTTTTAAAGAGATAGTTTTATTGACTCTTTTTACGATGTGGGACGTTCAATAAAGTTCCCAAGCCCAATTTTAAAATTTCTAGGACACGATTTATAAAATGGGGAAGAATGTAACACCTCATGATTCCATAGTAATTTATTTTCTTTAATTCAATAGCTCAGACTACACGCAACACTGAGTTCGAGGGAACCATGACTTACCAAACTAGTCGTTCAAAAGCGGTTATGAATAGTATTAACTAAATTTTAAACTTAATATAATCCATATAAATTTAGAATCCATATTAATATTTTTTAGACATAATTAAAAAAATTCATTTTTTTCAGATAAAAGAAGTTTTTAAAAAAAAATTAATTTTACTACCATTTAATGGAGAACCCTTTTTAAATCCAATATTTGAAACTTTTATATATTCAATTTGACAAAATAAACTTATTCTTTAGAATTAGGATATAATAATTTAGTTTCAATAATTTTATTTTTGTTTTTCTGATAACTTTCATATTTGGGTTAATAGTGAAAAATACTATATTTTAACTGAAAACAGATTTTTTAATAAAAATAAATTGTAGTGTATGATAAAACATTTTAATAGTATCGAATTATAGATATATTATATTTTTACCATTTAATCTAATTTTATTCATTGGAAATAATTTCAATTTGAAATTGAACATAAACAAGTATCAATCTTTTGTTAGTTATTATTTCATAAAAACACGCTTTTTGGTTTTGAAAATGGGAATTAATATTAAATTAATAAATGAAAATTCTATGTTTTGAATTTGGTAAAATAGACATTATTTATTAATTCAGAATATCAAAATTTCCTTAGGGTGAAATTTTGGTATTTTTATGAAAACATTCAATTTTTGATGAATAGTGAAAAACACTACATTATAATTTAAAACCGACTTTTTATTTAAATAATTGATTATTTTATTTAAATTTATTTTAAGTCAAAATATATATATAATACCTATATATGTTCAATATAATTAATTGGAGTCGTTTTATAATATAATTAGACGTATAAAAGTTTATTGAACTTTTTACCGTCTTTTACCCAACTCCTAGGTTCATTTGCAAATTTACATAAAAAATAAATTTACTACTTCTGTGAATTGAATATAAATATTCAGAGAGACATGGTTGATTTCTGTAAGTGAAAAATGGTTCAATAAGATTAAATTAATTTTTGATGAATCGTAACTTTTTTACTTTTATTTACCACAGTTAAAAGTAAGTAGGGTAATTAAAGGAAAAATGATATTATTATTAACCTAACACATGTCCTAATTCTATTGTATAAGTGAAACTCGACCAAAATAAAACATAGGAATAAAATATGATCCTTTAGGTCCACTTGGATTAGATTAGGTCATTTATTATTATTTAATTCAATGAAGAGTTAAAAGTGTTAAATTCAATGTTTAATAACTAAACCATTTTTAATATAGGGTTACACATAAGATAAATTTGACTATAAATAATCATTTGAAATATAAAAATATTTCCTACATAATGGTATATTATTTATATTTTTTAGACATTAAATAAATTAATTTATTTATGATACAATGATGTTGTAGTAATTACCTTATTAATGAAATATATAAATAATTGATATTATAAATATCCCAATAAATTTAATTTGAGAATTTTTATAAATTAGAATAATTTTATAGTCTAATATGACATGTTATTGTTGTTTATATGAATTTGTTTGAACTAATAATGATTTTATGAATTTAGAAAAAACAAAATACCAGATAGTGTCAAAATTGACATAAAAGTGTTTTTAAAACAAATATTATATTATTAATTGATATTCTATTCCTAAAATTATAAGGATATGCTAAAAAACTTATATAATGATAGGTGTATCATTATTTAACCACTTGGGGATATATTTAATGTTTATAGAATGTTTATTAACCTTATAATATAAAAATATCAAGAGAGATGGTAAATGTCAAACTATTTATCTAAGAGTTAAATCTATACAATAACATTAATATAGTGACCTAAACCTATCTAAAACCTATTGGTTGAGTGGTTTTAGACCCATAACCACTGTATTGTTTAAATAATTAATTTTGGATCCATGAAAAACTAAAAATGAATTTATTATAAAATAATATTTCAATCTTTTCCTAAGGTGCCCATCACACCTCTTATAAATGGGCACTTCCACTTATCACAAATTAACACCTTAAAAGCCATTAGGATCGGCCAAAATCGGCCCATATATCCTACCAACTCTCCTCCATTAATTATATAGGCATTAATTTATTCATAAATCCAACCTAAGGAGCTGTTTGGAACAAATCAATACGAAGAACCCGAAGAAGAGGTAAATATTTCATCACCTCTTTCAAGTTATTTTCCTCTTCCACTTCCTCTTTCATTATCGTTTATATTCTAAAATAATAACTAAAGTATATTTTATATAATTTGATTTTATTATAAATATTGTGCAACCATTTTCATTATTTTATGCATCCTATAAATGACATGTCATCATACATGCATACGTATGACTTACCGTCTCCACGTCGCGGTGTAGTTTGATATTCAAACACTTCATCATTTGTATGGGTATAATAATGAGTATAAATGATGAAAATAAAAAATATAATATGATATTGATTATTTATATATGATATTCTATCCAATTATATAAGATTTTAATATCAAAAAAATGATATTGTCGCTCGTGCGTACGTACGGAATACTGTCTCCACGAACGCGATGAGATTCATTCCCCATCGTATCCATTAAAGACTAATTTTCATTTGATAAATAAAAAATAATTTCTAAATAATTTAAATCATACTGAATATAAATAATATATATACCATCCATAACAAATATGACTCACATAGCAAATAATATAAAGGAAAATGAATCAGTTAACACTTGAAATGATGATACTAAAAAAATATTATTAACAAAGCAATATTAATGGATCATATATGATATCATATATATGTATATAGTTCTTGTGTAATTTAATAAAAATTATTTAACTATTATACAGGTGGTTAAAATAGCCTAGACCAAGGAAAAGTACTAGGTAAGAGGTTTCTTATCTCACTTTTAATTCTGTGAGATTTCCATTGTTCGCCCCTTATTTATTTCATGTGGTGTATTGTGTACTTCCATATGATATATATTATCATGATTCTATATATATTCATGGTATTATGTGATCCATTTGGTGGTTATTAACTTTTCTTCATATGAATTGATTGATTACAACGAAGTAAGGGTTTTTCATCTCACTTTTTATTCCTGTGAGAATCATGCTATATTGGCCACTATTTCTTGTTGTGTTGCATATGTACTATCAATGATTGTATTATTTGTGTAATATACATTAATTTATGAGAATTTAAATCTTCATTTTATGATACATCTTTCATGGTTTGTATGTTTCATATGTTACCAAATCGGTAAGGGAATTTCAAATTTCAATTTCCACTTTGTCGGATTTATGAATACTTCATTGATTATTTTACTCCAAGATTATGTGTAGAATGACTATTTATTATTTATGTGTTAATTTACACTCCCCTTTTTGTGGATATAATTTTGATACACATAATAAATCCATTGATAAATTTCTCTATAAATTTATATAAACTTGATCTTAACCAAATTTAAATTCATTAAGTTAAACATCCCTGTCATTGGTGTGGTTTTTACATGAATATGTGTGAATGTACTCTGATTGATCTATACTGAATATCGAATAATATTGAGTGTATTTATATTTTTCACACATAATTATGTCATTGATTTATCGTTTATCTAAGGATACTGTCTTTATAAGGGATTTCTTCTCAATTTACATTCCTTTGAGACTTTTTTGTTGTTATGCCCCAATTCACTTTTATATGGTGTATATAATATCGTTTGACATAGTATATAATGAAATAATTTATTCTCATGTTATTATAATGTTTTGATTTACGTAAATTATTTGTATTCATGCGTCTCTCATTTGGATAGTAACTCTAACTAAAATAACATTTTAAATGTTTTAAAATTATATTCTTCTAAATATTTCTCATTAATGTCCATGTTTTAAAAATGGTTTTAAGGTTTCATTTATATGGACATTAATGTTTTAAAATTAATATTAATTTTATAAGTTTCAAAGTGGTATGGGACACTTTGATTAAAAAATATATTTTTAAACGGTTTCTTGACAAATAGTGTGACTTTTAAATGTTTTCAAGAAAAAGGGGGATATCTCTCTCAAATAGTTTTGATGGTTATTTTCATCTATTTAAATGTCCTTCATTCTTCTAGATTGAGGTTAATCTGTTAAAATAAAATATTCTATATTGTATTGAATGAGTTTTGTTTGACTATGGATGTGCTATTCTTATACCATTCATGGTTTGTGGATAAAATATTGACATTACGTATTCTAGTTTTAATACAAATAATTATTTTATGTTTCAGACTTTTCATATGAGTAATTAATTCGACATAGTAAGTGATTATTACATACCACCTTTTTATAACATAACTTTTCATTACATTTTACAAAACAGAGGATCTTTAAGGTTTAGTGTCTTGGAAATAAGGAACTTAAAAAATGAAAACATAAAACATTCTTCTTAAACACTTGAAAGGATTCTCTTTATATTCATACTAGGTTAATTACTCCATCTCATAACCTAGGGAAATACATCAAAATAAATGGGTGAGTATAAGGCCCGCTAAGGAAAACAAGGGAAACATTTAACATGTGAGCTTGAGCTACATCAATAAAGTCATGAAAGGGAACTTTAAGGCATCAGAATGAAATCATGAGGCATATCATAATTAAAAATAACGTATTTCATAAATTGAAGATGTGTCTACAACATTTAACATAGAAAATAATTTACATTTCTCCAAGGTCCATCCCCAAGGTGTCATTAAAAATTACCAAGGTTATTCACCAAGACATCGTTAAAAATGGTCATCTCTGGATATTTAGTCTTTACCCAATACATTGGAGCACTATCATGGTGCATACTTGAATTTTCTTTTATAATAATGTGAGCCACATATTTCATCATAAAAAATTTTATAAATAACCCATATCGCATAAATGAAATGGTTTTCCTTTCATAATCATAATGTTTTAAAAACTGCTTTAAAGACATTATCTTTATGTCACTTTAAACCCACCAAAAAAGAGAGAGGGTTTCATGTATGTAAATACCAGAATTTAAATTATAAAATTTTGATATATATGTGAATACCCTTTTAGAAGAAAGATCTTTGAGTATTCACTTAATAAAATAAAATAATTTTAGAAAAAGAGAATGATATTTTGAGACGAAACTTATGCAGCATAACGGCTATGTTTCGGGGTTTTAGAAAACATTGAAAAGAGAGGGTACATGGGTCACCCACTCATAAATGATCCTTAAAACAGTATGGGAACAGAATATAATGGATATAAGAACATGGTAATGAAATTTTAAAGATATACCATATGAAATGAAGAACATGAAAGGAAGACCAAAATAATAATTCTCTTGTGAAAATTCCGCAGCCTAACGGCGTCACTTAAACGTAAACCAAAATGAATTGAAGAGATAAAATAGGGTCTCTCATAATATGAACATAAATGATCAGTGTGATATATATAGAGTTCATAACCCAACACAATAAAAAGTAACTTGAAATACTTGACATGAAAATAGAACTTGAAAATGAAAAGGGAGAAAGAATCCCTTAAATATTCGACAGCCTAACGACATCACTTAAACTTCAAAAAAATGAAATGATGAGATAAAATAGGGTCTCTCATCATATGAACATAAAATATAAGTATTATATATATATAGATATCATACCCTAGAATAATAAAAATGATCATGAAAGACATGACAAGAAAATAGAACGTGAAAATGAGAAGGGTGAAAGAATCCGTTAAAAACATTTCGGCAGCCTAACGACGCCACTTAAACATTCATAAAACGCACTTATGAGAGTAAGAAGTGATATATCATCACATTAAAATGAAAATGGAAGTAATAAGAATATATAAGAACATCCTCCAACATAATCACATGGAGCATAAAAGAAACGACCTAAAAGAGAGTATTTGAAAAGAAAGAGAGAGGTTAGATCTCTTACCTTAAAAAGCAACTCTTAAAACTAGAAGGTTGGGACCTTGAGGGATTGGGGGAACCTTGGGAGGAATCTTTGGGAGGTAATGAGACCATATATTAGTTTGGGGATAGTTGGGAGTGAAAAATAAAGCAGTAAATGGTGGGTATTTATAAGGAAAGGGAGGTGATACTATAATAATTTCAAGGGACACCTCACTAGTGGTTTTGGAGAAACCATGGGCTTTCCCATGGTATTTTCCCATTGTTTTGGCCACATGGGACCCCTAATATAATAATTCAACACATATATTCTATAATCCCTTAAAATATCTCATGACATCATCATGACGCAGTCGGGATGTCATTAAACATACCAAAACCCTAAAACTGTATTTTTACTATTCATGGAAAATTCAAATTTTTCTGAAAACTCGCAAAAATTTATCTTAACATAATATCAATGGCATAAATTAAAAAATAAACTCCATTTTATAAAAATAATTTTCTAAATATTTTTAATTTTATTTTTCAATAAACAACACTATTCACCCGAAAAAACTAATACTTGACTAATAATTAATGAAACAATTATTTACCTATTTTATTTAATCGCACTACATAATCTAAGTGACTAAATTATATTAATACTTTATTTAAGTGAGATTAATAATCCATTTGGTCACATTACTAATCCTAAGGATAAAATCACTATCCATAATTTACTATTCATCAAAAATTAAGTAGATCTTATTAGACTAAAAAAAAATTTACTGAACACATTTGCAGAAGAACTTTTTTTGAAAATCATTACACATAATTAATTATTGAAGGTTTAAATAAATATTTTAACATATCCTTTTATCAAAATACATCAATAAAATACATTCTATATTCATTCGAACATTTGAAAACTCCCAAACTTCACCATAAGAAGAAAACACAATTTTATTTATAACAAAGGATTATGGTCTCCTTACATAGCCCCTTATAACTCCAGCATATGACCTAATTGTAAGGTGTGATAAGGTGAGGGAATATGGGGGCGGCTCGGCCAACATTGCACGTGTAGTAATTTCTATCAGTTTGAACTTCTCGCGAAGGCGATTCCGTTCTAGCTTCACACAATGATGTTTGGCTTGTGTTTGGCCCAGAGCAAAGCCCAATGGTGGTACCTTCTTCCCAAGTTTTTTTCGATGGGATTTGATTGGTCCAAGACTACAAGATGAGGCCATAAAATCTACTTTTTTATTTTAATTATCCAATATCACTTGTATTTAGAGACAATAGTTGCAACATTCAGTTTCCAACGGTCATTCTGACTAACAGTCATATAATAGTCAAAACCCAACAGTCTCATTTTAATTATACTCATGTTATCAAATGAAATAGTTTTGTTGAGTATGAAAAATAAAATAACAGACAAAATTAGGAAACAATATTTATTCAAAATTTCGGGTCGTTACATTCTTCCCCCTTACGAAATTGCATCCTCACAATTTTTAAAATTAGGCTTGGTAACTTCATTGAATGTCTCATACCGGAAAAAGAGTCAGTAACACTATTACTTTAAAAGAATGAAAAGAAAGTACCTAGGCCACCCGAGTTAACCCATACTAGGATTAGATGTAGGAAAACATGGACATGGAAGAAAAAAAAGGATCATGTTCTGAGGGAGAGTGATAGAAAACATGATTAGGAGAAAGTTGACCACAAGAAAATCACAAACATATGATGTGTTTAAACAGTCTTTGATTACCCAGTAAGAAACGTAAACCATCAATGTTTTTGTTTTATGTTCATTTTCATAATTTTGAGGAATTCATTCACTACATATAATAAAAACATAAGTAAATATATTTACCTTAATGTGGAGTTTCATCCTTTAATAAGTTTCTACAAAAATTAATATTCTCTTCAAACGACGAGCATTCAAAAACACTTGGTCTCATCAAAAGAACAAGAATAATCTTCTAGAGAATCACATAATCCAAAAAATATTAACTATCTATTTCTTATATCTTTAACAATTATCCCAAAAATATAAAGGGTAAGATTAAACAACACTTCAAAAAAAAATTAACCCCATAGGAAGGGAAACTACTTTAAATCATCAAAGATCCATGGTACTACCCAATTTTCATCAAAGACCATTCCATGAATAATTGTCCTTAAAATTCCTCAAAATAAACCAAACTAAGATTGAAACCCAAATATAAGAAATATTTGATAACATAGTATTCCAAAATAAACTTCATCATTCATCTCCAAACAACATCAACCACTCCTAACATCTTATAACAAATGTAGCTAACCTAAACATATTTTCCCCAATATAGGTTAATCATTTCCAAAAGTAACCTATATTATCATAAGTTCACCTTAAATTCGTCGATTATTCAAAATATATGCCAACCTTTATTCCTCAAATAAAATACCGCAGTAATCTATTTACCACGATCATATTGGGTTCCCAAAATAGTGAACGTATTCCAAAATAATAATCATCTTTTAATCCCCTAATCATCTTTTTTTTCAAGTAGAACATCTTCACAACATCAATATGTGGTATATAACAATTGATGTTTTTCTTAATGATATAATACCATCTTAGGTAGTGACTCGATGTTCTTATAAAACATTAAATATATGATCATAGGGCATGAACAAAAAAACAACATGACATAGACAATTATTGTGAAGAAGTCATATTTACTTTGGTCATCAAGATCCATCTTAGCATAGTAACTGTATTGTTCCCTTGTCCTTGAAGATTGTTTATGCTCATCATTCTTATCATCCCTTCGAAGAGAGCATTTCCTTGAATAATTTCTAACTTCTCCACATTTATGACATTTAGAAGTATAAGATACATTAGATTGGACCTTATCACATTATCCATTTTTTAAAGCAATTCGGTACTTTATGCCATATCACCCCACACTTAAAACATCTCATGGTTCATTTGTGACATTCCCCTTGGTGCCTCTTTCCACACTTTTTGCAGAAAGGAAATTGGGTCTTCTTTCCCTTATCAACTTTATCAGATGAACATCTTTGAGACTTCGTCTTCTTCTTCCTTGATGAATTTGGGCATTCAACTAGGTACCAATTATTAATTTTGATTTTTGATAGCTCGTTTGGCATAATCACAATATGTTCAACTTGATCTCTCGTAATATCTATCACATTAATAGGGTAATCATCACATTTCCAATCACATTGGTTGCTGGGACATGTTCTTCCATTTCCCGCCATTAAATAAGAAATGAAAGTATAATTAGGGTGCTTAAATACATAGCCAATAATCATGAAAAGGAAACTTAAAGCATAGAAGGATAAACTTGTAGAAGAAACGTATACCGTAACTTGTGATCCCATAAGTTCCAATCTAGGTTATCCATGATCACATATTATTATGTGAATCTTTATTTTATTTTATCATTGTTCCTTTGATAATGGATCATACTAAGCTTATGAATTTAACCAAGCATATCCCCTGAGAGTGTTGTAACCAAGAGTGCAGCAAGGCCCGTTTCCATGTACTCGCTCCCGTTCGAGACTAGCCCAAATAGGTGTTTTTGGGTTTACCCCTATGTAAATCTATGCCAAATCCACCTCTACTAGATCATATCCAGACAGGGATGTATTTTCTTGATAAACCACTTACTCAATACTCACCAAAATACTAAGATGATTTCATATATTTAAACTTTTCTATAGGGTTCTTTCTATTGTTTTCATATCCTAATTTCCACAAATAACTAAACCATCCTTTTATACAAACTATGACATACCACATTTTCGTAACATAAATTTTCATTACATTTTACCAAACCTAGGATCTTTAATGTTTAGTTTCTTGGATACCAGGAACTTAAAACATGAAAACATAAAACATTCTTCTTAAACACTTTAAAGGATTCTCCTTATATTCATCCAAGGTTAATTACTACATCTCATAACCTGGGGACATACATCCAAAGAAAGGGGAGAGCAGAAGGCCTAGTAAGGAAAATAAGGGAAACATTTAACATGTGAGCTTGAGATACATCAATAAAGTCATGAATGAGAACTTTAAGGCATGAGAAAGAACTCATGAGGCATATCATAATAAAAAAATAAAGTATTTAATAACATGAAGATGTGGATGAAAAATTTATCATAGACAACCATTTTCGTTTCACCAAGGTCCATCCCCAAGGTGTCATTAAAAATTACCAAGGTTATTCACCAAGGCGTTGTTAAAAATGGTCATCTCTAGAGATTAAGTTTTTACACAATGCATTGGAGTGCTATCAAGGAGAACCATTATATTTTACTTTATTATCATGTGAGCCACATATATCATCATAAAAAATTTCATAAATAACCCATATAGAATAAAATAAATGGGGTTCCTTTCATAATAATAATGTTTTAAAAAATGCTTTAAAGACATGATCTTTATGTCACTTTAAACCCACATAAAAAGAAAATCTGGTTTCATGTATATAAATCCCCGAATTTAAAATATAAAATTTTGATATATATTTGAATACACATATAGAAAAAAGATCTTTGAGTAATCACTTAATAAAATAATTTTAGAAAAAGAGAAAGACATTTTGAGACGAAAATTTTGCATCATAACGGCTATGTTTCGGGGTTTTAGAAAACATTGAAAAGAGAGGGGACATGGATCAACCACTCATAAATGATCCATAAAACAGTAGAAGGATAGAATATAATGGATATAAGAACATGGTAATGAAAATTTAAAGATATACCATATGAAATGAAGAACATGAATTGAAGAGAAAATTAAGATTTCTCTTATGAAAACTCGGCAGCCTAACGACGTCACTTAAAATTCCAAAAAATGAATTGACAAGATAAAATAGGGTCTCTCATCATATGAACATAAATGATCAGTATGATAGATATAGAGATAATATCCCAACATAATAAAAAGGAACTTGAACTACTTGACAAGAAAAGAGAACTTGAAAATGAGAAGGGTGAAATAATCCCTTAAAAATTTGACAGCCTAACGACGTCACTTAAACTACAAAAAAATGAATTGACGAGATCAAATAGGGAATCTCATCATATGAAAATAAATGATCAGTATGATAGCTATAGAAATCATACCCCAACATAATAAAAATGGTCTTGAAAGACTTGACAATAAAATAGAACTTGAAAATGAGAAGGGTGAAAGAATCCGTTGCAAACATTTCGACAGCCTAACGACGCCAATTAAACATTTAGAAAACGAAATGTTGAGAGTAATAGGGGATCTTTAATCATATTAACATGAAGTGGACATTAAGATGAATATAAAAGAACATACTCCAACATAATAACATGGAGCATAAAAGAAATGACTTAAAAGAGAGTATTTGAAAATAAAGAGAGAGGTTGGATCCCTTACCTTAAAACGTAACTCTTAAAACAAGATGGTTGGGACCTTGAGGGCTTGTGGGAACTTTTGGAAGACTATTTGGGAGGTAATGAGACCACAAAATCTTTGGTGGAGTGTTGGGAGTGAAAAATAAAGGTTAAAAGGGTGGGTATTTATAGGGAAAGAGAGGTGATACTTTAATAATTTTAGGGGACACCTCACTAGTGGTTTTGGAAAAACAATGGGCTTGCCCATGGTTTTGGACAAATGTGACCCCTCATACAATAATTCATCCCCTTTAGTAGACCATACCTTAAAATATCTCATGAAATCATCATGATGCAGTCATGATATCATTAAACATACAGAAACCCTAAAACTGTATTTTTACTATTCACTGAAAATTCAAATTTTTCTGGAAACTACCAAAAATTAATCATAACATAATATCAATGATCTGAATTCAAAAATAAATCCCATTTTATAAAAAAAATTCTAAAAAATTTTAATTTAATTTTTAAATAAAAAACTTTATTCACCCGAAAAAACTAATACTTGACTAATAATTAATGAAACATTTATTTACCTATTTTATTGAATCACACAACTTAATCAAGGTACCTAAATTATATTAATACTTTATTTAAGTGTGATTAATAATCCATTTGGTCCCATTACAAATCCTAATCATAAATTCCCAATTCATAATTTATTATTCATCAAAAATTAATTTAATCTTATTAGACTCTAAATTTCTAACTGAACACATTTGCAGAAGAACCTTTTTTGAAAATAATTACACATAATTAATTATTTAAGGTTTACATAAAAATTTTAAAATATGCTTTTTTCAAAATACATTAATAAAATACATTCTATATTCATTCTCACATTTGAAAACTCCCAAACTTCACCATAAAAAGAGAACCCAATTTTATTTATAACAATGGATTATGGTCTCCTTAAATAGCCCCTTATAACACCAGCATAGGACTTAAGTTTAAGGTGTGCTAAGGTGATGGAATGTGAGGGCGGCTCGACCAACATCGCACGAGTTGTAATTTCTATCAGTTTGAACTTCTCACAAAGGTGATTCTGTTGTAGCTTCACATGATGAAGTTCGGATTGGGTTTGGTCCAGAGCAAAGCCCTATGGTGCTACCACATTCCCAAGTTTTGTTATATGGGCTTCGATTGGTCCAAGACTACTGTATGAGGCCATCAATTCTTCTTTCTATATTAATTAACCATGATCACTTGTATTTAGAGACAATAGTTGCAACATTCAGTTTCCAACGATCATACTGACTAATGGTCATATAATAGTCAAAACCCAATAGTCTCATTTTAATTATACTCTTGTTATCAAATGAAACAGTTTTGTTGAGTATGAAAAATAAAATAACACAAAAAATTAGGAAACATGATTTATTCAAAATTTCGGGTCTTTATAGTGATGGGTGGAGCCTACTATTGCTTCTCAATGAATCGATAGGTCTCATGAGACAAACTAGTTTCTTAGCACAAGGCCTTGACAAAATCTTATTTGTAGTCTTGGTAAAAATCCATGACTATGTGGTTATGAAGTCTGGAATTACGAATTTCATCATTTTGATAGAAGCTATTGATATTGCATGCGATTATTCCACTAGTATGATATCCATGTAAATAAGTTAATGGAATTATTTGATTTTATCTTTTCCATATTACGCAGAAGTTCAAGTTTAAAAGGATTTTGTTTTAGTCATATACATTGCCTTAAATGTTTATGATTATTTATAAAAGTTTCCTGTTTATTGTTATCCTTACTGATCTCTGAGCTCACCCCTTTCTATATTTTATTTTTCCTAGGATGTGGAGAAGTATAATATGACTGAACTATGGGGATAGTATATGGGATCTCAGTTTTTTATATGGAAACAATGTTGTTGTAGTTTTCCATTTTACGATGTAATGTAAACCTGGTGAATGTATCTAGTACTTCTAAGGATACTAAACTAATCAATATTTTGAGACTTGATCATTTGTGATCATTTCAATGGTACATAATAACGCATAGACTCTGGGATTCTAGGGTTGGGGCATTACAATGTGAAACACTGTAATCAAATGTTTTGGTTATACAACTTGATGAGTGAATTTATAACATGCGACATACCCTAATTCCATGGAATAAGTTGATAAAAATTTTGGTTAACAACCTATTTGAAAAATCCCCTGTGATCATCATAATAATAAATCTAGAAGTATATTTTTAGTGTATAAGGATCCCCGAAATTATAGTCATAATAGAAAAAACAAAAAATTTATAAAACCTTTAATAGGTCATCATATAATTAAAGTGAACTAAAAATATATAAGATAATTTTCAAATATTTCCAATAATCGAATCACGAACTTGTCAAGTATCAACATAACATATTAAAATTAAAAACAATATCATGATTATTATAAATAAGATAATTCATCTAAACATTTAAAATTGAATCATATATGAAAAAATTCATTTATACAATTGTATTTCATGTAATTTTATTGTTTATAGTTTATTATTTTTTAAAATAGGTGTAACAATAGATGAAAAATATCTCATGTGGAATATTTTGACGATATTTTAAATATATCCTCTTTGAGATAATCTAAGAATGTTTCATAACCTATAGTAAAGTATTTTTTTAACAAAAACAATATAATTATCCCCATGTTTCTTTATATCAAAGTAGTTTCCCAACATCATTTTGTTTCCTTAATTAAATTTTTAAGAAAAATACTAGTCAAAATTAACTCATTAATACTTATAATAATTATTATAAATTTTTTTACAGTAGTTTTCAAAAAATAAATTTAGTTCTAATGTTAACATTAAACTAATAGTGATTATGTGAAGAAATAATAGTTTTATATTGAATGATTTGGATCCGTATGGTAATGCTGAAATTTATTGACCACATGGAGTTTTTTAAAATAATTAAAATCATGATTTTTTTGAAAAGTTTAATGTCATGATATTCATGTTTTTAAAAAGAAAAACCATGTGGTGTTCTTAGGGGAATTTAAACTAAATATTTGAAACCTTTCATTGGATGGTAATTCTGTAAATGAAATATGAAGCTATTTATTATAGATGTCATGTAACTAAAATTCATGGTAATTTGAATAATAATTAATGGGAAATATCTTTTGATTTTTCCCTATTTAATATAAAAGGAAGACAGATATAAAAGTATCATGATATATAATTGACTAGTTATCCAAATAGGTTTATATATTGATTTGTTTGCTACTAATGATGAAGAAGATTACTTCATGTATGCATGCCCTCATGCATGGGTTGGTCATATAGAATTGACGAGAGGAAGGATAATACACACATATTTTACTCCATTTTTTATGATAGTTAAATAACTATAAATATATTATATTTTATGTAAGAAGAATCCTAAATCACATAAAAGATATAATTCATTGTTGAGTGAAGAAATAATCTTCGAATAAATTTTGGTTGGTTGGGACCATGTTGGATGATGAAGTTTTTTCGAACTAAGAAGAAGTTTGTTTTGCAAGTGTGTGTTGATGCTCCTTTTCGTCACATCATCTAATGGAATGGAAAGGGAAATGATTTAGATCAAATTGATTCAACCGTCGATGAAAACATAAAAAATCGACAAAGGCATGAACAAAGCTTCAAATTCACATGCACCACACAAGTTCCCTAATTTTCGTGCAAGTATACATGTGTGCCACCTAATGGTCACACAAGTGACTTGCACACCCTCTTTGAAAACCGTCCAGGGTCTTCTCCAGCCTATAAGTACCCCCGGTGGGCCCCCCCATTTCAGGAGGGAATTTTACAGAATTCAGATATAGAGCTTTGAACTCCCAAGTCTCTTCTTCAAGTCTTCCGAACACTTGTATGGTAATTCTTTACCTAGAATGGAAGGTATAAACAAGAAGAATAAGTTCTAAGATTTAAAATTCACTAACACTTGCGCGCCTGAGTGTTTTACCATTAAGGGAAATGGACAAACTTGCATGCCTCCTTACCTAATCATTGAAACTTTCACGCCACTCTTCTGGAAGTACCTTAGGATGATTCTAAAGTATTTTGTCAAGAATCGTCCAAGTATTACTCTACTGGTCAAGGATCTCACAAGTACCCATGTGCCACGCCGGTATACCTGCGCGGACCAGTAATTGTACACCCACGCAGTACCTGCGTGCCAGCCAGGACTTGTGCAGCTTTCTATTTTTTGGGTGCCCTTTCTAACCATTTAATCCCTCTTATGCCATTCCACCTTACCTATTCACGATTCAGTCCTCAAGACACTCTTCAAAGCCATTTAGGGCATGTTTTCTTGATTTAATTCCTTATCTGAAAGGAATTTTGTGGAACATCTCTTAAAATGTCGTGATTTAAATATCTATATATCACTAAAGTTAGAGAGTTCATTCATTCAACCTCATCCTCTAAGATGAGATAATCATTTAATTTGGGCATCCTCCTTAGGAGTAAGCCCCATGTCCTCATTAATTTGTGCCTCATTTTTAGGAGTAAGCCCCAGTCCAAGTCCTCATTAATTTGGGCCTCCTTTTCATGAGTAATCCCCTACCCTAGTCCTCATTAATTTGGGCCTCCTTTTCAAGAGTAATCCCCTCTCCATGTCCTCATTAATTTGGGACTCCTTTTCAGGAGTAATCCCCAGTCCAAGTACTCATTAATTGGGCCTCCTTTTCAGGAGTAAGCCCCAAGACCCTTAATTTGGGCATCCTCATTAGGAGTAATCCCCAATAATAATTCCCTTAACCTGTGATTCCTTCTCAGGAGTATTCCCCAGTCTTAAAGTTCCAAAATATGGGCATGCTCGTCAGGAGTAAGCCCCAAGACTTAATTCCCTTAACCTGGGATTCCTTTTCAGGAGTAAGCCCCAGTCTCAAATATGGGAATCCTATTTAGGAGTAATCCCCAAGTCCCATAATTTTCAAATCCCTTTAACCTGGGCCTTCTTTTCAAGAGTAAGCCCCAGTATTAATTTTTCTTAACCAGTCTTAATTTACTTTTGATCTGGGCTTCCTTCTCACGAGTAAAACCCAGTCATGAGTCCCCTCCTAATTTGGGCATCTTCCTCAGGAGTAAGACCCAAGTTAGAGTACCCAAATCTCCATGAAGTACATATACCTTTACAGACCTTGTTCTTGTATTTCTTCCCTGATGTAAATCTTAATCATCATCTATTTTGGGTAGTCATACATACATGATCCCCACATCATTGCATCTTTTGGTGGAAAAAATTGTCTGGTTTTACTAATACCTCTTGTTTCTCACACTGAGCATGACTCACATGAGCTTAGAGTGTATAAGTAATCATGAAATATTTCTTTGAGCCATCAATATTGTATTAACATCATAATTCCTTACTCGAATTACGTGGGTTACGATTCATTTTCCAAAACAGAGGATACGTAGGTAGCCCATCAGCGGGTACGATCGCATCTATGAAATAATCCATGTCCTTCTGAATGACAATAAACTTCAAGTGCCCCACTGAGTGGCTTTAAAAACAGTATGGTTATTATAATGACTAAGAGACTTTTATTTATCAAAGGATACCATTGACTAAGAATCTCTAACAAATACAGATGATTCTCTATCGATGAAGAACATCGAATACATATAAAAGATTCTCTAAATTTCCTACATATCAATCATTGATTGTCAGATATAAAGGAAAGATAATTTTATACTTGTTAATGTAATAAGGACTCACGAACATAACATAAATCTATAAAGAGAGTCCCGAAGTAGACAATAATTCACCTCAAAAAGGTGTGATGAGTCCAACCTCCCATCCTATCGACCAATAAAAATTCCTAAGCCTCATCAGTCCACAACTGATGAGCGCCTAACTTTGGAAAGTAGGTCCAAATGGATATGGAATCATTGGATGTTTCTGGTTCTACGAACAAACTCGTTAGAGACCTATTGAATGTTTGAACCATCAATCAATGAGGTCATCCCCAATTCCAGAGGAAAAAAAAATGGTTAACCCAACGTGAATCCTTAACCAAGTTAAAATGATGCTTTTCTTATTTATTAGGCCCCTATTTAAACTCAATGAGAGGGACAAAAAAGAAATCAATGACATATTTTCTCATCCAAAAGATGTAGTGGCCAGACTTATCATGATTATGTCTGTTATATCAAACATGCACTCTTCTCCATGATCTTCTGCATTTCCATAATGGCTTCTCTTAAGCTCACATCTGTGAATAAGTCTGCCGTGAAAACCTCTGCTATGAATGCCACTGTTGCTACTCCTGCTGGATCGCCATCCTCTATGAGGATGACATCACCTACTCAGCATCTTCAACGCTGGGTATCAAATGCACTGGTTAAGGAGTACTATCAAAACGGTACTATTTCGACTCTAGAGGCCGCTCGAAAAGCCCTCCAAGTCAATAATTCGACCTGGTCGTCTAGATAGCGATGACCAGTGATCAAGAAGCAGGCAATGCTAACCACTGTCTCCAACCATTTAGGGTTGTTATCCCTGGAACACAGTCAACATTCAATACAATATTCTGAGGAGGTGAATGAGAAGGTCCCTCAGGGCCTTAATTCAAGGAGACAAGAGTCCTTCTCAAGGGATCACATCAATAATCGCCACCAGACTTGTGCGGCAGTGTGCCCTCAAAATGATGAGGGTATCGACTCCAGGCATTCGGCTCAGGCTCCTTGAACCCGAGCAGGCATGACAAATCACCAGAGGTGAAATCCGGTCAAAAGTGAGCAGGTTACCATATCTGCCATCTCTAGAGAAGTCCACCAACCTAACTTGGAGGAAAATAAGGAGCAGGCACATACACCCGTCCGTTTTAATTCCACTGTCCAGCAGACTCTTCTGGTAGCAGCGTGCCAATCCCGCCAGGAAATTCAAGCAGAGTACTATAGACAAGAACATACACCTGTTTATAAATCATCAACTTGTCAGCAGAATCATCTGACTGCATATAATCGATCCCCTCAACCACATTCGGTGAAGTGCAATCAGCAGGCACATACACCTACTAGTATTGGTCAAGCTTACCAACAGTCTCGCTGGGTATCACTCGGAGAAGTCAATCAAAAGTTTCGGCGACTAAAAGGAGGCAGAATCAACTCTCTGCCCCCATACTTGAGTACTGTCAGGATTCACTGATAGGAAAAGGAGGACAAGAGCAGGTACAGACACCTACTCAAAGCACAGAATGGATATATATCCCCGTTCCAGCAGCTGAAGTCACCAAGAATATTATATTGATGATGAAAGAGCAGAAGAAAATCCCTGCTCATATTCTGGATGCTTTCTAGGATATTATAACAGCTTCAAAAGCATCTCAGGGAAAGACACATAAATCTATCCATACCAATAGAGTGACAAATCAACAGTTCACTCTGGAACAGACACAAACATCTATTCCAGTCCAAGAGGGATGTGGGGCGTATTCACCCATATCATACGGACAACCATGTTAGGCGCATACACCTGATTTGAGTAGAGATCGTCAGCCTAACCTGGCCATATCTCTTGATCAGGAAAATATCCCTGCTCAGAGTAGCAACTTTCATCAACAAGTGGTTTCCAAGGAGAGTAAGAAGGCATCTAAGAAGAAGACCCGCCCAACACAGTCAAGATATCAAGAGCCAATCTAAAACAAGGCCTTGCTCGATTCTGGAGTTCTTGAAACCCTCAGAGAATTATCTGTTGGAATCCAAGATTCTACTCCATCATTTCCCAATAGTGGGAACATTAATTCAGATGTTCTTCAATAGACACTTCCTCATGAAGGCTTGCTTCATGATAGATCAGTCGATCTTGAAGTTTCATCTTCAGATGAGAGCTACAATAACCCTTTGTATGGCCAGAAGACCAAGGAGAAAGAGATCTCATCTTTTGTTGTAACCCACCATGGTGGTCCTTCCAATGATGATGAATTTTTCTGCGAAAGTCTTCTCCGCAATAGTGATGAACAATTCCAAGAAAATACTCCAGTAGAAAATGTAGTGCCAAGAAAGCCCACTTATCTTGTGGCACTTGAAAATGAAAATCCAATCATGTCTGATGCTTCATTGCTAGCAGGTGAAATCCTTTCTCAACCAGAAGATAGCCCAGGGTGTAGATCATTCTCCCAACCACCCCTAAGTATTGTATCTTCTAGTTTGTTCAGTGATTTCTCTACCAATCTTGTTGAATCCGATGAAGAAACAAGGAAACACTAGCTCTGGTCATATCAGGTAGAATAATCTTCATTGAATGATAAAGAGGAAATGCTGAACATGAGAAAACAATTGGCGAATGGTTAAGTGCCAGTCATGTTTTTGCCTCTGGAAGACTCTCAGTAAGACATTCCTGAAAGGTCGACGGAAGATAGATTTCATGATATTCATATCAACATATGGAAAAAGCATTGTCAGTTGAAAAAGAATGTATTATCTTATGATGAATATGAAAATCATGTTAAGATAATAGAAGGGTTACAATGCTAGATTGATTTTTCATCTATATCAGTCTCTCGATATCCGAAGGCTGAAAAGCAGCAGAGAGCCCTTCAATATTCATGCCTTGGCGCACTAAGAATATTGCACCATTTAATTGCCAATACCCCATCTGGTATTCTTGTCAGATGATGGGGTGTTCATGGAGAACTACATTTCACTGTTCTCTCCAGTCAGCAAAGCCCGCCAAAAATGGTCTTATGCAATGTTATTGCCCGTGGCCGGCCACAGTCAATGGGTTATATTTGTAATCAAATTCTTTTCCAAGAATTGGCATCAACTAGTTCCTCTCAAAATCATGCATACATAGAACACATTGTTGAATTACTCCTACATCAAGCAGATGATAATATTGAACAGGCCTCTCATATGGAGAAAGCACATCACCAAGTGACAGAAGTGTCGGAAATCATCCAACGATCTTTTGAATCGGGTGATAAATGTGGATATCGATTGATGCATCCAGCTAATTTTTGGACTAAGGTCCGCAAGATCATGAGAGATTTTAAGAAAGTCTCAGACATAACATTTCAAGAGCCACCCCAGCTTGCCAGACTGGGGACTCTTTTAACCCAACCCTTGGAATCAAAAAATGGTATTCGAGGAGGTGAGAAAAGGCAGCAGGAACAGCCCCAGCCCACCGGACTAGGGACTTTTTAAAATCATCAATCCCCTCCTCGGTGAAAGTCGGTCTTCTCTCGATTGGGGAAGAATCCACAAGAGGAACGAAGACCCAAATTATCAGGAGATTTTCTCCAAATTACGGTTCTCCAAGAAGTTCCTGAGGGATCAAATAAACAAAATGCAATGTCTCGTCAGGGGCATGACAGAAGACAATATCACAGAAATGCTGATAGAAGGGATACAATGCGTTATGCATCAATTAATGTAATTAATCCCATTGTTGTTGATCCTCTAGAACATGAGGCTCACTCCGGGGACTCAAATGAAGAGGTTCTTGCTCAAGAAGTTTTACGCACATACATAAACGAAGAAGGTGTGCGTACACGAAATCAAAGGATTACCCAGAATCTAGGTAATCCTTCAAGAAACCCACTTACCCCTCTCCAAAAGGGAGCTAACAAAGGGAAAGGGAACAATCAAGTTACATACCCTTCCTCTGGAGAAGGCCAATAATTCTCACTAGAGAAAATATATTCAAAACAGGAGGAATAAATGAAGGAATTAAGAAGGATGAATGTAGAGATACTTCAAAGTATTCTTCCTCATAAGCGTGCAAGAGTTAGTCAGCCAAGGGAATATGTTGTCACTACTCAGATGGATCAAGAGTATCCTCCTCTATCAGTACACCCTCACAGGTCTAATCCTACGGGTCAGGTGTAACAACAATTGGTGGTGCTACCATCAGTTGTGGTACCAGCCACCATACCTGTACCATCTCCAGTCATTTCACCTGTTCATGTCCAAGTTCAACCATATTTTTCTCAAAAGTTAATAACTACCATTGAGTCATTAATAGATCTGATAGAGAACATGGAAGGGAAGCGTTCACAGGTTCAACCAGAAAAGAAAGCTTACCCTGAATGGGTAGATTCAATCCTTCCCCCATCATGTTTTGGAAACCCTTTATTCCCTATTTTCAATGGATCAGGAAATCCTGAAAAACATTTGACGCATTACATGTCTTATTGCGATCCTATGTTGGGAACTCCGGAATAGAAAGAAGCAGTGAAAATCAGATGCTTTGTGCGAACCTTTTAAGGACCAAATTTTTTTTGGTACACAAGCTTGCAATCCCGATCAATTTTTAGGTGGGAGGATCATTGTCAAAAATTCTTTCTTCAGTTCATCTCAACGTTTCCAAAGACAACATTTTTTTATCTTAGAAACTGTAAGCAAAAAGAGAATGAAAGGGTCTCAGATTTCATTGCTCGCTGGAAGGGATTAACATATTCCTTAAGCTTAGCACTCCCTTAAGAAGAACTGTTTCCAATTTGTGTGGAAAATTTACGTGATGAGTTGCGTAAACTGCTGATCCCTATGAAATACACAAGAGGGTTTCAATACCTTACTTAAATCGCTCAACAGATTGAAGATTCTCTTATAAAGAATAAGGATAAGGCACCTATAATTCCATCAGCTCTAGGAAGGAGAATGGCTAAAGAAGAGACTGCTACAGTTATACTTAAACAAGAACCTGTACCTACTTCTTCTTCAAAACCTTAATCTTCTCGAAGGGCTCCACCTCCTGAGTGCTAACAACAAAGGCCGTTTCGTCAAGACGATCAAAAAGATCAAATATGTAAACAATTTTAAGATCTGAATAGTAAAACATACACTTTCCGAAATGAACACGTTCCTGGTTACTTCATTTAGGCTTTGGAAAATAATACGGTTCAATTTTCAAGGCCCAAGATGCCAAATAAGGAAGGAGATAAAGACTTCACCAACTATTTCCCCTTTCATCAAATGTTGGGGAATCCCATACATGAGTGTTTTGTCTTCAGAGACCACCTGAATGAATTTTCAACTCGGGAGAAGTCAAATTAAAAGGTTCTTCAGCTCAGGTAGCATTTTTTACTGCTACAGTTCCAGAGGAAGAAGGTGAATGGCAAGAAGTCAAAAGAAAAATGTGCAAAAATATGAGGATTGGATGTTCAGAAAAACGATCAACCGAACTCATGCCATTTTTTGAATGCAATTGAAGAAACCAATTGTGCCTTCTTCCATGAATGCCGCAGCAAAACCCACTTCATCAGAGGGAAAATACTCAAAGAAACGACATGATTCAAAGAAAGAAATAGAATCAGAAGAAGATGAGTATGTGTCAAAGTCTAAGTTGTCTTTGACTCTGGCAGACTACATGCCATATACTTATAATTCACGGGCACCTCCCCCACCAAATGGAATAGCCTAAACAGGCTAATCATGTAGATTATTTATCAGATGAAGAGTTGATTTTCGGTTCTATTAATATAATTCAATTAACAGATCCATATGCAAGTCACAGTTTCGATTTTGATGAGCCTGAATTCCATATATCAAATAGAGGAATCAGATGAAGTTCCAGAGGCTCAGGATACAGAAGAATACGTGGATATTTTAGAGGACACTATTCCAATTTTACCCCTTCTAGAATTGTGTATGCGGAAGAAACTCGTGGTAGAGCCCTTCAACGAGATCAAAAAGAACAATAATGTTCTTCCAGACAAGGCAGACTCAGCCCTAGCACAATTCTTCTAGAAGATCGATTGAAGGTTTCATCTTCTTCCTCTTAGCATGTAAATAGACCTAATCAGTCTAATCTCTAAAGCCATGAGTATTACCAACTCCTATCCCGGTACAAGATTCATCAAATTCCAAAGAATCAACTTCGAAGGCACTTGCTCAACCACATGTTCTTGTTGGGAAACACAGACCTTTAGAACAGAAGTATGATATATTGAAACACCTGGCCCATATACCGGCAAAGTTATCAATTCCGGATGCCTTGAATTTATCAAAGGATCTTCGGGAGGCACTCATTGATGCTTTGTCAAGTCCTCAGGAGTTTGAGACTGAAATTGATGCAGCTGAAGTCTACCATGTAGAGAGTAATCCTACAGAATTCCATGCAGTGATATATTTCACAGATGAAGATGAAGATGATATCCTGCATGGACATATTAGACCTTTGTACTTATCTGTCAAGGTCAATGGCATAGACATCTGAAGAGTTTTCATTGATAATGGTTCAGGATTCAATCTCATGCCCATTCGTACACTTCGTCGATTGGGCCTCACAGAATCTGATTTATCTCCTTCAAATATGATGTTACAATGATATGATAAAAATGAACAAGAACCACTGGGTGATATTACACTCAGAACTCAGTTTGTAGATCTTGTGTCCAATTCATATTTCATAGTTGTTGATCAAGACTCATCCTTCAACATCTTACTTGGAAGTCCCTAGCTACATCGACATGCGACTATCCCTTCATCATACCACTAATGTCTCAAGTTTTGTGTCGATGGTCATGTTGGGACATTATATGGTGATAAGGCCCCGTTCAAAACATGTGAATTTCAATACATTGAGGTAAGATTTTACCGCATGAAGGGAAAGGAGGAATCCACCACAAAAGAGATCACCAAAGTTAATGATCCGTATGATTTGGAAAAGATTCCAGTAAACCCATTAGCGCATGTGAGTACAGATTATGTGTTACCTATCAGTCAAATTGACAGCATTGACCCAAATCAAAATACTGTTATGAAAAAAATCCATAATGTCAATTACGGAAATCGATCTAGACAATATGGAAGAAATTGGTGATCCACCAAGCAATGATGAAAGCTCAAATGGACATGTCTTCATTTCTTCTGTTGAAATCCAAAAAGTCTATACTTCGCCAATCAGGACAGGGAAAGTTATATCAATGTCAGAGTTAAATGATAATTTCGATTCTCAATCCATCATCTCCTCTTTGTTACCCAAAGAAGACCCTTCATCATCAATCGAGTCAGAAATGGAAGCTTCTTCTTCAAGATGTGAAAATTTTGACTTCTCTTATGATCATGAAAATTCTGCCTCATCATCTACTATGAATGTAGAAACTGAAGAAATAAAACATGTTAAAGAAGAATAGGATGATCTTAGGGATGCACCTCTAGCATTTGAAGAGGGGATCTCTACTATAGTGGATGAGCTCAGAGAAATAAATCTGGGTACAAAAGAATATCCACACCCCACTTTAATTAGTTCGGTTATGACTCTTGAAGATAAAGAGATGTATATTTCCTTTTTAAAGAAAAATCAATACATATATTCTTGGAACAATACATAGATTTCAGGGATTGATCCTGATGTTTCCACTCATCATTTGGGTTTTCCAAAAAAACATCGAGGATTCAAACAGGCTGCCAGAAGAACACACCCAACCTATGCTTCCAAAATTGAGCCTGAAGTAGATAATCTCATCAAAGATAACTTCATTAGGGAAGTTCAATATCTCAAGTGGTTGGATAATATTGTCCTAGTGAAAAAAATAATGGAAAAAATAGAGTTTTCATTGATTTCAGTGATCTTAATCGGCATTGTCGTAAGGATGATTTTCCAGTTCTGATTACAGAACTCTTGATTGATGTGACAGTAGGCTATGAAGAACTTTCCTTCATGGATGGATATTCCGGATATAATAAAATCAGGATGGCTTTAGAAGATGAAGAATCTACAGCCTTTAGATCCCCTCTAGGTGTGTTTTTCTATCAGGTAATGCCCATTGGCCTAAAGAATGAAGGTGCAACATATCAGTGTGCTATGCATCGTATCATCAGACCCTTTTTAGGGAAGTTTGTTTAATGTTATGTGGTTGATTTGGTAGTCATATCCAAACAACATTCTAAACAAATTTCGGATTTGGAAATCATATTATACAAACTTCAACAACATAATTTGATGATGAACCCCTTAAAATGTGCTTTTGGGGTAACCTCAGGAAACTTTCTCGGCTTTGTTGTACGCCATCATGGTATCGAAGTCGATCCTGAGAAGACCAAGTCAATCCTTGGTATGTCACCTCCTCGAAATTTGAAAGAATTGATATGGCTTCAAGGAACATAGCATATATTCGGCGTTTCATCGCCAATTTGGCAGGCAAAAGCTTACCCTTCACTAAATTGATAAAGCAGGGAGTCACTTACCAGTGGACTAAGGAATGTCAAGAAGCCTTCAATATTCTCAAGAAGTATCTCTTAAGTCCACTGGTGTTAATGACACCTGTTTAAGGGAGACCACTTATCCCCTATGTGACAGCTCTAGAGCGATCATTGGGTGCCTTTCTTGCTCGGAAGAATGATGCTGGGAATGAAAATAGCCTTTACTAACTCAGCCGGACTATGCTTGAAGCATAAAACCGATACTCAAATATTTAGAAGTGCTGCTTAGCATTAATCTTGGCAGTTCAAAAGTTGAGACACTACCTGAAACATCACGAGGTCCAATTGGTATCTCGCAATAACCCGCTCAAATTCATCCTTAGTCATCCAATGCTTACATGATGTCTTGCAAGGTGGGCAGTTATCTTGCAGCAATTTGATATTCAATATGTGTCTCAAAAGTCAATAAAGGGTCAAGCTCTAGCTGATTTCCTTTCTGAAGACCCTTCAGTGGAAGACACATCTTCAGATATTGAACTCCCTGATAAAGAAGTCTTTTCTATTCAAGAAAATCTTCAGGTATAGGAAATGTACTTTGATGGTGCTTCTAGAAGTCCAACAGGGAAGAAAATGTAAAATCCTAAATTCAATGATGTTTTCTTAGGACATGTACTCATTTATCCAGAAAAGGCAATGTTACCTTATTCATTCTTATTGTTGGAAGGTGGTACAAATAATGAAGCAGAATACCAAGCTCTCATTTCAGGATTGGAGTTGGCACTTCAAGCACAAGTGAATAACTTAAATGTGAAAGGTGATTCAGACCTGGTAATCAAACAAGTCAATGGGGATTATGCCATCAGAAAACAAGAACTAATCTCTTTGTACGATTACATCAGGGAGTTAATGGTGGAGTTTCCCTCATAACTGACATTTTCTTATGTCCCAAGATCACAAAATGCCCAAGCTGATGCACTGGCTAATATAGCTACATCTCTGGCAGATCCAAATCGGGATGAGAAAACCATCAGTATTTCCCACCATCATACAATTTCACATTATGTTCAAACCAGAACAAAACAGATCAATGAAATTAGTCCCATTCCTGAACAATATGGTCATACTACAGGATGGATGACACCTATTTGAGAATACCTTCAAAATGGAACACTTCCACCCAATAGAGCTGGGAAAGAACAAATTCGGTGACATGTGTTTAATTTTACTCTTTATGATAGCCCATATCACCTAGAGAAAATTCTCTACAAGCGTGGTTTTGATGGAGTTTTGTTCATATGCATTGATGGTGAGGAGACAATGGCTGTCTTGAAAGAAGTGCATGCAAGAGTCTGTGGTGCCCACAAGTCTAGACATAGACTGTCTGATCATATTCGAAGGCTTAGATACTTTTGGCCTTCAATGATACAAGATTGTGTTGATTTTAAAATGTAGTGTCATTCATGCCAAGTACATTCCAACTTAATTTATCAACCTCTAGAGTTGCTTCATACAGCTAAATACTCATGGCCATTTTCCACATGGGGAATGGATGTGGTGGGACCTTACCCTTCAGCTACGTCCAAGAAGTTTATGTATATTCTTACTGATACTGACTTCTTTTCCAAATGGGAAAATACAATACCTCTCAAAGAAGTTAGTTCTAAATTTATTGTTAGATTCATCAAGTCTAACATCATTACCAGATTTTTTGTCCCTCATACCATATTGACGGACAATGGCACCAACTTCTGTTCATCCGAGGTGAAGAAATTGTATCAAGAATACAACATCAAATCCAATCATTCATCTTGGTATCATGAAGCGACCAATGGCCAGATAGAAGCTTTCAACAAGACTCTGTCAAATATACTGCAAAAGATGGTGGATAAAGATAATAAGTCCGGTCCTGATAAACCCTTTCATGCTTTATGGGCTTATCGAACCACCACCCGCACTGCAACATGGTCAGCTCCATATTCACTAGTATATGGAATGAAATCAGTCTTACCAATTGAGGTTCAACTACCCTCGCTCAGGGTATCCATTTTTGATCAATCATCTACATATGAACAATCTAAAAAGAGATTGAATGAATTGGAACGGTTAAATGAGAAAATATTGTGCACTTTTAACCACTTGGAAGTCTATCAGAATCGAATATCATGAGCTTTCAACAAAAAAGTTCATCTTCGTTCATTTGTTCAGGGAGAATTGGTATTAGTTCTCAGAAATCCAATGATACGAGGAATGAAACCTCCCAAGCTTGAACCAAAATGGGAAGGACCTTATTGAATACATAAGGTCTATTCCAATGGAGCATATTCATTAATCTCAATGGATGGAGGACTCATCACTACTCCAATCAATGCCATATTTCTGAAGAAGTATTTTGTATAAACAAAAAAAACAATTCACAGTCCATGCATATGACCTTAATCTATTTGTATTATTATCGTCCAACATTACGTTAAACTATTCCCCTTTCATATTCTTATACGATGTTAAACTATACGGAAATGGTCCATGCATATGACCTTAAACTATTTTCATGTCCCTTACGTCCAACACGACGTTAAACTGCACCATCCAGAGTCCATGCATATGACTTTAAACTATTTGCATTTCTTTCATCCCACACGACGTTAAACTATGACGTCCTAAATACAAGACGCTAAACTGTACTGAAGTCTCTTACGTCCAGCAATATGTTAAACTTCATAATCAACGGTCCATGCATATGACCTTAAACTATTCGAACTTTCGTCCAACATGATGCTAAACTGTATCATCTCTTTTTCATCCAACATGATGTTAAACTATGAAAAAGTCCCTAATATGTCCAACATGATGTTAAAATGTGTTCTCTTTTGTCCTTACAGTATGACATTAAACTGCACAGTCCCCCTTTCATCCAACATGACGTTAAACTATATTGTCCCCATCATCCTAGATATATGACTCTAAACTGTACAGAAGTCCTTTAATATGTCCTACATGACATTAAACTGTACTTTTTCCCTGATACATGACACTAAACTATGCAGCACCAATAGTCCTTACTGGAAGACTTTAAATTGCATAGTCCCTTCATGTGTCCTACATGACATTAAACTGTAGATCGTTAAGGTTGTTGTTACCTATTGTTTATCACAGCGAGTATGACTCACATGAGCTTAGAGAAAATTTAATCCATGACACCCTCTTTGGGCCGCTAACCACACATAAGTACCAACATCATTTTTAGGTCATTGTCCCCAAGAACAACTTGATCATTAATTCATTCTTTAATTGAACTATGCGGACTTTGATCCTTGCCTTCCAGGCTGGGTACGTAGGCAACCTCCCAAGGTTCAAGCCCAAAACCAATCTCTTCACATCGGTTCACCTCCATCTCATACCACGTTGATTCGTGAAACCATCCCCAGAATCAATATCTTTACATTGGTTCACTTTTGTCCTTGCTATATGATGTTAAACTCTACAACATTTTTTTGTCCTGTATGACAATAAACTAAAATATTATTTGATACCCTCACCTGATAGGGAATCATTATTTACATTGATTTTTCAATCATGTTTCATTCCAAAGACTACATGCATTCATGGAAATGCCCCAACCTTTTATCTTGGGTTAAACCATTATTGCAATAAAGTCCCCTTTCACCCTTCACATGTACAATCCAAATTTGTACATAGGGTATTTCTAGAACTACGTGGGCTTGATTTCCATCCTTATGGGATACGTAGGAACATTCAAGTGTCCCTCAAATCCAGCCCCAAGTCTTTTGGGCCTAACCCCAAATAGCACTTTCAGTCCCTTGGCTGAAATGTCCCCATGAAAACACACACTGTGTAATTCTTATAATGGTCTGAGCTCTGTGACCCTAAACTAATATCTCTCATACTTTCATCCCTCATGATGTTAAACTGTATTTCAAGAACTACGTATGGCTTGATTCCCATCCTTATGGGATACGTAGTGAAGTCCAATATTTCAATTCCGGACCCATCCACAACGTGATTGTGGTTAGCATTGATCTATGTATCTTTATATACATTGAACAATACCCATTTTTATGTGTCAAAAATCATAACCTTAAACATTTTCAGATCTTCATAACCCTTTTCTTGACTTCTAATCACAAAATGTACAATTTCTGAGAGTTCTTTTTCCTGACAGTGCAGCACGTGCCCTTAGGCGGACTTGCATAAACAGTCTCCATAAATGATTTTTCAACCAAAAGATACTATTATTTGACTATGCAACCAATTCCCTTAGGTGACCCTGCATAATTCAACCCCTTAACAGGTTTTTCTGATACTGGTAACTTCATTCTTGGGAGGAAAACCTCTTTTTTACTTATTTTTCTTAATGACAATATGTATGGATCTGCAAAAAATAGCCATCTTTAACATATTTGTCCCATACTCTTTTTCATGATCTGAAAGTATCCAAGTCTATGGATTATATTTTCCTTCCCTACATTTGGGCCAGACCTTCGTAGGATTGACATTCATCCAGTTCTTAGACAATCTTGTTTGGAAATATCTTCTCCATATTCAAGTACCTCTCTCCATACAACAAACTCTAGGATTTGGAAACATTGAATCCCCATAAACTTCCACTGGCTTTTTATCAGTACAAAAGTAAATTTCTGAGAGTCCTTTTTTCCGGACTATGTAGCACGTTCCCTTAGGTGGCCTTGCATAAACAGTCTACATAACAAACCTATCAGCCAAAAGATACTGTTATTTGACTATGCAGCCAATGCCCTTAGTTGGCCCTGATTAATTCAACCCCTTAATGGGTTTTTTAAATAATGGTAACTTCATTATTGGGAACTACTTCTACTAATGCCTTTTTAGCTCTTTTTCATATCATTCATCATATCCAAATTTTCTTAAGTCAAAGTTTACATATTTTCCATCATACTTGAGTGTGGAAATATGTTTTCAGATAAATTGTCAAGGAATTGAGTCAGTTTTAATCCATTTCAGTTAAAGCTATTTCGACCGTAAACATTAGCCTCTTTATGTCCGACATTCATGACTTTAAACTGCCCACAAAAGAAAAGGTAAATCTGAATAATAGTCAAGTTCCAGCTCACTAAACATAGTTTTGTATGATTTAGGTAATATTGAGCAATTAAAAGATTCAAAGTTTGTAGGGTTATTTATAATATTCCTAGTAAAAATCAAACTATGATTACTATGCCCATTGAATTAGGTAAAATTTAAAGCAGGATGTAGGGAAATACGTGCACAAGTGATTGAAGATGAAAGAATTCTTTCCATTCGATGCACAAGAATTAGGAGTACATCCACAGATTGCAGTCTCTTCTCTTTTCCAGGAAATTACAAGAGGATGTCAATATAAGTCTTCACTTGATGAAAAACATCCCGAGAATCATCAGCAGGCACTTGAATCTCATGCACCCGACAAAATTCACTCTTTTCAACCTGATGGAGTGCTTTCTTGTCATCCACGAGGGCGTTCATACCATTCGTTTGAGATCCCTCCAATTAATTATTGAGTTTCTCAAGTTCCCCAGTAACAGCATATAACTATTGCTAGAGGTGCATCTACTGGACAACATTATCTTTGATTTTCTGCTTCAGCTCCTTCATTTTGGCAGCATAATCAGCCACTTCTCGGGATACTGCAGCCTCAAATTCACCAATATTGGCTGACAGTTACACCCTGTTCAGATCTTCGTGACACTTTTTCTCCTGCTCCCTCCTGAAAATGACATGTTTCCCCACGACATGTATCTTTTCATATCCAAAAGTCTTAGCATGTTCAAAATGGATGGCAATCGAGGGATATTCGATGATAGCTCTTCAAAAGCCAACTCGGATATGATTTTCCATGTGTTTTTCCATGCCTTGCATCGTGAAAAGATGAGTGCCGTAACCACCTCTGGGTATGATTCGACATCATCATCACATGGGGTATGTAATTTGGGATTAATGAACTTAAGGAAGTGCCATGATATGCTCCTTCCCCCCTGAACCTAGTTTCTTTTCCTTCTACTACTGTTTGGGAAAATTTTGAGACTTCACCTCCAGATTTAGCCTTTGAAGTTGATGACCCTGTTTGATCAATTAAAAGTATGATTAGTTTCAAGAACAATGAAATTTGGTTGTCTATCTTGAAAACTCAGCACAATCATTACCTAATAGTAGATCAACAACTTGAGTAGACTCCTCCCCATCATTCCTAGTTTCGACAGGATCTTCAAGATGGGTCTTAGGAGGGTTTACTGCGTTTAGCTCCACTTGAGCTAATGCTTCTGAAATGGTAGGGTTTACATCAATGTCCACACCCTCTTCAGGCATTGGAAGTTCAATAGCTTTTTGTATGGAACTGCATATTATTTTCAGTCATGATTAGAAGTGTAAATTATAAGACAATTTACTGGATAAAGGATAACACTCACGTCCAAGATCTTCTAAATCACATGATAACATAGCATGATAAAAACATTCTTCAAAATACATGACCAGATTTATCATTTCATCTAATGTCATCATAGAATACTGGTTAGTCTCAACAGTGGGATTATTTGATGTGTCATCTTGGCAACCTTCATCCTGCGGTCCCTGTCCCTGGACAACATCTTCAGATAAAATTGTGGCATCAGTTGCAATCACCACCAAATGTTCTAATGCAGGGGATGAACTTGATGTATCACAGAATGGAAGTCAGTCGATGTTTCATTCAATATTTTATGAAACATTGTTAACCTACCAGCAACATGTTATTCTCTTCATTCAACAGTAGAAGAAGGGACACTGGGAACAGATGGTGACTATACTCCAGGAGCAGGCAAGTCAGCCTGAATTTGCAATTGTTCCACAGCACCCTCCGTGGTCCTCAAAGGAGGATCAGTCCTTTCCCTCAGAGGAGAAATTGAAGAATCCCCTACAATCCCCAGAAATATGAGAAAACATTTCATGGGTATAGATTTATGATTATCCGAAGGACTTACCACTACTAATGAAGCGTTTAGTGGTGGATTTACTCCTTCATTGCCTTTGCTTCTTTGGTTTTTTGGGAGTATCGGCAGTCTCCCTTACAGGCACTTGAATTGGAGAATGGAAGGACATGTCCAACTCCCCATTCATAGCCTTCTATCGTAGATATATCTCGCCCGATTCGTGAGCAGATTCAGCAGTAGCCCCAATGGCAGAACCACCAAGATAGTACTCTGGTGAAGGAACTTCAGCTGTTCCTTTATTTGAGAGCTGCACGGTGAAGATAATAATTTCCTTGTGTAACAAAGCATCGACTAAAATCAAGTTGCGAAGAAAGTAAGGAAAGAAAAAAAACTTACATCTTTAGGGGCCACATAATCGTGCCACTCCTCATCAGTCCCCTCAGCGGCGCCTTGATCTATCAATTCCTTCGCCTGCTTGGTGATAGGAAAGGAATCGTCAGTGGTATATATGAGCATTTCAATCTCTCTGATGTAATCCCGCACTTCATTGGGGTTATCCTCGTATTTTATATCTATAGAAGCCGCGATATTCCCTATTTCAGGGAGTTGTAGACCCTCGCACAAATCCATACAGGCAGTCTCAGTACCACAATATAGACTTTTCCATGTCTGGACAGCCTCTGGTCGTAGATATTCAGTGCGTGTACCAGAAGGCTGTGAGGAAGGTCCTACAATTTTCGACTTCAATTTCTTCCTAGATCTTGCACCTATTTATAGAGAATAAGAAAATAAGAATTTTCTTTATAAAGTGATGGTGATTAAATTACCGCAATGAAGTAACTCACCAGGCGTTGATGGAGTAGGTCTTTTGATTCTAACTAGAGGATTATATCGGGCATGAGGCCTCTTTTCCACTTGTTGTGCCTCATCATCCCCATCATGGGAATCCAGTGAATCAGTCCTAGAGGAGGAATCTGGCGAATCAGATTCAGTTGGGGAAGCATCACCTTCCTCATGAAGGGTTCCTTTATCTACAGTCCTCTTCCTTTTCCCCACCTGATAAACTATGTGATTCAGCACCCCTTTAGGGTATGATTCTCTCCAGTGCTCGACATACCATGAAGTTAGATTATGTGCCTCTTTTTCAACTGGTAGATCAAACACAGCCCTAGTCTTCTCCCTAGACGTCAGAAACCACATTTGCCGAGAAATCATCAGTTGTTTCTCTAGCATGACATGTACTGGGGGAGATACAAAAATCTATTTCAAACATTTGAATTGGTGTTCAAATCTATATGGAACATAGGCCTTGCATATAATCTCTCTGTCAATCCTGGAAACCAACACACCATCTTGGCAGGCTAGCATGTATGCCCTGAAATCCAAGTGGGTTGTTCCATCATCAACAAACCACCCAGTAGACAGACTTCCATATGGAAAGAAGTTTAATTCCTTAAACATCCTGAGCCTCACTTTCATGTCATAGACATTAAGATCTAATGGAGAAACTCCAACGAATGCATGCCCTGATGTCCTGCAAGAACATCCAGGAATTTGTACTCCATTTTGTACATTATAAGTCCTGATGTGAGTGGCGATCCATCCCCATAAAACATGGAATGGTCCCACTATTCTTAAAGGAGATTTACCCATGAATACATGAAGTAAAGTCTTGTGAATATTTGCTAAAATGGGGGTAGCCAACCCAACCATTTTTCCCTTAGCTAACTTTTCCGCAATAACAAATGTCCCTACTCTGATGCCTCCCATTGAGTCCATGACTGGAGAGAGATAAACGCTGAGCCATAAAGACAAGAAGCCCACCAGACGAGTCTTCTTTGGGATCCTTTGATTCACATTATATCCCCATTTATCAAACTCTCCTGCTTCTAGAATTGGCCAGAATGTGCCAGGAGGAGCCCTCTTCTCAGGTTTTGGGTATGTGGTAGGACGGGTGGGCCTCTTATCCTTGGATTTATTTTTCTTGGATCCTTTCTCCTTTGGATCCTTCTCCTTTGGCTCCTTCTCTTTATTCTCAATATGAAATATATTCATCCACTCCTCCAGATGAATATCCTCTCTAGAATGAGTTAAGGAGGTCTCTGAACTCTTGAGACTGTGGAAGATTTTAAATAATTCCCATGACAAAGCAAGAGTCTTCTCTGAATCATTCCAAGTCACCTTTGGAGAAATGATTTCATCATACACAATGCCCAACATTGGAACCCCTGAGATCCTGTGGACATCCCATAGACTGATGCCTACTTCTCCATGAGTCAGATGGAAAGAATTGGTTTCTGGGCACCAGTGGCTGAGTATCTCTGGCATGAAGTTATAATGTCTGTAAACATATGTTTTCCCAATCCATACAGCTTTGTATATCGCAACTCCTTTCTGATCTTCAACAAAATCTGCACATGTTTGTGGTACCCAGTATGCCCACATCCGTGTTGGATTCACACCTCCCCCAGGACAGAAGTCCCAAATTTTCTTCTAGCGTTTTGATTGATCAATATGATCATTTCGGAAGATTGAAGGAAGATAATGTGGTTGCATCTCAGGCTTATGAGGTTTCATATCTGGAATACAAGGGCTATGATGCATCATGTAGGCCTTCTCCACTATTCCTGCATTAATAAATCCTCCTCCACCTGAGATATTTGCTGAAGCAAAGTTGGTGTAACTCTAAAACCACGAAAATGGGAGATAATTCTTTGCTTCTGGAATAGTGACTTCTCGTAGATGACCATAACCGTACAAAGACAGATAAGTGCATTGTGGAAAATCAAAGTGATATTTCTTCAGATACTTGGCCAAATCCGGAAGAGTGCTATCATAGAAGGTATAATAATCATGGCCAATGACATTCATCATATCATCAAGAAGTTTTCATTCCAGTTCATCAGTCGTTCAAATTCTCTTGGGAGCCATTGAATCTGAACAAAGGTTTAATAAATTAACTCTTAAATGGGTTTATTTTTTCATAAAATTTGTGAAGGAATTCATAAAAAATGGAAAAGGCATTAAGGCGCACAAGTATAAACTTGGCGTGCAAGTGTGGATGTGTCACGCATGTATAAATGTGTCGCACATGTATTTGGCACGCAAGTATCACCACACAGGTCCAAATACCTTGACAGCAGCGCGATAGCAAAGAAAAGGGGAAAAATGAGCAAACATGCACGATGAAGGGGAAATGCATGGAGAGAGATCGAAAATCCGGAATTCAGTGTCATGCATGATAAATGAGTGCATATTTATAGGCCAAGCTAACCACCTGTGCACCTACAGCCAACGCGCTCCAACCCTACGCGAGTCTCACCTGCACGATGAGTGTTGCGTGCTGAAAAAGTGCGCGCCTCTTTCCCTTTGGTTTTCTTCTTTTCCTCAGAGTCACATCCTTATTCTTCCAGATCCAACTCTGAGGGGGTAATTTTGTTGATGCTCCTTTTCGTCACATCGTCTATAGGAATGGAAATGGAAATAACTTAGCACAAATTGATTCTACCTTTGAAGAAAAAATAAAAAATTGACAAAGACGTGAACAAGGATTCAAATGCACATGCACCATGCAAGTTCCCTCACTGTCACGCAAGTACACTTGTGCGCTACCTAATGGTCGTGCAAGTGACTTGCTTTCCCTCTTTGAAAATCACCCAGGGTCTTCTCCAACCTATAAATACCCCCGGTGGGCCCCCCATTTCAGGAGGAAATTTGTCCAGAATTCAGATACAGAGATCTGAATGCCCAAGTCTCTTCTTCAAGTCTTTAGAACACTTCTAAGGTAATTCATTACCTAGAATGGAAGGTCTAAACAAGTGGAATGAGGTCTATGTGTTAGAATTCACTAACACTTGTGCGCTTGAGTGTTTTACCCTGAAGGGAAATAGACACACTTGTGCGCCTCCTTACCTACTCATTAAAACTTGCGCGCTACTCTTCTAGAAGTACCTCAGGATGATTCTAAAGGCTTTTGTCAAGAATCGCCCAAGTATTACTCAACTAGACAAAGATCGCGCAAGTACCCATGTGCCGCGTAGGTATACCTGTGCGCCCGGTACTTGCGCGCCGACGCAGTACCTGTGCACCAGCCAGGACTTGAGCGCCTTTCTATTTTTTGGGTTCCCTTCTTGCCCATTTAACCCCTCTTATGACATTGCACCTTTCCTACTCAAGATTCAGTCCTCAAGACACTCTTCAAATAAATTTATGGCATGTTTTCTTGATTGAATTCCTTATCTGAATGGAATTCTATGGAACATCTCTTAAAACCTAGTGATTTATATATATATATATAACTAAATTTAGAGAGTTCATTCATTCAAACTCATCCTCTAAGATTATAGAATCATTTAATTTGGGCATCCTCCTTAAGAGTAAGCCCCAAGTCCTCATTAATTTGGGCCTCCTTTTCAGGAGTAATCCCCAGTCCAAGTCCTCATTAATTCGGGCCTCCTTTTCAGGAGTAAGCCCCAACCCAAGTCCTCATTAATTTGGGCCTCCTTTTTTTGAGTAATCCGCAGTCCAAGTCCGGATTAATTTGGGCCTTCTTTTTCAGGAGTAAGCCCCAGTCCAAGTCCTCATTAATTTGGGTCTCCTTTTCAGGAGTAAGCCCCAAGTCCCTTAATTTGGGAATCCTCATTAGGAGTAAGCCCCAATCATAATTCTCTTAACATGGGCTTCCTTCTCAGGAGTAAGCCTCAGTCTTAAAGTTCCCAAATATGGGAATCCTCTTTAAGAGTAAGCCCCAAGCCTTAATTTACTTGACCGGGGATTCCTTTTCAGGAGTAATCCCTAGTCTCAAATATGGGCATCCTCTTTAGGTGTAAGCCCCAAGTCCTTTAATTTTTATATCCCTTTAACCTGGGCCTCCTTCTCAGGAGTAATCCCCAGTCTTAATTTCTCTTAACCATTCTTAATTTACTTTTGATCTGGGCTTACTTCTCAGGAGTAAACCCCAATCATGATTCCCCTCCTAATTTGGGCATCTTCCTTAGGAGTAAGCCCCAAGTTAGAGTTCCAAAATATCCATGAAGTACATATACCTTTATGGACCTTGTTCATAGGTTTCTTTCATGAAGTAAATCTTAATCCTCATCTATTTGGGGCAGTCATACATACATAAGCCCCACATAATTGCATCTTTCCATGGCAAAAATTGTATGGTTTTACTAATACCTCTTGTTTCTCACACCGATCATGACTCACGTGAGCTTAGAGTGTAAAAGTAATCATGACATATTTCTTTGAGCCCTCAATCATGAATAAAATTCATACTCCCTTACTCTAACTACGTGGGTTCTAATTCCTTTTCCAAAACAAAGGATACGTAGGTAGCCCATCAGCGGGTACGATCCCAACTCTGAAATAATCCATGTACTTCTGAATGACAATAAAATTTAAGTTCCCCACTGAGTGTCTTTAAAACCAGTATGGTTATTATAATGACAAAATGAATTTTATGTATCGAAGGATACCATTGACTAAGAATCTCTAACAAATAAAGATGATTCTCTGTTGATAAAGATCCTTGAATATATATAAAAGATTATCTAAATTTTCTGTATATCAATCATTGATTGTCAGATCTAAAGGAAAGCCCATTTTATACTTGGTAATGTAATAAGGATTCACGAACATGACTTAAATATATAAAGAGAGTCCCAGAGTAGACAATAATTCCCCTCAAAAAGGGGTGATGAGTCTGACCTCCCACCTCTCAACCAATGCAAATTCTTAAGCCTCATCAGTCCACAACTAATGTGCTCCTACCTTTAGAATGTAGGTACAAATTGATATGCAATCATTTAATGTTTTCGGTTCTATGAAGAAACCCGTTAGAAACTGATTGGAATGTTTGAACATTCAATCAACGAGGTCATCCCCAATTCCAGAGGAAACAGTGTGTTGTCTTTTTTTTCATAGTGGATAAATACATTAAATTTTTAAAAATGGAAAATCAGATTGAACATTATATTCAGGATTTTGACTAACAATTTTTATGAAATTAAATCATATTTATAAGAAGTTTTTATAAAATAAAGGGTTCATTAGACATAATTTGGTTCTGGAATGAGGTTATGATCATAATGAGGAAGAGAATCAGATTCATCATAGATACAATAGAAATATAATGATTATTTTTGTTTTGAACTTATCAAAAATCATAATACTTATGTAAAACATGTGATGAAATCTTGATGAAATAAAGGGGTTGAAAAGACACTGTCAATCATATTTAGGACAATAGTATCTAGTTTTGGTAAAAAAGGGAATATGTTGTATGATGAATATAATGTTACAACACTTTACAATGAATTGAATATGATGATAAATATTATCTTCAATGTTATCAATGTCATGAAGGAATTCTGGATTAACAGAAAAAAGTTATTTACTGACTCTAATGATTTGAGATCTCAGATCATCAGATCATCATACTTGGCATGCTATCATAATCATGATAGGAATATTTTTTTTGGTTTTATTTGGGCCAATGAAAAGGAAAATAAAGTAATGTATTTGGGGTCTGATAGAAAATAAATTCAGAGAACAATCAACAATGTAGCCAACCATTTTAATCCAGATGAATTATTGGAAGTATTTCTCAACAAGTGGGTCAAGAGAAAGAAAAAATATGATTTTATTTAATGTATTTGTGTTTACATGTGGTTCAAGATCCATAATATTAAAGAATAAGTATTCTTAATAATAATGGAGTAATCAAAATGAGAAGATTTATATTTTAATTAGTACAATGAAATGTAATGGATGTATTCAGTTTTGATTTGTTTATAAATGGAATAAGAAAATTAGAGTGACCAAATGTCCTCATCATAATGAATAAAATGTAATGGAAAATCAGAATTAGAATCAAAATGATGTTTTATAAGAATTTTTAATATGTATATTTCTTCAAATATAAATCTAGTATAGAGAATTGTAATGATTCAATCATATTGGAAAATCAGAATGGAGAATTAGAATCGAGATGAAGTTTGTTAAATAAGTCAAAGGGTAGCTCAATTTGTTCAAGGATTCAAGAAGGTTTCATAAGAGTTAAGAAGAATTGATAGAGCCCAAAAATCACCTGAATTTTAGTTAGAATTTATGTTTTTATACGTTTTGGTTGAACATGAAACATTTCCAGAATACTTCCCAGAAATCTTTTAGGTTAAATATAAAAGTTAAAGGATCTTTTTACTTTCTAACATGGATGTAATATTGAGATAAAGATAGAGAATCTCTAAATTTATAGGGAGAATATTTTTTTGTATTTTTCTTACCTAGGGAAGTTTTTTTAACAGAAGATTAAAGGAGAAGTGACAAGATTATATTTGACTAATTATCATATTGGTCTAGATAATCTGATGGGGAAAATCATATTATGATTTTTAGACTAAGGAAGAAGAAGTCCATGATTTTTTCAGTGGAATTCTAATAGGGTAAAATTATCGTATAATGTAATCAGACTTGGTAATAATAATGGGAATTTAGATTGAGTATCATTACGATGTCTAGATGATGTTCTTTCCTTCTGTTGGGTAAGGAAGTGAAGAATTGTTTTTAAGAACATATTTATGAAAAGCTGATCAAGAAGCAAGGTCTCATATTTTTTACAAAAAAAAATCATCCATAATTTTGTGTTACATGAAGAACATGCACTGTTGTATTGATCATAGTGCAATGAGAGTGGAAGAAAATATCATACTCATTGTTTTACATGCAAAAGGATTTATTTAAAATGTATTGTGTGTTATTTTATTATTTCCAAAACATACCAAGGATTTAGAAGCTCTTGTTGAGCAGTGAACCTTATAAATTCTGGTGCTCCTATAGATGTGTGCCAGTTTTGTTTTTAGTAGAGAAATAAATCCTTAACATTAGGCGAACATTGTTTCCAAATAATGGAAATGTAAAAGAGAAAGATATCATTGATTAACTTCGTCCCCCTCTCAGTGACACAAAAATCATGACTGCCCAATTAGAAGTGGTCTCAGAGCTGAAGTATCCCTTTACATACTCATTACTAATGTTTTGATGTGATGTTGATGGAGAATATGAATTTTGTAAATAGTAATGGTATTATAGTATTTGATGGTAATTACTATCATATGTAGAAATATAGAATGCTTCCTTATATTATATCTCTTGGATATGATGTTCTTGATGATGAAACAGATGGATTTTCTCCTATAGTTGATAAAGTTTGTCTTACATTTATTGAAAAAAAGAACCTTGAGAATGATGAAAGAAAAAAAAATTATTTTCTCTCAACACTTTTTAAAATAGATTTATTAATAGTGAAAGGTGTTTCCACTTCAAACTGAATCTAGGAAAATATGAGAAAAATCTATGTAAGCAATACAAAAGTCAAAAAGATAAAACTACAAATCCAAAGAGTGATGTAGGAATCTATGAAAATGGGTGAGTAAAAATCTGTTAGGAAAATCATTAATAGGGTGAAGGAAATATTAAACACTATCATATGTCTTGGTGAAATGATAGAATATTCTATATTTGTTGAGAGGATCTTAAGAATTATTCCCAACAAGTTTGCTACCATAGTCTTCTCATTGGTATATAGAGACCTAGAAATATTATCTATGGATGATTAGTATACCACTCTAATTTTTTTAATGGTTGGGGCCGAAGCCTCAATTATTATTAAATCAAAGAAAAGACTTCTTTTAACTGTGTAGAGGGAGACCCATTACAAAGCCCAAAGACCCAATGGGCATTTAGACCATTACATGGCCCGTAGGCCCAAATTTTTGGCCAAAATCCCATTTTCTGAATATTAATGCTATCGTACCCACCTGTAACAGTACCACACAGAACCCATCCACCGCCATAGTGCCTTCCATTACTATAGTACAACCAATGCTATTGTACACTATAGTCTGCTACAATACCCTACGACCAATGGGTTTTGAACCCCCATTTTTTATGTAGGATTATCGGGTGCTTACCATTAAGACAAACCCCAACTAAATATACAACTCTCATTTAATATGAAATGATTATGGAGAAATATATAAAGGAAAAAACAAAAGGATATAGAGAAATGTATTTCAGAAAATTATGAAATAATGTCATAATAAAATTTTTGAGGAATATAATATTTATTAATATAAATCTGAAAATGAGGTATGTAAATACCTTGGTGAATTTTTATACATTTTTTCTAAAAATGTGAGAATGTGTACAATAAAATACAGAGGGAAGTTCCCCATATGTGTTTTAAATGTATATCCATTGGGATCATTATTGGTAATTTTCTTCTAAGAAAGAAAGAAGATGGTAAAGGTAAATAAGGAAGAAGATCAAGATGGTTATGGAAGAATCAAGGTGATAAATATAAATCTTTTATATATGGAAGGATAGAAAATTATCAAAATCCTATAGGATGAGTTTCATACCTAAAAAGATGATGAAGAAAAAGATTGGGAATCTAAATCCAAAAAGTCTTCGGTGAGGGTTGGGGATTTTTTTTATTGAAACAATGAACAATAAAGATTTAAACAATAACTATGCTGTAGAAGAATAAACTAAATTAGAATATCATCTAAGAGAAGAATTGAAATAACGTCTGAAGAGGATTGGGAATCATAAAAAGTAAATGACGAAGATGAAGAACATAAATTACTCTTTGAACAATCAGTAAGGATTTCCAAATGAAATTGTTAAGAAGATGGGAGATATTGGTTATTTGAATAAATATCTTCAGAAATAAAATAATCATAATAAAAATATGGATGTTAAACTGAAGAAAACATGAACAAGATTTAGTATTATTCCCAAAACAAACTTTCTAAAAATGATTATAGATATAGAAGTTTTAAAAAATCATTCTATTATGTGGGTGAAAGTTATCATAAGGATGGACCTATGAAGGATCATGAAAATTAACATTAAAACGTTTAGAAGAAAGATAAAATGGTTTTTGAGAAGAAGAATGCTAGAAAAGTTTCTTAAGAGAAGAAATCTAGGAATGTTATGTATGTGGCCAAGATCAAAAAATTGGAGAAATACGAAGATACTAAACATATTGAGTCTTAAAATTCTTGTCTTACTTTTGAATCAGATAAGGATGAAAATAATATCGATCTAAAAAAGAAGATTTAGTTGAGAAAATAATGGTTGATGGTTAAAAAAGTTACGATAAGAAAGATAAGAAGGTTACGGAGAAATATGTTCGCAACTCTAGTCAGTATGGAAGCTTTGGAGGAAAATAATCTTTCAATGGATACTATTGGTATTATGGTGGATTTGTACACCCGAAAAATATGTGTTCATTTGAGGGGGAGTCAATCTCCTCAAAGGAAGTAGTCTGATAAGGATATTTCAAAGAAACATGATATGGTTGGTGTTGAAATTAAAAATAGGATCCAACCTCTTGAAACTAGTAGTGATATATGTGAACAACTTAGACCAAATTCAAAAGGATGTTAGTTTTCTTACTAGCATAAAAACTATTTTTTTAATTTTCAGAAGTTGTAGGTGAAGAAAGAAAATGGGAAATAAAAAGATATGAATATAGTATCCACTATGAAAGTTATAAAGGGAGAACAACCTTGGATTATTAATATTGTGTGTTCTTCTCATATGGTAGGAGGCTTAAAATAAATGAAAAATGTGAAATAATTCAATGAAGGAAGAGTGGCATTTGAAAATGATGAATCTATGCAAATCAAACGTAAATATCAACCATCATTGGTCAAGAATTTTTATATTCCGTGAAATATTTCTATGTTTATGGACTAAAACCCAATTTTCTAAGTGTTTTACAACTCTGTGATATAGGTAAAAAAGTTTTTTTTCCAGAAAATATGGTTTTCTGAAATGTGAGGAATATCAAAAGATAGTTATAAGAGTTCAACGCACAAAAAGAAATTTATTTCATGTTGGTGGAATAATAAACTCTTGTTACATGGGAATGGTTGAAGAAAATATGTTTTGAAATAATATTACAGGACACATGTGTTAGAGAAACATGAGAAAATTGTCTATGTGAGATAGTGTCTGTGATATTCCTGATATATCAAGAAGAAGAGATTGGTTTTAGACTATTTGTTAGAAAGGAAAGACTACAAATTATGTGCATAAGAAAGTTGAAATTTGTTCAAAAAACCCTAGAACATATACATTATGAATATGTGGTCCAATGAGAAATCAATCAACTAATAGAAATTACCACTTCATCACTTTCATTGATGACTTTACTCGCATTACTTATATTGTGTATGTGAAACACAAGTCAGATACTCTAAAGAGATTTAAATATTTCAGGGCCAAATGCGAGAAGGAATGTGAGTATTCAATGAAGAATTTGAGAACTGATAATGGTGGTGAATAAAAAAATGAAGAATTTAATAGTTATTTGAGAAGAATGGAATTAGTCATGAGTTTAGTTCACCATATTCTCCACAATGAAATGGGGTTTCTAAATAAGAGAACAAGATATTGGTGGAGATGCGAAGAACTATATTAATTGAACAAGGTTTTTTTCATTAATTTTAGAGGAAATAGGAGTACTACTATGCATATCCAAAACCAATGTTTCAGTAGTCCATGTTCAAATACATATTAACATCAAATATTTTATGATAAAACTATAAATTTTAAAAAATCTAGTGTATTCAAAAGTCCATTCAACATAAAGTAGATGGGTGGAAACCCTGGGAATTTTTAGTTGAGAGGTGAAGATGAAAATTTTCTTGGATATCCTCAAGAAGGAAGATGATATAGGTGTTTTAACTAAGAAACATGAATTATAATTGATTATATGTATGTGATTATTATTGAAAAGCCTGAGGAAGAAAAAAACTCGTGCTATTAAAAAAGATGAGCACGATAAAAAATATATTTGTTAACATTACAAATATGGATATTGACAATAGTAATCTTACTCAAGATGAAGAATTAGACTCATCAATTTCATGTGATGAAGAAGAAACTAGAAAATCTCATCACATGTTTAGTAATAAAATGGATACTCAGAAATTTAATGGTGATCATCATTAAAAGGATTAAACAAGATGAAAATTAGATGTTCTTACCCACACATCCTTGTATTCAAAAGTCAATCTGAATGATGTGAATGAAGTTTTTGAGCATCCAGAATGGGTTAAGTCCATTAATGAAAAGATGTATCAGAGAGAAAATAATGAATCTTGGGAAATCATACCCACGATGGATAACATAAATGTTATTGGTGAAAATTGGGTTTTTTGAAATAAGCTGAATTAAGAAGGCGAAGTGATAACAAAATGAGATTATTGTAAAAAGGTTACTAAAAAATGGAAGATTTAGAAATTGATGAGACTTTCGATTTTGTGGAAATATTAGAAACAATATGAATCTTTATTTATATTTCTACACAATGAAGTTACAATTTTTTTTCAATTGTATGTGAAATTTTCATTTCTGAATGGGGATCTTGATGATGATGTTTATATTGAAAAACATTTAGTTTTTTGTTGGGAGAATATGATAGATATATGAGTAAGATGAAGAAATCCATCTTTGGGCTAAAACACACTCTGAGATAATGGCCTTCCAAATTGGATACCTACATGAGGAAGATAAATTTTAAGAAAGTAAGTGTTAATAAAAATATTTACATCATGGAATGTCATGAGTTTTACCTAATAAAAATTGTTTATGTTGATGTTATTATATTTGCTAGGAATGATGAAATATATTGTGAAATATTTTCTGAGGAGATTAAGAAGTTGTTTAATATATCCATGCTTGGAGAAATGAAATACATTATTGTGATATAAATCTTAGAGAAGAATAAACACATTTTTATTTATCAAAAAAAGTATTCTACGTAATTTCTTAAGAATTTCAACATGGGAAATTCAAAACATGTTTCCACACTGATTTCAGTGGGATGAAAGTTTTCTAAATATGTATAAGGATAAAAAGTTGACCAGAAAGATTATCATAAGAAGATTTGATGCTTTTTATATTTGAATACCTCATGACCTGAAATTTTGATGCTGATACCTTATGTATAGAATTTCATAGTGCTCCTAAAAAATCACATTTACTTACTGAAAAAATCCCAAATAAATGAAAGGCATAAAAAATTTCAGAATGAGGTATGATAGATCAAAATGTATTGACAAGTTTTGGTATTCTGATTCTAATTGGGTAGGAAATGTTGATGATATAAGATTCATATCTGGTGATGTTTTCTTTCTAGGGAAATTTTTTGCTAGTTAGAATACAAAGAAAAAAAATTCTCCAACTCTTATCATGACTGAAGATGATCATGTTGAAACGACTCCATATTATACTCAACTAATGTGGATGGAGACTCAATTATAAAACTTACATATTGTAGTGTAGTTACCCTTGATGTTATTTTGTGATAAAAAAGTTCAATCAACAATACAATGAAGCTGGTACAACATCCTTGTTCAAAACATGCTGATATCAAAAGTAATTTTATCTAAGATCAAGTGAAGAATAATGAGTGGAATCTTGGGAAAGTTCCTTTATCATAAAACGTTACTAACATTTTCAAAAAAACCTTTACCTAAGTAATATTTTTACTAAATAATGTTGAACATGGGATTCGAAACTCGTTATCATCAAGGTTGAGGTTTGTTTTTTTGTCCCCACTCTCATCTTGTCTTTTGGTAGTGTTGTCAAGGGGGATAATTGTTTCATAAATCTATCCATTTTATATGTTCTAATCCTTTTAAGAAAGAATGTATAAAGGGGAATTAGTGTGTTATATCTGATATCAACATGCAAGCGTGTGAACTGTTCCAAATATTTTTTGGAGTGGTTTTAGGAAAATTTGGTTTTCATGAAAGTAGAATAAGAAATGTGGAAGATGAACAATGTTGTGAAGAAAATATGAGGATGTTTCATGAGTCACTACTTTTGGAAAACATGGATTTTATGTAAATAATACTTGTTCCATATAATGAGTTAGCTCATGTAGGATTTTAATTGTTGATAAGAAATCCATATGTTGTGGTTAAAAATTTTAAGGATTTATGAATCCTAGTAGAAAATAAAATCCAAAGGGGGAGATTTTTGTGACCATGTTATCTAAAAAAGGTTTTTTGGAAGTAAGAAGAAGTTTTTTTTGGTTTTTTTTGTCTTCTGTTGTCAAAGAGGATAAATCAATTCACGTTTTAAAAATGGTATATCATATTGACAATTACATTTATGATTTATGACACAAATTTCTAATGAACATTTAACATATTTTGATGATTCTTTTCTAGAAAAAAGGCTCATCGAAATCACTTTGGTTATTGAATGAGTTTCTAATCATAATGAGGCAGGGACTCAGATTCATCATGGAACTAATAAGATCTGAGGATGGTATGTTTTTTTATTCAAAAAATCATAAGTATTCTGTAAAATTTGTGATGCAATATTGATTAAATAAAATGGTGGAAAATGGTCTTTCAATTTTATATAGGCTTAGTAAAAAATGGAAGATGTTGATGGAAGAATGGAAATCTACAATAATTTCCAATGTAATTCAGATGATGATAAACATGATATGCAAAATAATCAATGTCATGATGGAATTCATTCTTATAAGAAAATGTTTTCTATTGAAGAAGAATATTTCTGGTCTTATATCATCAATATGAGATCATCATATTCAAAAAAATTTAAAGAATGGGAAGGTTTTCAGAAAATTCGAGAAATCGAAGGTGATGGTTTTCATTGAGACCAAAATAAAAAATATTTAAATCTTCAATGTAATATTTTGAAGAGTTTCCTGATTATAAAAGATAAAGAAGTTAATTTATGAATGGTCATTGGTATCGTATTCAAAAAAGAATATAGTTTTTGAAGCCGAAGCTGCTGATACCAGTTCACTAGATTCAATATGATATCATAATAATCGGAGGAGGAATTATTTTTTTGGGAGTTTTTAGAACTTATGAGAATAAAAAATAAGTAAGTTTGATGTGGGGAAATACAAAAAAAATGTTAGAGATCAATCAATAATGTAGTCAACCATTTTTATCAAGATGAATTGTTGGTTTTCTTTCTTAACATGGGGGTCAAGAGAAAGAAGAAATGTAATTTTATTTCATGTATTTTTATTTACATGTTGGAAAATATCCATCATATAGAATAATATATTATATTTATCATAATTAGTTAATTAGAATGAGAATATTTGTTTTCCAATTAGTACATATAAACATATTGGGATTTCTTAAGTTCTGATTTGTTAGAAAGTGGGTCCAAAAATTTGGAGTGAACAAATTCTCACATCGTAATAAAGAAATCATAATGTAAAATCAAAATTTTAATTAGAGTAGAGTTTTATAAGAATATCAAAGTTGTGTATTTATTCATATATATAAGTGTTAAAAAGCATCATAATTAAGAAATCATATTGGGAAATTGGAATGGGAATCAAAATCAGATTGATGTTTATTAAATAATTCATAAGTGATCTAGATTTTTTTGAGGATTTGAGAAAGCTAGAAAATATTTGAGAAGTGTTGAAGAAGTCAAATATACACCCCAAATTCAATAAGAATTTATGTTTTTAGAAAATTTGGTTGAGCAGGAAACATTTTTCAAAATATATGCCAAACCAATTTTGGGTAGACTAAAAAAGGTGAAATTACTTTATACTTTCAGAGACATATTTACTATTGAGATGAACATATAGAAGCTCCAAATTTATAGGGAGAAGAAGTTTCAATTTTTTTCTTACTTGAGGATGTTTTACGGATAGAATAATAATGTAAAATAGACAAGATCATATTCAGATGGTTATTGTATTGGTCTAGATAATCAGATCTGGAAAATCATTTTGAGATTTCTGGTCTGGGGAATAAGAAGTTCATGATTATTTCAGAATTATTATGATATAGTAATATTATCATATTGAGTATTCAAACTTTAGAATCAGATTGGTAAATCACACTAAGTATCATTTCAAAGTATAAAAGAAGTTCTTTCCTGCTACTGGGTAAAGAAGTGAGATTTTTCTGAAGAAAAAATTTGTGAAAAGTTGACCAATCAACACTGTAACATGTTTGTGGAAAAAAATTATATTACATCATTTCATGAAACGTAAATAACATGCACTGTTGTATTGATCATATTTTTACACGAGTGTAAGGTCATATCTTACTTTCTATATTCTACACAAAAGGATTGTTTTCTAGTGGATTTTGTTGTATTGGATTGTTTCCAAACCATACCAAGAATGAATCTACTCTTTTTGACAAGTCATCCTTGTAAAATAGTATGTTCATGTGGATTTTGGTTTTTTATTTATAAAAAGAAATAATTAATAAAAAGTGATGATTGTTTCAAAAGAAAGGAAACTTAAAAGAGAAAGATATCACTAATTGAACCCTTCCCCTCTCAGTGATACAACAATATTGACTAGGAAATTTCAGGGTTCTGGTATAAAAAACCCCATTGAAAAGTAGAAACTTCATTATTTAACCTTGTACGCTAGTTTCATGTATTTTTAATCTCTATAATTTGATAGTGATATAAAAATATGTGAAATAAAAAAGTTCAAACACAATAAGGAGTATTCTCTCACATAGATGGATAACCTTGTGAAAATCTAATGTGGGATATTTTTCTTTACTACCCTTTCATATTGAAATAGTATATATTATAAAGAGTGACTCAAGAATTTAACCTGTCATAGGGGTTTGATTATAAAGGAATAAATTTTTTAAGGAAAACATGTACTTCTGATTCAACAAAAGTAGAACCCATACTAATATTGAAAACTCATACACTAGGATGGAGTGGAGGATTAAAACGGAATGTGTAATTATATATAGACCCAAGATAGGAGATCAGGGTGTCACTACATATCCTTATTGAAAAGGAATAAATCCATATACATTTATGGATAAAGAGTGTCTTAAAAAATCTTTCTTAGAGATGTGAGATATATATATGAGTGCCCTAATGAGAGAATAAATTCCAAATTATATGTGAATAAAAAATGTCTCATCATTGGGGAAGAATCATGAACAGAATTTTGAGTGATCCTAGGATGAGGTATGCATTAATAATTCTATATATTATGATAATAGAAATCAATCCCTATATTTTTCATGGGAGGAGAATTTTTTTCTAGTGCAAGGCTAGAAATATAATTAATCCTTAAGTTGATACCCCAAGATAGGATATCCAAGTATCATTATATGGTATCTCAGTGTCAAAATCTCAACTTGAATGTGGAATTCCTACACATTGGGAAAAAATTATTGGGTAGAAGTTTATTTAATTATAGATTAGGATTATATATAAAGAACCATATATTAAGGACTCTTACCTAGATCTAGATCTCATGTTAGTAGATTATTTTATATATTAAGAAATACCCTAAGCTATTTAATGTACATGAATAGTGGATTGTATGTTGAGAAATTTAACATCATTTGATGAGTTTTTAGATACCATGAAATTTAAGTTCATATAATGAGAAATGTTATATAGAGTGATTTTTATAGATCGTTATCATGCACAAAATGAGATGGTTTCTTCGTAGCATTGACTTAGTGGAAGAAAATTGATGCGAACTCATAAAAATTCATATGAAAAGATGAAGTGGGAGTTAGATTGGGTTGAAAAATGTGACTGAGTCCAAGATAGGAAATCGTGATATTTTTAGGCATCTTAGGAAGAAAGGAATCATGAAATAAATATTTCTTAAATGTAGAATGGTGGTGTCTGAGTGTTGGGACCATTGAAGGAAACATGAAATGATTAGAGGAGAACATAAAAACTAGGTTATAATTGAGGATTATATGAGTGTCATTGTATACCCTATGATGGTATAAATCGTGCCATATGTATGTTTGTGTAAATAGTATCTACACAGATTTTGTTCATGCATATGAGAATGTATGGTGGATTCATTCTGGTGCTTGGATATTGTGATAAACCCACTGTAAACTAGTAAAACCATATACTATGAGCTCTTTCAAATATTTTTAATTCACGATTGAGAATAATTTCATGCATAATAGAATACTCTAATCAATTTATGGTATTTTATATTGACCATATTTCCTGAACTCGAATATCATGAGCAAAAGTCTATCATATCTTGCAGTTTATGATATTTTGATTAGAACTATTTCTATTTAGTCTTTATTTTTTCATAATGGATTCTATTCTATGTAGTTTAAATAAATGAAATAAGTAATTTTTTAACCAAATGTAGAAATATGAAAATAATTTCTTGATGAGCCGTGAATTATTAAAAGGTGTGATATGCCTTCCATCCTTAAAAATCTAGGAGTAAGCCCTGTTGTAGTAGAAATTATATATATCATATGGTCATTCCAATTTTTACTTAATCATTATAGGTTTCGTCCCATATATCATTGGAGTTATCAAAGCCAACATAGAATCTCCTTAGATGAATGTGTAGGGGAGAACCTTCTTATTTAATACATCCACAACTTAAATTTTATAGATCTCTAGTTTATTTAGGGTTCATAACCATATCTATTTGACTGTCTCTAGTTCATAAAGATGTATCTAGGTATGATCATCATAAAATATCCTATCACAAATAATGGTGCAAACATTATGTAAATTTATCCTTAATAAGAAGGAATATGTCTGTCCCTTACACAAGAGAATATGGGGTCAAATTTGTAGTGGTAATGGATTATGGTGAGATAATCCGACAAGTAATTAAGAGTTTATCTAGTGAAAACATATTGTCAGTTTACAACATATTCTTAAGAATATTAGATAGGGTTATTTTTGGAAAACTCTATCATTTCATTTTTAATTTTATGACAGTTATAAAAATGATAGGACTGTATATTTTACTCCTGATAAAACCACATCAATTCAGAAATTTAAAAATGGTTTGAATTGTTTTTAAATATTATGTGAGTAATGAAAAACATTTGAAAATTATTTAAAATCAAGAAATTGATGATAGTTTATACTTTGACTTATTGTAAGGTCTCTACATCAACCTCTTTGAAGAAGAAATTTGTGAAAAATGGATTACCTCAAGCTGTCTGGTTGTAGATGGATGGTATAAACCTACGGAATATATCATATCTATAGAAAATATAAAAGACAATTTTTTGGTGTAAAATAGTTATACGGTTCAATGGATGAACATGGAATGTATCTAAAAATTATGTAATATGTTTTTGAATTATCTATAGTACTGCACCATTGATGGCGGGAATTATTCATGTCTCCAAATTTTATTGAAGAGCTTGGTATCTAATTGGTGGGAACTACTAGTACTAATATGGTATTATTACATTATAATATGGTTATCTCTTCCTTTGATACACCTAAGGAATATCCCATCAAATATTCAATTGAAGAGAAATTTTTGAAAAAATTGTCATTCATAGTGAATTAAAATTTCTGCTCAATGAAGGATCTATTATTACATGGCTCGATTTAGTGGGAGGGTCCCTCTTATGAGCTAATCTATTATAGATGAATCCTTCCAATTATAGAATCATTACTGTGGATAAAATATCAATTTTAACAGAAGTATTATTAACTAAATTTATTTATTCTATATCACTAATGATAAATGGAGATATCTCCCTATGATGTTTGATGAAAATGACTATCTCATCCAAGTGTGGGTTTACTGGTTCTCTTATGTTATTGGTCAGTAAATATACATAGGTGTTATTTTAAAAATGTTATTTGAGACATTGTTATTTTCAAGGAAAATAAATCTCTTAACCTTCACACATATTCAATCAGGGGAATTTAAACCTTTTTCTTATGAAATAGTTTTCATTAATTTTCTTGATCAGGAACTCCAAGTATCCGTTAAAATTGAATTAGGACATTAGAATTTTAAGGGAAAATTATAAGCATTCAATGATGGAATAGTATCATACCTTGTCGATGGATCTTCCTTCTAATAACAATAATGAGTATGAATGAATTTCTTTTTCTATTTAAATAGATATAATCCACATGATTAATTTTTTGAGATTTGGGTTTTCTATGCTTTTACCTATTTTTTATCTAGAAGCACTATCAAAGTAAGTCCAGCTTACAAGCGATGTTTTATTGATAAAAAATGCCTCTTCATCTGGTAGTTTTATGTCTTTCAATTAATTATCTAGGAAATATTGAACTATAAGAAAAGTTTATAATTCTTTACCTTTGATTTCCTTATGAGACTTGAATTTTATGTCAAACTGATTTAGAATCACCTCCCACCATGCTGTATTTGCAGTTTGAATTGGATGAATATGTATATATTTGAGAAGATAAATACTAAGGTAAATAATTACATTGTGATATAATAAATATTATCCCTAATTTTTTACTATGAAAATCAATACAGGATAGTTCTTTTCAATATCAAAATATCAAGTCTCAATACCCCATATTGTTCCACTTATAGGATAGATAATATTATTCTTCCCCATATCCTCTTTCTGAGCAAGGATATATCCCAAAAATGTTCCCATGGATTCCATACAAAGTATGAGTAGTTTTCTATCCATGAGTTGTATTAGGATTGTTGGGTGCAAAGGGAACTGTTTGAGATCCTCAAAGGATTTCTGAAAATCATCATCCCAGTGATAGGTAAAATAACTTTCAATCAACTTAATAATGGAAAAAAATTGTTGAAGATGTTAGATATGAAGCACATAATGTAGGTGAGATATCCTTGGATTATTCTCAATTACATTATTTTTAGAGGAGGAGGCATATTGAGTACCGCCTTAGTCATTTTAGGGTCAACGTAAATTCCATAATTGCATACCAAGAATGTAAGTAATTTCCCTGATTTTACCTCCAAATAATATTTCAGTGGTGTAATCTAGACTCTATGTTACCATAGTTTATTGGAAATAAACTCAATATTTTAAGTATGATTATATCATTATTTAGTTTTAACCCCAAGATCATCCATGATTCACTCCACGATTTCCCCCAAAAAAACATGAAAATATTGTGTGTGTTACATTGATTTACAGATCTAATGTTCTTAAATATAAGGGGAATCACATGGTAACAATATAACCCATGGTGTTCTCTAATTTCAGTGGTACACTAATCTTCAATGACCTTTTGGATAGGGTTATATTCGGAGTACTCATCTATGAAGGAGTGTTCTTAGAACTTAGCTATTACATAGATCAATAGTCCTATGATAGGGACTGGTCAATTTGTTGTTAGGAATTGATGGTTGAGATCCTTAAAATAAATCAAAACTCAAATATTACATTTCAATTCCATGATGGGGAATATATTATAAGCCAAATCAAGTGATGAACTTCACAGATAATGTTTTCATGGATCAGACGATCCACTTCAGCTTCTACTTTGGCTACTTGGGTCAAGTGCATTCTTCCAGATTCTAGTTTATAACAATGGTGGATTTATGACAAAACTAAATGATGGGTATACACCTCTGTATACAATATGATAAATTCTATTCAATTCCATGTAAATACATCTCAGTTGTATTTTGGGAATGTTATATATTTTCTTGTTATTATTGATTCATAGTGGTATTGATGAACTTATGCCACAAATCTCCCTTTACACACAGATTCTCCTATCTGAGTTCATCTACTGAAGTTGATATGCCTTACTTGAATACCAAATAATAATACTTGATTAATTTACCTTAATATTCATTAGTGTTAGGGGAATAATATATATCAATACTCTAAAATCTCAATGATGATATATGGGAAAGGTTTTTTCCATCCAGATCACATCCTTATTCTGAGTGGATTGATTCATTTGATATAACTTACACCATTATAATGAGAGTTTATGTGCCTAAATATGATGATCTTATTCCATGGTTCATGCCCTTTTGATTAAATACCATTGGATAAATCATATGAATAGTAGTCTGACCTACACATAAATTGATATTATCAAGAGAATGATCGATATGCATGGACTAAAAAGATGTATTCTCCTCTTTTGGTGGTGGTTGATCAATAGAATAATCCCCTTAACCATAAAATGAGGGTAAAATGATTATATTGTTTGATGAATTTTCTATTATGACCCATGTGTCCCACTAAATCCATATATATAGAGATTTCCCTAAATATAGTTTCTAGGAAATACAAATTCAACACCGATTTGGCTTAATGTATTGACATGGGTGTGTTACAAGCTACTAAGGGTATAAATATTTACCGTTCTATTTACCACAAACTACTTCCCCTCCCTTTTATAATATCCTATATCTATGTATTAAAAATCAACGGACTCAATGTGGGAGATATTTATATCTACCACACTAACATTGTTGTCAATTGAGTAATTAATACATTGATGATATGCCGAGGGAATTTATATAGAAATATAGATCCATGGACATCAATGAAAGGTGTCGAAAGATATGTATTTGAGGAATGGAATGAATTGGGATTCATAAATGAGTTCTCTAAAAAGGTATCCGATCTTGAACCACTTGAGTGGTTTGTATGACCTTTTTTCATACCCATGAATTATTAGGCTGGAGAGATAAAATTTTTATTTATCATTTATATTATTATATAGGGTTTATATTAGGATGAGGTTAATCCTAGAACCATTATAGATTATGGATCAATGGATGTTGATATTTTTGAGTTTTCTAGATGTGTACTAGGGGCCGATATTCCCATGTATGGTAGCTTCTTGGTATTGTTTGAGGAAATAAATGACATTATGGAATTAAATGAATCTATTCCCAGTAAGATATGTCACAACTATAGAAAAATCAATCTTAAAATCTTGTAGGTTTTAAGTATCCTAAAAAAGGTATCACCCTAGATCTATTGAAAGATGAAAAAAATCTATTATTAAGAGATTAGATGGAAGGGAAATGATATGTTTCAAAATGGAATACTTCTAGAGAAGGAGAATATTCTTCCTTCTACTAGGTTTCTCTCTATCTTGAGAGGTTGAAGATAAATGTTTCATCCTTTTATAGAAAACTACTTGGGTCATCCTCACCATCCGTTTGTTTGGATGAATTATACTTCCATTTTTTTAATGCTTTTAGAATATTTCATGTTTTCTAGTGTGAAAAATAATCTAATTGGGTTCAAATGACCACTAGAGGATTCAAGATAAAATTCATATTCATGTTGATAAAATTGGAGTGATTATATATGTGGTTTTCCTATATTAATGGATTTATATGATATGATTCCTAGCTATTCAAGTCCACCATGATTTGATCTTCCCCAACGTCACTGAACTCTTCCCTAATTATAGATGGGAAAATCAGGTTTATATGAGTATTTATATTCAGTGAAGTAGTCAATCAAGATGATTCCATTGAAAAAAGAATAATTTGACTCTCCATTAGATGAAATTCACATTTTTGGAGTAGTTCCCATTCTCCCATTGATAGGGTTTGAAATCCATAACATTCTTAATCAACTTAAATACTTGTAAGGGATCTTATTCTTATGCCTTTTTTTATTGGTGAAAATTACAATAAATCATTGATGTATATGATGTTTAAGATACCCCCATTTGAATAAAAAAAGAATTTTAGTCATGAATGGTTGATTTAGTTTATCCCAAGTTATTTTGTGTGCCCAATTGTCAGATTTCCTAGTCATCCCATCATAAATTTTCCACATACACCAATTTGATACCTCTTTCCCCTATTATTATTATTATTATTATTATTATTATTCTGACAGAGTAGTGGAGATACATGTCACTTATTCCAATGGTTTATCCAAATTTACCTACCTTTATTCAATCAAATTCAATAGTATATATTTAAATATGAAGTAATATTGGATATAGAGTCCTATTATCTTGTGAAAGGGGGAGTAATTAGGGAGTTAAATAAGACAAAATTTATCATGTTTTCTAATCTCTATAAATTGGACCATGATCCTCTCTAGGGAAGAAATTAAAAATCTCATACCATACTCTTTTAATAAAGTATAAATATATTTATATGTTCCTCATTGTTTTGGATATTTTTACCATTCCCTTAATATTTATGTTATAATTGTTTTTTACACTATTCTCTAGGAGGAGGAACCCTGTGATATTGAGTGGTATTAGGAGATAGAGTTGGAATATGTGTTGGAATTAGTATGATTTCCATAATCTCCAATGAAACCATTTTTCCACTTATGTTTATGACATCACTAATATTTATATTTGGAATGAAAAATTGCATTGTTGAGACACCATTCTATGAATATGAACTCCTAGAAACCCCTAGGGTACTTATTAGGGTCCATGAAATTCTATTGGGGTGGAGACATAGTCAATATTAAGTAGGTTCATTCTATGGAGACTCTATGACAACAATATTTCTATTTTGGAATCCTATTCCAAGATATTTGTTGGATTCCTTTATGATAAACCAATAACTCCATGGGACATAATCTATTTTATCATAAATTGTTGGATTATTAAGGTATGAAGGTGAGTCATACATAGGGGGAAGGGAAATTTAGAGTGAATAATTTTTCCATTAAAATAAGAGTTATTGATAGAACCATTATGTATTATTGTATTGTGTCCTTACCAATGGATTATAATGTCATTATAAGGCATGTAACACTTGGATTTTACCATTCCCCCCTGAGATATATTATTTTCTATAATAAGAGTACATTTTTGAGTGAGTGATAGGATGTTGTACCATATGAATGCTCGTCCTTCGTAGGTTTGTTTAAGTCAACCAAGAATTTCTTTTTTCTATTCCTCTATCACTACTATAAGGGGACCATGTCGACATAAAAATTGAGTGATATGTTTCTCTATATCTCCCTTACCATAAAATAGTAGGAATTTGGGATTCATAAAATTGGGTGGTGGAGGATTCAAGTCCACCCATTCAGGATATGGTTTCCTTTCTGGTTATACTGGTGTTTATTTTCCACTCATGGCTTCTATTCCAATAGAAATGAACATGATGGAGTTAAAGTGTTTTGGAAGGACCATTTCCTAGGCCTAAACATTTGTATAAGTAGAAGGAGGATTCTAAGATTGTCGGATGACCTATTATTATTATTGATAAAAAACACGAGTCTTTCTAGAGTAGCTTACTTGAAATGGTGGGTGTTATTATCCTAGTTGAGGGAACTCCATATAGTGCATAGCCACCAGGGTTAAATATAATGTCTATATTGTCCATGGGTTATATGTTTGACTAGATTATTCACTTATTGGTTGACTAGATCCCTCCTATAGAGTGGTATTAATTTAATAAGTGAAAATGGAATTAATATATAAGCTTTACCTAGTAAAGACATTTCATATGAGTAATTCTAAATGTAGTTACATTAGAATAACTATGTCAACATCATATTGATAAATATTCTTGGTAGTTTATATATGCTCAGATTATTTGGTTTGTGGGTGTGATGTGTATATGGCCATATCATTCCATTTATCCTTATCCAATGTTCACTGAGTAGGTGATAACTAGATTTTTGGAGGAGCTCCCAAGACAGGATTCAACCTCTGATATTAGGTATGTATGTAGTATTTATGAATTTGTTTTATAGATGATGCTTAAATATGATTCCTCTATATCACACTCTTCTATGTTGGTTTCATGATCCGTGTTATCTGAAATGTTGACTTAAACAACATTCAATGACATGAATCTTTGTGTGTGGAATATATCATCGTCCTTGTCCGAGTAGCAGGGGGAATCATAATCCTCCAAATATCAATTAGGGGATAGATCATAATCCTCTTTGAAATATATTTTCATGGAAGACCATTTTTGATCAAGAAACATATGAGATTAAAAAATTTCTACTTGAGGATCCCATAAAATTGGTTAATTAAATGTAATGTTTATGGAGTCCCCAACATATTCTATTAAATGCACTCCTGCTAATGAAGATGAATCTAAAAGTGGAGAAAATAATAGGGGAACATCATTTAAATTCACTCGCAATTATGAAAGGATCTAATTTTTTTGAGTATGGGGAAGTAATAATTCTCCTTATACCTATGTGTTTTGATGAATATGTATTTTCTATGATCACAACATTCCTTAGATGTGGATTTGATGATTTCTAGGGTGGAGGCAATGGAAAAAATTCCCACAATCCCAAAGGCTTGTATTTTCTTGTAGTTTAACTGAGAATGTTTAAATATAATTTTTTGAGCTTTTGAACCAATATCTTAACATGAGTTGGTTGAAGTATCTTTAAAATGTGAGAGCTTCTCACCAGTAAGGGTTTCTCTAAAGTTACATGTTTTGTTATCCTAAAACGAGAGGCCGACTTGAACTTTTGGGAAACTTATGTTAGGATCTAGAATATGAATAAATAATCTTATGTATGCCACTTTGGGGTTTCAATATGGTGGGAATTAATTAGATAAACCAATTATAATATAAATATCTAGATCTTGAGACTTTTCTTTAAGTGATGACATTTCATGTTTCTTTCCCAGACAAAACATGTTGTCTAGTGAGTAGAGTTAAATACAGAGCTCCACAATTATTCCAACCTATTATATTAATTTCAGTTAGAGTTTCGTTTATTATTTGGTGGAGTGATTTTATACTTTTTTATGTTTCAATATTAAAATCACTCATCATGTTTCCCTAACATAGGGTTCTAATAAACTGAATAGGTTATGGGTCGACATGGTGACAATTATCATCTATCATCTTGATATGATAATCATATTCATTGTATGTCAATTTCATGGTTTTGAGATGAAAAGTTTCAACTGAAATATGTAATAAATTAGGTTATACATTTTAATTTAATTTCCCATTTAATGTTTTACTAGGTATTGTTAGAGGTCTAAAACATGATTAGTAACTTATCCATGGGTAACTCTAAAAAACTGATTAAGGATTTCTATTTATCCTTTTAAGAATGGTTCATCAACCTAATATGAATATACTATTCATTTATTTTCTAAAATTAAAATGGGAGAAATATTATTACAAATGTCAATAATTTCATCAAATGGTACATGGCCCATAGGTGTTAGAGATGATTATCATTCACGCAAATTCCTTTTGATCGAGATGAAATATCATTGATTAATGATGAGGCAATCGATAAAACTAGAATTGGTTTCCCAAGTGCATATTGATATGGGGGAAATGTGAGAGTATCTTAAATATAGATAGGGACATTGACTTAGGAATATATTTTATTATTATAGGGGACTTTAAAATGAGAACCATGGGGAAGACCTCCATGGATGGTTCCTGGTTCACTCTTATTGAGATGACCTCTATTTTGGATCAATATTCTATCATATGTATGAACATGGTAACATAAACCCTGGATAATACCCATAGGGTTATCAACATGGTTTCCCCTGTGAGGGAGACTATGGTTACTAGTTTTTTTGGTTTTTTAGGAGGAACTTCAAGTTGGTTGTTGCAGAAACAACATCTAAAAGACATTGTTTGGGGATAGACTCTTGACATATTGACTTTGATTTTATGAGGAATACAAATGAAGAAAATATCTTCATAAATTTTATTATGTAATTCAATGTTCCTAATCACAAAATAGTGTTAATTTATGGGAAATGTTCACCATTTTAGGGTTTTTTTTGTGTTAATTTGAGCTTAATTGCCAAAATTGCACAATTATAGATTTTTAACAGTTTTCCAACACTTATGTATTTCGGAAATAAATCATAAATTATTGATACAAATTTTGAGATTTTTTTTATTGTTCATATATCTTTGGGGTATATATCTTACAACTAGGAAATACTTTATTCCGACATATAATGTCCTAAAAAATCATTCTTTGGGGATTGTTTTTCTATCTAGTAGAGTTGAACCTACCCCCATAATTACAATATAAATCTACAAAAACATGTCCAAATGAATTTATTCTATATGTATATGGAATAGTATTCAATAAGTCATGTACTTTAAGAGTTTAATGTCCAAAAACTCTAAGTAAGGAATTATTTGAATTCATCAAACATGTGGAATATGAAAGGTCTCATCAGTCTTAGACACTTCCATTCCGAAATTGAATCACACAATTTGAACCAAATGTTCACCATGTATGAATTTTTATATAGTTAATATAAAGAAAGAATTAATTTTTTTTATTAAGAATTAAAAACATGAAAATACTGGTTACAATTTCATAATGGCATGATAATGTGAAGATGTGGAATGTGACACGACCCATGGACATAATTAATGTCTGGAAGTAAAATTGTCATAACTCCTCTATAAAATTGTCAATGGTACTAAAATTGTGCTTGTGAATGGAGGATAAATTATGGAAAACTATCTGGAATAAACATGTTACAAATTATTCCATATAATGGGACATCCATATAGAAACATTTGGAGGATAGTTCTGGAGAGTATTCCTTCACCCCCTCTCCGAATAATATGTATCTCTACTCCCATTTCAAGTGGTATCTATTTTCAAGGGAAATGTAAAGTACATTTTTTAATATTATTTAATATTCATAATATAAATTAGTTTGTGTTGTATTATTATTATATGAATTTCTCTTCTTCTCATATTTCTTTTATTTTACAAATTTCTCCATCTGTTGTTCCCCTCTCAACTCTACTAAAAATGGAGAACTAAACATGATGCATTTTTGAGGGAGGGAATGGGGTTATGAATTTGTATATTGTCATTAATTTTTTTATATATTTATTTTATTTTTTATTTTATTTTGTGTTTAAATTGAATATTGTTAGCGGTTTCCTGATTTTCTCTACCACTGATTTCTTCTTCTCATTAATCATAATTCTCCCCTTCACTATTTGTGTCATGCATATGGTGTACCATGGGATTGATTTTTATTGTCAATGAATAGGTATCCAATATTTATTAAAGAATAGAATCAACCCATATGTAGTGGAATCTTTATGGGATAATGGAATTTCAAACGAGAAGGTGTAGTGTGACATGTCTTGATCAGTTCACTGAATTTAATATTTAGAATGCTTTTAAACAATGATTTCAACAACAATAGATTCCTAAGAAAAATTTATTCTTTATTTATTAATAAAATAAGTATATATTAAATTTAATATATATATATATATATATTTTAAAACATTTATATCCCCCATATATATTAGTATTATAGTTTTATGTTATTTAGTTTATAGAAGTGATAATAGAAAACTTAGTGTTGTAAGTGTTCTCCTTGAGAGATCGACCGTAGGGGGTACCACTATGGAAATTTCATAGGTAAATAAGAAATTAATTTTATAGGTTTAAATTACATAAATCTATATCTTCAATTTGGAACAGGTGTCGGGGATTTCATGTTATTTCACACACCATTTTTCATAAAAAAACTAAAAAATAAAAAATTTCAAAAATACTAAAAAAAAGAGAGCTTCATTGCATATCATTAATTTTTTTTGACCAATAAGGATTTATAATGTGATTATTATAATTATTGTCTAATTGAAAACATTAATGGGGATACTATCAGGGAATAGACATTGAATACCTAAATGGAACATAATTCCTTAACGCTTCATTAAATTTCAATGTTCTTGAAAAAGCAATAAAGATGGTTGCATTGAGGTGAACCTAAGTAGAAGAAGTAAATGTCCTATAGAAGGAAAGGAAGAAAATTAAATATAATGATAATAAAGTTTCTATTAATCCTAAATTTCATGAATACATTTTTGAGGTTGAAGAAAAAATTGAAAATCCACTTCCCTCTCTAGAAAATGAATTCCCAACTAGGATGCTTGATGAAAAAGTGTTTGAAGACCAATGTTTTGAGGAGATTTAATTTATGAGAATCAATTTCATTCAAATATTATTGATTTGGAATTTAAAAATGATATTATTTGTTATTATATTTTATATTTATCACCACTACAAGATGACCTAGATGAAGAAGTGGAAGAAGTTACATGTGTTGAGGAGATAATTGAGAAGCTAGTCGAGTTGTACACTAATTCAAATGAGGATGGAGGAACTAAAGAAGAAATAACTAAGGAATTAACTAATGAACCTAAAAAAACGAGAAGTTTCATCCTATTCTACTAATTTCACCACCAGTGGATAACACTCCTCCATTTTAATAAAACATAGATCAACCCTATATTCTTTTCCCTCCCACTCTTGATCTAAAATTTTCCTTTTCATCACTTTTGGGGGTAAATGATATTCTTAATTTCTTTTGCGGTTATCACTCCTATAATTAACTAATGTATGTTTAGAGATATACAATTTTGTGGGTTATAAGAAAGGAATCCCATCCACCTTTAGAATGGGTTTAAACCGCTATAACTACTTGACTAGGGGCAGTAAAATCCAAACACCCACATGGTGGTCCAATTCATATTCTCTCCTCTTTTACCTTTTTATTTATTTTTCCTTATTTTTATTATTTATTTATTTATTTAATGATTTTTAGTTCAATTGGTATTTTCATGGATCTTAACTCATGGAATAAATTGTAAAATAATCCTGGTTTTATCTTTCATTCTCTTTAGTTTTTCTTCCCATATTTTTATTTTTTTGCGATTAAATGAGCGGTAGTAAATTTTATGTGTAGGGAATTGTCAACCTGCATAGTTTTTATTTGGAGATAATTTATTTTAGATTTCAATTTTTTGGAACCATGATCTTAAGTCAATATTATTATCACTTTTCAAACATGAATTTATTTTGAGGGAATTGTTTTTTTAATAAATGGATTTTAAATGATTGTTGATATAAATATTTTCATAGAATTGGATTATTTAGAATTGTTTTTTTCAGTTAATCAAATTTTTTAAATCCATGACCATGAAACACTACTCTAAATAATTTTATTTTCATGAAATGTATTCTAATATTATTTTTCATCTTCTTCATAATTCCCACACTTTCTTATTCGAGGCTTAGATTTTGTGTGAGTAATATAATTTGTTAATTTTCCCTTTAAATGATTTGGATTTAATTGAATGTTTTTGATATGATTGATACACTAATTTTTCTATCCACAGTTTAACATTAGAACCACCTTTTTTTCTATATTTCATTAGATAGTAGATTCCATGAATTTCCTTATAGGCTTAAGCCACATTATAAAATGATTTTTCATTACCTACCCACACTCTTAGTATTTTCAAATTGTTATTTTAAGATTGATTGTGAGGGAAGGGTCTTTAATGTGAGTGATTTGAGATGTGTTTAATTTTTGGGTGATGTAAGGATTTTGTAAACATGTTTGGCTATAGAGAATAATAAAATTGGGCTTGAGTCATCATTTCAATATGCTTCCTTTCTTTCATCTATTTCTCTTAAAAAAATGATAAATATAGATAATATTGAATTTCACATTTTAAACTTTTTGACTCATTTTACTCTAAAAAATCAAGGGGATGAATTTTCATTCATTCATTGTTTCCAATTTTCAGCTCATCCACTAAAAAATGAAATTAAAGTTATTAATTTTTAGAGATTTATAAAAAAATCAAAAAAAAGAGAAAACATGGATGATATCATTCTTTGTAAATATAAATTGGATCATGTACCATGTCATAAAAATGGGTTTTTATAGTTTCAAATTATCAACTCTATTTTAGAGAGGAACATTATGTATATTCACTTGATTATTCGTGAATTTTACTTAAGATTCAAACCTCATATTTCCAGCTTTAAATTTTATAAACATTTTTCGAACAACCCTAAGCCAAAGAAATCAATTGGAAAATGTCGTCATGATTGAAAATATTTTTCATGTATCATGATATGAACAAATGATAATTTTCATAAGAAAATTGTGATCTAAATAATTTCCATTATGATCATAACTCCATATCTATTTTCTTTTTAGTGAAGAGTGAATTATAAATCAATGTGACATAGGTTATGATTAGTCGATGGATTTATTAATGAGTTTGAATGAATTTATGTGTGAGGAAATATAATTATATGAAATTTTTTTCGTATACGATACAAGATGTAATAATATTTTTGAAAAGATCATTGATATTTTCTCATTTTGGAATATTGAGTGGATTTTTATTTGAATATATTATGAATTCCTGAGAGTGAAATGGTTAAGTTTGATGGAATGATGAAGATAATATATTCATATATTTTATTATTTAGTTAAATTTTTATAACACCAACATAGTGTTATTTAATGGAAAATAGTCACATTTTTAGGTTTTTGTATAATTTTGATATTAAATTCCAAAACTGCATAATTATGAAATTTGAACATTTTTCTAACACTTATATGTTTAGGGAATAAATCCTTAATTATTGATCTAAATAATTTGATTCATTTTCTTGGTTGCCTATTTTTTGGGATACATATCTTATAACTTGGTGAAGTTTTGATTTAGACATATAAAGGCCCAAAGAAATAAATTTTTGTGGAGGTTTTTTCTGTCCATCATAGTGAAAACCACAACCATAATTAAATAATACCTCTCGATACACATACCAAAATGCATTTCTTCCACCCAGAGATGAAATTTTATTAAATAATTCATTTCCTTGATTATTTTAAATTCAAAATACTCTCATTAAGGAAATATATTAAATATTTAAACAGGTCAAATATGAAAGGACTCACCAGGAAGAAACAATCCCATTTAGTCATTTATTCATACCACCTAAATCCCGAGTCCAACATGTCTGAAATTTTGTATAGGGAAAAGAAAAAAAGCATGGAATAACTTTTATTAAGTATTTAGCATTTTAATACACTGGTTTCAATGTCCTAATGGCATGGGAATGTGAATATGTGGAATATGACAAGGCACATGGACAAAATTATCGTATCAGATTAAAACAATCCAAACTCCTCCTTCTGGAGGTGCATGATGCAGATATCTTGAGGGTGAATATAGAAGATGTTATGGAAAAACATTTATGAAAAAATATGTTAAAAATTCATCCATTTAATGGGACATACACATTGAAACATTTTGAGGATACTTTTGCAGTGAATTCCTTCACCCATCTCTTTATAAATATGCATCCCTTCAGCCATATCAATAGGTATCCATTTCTGGTGCTACTATGGAGTTTAATTTTTCTAACAGTTTTTAATATTTTCAATATATATTAGTTTTTATTTTCTTCTTATTCTATTCAATTCTTTTATTCTTTTATTCTTTTATTTCTTTTATTTTTTGTGTTTCTCCCACAATTGTTCCCTTTTCAACTCCACAAAAAATGGAGAGCTAACATCTGTTCTTATTCGAGGCAGGGAATGGTGTTTCAAATGAGATTATTTTACTTCATTTTAGTATATATTTATTTGATTCTAGAAATTTTAGTTGTGGATAAATGGATAACTATGAGCATTCAACCCATTTTCTATACAACTGAGTTCTTCTCCCTGTTAATAATTTTCATTTCCATTACTATTAGTGTCATGCATATGGTGGAGAATGAAATTAATTAGGATGGTAAAGGAAGTGGTATCATTGTTTTCTTAGGGAATATCATTACTTCATATTCATAGGTCTCATTATGGGGAATGATATTTCAAATGAGAATATCTATTCTGACAGGTCTTGATCACTACATTTAATTGAATATTGAGAATTCTTTAAAACAATTATTTCAACCACCATAAACTCCAATGAACAATTTATTATTTATTTCATAAAAAAAATCATTCTATATGAAATTGAATACATATATATATATAATTTATATCTCATTCATTTGATTCAACTCATTTATATTAGTAATATACTTTTATATTAGATAGTTTATAATAGTGACAATAGAAATAATGTGTGTTGTAAGAGGACTCCTTGAAAGATCGACCCTAGGGTGTGACTCTATAGTTAATTCATTGGTAGATACAAATTTAATTGAATATATAATTAGGACTTAAACCCATATCATCAAATAAATCTATGGTTATTTTTTAAGATTGAATTGAAAACTGAAAGGCCTCCTTCTAGGATATTCTATATTCTATGTGGAGGAACTACACAATAAACATCATGATTACCTTCTTGATGAATATATATATTGTCATAGGGAGGAACCCCATGGAGGGTTCTCTAGGGTAGACATAAAATTTATCTAGATTCATTTGAACACATATTGGCCCTCCATGGATGATGATATTCTATCTATCACCATGAGAAGTACATTTACATTTGATATATTTAGTGTCTCATGTAGGACTCCCATAATAGGTAATATGAGGGGGACTTCATAGGTTATTAGATATGGTAATATATGTAGGTCCTTTAAAAAAGTTTCTATTAGGAGGGACTCAAGAGTTATTGGATATGGCATCTTAATGAGGGTCTCTATGACATATTATCTGAGGTGAATCTCTAGGGTGACATTTCATAGTACCATTAGGAGGGCCTCTATGAATATAAATACCTTATCCTATTGATAAAGAGATGGAATATCCTTGACTAACTATTAGAATATTCGAATGACCTCAATGATTTCATAATCCGTAGGGTTAGATTAATTATCATGTATTGTATATAATCCATGAGTATTTTTTCGTCTGGTTATTCTCAGTTGGGTGACCAGGGTTAGAACCTTAACATTAACTCTAGTCACACAATGTGGTAAATGAAATTCATGAGTGGGTTCTCTTCTAGGTATATACCTGAATGTAATAAAAATATGTTAATTATATTCTTGGATATGGATGGGAATAGAGACTTTATATTACTCATGGGTTTCCTTCAAAATATTTTATTAAATTTTATAGGTGTTGATGGGAATGAAGAAACTAACACTCTCTTGAGCTTCTGTCAAAATATATTGATAAACTTTAGGGGATATAATGGGTATATTATTCTACTTATTATTTTTATATCCATATTCCATCGGTTATCCGTTCTTATGGGTCTCATAGTTTATGTTAATAGGGACTAGATCTCCATGGCGGTTTCTATAGCATATTCCTTAGGAAATTTGGAAACACAATTTTGGTGATGATGATTTTTTTGGAACCCTCTATGTAATCATATTTATAATAGTGGGGATATTTTTAACTTCATCCTACACCTCATTATGATAATGGAGGGAAGTGGTTCTATACTCTAGGGATTAACTACCAAATCATTGTACATGGAAACAATGTCAACTTTTTCTTTATCGATGATTACTGAAAAGATGGAATATGCAGTTTTATCTATAATAAGATTTCACAATCCACTTATACTGTTAAGATGGAACTATTGAGATAGAAACCCATAAATGGAATTCACTAACTTTATCTGGTGGAACTGGGTTGCTGATAGTGTATGTCAGGACTCATGGTGTATGATGATAATTATCGCTAAGGAATATGTTTGCGGCATTGACTAGTGAGGTGAAACATCCTATTATTCCTTGAAATATAATATATTTAGTGCCCTAAAATAAACATTTCTTGTACTTGATGACATTTTTTTTAATTTTAATGAAGTTTCTAATCACATCCTGATTTTCCCTATTCATGGAATTTTTATGTGATAATTGCTTAAGAATATGTGTCACACGAAAAGGTCATAGTATTTCCCTATAATGATAAGAACCTAAATTGTACATGAAATAATTATGGAGTATATATTATATGGCTGGATGAGATTTTTTTTACGAGTCATAGAAAATATGTGCTATTAGTGGTAGGAGTCTCATAAGACACTGAGACACCTTCTCATGGTAATTTCCATCAGTAATATCCAATATATAAGGATCTAAGAATAGAACCACATTTCCAAGTGTCATTAGAAGTTACAATATATGTATGTTTGTACTAATACATATATATTAATATTATCATTAATATATATCATGAATCACACACATTGATGTGTTGATGAAGTCCTTGATGGCATACTCTCATGGAGAGGTGGGATATATTTTCTACATCTTGAGTGATGCATAATTAATGGATAACATGAGAAATGATTTACCCCTTATGACCCTTGATAGAAGTAGATATCTAAATGTGTTTTATGGAAATTTAATTGCCTCCATAAATCCATGGCCAAGTTTTCTTATGGTTGAGTTCATTTATGTAACATCATATTAAGAGAAATATTAGTTCTTGAAACCGACATGTGACTTGAAATAAACAAATAGTATATGTGTGATCACTCATAAGAAGAGGATGTGAATCAATAATATTTTATTTTAATAATTTATTACCAATAAAATAACCATGTACTCCTATTAGAGGGTTATAAATTTTTTGAATCCAAGCCCATAAGCACATTCCACATGAATATAATAATTTACAGGTTTCACTACATAGTAATTGTAGATTGTGCACGGAATGCTTTATAAATAATCAAATACCACAAAAAAACTCTAGAAAATCGTTTTTATGTAGTTTCATCAAGTAGAGAATATCCTTACACATTCTTTATAATATCATTAAAGCTATATAGTATGTTTGTTTCACAAAAATAATATGCAAAACATATTTTAAAACTACTTTTACAAACCTTCACTAATTGGATCATAATTTTATTACTGTGCTACATGTACTTCTTTTAAATTTCTCTTGTTTCCCAATAGTATTTATGAACATAAAATTTATATTTTTTTCATGATTCATTCATTTGAAATTTTCATCCAAAATGTTCATATAGAATGTTCATCTAATGTTCTTGTATGAAATGTTATTCTGAAATGATCTTCACCAATTTTTATACAAAAGTTTCATCTCAAATTTTTTCCAAATAATCCTCAAATTACACCTAATATAAAAAATTTCTTCGTGACATATTTTCATTACGTTTGATGATAACTTATCTTCTCATTACTAACTTCTTATTCTTATTCAACCATGAAATTTCTTTGTTAGAATATTCCCTGTTCAATTTTTGGATTTTAAAGAATAGTCTGATTTATCTATCTGAAACCAATTCAGCATGACATCATATTTTATACATTTTAATAGTATCCTTCACATTAATTTTACTTTTATCCTATTTATAGATTCATGAAAAAGGTAAATGGTGGGATTTCAATTTTTATTTCCCACTTAATGAAGACATGAAATTCAAAACTCTCACACAAACTAATTATCCAAAATCATAGTAGTACATAGAGATTATTATTGAAGCTTCTAAAAAATTAAAATATCCACTTCCTTCAATATATTCCCTTCAAAATAGGTGTGTATCCCATATTTTCCACCCTTGATATTTGGGGAATATAAAGATCATCTTGGCATCATCACTTTTGATATCTTTCTGAAAATTCGTAATGAATATTTGAACTCAATAAAACATTATACTACTAAATATTAATCAATTTACAATTAGTTCATATTATTTCAAATTTTTCATGTGATTTAACTATGTTCAATAAGATCCATGATGTTTCTCAAAGTCCACATTGAATGTCTGATTCCACTTTGTTCATCCAATCACACGTTGTTTTTTCATTTCCACATTGTTCTTCAGATTTTTATTTGTTCGTATTTTTCCATTATGTTTGTCTAATTCCACTACCTTTGTCTTATTATAACTTTCACATTATAAAATTTCCTTCATTCTCCAAACATTATAAATATCAAACTCAAACTTCATGGTGTGGACATTGTACATACAAATTATTTTTCTACTCATTTTGTTTACATAAGAAAATATCCACCCCTTTACACAAAATCATGAAAGATGACATATTCTAAGACTAATGACATTAGGAAATTATTAACAAGAAAACATAAATAGATTTAATATTCACTAAAATACATTCTTTGATGATTATTTAAAAAAATATATAGACATTAAACACATTCTATCAGCTATAAATTCATCATCAAAGATAGTCTGTTAGAAAGATTTTTTCTGGAAAGTTTTCACATTCAGCGATTATTATAAAGATTTAAAAACATTGATGATTTATGTTTGACCAAGAAAATAACAAACCTTCTTAAATTTTTTTATTAAAACCTCCTCCATCTTGAAAAACACCACCAAAATTTATGGTCCCAACAATAACAATTTGGAATTTATTGTCAACTAATGAAAACAAATCACTAAAACTTTAAAAATCATGGAATGGATTATATGTCCATAAATTATAAGATTACTTGAGTGATATATGTGTAAGAAACAAGAATAATTTAACTAAAATACAATTGTTGACGCTCCATTATGTCACATAGTCTAAAATAATGAAAAGGGAAATACCTTGGACCCAAAGTGATTCATCCTTTGAAGAAACATCAAAAATTGACAAAGGCATGAACCAAGATTCAAATGCACTTGGGTCACGAAAGTTCCACTAAGGTCGCGCAATTATACCTGCGCGCCGCCTATTGGTCACACATGTGACTTTCACGCCTTCTTTGAAATTCGCCCAGGGTCTTCTCCAGCCTATAAATACCCCCTGTGGGCCCCCCCATTTTGAGGACGAAAAATTCCAGAACCTCAGATTTGAGATCCCAGTGCCCTAGTCTCTTCTCAAATCTTCTGAAAACTTCTAAGGTAATTTCTTACCTAGAACGGAAGATCATAAGAAGTGGGGGGGGGGGGGCAGCCTAAGTGTTGAAACTCATCAACACATGCGCGCCTAGGTGGCCAGCCCTTAAGGTAAATGGCCACACTTGTGCGCCGCCTTACTCATTGAGCATAAATTGCACGCCTCTCTTCTGGAAGTCTATAGAGGTATTATTAAAGGCTTGATCCAAGTCTCTCTCATGTTCTACCCTAAGGATTGACCATCGCGCAAGTACCCATGTGTCGTGTAGGTACACCTAAATGACCAGGACTTGCGCGCCCACGCAGGACATGCGTGTCACCTTCTTTTTGGGTGCCCCTCTTGTCTATTTCACCTCTTTTATGTTTATCCGCCTATCCTTTTCAATATTAAGCCTTCAAAACACTCTCCAAATCCATTCATGGAATAATTTCTTTGTTGGATTCCTTATCATAAAGTAATTTTGAGGAACATCTCTTAAAATCTAGTGATTTACATATCCTCATGTCACTAAGGTCAGAGATTTCATTCATTCAACCTCATCCTTTAAGATGAGATAATCCTTAACATGGGCCTCCTCTTTAGGAGTAAGCCCCACTCCAAGTCATCATTAATATTGGTCATCCTCCTTAGGAGTAAGCCCCAAGTCCTCATTAATATGGGAATCCTCTTTAGGAGTAATCCCCAAGTACCCTAATCTAGGCATCCTCCTCACGTGTAAGACCCCGTCATAATTTTCCAAATCTGGGCTTCCTTTTCTAGAGTAATCCCCAGTCTCAATGTTCCTGAAATATGGGCATCCTCCTCAAGAGTAAGCCCAAACCATAATTCCCTTAAACCAGGCTTCCATTTCAAGAGTAAGCCCCAATACCAAATATGGGCATCCTACTTAAGAGTAAGCCCCATGTCCCTTAATTTTTTAAATCCCTTTCAACTGGGCCTCCTTCTTAGGAGTATTCCCCAGTCTTAATTTATCTTAACCAATCATAATTTACTTTTGATCTGGGTTTCCTTATCTAGAGTAAAACCCAATCATAATGTCCCCTCCTAATTTGGGCATCTTCCTCAAGAGTAAGCCCCAAGTCATAGTATCCAAATCTCCATGAAGTATATATCCCTTTTTGGACCTTGTTCCCGGGTTTCTTCCCTAAAATAAATCTCAATCTTCATCTATTTTGGCATCCATACATACATAAGCCCCACATCATTGCATCTTTTGTGTCAAAATTGTCTGATTTCACTAATACATCTTGTTTCTCACACCGAGAATGACTCACATGAGCTTAGAGTGTAAATGTAATCATGACATCGTTCTTTGAGCCATCAATCATGCATAAACATCATGCTCCCTCACTCGAACTACGTGTGTTCTGATTCCTTTTCTAAATAAAGTATAAGTAGGTAGCCCATCTGTGGGTACGATCCCAACTCTAAAATAATCCATGTCCTTCTGAATGAAAAAATACTTAGGTGCCCCATTGAGTGGCTTTAAAACCAGTATGGTCATCATAATGACCAAGAGACTATTATGTATTAAATTATACCATTGACTAAGAATCTCTAAAAAATACAGATGATTCTATATCAATGAAGAACCTTGAAAAAATATAAAGTTTCTCTAAATCTCCTATATATCAATCATTGATTGTCAGATCTAAAAGAAAGCTCATTTTATACATGGTAATGTAATAAGGATTCATGAACATAACATAAATCTTTAAAGTGAGTCCCAGAGTAGACAATAATTCCGCTAAAAAAGGTGTGATGAGTCTGACCTCCCATCCTCTCGACCACTGCAAATTTCTATGCCTCATCAGTCCACAACTAATGAGTGCCTACCTTTGGAAAGTAGGTCCAAATGGATATGGAATCATTGGAAGTTTCTGGTTCTATGAACAAACCCATTTGAAACAGATTGGAATGTTTGAACCTTTAATCAACAATGTAATCCCCAATTCTAGAGGAAACAAACAATGGTGAACCAGACATGAATCCTTAACCAAGTTAAAAGGATGTTTTACTTATTTGTTAGGCCCCTATTTATACTCCATGAGAGGGCCAAAAAGACAGTCAATAACATATGTGATTTACCAAAAGATGTAGCGGCAGAATTTATCTTTATTATGTGTGTTATATCAAACATGCACACTTTTCCAAGATCTTATACATTAAAAGAATGTATTTTCGTAAGTTAACAGGTGTGAATACTTCTACTGTGAATGAATTTGCTGCTACTCCTGCTGGATCATCATCCACTCTGAGGATTACATCACCTACTCAGCATATTCAACGCTGGGTATCAAATGCGTATGTTAAGGAGTATCGTAAAATGGTACTATTCTGACTTTGGAGGCTGCTAGACAATCCATTTAATCCAATAATTCACCCTGGTCGTATGGATAGAAACGACCAGCGATCATGAAATAGGTGGTGATAACCACCATCTCCAACCGTTTCGGGTCGTTATCCCTAGAACGCAACATCCATTCCCTCCCATATTCTGAGGAAGTGAATTAGAAGGCCACTCAAGTCCTTAATTCAAGGAAATAGGAGTCCTTCCCGAGGGATCCCACTAACAATCGTCGCCAGAATCATGCGACAGTACGCCCTCAACATGATGAGGGTGTCGTCACTAGGCATTCGGCTTAGGTTCCTCGAACCCGAGTAGGCAAGATGAACCACCAGAGGTGAAAACTGGTTAACAGTGAGCAGGTTCTTGTCTCTGCCATTTCCGGATAAGTCCACCAACCTAACTTGGTGGCAAGCAACGAGTGGGCACACACACCAGTCTGTTTTAATCACGCTGTCCAGTAGACTCTTCTGGAAGGAGCACACCAATCCCGCCAGGAAATTCCGTTGGAGTACTATAGATAGAAATATACACCTGTTTATAACTCATCGGCTAGTCAGCAGGCTCGTTTGACTACAAGCGATGGAGCCCGCCAACCCAATGTATTGACAACTGGTAAACAGGTACATACACCTGCTTACACTCATCAATCTTTCTAGCAGCCTCGTCTGTCAGTATTGAAGGAAGCTCATCAACCACGTTCATAGGAGTGCAATCAGCAGGAACATACACCTGCTAGTATTGATCAAGCCTACCAACATTCTCGTTTGGTAGCATTCGGAGAAGTCGTTCGGAAAGTTCCGGAGACAAACAGGAGGCAGACTCAACTCTCTTCCCCCACACATGAGTACTGTCAGAATTCACTAACAGGAAATGGAGGACTGGAGCAGGCACATACACCTACTCCAAGCACATAATGGACGTATATCTCCGTTTCGACTGCTGAAGTCACCAATCATATTCTGTCAATGGTGGAAGAGCAGAAACAAATCCCTACTCATATTCTGGATGCCTGCCATGATATTATAACAGCTTTAGCAACATCTCAAGGAAAGACACATAAATCTATCCCTACCAGTAGAGTGAAACATCCAAAATTTACTCCGAAACAGACACACACATCTGTTCCATTCCAAGAGGGTTCTTGGGAGTACTCTCCCATATCATACGGAAAGCCAAGTCCGGAACATACAACTGATTTGAGTGGAGATAATCAGACTAACCTGATCATTTCTCTTGAGTAGGAACATAATCCTGCCCATAATAAATACTTTCTTCAACTAGTGGTTCCGAAAGTGAGTAAGAAGGTGTCTAAGAAGAAGACCCACCCAACACAGTCATGAAATGAAGGGCCAATCTGTAATAAGGCCTTACTCGATGCTAGAGTTTTTGATGCACTCAGACAATTATCTATTTCAACTCAAGATTCTACTCTCTCAATTCCCAATAGTGGGAACATTAATTCCGAAGGTCTGCATCAGATACTTCCACATGAAGGCTTGTTTCATGACAATTCGGTCAATCTGGAAGTTTCATCTTCAGATGAGAGCCACAAGAACCCTCTGTGTGACCAGAAGTCCACGAAGAAATTTTTTTCATCTTTTTCTATAACCCAGCATGGTGGTCCTCCCCATGATGATGAATTTAGCTGTGAAATTCCTCTCCACAGTAGTGATTCACATTTCTTGGAAAATTCTTCAACAGACAATGTAGTGACGAGAAAGCCCTCTTATCTTGAGGCAGTTGAAATGCGAAGCTAGTCATGTCTAATGCTTTACCATTAGTAGGTTAAATAATTTCTCAACCAAAAGATATCTTAGGTTTTAGGTTATTCTTTGAACCACCCCTAAGTCATGCATCATCTAATTTGATCAGTGATTTCTCTACAAATCTTGTTGAATCCGATGAAGCAACAAGGAAGCACCAACTCTAGTCTAATCAGGTAGAATAATCTTCATTGAATTATAAAGAGGAAGTACTAAATATAATAAAACAACTGGCTAAAGGTGAAGTGCCAGTTATGTTTTGGCATCTGGCTGATTCTCAGTACGAAATTCCAGAGATGTTGACGAAAGATGGAATTTATGATATTTGTCTCAAAATATGGAAAAAACATTGTCAGTTGAAAAAAAATATTATCTTATGGTGAATATGAAAATCATGTCAAGATAATAGAAGGGTTACAATGAAAAATTGATTTGGAATCTCTCTCAGTTTCTCAATATCCGAAGGCTGAAATGCAACAGAGAGCCATTCAGCATTCATGCCTTGGCACACTAAGAAGATTATGCCAGTTAATTTCCAATTCCCCATCTGTTATTCATCTTAGGGGATGGTGTGTTCATGGAGCACTACATTTCACTGTACTCTCTATTCAGAAATGCCTGCTGAAAATTCTCTCATGCAATGTTATTGCCCATGGCTGGACTTAGTCAATGGGTTTTGTTTGTAACCAAAAGCTTGCCCAAGAACATGCCCCAACTAGTACCTCTAAAAATCAATCATATAGAGAAAAAGTTGTTGAATTAATCCTGCATCAAGAAAATGAGAATATTGAACATGCCTCTCGTTTGGAGTAAGCACATCATCAAGTGACAGAAGTGTCATAAATCATCTAACGGTCTTTTGAGCTAATTGATAAAAGTGGATGCAGGTTGATGCATCCAACTAATTTCTAAACTAAAGTCCGCAAGATCAGGAATGTTTTCAAGAAATTCTCATATATAGAATGTCAAGAAACACCCCAGCTTCTCAGACTGGGGACTCTTTTAACCCAACCCTCAGAATCAACAAATAGGACTCGAGGAGTTGAGCATAAACAACCCCAGTCCACCAGACTGGGGACTTTTTCAAATCCTCAATCCCTCCCTCAGAGAAAGTCAGTAATCTCTATATTGGGGAAGAAGCCTCTAGAGGAATGAAGAACCAAATTATAATGAGATTCCCTCCAAATTATAGTTCATCATGATGTTCCTAAGGGATCTAATTAACAAAAGGCAATGTCTCATCATGGATATAGAAGAAGACAATATTGTAGAAATTCTGATAGAAGGGATGCAATGAGTTATGCATCAATCAATGTCATCAATTCCATAGCTGCTGATCCACCAGATGAGGCTCACTCAAGGGGATCAGATGAAGAAGTTCGTGCTCAAGAAGTTGTACGCACAGACAGAAATGAAGAAGGTGTGCCTACACAAAATCAATAGATTACATAGAACCTAGGTAATCCTTCAAGTAACCCACTTCCCCCTCTTCGAAAGGTGTCCAATAAGGGGAAAGGAAAGAATCAGGATACATACCCTTCCTCTGGATAAGTCCAATATCACTCACTAGAGCAATGATTTGCACAATCAGAGGAAGAAATGAAGGAATTAATGAGGCTGAATGTAGAACTACTTCAAGATAGTCTTCATCCTAATCGTGCTAGAGTTAGTCAGCCAAGGGAATTTGTTGTGGCTACTAAGATGGATCATGAATATCCTCATATATCAGTACACCCTCACAGGTCTAATCCTACGGGTCAAGTGCAATAATAATCGGCATTGCTACCATCGGTTGCAGTGCCACCTGCCATATCTATACCAGCTCCAGTCATTGCACCTGTTTAGGCCCAAGCTCAACCGGATTTTTCTCAAAGGTTAATAACTACTATTGAGTAATTAATAGCATGGTTGGAGGATATGGAGGGAAAGCCTGCTCAAATTCATCCAGAAAATAGTGCTTACCCTGAATGGGTTGATGCAATTCCTCCCCCATCAAATGATGCAAGTACCACATTCCCAATCTTTAATGTCTCAGGAGACCCAGATCAACACTTTACACATTTTGTTTCTCGTTGCGATCCTATGATGGGAACCCTCCAGAAACAGGAAGCAGTTAAGATCATGTGTTTTGTACAGTCATTACAAGGACCTACTTTTGTCAGGTACAGAAGCTTCCAATCCTGGTCAATTACCGGATGGGAGGATCTCCACCAAAGATTTCTTCTTCAATTCAGCTCCACTTTTCCAAAGACAATGGTTTTTGATCTTAGAAACTATAAGCAAAGGGAGAATGAAAGGGTCTCATATTTCATTGCTCGCTGGAAGGGATTAACATATTCCCAAAGCTTATCACTTCCTCAAGAGGAATTGTTTCCAATCTATGTAGCGAATTTACGTGATGATTTGCGCACACCACTGATCCTTGTAAAATACACTGGAGGGTTTTGAGACCTTACATTAATCGCTCAATAGATTGCAGATTATATTATAAAGACTAAGGATAAAGCTTATGTAATTCCATCAGCTCTAGGAAGGAGAATGGGTAAAGTAGAGACCACTACAATTATGCTTAAACTAGAACCTGTAGCTACTTATACATCAAAACCTTTATCTTCTCGAAGGGCTCCACCTCCTGAGCTCCAAAAACAGAGGGCGTTTCTTCAATATGATCAAAGAGATCAAAGAAGAAAACAATTTGAGGATTTGAAGAGCAAATTTTACTCTCTCCAAAATGAAAAAGTTCATGGTTATTTCATTTCAACTCTGGAAAATAATTTGGTTCAATTGCCAAGGCCCAAGAGGCCAAACAAGGAAATAGATGAAGAATTTCCCAATTATTTCCCATTTCATCAAATGGTGGGGCATCCCATTTAGTAGTGTTTTGGTTTCAAGGACCTCCTGCAAAAAATGGTTGACTTGGGGCAAGTCAAGCTGAAAGGTTCTTCAACTCAGGTTTCATGTGTTATTGCTACAGATCCAGAGGAGGAGGGAGAGTGGAAAGAAGTCAAGAACAAAAATGCACAAAAATATGATGATTGGATAGTCAGAAAAATTATCAACCAAACTCATTCTATTTTGCGAAAAAAATTGAAGAAACCAATTGTGTCTTCTGACATGAATGCTACAGCAAAACCCTCTTCATCATAGGGAAAATCCTCAAAGAAACGGCATAATTCCAAGAGAGAGGAACAATCAGAATAAGATGAAATCGTGTCAATGCCCAAGTTGTCTTTGATTCTGGTAGATTTTATTCCATCTATTTAGAAGGAATGGGCATCACCCCACCAAACAGAATAGCCTAAACATGCTAATCTGGCAGAGTCTTCATCGGATAAAGAAATGATCTTCGCTTCTGTTAATATGATTTAATTAACAGATCCATATGCCAGTCGCAGTTTCAATTTTGATAAGCCTGAATTCCCTATATCAAGTAGAGGAATCAGAGGATGTTCTAGAGGCTCAGGATACAGGGGAAGACGTGGATCTTTCAGAAGACACTATTCAAATTCTACCCCTGCTAGAACTGTGTATGCGGCGGAAACTCATGGTAGAGCCCTTCAACGAGCTCAACAAGTACAAGAAAGTTATTCCACACAAGGCAGACTCAGTCATGGAACAATTATTCAAGAAGATCGGTTGAAGGTTCTATCTTCTTCCTCTCAGTAATTAAATAGACCTAATCAGTCTAATCTTCCAAGACAAAAGTATTACCAACTCATATCCTGGTACAAGATGCATCAACTTCCAAAGCATCAACTTTGAAGGAACCTCCTAAAACACATGTTCTTGTTGGGAAACGCAGACCTTTGGGTCAAAATTATGATGTATTGAAACACATGTCCCAAATACCAGCCAAGTTATTAATTCTGGATGCTTTGAATTTATCGAAGGATCTTCAAGATGGGAAAATTTTAACATCTATTATGATCATGAAAATTTCGCTTCATCAACTATTATGCATGTAGAAAAAGAATAAATAATGCATGTTGAAGAAGAATAAGAAGATCTCAGGGATTATCCTCCATCATTTGAAGAGGGTATCTCTACCACCAGGGATGAACTCAGAGAAATAAATCTGGTTACAAAATAAGATCCACACCCCACATTAATTAGTGCAGCTATGACTCTTGAAGAGGAAGAGATGTATATTTCTGTCTTAAAGAACAATCGAGATATATTTACATGGAGCTATATAGAGATTCCAGGGATTGATCCTGATGTTGCCACTCATCGTTTGGGTTTTCCAGAAGAACATCGAGGATTTCACCAAGATGCTAGAAGAACACACCCAACCTATGCTTCAAAAATTGAGGCTAATGTGGATAATATTATCAAAGCTAATTTTGTCATAGAAGTTCAATATCTCAAGTGGTTGGATAATATTGACCCAGTGAAAAAAAAAGAATGGGAAAATTAGAGTTTTCATTGATTTCATAGATCTTAATCGGCATTGTCCTAAATATGATTTTCCAGTACCAATTACAAAACTCTTAATTGATGCAACAGCTGGATATGAAGCACTTTCCATCATGGATGGATATTCTGGATATAATCAAATCTGAATGGCTCCAGAAGATGAGGAATCTATGGCCTTCAGAGCCCCACAGTGTGTGTTTTTCTATCGAGTAATGCCCTCTGGCCTAATGAATGCAGGCGCAACATATCAACGTGCCATTCATCGTATTTTCAAACCATTTTTAGGCATGTTTTTTTAATTTTATTTGGAAGATTTGGTGGTTTTGTCCAATCAATGTTCTAATCACTTGGCTGATTTGGAAGTCATATTCCACAAACTTCGGCAACCGAATTTGAAGATGAACCCCTTAAAATGTGCTTTTGGAGTAACCTGAAGAAAAATTTCTCATCTTTGTTGTATGCCATCGTGGTATCAAAGTCGATCATGAGAAGAAAAATTCAATCCATGGTATGTCACCTCCTCAAAATTTAATGGAATTGAGAGGACTTCAAGGAAACTTGGCCTATATTCGGCGTTTCATCTCCAATTTGGCAGGCAAAAGTTTACCCTTCACCAAATTGATGAAGAAGGGAGTCAGTTACAAGTTGACTGAAGAATTTCAAGAACCATTCGATATTCATAAGAAGTATCTCTCGTTTACACCGGTGTTAATGCCTCATGTTGAAGGAAGACCACTTATCCTCTATGTGACAGCTTTAGAGCAATCATTGGGTGCCTTTATTGCTCTGAAGAATGATGCTGTGATTGAAAACAACCTCTACATTCTTAGTCGGACTCTGCTTGAGGCAGAAACCTGATATTAAAGTATTGAGAAGTGCTTCTTATCATTAATCTTTGAAGTTCATAAGTTGAGACACTACCTGCAACATCACGAGGTCCAATTGGTATCTCATAACAACCCGCTCAAATTCATCCTCAGTCATCAAATTCTTACTGGACATCTGGCAAGGTGGACATTTATTTTGCAGCATTTTGACATTCAGTAAGTTTCTCATAAGGCAATAAAGGTCCTAGCTCTGGATGATTTCCTGGATGAACACCCTTCAGTGGATGACACATCTTCATATATTGAACTCCCTGATGAAGATTTTTTCTATTCCTGAATGTCTTCAAACATGGGAAATGTACTTTGATGGTGCTTCCAAAATTACAACAGGGAGGAAAATGGAAAATCCTAAATTAAACAATGTTGGGTTAGGAATTGTGCTCATCTCTCCATAAAATTCAGTGTTACCGTATTCCTTCTCATTGTTGAGAGGCGGTACAAATAATAAAGCATAATATCAAACTCTTATCGTAGGATTGGAATTGTTACTTCAAGTACATGTGAATCACTTAAAAGTGAAAGGTGATTCAGAACATGTAATCAAACAAGTCAATGGGGATTATTCCATCAGAAAAGAAGAGATAATCCATTTTTATGATTATGTCAGAGTGTTAATGGAGGAATTTCCTTCAGAACCGACATTTTCTTATGTCCCAAGATCACAAAATGCCCAAGATGATGCACTGGATAATATAACCAACAACTCTGGCAGATCCAAATCAGGATGATACAACCATCAGTATTTCCCACCTCCATACAATTTCCCATTATGTTCAAGACAGAATAGAGGGAATCAATGAAATTAATCCCATCTCGGAACCATATGGTCATACTACAGGATGGATGATAGCTATCAGGGAATACCTTCAAAATGGAACACTTCCACCTGATAAAGCTGGGAAAGAACAAGTCCAGAGAGGTGTGGTCAATTTCACTCTTTATGATATCCCAGATCACTTAGAGAATGTTTTCTAAAATAGGGGGTTTTATGGAGTTCTCTTTAGATGCATTGATGATGAGGAGACAATGGCTATCATGAAATAAGTGCATACATGAGTTTGTGGTGCCCATTAGTCTGGACACAGACTATCTGATCAAATTCAAAGGCTTGGATACTTTTGGCCTTCAATGATACAAGATTGGGTTGATTTCACAAAGAAGTGTCGTTCATGACAATTAAATGCCAACATCATTCATCAACCCCCAGAGTTTCTTCAGACAGCTAAATACTCGTGGCCATTTTCTACATGGGGAATGGACATAGTGGGACCTTATCCTTCTTCTACAACCAAGCAGTTGAAGTATATTCTTACTACTACTGACTTCTTTTCCAAATGGCCAGAGGCAATACCCCTCAAAGAAGTCAGTTCTAAAATCATTGTTAGCTTCATCAAGTCTAACATCATGACCAGATTCGGTGTCCCTCATACCATATTGATGGACAATGGCACCAACTTCTGTTCATCCGATGTGAGGAAGTTATATCAAGAATACAACATCAAATCCAACCATTCATCTCGGTATCATGCAGCAGCCAATGGACATATAGAATCTTTCAATAAGACTCTGTCAAATATACTGCAAAAGATGGTGGATAAAGATAAGAAGTCATGGCCTGATAAAATCATTCATGATTTATGGGCTTATCAAACCACCAGCAGCACTGCAATGCGGTCAACTCCACATTCATTGGTATATGGAATGGAAGAAGTCTCTCCAATAGAGGTTCAACTACCCTCCCTTAGAGTATCCATTTTTGATTAGTCATCTATAGATGAACAATATCAAAAGCGATTGGATGAATTGGAATGGTTAGATGAGAAAAGATTGTGAACACTGGACCACTTGGAAGTCTATCAGAATCGAATAGCATGAGCTTTCAATAAAAAAGTTCATCTTTATTCATTCATTCAGGGATAATTGGTATTAGTTCTCATAACTCCAATGATACCAGAAAAGAAACCTCCCAAGCTTGAGCCAAAATGGGAAGGACCTTATTTAATACATAAGGTCTACTCAAATAGATCTTATTATTTAATCTCAATGGATGGAGAACTCATCACTACTCCAACCAATGCCATATTTCTGAAGAAATATTTTTTAGAACACAAAATACACCAAGGGTCCATCCATACGACTTTAAACTATTGGCACGTACATCCAACATGACTTCAAACTATGACGTCCTAACTACATGATGTTAAACTGTACAGAAGTCCCTTATGTCATGCAAGATGTTAAATTGCATAAACAACGGTCCATGTATACAACCCTAAACTATTGGCAATTCTCTCATCCAGCAAGGCGTTAAACTGCATAACCAAGGGTCCCTACATACAACTTTAAAATATTGATACTTACGTCCAACATGATGTTATACTGTGATGTCCTAACTATAAGATGTTAAACTATACAAAAGTCCCTTACGTCCAACAAGACGTTAAATTTCATAACAAACGGCCCATGCATATGACCTTAAACTATTGACATTTCTCTCGTCTAGAAATATGTTAAACTACATCATCATATTTGGTCCATGCATATGACCTTAAACTATTGGCACTTTCTTCCAAAATGATGTTAAACTATGTCCCTTGCATCGTCTTATACGACATTAAACTATACAGTTATGGTCCATGTATATGACCTTAATGTATTCACACAATCTTCCAACATGATGCTAAACTATATCGTCCCTTTTTCGTCCAACATGACGTTAAACAGTGAAATATTCCCTAATACGTCCAACATGATGTTAAACGGTGTCCTATTTTGTCTGTACTGCATGACATTAAACTTCACAGTCACTTTTTTTTGTCCAAAATGACATTAAACTGTATTGTCCCCATCATCCAAACTACATGATGCTAAACTGTACAGAAATCCCTTAACAAGTCCTACATGACGTTAAACTGTATTTTGTCCTAGCTACATGACACTAAACTGTGCAACACCAATAGTTCTAACTGCAAGACTTTAAACTGCATAGTCCCTTCATATGTCATAAATGACATTAAACTATGAATAGTTAAAGTTTTTCCACCTCTTTTTTCTCACACCAAGTATGACTCATGTGAGATTAGAGAAAACTTCAACCATAACACCCTCTATGGGCCGCAAACAACGTGTAAGTCCCAACATAATTTTTTAGGTCGTTGTACCCATGAAAAACTTGATCACTAATTCATTATTTAATTGAATTACGCGGACTTTGATCCTTTACTTCCAGGCTAGGTATATGGGCAACCTCCCAAGGTTCAATCCCAAAACCAATCTCTTCACATTGGTTCACCTTTGTCTTTGCTACATGACATTAAACTGTACAACACTTTTGTCCTATATGACAACAAAACTACAAAATTCTTTGATACCATTACCCAAGAGAGAATCATTATTTACATTGATATCTAATTATGTTATATATCAAAGACTACGTGCATACATGGTAATGACTGAACCTTTTATCTTGGGTCAAACCATCATTTCACTAAAGTCCCATTTTTCACCCTTCACTTGTACGAACCAAATCTGTATAGAGTGTATTTCAAGAAATACATGCGGCTTGATTCCCATCCTTATGGGATACATAGGAATATTCGAGCATCCCTCGAATCCAGCCCCAATTCTTTGGGCCTAACCCCAAATTCCACTTTCAGTCTCCTGGATGTAAAGTCCCCGTGAAAACCCACACTGTGTATTCATTATAATGGTCTGAGTTCTATGACCCTAAACTAAGATCTCTTACACCTTCATCAAACAAGACATTAAACTTTATTTCATGAACTACATATGGCTTGATTCCCATCCTTATGGGATACATAGTGAAGTCCAACATTTCAATTCAGGACCCATCCAATACATGATTATGGTTAGAATTGATCTGTGTATCTCTACATACATAGGAAAATACTCCTTTTTATGTGTCATAATACTAACCTTAAATACATAGAGACCATTATAACCATATTCTTTACTTCTAGTCACAAAGTGTTCAATTTCTAAGTGTTCTTTTTCCTGACTATACAGCACGTGCCCTTAGGCGGCCTTGCATAAATAGTCTATATAACAAACTTGTCATCCAAAAGATACTATTATTTGACTATGAAGCCAATGCCCTTAGGTGGCCCTGCATAATTCAACCCCCTAACAGGTTTGTTAAATAATGGTAACTTCATTTTTGTAATGAAAACCTCTTTTTTCCTTTGTTGTCTTAACGACAATATGTACTGATCTGCAGAAAATAGCCATCCTTAACATATTGACCCCAAGTTCTTTTTCATGATCTGAAAGTATTCAAGTCTATGGTTTATATTTATCTTCTCTATGGTTGGTTCAGACCTTTGTAGGAGTGACATTCATCTAGTTCATAGATGATCTTTCTTGGAAATATCTTCTCCATATTCAAGTACCTCTCTCCATATAACAAAATATATGATTTGGAAAATTTGAATATCCATAAACTTCCACTGGCTTTTAGTAGTAGAAATGTAAATTTATGAGAGTTATTTTTCATGACTATGCAGCACATGCCCTTAGGTGCGTAAACAGTCTACATAACAGACTTGTTAGCCAAAAGATTCTATTATTTGACTATTCAACCAATTCCCTTAGGTGGCCCTGCAAAATTCCACCCCCTAACGGGTTTGTTAAATAATGGTAACTTCATTCTTGGGAACTACATCTTGTAATTCCTTTTAGACCTTTTTTCGTATCATTCCACAGATTCAAAATTTCTTACGTCATAGTTTAAATGTTTGGCTTCATACATGAGTGTGGTAAAATGTTTTCAGATAAGTTGTCAAGGAATTGAGTCAATTTTAACCCATTCGGTCAAAGCTATTTTGACCTTAAACATTAGCCTTTTTATGTCCGACATGAATGACATTAAACTGCCCACATAAGACATGGGAACTATGAATAAAAGTCAAGTCCCTACTCACTAAAACATACATTTTCGTATGATTTAAGTAATATTGAGTAATTAAGAGATTCAAAGTTTGTAGGGTTATTTATAATAATCCTAGTAAAAATAAAACTATTATTACTAAGCCCATTGGATTAGATAATAATCTAAAGAAGATAGTGGGAAAATGCATGCACAGATGATTGAAAATGAAATATTTTTTCCATTTGAAGCACATGAATTAAAAGGACATCCACAGACTGGATTCTCTTCTCTTTTCCAGGAATTACAGGAGGCTATTGACATAAGTTTTCACTTGATGTATAGCATCCCGAGAATCATCAGCAACCACTTGAAGCTCATGAACTTGACAAACTTTACTCTTTTCAGCTTGATGGAGTGCTTTCTTGGCATCCGCGATGGATTTCATTCCATTTGCTTGAGCTCCCTCTAGTGAATTGTTGAGTTAGTCAAGTTCCCCAGTATCAAAATCTAACTATTTCTAAAGATACATCTACTGGATGACTTTATCTTTGATCTTATGCTTTAGCTCCTTCATCTTGGCAGCATAGTCAACCTCATCTCGGGATACCGCAGCCTCAAATTCAATGATATTGGATGACAGCTTCACCCTGGTCAGATCTTCACGACACTTTTTCTCCTTCTACCTTCTTAAGATTAATTGCTTCACCGCGGCATGGATATTTTGTTATCAAAAAGTGCCAAGTCCCAGCATAACAAATAGTGATGACAGTCGCGGGATCTTTGATGACAGCTCTTTAAGAGGAACTTCAAATATGATTTTCCATATGTTTTTCTATGCCTTGCATCGTGAAAATTGGAGCACCTTTGGTACTTCTTGATCCGACTCAGCATCACTATCGCAGGGGGGAATATAATCTGGGATTAATGCACTTAGGGAAGTGCCTTGTTCTACTTTGTCCCCCTGACCTATACTTCTTCACTTTCAATACCTATTGGGGTGGAGGCTGATGCTTCACCTCCAGATCTATCCACTGAAATTGATTGCCCATCATAATCAATTGAAAGCATTGGTTAGTTTCAAAGTATGAAAAAAGTTAATTGGCTATCCTGCAAATTAATTATAGTCGCAAATATTGTTATCCCTTACCCAACAGTAGATCAATAACTTGAGAAGGCTCCTCCCCGTCTTTCCTAGCCTCAATAGGATTTTCAGGGTAACTTTGAAGAATCTCTACGGAGTTTAGCTCCACTTGCGCTAATGTATCTGCAATAGAATGGATTTATGTACCCCCTTCAGTCATTGGTAGTTCAGTAGCTTGCTCAGATAGAGCTTTATATTTGAATCGATCATGATTAGACATGTAATAAAAAGTTATTTTTAATAGGATGAAGGATAACACTCATGTCCATAATCTTATAAATTACATGGTATGTTAACATGATCTAAAGAATCCTTAAAAGATGCACCACGTCCCATCATTTCATCTAATGTAATCTTAGAATCCTGGTTAATATCACAAGTGGGAGCATTTGGTACATCTTCTTGGAGACCTTCATCCTGCGGTCCTTGACCCTGGATAACTTCTTCAGATAAAATAACAACGTCAGTTTAAATGGCCGCCAAAAGATTGAGTGGAGGGTTTGAACCAAATTTATTACAGAATGGAAGTCAGTCGATGTTTCGTTTAACATTTTATGAAGCATTTTTAACTTACTAGAAGCAGGTTGTTCTCTTCTTGAAACAATAGTAGGAGGGATAGTGGGAACAGACGTTGGCTCTTCTCTAGGAGTAGCCAAGTCAGCCTGAACATGTGATTGTTCACCCGTACCCTCTGTGGTCCTCAAAGGGGGGTTATTCCTCTCTCTCAGAGGGGAAATTGAAGAATCCTCTGCAATCCCCAGAAATATGAGAAACCATTTCATGGGTATAGACTCATGATTATCCGAAGGACTTACCGATACTAATGAAGCGTTTAGCTGTGGACTTCCTCCTTCATTGCCTTTGATTCTTTGGTTTTTTGGGAGTATCGACAGTCTCCCTTACAAGATCTTCAATTGGATAATGGAAAGCTATATCTAACTCCTCATACATGGCCTGTTGGCATGGAGAAATCTTGCCTGATTTACGAGGAGATTCAACAGCAGACATGATGGTAGTACCACCAGGTCCATATTGTGGAAAAGGAACCTCAATAGCTCTTTTCCTTGCAAGCTACAAGATGAATAAAGTAATTTACTTATGTAACAAAGCTTTGACTGAAATAATGTTTCCAGGAAAATGAGGAAATAAAAATTACATCTTCAGGGGCCACGTAATCGTGCCACTCCTCATCTTCGGAAGCATTAGTCTTATCAACGGCACCATAATCTATCATTTCCTTCACCCTATTGGTGACAACAATGGAATTTTCAGTGGAATATATGTGCATTTCCACCTCTCTGATATACTCCCTCACTTCATCGGGGTTGTCCTTGTAATAGATATTTGTAGAAGCCACAAGATTCCTTATTCCAGGGTGGTCCAGCCCCTCACACAAATCCAGTGAGGCAGTTTCAACACCATAATATAAACTCTGCCATGTTTGGATAGCCTCTGGGTGTAGATATTCAGTATGTGTACCAGAAGGCTGTGAAGAAGGTCCTATAATCTTGGACTTCAGTTTCTCCCCATCTCATACAACTACTGATAGAGAATAAGAAAGTAAGACTTGTTACTCTATAAAGTAATGGTAATTAAGTTTCAACAATTAAGTAACTTACTTGGAGTTGATGGAGTGAGTCTTTTGATTCTAACTGGAGGATTATATCGGGTATGAGGCCGCTTTTCCACTTGTTGTACCTCATCATCCCCATCTTGGGAATCTGGTGAGTCAATCCTAGATTAGGAATCTGGTGAATCAGCTTCAGGTGGGGAAGACTCACCTTCATGAGGAAGGGTTTCTTTCTCTACAGTCCTCTTCCATTTCCACAAATGATAAATCGGGAGATTCAACATCCCTTTAGGGTATGATGCTATCCAGTTTTCGGCATACCATGTAGTCAAGTTATATGCCACTTTTTCAACTGGTAGCTCAATCACTGCCTCGGTCTTCTCCCTTGATGTCAACAACCATAGTTGGCAGGGAACCATCGTATTTTCCTCTTACCTGATATGCACAGGGGGAGATACAACAGTCTACTAAAAACACTTGAATTGAAATGAAAATATATATGGATCATTGGCCTCTCATATAATCTCTCCGTCAATTCTGGCGACCAGCACACCATCTTTTCCAACCATCATGTATGCCCTTAAGTCCAAACTGGTTGTTCCATCATCAACAAACCGCCCAATTGGAAGATTTCCATAAGAAAAGAAATTAAATTCCTTATACATGCTCAGCCTCACCATCATGTCATAAGATTTGAGAGCTAGTGGAGAAATTCCAGAGAATTCCTGCACTAATGACCTAAAAGAACTTCCAGGAATCTGTACTCTATTCTGTACATTATACGTCCTAAAGTGAGTGGTGATCCATCCCCAAAGAACTTGGAATGGTTCCACTATTCTCAAAGGAGACATAGCCATGAATACATGGAGTAAGATCCTATGAATCTTTGCTAAAATGGGGGTATCCAACCCAACCATTTTCCCCTTATCCAATTTAGCTGCGATAATGAAGGTCCATGGCCTAATGCCTCCCTTAGAATCCTTGACTGGCAGAAGATAAACAGTGAGACACAAGGCCAAGAAGCCCGCCAGACGAGTCTTCATCGGGATTCTCTGATTCACCTCATATCCTCACTTTTCAAATTCTCCTGCTTCCAGGGTTAGCCAGAATGTGCCAGGAGGCCCCCTCTTCTCTATTTTAGGGCAGGTGGTAGGACGAGTGGGTCTCTTCTCCTTGGGTCCCTTCTTCTGGGACCCCTTCTCCTTCGATCCCTTTTCCTTCAGCTTATTCTCCTGCTTATCGATAAGAAACATATTCATCTACTACTCTGGATGAATATACATTCTAGAATGATTTAAGGAGTTCTTTGAACTCTTGAGCTTGTGGAACATTTTCAATAATTCTCGAGCTAAATCCAGAGTCTTATCTGAATCATTCCATGTCACCTTGGGAGGGATAAATTCATTATACATATCACCTAGAATAGGATCCCCTAAGATCTTGTGGATATCTAATAGACTGATGCCTAATTCGCCATGATTTAGATGGAATGAATTGGTTTCTAGGCTACAATGGATGAGTATCTCCGGCACGAAGTTATCATGTCTGTAAACATATGTTTTCCCATCCTAGACGGATTCATATATCACAAATACTTTCAAATCCTTGACACACTCTGCACAGGATTGTCGTACCCAGTATGCCCACATCCAAGTCGGCTTCACACCTCCTTCAGGGCGAATGTCCCAGCTCTTCTTCCAGCCTTTGGATTAATCAATCTGAGAATTTCATAAGATTGAAGGATAAGAATGTGGTTGCAGCTCGGGATTGTGAGGTTTCAGATCCGGCGTACAAGGGCTATGATGAATCATATGGTCCTTCTCCACTATTCCTGCATTTAAAAATACTCCTCCACATGAAATATTTGCCGAAGAAAATTTGATGTAATTCTGAAACCAAGAAAGTGGGAGATAGTTTTTTGCCTATGGAATGATAACTTCTCACAGATGACCATAGCCATACAAAGGATAATAAATGATCTGGGGGATTTCATGAATATTCTTCTTCAAATACATATCCAAATCGTGAAGAGTGTTGTCGTAGACTGTATAGTAATCATGGCCAATGATGCTCATCATATCATCAAGTCGCTTGCTTGACAATTCATTAGTAGTTCCAATTATCTTGGGATCCATTGAATCTGCACAAATGTTGAATGAATTGACTCTTAAATGGGTTTATTTTTCATAAAATTTGTGAATAAATTTGAAAAAATGGCAAAGGAATTAAGGCGCGCAAGTCTCATTTGGGCGCACAAGTATGGATGTGTGGCCCATGTTTTTGGTGCACAAGTTTCACCACGCTAGTCCAAATACCTTAAGATCAGCGTGACAATGAAAAAAATAGTGGAAAACAGAAAAACTTGCACGGCGAAGGAAACATGCACGGCGAGAGCTTGAAATTATGAAATTTGGTGCTTTGTGCGAGGAATGACCGCGTATATATAGGCCAGGCCGCACCCTTGTGCGCTGACGCCTGTGCGGCTCACCACCTGCGCACCGCAATTCGTGACCTCAACAGAACTTGCGTGCCGAATGTTCCTTGGATTTATTCTTTTCCTCATAGTCACATCCTCATTTTCATTCGGATCCAAATCTGAGGGCGGGACTTTTGTTGACGCTGCTTTCTATCACAGAGTCTAAAAGAATGAAAATGGAAAAACCTTGGACCCAAAGTGATTCATCCATTGAAGAAACATCAAAATTTTCCAAAGGCATGAACCAAGATTCAAATGCACTTGGGTCACGCCAGTTCCACTAAGGTCGTGCAGGTATACTTGCGCGCCACCTATTGGTCACGCAGGTGACTTGCGTGCCTTCTTTGAAATTCGCCCATGGCCTTCTCTAGCCTATAAATACCCCCTGTGGGCCCCCATTTCGTGGAAGAAAAATTCCAAAACCTCAGATTTGGGCTCCTGGTGCCCTAGTCTCTTCTCAAAGCTTCCGAACACTTCTAAGATAATTTCTTACCTAGAACGGAAGATCTTAAGTGGGGGGATGCCTAAGTGTTGAAATTCATCAACACTTGCATGCCTAGGTGGACAACCCATAAGGGAAATGGCCACAATTGGGCGCCACCTTACCCCTTCAACATAACTTGTTCACCTCTCCTCTGGAAGTTTCTAGAGGTATTATTAAAGGATTGAGCCAAGTCTTTCCCATGTTCTACCCTAAGGATTGACTGTCGCACAAGTACCCATATGTCACGTAGGTACACCTGCGTGACCAGGACATGCGCGCCCTCACAGGACTTGTGCGCCACCTTATTTTTGGGTGCCCCTATTGCCTATTTCACCTCTCCTATGTTTATCCACCTATCCTTTTCAAGATTAATCCTTCAAAACTCTCTCCAAATTCATTCATGGCATGATTTCTTTGTTGGCATCCTTATCTGAAAGGAATTCTACGGAACATATCTTAAAACCTAGTGATTTACATATCCTCTTTTCACTAAGGTCAGATATTTCATTCATTCAACCTCATCCTTTAAGATGAGTGAATCCTTAACCTGGGCCTCCTTTCCAGGAGTAATCCCCACTCCAAGTCCTCATTAATACGGGGCATACTCTTTCGGAGTAAGCCCCAAGTCCTCATTAATATGGGAATCCTCTTTAGGAGTAAGCCCCAAGTTCCTTAACCTTGCCATCCTTTTCTGGAGTAAGCCCCATGTCCCATAATCTGGGCATCCTCCTCAGGAGTAAGCCCCAATCATAATTTTCCAAATATGGGATTCCATTTCAAGAGTAAGCCCCGGTCTCAACGTTCCCAAAATATGGGCATCCACTTTAGGAGTATGCCCCAACCATAATTCCCTTAAACCGGGCTTCCTTTTCATGAGTAAGTCTCAGTTTCAAATATGGGCATCCTCCTTAAGAGTAAGCCCCGAGTCCCTTAATTTTTTAAATCCCTTTCACCTGGGCCACCTTCTTAGGAGTAATCCCCAGTCTTAATTTCTCTTAACCAGTCTTAATTTACATTTGATCTGGGTTTCCTTCTCAGGAGTAAAACCCAATCATAAAGTCCCCTCCTGATTTGGGCATCTTCCTCAGGAGTAAGCCCCAAGTTAGAGTATCCAAATATCCATGAAGTACATATGCCTTTATGAACCTTGTTCCTGGGTATCTTCCCTGAATTAAATCATAATCTTCATCTATTTGGGTAGTAATATATACATAAGCCCCACATCATTGCATCTTTCTTGGCACAATTGTCTGGTTTCACCAATACCTCTTGTTTCTCACACCGAGCATGACTCACATGAGCTTAGAGTGTAAAAGTAATCATGACATCTTTCTTTGAGCCATCAATCAGGCATAAAAATCATACTCCCTCACTTGAACTACATGGGTTCTGGTTCCTTTTCTAAATAATGGATACGTAGGTAGACCATCTGCGGGTACGATCCCAACTCTGAAATAATTCATTTCTTTCTGAATGACAATAATCATCAAGTGCCCCACTGAGTGGATTTAAAACCAGTATGGTCATCATAATGACCAAGAGAATTTTATGTATTAAAGGATAACATTGACTAAGAATCTCTAACAAATACATATGATTCTCTATCAATGAAAAACCTTGAATACATATAAAATATTCTCTAAATCTCTTACATATCAATCATTGATTTTCAGATCTAAAGGAAAGCCCATTTTATACTTTGTATTGTAATAAGTATTCATGAAAATAACTTAAATCTATAAAGAGAGTCCTGAAGTAGACAATAATTCCCCTCAAAAAGTTGTGATGAGTCCGAACTCCCATCCTCTTGACAAATGTAAATTCATAAGCCTCATCAGTCCACAACTAATTAGTGCCTACCTTTAAATGTTGGTCCAAATGGATATGGAATCATTGGATGTTTCCGGTTCTACAAAAAATCCCGTTAGAAACCGATTGGAATGTTTGAACCTTTAACCAATTAGGTCATCCCAAATTCCAGAGGAACAACAATGTTATAAAAAATAAGTTCCTAAAGAATCTTTTTCCTCACATCACTTATTCCACTTGAAACTTTCATCAAATATTTTTTTCCATAAGTGAAAATTTCTGACTTCTACTTCAATTTTTTTTAAAAATAGTCAAACATATTGAAATAATTTCTTAACCCTTTAACAAACACCCAATCAATACTTATTTCTCTTAAAATATTAATAATATAAAAATACATTGATTTATGTTACAATTTTTTTCTCTCCCTTTGAAATAACTATTCAAAGAAATAATGGAGAGGGAGTGGATGTAACATACCTTAGCCTTGAAGAGAGGGAGGTTGAACACCCATTATCAACCGAATTTTATGAAATGTTTTCTATGAAGATTCTTTTGTAATGATGTTAGAAACTTTATCCATTATAGGAAAAAACTCCCACCATTGTTGACTCTTCTCTATATTATCTTTAGTAAAGTGATATTTTATAAACATGTGTTTGGGAGGAAAATGTTGCACTTGATTTTAAATGTTATTTAATGAACATTGATTACAATAATCTAATATAAGGGTATACTTCATTTCAATAAACTAGTCTTCCAATTTTTTCTTAATCAACATATGATGGGTTATAGCATAAGTAAATGAAACATACTCAACTTCCACTATACTGAGAGTTACATAATTTTATTTATATGTATACGAACTAACACATATTAATTCCTAGAAAAATAATCCACTAGATGTGGGTTTTCAATAACCAACACCTCATACCAAATTACAATCCATATAACCAAACAAATCATTTTTTCTATGATATCATATTTCAACCAGAAAATCAATCATACCTTTGATATATATTAGAATTAATTTTCTAACCATGAGATGATATTATTTCGGTGCACGTTGATATCAGGAACAATAAATAACCACATAAACTTTATTTGGCCTTGAATATGTTAGATATATTAATCCCACAAATAAGTTTCTATGTTCTTTAACATCTATGTCCTTCTCTTCTCCATCCTTTTATAATTTTACTCCCAATGAAATTGGTGTTGAAATTGGGTTTGATTCTTCCCTGAAATAACTCTTTAGAAGTTACTTTACATAATTCGATTGAGATCGGAAAATAAATTTCATATTTTGTGAGATTTTTAATCCAAGAAAATACTTCATTTCCCCTAAAATTTTTATCTCAAAATGGTTCTTCATATCCTTAGAAAATGTTTTAAAATATTTTTCATAATTTCTTGAGAATATGATGTAATCAATATAGACAATCATAATGAGGAAAACCTATTTTTTTCTTTAATGAGGGGGTTAAAGTCATGTCATTCTTTAATGAAGTTAAAATTACATATGTTGATATGAAATTTATAATACAAAGAAGTCAAGGTTTGACTCAACCCAAAAAAATCCTTTTACAACATTCTTATAAAACATCCATCATTCCCAATCATGAAGCCTCATACTTGTTCAATATAAACATCTTCATCAAGATGTTCATTAAGAAATGGTTACTTGAAATTCATTTGGAAATGTTTATATCTATTATATATAGATATATAATAATAAATATTCTAATAGTTTATAATATTTCTAATAGAGAAAAGCTCTCATCAAAATCAATGCCTTCAGTTTGTGAGTAACCATTACAAACTAGTTGTCCCTTATTTATTATAGCTTTTATTTTTTAATTACACTTGTTTTTGGAACACCCAATTTATTCCAATATCATTTTAATTATTTAGTTTGGGTAAATGTTCCTGAGTATCATTCATTTTAATCTAGTTAAACTCTTTATTCATAGAATTTATCAACTCCTAATTCTCCAAAGCATGAACAACATATTTTTGATCAAGTTATGAATATAAGGAAGTATTTCAAACCAACATTGAATATATTGTAGTTTGATCATTTTTTGATTAATGTATAATAATTTTTTGAACTACTAATTTCTTCTTCATCATAATATGAGATGACAATAATTTTTCCTCATCACATGAGATAGGTGAGTCAAAATAATCATCTCAAGAAGCTTCAACATTGATATTATTATGAATAATTGTTTCACATTTTATTACTATAACCACCTCATCATTACCTTTCATCCGAATATATAATTGTTTGAGAAAATTTCTTATCACATAGTTATTGAAATTTCACTTATTCTAAATGATTTATATTTTTTTTAATTCATTAATGTTTTTTATCCTCTACTATTCGGAGGGTAGATAAGAAATATTCCACCAATACCAATTAGATCAAACTTCCCAATATTTTCAACATTTACTATTCTAATGTAGGGACTACCAAAAACCCTTAAGGGATTCATACTTGGGTTTCATCATAATACATGTAAAAATTAGTCATATGGGAGTTAGAAATTTTCAAGCATAAATTTCTAACATAAAACAATTCTCTGATAGATTACCTCTAAAAAATGATAAGTATTATGTTCAATCAACACCATTCATACCATATCCACCAAAATTTTATTCATTATTTCAAAATTTTTTTCTTCTATATAGTGTAATGTGATATAAACACATAATGAATTCCTAAAATTTCAATATAATCTTGTAACTTTCTTCTAGTATATTGTGGACTATTATCATTTTGAATTTTCATCACAAAACAATCACACTCTTTTTACTCACTTCACCTAAGGAATTTAAATATTTTCAAGGCATCTGATTTATGTTTTAGAAACATAATAGTCAAAATGGAAGTAAATTCATCAGTTATAGAAATAAAGAACTTTTCTATATATGTTGATTGTTTACCCATTTTCCGCATGAATATTATAATGCATCAAATCCATAGAATGGGATGAATGTATCTCAACTTTATAATGAAATGATTTTACAATATTCCTATTATATAAAGTAATGAAATAAAAATATCTTCTTCATTTCATATAAGTAATATCATGAATAATTTCTCCCTTAGTAGTATTTCTCATATTCCTCTAAAACATATGACCAAGAATTTTATGTCACAAATTTTTTTCTTACATCAGGCCTAGATAACATGTACTTTTTCAATCAAAAACTTCATATAAGTTTACCTTTGTTCGTTGTCCACTTACAATAACATTACCATGTTATATACTAATTAAAACCCCATCAATTCTAAATTTTTTTTTCCTATAACACCCTGACATTTTATGAGAATTATTTTCATTGATGTCTTTTTTTGTACGCTACACCAAGATTATCTTGCGCTATACGCATCACCATATTAGCTTGTAGTATAGGCAACACTATTCTTGGATCCTGCTACACACATTTTCATGTTCGTTTTGTGGAAATTATTCTATGCAACATTAAGTATAGATTTTGTTTGATGTATAAATGAAATAAGTTTTTATTATGTTATACGAAACACCAAACAGAGCTTTCACTACACGCATCCCTTACTTGGCTTTCATTACACGCAATCAAGACCTTCCTCGATAGCGTGTGTAATACACAATACCGAGTTTCACTTAACGAGATATTATTTTAATATTATTATGAACTAGCTGTTATTAATAGTAATACCCAATTTTTTAATTTTTTTAAATTTTATCATTCAAAATGCACTTCATTTTGGGATTCAGAATATCAAAATTAGCCTAGGGTGAATTTTTGGTATTTTTCTGAACACTTTCTTTTTTCGATGAATAGTGAAAACACTAGGTTACTATTTAAAAACTGACTTTCTATTTAAATAATTATTTGTTTTATTTTAATTTATTTTAATTAAAAATTGATATATAATACCTATATAAGTTCAATGTAATTCATTGGAGTGATTTTATACTAATTTTCGATATATAAAAATTTTATTGAACTTTTCACCGTCTTTTACCTACCTCCTCGGAGCTTTTTGCAAACATACATAAAACTTAATTTTACCACTTATGGGTGTGGAATTTATAAAATATGAGAGACATAGTTAATATTAAGGACTAAAATGTGGTTCAATAAGATAAAAATAATTTTTGGTGAATATTAACTTTTTACTTTTTTTTACCACTGTTAAAAGTAAATAGGGTAATTAAGGGTAAAAATAATATTAATATTACCCTAAAACATGTCCTAATTCTATTGGATAAGTGTAATTTGACCAAAAACAACATTAGTAATAAAATATTTCCCTTTAGGTTCACATGGATTTGATTAGGACATTAATTATTATTTTATTTGAAGAAGAGTTAAAATAGTTAAAATCAATGTTTAATAACTAAAAAATTTTTAATATAGGGTTATACATAAGCTAAATTAGACTATAAATATTCAATATAAATATAAAACGATTTCATACCTAATGGTATTTTATTTGTAATTTGTAGACATTAAATACGTTAATTTATTTATGACACAATGGTGATGTAGTAATTACCTAAATAATAAAATATTAAAATAATTGATATTATAAATGCACAAATTAATGTAATTTGAGCCTTTTTATGAATTCCAATACTTTTATAGGTTAATATATCATGTGAGTATTGATTTAATTAACTTATTTAGAATTAATAATTCTGTTATGATTTTATCAAAAATCAAATAACAAATAGTGTCAAAATTGACATAAAATAGTTTTCTTTAAAAATATAATAGTATTAATTATTATTATATTCCTAAAAATATAATGATCATCCTAATGACTTATATAAGTTTAAATATAAAAAAAAGGAACCACTTGGGGTTCTTTTGGATTTTTATTGTAAGTTTATTAACCATATACTGTAATAAAACAAGAAGACCTGGGAAAGGTTATATTATTTAACTTAGAGTTAAATCTATATTATAAAGTTAAAATAGTAACCTAAACTTGTCTAAAAACTATTGGTTGAGGGTATTTCTACCCATACCCACTTTATATTCGAAATAAATCAATTTTAAGCTATTATTAACCGAATATGACTTTATTATAAAATAATATTTTAAGTTTTTCCTGAAGTGCCCCTCTCCTCCCTTATAAAAAGGGCACCCCTTCCCTCTTCTATTCACACGCTTTTGAGCCTTTAAGCTCAGCCAAACCCTGAAAATTACCCTTAAAATATTTTATAGAAACAATATAGAGGTTTTGGTCTCCTCAAAAGACCAACCCTAGTGCCTTAAAAGGAGGTTAAGAAGAGGCGCGTCAAAGAAGAGGTAATATCCATTACCGATTCTTTCCAATTTATTTCTTCTTACACCTATTCTTATTTATTTGTTTCATCATAAATTAAAAACATCAGTATCACTCATATACTGATATGTTATTATAAATATGAAACAATCCAATTTCATCTTATATCCATTCTAGGGAAAAGAAATCACCGCGCGTGGGTACATATGAAATACCTTCTCCACGCCGTGGTGTAATCTCTTTTCCACCACCACCTTAATTGGATGGGTATAATGGTTTAAATAAATAACAATATATGATTATTGTAAAGTGATATTGATTCCAAAATATTATACATATAATTCAATATAATTCCACGATTAGGGGAATGATATCATCGCTTGTGCGTACGTACGGACTACCATCTCCACGAACGCGATGAGATTCATTTTCCAGGATTAACCATTCAAGTATGATTATAAATTATATATAATAAATAATCATGAAAGATATTACTTATTAATGATACTGTATTTATATACATATATTTCTCATTTATTTAATTCCATTTAATTCAATAAGGAAACGAAAATAGCATTCATGCATACGTACGACCTACCGTCTCCATGAACGATTTATTTTTTTCATTTATATATCAATTATATATATATATAATGAATATATATATGATATATAAATAATGAATATATATATGATATATAAATCATGATTTGAATTTTTGAAGTATTTAAATCAAGATATAAGTAATAATAATATCAAGAACAACAAGTCCAAACACGTACGATAAATAAAATGATTTTACCCAAAACGCTTCTTTAACATGGAACTTAGAAAAGAACAGGTAATATAAAGTCATAAGTAAACAATATATGATATCATAACAATGAATATGATTCTGTAATAAGTCAATGACATTATTTAAATAATTATACCGGAGGTTCAGATATGTACGAAGCATATCAGACTTAAGGTAAGGGATAACTATTCCAATCTCGTTCTTATCTGAGATTGTTATTCGTAAGTATTTACGGGTGTTATTTTTATCATCCATTCCCATGTTTTCTAAAAATGTTTTCATGTATTTTTAATGTCTTTTTTACCCATTTTTTAAATTTACCACATGTTATGAAAGGAATCTTACTTTTTTTTACCACGTGGGGAACTTTTTTACTTTTCTGACAAAAGTACGAGAAGAATGTTATTTTTAACTTATAGGGCATTAAAGCATTTTTACGGTTTCATAATGCCTCATTTTCATGAAGCTTACTACACAAGATTTTATAACTATTTTCAACAAAATACATTTCATTAAAAAGTTCATGACATTTTGTGAAAGGAAAATGATTTTAAAGAAGAATGGATATTTTCCTCAAGAATTCATTTCAAATGTTTAATCAAAACCATTTTCCATCTAAGATGAAATTATTTCATATGTGTATGTTTCATGTATAATGTATCTATGATTTACATGATTTCAATTTTCTTGTGATGAAATATACATTTGTTTCATATGGATTATGTGATGATGGGATGATGTTTATGAAACCCATTTTATTCTTTGGGTTATGATGGATGTTTTAAGTTTATTTTGTGGCAGAAGTAAGAATGATTTAATTATGAGATGTGTGGGACCTATATCTCCCTTCAATGCATTGGGTAAAGATTTATATCTCATGAGATAGACATGGATTGAATGGTATGTTAATTCGGTTCAGTGATACAGGACTGGAACGAGGAGTGAACTCGATTCAGAAAGAGACTTTGTCCACTAAGATGGTCTTGCCAGCAATGCCTTGGCTACTATGGAAATTATATCAAGTGATTAATGGTTATCCATAATTAAATGTTTTATTACCATGTTATTTTATCATTATTGATGTTCCTTTATGATCTATACCGTACATACTGCCAAGATTTATTTCACAACTCAATATTTTGATGTTTAAACATTATGTTCATGTTTTGAAGTTCAAATGTATATGGTTTGTTTTATTTTTTTTACATGCTTACCCTTACTGAGAATTTGACCTCACCCTTTATATGTTTTATTTTACCCAGGATATATAGAATGGTTTTAGGTAAAAAAAAGGGGAATATCTTTATGGGAGATGTTGAAGATCTTTCACCAAGATTAGAATATTTTGTTCCATGTTTAAAAAGATACTAAACTATTACGGTACTTTGGTGTCTGTTTTTTTTATTAAGTATTCCACAAATGTAATGTACTGTCCATGTACGTCAAGCTTTGGGTCTCTACTGTTTGTATCAGAGGAAAGGTTTAGTTAAACTTTTGAAACTAGAATGCAAGAACATTAGTGAGATCCCTAAATATATTTTTTAAGGTATGTCTCAGGATGTCCCTAAGGTTAAGTATTTGTATTGTTTATAGTACTGGAATTACATTAATGATCTTAGAATTTAACCTATGATGTTATATTTTGACGGTACTCCCCCTTTATTATTTTGTTTTCCCTAGCATGATTTTTTCCTCTCACACTATTATTTTTGGGTTTTAGACGATGGATGGCACCCGAAGGAACCGTGTTGATCAATGTAATGCACAATGAAATGACCCTCCTCCAGAACAACCAAATGTGATGGGAGATAGAGTGAAAATTATTATTACTATACTTACAAAATCTATGAATCATTTTGGATTTCCAAATGATCAGAGAAGGGAACAATATTCTATTGAGTCCTTAATGAGGAAACACCAACCTTCTTTCAATGGGTCTTCTGATCCACTTGTTGCTGAACAATGGATCAGTACCATTGAAAAGATATTTTCCATACTTTGCTGTTCAGAACATGATAAATTCATTCTAGCTGTTTACCATTTAGAAGGTGAAGCATACCAATGGTGGACTCTAATTATGAATACAATGCCCCAAGATGAAAATGAATCCATGGAATGGGATGAGTTCAAGAACTTGTTTTTCAGTAAGTACTTCCGTCGTATTCTTCGATCAAAGATAGAAAAGGATTTCCTTGAGCTACAGCAGAAGGATGATGAATCTTTTTGTATATACGAAGCGAATTTTACAAGACTTGCAAGGTATGCATCTAGTTTATCATCCAACATGAAAGTAAAGTTGGTCGATTTTTTAGTGGCTTAAAACCAAGTCTTCGAAGGCCATTAGCTATTAGAGACTTCAGTAGATATAATGAGATTGTGTGTTGTTCTATCAAGGTATAACTGGAAGTTGGTGTTACATATCCATCTCATGGTTTTGACAAGAAAAAAAATATGGAGTTCAAGGAGAAATCTCAGAACAATGGTGAAAAGAAGAGGAATGTTTCTTTATGCTCAAAGTGTGGAAAGAAGAATGGTGGAGATTGTCTAAAAGGTACTAGAAAATGTTTTAAGTGTGGAAAATAAGGTCATCGAGCAGATGAGTGTCGAAGTAATGGAAAGGGGTAGCTAATGATATGAATAAAGAAATTACTGTAGAGAACGCACCACCAACACTTAAATTCTTCAAGTGCAAGGAAATGTGGCATTATGCTAATCAATTTCCTAATCCAAGGGTTAATGATGATCAACATGAGAAACCTTTTTAGGCAAAGGATAAAGGGAAGTCACATGTGATCACTATTTGTGATGTTGAGTATGGAAATGATGTTGTCTAATGATTAAGAGTTTCTATAATGGGATTAAAAAATAGTATCATGGAATCTCATTTATGGTATCGTGGAATTTTGGAATATCAATGTATTGGTTTATTATGGTTTTCAATAATAATATTGTACCGGTAACAATGAAAAGTGATTCAGATATTTTGGAAAGAAGATGATATGCGCATCATGAATGGATAATGAGAAAATAATATTTTTGATAGTATTCATGAGATCATGAATGATATAAGGACTAAGTGATATCATGGTTTGAGTATATAGAATTTTTGGGATTTTGGTATGTGGAAAGTGTTAACTTTTAACTGCATTCATGTTTTCACTAAGGTTCAATGGGTATTCATTTTTCAAGAGAATACATGATTAAGGCATTCGAATTTTTGGAATGTGACCAACAAGATATATCTTATGATATATGGGCATAAATGATTGTTTTTAAATGCTTGGTAGATGACCTCTCTATCAATATTTTTCCTTATACTGTGAGTTTGGGTAAGCCTAATGATTGGAATAAATTAAGTTAGACATCAGATAGTATTTTTTAAGGCTAGAAGTTTTTGATATTATTTTTGTAATGTTATAATAGTATAGTTTTAGAAAATGGAAAACCCATAGGACGGTCAACAACCCGTTGGGTCGGACAAGGCTCTGGGAATCAAAACCACAACTGAAGTGCGACATGCCTTCATCACCTACCACTATCCTACATCAAGTCCCTGGTTATTAGAAACTAGTTTTATTTTATTAAGCGATATGATAGATGAAGTATAAGTCCATTTTAGGAACTATATACGATTAATCTCATCATATATGGACTTATGTATATAACTATTGCTAACCTTATGTTTGAGAAAGATGGAATGAACTATCATTCTATCACATGATCTGCTAACACTTCACGAAAGACAAATTCAACTTCATTTCTTTATGATATGAAGTGGAAATTGTACAGGGCACAAACATCAGTGAGATTATACCAAAATCAAGTAAGTTTTTCTTCTATTTCAAAATTTTCAACTTCAGGGAAATGATATTGAAAATAAAAAATGATTTCCTAGTGTCCTTATATTCGATGAATCAGATGGTACCTTAGATCATCACAAATTTATGGCTTTGTGATTGTTGGCTATTTAATAGCCATGTTCTCTACCACTCTCCATCAGAACTTGATGGTTAGATTTATCTTCCATATCCATATTTTCACCTATATTCTCTTATGTGGAAACCCAATGATGTGTTTCTTTGGGTATCCATTATGTTTTAACGTTCGTTTTTAAAATGATGTTTTAGCATTACGTTTTACGATGTGGGTTTCTATGAAAGAAACAATCAAGTTGAAAACCATTTATAACCCCAACAAATTTCGAGGGTGAAATTAATTTTAAGGAGGGTAGAATGTAACACCCTACGATTTTATGAGAATTATTTTCTTTGATTTCTTTTGTTGTACGCTACATGAATATTATCTTGCGCTATACCCAACACCGTATTAGATTGCTGTATAAGAAACAATATTCTTGGCTCTTGTTACACACAATTTCAAGTTCATTTTGTGGAAATTATTCTATGCAACATTATGTATATATTTTGTTTAATGTATAAATGAAATAAGTTTTGATTATGTTATATGAAACATCAAACAGATCTTTCACTACACACAACCCTGACATGGCTTGCATTACACGCAATCAAGACCTTCCTCGATAGCATGTGTAGTACGCAATACTGAGTTTCACTTAATGAGATATTATTTTAATATTAATATGAACTAGCCGTTATGAATAGTAATACCCCCTTTTTTGAAATTTTATAAATTTTATCATTCAAAATGGACTTCATTTTTGATTTCAGAATATCAAAATTAGTCTAGGGTAATGTTTTGGTATTTTTCCGAAAAATTTCATTTTTTGATTAATAGGGAAAACACTGGGTTACTATTTAAAAAACAACTTTTTATTTAAATAATTATTTATTTTATTTAAATTTATTTTAGGTAAAAATTGATACATAATACCTATATATGTTCTGTTTTTTGATTAATATTGATAACACTGGGTTACTATTTAAAAAACGACTTTTTATTTAAATAATTATTAATTTTATTTAAATTTATTTTAGGTCAAAATTGATACATAATACCCATATATGTTCTGTTTAATTCACTGGAGTCATTTTATAATTACTTTTGATATATAAAATTTTTATTGAACTTTTCACCGTCTTTTACCTACCTTCTAGGAGCTATTTGCAAACTTACTTAAATATTAATTTTACCGCTTCTGTGAGTGGAGTTTTGAAAATATAACAGACATGGTTAATATCAAAGAGTAAAATGTGGTTCAGTAAGATAAAAATAATTTTGGGTCAATAGTAACGTTTACTTTTATTTACCATGGTTAAAAGTAAATTGGGTAATTAAGGGTAAAAATGATATTATTATTACCCTAACATATGTCCTAATTATATTGGATAACTGTAATTCGACCAAAAATAACCTTAGTAATAAAATATTTCCCTTTAGGTCCACTTGGAATAGTTTAAGACATTTATTATTATTTTATTTAAAGAAGAGTTAAAATAGTTAAAATCATATTTTAATAACTAAAACATTTTTAATATAGGGTTATTCATAAGATAAATTCGACAATAAATTTTCCCTAGAAATATAAAAAGATTTCATACCTAATGGTATTTTATTTATAATTTTTAGACCTTAAATAAGTTAATTTATTTATGAAACAATTGTGATGTAGTAATTACCTAAATAATGAAATATTAAAATAATTTATATTATAAATGGACAAAAAAATTTAATTTTAGAGTTTTTATGAATTATAATAATTTTATAGGTTAATATGACATGTTAGTATTGATTTGAATAACTGTTTTAGAACTAATCATTCTGTTATAATTTTCACAAAAATCAATTACCAAATAGGGTCAAAATTGACATAAGATAGTTTTTAAAACAAATATATTATTATTAATTGTTATTATATTCCTAAAAATCTATGGTTTGGAAACATTACTTAGATAAGGTTATATATATTAATAATGAACCACTTTTGGTTCGTTTGTCTTGTTATATTTAGTTTATTAACCATATAGTGTAAGAAAACATTTAGACAGGGTAATTGTTAAATTATTTAACTTAGAGTTAAATCTAAATGATAAGGTCAAAATAGTAACCTAAACTTGATTAAAACCTATTGTTTGAGAGTTTTTCGACCCATACCCACATTAGATTTGAAACAAATCAATTTTAAGATATTATAAACCGAATATGACTTTATTATAAAATAATATTTTATGTTTTTTTAAAAGTGACCCTCTCCTCCCTAATAAAAAGCGCACCCCTTCCCTCTTCGCTTCACACCCTTTTGAGCCTTTTAGCTCAGCCGACCCCTTCCCATTACACTTATAATCTTCCCTAGAAACTTTATAGAGGTTCTGGTCTCCTCAAAAGACCAACCCTAGTGCCTTAAGAGGAGGTTAAGAAGAGGCGCATCAAAGAAGAGGTAATATCCTTTACCGATTCATTCCAATTTATTTATTCTTCTACTTCTTATTCATTATATGTTTCATCTTAAATTAATAACATCAGTATAACTCATATACTGATATGTTATTATAAATATGAAACTACAAAATTACATCTTATACCCATCCTACGGAAAAGAAATCACCGTGCGTGCGTACGTACAGAATACCTTCCCCACGACGTGGTGTAATCTGTTTTCCACCACTACCTTACATGGATGGGTATAATGGTGTAAATAAATAACTATATATGAGTATTGTAAAGTGATATTTATACTAAAATATTATACATACACTTCAATACAATTCCACGATCATGAGAATGATATCATCGCTCATGCATACGTACGAACTACCGTCTCGACGAACGCGATGTGATTCATTTTCCATGATTAACCATTCAAGTATAATTATAAAGTATATATAATAAATAACCATGAAAGATATTATGTAATAATTATTCTGGATTTATGTACATATATGTTTCATTTACTTAATTCCATTTATTTCAATAAGGAAACAAAAACAACGTTCATTCGTACATACGACCTACCGTCTCCATGAACGGTGTATTTCATTTCATTTATATATATATTATATATATATATATACTAAATATATATATGATATATAAATCATTATTTAAATTCGGTAAGTACGTAAATCAATATATAAGTAATAATAATATCAAGAACAACAAGTCCAAACACATACGATAAATAAATCGATTTTACCCAAAACACTGCTTTAACGTGGAACTTAAAAAAGAATGGGTAATATAAAGTCATAAGTGAATAATATATTATATCATAAAAATTAATATGATTCTGTAATAAGTCAATGACATTATTTAAATCATTATACAGGAGGTTTGGATATGTACGAAGCATATCAGACCTAAGGTAAGGGATAACTATTCCAATCTCATTCTTATCCAAGATTGTTATTCGTAAGTATTTACTGGGGTTATTGTTATCATCCATGCCCATGTTTTCTAAATATATTTTCCTGTATTTTTAATGTCCTTTATACCCATTTTTGAAAATTACCACATGTTTTTAATGGAATCTTAGTTTTGTTTACCACATGGGTAACTTTTTGACTTTTTCGACAAAAGTATGAGAACAATGTTATTTTTAACATATATGGCGTGAATTAATTTTTACGGTTTCATAACGCCTCATTTTCATGAAGCTTACTGTACAAGATTATATGACTATTTTTAAAAAATAATTTTCTTTTAATACTTCATGGTATTTTTTGAAAAGAAAATGATTTTGAAGAAGAAAGGATATTTTCCTCAAGAATTCATTTCAAATGTTTTATCAAAACCATTTTCCATCTAAGATTACATTATTTCATATGTGTATGTTTCATATATAATTTCTATATGATTTAAATGGTTTAAATTTTATTATGATGAAATATCCATTTGTTTTATATGGATTATGTGATGATGAGATGATGTTTATGAAACCCTTTTTCTTCCTTGGGTTATGACGAATGTTTTAAGTTTATTTTGTGGAACAAGTTTGAATGATTTCATTATGAGATAGGTGTGACCTATATCTCCCTAAAATGCATTCGATAAAGATTTATATCTCATGAGATTGACATGGCTGGAATGGTATGTTAATCCAGTTCAGTGATATAGGACTGGAACGAGGAGTGAACTCGATTCAGAAAGGGACTTTGTCCCCTAAGATGGTCTTGGCAGCAATGCCTTGGCTACTATGCAAATCATATCATGTTCTTAATGGTTTTCCACAATTAAATGTTTTATTACCATGTTATTTTATCATTATTGATGTTCCTTTATGATCTATACCTTACGTATTTCCAATATGTATTTCACAACTCAAGATTTTGTTGTCTAAACTTAATGTTCTTGTTTTGAAGTTCAAATGTATATGGTTTGTTTTATTTTTTATCCATGCTTACCCTTGTTGAGAATTTGATCTCACCCTTTATATGTTTTGTTTTCCCCAGGATATAAACAAATGTTTTAGGTAAGAATAAAAGGGGAATATCTTTATGGGAGATGATGAAGATCTTTTCCCAAGATTAGAAGATTATGTTCCAAGTTTCCAAATACACTAAACTATTATGGTCCATTGGTGTCTGTTTTTGTTATGTATTATGTATTCCACAAAAGTAATGTAATGTCCATGTACATCAAGCATTGGGTATCTACATTACCCTTCATCACATAGTTAAGAAACACTTAACAAATTATGATTAATACCTTAATCAAACAATGATCCTTTGGATTTTAATTTTTCTTCCACTATAATAGAATATATTATACCATTGATTATGATTATCTCACCACTTCAAAAATTAACTGTACCTTATTTAAAATCATTTAAATGTTTCTTAAACTTCAATTTTCTATTTATATGTAATGAAAAACTACAATCTAAAATCTTGGGTTATTTTACTTTTATAGCTTTGAGATCAATTTAAACAACTCATGATTTTTTTTTTGTTTTTCATTATTCATAGATAGATTTTGAGATTTTTTTTCTACAAAGGTTTTTGTAATTGTATTATAAAAACACATAACTTTTCAATATTTTTATGTTGAAAAATCATTCCCAAATAGATTCCTAGGGTTAAAATCAATTTTCAGTCTTTAATCCATATTTATAAGGTTGTATATTTTTTTATGGGTTGACACCCTCCAAAATGTTTACCAATTTTTTTCTAGATTCTATGTAATGGTGATGGTTAAACGAAAGCATACATATTTTATGCTCAAATACACTATAATTCGATTAGTATCCATAGAACGAATTTCTCCCTCCAAAACATGAATATTTTTCTTGTTTTTGTTTCTATTTTTCATCAACTGTCATACCTTCCACATTGATGTTTTGTTTCACACCAAAGTATTAGTTACCTCCTAATATGTTTGTTCATATTAGATTTTTTATGCCATAAAATAATTTTATATTAATGAAACTTTTTAGTTCAAACATTGTTACCTTAGAAAATATAGTTTTCAATTCATTATTTTTTAGCTAACATTCTTATTTTTTAAAACATAATTTTCATTATGATATTATTCATTCCTCTTAAAAACCTTTAACGGTAATTTTTTTTGATCCTTCTAAATATTAGTCTTTTTATAACTTTCACAAACTTCTATAACCATGTTTTGAAATTTTTTTACTCCTATATAATATTTAAAAACTATTTGTTGAACACATTATGACTATTAATAACTTAACATAAACCTTTATTCATGATTGATGTCGAAGTTCTAATTTTAATCAACCCACATTTTCAGATTACCAATCACCATAGGCAACATGGGTTTTTCTTCATGAAATGTTTCTTGATTATTTACTGAATGATTTTACCTTTTCAAATTTCTAATGTCACGTAAAAGTATTAAAATCATTATAATAAATTATTTCGACTCTTCTTTTAGTATAAAATCCATCTAAGTATCTTTATTATATAATCTATTGTTTTCATCAATAGTAAACTTTTCATTATTCACTTTTTCATTAAAAAGTTTTTTGTAGTGACATGACTGTTGTTATAAGCTTCTTCACTATCAATATATTCATCACACATATAACAATAGTTGTCCTATTGAATTTGGAAAAATTATTATCCTTTCCCAGAGGAAAGGACATGTATTTTTTTATTATTATCAAAGGATATTATTTTGTTTATATCACCCTTATAATTTATTTATTCTTCCTTTTGACATGGATTCTTTAAGGAATGATTCTTTTAGCTCTGAAACCAATGAATCTCAATGGTTACCTTCCTCTTTTTACTTTACTATACATATTTTCATCAATTTATAAAAGTCCTATATGTATAAAAATATGTATTAACCTCATATTTAATGTTTTTTCCACAAAAATTATAATCTTTCCTGACAATGTTATATTTTCCATTCTTATTATTTTTGATGGAAATTACTTGATCATCCTTTCAGTTTTTTTCTTAATAGACTTTTCTCTTCTCAATTATTATGTGATGAGACTTATATAAATATTAACCCAAGAATGAGTTTCAGAATCTTTATCTTGAAATGATGGAATAATTTCATCAAATTTATTAAGATTATTTTTTATATTCATTTCAAACACTTCTAATTATTCAAATTTTTTCTTATTAGTAGCTGTTTGAGAAATATTATCATCCTGAAGAGGAATATCATGTATAATAAAATTGGGAACATCATAATAAATGGAAATAATATATGGAAAAATTTTATCTTTCCAAATAATATAGTTAGTTCTATAAAAAAATAATACCATTACTATTCAAAAAATTCTAAACATCTATAGTGGCTTCTCTTTTTTCAATCTTCAAAAAAGTTTAAAAAAAAGAAACCTTGTCTCTAGTTCCTCTAGGAAGGTCAAAATAGGATATGAATGATCATTTTATTACAATTTCATTATTATAAAACAACCTTAATCCCCTGTTAAAGAGTTTTAACATTTCTGAAACCAAGCACAGAAGCACATTCCTTTGGAACATAATAATTTACAATCTTTACGAATCAGTAAGAGTATAGAATACATGAAATGGTTTTGAAGAAATCCAATACCAAACAATCCACTGTAAAATAGTAATTTTTATGTGGTTATATCAGGAAGGGAATATCTTTACCCTTGTATTTCACTATCATCAAAACTATAGTGCATGTTTTTTTGTATGGATAAAATGAAACAATCATTTTTTAGAAAATTTTAGAAACCTTGACCAATAGGCTCAACATTTTTTCACCACCCTGTTTTTACTTATTTAATTTTACAATATTAAAAAACACTTATTCTTCACTTTCTGAAACAACATTAGGCATGGACTTCCACTTTTTAATTTTTTTTTGACTCGTCTGACTGAAATATTCACATGAAATTTTTGTCCAAAATTTTCATCTGAAATATCCATCCAATTCCACCATATATAAAAGTTTTTTGAACGATTTCTATCTATTACCTTGATCAAAAATTATTTTCTCATTACAAACTACTTTTTATTCTAATAAAAAATATATTCCTTGTTTGGAAACTTCATTGTTCAATATCCAGCTTTCACATGCTCATCCATATTCCTTATATAAAACCAAATCTATAACACTTCTACTTTTGTATGTATGAATAATTAAATTCCCCATAATTATAAGTGAATCCCATTTATAAATTAATAGTAAGGTGAACATGTGGTATTTAAATTATCATTTCCCATTTAATGAAAAATTGAAATTCAAATCTCTTATATAAAATAATTTTACAAAATCCTTTTAGGACTTCTTGATTATTATTAAAGCTTCCAAAAATTTGAATAACCAATGTTTTAATAGATTTCCATCCAAATCAATGAGTACCTAACATTTTAATCCCATGATATTTGGGAAATTTAAATATCATCTATCCATCAACACTTTTTATATCATTATGGATAATTATTAAAGAACATGTGAACTAGTAATTCATTATACCACATAATGTTAATATAAATCAACTTTATTTTTTATGATTCAAAATTCTTCATCAGATTCCACTTTGTTCCTATAATTCCATTTTATTCATCCAAATCATCTTTGTTCATCTAATTCCTATTTGTTATCTTATTTTACTTTTTTTTGATTGATTGCACTTTGTTCATCTGATTCCACTATGTTTGTCTGATTTAACATTGTTCATCTGATTCAACTTAGTTTTAATAATTCTAATTTTGATGTCTGATTAAAATTACTTCTTTTGAAACATTAATTTGTTTTAAAAAATTCATAATCATTAAATATAAGCTTCTTGGTGAGAAATTTTATATACAAATAACTTTCCCCCACCCATGATTTTCACATGATGAAAATATCTCCTACTTTCCAATTATGTGAAAAAATGAGATATTCTAACAGTCTTAATATTATGAACTTAAAAATATCAAATCATATCCTGATTTTATTTTCACAAAAAAAAATCCAAATATTTTGTAACAAAAAAGATTGATATTCAACATATTTTATGAGAAAGTAAATCTTCTACCAGAGTAGTTTTTCTGATGTATTGTTTCAAGAAAGGTCATATGTTCACCAATTGTTGGAATCCTAACAAAATATGATTGTTTAGGTTTGAACAATAATGTAAACCCATTATTGGAAACCTTTATATTAAATTAAAACATATTCAAAAACACCTATGAGATTATTGGTCCCAAAATTATTTTCTTGATTAGATTTTTTTAGATAAAAGAATTATATTACTGGGTAAGAATTCATTGAAATTTGGATGTTGTTTTAATGTTAACTTCTTTCTCTATGGGTTCTTTTGAGTGCTTCTAGATTTTTTTAAAAATGTTAGGGCTGAAGCCTCATTTATTATTAAAGCAATGAAAAGACCTCTTTAACTAGGTAGAGGGAGTCCCAATACTTAGCCCGAAGGCCTAGTGCGCTTGTAGATTATAACATTTGAATTTAGGAAGTTAGGCCTAATGCCATTAGGATAGAGGCCTAGTGGGTCACCGAGTAAGTGTATCCTCAATATCAGTTAAATTCTAGTATTGAATTTGATAGGTTAGAATAAATACTATTAATTAATTTCGGTTTTCTTGATCTCTATAATTCAATCCGTAGTTATTCATTGTATATGTTAATGAAATAATAATTTTTTTTCAAGGTTTGGTGAATATAATATTTTTATATTCATTAGTGAATAACACAATGATATTTATCTATTAATAAAGTTTCATAATTCAAGGATCGGTAAATATCGATGAGGGAAAGCAAACTGATATTAATTATCCAATTAGAAATTATTTAAAATATTTTCATTTATATACTCAAGGAATATTTTGTATCATGTTATTTGTAATAATATTATTATTAATAATGTAATTTGGGTAAAATGAGAATATTAATGTTGGTAGGGGACTGTGTTTGATTTTCCAACACTAAACCCACTATAATAAATATCTAATTATATCACATTCCAAAATAACACTTGTTTTGAAAAGGGATAGAGTGAGACTCTCTCAATCCCGATAGATATATCAAGATATATAGAATGATATTCGACCCTCATCTCTCAACCCTGTGAGATAACAATAGAGTTTTTCCTCTCAAAGTATATTTTTTGATGATCAACCATTAAAAATGAAGTGATCAAGATCATCCATGCTAGTATCTGACGATTCTACAGTGATGTATAGTGATTATGTGACATGCGTGGATCACCGCTAGATTATTTTTTTACTTAGATCCTAAAACACAATGATAGTATCATGTTATCTAGTAAACTATTTCAATAATTATAGTTTAATTTCAAGTTGATGTAATTCTATATCGACCCATTAATTATTTATAAATTACATGTGAAGGGCCTCCTTATCTAGTCATTACATTGTCTATAGTCATGTAATATATGTTTTTCCTTGGGAATGATGTTTTTAATCATGCATATTGATTAGTACATGGAAATTAACACTGAAATCCATGTTTTTTAGGCCACCCTTAGTGCTTCCACTATACGCAAAACCAACAAGTAGTATCAAAGGGGTCACGTGTTTATTTTATAATTAATTTTTATTCATATATTTCGTTCATGCATTTTTTTATTATACATATATCATTGCACATGATTAATTTAACACCTAATTATGGATTCAATGGCTTGGTCATGTAAATGAGAATATTTTGAAAAGGCTCTATGAAGATGGTTAATTACAATCTTTTGATATTTGGAAACTTGAAATTTATTAGGATTATTTATAAGGATAAACCAAATCACTATTTAGTGGTCATATTGAATGTTCTATATTGTTATTAGAATTAGTACACAGAGATCCATCTAAAACTTTTCAAGTAGATGTTAGGGGTGGATTCGAATACCTTATTACATTAACTGATGACTTGAGTTGGTATAGTTACATCAACTTGATAAGGTACAAGTATGAATCCTTTAATATTTTTTAGAGAGTTCAAGAATGATGTTTAGAATTATATTGGTAATAAGATAAAGAAACTTTTTCATATTAGGATAGTGAATATATTACCCAATACATCATCAATTTTCTATTGGAGTATGGTATTTTATCTCAACTCAATACACTATATAGTGGAATGGTGTTAGTGAAAGGAGGAACCATACACAACTGGAAAAGGTAAGGTTGATGTGGAGTCACATATTCCTCCCACTATCCTTTTGGGGAAATACATTATAGAAAAAGTAATACATACTAAACTGAGTACTAACTCATGTATCAAATAGTATTCCATTTGATTTATCACGTGGAAATACTCCTATTTTTTCATATATTCATGTATGGGGTTGGATAGTGTTTTTTAAGGCTAGCGCAATAAATAAACTATCACCATGAGGCAAAAAGCGTATCTCTATTGGGTATTCAAAATAATTAAGGGGATATTATCTGTACATCCATTCATATAATAAATTAATTATCATAAGAGAAACTGTCTTTCTTGAGAGGGAGCACATCTTCATAAATGATAGTGGGAGAAAGATTGAATTTGATGAATTTGATGAATAATATATTCCATAGTTGGTACAATAAAGGATTCCATAGGTCCCCCAGAAATTTTTTTTTCCAAAAAACAAGTTTTGGGTTATGAAAACTAGAGAGGTATTATGGAATCCCACATTTTTATTATATAACATTTCTTTACATTTTACAAACAAAGGATCTTTAATGTCTAGTGTCTTGAAAATCAGGAACAAAAAAATTAAAACTTAAAACATTATTTTAAATCCCCATGAAATGATTCTTGAAATGTTCATCCTATGTACAGTTACGGCACCTCATATCTTAGAGACATATATCAGAGGAAAGGGTGAGCAGAAGGCCCAGTAAGGAAAGAAAGGGAATCAGTTTACTTGTGAAATCAATAAGAACATGATAAAAACATAAAGACATGTAAAATTGAAGTAGAGGAATATCATAATGAAAATAAATTTAATCATAACTTGAATATGTGGCTATAACATTTAATTTATACATTCATGAACATATCACCAAGGTTCATCCCCAAGGTGTCATAAAAATTACCAAGGTTATTCACCAAGGTATTGTGAAACTTGTCATCTCTAGAGATTTAATTCTTTACCAAATTCATTGGAACAATGTCAGGTCGCACCCTTAATATGTCTTTTTTTTCATGTGACCCACATAGATTATAATCATATATTTCATAAATAACAAAAACATAGTGACCGAAATGGATTTCACTTCAAAATCATTACGTTTTAAAAGTTATTTAAAATATGTTCGTTATGTCATTTATATCCCATAGAATGGGAGGGAGGGTTATATGTATGTTAATTATAGAATCATATAGATCTATTTTATGTATTTATGAATAATCATAGAGGGGAAAATATATATTTTTTATTCATATAAATAATACAAGATAATTTGCTGAGAAAAAGTGAGAGACTTTGAGATGAAAATTCTACAACATAACAGATATATACCTTGGTTTTTGAAAATTATATAAATAGAGGTGGCAAGGGTCTTCCATATAGAAATAAATCATTTTATAGTAGTGGGAAAAAAATAAAATTGAAATGATTCCATGGTGTGGATATTTGAATGACATACCAAAAGAAAATAAAACATGAAAAAAAGAAAATGCGACATCATTAACAAAATTTTTTAAGCCTAATGGAGTTTGATAAATATACAGAAAATAAATTGATGAGAGAAGAAAGGATGTATAATAATTTGGTCATGAAATGGATTGTAATATGAATATATAATAAAATACCCCCACACAAGAAGATGGAAACTAGAAGACATAACTTAAAAGAAATCATGACTTAAAAGAGGGGGGGGGGGGTGAAAGGTTCCCTTACCATGATGAGTGACTATGAAAGCATGAAGGTTTGAACCGTGGGGCTTCTGGGAACCTTGGGAGGAGTCCTTGGGAGGTAAAAATACTAGAGATTTGTTTATGAGGATTTTGGAATTAAATGAATGAGGGGATGGCTTGGTATTAATAGGAAAAGTGATGGAATATTTAATCAATTTCAAAGGGACATCTCGTCGGTTGTATTTGAAAAACCATGGGATTTCCCATGGTATATGCCGAATTTATTGGTCACTTGGTACAAATCAAAACATAACATACTCTTTAAATGTCGACCAGAATGATTACATCATTATTACATCATTAATGATGTCATTAATCACACTGTAACTCAAAAGTGTATTTTTTTCTATTCCCCGAAAAACAACACATTTTATAAAAATCTCATAAATTCACCATAACCTAATATCTATGTTCTAAATTAAAAAATGAACTCCATTACATGAAAATAATTTTCTATATATTTTAATTTAATTTTTAAATAAAATTATTATTTTTTCCAAATAAACAACTTTAAATCTATAACTTGTTTTGTAACACAATGAAAAAGTAGTCAAGATCCCATAAAAGTATAGTATAACCACAAGAAAAGAATTTAACAATTTATGATTACATTTTATGAAAATAAATTTCCATTTTACATTACTAAATTAATTACAAAATTTTCAATTAAAAAATTATGACATACAAAAAATACCAAAACGTATACTATGATTATTTTTTCACATTTAAGATGTCTAAATTTTATTTATACATTCATGGGTGAAGTTTCTATTTATTTGGCTCATTTACTATTAATTACTATTCATAAGTTTATATTACTATTCATACATTACTATTCACTAAAAATTAAGCTGATCTTATTAGACTCTAAATTTTTTACTAGTCACAACTGTAGAAGACCATTTTTTGAAAATAATTTCATATTATTAATTATTTAAAGTTTACAAAAATATTTTAAAATACCTTTTCTTTAAAATTCATTAGTAATATGAAACTACATTTATCTAGATATTTGAAATTCACCAACTTTTCCATAATAAGAAATATAAATTTTATTTATAAAACATGTTTACAGAAAAACTATGGTCGCATTACATAGCCACTTTTAACACTTGCATTGGACCAAAGTGTAAGGTGTGCTATGGTGATAGAATCGTTGCGCAACTCAGACAACATTTCCCGAGTGGTGATTTCAATCAACATGAACTTCTCCCATAAAATATTCTATTGAAGTTTTAAATATTGAAGCTCATATTGGTCTTGTTCTAGAGGAAAGACCACATATGCTACCTCTATCCCATGCTTTGACAGATGGGCTTCGTATGAGCCGAGACTACTGGATGAGGCCATGGACTCTGCATTCTGTACTAATTAACCAAGATCACTTGTATTTATAAACAATAATTGTAACATAAATAGTTTAGTTTCCAATGGTCATATTGACAAATGGTCATATAATAGTCAAAACCCAATGATCATATTTAATTATACACACATCATTAATTTGAGGATATAGTTTGTTTAGTATAAAATAACAAAATATTTTATGAAATAAATATTATTAAAAAGTTCGGGTTGTTACAGGTATGGTTTCATAGTCATCTATTATGGTGAATCATTATTAGTTTAAAATATTGATCCACTCTCCTATTAAGAGGAATTAGAGAGATCAGAGGTTTTATGATGGTAGGCAGTCATGAATTCTAAGATGGATTCCATATTTCAAACCCAAGATTGGATTTTTATCAATACACTAATTAACATAAAACCAGTTAGTTTTAAAAGGGTATTTAAGAGAAAAATGGACATGGAAGGTAAATTAAATAATTATAAACCATGATAGTAGCTAAAGGGTTTATAAAACATGAATGTGTTGACTGGGATGAATCCTTTTTACTAGTATTTATTTGTAAATCCATTAGAAATTTTATTTCTATATAATATTTCCCAGACAATGATATTTTTAAAATGGATATCATTACCACTTTCTATAATGGGAAAACTTCATGAGGATGTGTATATGGCACAACTAGAAGGGTTTGTGACTATATGAAATTCTAAGATGGTATGAAAGATTCATAGATAAATTTATGTATTTAAAAAATAATTCACGTCATGAAATATTATGTTCTATAAATCTATAAAATAATTTGAATTTTCTACAAATAAATGTGAGCCATTTGTTTATAATAAGATTTTTGGGAGTAAGGTTGTTTTCAATGTAGTATATGTAGATGAAATATTACAAATTGTAAATTGTATAACAACCATACAAGTGGTTAAGACATGGTTGAAAAATTTCATATGCATGAAATACTAAGGATAATAATCCTAAATTATTGAGGTCAAGATCATGAATGATAAAAAAATAGGATTCTTGGACTATGTTTAGCTATATACATTTATTGGATACTAAATAAGTTTAGTACAAAAAAATCCAAGAGTGGATTGGTTCTATGGTCACACAATATACATATTTCCAAGAAAATGTTCTCTTAGAAATATGAGGAATGATATGGAATGATTGATACCCCACACACTTCTATGATTGGATCCACCATGTATTCTATGTTATTTATGAGGCTTAATGTTGCATATTATTTGATCATGGTTGGAAGATATAAGTCATATCTATGTGAACAAAATTCAACTTATATTAATGATATAAATAATTATATGTGGAGAAAAAGGATATGTTCCTGGTGTATGGAGGAGATGATGATATAGTCATCAGGGGTTATCCATATTCTAGTATTCAGATATATCAAAATGATCTAAATTCCCATTCTGGATACTTATTTTTTCTAAATAGAGGTGTTGTGACCAAGAAAAGTTCTAATCTAACATTTTCACCAATTATATAGTGTATTATGATAATATTATTAATTTCGATGCTTTCAAGGAATTATACTGGGTTAAAGAAATTTCCAAGAGATTGACATTGTACTTAATAGTAAAGATCGTATCCCAATTTACTATGAAAATGTTACAGAGGTGGCTCTCTCCAAAGAGCCTAGGTGGCACTAAAGGATAGAGAACATACATCATATGGTTCATATAATGAGGTATTTTTCTCAATGAGGTTATTTTTTGGTGAGTAGAGTATTCATTTAGTAATATATGTTAGATCCCATGAATAATGTATTATCTCAGTAGAGGCATGAAAATCATGAGATAGATAGTGGACTGAAAGATATTGTCATTTGGATCAAGTGCATGTGGGAGTATATTGAGGTTGGTCCTGTAAAACAAGAGTTCTTAATACTTGATTATATATTTTTTCATCGTCAATTATGTTTCCTATTGTATCATGATTTTACCTTTGCATGAATATTTTTTTTGATAATTTCCTATTAATATGTTTCACACACAAAGGTCAATGTAGTTCCCCACTATGATAAACATCTGAACGTTCCATGAAAGTATTATTGGAATTATGTATATGGTTATATGAAATTGTCTGATGGGACATAGAAAATACAATATATTATGGGTATGAGGCTCATAAGTCACTGAGACACCTTCTCATGGTGTCAGCCCCTGGTAATATCTATGATAAAAGGTTATGAGGATAGATCCATTAATAGAAAATACACAATTCCATGTGTCATTAGGTTTTCCTATTTGAATACATTTATATAAATCCTTATAATTTAATATTATCATTAATTAATATCATGACTGATGTACTTTGATGTATTAAAAAATACATGATGAAATATTCTTATGGTGAGTTAGGATTTTTTTTGTATGTCATGAGTAGTATTGTATTAATGGATAATGTGAGATAAGATTTATCCCTTCTGAACCATGATGGAAGTTGATGTCTTAGAAACTTTTATGTAAATGGAACTGCCAACAAATGTACATGGCCATAATGTTTGGTGGGAGATATTATTTATAGAAAGTCAAAAAAGACACATCAATTATATAGGTTGATTAAACCAACATGAAACCTACTTAGTTGGAGATATTGTGATAAAATGATTATATTACATTGTAAGAATTCATAGAATGATGAATATCATTACAATGTTAAATACTTCTTATTTGGGTTCCATGGCATGTTTCTAGTCACTGGACTTGGAATTTAGGAGGTTATGACTAATAATACTAAGAAATATGCCTATATGTTAACAAACTATGTGTATCCACAATATAAATTAAATTATTGTATTGAATTTTACATGATTTTATAAATAATATATATTTATTATAGCTTGCTTGATTGCCATAATTTATTCACAAGTCATTTGAATGAGTAAGTGAGTTAAATAATAATAATAAATATTTTTTTATATGATTTGGAAAATATATATTTATTATATTTATTGGTGAATAATTATGTGATATTTATCTATTTAATAAATTTTCATTTTTCAAGGATCGATAAATATAGAAGAAGGAATGCAGACTAAGATTAATGGTTTGATTGAAAATTATTTAAATGTTATATATTTATATTCATAAAGTGTTCTGAATTCAACGTGATTAATAATTATAATATTATTATTAGTGTGCATGGGGTCAACTAAGAATATTAATTTCAACAAGGGGAATGTTTTATATTCGCCAACCCTAATCCTTCTATATTAAATATCAAATTATATCACCTTCTAAAATGAATCTTTTTGTAAAAAAAGATATAGTGATATTCTATCATTCCCTAGAGATAGATCATGGCATCTACAGTGCTTTTAACCCATGTTCTCTCAAGACAATGAGAGTCCATCAAATAGTTATTCCCCCTTAAGGTGAATTTAGCTGTGATCAACCATGAATAATGAAAGTGATCATTATTAACCATGTTATCACCTTATGAGCCTATGATGAGTTTAAATGATTGTGGTTCATGTGTGTATCATTTCTAGAGGGATTACTCACTTGAATCCTACAATGAAATGATGGTATGAAAATATCTACTTAATATATTCATTAATGAATGTAGAATTACAAGTTGGGGTAATTCTATCTTTACTCATAAATTAATTATAAATTACATGTTAGAATCCTACTCTTTTGGTTATGATATTTTATTCAATTAATTTAAAATTTTTATTATAAATGATGGTTTTTTATCATGTGTGGAAATGATTACATGTAAATTAAGTGTAAAATCCATGTTGGCCATGATATCCAAGGCACTTCCACTACTCATGGAACCTTTACAATAACCACAAGTCTATTTATGAATATTTATGTGTGGCGGTTAATTTTTCAATTCAATTTTGATGTTCTAAGATATATTGAATGAAAAAAACAAGTAAGAAACCCATTAGAGAAAAATCATAAAATAAAGTGAATTATCACATGGGTAATTGATTTTAAATAATGTTCACTATTTCTTACAATGATTTTCTTTTCTCATAGGGCCATTTTAATTGTTTTGGGTCTCAAAAAACTCACATAATTTCTAAGGGAGAGATAGATCTTGATCACATGGGTTGGTGATAATGACACCATTTTTCAAATGAGAGGATGAGAGGTCAGAAAATCGATAAAGCGATTTTTATCCTAGAATCAAAGATTCATATAGATTTAAGATGTTTTTGAAAAATCCTTCCTGATATCAATTATGGTTACCTTATTTCTGAGAGTGATTGATTATTACCATGTATAGATATGAACATTTATATGTATATGTGGTTCTATATCTATACCATGATGATTATTTGTACTATAATTTAAATCCACATAGTTGGGAACTGTGGAATTTATTTTTAACCTTGAAGGTTCTAGGTATTGTGGTGTTGGGATTGATCCCATTGGTGGGGGATTAAGACATTCCCCTATAAATGGAATTAGAACCCACATAGTTCATTTCTTCATAATGAGTCATGAAACTCCTTTTAATGTCTTGGGATAAGAATCATTATGGAATATTTTAAGGTCATGAAACGTCGAATGAATGAAATTCATTTTATAGTTGTGTGTTTAGGATATAATATGAGTAGTTTAAAATAAAAAATAATGAAATATATATATATTTATCTTTTCATTTAGAAAGGAATATTTGGAAAATATTTCCTAAAGATGAAACATGTTGGAATTATGCATAGACAACCCGTTCATGTTTAAATTACCAAATCACTCTGGAAAAGGTTGGTTTGGGATTTATATTGAGTTGGATGCCCAAATATTCATGTCTACCACCTATATTTTTGTAAATATAAAATTAAGAAATATTGGAATCATAAGGGATATGACTTAATTAAGAAGGGATAGGAATGACACCAGATAAGAGGCCCATATATATTTCCATGGATTATAAGGATTCTGAATGGATACATGAAATCCGAAAATATGTTTGATAGAGTGAAATTAGGGAAAAATATTGAGTCAAAATCTGGTTTAACATTCTTATTTATCTTTTCGTTTTGGAAATCACCAATTACTTCTTGTTTTAGATATATGTTTTATTCTAATCGTAATCACATATATCGTAATCACATATGTCTTTTTCTTATCACAATCATATACTATTGTGTAACAATCATAATCGCAAATATCATAACCACATTTTATGTTATCGTAACCATATGCATCGTAACCAGGTTATACATCATAATCACAGATTTCATTGTAACCATGTTATGTATCATAACCACGATATGAATTGTAACCATGATGTGAATCATAACCACGATGTAGATCGTAACCACAATATGAATCTTATCCACGATGTGCATATTATCAATGATAATCATCATAAAAATGACATGTATTGTAACCAAAAAATGACTTTTAATCCCAATATACATCATATCAAAGTTATGTATCGTATTCTTATTATGTATCATAATCATGCATCATAACCGGGTTATGTATAGTATCATAATCATCCAGCGTTAATAGGTTTGGTATTGTATCATAATCATTCATTGTAACCGGGTTAAGTATTGTATTGTAATCATACATCATAACCGGTTTATGTATCATAACCATAATATGAATCATAACCATTATATGAATCATAATCATGATATACATCCTAACCAACTTATGTATCGTAATCATGTAATGCATTGAACAGATGACTTACTCTAATACCACATACATGTATTTCACTATATTTCACCTTACTAATTATCCCATAATTCTGTACTTACTTCCTTTCTAACAAAAATGATTCCATTTAATTAGATATATAATAATAAAAAGGATGTTGTGTATTATGTTTGTTTTGAACACTATAATTCTAGGCATCCAAGTCCCTCTGAATTTTGAGGAGAAATATGACGGCAGGAGGAAATGTGACTGTTGGAACTTGAGGCCTAAAAATTGGAGGTCGTTCGGACTAGAAAATACTACTTTTTATCTTTCAATTTCTAGAGAGATACTATGTGACATATCTCTTTCTTCAGTTGAAATCATTGAAGATACTTGACGTGAACAACTTGTTCCTAGTTCTTCTATTTCAATAAGTGTTTTGTTTTGATTTGTGCCTTTGACCATTGTGATAATGATCAATGGATTCTGGGGATATGAATATGGTGATACTTATCATTGTATATTGGGAATTCATGTATTTGAAATATAGATGGGATGATTAACTTCTTAATGGAGGGCTTCTGGGGATAGGAAGATAGTCGTTTTGATCATCGTTTCGACGACTTAACTGGATGGGGGTATGATAGACCTTTTATCTTAGGTAAAAGGATACCCTAATCTTTGTGAAAAAATAATTTTAATACCTATATTATTTAATTGAAATTTGTAATAGAAATGGAATAATTTTGTTTCTTCTTACTATTCGTATTCTTTTATATTGTATTTGTTTTAATTATGATACATTCATGACATATTATATTAAGAGATTTTATACACTCTATGGTAGAATAATTTGAATTTGTTTTAACCTAATCATTTTATTCAATTCAAATACAATTGTTTTGATAACCTATTTTATCTTATCATATCATATCCATCGCATCTAGGACCCATATGGCCATTTATATTGATTTTGAATAGTATTAGTTTAAGACCTAATAAACTAAGGTTACTATTAATAGTTTTAATACATCGTTTTTAAACCTACAACTCACCCCCTATTGTATTGGGTAATCTAATATTCATTTACATTTATGTTACTATACAACAATTGGTATCAGAGGTGGTTTCCAATGATTTATTTTACTTGTTTTATTTCTTTATGTTAGATAATTGTATTTCTGTAATAAACTCATTGTTTATAATTACATACTACACTAACATGGGGATTCTAAAAGTGTTGTATTATAAAATTGTAGGAATGAATAATGGATCAATTTTCAATATAAATTAAACAATACCACCATTTTTATGGGAATGATAATGAGTACTGGAGAGATCCAATATAGTGATTTTTTATTTATACCGCAGTAGACAATTTTGTGATTCTTACTAGTGATTTAAAAATTCTAGATAAGGATGTTAGAACCTTCACCAACCAACATAAACTAGAATATCAAATGAATTACAAGGTACACAATTCGTTGTTATGTTATATGACCTAGAATATACATAGTAATATATCATATTGTGAAGCAGCCAATTGTATGTGGACGAAACTGGAAGTCACACATTTTGGTACATCTAATTTTATAGAAACATGAAGATCAATGCATCGAGATGAATATCATGGTTTTGTTTTTCTTTATAGGGAACCAATATGAAATATTCAACAAATATTTTTGTAAATTGCTTATAGTTGGTAGAAAAAGGTATCGATGATAAAGTTCCTGTGGACATGATAATTGATATAATTCCCAAGTAGTGGTAATAAAAATGGAAAACTTTTGATGAGAACATGAATGTTACTCAAATCATTCTTGATGAATTATTTGGTACTCTCTTCAAAAATGAGACAAAAATGAAAACAGATGAAAAATTTAATATGAAGAAAAATGGTAATGGAAGGGTATCTTTTACTAATAAATTTAAATCCTAGACACTAGAAGGGGTAACAAGATCGAAAGCATAGAAAACTGTTGGTATATCAGGATCCATTTAATGTGATCTTTCAAATAAATAATTAGTCAATCATACTACAATAATGAACAAGATTTTGGGAAATAATGGATTTCATTAAAAAAATTTAAAAAAAAGGACAATAATGACTCATAAATAACTTGTTATGAATGTAAAATAAAAGGCCATGTTAGAAAAGATTGTCTTTTTCTTAAATGAAAAGACAGAAAGGATAATCTTTCTAACAAAAACCAGAAAAAGTATTACAAGTCTATGTAAAAGAATATCTTGAAATAAAATGATATATTTTGGGAAGGCAGTGGTGATTCATCAGATGAATCTTCTGAATATGAATTTTCTTGTTAAGAGAATATAGGACTTATAGACAGACTCCCTATTGAAAAACATTTTCTCATGGGTAGGTACAGAATGTAGAATCTCTCACAAATGTATCTTTAAATTACAATTACCCTGTGGAGAAAAATTATTACTCTTCAGATGAAGAATATTTTTCATTAGAGTATAATTTAACTTCTTTTAAGATGTATCCAGATTTTACAAACTACTTGGAATTTCAAATTTCAAACTCCAGAAAAAGAATGATAAGGAAAATTATGGAATATCTATCCTTAATAAATTAATATAATATCTTTCAAAAGATCATGATATGTGAACAATTTATTTTGATAATATTTCAAAAAATAATATGGATGTAAATTCTGAGAAGAATAAACATTATTTGGACTTTGAACAACTTGTCTTAAAGAAAAATTTTATTAAAATAAACACCATTTCGTAAACAATTTCTTGTGAAAATCAAAATTTAGTCATTAGACATAAATATGAAATCTTTTATCTTAAGAAACATTAATCAAACATTAATTATGGTAAATAAAACTTTTTCAATATGTATTCTCAAATTAATCCTCTTAGAAATAATTTTGGAATAGGTTATTCCTATTCCAACCCTATTTTTAGACAAAAATATTTTGTTCCTAAAAGTTCCCCATTATATTAAATGTCATAGTGGTGGACATTGGGAAAGAAACTATTCCTTTAATAAATCCCAATCATCTGAATTTTGTAAATATCACTTTCTAAAAAAATTTGAATTCCAAAATATATTTTATCTAACATTTTTTTATCAAAAAACAATTCGGTTCTAAAAAACTAATTGTTTGTTTTTAGGAAAATAATAAGTGTACCAACAACCAGAATATTTGGTACATGGATAGTGGTTTTTCTTGACATATGACTAGAAACAATGATATATATAAAAAGTTCATTGAAATTAAAGGTGGGAAAGTGGCCTTCATAGAAAAATCTCAAGGAAAGATCATTGGTATAGGTAATACTATTTTTTTAGGAAAAGTTTAAATTTCAATTTTTTGTTTGTTAAAGGTCTTAAGAACAAAATTATTATCATAATTCAATTTTGTGGTGAATTATACCTTATGAATTTTAGGGTTGATAAATTTTTATTTAATAATTCGAAGGATGAATTCATTCTTTCTTCTCATAAGCATGAGAATGTATGCACACTTTACTTAGAAAACCTTTAGAGTCAATACAGAACTTACATAAGTGAAATGGAAGACCAATCATGGTTATGGAATAAAAGGATAAGAAACTATAACCGTAAGAATATTTGTAGACTCACAAATAAAATACCTGTTAAGTATCTACCAGGTATCAGGTATGATTCTTCAAACATTTGTGACCCTTGTTAATATGGAAAGCATCATAAAACAAGATTTAAATCAATTAATGAACTTTCAACTTCTAATGAATTATAGTTACTGAACATGGATCTTTTTAGTCCAACAAAAAATGGATGTATTGGTGGAAAATACTATTTATTTTTTTAGTAGATTACTAAACTAGATTTGTGTGGTTCTATTTTATTAAAAAGAAATCGGAAGCCTTTTTCTATTTCAAAACATTTAGATCCCATGTTAAAAATGAGAAAAACATACCACTTATAACTATTCGAATTGATCATGAGGGAGAATTTCAGAATTAAAATTTTAAAACATTTTGTAGTAAGAAAGGTATTACTCCAAATCATTTAGCTCCAAGAACCGCTTAGCAAAATGGTTTTTTTTAAAAGAAGAAATTGTATTATTTAGGAAATTAAAAGAACCATGTTGAGTGAATAATCAATTGATAATCATTTTTCTGATGAAGCTATAAGTACAAAATTTTATAATATAAATTGAGTTCTAACTATGAACATTCTTAATAAAACACCTTATGAATTTTGTACTAGCAGAAATGTTAATGTTTCGTACTTCAATGTATTTGGATGAAATGTATTCATTTTTAATACTAATGATAATATAAAAAAATTCATACCCATATAATATGAAGGAGTATTTATTTTTTATCCCACTATATCAAGGGTTTATATAGTTTTGAACAAAAACTCTTGTACTATTGAGGAAATAGTGCATGTTCATCCAATGGTCTGAAGGCCTTAATTGTTTATTGATTTTGGATAATCCACCATCAAGGTGTGGGGAGAACCCTTATAAAGCCCGTAGGCGTAAGTATTACATGGATAGTAGGCCTTAGAGAAATTCATTACCCATATGCTTAAAACATTACATACAACCCAGAATAACTACTTAGAACTCATCTTCCCTAACATCTTCATCATGAAATTAGCTCTCGACCTTCACGTGGCTATTTGGAATGGAATTCCCGTGCATGCATAGGGTTGTCCTGATGGTAGGTTCCATACCCTCTCATTCTTGAAGAAACTGGTCATTTTGATTTCAAACAATCCCTACTTACATCAACAGATGTGTTTTCACAAAGTTATTATCAACCCTGGATTGAAAACACTTCTGAAAAGGGAAATTCTTAAGAAAATGTTTCTAAAATTTTTACCCCAAAAGACTTTCTATCTTATGTGGATCAATATTTTTATAGAACTGAACTCAATTTATTCTTAGGAATTGTTGTAGTGAAAATATCATTTGTGATGTAAATCAACCCATCAGGAATATAAATTCCTTGAGAAATGAAATAGAACATCTTCCTTTCTATCTCAATTTGAACCTAAAACTTCAAATGAGGACTTAGGTGGTGAGGATTGGATTAAATCAATGCAAGAAGAACAAAATGAATATGAATGGAATAATGTATGGACCTTGGTTTAAAGACCTAAAGAAACAACTGTAACTGGTGTAAAATGGGTGTTTAGAAACAAATGTGAGGAAAATTGAGTCATTATAAGAAATAAAGAAATACTTGTTACTAAAGGCTTTAATCAACATGAGGGGATAGACTATAAAGTAACCTATGATCAAGTAGCTATACATGAATCTATTAATATTATTTTAGACATTGCAGCATTTTGTAACTTCAATCTTTTGAAAATGGATATAAAATGTTCTTTTCTAAATGGATATGTATAAGAATAATATTTTGTCGTATACCTCCTGATTTTGTTGACTCAAAACATCATGATCATGTTTTTAAACATACCAAAGCATTGTATGGCCTTTAAAATTCCATAGAGCATGGTATGATATACTTAGAAGATTTATTTTACAATACAATTATGAAAAAGGTATTAAAGATCCAACTATTTTCCTATATATAGAAAAAAAAAATTTACTATTCAAATCTATGTTGATTAGATTATAATAAAATCAACTCAGAATTCCCTAACTGATTCTTTTATGAATCTCATGAAATCTAAGTTTGAAATGAGTATGATGGGTGCTTTAACATTATTTTTACGTTTTAAAATATCTCAAAAACTAGAAGGAACCTATATATCCCAACATAAGTATATCAATTAATTACATAAAAAGAATGTATATGAAAACACTAAATGTTTAAGCACTCCAATCGGTACCTCAAATACACTTGATCTTGAAGTAACTGAGACACCAGTAGATCAAACATCTTTTAGAGGTATGATAGGAAATTGTTATACATAATTGATAGTCATCAAGACTTAATGTTTTCAGTATGATTATGTGCAAGATATCAATATAATCCAAAGGAATCTGATTTAAAACCCATGAAAATATTTTTTCTCTACATAAAGGGAACTACGGATTTAAGAATATTTTATTCTTATAGAAATGATTTTGTTTTAAAAAGATTTTTATATGTTGACATTCTTTGTTGTAAAATACTTATAAAAAGTACATCTAGTCCATTTCATTTCTTAATAGATTCACTAGTTTCTTGGTCATGAAAATAAAAATCATTCAGTAGAACTTTCTACTGCTGAAGCTAAATATGTAGCAGCTAGAAGTTGTTGTGCTCAAGTGTTGTGGATGCAACACACACTCACTGAATATAGCATGTCTTTTTCCAAAATTTAAATACAATGTGATAATAATAGTCCCATTATTATTTGTAAGAACCGTACACATCACTTACTTGAAAAAACATAGATATTAAGCATTAATTTCTTAGAGATCACACACAAAAAAGATATATTATATTACAATTCATCCAAACTCAAGAACAAATTGTTGATACTTTCACAAAAACATTATCTTCTAATAGATTTGAATACATTAAATATAAACTTGGAATGACTAATATAGTGTAATCATTCACATATATTTATTGTTTAAACCATCTCCATATATTATGTCACTCATTTTTAAAGGGGTCTTATACATACTTTTATCTGTTTTACGTTTTAATAACTTTCACTATTATTAGATTTAATTTTATTGGTTTTAATTTTATCAATTTCATTTTTATCGGTTTTACATTTATCGGTTTTAATTTTATCAGTATCACTTTTATCGGTTTTAATTTTCAATCAGTTTCACTTTTATCGGTTTCACTTTTTATCGGTATTAATCGGTTTCAGTTTTTATAGGTTTTACATTTTATCAGTTTCATGTTTATTGGTTTCATAATTACGGGTGTCATGTTTATTGGTTTCATAATAACCGGTTTCATGTTTATCGGTTTCATGGTAATAGGATTCATTTTATCCCTACTAGATTATTTGATTGATTTTAGAATATTTTAACAGTTTTATTAGTTTTATAATTCTTATCAGTCTCATGTGTTTTTTTAGTATTATATTTTTTTTGTATTGTAATCATAAGAATGATACAGTGAAACCCATATATGTATTCTGATGCTCTGACAAGTACAATTTCTAAAACCTTACTTTGTTCATTATATTACAAATTGTTATTTTTCTATTCTTTCTTTTAACTCCAAATAAGAGTCATTCTGAATATTCTTTTCTTTTAAAGAAAATCTCAAGAGTTCAAAGTCATTCTCAAAAATTGGATCTTTTATACCTAATAATAACCACCAAATTTCTTTTCAAAATAACCCCTCTCTACCTGTCCACATAATGAATTCCTCTAACATTCTATCAAATCGCGATTCTATATAAATAAAGAAAAGTTTGTAATCACATTTTACCTCAATTTTTGTAATCATAAATCCCCTTATCTTTCGAAACTAGGAAAAACATCAGGGCTTGAGATAGTCTTTCATGTCTGAGTTAACTGCTTCATCTCCAAATGAAATGCCTCTAAAAGATTTCTCTTCTATTATATTTTGAGGTGAATGGTTAGTCTGTCAAGAACTTTATGATAATTTTGATACATCATTGAAAAGGATAATAAATTTCTAATGATGGGTAGCCATTTTTGTTGAATGACCTGATTTAGATCAAGATTTTATGTTCTATGAGGAGGTGTTAAAATTATATAAAATAAAAGAGATAGAAAATGGACACCAAATTTCCTTTATAATGTATCATAAGAAGTATAAAAACACTATAAAAGAGGCATCTACTTTCCTTGGTTTTCCATCTTAGGGTGATTCCCTATGTCCTTCCCACAAATTACCCAATCTTTATGGGTCTTTTTATAAGAGAAATTATGAATAATCTCCTTTTGAGATTCATGAGGATAAGAGAAAGGTATGTCATTTATCTAGAGATAATTGACTCATAGACCTCTGGATGCAAGGCTTTCTTGTACCGAAGAATGGTGATAAAGAAAACATTTAATGTTTCAGATATTTATGTTCTTGATTATTTAGCGAATATGAGGATGTTCAATCTAATGTGATTCATTTTCTTTACAATTAAGAAACATCAATCCAGTTCGATAAAGTCTCAACTGATCTTGTTTCCCACCATTCTCAGTACATTTTTGAAATAATACATGAGTTTATGCAATTTTAAATCAATTCAGATCCAACAACCTTCAAGGATCCTCTCATCAGTAAGGATACGACAAGGAGACTCAAATTACAATTCAATCCTGAATATATAAAATTTGATAAAGAGACGAAAGATGAGAAAGGAAATGAAGTAGATGAAGGCAGTGAAAAACTCTCAAATCCCTTCAAATCCTTTTCAAGTAAAATATTGGTATTTAAGACTACAAACCCTAAAAATTAAAATAATCAAAAGGCACTATCAGATGAGGTTTTGACCAAGTGGAGGAAAAATAAGGATGAAAGGAAAGAAGGTTATCTTCAATTCGGTTTTGATGCATCTGTTGCCCTAGTAGTAAAAATTAGGGCCATGGAAACATTAAAACAAGAATAAAGGAAGAATAGAATGGATAAGAGAAAGTCCCAAACTATTGACATTGATAGTCTTGTCAAAATATCTAAGCAATCCATTACTGGAACTGTAATAGGGGAACCACCTGTTCAAACTCAATTGGATCCAGCAGAGAAATGAAACGAGATACAAGAATCTAACTAATCTGCAACAAAAACTCTTATTCAATAATCTAAAGAAGATAAAGGTGAATAAGGGGAACAATTAAATTTCAAGAATAAGAATAAGTTGAAGAGAATGCATATGAAAACAAGAGAAATCACTCTATAGAATTGTTAGAAGTTCAATCCTTCAAATCTTCATCTCCCGATCCCCAAAATAACAAGGATGTTTCTAAATGGGTTTTCCCAATGAATTCATTCAAATTTCAGACAAAGTAGATTAATAATCTCATAAGAATCAAGATAATCAAAATTAATTTATCTGTACTAAAACTCATTTCCGAGAAAATCCATAATACATCGTAGATATAGATTCTAAATGGAAAATCATTATATTGGGAATTCAGTACATAGAACAAGATTTCAACTAATTGGAAATGATTATAACCATAATTCCCAAAATTGAAGCTATGCTAGAAATCATTTCAAATATTCCCAATGAAAGAATAGACTGTGTTGGAATTCTAATACACTGATCTCTGAATCTTGAAGTCAATTTCAATGTTCTCAATGAACGTGTTGCTGAGCATAGAAATGCTTGTAATATGGTTGTCATGTGGTCAAACAACATTGATGATATTCTAAAGAATCATATGGAAAATCATAATGAATTGGTAAACTGGGAAAATGATCTCAATTTAGTGTACCAAAAGTTGGTTGCAGATTTGAATGAAAACCATAATGTCTTTCTATGACTGGGTACCTCAAAATGAATAGATTCTAAAGAGCATGATCATTTAAATGAAAAATTATAGAATGAATGTAATAAGGTTGTTTTGCTATCAAATAGTGTTTTAATCATAGATAAGGCCTACAGACTCGGACTAGATGATTTCAATGCCCATGAATTTAGGCTTAAATAACAGGAAGAAATTAATTGGCTTCATAAAGACAGGATCCCTAAGTAAGAAAGGATTATTGAAGAACATGATGTGAAGATGAAGGCTCAGCAAGAATCCCTTGAAAAATTGCTTGAGGATAGAGAAAAAATCAAGAAGTTGAATCTTTCCATGTTCAACCTCTTGAAAAAAATAGAAAAATGAATTTTTTAACTCTTATTGTAATGAAACATTATTTCATTCCAAGTAATATCTATTATTTCGTACTTTTTTTCTCCGACTCTTTACAGGGCATGAATTTTTTCCCTTATTATTTTTTGTAAATCACAGAGGGGGTGAATAATTTTTAAAAGAAGATGTTACTTTCATAAAAAGAAAAAAGAGTGAATACCTTATTAAGGGGGAGAAATCACAAGTAAAAATAAAGAGAATATGATCCTTAATGAATTTTTTATCCTAGAGATGAATTAGTCGTATTCACTATTTATTTCAGAAGTGTTTCAAAACATAAGGGTATATATTTCTTTATTTGTAACACCCCATTCTTCCACGGTACGGTTCTCATTTAATTATACAGTAGCGTGTGTTGTACGCAAATTCGAGTTCTAACACACCACAACCAATTAGAGTAGCCGTTATGGATAATAATACCCACTTTTTGAAATTTTATACATTTAATATTTCAAAATGGACCTCATATTTGGATTCTTAATACCGAAATTAACTTAGGTTGAATTTTTGGTACTTTTCTGATAACTTTCATATTTTGATGAATAGTGAAAATTAATAAATTTTAATTAAAAACAACTTTTTTAATTGAAATAATTAATATTGATAAATTATGAATTTGAGTTATTTTAAAATATAATTATGTTATATTATTACCATTTTATCCAATGTTAGTCATTGGACATAATTTGACATTTAATATGGACATAAGAAAGTACCAATCTTTTGATATTTATTATTTCTTAAAAGCACGCTTTTTGTTTTGACAATAATAAGTAATTTAAAATTAATTTCTTCCAGTTCTGTGTTTTGAATTTAGAAAAATGGATTCCATATTTAGAATCAGTAGGTCCAAATGGTGTAAATATATAAATTTTATTTCTAGAAATTTTGAATAATTATTTCAGTAAATATTTTATTTACCATGGTTATAGGGTAAATCTGGTAAATAAGAGTTAAAAAATTTATTTATAATAATATTAAATTACCTGAAAACATGTTCTAACCCTATTGGTTGATACATGTCCGACCATGGTCATCTTTGTGTCTTTTTGGGGACCCCATTGAGCCACTTTTAAGTGATAATGACACATTATATTAATTAAGATAATGTCAATTCAAAAATGACATAAGCATATATCTTTTAGAAATTTTTTTACATTAGGTTATATATGTTATATTTTCGACTATAAATTTTTAGTAGAAAGATAAAACGATTTACTATATAATAATAATGTATTTATAATTTTTAGACAATGAATAATTAAATTTATTTATGACATAATAATACTGTATTATTTTCTTTATTAATGAAATAATCAAATAATTGGTATTATAAATTTTAAAATAAATATAATTTGAAAATTTTGATGACATACACTAATTTTATTAGTTAATATGACATAATAGTACTTATTAAATGTGTTTATTTATAATTAATAATGTTTTTAAGAATTTAACCAAAATAAATTATTAAATAGTTAAAAATTGGAATAAAAGAGTTTTTAAAACAAATATTTTATTATTAATTCATATTCTATTCCTAAAAATCTACGGTTAGGCCAAAGGACTTTTATAATGATAGTTTAATAATTAATGGACCACTTGGGGTCTCTTGGATGTATATAGTACATTTATTAACCATATAATGTAAAAATACAAAAAAATGGTAAATGTCAAACTATTTAACTAAGAGTTAAATCTAAAATTTAAAGTTAATAGAGTGACCCAAACCTTTCTAAAACCGATTTGTTGAGTGGTTTTAGATGCATAACCACATTATGCTTTAAATAAGTCATTTTTGAAGCAATTATAAACCTAAAATGAATTTATTATAAAATAATATTTCCATCTTTTCCTAAGGTGCCTGTCAACCCTCTTATAAATGGGAACTCCTCCTTCCCTCTAATTCACACCTTAAAAGAAATTTGGCTCACCCAAAATCTGTCCAGATATTCTCCCAACTTCCTTCAATACAACATAGGGGCCTTTTTTTGATCATAAATCCAACCTATGGATCCCTTTTGATCAAATCAAAAGGAAGAACCCAAAGAAGATGTAATGTTTTCACCACCCTCATTTATGTTCCTTTGTTCTTCCACTTCTTCATTATTTGTTATTTAAATTCTAAAATAATAACTCCAGTATCTTCAAAATATTTTTATGTTATTATAAATATCTTATAACCATATTCAGTATTCTCTCCATCCTTTGAATGACATGTCACCATACGTGCGTACGTACGACCTACCGTCTCCACGTCATGGTGCAATTGTTATTCAAAAGGTTATTATTTAGATGGGTATGATAATGATGTGTAATGAAATTAAATAATAATAATAAAATTATAATGATTCTGTATACATGATATAACATAAAATTATATATGATTTTAATATCAAAAGAATGATATTGTTCCTCGGGTGTAAGTACGGACAACCGTATCCATGAACGCGATGAGATTAATTCCCCATAATTTCTATTCAAGACTAATTCTAATTTTTTGATTGAAAATAATGTTTCAGTTCTTGATATATTTCGGGATATGAATAGGATACAACCTATCCATAACAAACACGGCTTATGTAACAAAACATATAAAAGAAAACGAGTAAGTTAACACTCGAAATGATGATAATACTCAGATATAATTAACAATGAAATGTTAAAAGATCATATATTATATCATTTTAATGTATATGATTCTGTTATAATTTAATAACAATTATTTCACCATTATACATGAGGTTAACTGACCCTCGAACAAGGAAATGTACAAGGTATGGTTTAATTTTGCAATCACTTTATTATCCGAGGTTGTTTTATGTAAGTATCTACTGGGACCCCCCATTATCATCCACATCCATGTTTCTTAAAAATATATTTCAATTTTTTTTTAATATTTACTATAAAATGGGTTAAATTCATTTATATCAATATTTTTTATGAACAAAATCTTTCCGTCATTTTCCAAACAAGGTACTTTTGTCCTTTTCGACAAATTTAATGTAAGAATGTTTTTTTAACTTTTACAGTGGGCGCGGCTATTTTCTGACATTATAAAATCATCAAAGCTTCACTTACAAGATTATAATAATTTTTTCACAATAAATTTTATCATTATAATTATGTGACTCTTAAATGATTTCAAAATAGAAACAGATATTTCTGTAAAAAGGGTTTTGATTTCATCTAAGTCAACATCCTTTGATGGATTTTAAGTTTATTTGAAGTTGATTTATTATGATACATAACTTCCATATTCTATTGAAGGTTATGTGATATGTTAGTCTGTGGATGTGCTATTTTTATACCATTCATGGTTTATGGATAAAGTATTGACATTTTGTATGCTTGTTTTAATACGAATTTTTATGATATGTTTAAACTTTTTCATATGAGGAATGTATTGGACTTTGTAAGTGATGGGTGGAACCCGCTATAGCTCGTCAATGCATCAATAGGTATCATGAGACAACTGGATGTGGAAATGGCTGAAGCCCTTTCCCAATTTGATATATGGTTTTGGCCGATGCCTTAATCATTTTTAGACATCTTTGTCGAGGCCTTGACAAAATGTTTCAGAATTTCCGGCATTTTACATTCCCTCATTATGGAAATAATATTGATGGTTCATGTGCTCATTCTACTAGTAGAATACCCATGATTATGTTTTATTATGGAATTATTTACTCAGTTCATATTCTTGGTAGGAAATTATTCATGTTTATTATTGTTAAAGGCATGTGGTTTAAATTATTCACCATGCTTAATATTTATGTGGCTTTTCACGAGATTACTTACCCTTAATGAGAATTTGAGCTCACCCCTTTCTATGTATTATTTTTCCCAGTATTACAAGAAGTATATTGTGATTTATATGCAGGGTTAATCTGAGGGAATAATGGAATTTATAAAGGATTATTTATGTTGGTTTGTATTTATAAAGTGTAATGTAACATTCATGTATGTAATCTATTTTCCAAGACTGCTAAACTGATCGATCCTTCGGGACTTGATTCCTTGTAATCATGAAAATTTTATATAATAACGCACTGACTCTATGTAACTGGGGTCGGGGCGTTACAGTTGGTATCAATGGAAGTTTAGCAATAACCTTGGAAGCTAGATTTAGATAATCTCTGATTAGATCACATAGACCTAAGATAGACTTTGAGGATTAGAATGGAAGAAATTCCTAGAATTTTGTTAAGGTAGATATTTTGTGTGTTTTCCAAGAAAATACATCCCTGTCTAGATATGAGCAGGTAGAGGCGGATCTGGAACAGATGTACCTTGTGGTAAAACCTGCAAACACCACATTGAGTTAGACTCGAATAGGAACTGGTGCACGACAATGGGCCTTGCAACACTCTTGGTTACGACACTCCCGGGGGATATACTTATGATAATTCTCAATTTCATTACAAATCATTAGGAAGAGTTTATGAGTTTATGATTCCTCAATGAAAACATCTTTATGATTATGGATTATATCCATAAACCGTTAAATTTATGTTAGGTATTTTACAAGTTTAAAATTATTCATTTCAATTCATAAACTGACCTAGTTTATGCCATTATATAGAAATGGTTCCCAGTAGAAAGAATGTGAACTCCAGTAATACATATGATCCAAAGAGTAAGAAGGATAATATCTTTCAAGGTATTTAACCAACACTTATAAGGGAAATTGTCTCGCATTTATTCTCAACATATGAAGAAATAATATCATGTGTTAATAAGATAAGTAAAAAAATTTATGAGTCCTATGGATTGGAAGGGAAGAAAGATAAGAAAAGGATGGATAAAGGGAAGAGGGAAAAGAAGAATTTTCCCATATGTGATAACTGTGGGAAAAAACACCCTGGAACATTCCTGAAGTGAATAAGAGTTTGTGATAATTTTGGAGAAAAAGGACACCATGTACGTGACAATAAGCGTAAGAAAACTGTTTCAAATGTATAATGCTTCATTTTCAAGGAGTTGGGACACTGCGCGAACCAATGTACAAATCATCAGAGTATTACTCAAATGATTATATTGGATAATAATCGAGTTATAACACTACCACAGATAAGGAGAAATGATTATAGTTCTTATGTTGTTATTAGAGAATTATGTCATTTGAGTGTTGTATCAACAATGTACTAGTTATAATAATTATGTAGCATATAATGATTGTACTACAGTACTATTTCATTAAGGACATGAAATTGTGTGGAACCAAGAAATGTGCCTCAATAGAAGGTTAAATTTTGGGAAAATATATGGTTCAGAGAATGATAAACAATAATATGGTTCTGATACTGAGGTAGTGATTTTGGAATAATATTTGATTGATTTGGATAAATTATATTGGATATTATTGACTACCTTGAAACTAATTAATGATTTATATATTCCATCATTGTTGGAGTTTACAACATTTTTGGATAGAAGGAGTATATCAAGTGTTCTATAAGCAATAAGGGATCATGAATGTAATCAATAAGGTTTTATTGTAATTCGGGATGTTGCAGCGTTTTAAAAGAATAGATGATGAATGTGTTCACATGTTATTACGTGGAAAAAAGGATCTTAATTGTGTTTAACTTCCTTATAAATTTTGGACTGTGAGTTTGAATAGTAGAATTTTTTTTAATTCTAGTTTGAGATTATTTTTGTATTTCTATAAAAGGACAACCCGGAGATTGGGCGTCAACCCGTCGCATCTGGAAAGGCCCCAAGACTTGAACCTGCAACCAAAAGGCAACAAGAGTTTATCACCTACCATTGGCCCACGTGATGTCCTGGATTGAATAATGTAGTTTTTAAAGGGTCTGGTAGATGAATTATAAATTAATTTTTTGGAACCCAATATTAATAGGATAAATAGAATATTTTTTTATGTTCTAATATCTTTTCGAGTAAAAAGGATGAGTTTGTGGTATAAATTAGTTAACAGATGGAATACTACTTGTCAAGTATATATTTTTCTTCTTCTTTTATATTATGAAGAAATTAAGTCTTAAACTTCAGTGAAGGGATCATGAAACCAAAAATCTGTTATCCCAATGCCTTTTGTTTTGTTGAACTGATGGTATTTTAAATCATCATAGATTGAAGAATTTAAGGTCCTCAATTTTTTGCACTTGTTTGTGATTAATGACCTCAATCACTACCTATAAATATTTATGTTTTACTCCAATTATATGTCTCTAATTTCCACTAATGTTCTCCTAATTTAGATCATAATTTGGTGGTGACCATTTCATTCCCTTTTCCTCTCATTAAGACCAAATTTTATTAACCTAATTTCCGATGTCGTTTTTCCCAAATGTATTTTCTATTATCAACCTTCTATTTTTGAAAAACAATTTCAGATTGTGAGGATGCAATTTATTGAAGGAGGGAAAAATTTAACATGCCAAGCTTCCATGGTAAGCTTCTCTTTGAATAAAACTGTAGCGTGTGTTGTATGCACGTTCGAGTTCTAACACACCACAAACAATAAGACAAGCCGTTATGAATAGTAATACCCACCTTTTGAAATTTTATACATTTTATCATTAAAAATGGACTTTATTTTTGGATTTATATTATCGAAATTAGCTTAGGGAGATTTTTTGGTACTTTTCTGATAACTTTCATATTTTGAGGAATAGTGAAAATTAATAAATTTTAATTAAAATAAACTTTTTTATCGAAATAATTAATAGTGATAAATTGTGAATTTGATTGATATTAAAGTAAAATTAGATTATATTTTTACTATTTAATTTTATGTTGGTCATTGGACATAATTTCACATTTAAACATGACATAAGCAATTACTAATCTTTTGATAGTTATTATTTCTTAAAAACACGCTTTTTGTTTTGACAACGGGAATTAATTTTAAATTAATTTCTGACACTTAAATGTTTTGAATTTAGAAAAATGGAATCAATATTTATAATCAGGGTGTCCAAATAGTGTAAATAGGCAAATTTTATTTTTAGACATTTTGAATAATTACTTCGGTAAATAATTTTTTTACCATGGTTAAAGGGTAAATCTGGTAAATAAGGGTAAAAAAATAATATTATAATAATATTAAATTACCTTAAATCGTGTCCTAATCAAATTAGTTGATACATGTCCGACCATGGAAATCTTTGGGTTGATTTTGGGACCCCATGGATCCACTTTTAAGTGATAATGACACTTTATATTAATTAAGTGAAAGTAAATACAAAATTGACATAAACATATATCTTTTAGAGAAACAATTTTTACAGAGGGTTATATATGTTATATTTTCGATTATAAATATTCATTAGAAATATAAAAATATTTCCTACATAATCGTATTTTATTTATAATTTATAGAAATTGAATAATTAAATTTAATTTTGACACAATAATGATGCTGTATTATCCTTATTAATGAAATATTCCAATAATTGGTATTATAAATGTTTAAATAAATATAATTTGAATGTTTTGATGACATCCACGAATTTTATTTGTTAATATGACATGATATTATTGCTTATATTAATTTGGTTCAAATTAATAAGGTTGTGAAGACTTTATTAAAAATCATTTATTAAATAGTCTCAAAATTGAAATGAAAGTGTTTTTAAAACAAATATTATATTATTAATTCATATTCTATTTCTAAAAATATATGGTTTGGCCAAAAGACTTATATAATTATATGTGTATCATTAATGGAACACTTGGGGGTCTTTTGTAAGAATATAATATGTTTATTAACCATATAATATAAAAATAAAAAGAGACATGGTAAATGTCAAACTATTTAACTAAGAGTTAAATCTAATATTTAAGGATATTATAGTGACCCAAACCTGTCTAAAACCTATTGGTTGAGTGGTTTTCGACCCCTAACCACCTTCTCTTTTATATAATACATTTTGGAGCCATTTGAAAACGAAAATTATTTTATTATAAAATATTATTTCTAGCTTTTCATAAGGTTCCCCTCACCCCTCTTATAAAAGGGCACTCCTCATTCCCTCTAATTCACACCTTCAAAACATTTTGGATCAGACAGCCTCTTCCCAAATATCCTCCCACCTTCTCTCAATACAACCTAGAGGGTTTTGTTTGCTCATAAATCCAACCTATGGAGCCCTTTTGATCAAATAAAAAGGAAGAACCCAAAGAAGAGGTAATGTTTTCACCACCCTCTTTCACGTTCTTTTCTTCTTCCACTTCTTCTTTATTTTTTATTTCAATTATAAAATAATAACTCCAGTATCTTCTATATACTATGATGTTATTATAAATATGGTACAACCATATTCATTATTCTATCCATCCTTTGAATGACATGTCACCATACGTGCCTACGTACGGCTTACTATCTCCACATCGTGGTGTAATTGTTATTCAAAACATTATTATTTTTATGGGTATGATAATGATGTGTAATTTAATTAAATAATAAATATAACATTATAATGATTCATTATATATGATATACCATCAAATTATATATAATTTTAATATTAAAATAATGATATTGTTGTTCGTGCGTACGTACGGACTGCTGTCTCCATGAACACGATGAGATTCATTCTCCATCGTATCCATTCAAGAATAATTCTCATTTGTTGATTAACAATAATGTTTAAGGACTTGATATCATTTTGTATATGAATAAGATACAACCTATCCATAACAAAAACGGCTTATGTAACAAATCATATAAAAGATAACGAGGAAGAAAACACAAGAAACGATGATAATACTAAGATATTATTAACAATGAAATAATTAAAGATTATATATGATATCATATTAATGTATATGATTATTTTATAATTTAATAACAATTATTTCACCGTTATATAAGAGGTTAACCCACCCTCTACTAAGGAAAAGTACAAGGTAAGTGTTAATTTCACAATCTCTTTATTATCTGAGGTTGTTTTTACGTAACTATCTACTGGGACCCCACTTTATCATCCACATCCATGTTTCTTAAAAATATATTTCAAAACATTTTTAATATTTACTAGAAAATGTTATAAATTAATTTATACCCTTATTTGTTTTGAAATGAATCTTTCCATCATTTTCCAAACAATGTACTTTTGACATTTTCGACAAATTTAAGGTAAGAATGTTTTTCTAACTTATACGGCAGGTGTGGCTATTTTCCGCTGTTATAACATCATAAAAGCTGCCCTTATAATCTTATAGTAATATTTTAAAAATAAATTATTTCATTATAATTATGAGACTCTTAAATGATTTCAATGTAGAAGCAGATATTTCTCTAAAAAGGGTTTTGATTTCATCTATATCGACATCCTTTGTTGGATTTTAAGTTTATTTGAAGTTGATTTATTATGATACCAAACATCCATATTTTATTGATGGTTTTGTGATATTTTTGACTGAGGATGTGATATTTTTATACCATTCATTGTTTATGGTTAAATTATTGACATTTCGTATGCTAGTTTTAATACTAATGTTTATGATATGTTTAAACCTTTTCATTTGAGGAATGTATTGGACTTAGTAAGTGATGGTTGGAGCCCGCTATATCTCCTCGATGCATCGGTAGGTCTCATCAGAAAACTAGACATGGAATTGGCTGAGGCCATTTCCCAATTTGATATATGGTTTTGGATGAGGCCTTAATCATTTTTAGACGTCTTGGCCGAGGCCTTGACAAAATGTTTCAAAATGTCCACCACAATACATTCCCTCATTATAGAAATAATATTGATGGTTCATGTAGTCATTATACTAGTAGAATACCCATGATTATGTTTTCATATGACATTATTTACTCAATTAATATTCTTTCCATAAAATTATTCATGTTTTTTATTGGTAAATTCATGTGGTTTCAATTATTCACCATGCTTAATATTTATGTCATTTTATGCTGTATTACTTACCCTTATTGAGCGTTTGGGAACCCCACTTTCTATGTTTTATTTTTCCCAGGTTTCCTAGTAGTGTATTGTTAATGATATGTAGGGTTAATAAAAAGGAATAATGGCATCAATAAAGGATAATTTATGTTGTTTTCTATGTTATAAAGTGTAATGTAATATTTATTATGTAATCTATTTTCCAAGACAGCTAAACTGATCGGTCCTTTGGGTCTTGATTCCTTTTAATCATGCCAATGTTTTGTAATAATGAATCGACTCTGGGTAACCAGGGTCAGAGATTTACATTATTGTTTGTTTTGTTTTGTGATTTTTGAAAAGTGGGAGATTGTTGAGTCAAAATATGTTTCGACTTTCTCATTTATATTTTTGTTTTGGAAAGTAAAAATTAACTCTTATTTTTCATATATGTTGTATTTTCATGAAAATGATATATATCGTAATCACATATGTTTTTTCTTATCATAATCATATAATGTTTTTTTATAATCATAAGCATATATATCGTAACCTCATTTTATGTTATCATAGTCATATGAATGATAAATAGGTTATAAATCATAATCACCCCATGCATCGTAACCATGTTAGGTATTGTAACAACAATATGAATTGTAACCATTATATGAATCATAACCACGATATGAATCATAACCGTGATATGCATCATATCCATGATAAGCATCAAAACCATGTCATGTATCCTATCTGTGATATGAATTGTAATCATGACATACTTCGTAACAAATATATGTATCATATTGATAGTATGCATTATATTCATGAATCACAACCATATAATATATTGTATAGTAATAATTCATTGTAAGATGGTTAAGTATTGTATCGTAGTCATGCATCATAACCAGGTTAAGTATTTTATCATAATCTTGCATCGTAACTGGGTTATCAATTGTATTGTAATCATGCATCGTAACCATGTTATGTATCATAAACAACAATATGAACAGTAACCATGATATGAATTTTAATCTCGATCTACATCGTAATCATGTTATGTATCATACTCATTTATTTCCCTGAACTCATGTCTTACTCAAATACCACATACATGTTTTTCACTATATTTCATCTAAGTCCTTTTTACATACTTATATAGTTACTATATTCTAAAAAAATGATGTCATTTAATTAGTTATATACTAATCAAAATGATGTATTTTTTTATTTTAACTATTATAATTCCAGGTGTCCAAGTCCCACAGATTTTTTTAAATAAATATGACCTTTGGAGAAAATTTGATTGTTGGAACATGATTCTTATAAATATGAGGTCCTTCAAACCAGAGAACACAACTCTTTTATCTTTAAAGTTATACAGAGAGACTGTGTGACATCTCTCTTGCTTCATGGGAAATACATAAAGATTCAAGATGTTAAAAACTTGTACATAACTCTTGTATTTCACAAAGTGAGTAGTTTTGATTTTGAATCTGATTATTTTTATAATAATAGAGAGCTTCCATGCAATATAATATGGTTCTATCGATTATTGTATCAAGTGATTTCATGTATTTAAAAGATAGAGGTACGGATTTCCTTCTTAATCGAGGGATTTCAGGGATAGAAAGATAGTCGTGCCAATTGTCATATCAAGGGCTTACTCGGGTGGTGGTAATATAGACATTTTATCCCAGGTGATAGGATACCGTACTATTTGGGATAAAATAATTGTAATTCATTTATTTTTCCACTCTAAATTGTAATATAAAGTGAATCATTTTGATTCTTTTTCAGTTCATTTTCTTTTCTATTGTAATTTTTTCAATTACAATACATTCATTACATAATCTATTAAGAGATTTTATATGCTATATGGTAGAATCATTTTCATTTTCTTACTCTGATCATTGTATTCATTTAAAATATAATTTACTTGACATCTTATTTATATCTTATCATATCATATCCATCATAACCAGGACACATATGGTCAGTTATATTGATTGTGAATTGTATTAGTTTAAGACCTCTTAAACTAAGATCATTATTAAGAGTTTAAATACATTGTTTTTAACCTATAATTAACCCCCTCTTGTGTTGTGTCATCTCACATAAAATTACATCTATATTACCATCCAACAAAAAAATTCTAATTCATGCGAGGTTTAATCAATCCTTGAATAATAGGGGACCATGTTTTCATTGGAATACATGATCATTAAAACTTTAAGGGTCATATGAATTAGGGAGGAAACCAATGGAAGGGATATCATGGGATTCCCAAAACCCATCGTTAAATTATTACATGATTGAATTGGAGAAGTTGGACATACATAACCCAATCAAGTATCTATGGAGGCCTTGGAGGAGGACTAGGTGGATGGGTGCCTAGGTATATCATCTTAGTAAAGATAGTTCCTAGGTATGTAACATTAGTGAATGTCGTGTCCATATTGGTTATCGTGTTATAAGTGCACTCAACCCTGGGACCAAGGAGAACTAACACCCTACTGTAGGGCTAGGTGAACTAGTGCACCAATACAGGGATTGGATGAACTGGGAAGCTAATGTTGGTCCTAGGTGAAGGTAAATCAAGTATGAAGGATTGAGAAAAGTATTTCTATACTAATGTGACATGGGAAATGTGTATCCCTATTATGGATTCCCATGAGAAGTTTCTCCCTACTATGGTGAGATCTTCAATGTGTATCCCTAGTAAGGAGATAGGTTGATGTTTTAAGCTAGTATAGATTCATGGTTAATGTTTTCCCTAGTTTGTAGGTATGGAAAAAGATTTTTCTTGGTATGGGTCCTAGGGGATGTATCTCTATAGTATGAATACCTGTGAAATATGTCTATGAATTCTGGATTCTTTGGTAAAATGTCTCCTGAGTATAGAGTATTGAGTATAGTGTCTCTCTGGCATGGATCTTTCAAGATGGGTTCTATCACCCTAGTATTGATGGAACATATATGAAGTGGTATTTCCTGAATGTTAAATGTAAAATCCTCTTCATGATTCAATTACTCTAGGATGATATTATTTTCCTTAATGTCCGATTTAATAAGTCACTTAAAGAATAATATTGGGGCACTTGCATGAGTGAGTTATCTCTTGAAATTATAATCTTGGATCTTTTGATTATTTTTTAAGCTAAATTGGATCCATGATGTCTATTTATAGATAAAATTAGACTAGTTCATGAATATAAGATTATAATTTTATAGTAAGGTGGGTGATTAGGATAAGGGTACATAGGCATGAAATGTAGGACTCTAAGTGATTCACAAAATGAGATTCAAGTGCGAGGAATGGTAGAAAATTGAATCCAAAATTATCATTCATGGGGAGAAAGTCATGAGGAAGTTACATGGAAAGTAGAAGAGTGGATAATTGGAGGATCTTGGTGCATAGAAGGGAGGCATACTATAGAAATGGGTGCATGGAAGGGATATGGGTGAGTGGAAGAGTGGTGTGTGAAGGTAACTTGGCACCATTCATCCATATTTTTATCAACAAATCTTCCCTACCTAACTGAATTCTATATTCTTGACAAAAGGTCATTCCAATAGTACTTGGGCAGTTTTTTTTTAATTTTAATCAATTTAATTTAATGTTCTAATTTTATAAAATATTTACTCTTCCCTTATTTTGTTTTTCCCAGTCACATGCCTCCTTCTATTTCTTCCCTGTCCATATTCTTATTCTTCTTATTGTGTGTTATCATTCTTATTATTGGATAGATCATCATGTAGTATATTCTAGGGTATTTCTATGGGTAAGGTAATCAATAATATTTGATCAATTTTTTCATCTCATTTTTTTTATTTTTTATCACAAGATATAAGCTAATTTATAGTGGGTTTTAATCCTTAAAATTTATTGATATTGTGACCATGTTTTTCCATGATATTCAATTAGACGAGCCCAAATAGATCAAGGTATATAGTTCATAACACTTACCATTGGTTTTTATGAGTTTCACATGTGCGGGAAGCATTAAATTTGTGTACATGCCTTATAATTTTCTATAACTTATTATCTTAGTCATATATGGTGTGGTTTGGACCAACTCGGCTTATAAGGGATTATTTATTAGTTTTTTATCAATTACATGTTCATAAACCTCCATATCTGTTATGTGAAGTTTCATAGAAATGTGAATTAGATCCTAAGATGGGTGTCAACCATTACCTTGGGTGACCACAGTAGCTTTAGGAGGTTCTATGGACCCTCCAATGATAGAAGGAGGATTATAATGGGTTAGCCTTGGGATAAACTAACTTTTTCATGAGATGTTCCTTGACTAGTGACATATAATTCCCAAATATGGGTTGTTTAAAAATGTATCATTCATTCCCATTATTTCAATGATTCATGTAATTTTTTTACATTTATTAATGTCAAGGAGGTGTATCATCCACTGATAGGATTGTTTTTGAGGTCTATCATCCACCCAGGGATTTTTATTGGCTGTGCATCTTGCACCTAATGGATTTGTGTTAGTATTTCATTGTCTACCTGATGATTTGCGTCAATGGATTATCATTCACTAAATTATTTTTTTGTTGATAGATCACCATTCACCAAGATATATTTATTAGTGGTTTATAATACATTTATGGAAGTAATATTTGTATTTCATCATCGACTAGGGGATTCATGTTTGTAGTGTATCATCAGCATTGGGATTTGTATTATTGGTGCATCATCCACCAAGAGGATTATCATTGGTGGTGCTTCATCCAATTTTGGATCTATATTGGTGGTGTATTATACACTTTTAATCTTTATGTTGTGGTAGATTGAATACCCAGTCATTGCGATACAATAATAGATCATTCACTTTTGGCTTTGTGTGGCAGTGATACCTTATTCAATTGGTGATGCCTCACTCATAATTGTTACTAGATTCTTGAGAGATCACTCACCTTGTGTTGTTTTTTGGTGACTTCTCAGTTACATAGAAATGCATTATTCTCCATTATAGGTGAAATTATAATGTTTTTTTTACTATTGGGCTATGATGGTGAGGTTTCCTTCACCAAGGGGATATTATGTGGTGATGCATCATTCAACCATCAAAGATAATATGGTAATTACTCATTAAAATGGGATTATAAGATGAGAGATTCTAGTTCGTTTAACCATAGGGTGTTTTCAGACTAATGATGAATTATACCATTAGGATATTGGGAAGATAATGTAATAAGAGACATGGATTGGATGTTTTCAATACATAATATGTAGTGTTTATTTTATTGTTTAATTTGTTAACATATCATTAATTTTATAAATTTATATTTACAATAATTTTTTGAGAACTATTATGGGTGACCTTCTGAGTTACAAACATACCCTACATGGATCTCTTAGTGTCTGTGCAGTCTTCATGATTCAAGATTTAGGTATTGGAAATGACCTAGTCGTGGATGGGTGAGTTAGATAATGTACTGGTGAAGATGATAAGACCAAGAAGGGACTAATATCTTGTTTATGGGTTTCATTTATACTTTATTTTGTTTATTTGTGATAGTTTTTATATAATATATCACAAAGGGTAATCTTATTTTTGAGGTTTCATTGTATGAAATTTTAGGGTATCCCATTTTTTTATCAACTGATGTTGTTTATTTATAGTTGGATTATACTTTTATATTATTGTGATTGATCTTATTATTTCATTCACTATTGTTTACAGTTATCTATACCAGAGGGTATAGTCTTCAAATTATCATATATAGGCTCTCATTACTAGTAAAAAACCATTGGAATATGAGGAATAATCCCTAAACAATTATTCATACACCAATAAATAAGTCGTTTGGGGAACCAAAAATAACGATTTTACAAAGTTGTGTTAGAGTCTTGTTATTTTTGAATTATTATGTCTCACGTTATCTAAAGATATTATATTTTAAGGATATGGGATAAAAAAAATTTCTATCATTAACAAAATGAAGTATTATAAAAGTAAAAGATAGTAATGATGGGATTATTATTTTTGTTTTCAATCATTATAATTTTGAAATTTCAAATAATTATAATTTGTGATGTCTTGTAATTTAATTTACTATAATCCCAAGGACAAAATAGGATTGTATTTATGCATCATTTTGTTATGTATGATTTACATGATATTCATATTTTTTATTGTGGTTTGCCTCCATAGTTTTGATATTGGGTTTAGTCATTTACAGAATCAACAAAAACATATATAGAGTTTTACTATATAACATGATGTTGGAATTCTACCTAATCAAACCATGTTTATTATGCCATACTTATTATAACAAATATGTATTTATGTGAATTTATAAGTGATTATTATTCATTTTAGAGTGGTTATGTTAGGATTGACTCAAAATAGAGAATGTAAATTACTTGTATCATAAGGTGTCTGTGAGTGTGTGTGTGTATAGAATAGTAGAGCATGTCTAGTATTGTGTGAATCTTAATACATGATATTGGTATTTGTGATAGCCTTGTTCTGAGATAGGAATTTGGGATTTTAGTGAAAATACCCAATAACGGGTTTCATTTGAGTTCCATGAGGACGAGGATGAGGATACCCAACTAGCTATATATCTGAATACACCTATTGCGTATATGCATACTATTGATTAATAGCTCTGAGAGAGTCTTCTACAAGACATGAAGTATTTAAGACATAGGTCCCAATGATTTGGGCCAACCTATTTAGATATGATTCAATATTTATAGATACAATTCAACATATATTTTTAGTTGAGGAAAGTACATTGTAAATTGTGTATTAGATATAGTCTATATGATATTCTTTAATTAGATTAAGATACCCTAGGATGTGAGAAAGAGGCCAACTACTTATACGATCCATAGTTCAGTCTAGAACTAGTGGGATGCCATTGTCTAGGTTGAATATAATGAGGGGATACCTTGAAATGGTTTTGATTTCCATTTATATGATTACTTATTCCCTATGTGTTTAGGGTAAAATGCTATAGGGATTTGATGCAGCTGCTGTAGGGAGGTACGTATACGATGGATTATGCTAAAAAATTTATTGATATACTATGATAAATACCCATGTCATTGGATAAACTGATTATAAGTGTCTGGAATTTCATGGATGGTATGATACAACATATTTGATGATAGATTATTATTTTTTCAATGAATTAACACATCACTGATGTGAATCAGAATCTCCTTTTTGAGAGGAACTTGATAGCGGGTATGTTATCGTGGATGACTGCCCCGTCTTCTAGGATTAGGAGTTGATCATCAAACAATTATAAGAGTAGGTATGATTAGTCTTGTAATGGTAGTGAATGGAAGATTATTTAGGGTAGGGGTTTGTTTCCCTTTAATAGTGGAGGGGTTCTGTTAAGTGTTATTAGTTTTGTAATCTAGGGAATATTTAGTTATATTGGGATAGGCCTTCAAAGGGGTTAAATTCATATGGTCAGCTGGGGAATCTATATAGGTTCTCGGTGATTATAGAATTATTATCTAGTGGGAATATTTTTGGATTATCTCAGAGATATAGAGTGGTTATTGGATCTTTATAGTGATATACTTGTTTTCAATCATCTAGATGATTGGGCCATGGAGGTCAATGGGGTGCCCAGGGGTAGGATAATCAATGTTAGTAGAGTGATGCCCATTCTGGGAGTCAGGTGATAAGATATTAGTATCATGTATAATATTAGGTTCACTATATTGACTAAACATAAAATGTTTGAAGTGTGGGGCATTGATGGTTATATATATAATCCAAGAGACATCATCATCAGATTATTTTCTATTTGAATCTAGTGCATCACACTCATTTATATCTAATAACTTTTATATTGATTTGAGAAATGATATAAAATAAATATATTTGTTGTTTTAAATGATACACCATAAGGGTGTGATCTACGGCTATTAAATGTTGTTTCTGGTACACTAACATGATTAATATTTTTTGCTTTTTATAGAGTTTCATTATATTAGATATGAAAAACATTGATCTGATCCTTGGGATGGATTGGGTAAATCATTATTAAGAAAACATAACTATGATCATAAATGACTATCTTTCACTATTATAAAGTGATATTTTTATACTTTTATCAGGGGTGGGATTAGTAGTTAGGCTATTTGGGACCTGGATATGGATTACCAGGGGTGATCTCGATATAGTTTTCCAGTGTAGTTATAGGAGATGAGGAGATGTGATAACCGATCATTCCACCTTTGGTTAACCCATTTTTTTGGCATGGTCATTAATGATTTCTTTGGGTATCCAAATGTTAGGGAGGTTGAGATCATAATTTTCATGATTCTAGGTATATATCTCATAACCATTCTTCATAATATAATGGCTCTTATAGATCTTGAGTAACTAAAGATTTAGTTTGGGGACATTGTGGTGAAGGGATTTTTTCAATCGAGTACCTCCTCTTGGGATGTTATTTTCTTGTTCACCAAGAAGGCGGATAGATAAATTATTTTGTGTGTGTATTAAAAACTATTAAACAAAGTGACACTAAGAAAATGGTATCCTCTTCCTTGTATTGATGACCTTTTTTTATTATAAGAGGGAAGCCATGATTCACCATTATGAATTTAATATCTTCATATCTGTAGTTTCAAATAAGGGAATTTTATATTTTTGGTATGTGTTTTAGGATCATGTATAGCCTATATATTTATCTCATGATACCATTTGTTTTAATTACCACAACAACTATGTTCATTATGACACCCAAAAATCAATTATAGTAAGCAAGATTTTCTATCAAAAGAAAAACATAATATAATGCACATAGATTAATAAATTATTCTAATAAAAACATAAATTATCATTTGTTACAGTTTTATGTTTATGAAATGAATTTCATTTCTGAATTCATCTAGTAAAATTATATTTTGGTTAATTTTTGATATTTTTCAAAAATAACTGATTTTTGGATGGATAATAAAAAATACCAATTTTTAAAAAAACTATCACATTAATGAAATTATAATGACAAATTAATAAATTTTAAGTTTATGAATCCTTTTAAAAAAAATATTTATTGATAATGTAATATAATGAATATGAAAATATAATTCTGAACTTAAAATTATACGATTATCATTTTGGAAATCGAAGTAATGTTTTTTTTTCAAATAAATACTATTTTTAGTTATTATCTATCTCTCATTATTTACAAGATTGATTTAAATATTGGCTTGGTTTTAAAGAAAAATAAAACACATCTGATTTTACAAAATCTAATTAAATCATCAAGAATATTCATTATACATTATTTATCTATAAATTAACTTTTACGTTTAAAATAAATGTTTTTTTTATAAAAATGCATTTTGAAGCATTTTATGAATATAAATTGAAATTATTTTATTCCATGTATACTAAATTGAATACTGTAAAACAGATTCCATATTAAGAATCAAAATAATTAATATTAATAAATAATAGAAAATATTATTAGGCCACTATGAATAATAACATTGGTAAAATTCTATCACTCTGGAAATGGTTAAGATGGGTTTACTATTGGGTGGGGGGGGGGTTAACTAAGAGATATGCATAAAACATCCATTTGAAATTGTCCAAATATCCTTTTTTGAAGATATTTTGACCTTATCTTATCTTAAATTATAATTCATTTTCATTTGGTTCCACTTTCACATGAAAATTACTTTATTCTATTTAAATCAATTATATAATACCATGTGTGACCCTCCCCTCGCTTATAAAAGGGAAACTCTTCTACAACCTTACTAAATAATATTGAGACCTATATCTAAGCCAATACATGACTAAAACTCCATCCTATATTATAATTATTTTTTGTTGATCCTATTTTATTACCCTAATGCCATCCTTAAAAGCTTAATGTATATGCTAATGGAAGTCACTCAATAAAGAGGTAATCATTAAACCCGACTATTTCAATATTTATTTCTTATTAGAATTAATATAAATATATAGTATCCATCATAAAATAATTAATCCATTAGCATAAATATATAAATATTTTATTATGATTATGGGACAACGAGTTTCCACATCATTTATGTTAAATGATATATAAAAGTATCGCTCAAGTGTACATCTAAACCACCACCACCATGTTGTGATATGAATCATATTATATACCCATATCAAGTTAATGAATATAATAATTTATTTAATAAATATATATATGATATTAATTATACAATAATTATTTTTAATAATGAAATATTATTTATCTTTCCTTCCTTATTTTATTTAAAAAATGAATACAATATTCGTGCATACATATAGACTACCATCTACATGAAAAAGCTAATTCACTTTTATATATATTCCTTTTATGGATTAATAAAATATTTATGTAATGAATATATATGATATTTATTTTGTTATTTTAATTATGGATATGACTAAACCATGATCAATATTCAAGGACCATAATAACTGAATCCAAATATATATAAAAAACGAAGTTGTTAATAACTAAAAAAATAACAATAATAAAATATTATTAATGAATGTGTGATAATATTTCATAAAAAACCATATATGTTATTATAGTTTTTAATATTACTCTCTTATATAATTAAATTAGATTCTTATTTATTATACTTGTGTTTAAAATCATGTACGATGGAATTCGGACCTAAGGTAAGGATTTATTTCACAATATCGTATAATTGAAGATTGCATTTATTTAAAATTCCATCTTTGTAATTATAAGATATATTTATCTTAAAAGCCAAATATTTTTTTCTATCATGGTTATTTATATAAATTATATGATTTCCTTTCATTTTCCCCCTCAAGCCCCTTAAAAACATGAATGTTCTCGAGGAAACCCAATTTTTTTAGTCATAAATATTTTCTTCAATGTCCATATATTCTTTAATAAATTTTCCTGATTATTTATAATATTATAAAATTATTTATTAAATTCATTTTTAACCGTGTTTTAATTTCCATTATTTATAAATAGAAGTTCATACCATTTTCTGAACGAAGTAGTTTTTACTAAAGGTGTGAAAAAAGTATTATTTGTTTAATATTACCTCAGAAATGAATTTTACAATCACCATGACTATTATTTTCCATGAATATTACTTCATAGGTTTCTATGTTTCCATTAAAATAAAATTTTTTATAATTTTTTTATTTTTTTTATATTATAAATAATTTCTTTTAAAATGAAAAGTTTTTTTCCTAAGGAAAGGTTCCAGTTATATATTAAAATAATTTTAATATATGTCAACATTCGTTTATAAATAATATGATTTAATAGAGGTATAATATAAAGATATGATAAACCACAATACTCTATATGTTTTATGATCCTGTTTCTCTAGTTATGGATGGGAGAAATTATCAGCATTCTGTACGTTAGTTTTTCAATACTATTTTTTACGTTGATTATATATTGAATTACTGGTAATTTATTTCAAATTATGTATTAATTGGATATAGAGAGTTATTTTTAGGGCTTGTAATATCCCCTCAATGAATCGGCATGTCTTAGGAGAGAAAATAGATTTGGTATTTTGTGTACACCTTTCCTATTTATGTATGATATATTAGTACGAGGCCTTGGAAATAAGATTATGATCCCTAATATTATACATTCTTTAAATATAACACTAGTTAATATTATCCATGTGATTATTTATGTTTTTATGTCATCCATGTATATATTTTCCTTTTATGATACCAATTATATATAATATATTATTATTGTTATCCTCTTCCATATTATTCATGAATTCATTATTATATGATATCTTATGTCATACGATTCCCTTATGGAGCATCTGATCTCACCATTTATTAGGATTTCTCTTCCCCTGAAATTTCAATAAGGGATATATGACTGATTTCAATGATATAATATAATAAATAATAATGTCATATAAAAACATTTATGTTTTATTTTATATTTTTTTGTGTAATTTTAGAATCTTTGATTCAACTAGTCTACTAAATCTTCTAACATATTTAATCCTTTCGGATGTGATCCCCTCTATGTTGTACCAATATAGTAAAATAACAACCAACTCTAGATTATTGATAATGGGGTATTGTAGTTAGTATCAGAATATGTTCTTTAAAAACTATAAAAAATAGATTTAGTGAAACATAGATTGAAGAACATTAACCTATGTTAGAATCTAAGGATAACTATACACATTGGACAATATTAAAACATATTTATAAAGTAATGATTATATGATTTCCATATAAAATGCATCCCTTCTTGTATTATGAAAAGTTTATGTGGCTATGGAATAAATACACCTATGGGTAACAACATATAAATTGGTGGATTGGGTATAAACTCGATCATCACTAGTGCATGATGAGTGAACCTATGACATCACACCTAGCTTGACACTCATAGTGCGTATTCTAAGGATTATTCATAGGCTATTTATAAATCCTTATGAATTATTTGAAAATATTTCTATTATTTAAATATATTCCCAAAGATACTAATCTTATGATTATATGATTATCTATACATCAATTTTCAATATATATAGACTGTTACACATAATTTCGAATAAGGTATCTTGATTAAAAATTTATAACTATATAAGAAAATTCATTATATATAATTATTTAGAAATGATTCCTAGGAGATGGAATGTAAACATTATCAATGCACATAATCTATGTAGTTATTTCCTTCATGGGAAAGGAAATGAAGCTCGATCTAGTGTTGGAGATGGATATGAAAAATATATAACTATATTGGGTAGCATTGCTACATCCCACCCCTCCTAATTTTTTTGGGAGGAGGAAGTGTTATGACTAAGACTTTGGTGACATCCTCAATAAAATAAATGCTGAAAATAAATTCAAAGGGTTCCATAAATAGATGGGGGATGATTTTGCGTTTCAAAATTAAACTACCAAATCAGATAACTATGAACAAAAAAAGACAATATGATGTATGATAACAATTTATTCCTACTCAATGTAATACCAAATAAAAACAAACTACAACAAGAACCATATTAGAGTAAAAATAGGAAAGTAAAAGCAAAAGAACTCAAAGAAAAATAAAACCCCAAATTAGAATATCCCAACATGATTTAAGATCCAACTCCATAAGCCATGACCAATTTATCATGATACATCAAATAAGAAGTGAGATACCTTGAATTTTATTATTTTTCAATAAAACATAAATGCAAGAAAAAATAATTTAACCAAGAAGGGGGGGATTATGAAACTTAGCAAGATTTATCCAAATACATTAAAACTCATTCAACTAGGATAGAACATGTTATCACATCTATGTATTTTTTTAAAAAATGTTTATCTCAAAAAACATAATCATTTCTAAAGAAAATAGTTTTACATGGAAAGAAACTAAAAAAATAATTCAACAATTTTTCAAATCCATTTGGCATAAACCGATCCAATCCATACAACTACCCACACATACACACAAAACACACTATATATTTGTGTTACTATTGACAGTGTAGCATTATGTCCATAATCCATCCCTTTGATGGTGGTACTTCATTACCATTATCTATCCAATTCAATTCATGAACTACCGTTAATCCAAAAACCATGACCAGAATATTATTTCAAACCATTTCAATAAAACAAAAATTTTATTAAAAACACATTCCAACCAATTTTTCATGAATCAAAACAAAAAAACCATGTTTATATTATCATTTTAAAATCACTTATCAAAATCACTTTCAAAATACCCAATTATTAAAATTCCAATAACAATAAAAAAATATGGTACCTAAAAACATTAAACATCAATTTCATAATTAAAAAAAATAAAATAAATCAATTGGAAATGAATCATTCAAGTTCTAATAATGTGAGTCAAGAGTGAGGACACCTACCTCGCAACATAGAAGAAAAAGAATAACATTCCACAAAAAAACATGGCTTAGATATTTGAAAACACACCTTAAGTATTAATTTTTACTATAAAAAAATATCTCATAAATATTGGCATAAAATACCACAGATCTATCCCCATCTGATTTGATCATGGAATTCTAGAGAGGGATGAAGAAGAAAACAAAGGGAAGCCACAGAGAACAGGCACTTACAAAGGAATCTAGGCCTCAATCCTACCAATAACCAATAAAATATCACTACTAGATCAATGGGAAGGTTTGTATAGCCTATGGAAGAAGTGAAAATTACGTTTGGGTAGGATTAAATAATAAATGATCTCTTAAGTGTCTAATTAAATTTAGATCCACAGTTTAAGGAGGTCTACCTGTACATTGCATGATTAGGATACACAATTTGGAAAACCATCCACCAATCATGAAGTTGTTACTACCTTAAGACAACCCTCATATGAATTAATTTCATGATTAAACAAAACATGCTCCTACAGTGATTTTCCCTATTTCCAAAACATGCATGCTTTCCCCTGGGTGGACAAATAGTTATGCCAAATAGTGCACCAATGGTGCATGAACCTAGTGACCTATGTTTTACCTTGAACAGTTTCTTGGAGGTGTTTCGTGGTTTCTACTAACCTTTAACCTCTAGAAAAGCCTCAAAACATATAAAAATGCACAAAACATCCCAAAATTAACCCGATAACATTATATACTTAAAATACTTCAAGAAAGGGTTAATTACCTGAAAATGGAGTGAACAATTCTCCCGAACATTGGTAATTTCATCCTATGAAATTAGAGTACCACTATTGGATTGAAAGAGTAAAGGCCATTTCTTAACCATTTCATTCTCACACACACATGTTTCTTCAAAAATCTGACCGTGTTTCCATAAAACCTGAATCATAACGATGGTTTTTCCACATAAGATATTTTATTTCCTATCCACAATTGACACTGGAACATGACTCAACATTACATTTTAATACTAGCCAATGTGATCCCATAAAATCACCTGGTCAATATCAGTTTGACACTTCTTAAATTGAGATACATGAAACACATTATGTACTAAACAAAACCATGTGAGTAAATCCAACAGATATTTCACATCACTAACCCATTAATGTATCTAAAAGGGCCTATGTATCAAGGATATCACTTTATCCACATTGATAAATGATGATTCTAAAGCCTTGGATAGATTATCAAGAACACATGATCACTCATATTGAATGAATAAATGTAGGTGAATATTATCCACATAATATTTTTGATGATTATGATCCATCTCCATCATTTTCCAGATCAATTGAATCATCTCCATTATCTATTGTACTAGGATTTTTCCAACCAGTGAAGTCTCACCTGTGTCCACCCAAAAAAGAGGATAATGAAAAATAAACCATGAAATGCATCAAATGAAGCTATATGTTTTGAGTACTGATAACTTTTGTTATAAGATAACTACACTAATGGTACGTTCTCTCCCATGGGCCACCAAAATCCATTACCCATTCCATAAGAATGTCTTCTAACATCTTTTTCATCCATTAGGATTACTCATATGTATGGGGATTATATTCCATGATCATAGTAAAATGAGTCCCAAGGTATTGCTGTATGGATTTCAAAAAATGAGATGTAAACCTCATATCTCGGTCTGATACTATCGATACATGTATGACATGACTCTTTAAGACTTATCAGATTTAAATTTTTGACAATTCCTCCACCATATGATATTCACAAATATGGATGAAATCGGTTGAATTTGTGGGTTGATCCACTATCACCCATATAAAATCATGTTTTATACAATACTTGGATGACCTACCACGAAATTCATTCCTATATGCTACCATTTATAAACATGAATTAGTAAGACTGTATAATACCCATTAGCCACTAGTGATCTTCCTTAACCTGCTAACAGGTGAGGATTATGATAATAATATTAGTCACTCTTATTTGTATACTTGTAACATCCAAAGTATGTAATGAATAATATATATTCTTATCTATGTCTATTTATGAATTATATAGTGTTTTAGAGGTTTAAAATGAGAATAAATCCAATCTTAAGCATAGAATACTCTAATATTTTTGAAAGATTGTTTTACTGCCTTTTGATGGAAAGCCATTTTTAAATTTTACTCTTGATAATTTTATAAGCTATATTTGTCAAAATAAACTTATTCTTTATGATTGGGACATTGAAATTTACTTTTGATAAATTTCTGGTATTTTTCTGATAATGTTCATTTTTTAATGAATAGTTAAAAGTGTTGTATTTTAATTCAAAACAACTTTTTAATATAATTTATTTATATTGTTATATTATCTTTTTAATTGGTTTTAAAGTTAAATAAGGATATATTTTTACCATTTAATGCAATGGTGGTAATTGTAATTAATACCACTTTGAGATTGGACATAAACGAGTGTCAATCTTTTGATAGATATTGTTTCTTAAAAACACGCTATTTGATTTGACAGCGGGATTTAATTATAAAATTAATTAATGCAAATTCTATGTTATTAATTTGGTAAATTAGACATAATTTTTGAATTTGGAATATCAAATATATATTAGGGTGAATTTTTTGTATTTTTCTGAAAAACCTTAATTTTTGATGAATAGTGAAACCACAAAGTGGTACTTACAAAAACTGATTTTTCGTTTAAATGGAACTTTACCACTTCTGTGATTTGAATTTAAAAAGTAAAAACTAAATTATTTTCATTATTAATTAATATTTGGTTCAATGGGATGCAAATAATATTTGATGAAAAGTAACTTTTATGTTTTATTAATCACGATTAAAGGTAATTAATGTGATTTAAGGTACAAATGATATTATAATAAAATGAAAATATCTTGAAACTTGTCCTAACTTCATTGGATTAGTCATGGACGACCAAGACAACCCATGGGTCGATTTTTGGGACCCCATGTAGCCACTTGGGTAAGATAATGACATTAATGCCTTTTATTTAAAGTAAAAGTAAAAATTACACAAACATGTATTATTTTACTAAAAAAATTTACATGGGGTTATACAAGTTAGATTTTTGACTATAAATAGTAATTGGAACTCTAAAAATATTTCCAACATCATGGTAATTTTTTGTTATTTTTAGAAATTAAATATATTAAATTATTTATTGCATCATGATGATGCAGCGATTACCTCATTATTTAACGATTTAAATAAAATGAAAAGATAATGTAAAATATAAGACCTACACATATCAAAAACCTATTGAATGGTTTTATTTCAAACTATTATCACCTAAACCTATAAATAAATCAATGTGGTACCTTTAAAATCCGAAACTCATTTGAAAATAATGTAACATTTTATACCTTTCCAAGAGTGCCCCTCCTCTCCTCTTATAAAAGGCCTCCACCTCTACCTCCTTACCCACACCTATCAAGCCTTTGGCTCGGCCAAGATCTTATAATTTTGTCTCTCCACATCCCTCTACTCATCCTAGAAGCCTTACCTTAGGCAGGAAGCTCTTCAAGAATCCATTTTGGTTCAAACCAAAGAGAGTTACCCGATTTAAAGGTAAAGTCTTCTCTAGTGTTCTTTTGATTCATTTTGCTTCTCCAACCCCCTAAACTATTTTTATTAATTTATTTTGTAAAAAATAAAGTATATTAAATATACTAGTATTTTTTTATAAGAAGTATTAAATCTACACTTACACACACCTACAACTAATGGTTAAATAACATATTGTTTCTGTGGATGGTGAATTTCTGCCTCACGAAACGATGATTGCTCAATATTATTTTAACACCCTCAAAGGTGGCCATTAAGATGTAAATATATTTATATATGATATATAATATGTTTATGTTTTATTTAAGATTTTTTATTTTTAATTTTTGTCATACCTTTATGGTTTCCATTATGGGTAAATGCGATATCTTCATTTTTAGGAAGTGCGGACTACCGCCCCCTCAAAGTGATTTGATTTGTTAATACCATATGTGGTATGTATAAAGGATATATTTAATGATATTATATATGATAACATACTGGAATTATAATACTATTATGTATCATTATGTTTTAATTCCATTAAATATGAAATAGAAATGGAAGTAGCGTTCATGCGTACGTACGGCTTGCCGTCTCCATGAACGGTGCATTTCATTTATTACCTCTAAATGTTATGTAATATTATAAATGAATGTATATAATGGATATATATGATATATATGATATCTAAATAATTAATATAATCTTAGATATAATGTATATTTTACCCCATGAACAATCTTGTGATTATAAAGAGTTTATTTTTTACTCAAGTAGCTATGATCGACAAAACGACCATTATTAACATAAATAATAACATAGTGTTCATAACATGGTAATAAGTGATATAAAAGGGATAATGAACATGAAAAAGGATCTTCAGCATGTATAAATTAACTCATGTTTATTATTCAGGAGGTTACAGAACGATCGAGTCAAGTCAGACCCGAGGTAAGGGAACTTCTTAACCCAATTTCCATTCTTTGGGTTAATCTCCTACTTTCAAATTATGTAATGATATTATTATGTTCTATCTTATATTTGTACTTTCTTTATGTGTAATTATAGTTAATATACATAATATATCCATTTTATTTAAAAAAATGATCTTTGTATGAGATTTCGTCTCAATCTCCTTTTATTGAGGCATATTTTTTTTATACACAACTTTCTTTTATATGGTGTACAAACACCTTTGAATTTTATGTTTTTTCAACAAGAATCTTTTTATACGAAGCATTTTACTAAATGATAAAAGGTAATGTTTTTGTCATACATATGCGGCGACAATGACTTCTTCCGCCGTCGTGACCATTATTTTAGTTTCAGCTTCCTCTACAAGTGATATCTTTTTTTAAAAATGAAAAATAAATACCACGTTTTACTTTTCTTTTATTTTGGTATTGAAAATGGTTTTCACAATGTTTTTATTATATCAATATGTGGTATTGATATCTTGTGATTGAAATTTGGAAATGGTATGTTTCCATTATGCATGTTTTATGTGATACAATTATGTTATTGTTCTTGGGCATTGTTTATGAAGACGAGTGGTTCCGTGATAAACTAAGGGTGGGTGAGCCCGATATAGCTCTCCAATGCATTGGGTAACGCGAAGGAGTTAAACGTTAAGGTTTCTCCGAAGAGATTTGGGGAATATACTGTGATGGGTATTCCAAACATAACCAAGAGGGTTACTCCCTACATAAGAATGTTATGAATGCCTCATGTTACCTTTATGTCTTATGATTTTTATGATTTATTCATGAATTTATGAGGTGTGTTAAAATTCTTATGTTTTACGAGTAAATTATGATTTCATACATGGACTAATGTTTTCATTTTGCACTTTTATATCCCTTGCTGAGCTTTTTTATGCTCATCCCATGTTTTTGAAATGATTTTCACAGGTCAAGGGAAATGTACATGATGTGATGATAGTGTCAAGGAAGTGTCAAGAAAGAATCTATTTTTTATTTTAAATATGTTTATGTTGATGGGAAACATTAATACTATCTTTTATGTAACCACTTTGCTTAAATGTGAAATGTAATGCATGTTTTATGATTTAATTCTTTAAAACTCTAAACCTGAAAAGATCCTCAATGTGTAATCTTGTTATGACACAAGATTAAGTAATGTTTAAGGTTGGGGCCTTATAATACTAACCCACAAAAATTGTGATTTAAGTTCATTATACATGATCAATATTCTAGGATGAACAAACCATCTTGAATGGTGGTATGAATGAAGAATTTGTTCAGGGAAATCAATATGTACAACCATATGATCTCAATGAAACTACACTGAACTCCCATTCATCTTCCATCCCCTAATAGTCTCCCCATTATTGATTTTTTTCAAAAATAAAGACATTAAATATCTGATGTATGTTACTCTTTAACCCTTTCAACCAAATCAGAAACCCAAAAAAATAATGAAGACCCCAATGCCACTAAATTATTCACAATCTTGGTTAATTTCAATTTAGACCGACATCTATTTAAACTTATCAAAAGCCTTTTTTTGAAATGGCTATATGAATTCATACATAATGCATCCTCCAAATGAATATCCATTTCCCGATATATAAATCAAGTCAATGTAAAATATATGATGATACTACACCCATCTTATTTGTATCAAATTCAAATATCTTTGTCAGAAAATGTGTTTTAAACAGTTATGAACCGTAAATAGGGTAATTTTCTCCACAAATTGGAAATAATGAAAAGTATTCCAATCATGGAATACATTAGTTAATTCTAAATAATGAGTTTTGTAATTATTCTTATGAAATTGTAACTCCTAGGATCCATAAGAAAAGACACGATTTCCATGCATGAGAACACACCCCAACCCTGATCCCAAAGCATCACCGTACACCACATAAACCTATCCAGATTCCAAAAATTATAATTCCAGTGTTGATTTTTGGTGAAGTGTAAGATCTTTAAAAGAATTAAGACATTCATAATTCCATTTAAATAAAAAACATTCCTTCTCAGAGATATCATTGGTGAATCTAGTCTTGAATGTTCATGAAAGAATATTGATATTAACCAACCATTACAAGGAAACAACGTATGTCAAATACACACTTCAGTGGTTTCCAAGATGTCACAACCTTTATCATTTCTGGATGCACCGAAACACATCTTCCATAGATATCATGGACAATGAAACATACCTATTGTATCCAAAAATCACATAGTAAATGTTTTTATACAAATGATGATTCCACAATATACCCAATAAAATTTTTAGGTGTTGATCATGCCCATCCATTTTCCTTGAAAACACCAATATATCATCAAAACATAATACAAAAAATAATCTATATACCATTGAAATATCCAATTACCAAATTCCATAATGATAGTGGGTACATTTGTAATACAAAAAGACACAATTGCATACTTGAAATGCCTATATCTACCATTGAAAGTTGTTTTTGGCATATCCTCCTCCTTAACCCAAAATTGGTGATATCCTAACCATATGTAAATTTTAAAGAACCCATTGGATCCCCCCAATTAATCGAAATTTTCATCAATGCATGGAAGTGGTTATTAATTATGTATCGTTACTTGGTTAATCTTATGATAATCCACACATAGCCGAAGAGTTTCATCAACCTTTTTCACAATCAAAACTGTTGTATGCCACAATGATGTACTAGGACAAATGAACCATTTTATTTTCAACTCAACCAACTGAAATTTATATTAAATTAATTGATTTTTTATTCGATAATATGTAAGTGAAATAGGAATGGATTCCAGTATGTTATCAGTCATAAAATCCACTTATATTGTTGGTGAAAATCCTGATAAGTTATCAGGAAAGAATCTAGAAATAGATCAAATATTTTTGAAAATAATTTATCCCCAATATTATCCACTAATGTAATGGTGAAAGTCTAAAATGGTATGTTATTATTCCCACTGTTGGTTCCAACAATCTCGTTACACCTACCATTACAATTTGGTTTCCTTTAAAAAGATGTTTGACACCCTCCTTAGTTATAAATCTAACCTATATGGTTTAAATGTCAATGTGAGGTTTTAAAATTTTCAACAAATCCATAACCTTGAATATGTTATAGACATCCATCTCAAGAATAGTGAAATACCATATCATTTCAACTCCATTAATAGTTATAGAACATGATTTGAAAAAAAAGACCAAAACTATCATTTCCTAGAGGAGTTTGATGTTTCCAAATAGATGGAAACATTTTAACATGAAAACTCATAATATAAATAAAATGAGAAGTAATAAATGAATGGAATGCACTATTTATAAATAACAATTGCATAAGTGTATAAATAAATATAATGATACCTCTCACCATCGACGGTCATAACTGATGATCCACAATCATTTGACGATCTGCATATAATTTCATACTCACTACATGTCATTCTTTATTACCCTATTGTGATTTCCATTGTTTATAAGTCATGTTATTATTATAATCACCATGGATTCCGTAGCTACGGTGATGATAATTACTATGCTTCCCTTGTCCCGTCGAAGCAACGATGTCTATGAAACATGAGTTGTGTCTCGAACCCACGACCTTGGAGCACTATGACAATAGTGCTAAAGATGCACCATCTGGTTATAGGTACAACATTATCATGGAGGTTCTGTACAAACTCGCTTCCTGTGGTCCAAAGAAACACATTTAAATCTTCCCTTCTTACACTTGGGTTTTGGTGGAATATTTGATGATCCACCCATATTATTTTGAGTCATAAAACAACCGTGTAAATATATTCCTCTCTACTAATTATTCCCATATTTAGAATTTCCACCAGTTCCTATAGGTATCAATATGTTTCCTCCTACCAATGTTCTTGAGATATATATTTCTTCAACAATATCTCTATTGACCATCTATGTATAATCCATTATATAAATAATGACTATCTTGGAGAAAATTTCTAGCCTGAGTCCTGATTAAAAAATGTGTGGCTTCAATGATGCACTTATAAAAACATCGAGTGAAAATTAATCTAAATTTATAAAATTAGACACAAACTCATTCAATAAAATATTATACTTCTTAAATATGAAATGGTTTTTCATTTTATAAATCCTAAACTTGAAAGGTTATTTGTTTGAATAATTTTTTGAAATCCTCCCATGCAATGTCTTAGTCTAATTTAGATTTGAGTTCAACACCCCAAATCTAGCCTGATAGATCCTCCAGAATTTGAATTTGAATTTTTAATTTCATCTAATATGGTACATAGGAAATATAATATTTAATTAATCCTATTCAGCCACACCTCTACCATTTCTAGTTTCATATAACCTTCAAATATGGGTGGATTCTGCTTCTCAAACTGAATGAAATGTTCCACTTTCCTTGGTTCATCACTTCGGTTACCTCTATCCACAACTTGAAAATTCTATAAAATACTTTAAACCAGTTGTTGGTTCACCATGGCTCAGGTGCAACAATATTTTCAACAGATTACTCAAGTTTGTTTCTTCAATGCCTAATCAAGGCCATTTTGTATAAGCATAAGAAAATTCTATTAAGTATGACTCTTTATCAACTGACGGATAAAAATTTCAAATTCTACAACATCACAAATATCCCAAAAAGGCTTCTCAAAATTTAAAAATTTCTTTATTCAAGCCAATTTTTGAAAAATCCATCCTGATCATAGAAAATAAAAATGTTTTAAATTATTTTCCTAAAACCACCACCTTTTCACCAAATCATAATTCATTACTCAAAATTAATTATGTACTCATATTGGGAATTCATTTCTACCAATGAATATCATGCTCTTATCATCGTCTAAAACCATGAATATGATGATACAACTTATTGAGGTGTTTGAAAAACTTATGTACCCAACTCCCAGGTAACTTGGGGTTTAACATAAATAGGTTAGATATTCCTTTTTATGATTAACATTTCATGTATCAACAATAATACTCTTTGCTACTATCCTATTTAAAAGACTGAAAGACCAATACCATTTTTCCAAAAGTACAAACATACTAGAAAATATTGATACTATTTGAAATATACCTCCCCTCATCATTGTCTTGGGAAGATCTGATGACATTAATAGGACTTAGGTGATATTCCCAAGAAAAAAAAAGACGTAAATAAATTACAAGGACATAATGAAAATATAGGAGATGATTTTCCATTTGAAAATTAAACAACCAAAATAGATAACTATAACCAAAAAACAACAATATAATTCATGATAATAGTGAAATAAAAATCAAAATCATATCAACTAACAAAAAAAAAACCAAACTACAAACAGAACCAAATTGATATACAAAGAGGAATAAAATTAAATGGAAACCAAAATAAAAACTATGAAACTTCCAAAAAAAATTCATGATCCAACCCCATAATCCATTCAAAAGGTATCCTAATGCATCATTAAAAAATGAGATACCTTTCCTTTACCTGTATCCTGATAAACAATATCTTCAAACACATATAGTTACCATGAAGGGGGTGTGTAACTTCTCAGGTAATGATAGAATAATTATATTTCATATTTATTAATATTTATGAAAAAAATATAAATATTTTTATAAAGGGGATTCTATGTACAATAGTGTACCCGACACACAATAATGAGTTTCTCTGAAATCTTATATTGCTTGTAAGACCGAGTTATACTAAATAAATAATATATTTTTAATACAATTATTTTAAGTGGTAGTTATTTATTTGTTGTTGTGTTAGTGAGAATTAATAGGAATAACTATATTATGTTTAAAAATTCTTATTAAATGTTATTACATTCATCCAATAAGTATTATAGTTTTAAAATTAAAAATAATTAGACTTTACACATAAAAAGGTCTATATTTTTAAATGGTAGTTTTGATGCGTTTTAATGGAGAACCATTTTTAAATAGAAATTTTTGTCACTTTTATAATTTTTATATTAAAAATAATAATTATTTTTGAAATAATTGTTTCAAAATTTACTTTGGTTTTATTTTTGTAATGTCTATGAGAACATTCACATTTTATGAATAGTAAATAATACTGAATTTTTGTTCAAAATTGCTTTTTCAATTCATTTATTTATAGAGTATGATTATGTTTTTTATTTATAAGTATAAATATATAATTTTTTATTATTTAAAATAATTTAGTTAGTTTGAAATAATTTCGCATTGAATTGATATATAAAAACTTAGGAAGCTTTTAAACATTTTTACATTAAAACCTCGCTTGGTCATCTCATCTACAAGATAAAATTTAAATTAATTTATAACAATTATTTGTTTGTAATTTGGAAAAATTGTTTTCCTATTTGGAATCTCAATAATATATTATTTATAATAAGGCCAACATTGTTTTTGAAAAAAATATTAGTGAAAGTAATGAAATTTAATTACAGCGATTAAAAAGAAAAATTAGCTTAACAAGGGCCTAAAACTTAATATTATGATCCCAAATGTCCAATACACAGGTCCAAAAATACATTTTATATTCATATTTGTACCTTAAACTCCATTATATTTAATTTTGACCATTTTTGGAGCCACATTTCATTGGAAAAACCTTGGTGGAATTTCCTTTTCAAAAAATTACAAGAATGCCACTCCTCCGCCATTATAAAAAGGTACTCAACCTTCCCATTTATTCAGACCTCCAAAGACACATTGGATCGACCGATAACTTCATAGGTAGATAAAAAAAATCCTCACCCTAAACCATGAATTATAAACATGTGTATAGATCCTTCTAATGAATCCCTTTGGTGAAAACTAAAAGGTGTTACTCGAATAAGAGGTAACTCCCTTTCCCAAGCTCTTTAGTTTTATTTTTTATCAACTTTATAAATTACACTTACTACATTATTATATGAAAATAAATATATTCTAAATATACTTATATGTATTTATATTAATATTGCTACCTTCAATTACACACACATCCATTTAATGGGTAATGAACCTACCGTTTATGTGTACGGTGAACTGTCACCACCCGAAATGATAATTCTTCCTTTTTTCCATTAACGAATCTCATGGTAATAATTATGATGGAAAAATATATTTATATATGATATAAATTATTTTTATAATGTATTTATGATTCGTTAATTTTTATATAACACATACCCTTATGCTCTACATTTTATGTAAATTTGATAATGTCGTTTGTGGAAGTGTGGACTGCCGCCTCCTCAATGTGATATGATACATTCACACACTACATGGAATGTATTAAGAATATAATTAATTAAAAATATGTGACAGAAAAATATTACATATTATATCCTTGAAATAATTAACTTTATGTATATATAATATATCATTTTCTTTAACACCATTTCACACACTAGAAAAGTGATAATGTCATTCATAGATGTGTGGGCTACTGCCTCTTCAACGCGATGTGAATAATTTTACATAATAATAATTTTATATGTAATTTTATATGATAAATAGTTTGGTATTTATTATATAATGGTCATTATGGAAATATAAGTGTTTATTACCTCATTTCCATAATAATAATTGAAAAATGAGAACGTTACTCGTGCATTCGTATAGCCTACCGTCTCTATGATTGTAATGTTGGTTCATTTTTCATAACCATAATTAATTATTGGTTTTAAAATTATAATTAATTTATAAATAAGACAATTATTTGATAATTATTATTCTTAATATGTTTATATAATGGCCACCTTGACCATGGACATCCAACTTTAGTTATTTGGACACAAAAATAGAATATGGTCAAAACAACCAACATAAACTAAATTGATTAAGTATTTGTATAAATAATGGCATTATATGATATTAGTTTAGTAATAAACTAGAATTAGGTTCTCAATAATGTGGATAATTAATATAATTTTATTATTCAGGATGATAAAGATAGACGTGACAAGTCTGACTCAAGGTCAGTAATTTCACCTCAATATCCTTTCATTGAGACATTTATTAATGATATGAATCTTTATTATTTAATAAGTTGTTTATAAATTACATTAGACATTAAATATCCATATTCTATCAATTATAAAGTAATTTAGAGTTTTGTTAAATGTTATTATTTCATAGTAATATGATTTAATTATTCAAAGTGGTATATGACCCTTTGAATGTTTAAAGTTTTAATCATTAACATTCAATATTATTGATGTAATTTTAAAAATTAATTCATATGTAAATCACATGGTTATAAAGGATATTTGATGTCTATTTTTAATTCCATTTAAAATTTTCAAAAATTAATCTTTTTACGTGTTTTATACGGAATGTTATGGAAAATGAGAAAAGAAATGTTCTATCCTTAATGTACACGATGACAATGAACTTTCTACTACTATGAACATCATTTAATTTTTATGTTCCTTTGAAATATTTCATGTTTATTTAAATGAAAAAACCTTCTCTATTTTTTTGGGTATTTTGGTTTTGATTTTTTAAAATGAAGGTGTATTTGGTATTGAAAATGGTATTTTTGAAGGAAATTGTATTTTAATTTATGAAATTATATTTCATATGAGTTTCATAGAGTTTCTAAAATTATGTAATGATTTATATTAAGTTGTTATTATTGGAATTTATAAGTGATGGGAGCACTTAGATAATTTTGGTTGAGACTGTTATAACTTAAACAATGGGTCCACCTAGATTGCTCTCTAATTCACTGGGTAATGATTATATTATAAGTTTTCTATATGGTCATTCCAATCAATAAGGTTTTTATAAGGGTTCAAAGAGATGATATCCCACAATACCTACTTAAATTCGTAATATTTCTAATGAGTTTTTATGGGAATAATTTGTTTTAAAAAGATAAAGTAAATGATAATTATTAAAAAATTATATTTTTGGTTAAAATATTATGTTTCCAAGAAAGAGTTTTTCCATAGTTTTAATGTTTAGCAATAGACCAATTATTTTTTTCTATTTATATCCCTTACTAAACTTTTTATGATTTTCCCATTTTATATTATTTTTTACCAGATATAAGTGTGACTAAGTGATTGGAATAATTCATATTAAAATTAACTAAGTGTCTTTTTAAATGTGACCATGCAATATTTAAAAAAATTAAATTATTAAAAAATGGATACTTTCCATAAGTGTTAACATTATATTATTATGGTCTATATATGTATAAGATATGGCCTAATTCTATTAAATTATATACCAAAGAAGATCCTCAATGCAAAAGAATGTAAAATTCTTGACATATCTCCATATTTTTCAATATTTAAGGAAGGGGCCCTATATTATTTCTTATCAAAGGTCAATTTAAATAACTATAGATGATAGGGTATTATTAATAACATTACAATATAATATTTTACCATATAGACATGTTAAAATTTTATAGCATTGCAAGATTGTCATGTTGATTCATCTAATTTTTTTAGAGTTGTAATCTAAAGAGGAAACAAGGAAGCGGTAGTGGAATGGAACTAAGAGGAAGATATCCTTCAAAATTAGAGTATTGAGATTATCACAATCAGAAAATAATAATTTGTCAATGTGAAGGCTCAGTTTAGTTAAGAAATAAATGGTGGTGGTATCTATACGTGTGAGGAACGTAGTATATCCTATGAAAAAAATTTTTTTGTATAGAATTTAATGAGTAATCATCACCCATAATTTAGTGGATGATCTGATGTAGTGGTAGTAGAAGAATTGATAAATTCAATGGAAAAGATATTTTATTTCATTGGATATTCAGAATGTAAATAGGTAGACTTACCGTTTATCTTTTTTAAGGTTAAGTTGTTTGATGGTGGTGTTTGTTTAAGAATAAAAGAGATAAATATGATCTTGATTCCATGAGATATGAAACATTCAAGGGAATTTTCCTTGAGAATTAATTCCATATGGTTGTTCTAATTCATTTGGAAAAGAAATACCTATAATTGAGGAAGAAAGATAATATTTTGTATCATCATATAAGGGTAACTTCACTATATTGTTTAGGTATGTACTGAGTATTATTAACGACACTGATAGAAAAATTAATAAGTTTTAATTAGGATTGAATCCCAGTCTATGAAGATCTTTGGAAATGTGATAATTTAAAAGATATTATTTTTTTCATTATGATGAAAAGGTTTAGAGAGAGTTTTATGGAACTTATATACCTTGTTATAATGAAATAAAAATCATTCAAGATGGCAGGCGATGGGGAAACCTGCAATAATGAAATATAGAGTTACAGAAATGAAGTTACAATCAAGTATTAAGTGAGGTAAAATGCACCATGGAGAGTGTATTATCAAGATAGAGAAGTGTTACTCATGTAGAAAGTTTGGCCTTGTGGACCATGAATATAAAGAAAAGAATAATAAAGAATAAATGAATATGGTAAATAATATGCATATTTCATTATGATGTTTTAGCTGCAATGAGATGGTTATTATGATAATTCCTTCCAGACGTTAGTTTTGATTTATAGAAATCATCATGATTTGAAATACATAGGAGTAGTAAGGTCATTTTCTACTACAACAGTTGATCTTGGGCCATCAAATAATGTCTTGAAAAGTATGTTATTTGTGTCTTAAAATTATACCAATACCCTATTTGATTCTAGATATTAACATTCTATAATATTTGTGAAATTTTATAGAAAATTGGGAATCTCACTTTATTAATATAAGATATAATTTTTTTAGAACTCATGGGAGAAGTATTAAAGAGACCAACATTCATAGTAATATTCATATTATTATCACATAGATGGTCATTCTTAAAAATCATATTAAACAGGACATTGTATATTATGATATCATTATTGGTATGGATTGGATTTTAGCTTATCATGATAAGATAGATTTTGGTTATAATAAATCTATGTTAAATGATTTAATGCCTTTTAGAATGTACCAATAATATGATAACTTGATTAGATATAGGAACTAATTTTACCTTTCTTAAATAGTTAAATATAAAGAAAAAATTTAAATCAGTTATTTATTAGTGTTAAATGAATATATAAATGTTTTTATGGATGATTTTCATAGTTTTATTCATGATCGAGCGATTGTGTTTACTGTGGATTTAGTACCATATGGTAAGCCTATTCTTAAACCCCCTTATCTAATATCTCAAGTGTAATATTTATATTTGAAGAAGAAATTGTAGGAGTTATTAGATAAAGGTATCATCTGACCTAAAACATCACCATGGGGTGTTCTTATCTTGTTTATTAAAAATAAATATGGATCGATGATACTTTTCATTGATTACAAATCCATGAATAATATAAAAAATCTAAAAAAATATCCTTTAACTCATATCAATGATTTATTTGATCAACACAAAGGAGTATACAATTTTTCAATGGTTGACCAAAAGTTGGGGTAATATCAGTTGAAAGTGAATTGAGCTGAAATATTTTAGAGTGGGTTTCAAATAGGGTATGACTACTATGGATTTATAGTTATTTCATTTGGATTATCCAATGCACCTGTTTTATTCATGGATATTATGAATAGAATTTTTCATGAGTTCATGGATATGTTTTTGGTTGTGTTTATTGATGTCATTTTAGTATTTTCTAAAATCCAAGAGGAAGATTAATGGAATCTAAAGAGTTTTTTGAAATTCTTAAAACAAAATAAATATTATAGGAAATTTAGCAGCTGTGAATTTCAGTTAAAAAAAAAATTCATTCTTTGGTCACATTATTTCTAAAGAATAAAAAACTATTGATCTAGTGAAAATGAACATTTTTGAATAATGGATATTTCCCATAAATAACACCCAAATTCATTGTATTCTTGTATTAGAAGATTACTACCAACAATTTGATGAAATATTTTATCATTATTCTATACCACTAATTAATATAACTAAAAAAGGTGATATGTTCATCTGTAAAAAATAATGTGATGATTTATTAGGAACTAAAAGCATGTTTGATTAACAATCCTATTTTGTCATTCCGTTTTGGAGATGGTTATTTCATTATCTACAATGATTCTTCATTTAATGGACTTGGTTGTGTCCTAATACAAAATGATTAAGTAATTACTTATGCTTCCCATTATCTGAAACCTCATGTGTTAAATTACTATACACATGATTTAGAATTATCTATTGTTGTTTTTTCATTAAAAATTTTGAGGCATCATTTGTATGGATTATGTGTGGAATATGTACTATTTTAAAGGTTTTATGTATATATTCCTTTAAAAAGAGTTGAACATGAGGGATAAATGATGGCTGGAACTAATCAAGGATTATGATTTCTTGATTCTTTATCATACATGAATGAAAAAAAGGTGGAAGATTCTTTGAGTCTAAAGAGTAATGCTACATTAACCTTGTTACATTTGGAACATGACATGTTGGTTAATGATTTAATGAATTTGGCCCTAGGATTTGTTGAAGTAGTGACATCCACTTTTTTGTTAGAAGTTTTAGTGTTGTACAATTTGATAGAAAGAATTAAGAGGGATCATAAATAGGATAATTCATTGAAATAAATGGGAAAATTTGTTAAGAATGGTAATTTTCATGATTTTAATATTGATGAAGAAGGTGTTTTATGATATAGAAATAAATTATGTATTCCTTTTAATTCATAGTTGAGAAATGAATAGTTAGCTGAAGCTCATAGTTCTCTATTTTTCATTCATCCGGGTAACAATAAAATTTTCATAGAGATTTTGGATTATTACTGGTGAGATATAATGAAGAGATATATTTCTGAATTTTCCATGAATTGTCTAATATGTCAGCATTCCAAAAAAGAGAAACATTTTTCAAAGGGGATTATTCAAACATTTTGAGTTCTGTAATGGAAATAAGAGAATATATCAATGGATTTTATGGTAGGATTTCATAATACGTCTCAAGGTAACAATGTAATTTCGATTATGGTTGATCAATTAACTAAATCTCACATTTTCTTCCCATTTGGCATACAATGACTTTATAGCAACATTATAGATTTATATATGAAATAAATTATTAGATTAAATAGAGTTCCTCTTTCAATGGTATCAGAACATCATCCTTATAACAACCCTCCTATTTATTTCACACATAAACACAATTCATTATAGAAACATGAACTTAAGAAAATCATGAGGATTGATTGGTCTAGTGACTTAGGAAATTAAAAACACTACATGTCATCTTAAGACAAAAAATAAAACATCTTTATTAAAAATTTATTTTACATGAACATGACATTCCTTCGTATATAGCATTTCATGGGATAACATGATGACATAAATAAGAAAATGGTGAGATATAAAGCCCAATAATGGAGTAAAGAAGTAATAACATGAATAACACAATACTTTATAAGAAATATGCATATTAATGGAACATAAGATAAACATGAACATAAAGGCATGATATAACATGATTAACATAACATGGATATGTGGAAACACCATTTAACATGATATTATCATGAGCCAAGGCTCATTGCACATGGAGAATGAGTAAACTCACATTGAAAGTGTATTATAATTATTAAAACCACATTTCACATGAATTATCATGATTAAACCCTCATTTCACATGGTGTATCAGGATATTATTCTTTACACAATGCATTGGATCTCTATTAGGGAACACCCATCTTAATGATTTTATTTAATGCATTAGTGTGCCACATAGATCATATAACAAGGATTCGTTAAAAATCAAACTTTATTCCATGAATAAGAGATGTGTAATACATAAATGTAATTCCACAATCAACAAGTACATTTTCATAAAGGTGAATACCCTAGATAGAGAAATGGGTATGGTATTCACTTACATGATGATTTTGGCATGGAATGTTTTGTGTAGCTTCGACAGAATAACGACATCAAATAGAAATTTTAAAATGGGTTGATGAGAATGAAAGGGGTATGTCATCATTTATACATGAAATGGAAAGTAAATGGGTCATGTAATATAATATACCAATATATATAATGGAATCGGATTCATAATATTAAAGTTTTTTTGAATGTAAATGAGGAGACATAAATTCCTTACAGAATTTCGGCATGGTAAAAGTTATTCATGGGAGGAGTTAGTGAAAGATAAAGAGGACTCTAAAAATTTAAAAATATGTTGGAAAGTATGGGGGAGGTTTGAAATCATACCAAAAAATTTTTAATAGAAAATAAAAAGGGTATAACAATATGAATAAATTTGGACAAAAATGAGAAAGGAAGAAATACTTTACATGGAAGTATGATCCCAATGGTTTGGGAGATCCATGAGAGAGGCATCTTGGTAGATTGGGTTTCCTTGGGAGGATTATAGAGAGTGTAGGGAAGGGGGTTCTCTAGCTCCAAATTTTCTATGTGAAGTGTAATGGGATATTGAAGGGGTTTATATAGTAAAAGAGAGGGGATTCATTATTATTTATGTGTTAGACACCATAAGTTAAACTAATAAAAACCATAAAACATCCCAAGGTTTTTCCATGGTTTTTTCCAAATTAGAGTGGAATAAATTATTTTATAAGGATAATGGATGATCCTTTTCAAATATTATGGTTTCTTATATAATGGTGAGTCACACTCTCAAGGAAATCATTTTAAAAGGTAAAATATTTTATAAATCTTTGAAGGACCACTAATGAACCATAAAATTAATTAAAAAAATTCTTAAACAACATTATTTTAAAGTTAAACCATATTTTGGCCGAAAATCCATTTTATATTATTTTATTACATCACTATTGGTTCATTATGTTGTCATAAAACACATAACGTATCTAAACAGTATTTAATTTTACCAAAACATTCAGATGTGTTAGAAAATTATGAAAAATACCCCATTAGATAATTTTGATGGCCTGAATCCAAATATTATATTCCTTTTATCAAAATAAGTTTCTAAATATGGGAATTTTCAATTATAAAATAAAAACCGTCATTTATTGAAAAATCATGGGTTTTGACAAAATATTTTTCGAACCATAATAAAAATATAAATTGTATTCATAAAAATATTATATGATAATATAATATTTTTATAAAAATTAATATAATAATAATTTTTTATTAAAATATTATTTTATTTTAATGTCCATTAATTCATCAAAATTTTTCTGTTAATTGAATATTATCCAAAAATAATATTTGTTAATTAAAAAAGATTTACAAAGTAACAATAATGAAATGAACATATATTGTTCATAAAAAATGATATTGCTCATAATCATAGTTCCAGGGTCTTGTTACATAACCTCATATAACACCCATCTATGACCTAAGGGTAAGGTTTGCGATGGAGACAGACTCTTGGGGAGGCTCAGATAACATCGCTCGAGTGGTAATCTCTATTAAAATCCACTTGTCCCGTAGGCAGTTCTGTTCAAGCTTAATGTGTTGAATCTCAGCTTGATCTTGGTTATGTTAAAATACCACTGATGATAAATCCTTTCCAAGCTCCTAAAAATGGTCCTCTTATGGAGAAATTCTTCTAGATGAGGCTATCACAAAATTTTTCCGAATAAATTAGATTTTTTAAATCCCTATATTTATACTAATCATCTGATCACTGTTCAATGACTATATTTTAAATAGTAAAAATTATTAACGATATTTTAAAATCCAAAAAACATAAAACCAATGAAGTGGATATGTTTTATACAACCATTTTACATAATAATTAATTTAAATAGATCAAGAGGAATTTTTTTTAATAAAAGATTGGGTCGTTACAATATTCCCCCCTTAATAAATTTCTCCCTTGAAATTCCTTTTCCCATACTAAAACAGATGAGGGTAACATTATTTCATCACTTCCCCTAATTCAACATTTCTTTTTCAAATATGTGATTTTTCAACAACACCTTGATAAGGGGCATTGCCTTATTTCTTAGACCATTTTCCCTTTGATATAAGATCTTCACTGGATTCTCTTCATAAGAGATTTCATTATCACATGATACCACCTCTGAATTGAGTACATGTGATGGGTCACTTATGTAATTTTTCAAGAGTGATACATGTAATTCATCATGTACTTGAGATAGGATTGGTGGGAGTGCTAGTCGATATGCCACTCCTCCAATGCGATCAAGGATCCCAAAACGGTGGATGTAATTTGGACTAAGATTTCCCATATTCTCAAATTTCATAACTCTATTCAATGGTGATATGCAGAGGTATACCATGTCTCCAACATCAAACTCTAGGACTCATCAACGATTATTAGCATAGATATTTTTTTTGACTCTTCACAACTATTATGTGCTACTTGATGGTCGTAACCTTATCCACAATTTCATCTACCATTTATGGACCTAGGAGTTTTTTCTCCCTAACATCATCCAAACATACTTGTGTTCTGCACCTATTCCCATAAAGGTCTTTATAAGGTGCCATTTGGATACTTGATTGGGCACTGTTATGGTACGTGAACTCAACCAGAGGAAGATAGTGATCCCATCCTATTTTTAAGTCCATTGATCATTCCCTCAACATTTTCTCAACTGTTTGGATTGTTTTCTTAGTTTGGGCATCAGTTTGAGGATGATAATCTATACTGATGTTCAACACAGTACTCCCAGCAAGTTTGAGACTCTTCTAGAAGATATAGGTGAATCTTGGATCTTGATAGAATACAATCGATAGTGGTAATCCAAGAAAACTTACAACCTTTTTTTATTTACATCCATGATAGTTGATCCAATGAAAAATCCTCTGAAATTGTAATGATGTTTGTAGTCATTGTATGATGATCCAAAACAATCCAGAGAGCATTGTTTCCTTTAGATGTCTTCTGAAGACCAATGAAAATTTCCATGGTGATGTTCTCCCAATTCCATGATGGTATGGGTGATAATTGCAACGTACCCATAGATTTTTACCTCTCAGACTTCACTTGTCAACACACCAAGAACTTTGATGTCTACCAAGTGATCTTCTTCTTCATGTTATCCAAGTGATAATTCTCTCAGTGATCTTGATACCTCATTCTATTTCCTGGGTGAAGGGATAAATTTGAACCATGGGAATCATCCAAATGTTCATTCTCAAACTCTGGATTTGATGAAACACATTTTCTTGACACAAATCTCACAATTCATTTTCATATACATTTAACTCTAAGGATTTCTCATTTTGGATTGTTTCCACTTCTTTATGAATTCCCAAATCATCCATTTGAGTATCACTTTTCCATAAGATTTGGTTGAGAAATAATATGTGAAATGATTGAGGATGTTCCCTTATTTAATATTCGGACGTCCATCTTCATCAAATCTAAGAAGATTGGTTCATTTTAAATTCTCATCGATGATTGAATTGGTGGGTCCATTCTACATAGAGAATCTTCCACCTTGTTCACATTCCCACGGTGGTAATATATTGAGCAGTTATAGTGTTTGATCAGTTATAACCATCATCATTGATTCATATTCAGATCTTTCTGTGTGAATATATACTTGAGGCTTTTGTGGTCCGTATATATTTCACACTTCTACCCAAATATGTGAAGTTTCAAAATTTTTAAAGAGTTTATTGCTGCAGCTAACTCCAGATCATGTGTTGAATAGTTTTTCTCATGAACATTCTATTTCCTTGAAGCACATGCAATTACTTTGTAATTTTTCTTCAAAACACACTCGTGCCCTTATTCAAGGCATCATTGAATACAACAAAAAGTTCTCCACATGTGGGTAATGTGGGAATGAGAGCAGTGATAAGCCACAATTTCAGATCCTTGAAGCTCTCTTCACATTCATCAATCCAAGAGAACTTGTCTCCCTTCCGAGTTATCATGGTTAGAGGGTTTGATTGTCATGAGAAACTTCTCATAAATCGGAGATAATATCAAGCATACCCTAGGAAGCTATGGATATCAATCACCAACGTAGGCCTTGTCTATCCCTCAATTGCCACTGCCTTGGAGGGATCCACAAATATCTCATTGCTTGAGATTTTATGACCCAATAATGTGACTTCCTTTAACCAAAATGCATACTTTCTATACATTTCGTAGATATTATCCTTTCTTAAGGTCTATAGTACAGTGCTTAGTTTCTCCTCATACTCCTCTTTGATTCTGCATTATATTAGCATATCATCTATAAAGACAACCACAAATGTCTCACGATAATATCTAAAGCATCTATTCATCATGTCCATGAATATTTTTAGAGAACTAGTGTACTCGAAATGCATTAAGATGAATTCATAGTTCTTGTACCTTGTACGAAAAGAAGTCTTGGGGATATCCTTATTCTTCACCCATATTTGGTAATATCATGACCGCAAATCCACCTTGAAAATGTATTACCCTACACGTAGCTGATTGAACAAGTCATCAAATCCTGGAAGAGGATACTTGTTGTTTATTGTGATATTATTGAGATCGCAATAATCAATGAAAAGGAGAATTGACCCATATTTCTTATTGACAAAGAGGACTAGTGCACTCCTTGGTAAAGTACTTGTGCATATTAACCCTTTATCCAGATTCTTAGATAGTTGTTTCATTAGATCCTCAATCATCCCAACAACCATTCTATATGAATTTTTGGATATTGAAAATTCCCCATGTATTTGATCAATATAAAATTCAATATCTCTTCTACAAAGAGGAACGATATATTACTAAGGAAACACTTCAGCGAATTCCATCACAATATGCATGTCTTCAAGGATGGTTTATTTCTTAGACTCAATCATTTGAGAAAGATACACATTATCATATGGATGTAATATCCATGCTTGAAATGATGTTGCTAAAGAAGATTCACCCCCCATTTTCACTTGTATAGAATCGGGGCTCAATATTTTTTATGGAGAGTGACTTACCTCTAATTAAATTTATGTTGAATTTATATAGGGATTTCCAATCCATGATATGAATTGCATAAAATTCCACCAGAGGGAGTATGATGAGGTTAACTGGGAAGTTTAAACAAAAAATTGTGATAGGAAGGAGTTATATTCATGGAATGTATTGATTTCCACATTTGTTATTATCACCGACATCTCTACATCCATAATTTTCTGTGGTGTTGGGAATTTTCTACTAAACATTCTGGATATAAAATAGTGTGTAGAACGAGAATCAAAAAGTATGTTTGGAATTATTGAATGAATAACTATCATACCTATTGTCACTTCATTGTAGGGGTTCTCTTTGGCAGTACTGATGGAAAAATCTCTCCCTTGCCGGCTTGGAGGTTTTTGGTTGCCTCTTAAAACCCTTCTCTTTGGGAAATGGTTTGTGAAGGTCCCAGTTCTTTTTAGTTGAAGCAATGAACAATGCATTGGAGGTCGAATAGAGCATTACTCTCCTATTTCTCAGTAGTGGGTTATCCTGTCAACAAATAATGGCTAGGTTCCTTTCTCTTCTACACCCAAAGCATTTCTTCACCCCCTTCAGGAAATTTTTAGGGTTCTTCTTTCTGCACCTTTGGCATGTGGGGTGATGAAATTTCTTATAATCATTGGATTTATCCATCAATCCACCAGAATTAAAGTCCACCTTCAGATTCTTATCCCCATGATACCCCAGATATTATCCAATCTCCAGTTTGTCTTTGAAGGTACATCATAAAATTTCTTCCTAACTATCAAAGTCACATATCGCTATGGATTTCTGCAGGCTAGGTTTTTTCCCACCAAATAAGTGGTTAACCTAGCATTTGGGGATAACGAAAAAGCCTAATGTGTATTGTCAAAGCCTTGTGATGTTTTCCTCACACACTCTAATGGATTCATCATCTATTTTCTTTAGGGAATGTAAGTCCCTTTCCATTTTAAGTTAGAGGGTACATGGATAATATTTATTGATTTTTTATGGAAAACCTTCCATTCTAATTCCTCAATCTCTTCCTCAGGATTCGTATTTTTGATTAATGTCCACCATTGATCTAATTTACATTTCATACTATAAGCATATAGAAAAACCTTCTCTTGATAGGAACATTGAATGATGAAGAAGATGTTTTCAGTAGATTTGATCCACTATTCGACAATTGAGGGATCATATGATCCCTTAAAATTAGGGTGCGTTTGTCTCATGAATCCATCGATTGATGCTTATTTTCTCTTAGGGGTTGGGGGTGGGGTTGGACGTTCCTCTTGACCCATGTTTCTATTCAATATTTGAGTTACTTGAGAGTGTATCATGACAAAGTTATCAATTGTTGCTACCATCTGATTTGGTATCTCATTAGAATGGTTATCACATTGATCTTCACATCAGCTATTGGCCTACATCGCCCAATTACATACCATTAACTGGAATAAAAGGAATGTTTCATGTAGCACATTAAGGGGAATTAAATGAAAAAATGGATAACATATAAATTACATTTATTTCATTAAATTGTTAATTTATAGGCATTAGTCTCTGTTATCCATGATCTACTACCGAATATATATTCTTAAGAGATTTTTTTATATTACATTAATAATCGTTAATACTAATCTTATGGATTTATAAAACCATATTCCCCAGTGGTTTCATAACCAAGATTGAAGTAAGGCCTGTTGTTGTGCACCTGTTCCGATTTGATTTTAGCTCAAAGCAGTGTTTTGGGGTTTTACACATAGATATATATGGGATAGATCCCCCTATACTTGTTCATATGAAGACATAGATATATTTTCTTGATTCACCACTTAATCTATACACACCAAAATTTAAGGATATTTTTATTATATTTAGTATTATGCCTAAGGCGTTAAATAGGGTTTTCTAAACCTAATCCACTAAATAAATAAACCTATATTATGATACTAATTATAAAAACTATGCTCATAATTACACACATAAACATGATTCATTACCTAAAAATTCACTTAAGAAAACACTGAGGATCGAGAGGTATAGTGTATTGGGAAATTAGGAACACTACATGACAACTTAATACATAACATAAAATATCTTTATTGAAAACTACTTTTACATGACCATTATATTCTGTTATACTTAGCGTTGCATGGGATAACCTGAGGACATATATAAGAATGTTTTGAGCTATAAAGCCCAGTAAGGGAGTAACGAGGTATAAAATGAAGAATATAATACATGTATATAAATAGGAAAATCAAAGGAAAATAATAGAAAAATGAACATAAAGTCATGATATTTCATGATAATCATAATATGGAAATGTGGGAACAACATTTATCGTGATATTATTATGAGTTGAGGCTCATTGCACATGGAGCATGAGTAAACCCTCATTGAATGTAAATTTGAATGAGAAAAACCTCATTTAACATGAATTGTCATGAGTAAACCCCCATTTTACATGGCGTCTCAGTATAATATTCATTACCCAAGGACTTATAGTTCTATTAGGGCACACCCTTCTTAATTATTTCATTTCATGCATAAGTTTGCGACATAAATCATAAAACATGGGTTCATTAAACACCATAACTTATTTCACCCATAATAGATGTGGATACATAAATTTTATTCATCAATCAACATGTACATGTGAATAAAGTTTAATACCGATGATAGAGAAACAGGTATGGTATTCACATTCAAAGAAGATTTTGGCATAGAGATTTTGGTTTAAATTTGACAGCATAACGATGTAAAATAGAAATTTTAAAATGGGTTGGTAAGAGAGAAAGGGGTATATCATCATTTATAAATTAAATGGACAAAAATGGGGCTAGGGACTATAATATCCCAACATATTAAATTGAATTTATATTCATAATATAAATGAATTTCATAAATGTAAATGCAGAGAGAAAAATTCCTTACAGAATTTCGGTATGGTAACCGATGTACATGGGTGGTGTTAATGAGATAAATAGAGGAATATCATCATTAAAACAAAATTAGTGAATTATGTGGGAGGTTGGAAATAAAAACATAAAATTTTAATTGAAAATAAAAGGGTATAACAATATAACGTAATTCTGACACAAATGAGAAAGAAAAAATCCCATACATAGAAGTGTGATCCCAAAGGCAGAGAGGATTTTTTGGAGAATAGAGTTCCTTGGGGGAATTATAGAGAGAGGATGTAATGTGTTGGAAAGTTCCAAATGGTTTTATTAAAGAGTAATGTGATATTGAGTGGGTTTATATAGAAAATGATATGGAATTTTTTGTTATTTAGATTTTGGACACTACACAATAAACTAATAAAAACCACAAACCATCCAGTAGTTTTTTTCCATGGTTTGTTTTCAAAGTAGTGTGGAAAAAATTATTTTATATGTAAAATGGACAAAATTATTAAAATATTAGGCTTTTATATGTGGATGTGAGTCACACTCTGAATGTAATCATTTTGAAAAGTTAAAATATATTATAAGTCTTGGAGGGTCCACTAAGGAACCATAAGATTAATCAGAAAAATCTAAAATAATATTATTTTAAAGTTAAAACATATATTTTCCAACAATTAATTTTATAGTATTTTATTAAATCACTATTGGGTCAGTATGATTTCATAAAACACATTTTATATTTAAATGGTATTTAATATTTACCCAAAAATTCTATTGTCTTAGAAAATTATAAAAAATTCACCATAAGATAATTTCAAAATAATTATTCCTAAAATGATATTAATTTTATCTAAATACTTTTATAAATATGAAAATTTTAAATATGAAAATAAAAACTGACATTTATTGAAAATTCATGGGTTTTGACAGACACAGTTTTCAAATTTTAACAAATATTTCGATTGTATTCATAAATAAATTATAAAATAATTTATATTCAATAAAAACTAATTTAGTATTAATATTATATAACAATAATATTTCATTAAAATATATAATAATTCATAAATATATCTTTCTTAATTGAATATTAACAAAAAAACAATTTTTTCTTTAAAAACTATATACAAAGTAATAATAATTAAATGAATGTATATTATTTATACAAACAAATACTGCACATAACAGTACTGCTTGGGTCTTATTACATTACCCCTTATAAAACCCACATAAGACCTAAGGGTAATGTGTATTATGGTAACTAACTCTTGGGGTGGCATAGATAATATTTCTCAGGTGGTAATCTCTATTGAATTCTACTTCTTTTGTAGGGGGTTCCATTCAAGATTAATGTGTTGAAGTTCAACTTGGGATTGGTCAAGAGCAAATCCAAGTGACACTACCTCATTTCCAAGCATTAAAAAATGGGCTTCTTGTGGAGAAATTATACTGGATGAGGCAATATCTTCCTTTTTCTAAATAAATTGGATTTGTTAAAGCCCTATATTTATACTAATCGTGTTATCACTGTTCAACTACTATATTATAAATGGTAACAGTTCTGAATGGTATTCTAAAATCCAAAAACATAAAACCAAGTAATGGAATATGTTTTACAAAACCATTTTACATCATAAGAAATTTAATTAGATAAATAGGAATTTTCATTAATAAATGTTTGGGTCGTTACAATTCTAGTTTCACATCCCAGTTTTGGAAGGGACTTTAGATGTCATTGGGAACTGAATTAAATACGAGTATAAATTTTCATCCTCATTCTGATGGATAGTATAAGTGACCGATTCATACCTAGGAGGGTATACATTTTTCTTTCTCAACAGATTTTTGAGAAGTTAGGAAGGACATATTCATTCGGTGGAGTTTTCTTGTAATAATATTTTTCATTCTAGTATTCGTATGGCACCATTTGTCGCATTTTATGGAATGAAGTTTTGGACAACATCTATTTTGGGTGATGTAAGAGAAAATATGTTAATGGAACCAGAGTTGGTAAAGGAAATTATAGTTAATGTTTTGTTGGTTTAGGGAGACGTGAGGAATGCTCAGAGTATGAAAAAGAGTTATGAGGATAACCCAGAAAACACATTTATTTTTAGGTAGGTTACCATGTATTTCTAAAAGTTTTGGTAAAGAGGGAAGCTGAGTCCATGGTTTTTTGGACCACATAAAATCTTTGAAAAATTAAGATAAGTTTCCTACAGAGTGGATTCACCTCCATTTTTTCCAAGAACACAATGTATTTCCTCTTACAATATTAAAGAAGTATGTTCTAGATTAATGTCATGTTCTGAGTCCCAAATTAGTTTAGCTAGAAGAGAATATTTCTTATGAGGAACATCCATTTCAGATTCTTGACCGTAGAGAAAATGTTTTTTAGAATTAGGATATTCATCAGGTTAATATTTTACTCCAAAACCATATGGTTTAAGAAGAAACATGAGAATATAAATATTCAGTGAGGGAAAAATATCCCCACTATTTTGATAAGTGAATAAAATTGGAAGGACATGATTTCCAAAAGGGGGAAGGATATAACATCCTAGGTAATGATAGAATATATTTTTTATATTTATTAATATTTATGAACAAAATAGTAAAATTAACATAAAGGGGATTCTATTTACAACAGTTTACCCAACACACAATGGTTAGTTTCTCCAAAATCATACATTGAACGCAAGACTGAGTTGTACCAACGAATAATATATTTTTAATAATATTATTTTTAGTGGTGGTTATCTCCTAGATGTTATATGAACTAGAATGAATAAGACTACCTATATCATGTTTAAGTATGATTATTAAATTTTTTTACATTCATCCAGTATGTTTTATAGGCTTGAAATAAGAATAAATCCATCATAATCATTAAATGATCTATATTTTTAAAATGTAATTCTACCGACTTTTAATGGGGAATCCATTGTAAATACAATTTCTGAAATATTTATAATTTTATATGGAAAAATAAAATTCATTTTTGAAAGTGGGATATCAAAAATTACTTTGGGTTTATTTTTGATATTTTTCTGAGAACATTCACATTTTGATGAATATTGTATAGTACATAATTTTAGTTCAAAATTGTTTTTTCATCTAATATATTTTTATAGTGAAATTATGTTTCTATTTGGTTTTAATGATTAATCAGATAATTTTTTATCCTTTAAAATAATTTAGATAATTGTAAATAATTTCACATTGAATATATATATAACAACTTAGTACACTTTTGAACATTTTTTTAAAACCCTTCTTAGTCATTCAATTTGTGGGATAAAATTTTAATTAATTTATGAAGAATATAAGAATTTAATTTGATAAAAATAGATTAAAAATTTATAATAATAATAATTTACCATTTTGGATAAGGTGAACAGTGTTTTTGAGAAAAATATTTTCAAAAGTAAATAAATTTAATTACAGTGAATAAGGGGAAAATTAGCTTAAAAAGGGGCCAAAACCTTAATCTTAATAGCCAAAATGATGTATATACTTGTCATAAATATATCTTATGTTTATATGTTGACCAAATATTCCATGTTATTGATTTTGGATCATTATTTAATCCGCTTGTAATGGGAAAACCCAAGGTGGAATTCCCCATTAAAAAATATACAAGAATGCACTCCTCCGCTACTATAAAAAAGAAATAAATCTTTATATTTATTAACACCTCTCATGAAACATTGGATATACCAAGATATTACCAAAAAGATCCTAAAAATCCCTCCCCTAAACCTGGAATCTTTACCATGGTCATAAATTTTTCAGATGAAGCCATTTGGTGAAAACCTATAAGAGTTACCCGAATAAGAGGCAATATCCTTCCTCAAGATCTTTAGTTTTATTTCATTATCGACACTTTTAATCATCCTTATTCAATGATTATATAAAAACACCAGTATACTCATTATACTAATATGAATTTATGTTATGGGTTCAACCATCACTTATAAACACACCAATCTAATGTCTAACGAACAATCTGTTTATGTGTATAGTGAACTACTTCCTCATGAAATGACGATTGTTAGATTTTTCCTTTACCACATATAAGGGAGTGGGGATTATGTTTGATATACTATTTATATATGATATATATGATATTTATAATTTATTTATGCTTCTATATTTTTTAAATAACACATACTATCCTAAACCAACCATGGTACCCTGGTCAACCGATAACCGATCCGGTCCTAACAGAGCCTGAAGGCATTCCCAATCCCCTCGAGTTGGAAACTAGCAACTGAAATCTTACAAAATGATGTGGGAATTATTTTTACCCCAACATTTCAAAATTAAAATGAACAATACATCGATCATATTAAAATAAACTCTATAGGGAGTAACATATTATAAGTCAAACATGTTTAATGACCAAGTATAACAACGAGTACCAGAATACCGGAAAACTGCCCACGTTACCTAAGGATGAAAATCACCTAGTCCAATGATAAACTGATTCATCCACATCCAAGTGATCCTTTCCTTTAATTGATCCTTAAAAAATAGTCTATAAACACCCAAAGGAACAAGCATGGTGTGAGACAAAGCATCGTAGGATTTCTCCAAGAGGATCCATAACAAGTCACCGATATCTATTTAACCATGTATGTGATTTAAATTTTCAAATAAAATGTTTGGAATTTAAAAATAATATTAAAAAAACAATGATTTACATTTCAAAAGATGTAAATTATTTATAAATTCATGCTTCATATTTAAAATGATGGAATTACTTATTCAAACAATATAATTTACCATTAAACAATGGTTACATTAAAAAATGGAACTTTTCAAAAAAAAATGGATTAAAGAAACAATATTATATAAAAATATTTATATAAATTCAAAAGGCATGTAAAATAGTTTATAACAAAAGAATATATACATTTGAAAATATAAAATACCTAGAAACATGGTGATATTCCAAATATGTATGATATTTATAGGCTATAGGGCTCTGAAACTTTGAAATGGATAATATGTACATATATCCCTTTGGGCCTAAGGACAAAGAGGACTCATCACAATCACCTGAGGTATCTGATGAGCTGATATGATGTTTTAGAATGTTTTAGTTCATAATGTTCCAACCAAAATAAATCACAAACAACCTAATTATTTCATGTTCACTAGTAAAAAACAATGATGGACAATTTATTTCAAGACAGCTTAAAACCCAAATAACCCCATTATCCTTTTAAATATGCCAATTTTCCATTAAAAATCAATAACAATTATTTCTTAAAAAACAAGACTTCTCACAATGATGAAGCCCTAAGGTTTAAATCAAACCATTTTAAATACATTTTTAAATAATAATGCTTTGAGACCAATTCATGCAATTTCACTGTCTATTTCTAAATTAAATTCATCAATTTAAGTTTCAAAACAATTAAATGAATTTTATCACAAAATCCCAATTCAATGGAATTTGGGTGTTTCAAAATTTTCCAACAAAACAATTTCGATAATTAAATGCAACAATTTAGTTAAATTAAATTCCATAAAATCTAAAATTAAAAATTCAAATTTCACTAATTTCCATATAAATAAACAAATTCAATATAATTGGGGGTCTTCCAATTTCATGCCAAAAAACCATTTTTCATAAAAATATTAATTCAATGGAAATGAGTTTTTACAAAGAAATTGAAAGCCATTTATCGAAAACCAAGAAATTTCATTTAATTTAAACATTTTAAATTAAACAAAAGAAATTTAGGGTTGATGTAAATGGGGTGTCAAAATGGAATCGCCTACATGGGAGTTTCTAGATATTGAAGCATTAAACCATAAATATGGATTTTTGGAGGAAGAGTGAGAAAAATAAAAATTGGAATCAAACAAGGCTTTATGATCCCAAAACAGAGGGAATTAGATCCATAAATCAATACAGGAATCCATGGGCCCCAAGATTTAAGAATAGAGGTTGTGAGAGTATGAGAGTAGGATGAGGAAACTTACCACGGGAAGATATAAAGTAATTACCCAATAATTAAATCACTTTCTAGAGGGATAAAAGGGGACACTAATCCTTATTGGGAGACCTAAGGATGGGAGAAACCGATCTTAGGTGGTACCAGTCTATAGGGGGCTTGGGGGGGGGTTGGGAATTTTTTTATAAAAGTTTATATCACATAAAATCCCATTGGCATGGATTCATAGGAAATGAAAATTAGTTAATACAAACCATGCACAATAAATATGGCTATTATAAATGGTCCATATTGATTATATTTATAGGGTTCATGATTTAATTAACTTTTCTCCAACCGTGTGAAATCCCACATCCCTTGTCTGAATGGTTTCCACTAAACGGGACCATGGTTTTGGAAAATCATGTGCCAACTGTTCACTAACCCAATGTTTTCCAAAATTACAAAAATTTGACCCAAAGAGAAATGAAATAAAACCCATCCAACTCTTCATAAAAATAGGGATTTATAAATACCAAACAAATAGGAATAAGATGTAACAACCTCCTCACTATAGATACATTCTATATCCACGATGCCAATATAAACACTTCCATTACAAAAAGATATGGCCCATTCTTTCTCATCAGTTCCTCCCTCCCCCACATTTCATGAGAATCAAAATATTGATTCTATATAACGCAAACAAAAGTTATCATCCTACCATGATGTACCTTGGTTTCAGAATCAACTTTCTTGACTGGCCATTCAGTCATGGATAAATCAGGTTAAACTTCCTGATCACACCATCTTAAAATGTTATACGGATCAGGCATATACTTTCTTCACTGGAATACATGAAATATGTTATCTACCAATTCTAGTTGTGGTGGGAGTTATAAATGCTATTAATCCTTCCCCACCCACTAAGTAACCTTGAAAGGTCCCACAAAATTAGAAGAATGTTTCACTTTCCTCCCATGCTATTGATGACACAACTAGGGTAAAACATTCAAGGACATCTAGTCACCAAGCCCCACCAATGTCAATAAAAAAGTGAAAATCATATCCACAAGAATCTTTATATTTCTTTCTGTTTGGCCATCGGACTGTGATGGTATATCGTACTCAATTGAATGTGGTATCCTAGTGCTTCCTAAAGCCCTATCCATAAACAATAAGTGAACTTAGGATCAATATCAGTAAAAATATAAGATTAAACTTTTTGAATAAAATATCCTCTTTCACATATATATTTTACAACTCCTCATCTTTGGTTATACCATGAATGTGTAAAATGTGATCAGATTTACTCATCCAATCAATCACAACCAATATGAAACAATTCTTCCTCTTAGTACAAGGAAAACCAACCAAAATCCCATTGATATCTCATATAACTTCCATGTAGTGAATAGAAGTGAATAAATCAAATCTGATGGTTTTTGATGCTCGAAAATAACTTGCTGGCATGTATAGAAATGAGAGATGAAATAAAAAAGTACCCATCTCATACCTGGAAACCAGAACTGCCTCAACATGTAATATAACCTTTCCACGGTTCCTCGGTGCACTTACCATTAGAAACTATGGAAATCCCCATCACATATCTTATTACTAAATATAGTACAAAAATACAATTCAGAAAGCATAGAATTAAATCTTCAGAGAATGATCAAACAAGCATGCACCCACCACAATTTATAGAGTCTCTAATGCTACATAACTCATCATTAAGATGATGATCTGGGAGAATCAATTCAATAAGAGAAGATGCCAAATGAAAAATGGCCATGGAAACCTTGAATAATTATTTCTGAACTCTCATATGAAACTATAAATAGAGAGCCATCAAATTCCAATGTTTTAAATATTCTTTAACGACCAAGTCAGAAGATTCTCTCTCAAAGAATCTGTAATGACATTCCCTTTCCATAGAATATTGGTGATGTTGAAATTGAAAGAGTTTAGGAATTCCATACAACAAATCTAGAATAGATTCAAATATTTTTGGGAGAATATATACCCCATGATCTTAGGGTTTGAATATATGGTAAACCTCTCTCTCAAAAAGGTTATTTACACCAAATGTTAAGGTAATTCATCAAAACTAAATGTTCAAAGTCATAGGTCAGATAATAATTCTTTTGTGACCTAAGATGATGAGATCTACAAGAAATGAAATTTTCAACTTGCATAATAAAACAACCCCAGCCTGAACCCAATGCATCATAGAATACCACATAGCACAACTCGACCTATAGAAGAGTCCACACTAGAGAAGTAGTTAAAACGTGATTTATCTCTACAAAAGACTGTTACATTTATCAATCCATGACAACTATACTCCTTTTTAAGCTAGGGTTGTAATTAGAGAATCAAACTTTGAGAATTCCTTAACAACCCATCAGTACAATATAGCTTGAACCAGGAATATCCAAATCTTGAAAACATTCCTTGGTTGTTTCCATGTCATATAATCCTTCACCTTATCTGGGTCAACTGAAATACCATGTTCCGACACCACATATCCCAAGAATGTTACTTCTCAAATCCAGAAATCACACTTCGAATGATTGGTATAAATTTGGTGTTTTCTTAGAAAACATAGAACTGTTCTTTGATGATGCCTATGATCCTCCTCGTACATAGAGTAATCTAGGATTTCATCCCTAAAGACTACCACAGAGGTATACATATACTCCTAGAAAAGACTATTCATTATCTCCATAAAGACTCTAGGAAAATTGGTTAGTACAAAGGGAATACAATGCTATTCATAATGACCATACTTGATCTGAAAGGCAGTTATCTAAATATTATATTCCATTATTCTCAACTGATGTTTACCAGAGAAAAGATCAATCTTCAATAACAACTTTTCCCCTATTAATAGACCAAAACATATCACCAATCAATGGAAAATAATACTTGTTCTTTATTTTTAATCTATTGAGATTTTGGAATTCAACACATATGTGAAGTGAACAATCATCTTTCTTAGAAAAGAGAACTGTCATCACCCATGGTGAAACACTCGTGCATATGATGACTTTATCAAGAAGACCGTACTACTAGGACCTCAACTCTTTCTGTTTAGCTAGTTTCTAAAAGTAACATGGATTTTAAATTGGTTGAGTACTAGAAATTATGTCAATGGAAAACTCAACCTACCTTACTGATGGGATGTAAGAAAATTCAGAAGGAAACATGTCAGGAAAATCGATGATAACTGGAGGGATATCGCCACTCAATGATTTCTACTCCATATCAACGGCAGACACTAATATTACTTCCCCCTCAACTCTGGATACAAAAGGTCCACCTCTATTAGACCTTGGGTCCCATTATCTATGATAGACACGGTACACACCACTAGGTTTAGTTAAGGAGAACCATTGAAGATAAAAATCATTCCAAACATTATTTGAAATGATCCAATCCACCTCGAATATGATTTCAAGAGGTTTAATGTCCATAACTAGAAAACTCTAATAAATCTCGACATCTTATAGTGATAAGAAATAAATGGGACTACGAAGTCCCTTCACACCAAGGGGTGTAGTAATATACATTACACAAGATAAAATATCCATGAAAAATATTAAACAGATTAACAATACAGGTTGAAATAAATGAATGAGATGAAACATTATTAAATAGACCAGTCACTAATGATGAAGTTATAGTAATGATACCTCTCATGGTCACTAGAACCATATAGTTTTCACATAAATTATCTTCTACTACATGAAGTATCTTTGTTTCAGATTCCTATGGATGGAAACATTTTATATTTGAATCATAAGATATACCCATTGTTTTGTGAGGAGATGATGATCCTGTTCCACTATGAGAACTTGAATAAATATGGATGAATCATTGCCTATCCCCAATCATCCAGAAGAGTCAAATTTCATAGCTTCCTAAGTGAAAACCCTATTTTAATGTTCTATATTTCCACACTAGTATAAAATCAATGGACCTATTCCTGGTACATCAAAGAGAGGTAAAACGAACTTCGTATCGATAAATACTATGAGAAAAATCACAATTATTCTTTCCCATGAGGGAACTTATGCTACCTCTGGGAGAGAAAGAAACTCCCAATAACCCTGACTTAAAAGACATGTCCATTTATACCACAAGCACTATATCAATCAAATTATCATAATAAGTTAGATTTATCAATAAAACATGATAAAAAATATCAAGAAAATACCAACTCGAACCTTTGATCCATTATCTTATCACTCCAAAAAATCTCATGTGAAAAATAAAGAAGATCATAAAAATAATTTCCATACATTCTCACACTCCAATTAGCCATCTCCAGTTTGGAAAACATAATAGACTTGGTAAATAACATCAAATTGGGATAGAATTGGTATGTAAAAATAACTTTAATGTGTTTCCACTCTAATCCATCTCGAATATTCATCATCACCATAGTGTCCCACCATCCCCTACTCGGTCCTTCTAATACAAAGATTTTTCACTTCACCCTGATCTCATCTAGTGTGTCAAAGAACCCACAAAAATTCTCTATCATGCTAAACCATTCCTCAGACTCTTGAGGATCACTTGATCCTTTGAACTATGCTAGACTCTAGAAAAGTAACTCTTGAGAAAAAATCTTGAGTACAAAACTACGAGGTTTATTGATACAGACTAAATATGAATTGGAGGTTTTCCCTATCTCAGTGCTTGGACAGTTCACACAACCACCTATACCGAATTAAGATCTATAATAGGATCAGGTAATTATGTTTCGGTATTATAATCCTACAAGATTTAATCCACACATATTTTCATAGGCATGATGCTACACAAAATAAGTAGATAATAAAGAATACATAATGTTATACTCAAAAAAATTATCTAGGGAAATTAATAACTATGGATAGAACAAAAAACAATTGATTTCAATCAATCAAAATCAAAATAGGGAAAATACTAGGATTATTCCACAAGACTTATTTCACTAATCATGCATAGAAACATAAGGTTAATTATAGTGATATTTTTCTAGGAACTCAATCACAAATACCTCCTAAGTCCTTACAAGATTTCTCCAGGCATATTTACTTCAATATAAGAATCTTAACCCGGATCTATGATACCACATTATCATGTAACAACCTGGGTACCCTGGTAACATGAAAATTATGATGATCCTGACATAGGCCGAAGGGTGTTCTTGATCCCGATGGGTCAGAAACTAGCACTTGGCATGATAAAAAATGGCGTTAGAAAATCTTTTCCACAAGAATTATAGAACTAAATGAAACAAGACAGTATTAATATCAGAAGAAAATCTTCTAAGAGTAATGTAGAAGAAATAAAATATTTATAAGAATCCATGTAATACAACAAAGTACCATAAAATAGGAAAACATCCCATGTTCCCTAAGGGTATAACTCACCAAGTCCATGGATCAAAAACATGAACCACATCCATGTGATACTTTCCTTTTTATGGACTATAGAGGAAGATAATCTACAAATACCAGAAGAAACAAATAGCATGTGATCCAAATCCCAGCTGGGTTTCACACAATGACTATATAACAATATTTTAATATAAAACTATCCATGAATGTAATTTCAATTTTCCAATAATATGGTTTGGAATTTCAAAATCATTTTTAAACAAATCATGATATAAATTTCAAAATATTAAAAATAATTTTGCAATTCAGGCTTCACATTTCAAATGATGAAAATAAATTTCAAATGATCGAATTTACATTAAAAAATGGTTCTCTAAAAAAATGGAAATTTTCAGAAAAATGTTTTAAATAAACACTTTTATATAAAAACGTTTATATAAATTCACAAGACATGTAAAACAGATTTTAACAATGCATATATACATTTTAAAATAAAAAAAGAATGAAAAATTGCCATATTACCAAAAGGTACAATAGTTATAGACTACATGGACATGATAATATTAAATGAAAAATATGTACATATGATCCTTTCTATCTAAGGCCAAAGAGGACTCATCACCAATACCTAAGGGATGTGATGTGCTGATATAATGTATTAGAACGTTGTAAGTCATAATTTGACACCCAAAATTACTCACTAACTACCAATGGATATAATTTTATCTAGTAAAAAAATTGATGAAACGTATATTTTAATAATCAATAAAATACAATTATTCCCATCCACCATTTCAAAAATTCCAAATTTCCCTTTAAAACAATAATTGGATTGTAATAAAAATAATTCCTTTTTACAAAGATGAATCCCTATGTTTTACATCAATACATTTTAATACATTTATAAAACATAAGTTCTTTAAACCAATTCATTAAATTTCACAATCAATTTCACAATTAAACTCTATTAGTTAATTTACAATCAAATTCCATCAATTTTATTACAAACTCCTAATTCAATGGAATTGGGGTTTTCACAATATTCACTCAAAACCATTTCCACAACAAAATTAAAAAATTAAATTAAATTAATTTCTATAAATTAAAAAATTCAATTAAACAATTTAAATTTCTTAAATTTCAATAAACACACTTCATTTTAATAGAATTGGGGGGGGGGGTTCAATTTCTGGTCAAAAACACATTTTTCATAAAAACCCCGATTCAATGTAAATAGGTATTTCAAAAAAATTGACATCAATTTAATGAAAAACAATAACTTTCATTTAATTTAAACTATTTAAATTATCCAAATAAATTTTGTTTTAGTATAAATTAGGAATCCTAAAAGAACCATCTACCCTGGAGTCACTAGATCTCGAGGTGTAAAACCCTAAATATGAATTTTGCAAGGAAGAAAGACAACAAGAAAAATGAGAATAAGAACTAGGTTTATGATAAAAAAAATAGAATGTGTTATATCCATAAATCAATATGGGGATCCGTGGAACCCTTGAGATAAGAAGAGAGATCATTGGTGAACAAGAATGGGATGAGGAAACTAACCACGAGAAGATAGAATGGTGTTCCTCAAATTTTTAATTGCTTCTAGGAGGGATATTATGTGACAAGAATACTTCTTAGGATATATATGGATGTTATAAACTGATATATGGTTTTATTGTTCTATCGGATTCATAAAAAAGAGGTTCAATACTTTTTGTTAAAAAATTGGATCACTTAAAATATCATTTGTATGGTTTCATAGGAAAAAGAGTGTGATTTAGACAAAATATGTACAAATTATAAATGGGCCCAAAATTGTATCCTAATAGGGTGAATGAATTAACTAGTTTTTGAAAACCATGTAAAATCCCACTACCTTGGGTTGAATGGTTATCTATGAAAGGGCATACTATCTGGGAAAAACATGCGCCAACCATGAACTAGCATACAATTTTCAAAAAACTAAAACATTTCACCCAAAGAAACCCTAAATGAAACAAAACCAATTATTTATAAAAACAAGGGTTTAAGAATATCTAAAAACCATTAATAAATTTTACACAGACCCTTTTTATTTCAATTTGGTGTAATTATGATAATATTGTTTGGGGAAGTGAGGACTACCACCTCCTCAAAGCAATGTGATATGTTCACAGACAACATAAAATCTATTAAAGATGGGATTAATGAAACATATGTGACATAGAAAAATACATATGATATTTATTACATAATTACCATTGAATAATTAAAATATTTCATTTTCTTTAACACCTTTCTACACACTAAAAAGTGATAACTTTGTTCTTGGAGGTGTAGACTACTGCCTCCTCAACGAGATGCGTTTCCTTTTACATAAAAATAATTTTATATTTAAGTATATATGATTAAATAAGATGTTAGTTATTATATAATAATACTATGGAAATATAAGGGTTAGTTACCTTCTTTCCATAACGATCGTTGAAATAAGAGAATGTTACTCATGCGTATGTATGACCTACCATCTCCATGATTGTAACATTGGTTCATTTTCCATAATAATATTTCATGATTTGTTTTAAAAGTATAAGTAATTTATAAATAAGTAAATTATTTAATTATTATTACTATGAAGATGTTTATATTCTGACCATCATTACCATAGAAATCCAAACTTAGTAGTGTTGATTCATAAACCGAATAAGGTCAAAACGGTTGATGTAAACTAAATTAATTATGTAGTTGAATAAAACATTGTATTAAGGGAAATAGAAGTAATAATAAAGTTTAAAAGGGATATAGTCTAAGTAAAAAATTAATATATGTTTAATATTCATGAAGATAAGGACCCACATGACATATTGGACTCAAGGTAATGGATTTCGTCTAAATTTCATGTCATTAAGACACTTCTTAATGATATGCACCTTTATTCATTTATAATGTGTATATACAGTCGCTTTCAAATTAAATGTCCATATTTTATCAGTTAACATATTATTTAATGATTTTTAAATGTCATAATTAAATTGTGCTCATAATTTAAATGTTTGAAGTGGTATGTGATGCTTTGATTATTTAGTAATTTAACCCTTTCCATTAAATTGTTTTGATATTTTTTATATACTTATATATATATAAGGGTTATAAAGGAAATTTTATTTCTATTTTGATTTCTACTTCATTTTTTTTATGTAGAATATTTTTAAGTGTTTTAAATGAAATGTTTTGAAAAATGAAAAAATAGAATGTTCTATTATGAACATACACGGTGACAATACAATTTCCACCACAGTGGCCATTATTTTATATTTATATTCCTTTACAAGATTTAAATTATATTTAAATGAATAAAAACTCTATATTTTTTGAATTTTGGTGTTGAAAGTGTTTTTCAAAAGAAAGGTTTATTTTGTATTGAAAATGGGATTTCCTAAAGAAAATGTTATTTTAATATCTGAATATATATTTCATATGAGTTTAAAAGGTGTTTTTATATTATTTAAGGCTTTATTTCGTGTTTTATTTGTTGGACATTATAAATGATGTGGGTTCCTAAATGGAAATGCGTGATCTATTATATCTTAAATGATTGGTTTTCCCAGATTGTGCTCCAATTCATTTGGTAATGATTATATTCTCAGAATAATTATATTATAAGTTGGTTTTAGGGTTATTCATAAATATAAGGATTCTACAAGGGTTCATTTTGATGATTTCCCAAGATACCTACATGAATTTTCGATATTTCTAGTTAGTTTATATGGGAATCATTTGTTTCTCAAATATAAAATAAATGGTACATATTAAACAATGATATATTTGTGTAAAATACAATTTTTTCAAAAAATGTTTTTTCATGAGTTTTAATGATTATCAATGGACTAATGGTTTCATTATTTTTATATCCCATTTTTGTCTTTTTATACTCATGCCTTCTATTAATTATTTTCACGAAACATAATGATGATTCATGTATTGGATGAATTCATGATGAATTTCGTGAAGCTTATTCTTAAAAGAGATCATTAAATATTTTAAAAGTTTTAGATTATAAAGTTAATAAATTATATTAATAAGTGTCCACATTTTATTTTATTTTTTTATTACATATAAGATATTTACTAATTCTCAATAACTATAATCTTAAAAATATACTCAATGTTAAAAAATTATTTTGCGGGATTACCACAAGATTTTGTAATGTTTAAGGCTGGGGTTTTATAGGGTTAGTATAGAAATCATTTTTATTTCCCCAATAACTTCTTAGTTCATGACACTTGGATATAACATGTCATAACAGTTATATACATATTTTTATGAAACAGTTTAAAACAGTTTATCTCAAAACCCAAATCTATTACTAAGAAAAATAGTTTTTCATGGAAAAAAATAAAAAAATCATTCAACCATTTTTCAAATATATTTTCCATAACCCAATCCAATCCACACAACCACTCACAGATGTAAACACTCATTATTGGTTTTACCATTGATGATGGAACTTAAGGTATGTACTTTATCCCATTGGTGGTGGTAGTTCATAACCATTTCCCATCCCATTCAACTCACGCCCAACAATTATTCCAAAAACCATTCCAAACCAATTATTCCAAATAATTTCAATAAAAAAATAATTTTATTTTAAACATGTTCCAACAATATTAAATTCATCAAAACCGAAAACAATTTTAAATTATTACTTTCAAAAATCACTTAACAACCTCACATTAAATACATCCAATTCTAAAAATTTCAGAAACCATCACTAAAGAGGGTATCCAAATATATTTCTCATAAATGTACCAATTTAAAATAATAAAATCAAATTTTTTTTAATAAATCCTCCATGTTCTAGTAATGGGAGTTGAGAGTGAATCCTCATACCTCAATATATAGGATAAAATGAAGAAAGGTCGAAAACTCCCAAAATGAGGCTTTGATATTCCAAAAACAACATTACCCCGTGCTACCATAAAAAAGACCATATCACATCATCATTGGAATCATAATACATGGATATATCCCGAATGTATTAGACACATGAATAAAATTGAGTTAATAAGAAGAAAACTAAGGGAAACAGCCAAGAACAACTATATTCTAAGGAACACATGCCTCTAACGCACCAAGAATCAACAAAAAATAATTCTTGGATCAAGGGTAAAGATTTATCTAGCCTTTGAGGGAAGTGAAATTCATGTTAGGGTCATATGAGGTAAAACATGATCCATTAATGGTATAATTTGGATAAGACCCTCAATTTAAGTAGGGCCACATATATGCCCGACAATAAGGTCACACAGTTTGGAAAACCATGTGAACATTGTGTGGGTGGTACTACATTAATCCATCCCTCACACAATTGGTATGTAGTTATATAACCCATAAACCTACCATACATTTCCTTATGTTTATAAGATGTACGGTTTCACATGGGTGGCTACAGGATTTGGAAAAACCGTCTTCCAACTGTACGACTATCGAGTGACCTCGATATTCTATTGTATAGTTTTTCTAGATGTGTTTCATGGTTTATATTATTCGTGATCAATCCATGTCCCTCCAAACAAGACCCTAAACAAATCAGAATAACACTAAATATTCGAAAAATTAACCCCATAACTCTATATACATATAATACATAAATGAAAGGATAATTACTATAAACTAGGGGTGATTTAAGCTAAATCTTGTTATGAACAATATCCATTCCTATTTGAATAAAACTGATGATCCCAGATATGGTTCAATATTTTTGGATTATATCATGAGACAACAACCTCAATAACAAAATGGGGCTACTAATATATTTATAGTTGTGTAATAGATCAATACATTAGAGAATATATGTTTCTCTGTGATAAGTAATGATGGAGATAATGTTATCATGGTACTTTATCATTATAAGAAATATATTTTTCAATTTGGGTAATATTATAGATAATAATTCAGTTAGAGGAAATTAATTGTTTTGAGAGAAATAATTTCAAGGAAAAATTATTTGAAAAATAATTTCAATATGAGAAATGAGATAATATTGAGATGAAATTCCACAATATAGAGAAAAAGGGATTAGAGAATGTCACCAAATATGAAGTGAAGTTTAGATGGTTTGGAAATCAATATATGAATTCTGTATATAGAACAAGATGTTTGATTTCTCACTATATTGTTGGGATAAATTTAATCCATCATGTAGAATTATTCTATTATATGTTTTTAGTAGATTATGATATAGTATAATGTTCCATAAAGATAGGGATATAAATTTCTAAATATTATATTTAAAATGAAAAATATAATAAAATAAGCAGGTGGATGAGGAATCTTCAAAAATAAATATTGTAATAGGGGAAAAGAAATGGGTTGAATTTGAAAATTTTTAAAAATGTGGAAAGAAAAAATATGAAACATGCTTGATGATAGTAGGATATTGCTTCATATGTAGAGAAAAAGTTCATCAAACTCATGATTTCAAGGGAGAAAAATAATATACTAATCTCCAATGCTTCAACTGTAAGGTGATGAGGAACTATTTTAATGAATTTCAAACTCATTAATGTAAATTTCCATTGAAACATACAAGGAATAAAGGATGAGATTATGAATTAAATAAAGATGAGGTTAATATTCTAAAGATTTTGTGGCATGCTCTTTGACCATAACTTTAAATTTTACTGATGGTTTTTTATCCTTAATATTCTAACTCTTTTATATCTTACTTGTTTGAAAATAAAATTAGATATTTCCCTAGAAACATAAAAATGAAGTTTAAATCGTGGATCATAGGAAAAATATTTTTGGGAAAAAGATATTCTTGTAAATTAAAATTATGACATATAGGTATACCCAATTTCTAAAAATTTTTCTTACACCTATGATGAAATTGGATGTAATCCCTAGTATTGATTTTATTTAAAATTATAATGTAAATATTTATTGTCGAGAAAAGTATATTATGATTTGTTATGGAGATATGTAATCCATTTTCTTCCAAGGGGAGATTATATCATCTGAAACATTTATAGATCTGCCAAAAATAACTGTTAATAATAAAAATATTAGTGATAAATATTAGATACAAGATATTAATAAGAGATGCGTCCTTATAAAATAGGATATAACTACTGTGTAGGAAAAAATTGGTTCATTACCTAAAAAACTACACATACATCCACCAATGTTTGATGTCGAGTTTTCCATTAATTTAATCCCTAAAGAAAAACCTATATATAAGAATATCTTAAGGATAAACACATCTAAATTAGTGGATCTAAATAAATAACTACCAGAGTTGTGTAAAAATGGATTTATTTTTTCAAAATGTTTCACCATGTGGAGACATAATAATTTTTGTAAAAAAATGTGACTAGGAGGTTGTGCATTGATCAAAAATAAATAAAATCCAGTAATATAATGAAAAATTGTCCTATTTCCCAATATTGTGGAATTTGTTTATCAATATTAAGAAAATAAATATTTTTTAATGATTGATCTTTATTATGGGTGTCATTAACTGCATGTATTTAAGGAAAATATTTAAATAAAAGAATTTTTATAAGGTATAAACATTATGAATTTATAGTAATTATATTTGGATTGACTAATACTATATTAGTTTTTATGGTTCTTTGGAATAGATTATTAATTTATTATTTCAATAATTTTATTATGGTATTTATTTAATATATCTTAGTATAATCAAAAATACCATATGAGCATAAGAGTCACTTATGAATTTCTTAACACTCTTGATAAAAAGGAGTTATTTGGAAAATTTATAAAATAAGAATTATGGATTCAAGAAGTATATTTTCTTGGACATATTATCTTTAAGGATGGAATATCAGTTCATCCTTTAAATAAAAAGGTAATAATGTAATGGAGAACACCGAAAAATTTAAAACAGGTACACTGTTTCCTTAGATTAGTAGGTTAATATTAATGATTTGTTCAAAATAATTATTGACTATATAACCCATTATCTAGTTTGACATACAAAGGGGATGAATTAAAATGGTCTGAGTAGTTTAATGAATGATTTGAACAATTAATTAGGATATTGGTTAATGCACTGATATTTATATTATCATAAGGAAAGGATGAATTTTTGATATACGGTGATGAATTAAAAAATGTACTATGTTTTTTCTTATATAGAATGATTGAGTTTTTTTGTAATTAATAAGGAGGTTAAATATTCACAAATGGAATTATGTATCCCATTATATTGAGTTTTCTGTTATAATATTTTCATTGAAGATAAGAAGGTACTACCATTATGGGGAAAAATGTGAAATATATTTGTATCATAATTTTTTTAAATACATTATCTCATAGAAAAAGAAGAACCTAAGGTATATGAGAGAGGTATAACTACACATGGAGTTTGATTTATCTATACACTACCACACTATAAATGAAAATAATTTGGATTATTTTCTAGTACTAAAAATGATTGAGTTTTTACTAAAATGAGGATTTAAAAAGATCATATTTTCATGGTTTTATTAAACATAGATATTTGAATTATTAATGTAGGAGAAACAACACATCTATTAAAATTATTTCTAAAACATTTTAATTGGTTAAATTTTTTTTACCATCATGATGTTGAGAATATTCTAAAAAAATTGATTTTTTGATTCAGGAAAAGTTCGTAGAATTTTTATGTGAAGATAATATATTAAAATTTGGAAATAAGTAATGTATTCCATTCATACCTAATCTAAAAATATAATTACTAGATGAATATATCTGCTCAAATTACTCTATACACTCTAGTATAACCTTAATGTATCATGATTTGATGGGAAAAACAAGGTAGGATAATATGAAAAGATAAATTGAATACTATGTATCAAGTTTATTGTTTGATAATATATAAAGGATGAGAGAAAATATCATAAAGGATTCATGAATCCTCTGCCCATTCTTGTGGGGACATTTGATTATATTAATATGGACATTATCATTTTATTGTCAAAGACTCATTGAATGAATTATTCTATATGGGCTATTATTGATCTACATTATAATTCATTACATTTCATCCTTATAAGGGAAGATCTGCCTCTTGTGTGTATCATATGGATATATAATAACGATGTTGTTAGACTTCATATTAAGACTCATTTGATTTTATCAGACTATGATATGGGGTTTTCATTAAAATTTTAAATGATTACTTATAAGGCTCTGGAAATTAATCCACAATTCAGCATATCCTATCATCCTCAAACTAAAGGGAAATCTAAAAGGATTATTCAAAAATTAGAATACATATTAATGTTGTTCTCACATGACATTCATGGAATATGGGATATTTATTTATCTTTATTGAAATTTTCAAATAATAATAGCTTCAATTAATGAATTAAAATGGATGGATATGAAAAATTGTAAAGTAAGAGGTGTCTTAGACAAACCTTTTTGGGGTGAAGTCAGTGAAAGGAAGCTTGTTGGCCATGATATCATTGACGAGACATTAGTGAATTCGAATCAATTAAGAATAATATTATGGATGCTCAAAGTGGAAGAAATATTAAGCTAATAATCAAATGAAGGATTTATAATTTCAAGTGGGAGATCATATTTTCTTGAAGGTATATATATAGAAAGTTGTTATAAGGTCTAATAAGATCAACAAACAATGTCCTATATATGATAGGTCTTCTGAAATTTTGGAATGAATTGGAGTTGTATATTACTATTTTGAATTCCACCTTGCCTCTCTAAATTTCAGGACGTGTTCCATATCTGTTTATTGAAGATGTATAATCCAGAACTAACTTATCTGCTGACCTATGAGGAGATAAAATTAGAACCTGATTAATCCCAATCTAAATATACATTCTTGATTATTGATAGTGGAGAACATGTGTTGCAGAAGTAGATAAGTAAATTGGTAATAGTACATTAAAAAAAATCAGAAGATAAAATAGGAAAACTTGGAAATTAAATAAGTTTTGATGAATAACTACCCACATATTTTCATGAGGTTATATATTGTAAATTTCTTGGATGAAAATTTTTTATGGGGGGAGAATGTAACAGTTGAGATTTAATTATAGTATCTAAAATTTATTTATATAGAAAACTAGTATAATTCACATTGAATTATTCAATAATTTGATTAAAACCTAAATACATAAATTTTATAAGTTCAATTTAATTAAATTATTTAAATTATTTAATTCATCATGTCAAAAAAATATGACGGTGAATTTTTTACTTTTTTTAGAAATAGGTCATTTTTGGAGAATAATGAAAAGATCTGAATAAAAAAACTATCATTTTAATTAAATTAAAATGAGAAATACAACCCTGATGGATTATAATTTTTTATAGAATATATATATATATATATATTATGTTTTATAGTTTATATATAAATATAATACTAAACATATAAATATATGATTAACATTTTAAAAATCATGGTAAATTTTTTGTTAAAGTGAAAAATGTTTCTAGTCATTATATCTCAATAAAGTATTAATATGGTTTCTTTTGGATATGGTTAGTTCATAAATTTAATGAAGACTCTTTTTATTAAACATAGTCCATTAAATTCCATTTGAATCAACATTATACATTATTCTTCTATAAAATCATTTTTATTTATAAAATAAATATTTTCCTAAATATGGTTTTCATTCAATTTCAGAGAGTTATATTAAAATTAATTTCCTAATAATATAGAATAATATATTTTAAAATGGATAGAATATAAGTAATAATTAGAGTTATTATTATTTAATTATATTAACTTATGTTTTAGTCATTACGAATAGTAAACATAGTAAAGATTTATCACTTCAGTAAATGGTAAAACAAGATTATTGGGTAGTGGTGGTTAAACTAAGAGATAAGGGTAAAAATTAAAGTTAAACATGCATAAATATTACTGGTTTAAGATATGTAAAACTTCTATTATTTTATATTCCATTTCCTGGCCATTTCTTCTACATCTATAAGAAACCGACTATACATTATTTAATAATTTAAGTAATTCAATGTCTGTTTCCCATTACTTATCAAATGGAGCCTATTCTCCACCATTATTCATAAAAATTTAACCCTTTATATAATAATATACATTCCTAAAAACCTTCCTATATTCATCCCATTCATTTTTGAGCTTCTGGTATCATTATAGGGCCATCATAAGAAGGCTTGAAATATAAGGCAATGGTGGTCTCTCAAATAAGAGGTAATCATCTAACCCAACTCATTAAAAGTTAATTTCATGTTCTACATCTTCTAAATATATAGTATCCATACTAAAAAGATTAATACACTATCATCAATTAATTTATATTTGAGTATTATTATGGGAAAACCATTTTCCACCTCCTTCCCATCAAATGATAAATAAAAGTATCACTCGAGTGTACGTGTGGAATACCACCTTCGCATAATAATATCATTTATTTCCCATAACTAACTAAATTTGATAGATATAATGATTAATTTGATTAATATATATTATATTTGTGTTTTATTTATTATTATTAAATAAAAAATATTATTTATCCCTATTTTCTTAATTTCCTATAAAAGGAAAACCTCATTCATGTATATATACAGACTACTCTCTCCATGACGGGTTTAACTAATTTTTCTAGCTATATATTTTATAGAAAAATTTAAATATGTATACAATGAGTATATATGAAATTTATATATTGATTACAATTTAGGATATTATGGAAGTATGACAAATACAAAAGAACTATAACAACCAAATCAAAATATATATAAAAAACAAAGCAGTTAACACCTAAAAAATTGATGATAATAAAATATTATTAAAGAATGGGTGATATTATTTTGTAATTAAACCATGTATTGAATTATAGTTATGAATACAATTCTGTTATAAAATTATAATAATTTTATATTTTTTATAGTGGAGGTTAAAAAGACTTCTGATGATGGTTATACCTGGGGTAAGGGTTTATTTCACATTCTCATCATTATTAGGGATTTTTTATGTGTATGATTCCTTTAAAGGAATTATATGATACTTTTATATTAAACCCCATATACGTTATTATTCTATATTTATTTATCTAAATTAAAAATGTTATTTTAATTTAACTATCTCTATGTACTCAAAATTTTGGAAGATTGTTTTTAAGGAGAACCGTTATTGCTTTTTTATTTGGTTGGGATTATATTTCTTCCATTCCTATATTTTTATAATTTATTTTTAAAAATGTTTTTTACATTATCCAATTAATTATGAAATTTATTTTTCCCATTTATTATTTTATATAACATTCTTTAAAAGGATTATTCATGTCTTTTTTAATGAGGCACTTTTTCATGAATTTGTGGATGAAATATTTGTTTAAACTCTTACCGTATGAATTAATTTTATTACGTTAATGAATATGATTTGCCTTGAATATTAATTTAAAAATTTCCATGTATATTTTTTACTAGTTTTTCCCTAATATTCTTGATATTTTTTAATTCAAAAAACAGAAATTCAAAATAAAAATGGTATTTTACAAAATAAATGTTCCAATTATACTTTAAATGTATTTTCATCTATGTAAACATAAAAAAGTGAATATTATGATATAATCGTAATATAATATAATGATATCATCCACCATATTTATCTGGATGGCTTATTATCATGTATCTCTAGTTATTCACTGGGAAAAATATTAACATCATGTAATTTTTTTTCAATATGAATGTTTATGTTGATTATGTATTAAATTATTAATCATTTATTTCATGTGATGAATGAATTAGTCCCATTATTTTATGCAAGAGTACCATTATTTCCCCTAATTCATTTCTATGTATTATAAGACAATCTAGTGTGGGTATTTGGTGTATTCCATACATTTTTATGTAATATTTATTACCATGATGACTTAGTGGTAAGATTATGATTTTTGATATTGTGAATTATAAAATTATAAAAGTAGTTATTGTTATCCAAGTGATTTCTTACGATATTTTGTAATCCATTTATATATTCCCATTTTATAATATTATTCTTATAGAATATTTTATTATGATTTATTTTTTCCATATAATTCATGATTTATTTATTCTATGAATGCTTCTGTCGCATTATTTCTCATAACAAGAACTTGAGATCACCCATTATTAATTTTTCCATTCCCTAGTATACAAATAATGGATTTATTAATGATTTCATGGATATAATATAATAAAAAATGGACTCATTACAATAATTTCAAGTTATATTTCATGTTTTGAAGTATAATTTGAAAGTCATATATGTATCTAATAACCTAAGACTACTAAACTATTTGATCACTTTGGATAAAATCACATTTATCTTATGACTATGTTTTAAAATTACAACTGACCCTGAATTACTAGATTTAGGGTGTTACATTCGTATTCCTAAGGAATAGGGTTGTTAATTTATATTTATATCCATTCATGGTAATCTTTTTAAAGTTATTATGGTATAATATCAATTATTGGGTATTCATTATCAGAACCTAGAGATTATTTGGACCACATTAAGAGAGGTCAAAATCCATGTCTAACTCTTAATGTCTTAGTTCTTTAAATATATGGTTTGATTCATGGGTCATGTGATATTATAAGTGGGAATATCTATAGATCATAAAAAGGATGAGACTATGGTCTCTTAGGAGTAACCCAAGAATATTTTTATGATTTATAGGTATTTTTTGTTAGCTATCAACTATAAAAAATTCTTCAAGGAATTAATATATTTAGATGATATGATGGAAAATAAAACATTGAAGTTGTAGAAGTTCAAGTAGTTATATGTTTTGAGAGGGAATTGAAAAACATGATAACGAAGTTAAAATTTTCACTGATCACAACCATACCCATGATGGGTAAGGAATATAAATTATATTGAAAGGAAACAAGGGATACTCTTGGAGAAGTTATAATACAATATGTTAATGTATTTACTTATAGGTATAGGTATATAAGGTCACTTGAGAATAAAAATTTATCATTTAATGTGGATTAGGTATTTTTAGTTCCCATGAAAATACCCCAGATCCACTATGTATCACCAGTTTTTTTTAATGAAAAAATTCCTTTAAATAATTGTTATTCTCTACTCCCTTGAATTTCACGCAAAAATCAGTTCAGATGAACTGCAATAGAATCTTATTATAAAATTTCTATTATTGACTAGCCGTTAGGTTACAGGGAATAATTAAAACTAACATGTGAAATGCATTGGAAATTCGTTGGCTATAAATTATTTATGAATATTATGAATTTGATATTTTTATTCTTAAGTAAATAACTATTGGTAATTAAATTAAAGAGATATATATGTTATATATTTAATAAAATATTTTTTATATTCATTCAATAGATATTTTAATCATAGGGTCTGAATAAGAACTATTTTTTGTATAAAAACCTATATTTTTTTAAAAGGGTAATCTTACACCTTTCAATGGAGAATCACTTTTAAATTTAGATTCTGCCGCATTAATAATTTTTATATGACCACATAAACATGTTCTTATAAATAATGATATAAAAACATACATTGGTTGAATTTATGATATTTTTTTATAACATTCAAGTTTTAATGAATACTAAAAGCCCACCGATTTTTCTGTGAAAAAAAATTTCATCAAGATAATTTATATAGTTAAATTATAATATTAAATTGATTTAATATATAAATATAATATATTTTTATCATTCAATATAATTTATGTAATTATAATTAATTTTATATTGATTTCATATGTAAAAACATTTCAATCCTTTGTAATGTTTTAACTTTTAAAAACTCATTCTATCATCCTTACAACATGATTGATTTTAAAATAACTAATGAAACTTATGTGTTTTGAACTATTAAAAATGGAATCCATATTCGGAATCAGTAGGATTAATTGTGTTAATTGTCTAATTCTATTTTTTGGACATTATGAATAGTAACTTTGGTATTTATTTTTATTACCATGGTTAAAGATAAATCAGGAAATTAAAGGTAAAAATAATTTTATAAAATTAACACAACACCTATAAAAATCCTATTAGAAGACAAAATTTGACCTTTATCATATATTTTTTAAAATGGTATCACTTAATGGCCACTTATCTATGAATATGAAATGAATATAATAAAAACTAATGAATGTGACAAAATGTCACAATCTCATTTTATATAAGTATATAAATTAAAATATATGGAAAAATATAAGATAATATCTATTATATTTATTAATTAAAAATATGGAATAATTACCAACATTATATATTTTTTTTATAATTTTAGATATTAAATAATTACCATTAATGATGACACACTAATGATGTATAAATTATTTTAATGATAGGAATATAAAATAAATGGTTCTAAAAATATTAAAAGAAATATCATATGAACTAATTAATATGATCCAAGAATTTTATAGGTGATTATGAAATTATAAGAGTATAGTAATTTTTTTTTGAATTTATCTTCTCTTTGTATTTTATTTTAATTCATATAAATGAATAGTGTCAAAATTGGCAGTATTGATATTTTATAAAATTAAAAAAAAATTAAATTATTTAAAAATAAAAAAAATATTAAAAAATTTAAAGTGATAATTAAAAGGTCTAAAATTTCATAAAATATCCATTTATGGTTTATTAACCCCATATAAGTAAATATTTATAACCATTAAATATTTATAATGTTATTACCAAAATTAAAATTAAATAGATTAACTAAGTGTCAATTAAAAAGATATTATTTAATTTGATAAAATAATATGTCCAAAATTGATTAGTTGATTATATTATAACCCTATCACATATCATATTTTAAATTATTACATTTTGGTGGTTTTGGTGTGGGGTTTTATTTTATTATAAATTATTATTTATGGAGTTTCCAAAAGAACCCCTAACCTCAATTATAAAAAGGATCCTCCTCCCCCACCACTTCACTTCATTTTTAGCATTCAATATCAGATATACCCTACCCATTGTACTTCTCAACATTCCCATTTTTATTGTAGAGGTTCTTTTCTTCTTCAATGGTCAATTATAGGGGTCTAAAAAGCGATTTAGAGGAAGCACACCAAGGAAGAGGTAATCTCTTATACCGATTATTTCAAACATATTTTTCTTCTACTTACTCTTTGTTATTTGTTTAATTATAAAGTAATACCATATGTTTCACTCATATACTGATATAATTTGAAACAAACATATTTCTCCTTTTGTCCGTCTTACTAAAAATGAAATTCCCGCACATGCGTACGTATGAATTTCTATATCCACGCCATGGTGTAATCTATTTTTCACGATCGCCTACTTGGATAGGTATAATTATGGAAATAATAACTACATATGATTATTGTAACACTATATTAATTATTAAATATTATACACCATCTACTAAAATACAATTCAACAATTTTGGTAATGATATCACTACCCATACGTATCTACGACCTACCGTCTTCACAATGCGATGTGATTCGTTCTTCATAATATTCATTAAACCATGATAATATACATATATTGAATGAATAAAAATGATATATATTATACTAATACCATTATGTAAATTATTTAACTATAACCTAGGATGTGGTACATGAACTTATCCGGTTAATCTTGCGTAAGAAAATAATGCAGTTAATATCTGAATAACAAGTGACAGTGAAATATTACTAACAAATGAATGATAATATAGTCAAATATGATATCATAAAAATGATTCAGATTCTTGAATAATTAAATAATTTTATTTAAATCATTATACATGGGTCTTGGATATATACAAAGGATATTATACCTAAGGTAAGTGATAATTTTTCGATCTCATCTTGGATTGATTATTTGTAATTATTTAATTGGGAATATTTATCATTCATGTCAATGTTTTCTAAATATTTAATATTATTTTTATTCATATAAAACAGTTTAAATTCAATATTACCCATTATTTATTTTTTTAAAATTTTTATAAGAGGAATCTTTTGTCATTTTCCATTATGTTGTACCTTGTGACTTTTCTAGTAAGAGTGCTAGGAGAATGTTTTTTTAACTTATACAGTGTGAATGAATTTTTATGATTTCATAACACCTTATTTATATGTATCTTCATTTACAATACTTTATGTGTATTTTCCGCTACTATGGTCTTCAAAATGATCCTTTAATACAATGAAATTATTTTCTATGCTTATCTGCAAGCCAAAAAAAATCATTCCTTAGGTTTTTAATTTTGGTATTATGTTTGTTAATTTTTAGGATCATTTATCCCATGACATGGTATCCCAATGTTTCATACATAGGATAAGACTTCCAAATGTTATGTTCTTATGTCTTATTATTTTGAGATGGTTGATATTTTCCATTTTTTACCCTTACTAAGCATTTTAGATCTCCTCTTTCAAACGTTTCTTTTCCCCGTGTCATCAAGAAGGATTTCCATTATGATACACCAAAAAGGGGTCTAGTTAGGAAGAAATAAATGAGAGACAATGTAGATGTTTTTTAAACAAGTTGTTTATGTTTCCCAATTTTTAAAGAAAATATACCTATATTGTCTTGTCATAGACTTTTTATATGTTGTAATGAATATACGTCAATATTGATTTAATATCAATGTATGTAATGTATGTGTCTCTATAGTTGGTATCATAGGAACGTTATAATTATCCTTTTGAAAATTGGATGGAAAAGTCATAGTAAGAACCATAGGGATATGTCTATATATAGGATACAATCCCAGTGTTTTATAAATGCCAATTAATTACCTAGGCCAAAACATAATGTTTCATAAATTGAAATTGTATTCTTGATTATGTTGTTTTCCTGTTATGATTACTGTTTCTCACACTATACTTCTTGGTTTTAGTAAATGGATGGAACCCGAAGGAACCACGTTAATGCTGAATGTGATAAAGAATTGAATGATTGTCACCATGAGATACCAAATCTAAAAGGATATGGAATGAAAAATCTTGTATACATTCTCAAAAAACATTCTCAAGCTTTGAATCTTACAAGACTTCCAAATGAGAAAAAGAGGGAGAAACATTCTATTAGGTCATTCATGAGGCAACATCCAACTTCATTCAATGGGTCTTCTAATCCATTAATGGCTGAGCAATGGATAAGTTCACTAAAAAGTTATTTTCAGTTCTATAATGATATGAATATGATAAATTAATCTTTGAAGTCTATCGTTTGGAAGACGAAGCTAATCAATGATGGAAGCTTTTCAAGAATATGAGACAAAGAGATGAAATTGAGTCAATGGAATGGGATGAGTTCAAGAACATATTTTTCATGTAGTAAATTCCTCATATTTCTCTACAAAAGATACAGAAGGAGTTCCTTTAACGTAAGAAAAAGTATGATTAATCTATTGGTACCTATGATGAAAATTTTACAAGAATTGCAAGGTATGCTTCTTGAATTATTATCCAACCAGAGACTAAAATTAGTCAATTCATTAGAGGCTCAAAACAATGTCTATAAAGGGAATTATACATAAGGGACTTTAATAGATATGAGGAAATCATTCGATGTTATCTTAAGGTTGAGATAGATATTGGCATAACCCATTAGTCATATGGGTCAGATAAGAAGAGAAAAATGGAATTCAAAGGAAAATATAAAGACAACATAGAAAAGAAAGTAATTTTCCCTCTGTTCTAAATGTGTGTAATGAAACATTATTGAAATCTTTTTAAAGGGACTAGTAAATGTTTTATGTCTAGATAAGAATGTCACCATGATTTTGAATGCTGATGTGAGGGGGAAAAGATGTCTAATAATGCGAACAAAGAAAATTCTACACAGAATGCACCTCATACACTTCAATTATAGATAGTTTTATAAATACGGCCTTTATCAGTGCTAGATAAGTGCATTAACTGTGGCCAAAAAAGCGATGTTGATCAAGGTGATGATAAGAGGGGGGGGGGTTCCATTTATTAGTGCTCAGAAAAGCACTGATAAAGACACCTTTTATCGGCGCTAAAAAAGCTCTTACAAAAGACCCCTTTATCAGTGATGATAAAAGAAGTCTTTTATCAGCACTTTTAAAAAGTGCTGATAAATGTCAAAAAAATTTAAAAAAATAAAAAAGAATTATATAATATGGGGGGGATCTATTAACAACGCTTGACCCCCCCCCCCCCCCCCCTTATCAGTGCTAGGCGGACCCCCGTCACACTCTCCAATGCGGTTCCCTTCACGTGCATCCCCCACATGTGCACACCTCCTTGCTTCCACTAGCACATGAACCCATGACCTGCCCCCTTGCAATCCTGCACCTTTAGCACTAAGCCATTTTTTATCTATTTAATGATATATCTATTTATTTTTATCTATATATAGTTATATTTATTTGTATATTAATATATATTCATATTAATATAAATATATTTAGTTATATCAATTCATATATATTTATTCATATATTAATATACATTAATATTTATACATATATTGTTATATTTATTGGAATATTAATATAGATTCATATTAATATAAATATATTTAGTTATATTAATACATATATATTTATTCATATATTAGTTTATATATATTCATTTGTATATTAATATATATTTATGTTTATTTATATATATATTTTTAGTTATAATTTTTTAGCCGTCTATTTATTTGTATATTAATACTTATTTATAAGATTAGTATTAAATACATTTATAAAATATGTTTTTGTGTGTGTTTATAAATAAAAAAATTCATACATACATACATATGAACAACACACACACACATACACACACACACATAGACACATATATATTTACGAATAAATACATATATATGTGTATTTGAAAATCCATACAATGTTAAAAAAACCATAACTTCTAATGAATAAGACCGTTTCAACTCCAAAACTAGTTAAATCTAATAAAATGAAACATGATTTGATATGATATGTGGAACAGGCCTAACAGACATCCGAATCAGAAGTTATACTTGTTTGAATGTTAAACAATCAGGGTATCCCGACCAAAAAAAATAGTTTAGGAGGCCTTCTTGGCCTTTTTTGTCCTTAAAAAATGATACAAGAGGATCCCTTAGTTCACAAGCACATAGAGCTTATTGCAGGCTTCGATTTGATATGCTTTAGAGCTCAAACAGAGACTCGAAACCAAAGTTAGGGCCGTTTGAAGATTGAGTTACATTTTCAACTTATTTTAGATATTTTATTAATTTTTTTATTTTTTGTGTCTTAAAATTGTTATTAAATGATTATTAATCGATGATAATTACGAAATTATTAATTAACAACATTTTTTAAAATATTTTAAATTTATTTTCACTAAATTTCATACATATTAATTGTAATAGTATATTTATAGTTATCTAAAACATATTTATAAAATATATATTATATTTATATAAATATAAATATACTTATACCTATATAACAATAAATTATTTGTCATGATTTTTTGGCATAATAAAATTTATCAGTGCTAGGAAAAAGCACTGATAAAGCCCCCCCTTATCAGCGTTGCTAAAAAATCCTTGATAAAGGGGTCCCTTTTAACAATGCTAAAAAACGTTGATAAGGGGGGGGGGGGGCTTCCCCAGCACGAAAAAGCGCTGATAAGGGTCACTTTTAATAGTACTTTTTTTAGTGTTCTTAAAAGTGCCCCTTTATCAGCACTTTTTTAGCACTGTAAAATGGTGGCGCTTCCCTTGACCTTTTTGTAGTAGGGATAATTGTAAAAAAATTGGGAATTATTCCAATAAATTCTCTAATCCAAGGGTTATTGATGATGATCGGCGTCAATAAACTCTTAAGTCCAAACAAAAATGAAAGTCACACACAAACACTATCGACAATGTCGAGTATGATAATAAAGTGGTAATAGTTACACTTACCATACACTCTAATGTAGAAAATATCTTATTTGATTTTGGATTCACCTAATATTTTATTTCTAATTAATTTTCTAAGGGTATCACCATATAAACATAATAATTAGATTTTGAGTAAGTTGTGACAACTGTTAATGGCACAACAATTGCATTAAAAGTTTATAATTCTTCTTTGGTTTATGTTTGTGGGAAATTATATCCTACAAATCTTGTGATCCATCATACAATGGAATTTGATATTATTTTTGGCACGGATTGGCTTTCTCTATATGTATATCATATAAATTTCTAAGGAAGGGAAGTCAAATTTGGTATTCTACATCAATATATGATAATCAATCAATGCAAGGATGAATATAACCTTCCAATAGAAATGTATTCCATGTTATGGGTTTTGATACCTATAAACAAAGAATATTTATCTCAAATGGTTGGGGAGAAACTCATGATTAAAAATAAACCCATTTTACATGAGTTTGCTGATATCTTTCTAGAGGAATTTCCAAGTCTTCCACCAAATCGTGAAGTTGAGTTCTCAACAGAACTCTTAATGGGTGGTATTCCTTTTTCAATGACACCATATAGAATGGACCCGATTGAGTTGTAATAATTAGAGAAGAAACTCCAAGAGAAACATTATACAGGATTCATACTCCCTAGTGTGTCACCAATAAGAGAACAAGTTCTGTTTTCTTAAGAAGAAAGATGGATAAATGAGATTCTACATTGATTATCAAGAACATAACAAGATCACTATCAAGATAAAGTGTCATATTCCCCGCATTGCTGACTTATTTGACAAATTAAATATTGCTCAATTTTTTTTTCAATATTTACCTTCATTCAGGATATCATCAATTAAGGGTTAAATATGAGGATGTAATAAAGAAAACATTCTGTACAAGGTATGGAATCTATGGATTTATAGTGATACCTTTTGGTTTAACTAATTCCCATGTTGTCTTCTTGAATATAATGAATAGTGTCTTTAGAGACTATCTTGATAATGTTTTTGTAGTCTTTATAGACTATATTATTTTCTATTTGAAGAGTAAGGATGAACATGAGGACAAAATTAGAATTATGCTGAAGACCCTGAGAAAAAATAACCTTTATGAAAAATTTACCAAGTGTAAATTTTGTCTTCAGAAAGTTTCATTTTAGGGCCACATAATATCAAGAGATGGGATATCTATGGATCCATAAAAAATCTATGTTTTTGAAATTTGGAAGAGGAAAACACAGTAACTGAGATCCATTGTTTTCTTGGTTTGGCTGGATATTATCGAATTTTTTGAAATATTTTTTGTGATTATCTAATCCACTCACCAAGTTGACTCGAAAAAGAGTTATGTTCATACATAGTGAAGATTTTGATGATAGTTTTAAAGAGATAAAAATAAGGTTATCCAGTGCACATGAACTCGCACTTCTTTTTAGTGGAGCAAGGTTTCTGATCTACAGTGGTGCATCCAAGAAGGGGCTGGGATTTTTCTTATAAAAAATGATAAGGTGAAATCTTTTTCCAAATGGATTTTGAAAACCCATGATTAAATTTACCCAACTCATGATATAGAGTTAGCTGCATTAATATTTGTATTAATGATATAAGGGCATTATATTTATGGTGAAAGGTGTGATATTTAAATTTATGATAAAAGTTTAAAGAATATTTTAACACAAAAAGAGCTGAATATGCGACAAAGAAGATGGTTGGAGTTTATTAAATATTACAATTGATCAATAAATTTCCACCATGAGAGTAAAAAAAGGTGGCATATGCATTATGTCAACAAGAAAATGATACCCTATCCATGATAAGGATCACAAAAGATCTAATATTTATGGATTTTAAAAGGATAGATCTTGAAATTTTAAAGGAAGGGGGAAATATTATCTTTTTGGATTTAATTTTTGACCATCAGTACAAGTGAAGATTAAGGATGTGCAGTTGAAAGATGTATAGATACAAAAAAGTGAGAAATGTTCCTGAATTTGACCATGATTGTGATGAAATAATAAGGTTCAAGAACTAAGTTTGTATTACTTGAATAATAGAATTAAAGAATGATATATTTGATGAGGATCATAGTTCAACATTCGTTATTCACCCTAGATGCACAAATATATACAAGGACCTAAGAGAGTAATTCTGGTTGGATGGAATGAAAATAGATGTCGCTGAAAATGTCTCTCAATGCTTGGTTTGTCAGCATGTTATAGCTAAGAGATAATATTATAAGGGTATGTGAAAACCATTACTCATACTGAAATGGAAATGGGAAAACATCACTACGGACTACGACATGAGGCGTCCCAAAACATCCAAAGGAAATAACAATATATGGGTTATAGTTTATCACCTAATGAAGTTGAACACTTCATTGACATTAGAGAGGATTTCTATCTTGATCATATTTCCAAGATATAAGTAAAGGAAGATGTAAGATTTAATGGAGTACATCTTTCCATTATATCTAATTGAAATCTGAGGTTTACCTCAATGTACTGGAGAAGTATTTAGCATTATCAAGATATAGAGTTAAGTTTCATCACAACTTATCATCCTCAGACATTTGGTTAGTTTGAGAGGAAAATTTAAACACTGGAAGACATGTTGAAATATTTCACTAGGGATTTCAAAGGTGGTTGGGATCAATACCTGTCATTGGTAAAATTTTATTATAATAATATCTTTCAATCCAATATTCAGATGGATCCTTATGAATCCCTATATAAAGAGAAGTGAAAATCATTAACTTTATATAATGAAGTTTGGGAAAGAAATCTATTAGGACCTGATCTTTTTGATGAAATGATAGAAACGTTCAGATCTATTCAACAACACATAAGAACAGCTCAGATTCCACAAAAATTTTATTCTTACAACCAAATAAAAGACTTATATTTTAAAGTGGTTATTAAGGTGTCTCTACAAATATCTACATGGGGAATTAGATCTATTAGGACCTGATCTTATACTGTTAGTTTCCATGAGATGAATTTTGAGGGTGAAATTTAGTTTAAGGGGGAGAGAATGTACCATCCAGATGTTTTTTATGAAACATTTTCGTTAAATAATTATTTAAGTAGATTTCATTGCCAACAATCATGAGTTAAAATGAAATGAGATATTCCATTAGTATAAAATTTCTTTTATATCCCATACTTTAGGTTAGTGGGAATAGTTATAACAAACTTATTCAAATGCATTGTGAATTCTTTGGAAATCATTTATTTATGAAAAATATAAATTAGATATATTAAATTTTTGAATTAATTACAATAGTTAATGAAATTAATTATATATATATGTTATATACTTAACAAAATATTTTTTATATTCATCCATTTAATATTTTAATCATAGGGTGGGAATAAACCCTATTTTTTGTATAAAAACCTACATTTTTTAAAAGAGAAATCTTATGAAATTAAATGGGGAACTTTATTTAAATTAATATTTTTACACATTAATATTTTTTATATTAAATCATAAGAATTTTATATTAAATAGGGATATAAAAATTTCCTTTGTTTAAATTTATGATATATTTTATAACATTATTGTTTTTATTAATAGTAAAACAAACTAAATTATAAGTGAAAAAAACTTTTTTCATTGAGATAACTTATATTGTTAAATTATAATATTTAATGGTTTTAATTAATAAATGTAATATATTTTTACCATTCAATATAATTTATGTCATTATCAATAATTTTACATAGAATTCATTTGTAAAAACATTTCAATATTTTGCAATTTTTTAAATTTTAAAAACTTGTTCTTTTATTCTGACAACTCGATTGATTTTAATTTAATTTCTGCAACTTCTATGTTTGGAAATATTTAAATGGACTCTATATTTAGAATTATTATTTCCCAATTATGTTAATGTGCTACCTTTTTTTGGTTTATGAATAGTAGCTTGGGTAATTATTTTTATAACAACGAGTGAAAGTAAATTAGGTAATTAGAGGTAACAATAATATTATAAAGTTACCATAACACCTGTAATAATCCTATTGTATGCATAAATTAGACCATTATAATCTATTTTTATAAATTTAAAACCATAATGGTCACATACCTATGAGTATGACATGAATATAATAAAAACTAATGAATGTGACAAAATGTTAAAATCACATTTCCTATAAGTATATTAATTATAATACATGGATAAATAGGATATAATATATAATATTGATAGTATTTAAAATTATATAATAATTACCTACATCATAAAAATTTATTTATAATTTTTAGACATTAAATAATTACCAATAATGATGAGATAATAGTGATGTAGAAATTATTTTATTATCAGAAATATCAAATAAATGGTTTTAGAAATATCAAAATAAATATAATATTAACTAATTAATATTATCCAAGAATTTTATAGGTGGATATTACTTTTTATGTGTTTATTGAATATATTTTTTTTTTGAATTTATCTTTTGTGTTGAATTTATTTAATGTCAAATAAATAAATTGTCTCAAAATTGACACTATTGATATTTTATAATAAAAATTAATTAAATTATTTAGAAATAAAAAATGTATTTAAAAATTAAAAATTTATTATGATAAGGTAGAAAAGGTCATAACATATCCATTAATGGTTAATTAAGAACATATCAATAAATATTTATAACCATTAAATATTTTGAATGTTATTACCAAAATTAAAATTAAATTGAATAACTAAGTGTCAATTAAAAAGATATGATTTGAATTGATAAAATAACTTATTAAAAATTTATTAGTTAATTATACTACAACCATATCCCATCACTTTGTTGAAATTATGAAATGTTGGAGGTTTTTTGGGTAGGGTTTGATTTTATTAAAAATTATTATTTACGGAGTTTCCAAAAGTGACCTCATCTCAATTGTAAAAGGGAACCTCCTCCCTATCCTCTTCACATTATTTTGAGCCCTTAATCTCTGCCATACCCTACAATTTTCCTTTTAAACTTCTATATTTTCAATCTATAGGTTCTGGTCATCTTTAAAGACAAAATCTGTTGCTATAAGAATAGATTTAGAGGAAGCATACTAGGGAAGAGGTAATCTCTTCTACCAATTTTTTTAAACATATTTCTTCTTATGATACCTCTTCATTGGTAGTTTAATTATAAAGTAATAATATAATTATCCCTCATATACTTATATTTTATAAAACAAATTTATTTCACTTTCTATCCATCCTACGAAAAATGAAATCACCACACGTTCGTATGTACAACATATCTTTTCCACGCTATGGTGTAATCTATTTTGACCACCACCTTACATGGATGCATATAATGATGGAAAAACTAATGATATATAATTATTATAACATGATACTAATTATGAAATTTTATTCACCATTTACATCAATACCATTCAATAATTTTGGGAATGATATCGCCGCTCATGCGTATGTACGACCTAACATCTCAACGATGCGGTGAGATTCATTCAATATAATATTAATTAAGGTATGATTATATACATAAATTTAATGAATAAATATTATATATATTATACTAATATCATTATTTAAATTACTTAACTATAACCATAGAATTAGAATATGAACTTATCCGATAAATCTTTCTTAAGAACATATACCAGTTGATATCCAAATAACATGTGACAAAGAAGTGTTAAATAAATAATGGATGACAACATAATCTTTTATGATATCATAAAAATGATTATTATTATCTAATAATTGAATAACATTATTTAATTCATTAAACAGGAGGCTTGGATACATACTAAGAATATCTAACCTAAGGTAAGGGATAATTCTACAATCACATCTAAGATTGTCTATTCATAAATATTTACTAGGGAATATTTATCATTCATGTACATGTTTCCTATATATGTAATATTATTTTTATTCTTATACAATTTTTGAATTTCATATTTACCCATTAGTAAATTTCTATTAAACCGTATAAAAGGAAACTTTTTTCATTTTTCAATTTGGGGAACTTTTTGAATTTTCTTGTAAAAGAGAAAGGAGAATGTTTTTTAACTTATACAATGTGAATGTATTTCTATGCTTACATAATGCCTTATATCGATGTATATTACTTTACGATATTTGAACTATATCTTTTGTTAAATTATTTTGTTTTTGAAATATCATGTCATTCTGAGAAAGGGAGACATATTTAAAGAAGAAAGTACATTTATCACATGAATTAATTTCAATTGAATTATCAAATTTATTTTCTATCTATGATGATTCTCATTAAATATTTTTGTGTTAATATCCCTATTATCAAAATGATTTGATTAATGATGGAAGGATGTTTATTATCTTCATTGGTTTCATATAGATAATGATGGATGGACGTTTGAGAATCACATTTTATACCATGTGTTATTCCATGATTTATGTTTTTGTGGCACACAAAATAATGATTTCATTATGATATGGTTGTGACCTACACCTCCATCCAATGCATTGGGTAATGATTTATATCACATGATATATACTTGATGGAAATGAAATGTAATTCTAGTTCAACAATACAGGACTAGAATGATAGGTAATGTCGGTTCAATAATTGAATTTTCCTGCTATTGTGGTCTTAGAAATGAGCCTTGACTATTATAAAATGATTTTATAGGCTTATGGGTGTTCCAAAAATCGTAATGTCTTAGGTTTTTCATTTTGGGATTATGTCCATTAATTGTTATGAACTTTTATACAGTGATATGATATCACGATCTTTCATTTGTAGGATAAGTCTTCCAAATGTTATGTTCATATGTCTTATGATTGTGAGATGATTGATATTCTCCTTTGTTTACACATACTAATCATTTGATAACATCCATTTCATATTTTTCTTTTCTCTTTGTCATGAAGAAGTATATTAAGTATGATATTCCAAAAGGAGTCTAATTATAAATAAATAAATGCAAGATAATGTAGATGTTTTAGGAACTAGTTGTTTATGTTTCCTAGTTTTTAATGACACTATACCTATAGAGGCTATTCATGGAATTGTTATTTTTTGTACTATATAAACATAAATTTTGAAGTAATATCATTGTATGTAAAGTATGGGTCACTATATAGTGTCCTAGTACCAGAGATTACATTAATAAATTGATACTAGATATAAGAGAATGCATCTTAGTTTAATGAATAGATTATTTATCTTGGAAAACTATACACATAAATGATTTCCATATTACACTAGTAATATAAAAAACCTAGCATTTGATATCTTCTTGCATCTTTGATATATTTGAAAATATCCTTCTTCATTACATTCTGAAAGGTAAAAAAAATAACTCGTGAGCTAAAATGCTCATTAAGGGAATTCATACAATAAAATATATCGTGGTTAATTATGGAATAGTTAATATGGAAATGTAAATAACTAAAAACAGATTACATTTAATAAATAGATTTATTGAGAAGAATAATAGAAAAAAATGAATTATGATAAAATAATAATATATATATAATTGTTCAAAGCTTGTTTGTTGCAAATTTTTTTGAAGATGTTGGTTGTAATAATGATTTCATGAGGTGTTGTCTTTTATTGATCATTTATACTTTCGTAAAATTTTTAAGTACATAAATCTCTTTACAATCTCTTATTATTAGTTTCCTAATCTTCACGTCAAATACATATTTCAATGGTGACACAATTTTTATAGGAAATATATAATATTAGATGAAAGTGGTTTAGATGGTGAATATCTCTTTGGAAAGTATTGTTAAAAAGGCAAGAAGATTTTGAATTAATGATGATCATGAAAATGGTTATTTTCATGAACACACATTGATGAATATTTATAAATGAATTTCAATTTGGATTCCATTATATACATGGGTTTTACTATGTAATTTTACAAGGATTATTATAAAATATTCCAACCCATACAAGACTAATGGGCCATTCTATCAACCACATATGGGACTCAACGACAACCACGTGGAAGGTCTGTCCCAAGGAGGACTACATTTAGGATAGAAAGAAACCACCTTAATTAGAAGGCTAGTGTGTGAGTGAGTGAATTCTGTGCTCATAGGGGTGATCGTGAAATTTGTAATGGAATTGCTTGATTCTTGTGGTAAGGAGGTGTTTGGTGTATTTGAGTGTCGTCCCCAATTCCTTCTCAGGAAGGTGGAGGACATAGATATTGTTATTATAAATCATTAAATTGAATGATATATTGATGTGGGAGGACAAGAACAAAGATAATATTAAACCAACTAAAAATATATAGACATAATTCATCCATTCGATCTGAAAGGATCTGATGATCCACTGACCTCAATGTCATAATCATCAGCCTCAAATCATTATATTCACATAAAATATCTCAGAGGCTACTGGTTCTATATAAAAATATCTATCTAATGTCCAACCATCCTTGGTGAACATCATGTTCATATTGAAATAATGGATATCGAGAAAAAGTGACCACATATCAACATACACGAATACATGAATCTCATTTCATAAAAACATTTTGCTAAGGATGTTCTGCTTCTTGAATGATGTTGATGACATACAAAACATTTGAGGTAGTATGGTTGGTTTTTTTCTGAAAGGAAGAATATAAGATCATAAAAAAAGATACAAAAATTTTCTCAATGTGATGAGGTGTCAAAAATAAAGGAATCCTACTTGGTATTTTTTTAATATACAACCAACATCTTCTTCTCATTTAGAGATCTTTAGCATGACATAAAAACTAGATTACAAGTATTTTTGAACTCAGAACAAAGGTGGTGCAAGGAAGAGATGTACATATTTAAATACCAAGGTTTAGAGGCTGAGTTTTTTACTGATCCTTGCAGAAGAGGTATCATTTTAATAGAGAAAATAGAGTAGCATCAATGACTGTTTCATGAAGAAGAATATCCTCCAACCTCTTAGGCCATTAAGTTAAAGAGACACTTTGTTTCAAATCGTGTTTCAAACGTAAAGCGCTACTTGAAGAACCTATTACATAAGGACCTTTGTATTTTCCTAAGTCTCTTACATGTAGGTAAGGACCCTTACGTGGATCCATTTTTACCAATACAAGATTCTTTCACTAAGATATCTCATGAACTAGAGGTCATGTGTTTCACTGACTTGCATGAAGAGAACTAGATGCACAATATAGTTTGTTCGTATCTATATGAGTGTGAATATGAATACATATATTCTATCATACACATTAATCTCTATTAATCATATTGAAGAAATTATAAGAGATTATGTATTCTATTATTTACATAGATCTCACCTCAAGATTTGGCGGTCGTCGTTGATGAATTCAGAAATGAAATGAAAAGTTTTGAGGCCATGAATGATGTGTCCCTTGTTTTACATAATTCCACTAAATAGATCCAATATGTTTAGGCCCAAATCAAGGAACATCAACAACCCAACCATTCTATGAACCATATCCAAGCTAACTATGATGATCTATAGTGGATTGATGATGAGGAAGACCTACCAACTTAACAATGTGTGGGAGATAAAAATGATATGGATGAGTTCTGGAATGAGTATGAGGTACAATATGATATCCCCAAAACATTCATAATTGAATTTTTTGAATATTTTCTTGTTACTCTATCCAGGGAAGATGGAGATACCACCCATATGGTGGAATTTCATGAAGGGATATAACTCTACTACCTACATCCATCCATTGAGACACACATTCAAGAGAAACATATAATTAAAGAAGTGATTCACCCAAATCCAAATCATGGAGATGATACTTTCTTGAACTACATATTTTCTACATTCGTTCAATATGATTCGAGTATCACTCCTTATGATTTTTAATTTTATTTTTTTTTCAATGATTTCATTTCCTTAGACTAAGATGATGAAACTGGAGCATCACCTATTGAGGAACACATGAAGATCCCAAATTTTCATGAACATACATTTGAGGAATCTCATGAAGAAACTGATGTATGTGAGCCTAAGGAAACTGAGATATTGGCTTCTCACATAGAATGTGGGAATTCTGATTTATATTCTACAGGTTTAAATTATTTCAAATTAAAAATACATTCTAACCCTACTTTTGAAATAACAATTCATGCAGAACATGTTGTGCTAGCCATCTAAATGAAATATGGGGTTGTATAAGTAGAAAACAAATAGGAGAAGGTTCCATACTTTATCTTACCAGTATTATGAAAACTATACCACATTTTTATTGGGTGAGATCTGGAGTACTGTATATATGGAATTCTCCTAAAAAAGAAAAAATAAGGGTATTTTAGTAATATTCACTTTTGGTAGTTCATGTGAAAAAAGATTCATCCACCAACTGACTTGCACAATAGATGGAACTATCCTTGGGGGGTAGTAAAAACTCAGGTCGCACTTAGGGTATTATATATAGATTTATCTTTAAATGCTTTCTAGTGATTTAGATTTCAATTTAATATTAGGAATTAGTCTTTAATGTAACCCACTCCAATATTTTTGATCCTAGATATCATGATCCTTATGCTTAATTGAGTAATTAACTTTTGTAGGACCATGATGACAAAATGAATCCACCAAACATTTGAAGAATATGACTATATAATCACTTAAAAATCGATTTCAATTTAAATTTTTATATTTTAAAATCCATAAATATTTTTCCAACAACATGTTTTGAGATTTAAACTTCAAATTGCATGACCACATTTGAATTTATGATTTACTTGACTAATCTATATAACATGGGATTATTAGGAATCCTATGATTCTATGTCTTATATTTCAATGTTAATTATATTGAATGTGGAAAATAATGAATTAGATTAATAAATTTAAGAATGGATATTAAAATAACGACTCATGATTTAGGGAAAATAGTTTATTATTTTAAATTAAATATCCCAATTAATTTTCATGATTTGAATTTATTAAATTCATATGAATTTATTTTTTATTACTAATGATGAATTGAGTGACTGTATAATGATACAATTCCCATTCCGGAGAGGATTTCTAGATCCAGTACTTCTTATTTATTCTTGATAATATTTCTTGAGTGATCATTGGACATGACACTCACTAGAACATTCATTTAAACATTCAAATCAATGAATATGAAAAGTCACATTTAAAATGGCTTAGGAATCTTTTGAAAACCCCTAATAACTAAGACTACCTTGACATCAATACCTATTTATCCCATAGATATCATAAATTACCTTATTCTTGATGATCCATGTTTAAACACATTTTTATCAATTACAACCGTTCTCTTTTTATTTTTCATGATATTTTAATGTTTAAGTGTGGGGGTGAAGGTAGTCATGGTGCACATGATGAAGTATATTGTATGGAAGAAGTCTGTGGGTGATACATATGGGTATTTATAAAGTTTATTCAGTCATTTAGTTTACAATATTTTTTACCCTCTCGAATAAAGAAGAGAAAAAGAGAAAAAGAACCAAAAAGTGAAGAAAAATGATAGTGATTTGGGAAAACAAAAATATCCATTACTATACCCATGAATTTTATCATATTTAGTTAGGTGGTGAATGTGAATATTATTTTAAGTATAAATTTTGAAAAAGGAATGAATTATTTTTTTGGAAAATTAGTATATTAGTAAAATAAATCAAGAGGGTACACAAATCATTCATTATTATTTATATGAGCATAAATATTACCTTGATTTTGAAGAATATGGAGTTGTTACAATGAGAAAAGGATAATTTCTTTGATATTTTACTTTTAATATCATGAAATTTACTTTACATATTAACCTTATCCATGAGCTATAATTTTTTATTCTTACTAACCTACAAACATAGAATTATTTGATCCTTTAATGCATTCCCTAATGATTTTATGTGCCCTTTCTATTTACAAAGTATAGAAAGTGTTTCTTTTACAATATTATGATATGGATAATATTATAATTATATTATCATATCAAAATGTTATTTTTTATCACTAGTGATGATATTTAATATTAAAAATTGTGGCAAATTATGATTTTACATGATTAACAATAATGAATTGAGGAGCTTGAATGAATTAAAGGATAAGTTTCGTCATTTTTTCAAGGGAAAAAGTAAAATAATTGAATTGATTATTTCATTGAAAATGGGAAATTGAATTAATATATAATGTCACATTTTATAATTTTATTTGACATTAATTATTTTTAAATTTTATTTCCTTTAAATTTGTATAATTATAGTAATGGTGTGCTTTGTTTTTAAATCTTGAGATATTGTGATTAAAGGGAACCATAGTTTAAATATGGGGGAATTTATTGTGAAAATATTTTCAATTATTTTAATTTTAATTTCAATGTTTTTAACACAAAAAAGTGTTATTTTAAGGATAATTGTAACAATAACTAATTTTAGTAGATTTTTGGGTTTATTTTGAAAAAAAAGACTTAATTTTGGAATTTAGATATTTAAATATATTTAAGTATTTTGGAAATAAAATTTTATAAAACGATTTAATTTACGAAATTAATATTTTTAATGTATAAACATATCTATGTATTACTTTACTTATTTTAGTGAAAGAGATAAATCCATCATTTTGGGGCCCAAAATATACTAACATGTAAAGAATCAAAATATTTGCATTGATATGTATATTTTTGAAGATAGACAATCATCTCGAAAATGGATTATCCAAAGGTACTAAAATTACGCATGAAGAAGAATAAATTCTATAATAACAACTTTCCTAATTATGAAACCACATTATTTTTCCTATTTTAAGGCCATAAATGCATAGAAAACATGAATTTTGGAAATTTAAAAAATCTTGCTGGGATGAAAAAATTTTCAGAGTTAATGGGAAGTAAATATTTCTAAAAAATTTGGATTAAGCTAAATTTTTTTATTCTGACATTAAAGATAATTTTGAAGAAGTTTCATGAAAAAACTATCAAATTAGGTCATTAAATGGGTCTACCATGATAAAATATTCGATGGACTAGATCTTGAGTATATCTTAAAGGGATATTTGTAAGATAATGAATTTGAATATAGAAGGTTCGAACCCCCTTTACCTATATAATGAAGAGTTCACCAATGATGGAAGGGATTTAAAAACCTTAGATTTATGGGAGGCCAATAGACATTATGAAATTTCCATTATATTTTTTTTCTTTTTTTTGTATTCATTTTATTTTTCATTTTATTTATCATGTTATTAGAATCTTAATTAATTAAATAATTAATGAATCATATTGTTAAAGTGTTATATCTACCCATTTAATTTTGTATTCCCTTATTCTTTTTCTTATTATCATATTTCTTTCTTTTTCTTCTTTTTAATTTAATCTTCTTATTTGTTTAACTATTTTATTCTTTTAACTTATTATAAATTTGTTTTATTTTATTTTATTTTCTCTCTATATTTAATATCTATTTTATATTTATTTTATTCTTTATTTTACACTTTATATATCATTACTCCATGAAACCATTCCTTAAAAATACTGGGATAACCTGAGGCTTAGACTGGGAGAGTTAAGTGGAAAATCTACTCATTATACATGTAAATTAATAGGTTTTATTATGTATGTGATGATGAAGAGTGTTGTGCATGGGTGTGGAAATCGTACACCATGGCACAGATATTAAAATCATTTCCATTATTTTATTAATTCTTTCTCCATTCTATTGGATAAAATCTCTTAATACGATGGAGTTGAGCCATTCATTAGTTGAAATAGTATACGATGGAGCCCTATTTTTGGAGTGGATATACTATTGATTGAGGTGTTCCATCAACCATGATTACTAGATGAAGTGGAATTAAAATTGCTAAATGCATTTGATATTTCATGCCAATAAAAAAATTAATAATAATTCATGCATGAGATATCATAATTAAATTATCAAACCTAATCTAAACACCAATAAGGAGAATGATAGAACCAAAAAACCAAACCATAATGGCCATGTTCATTCTTCCATAATTACGAATAGTCATTGAATGTTAATTCAATATTTTATTTCATTTAAATTCCATTACATTTCTAGATTAAATAAAAACCCAAAAACACTGTTTTAGGTGAATTAGATAATGTGAGTGATCCAATGAGAAATATACTCATGTGAGATGGCCCTAGATAGACTCTATGATACATTAAGAAATAAAATCCATTTTTCTTTCCCTAGGATAAGTGTGCATAAAATTCCAACGACTAGCTACTCCCATTGAGTATAAAAAATTATCTATACAAATGTTAATGTGGTTTTTCATTAGTGAATTTTTAGGGAATACTTATCTATTTAACAGAAGTCAAAGGTTGTTTTTAAGGAATAAATTTAAAAAGAGTTCAGTAATTCACCCACTATTAGTGATCACACAAAACATGTTCCCCTTTTTTCTGTTATTAGAGAGAAATTTTCCATTCTTTGACTCTTTTCTAATTTTGTTTAGATCATGAAGCTGTAATGGATGTTTAAAACTCTTTATGAAATAATGGTATTACCATATTTAATAGAAGGTATTATCATATCTATAAAGATATAATGATTACTTACCTTTTATCCATTGTTTATGAAGTTCTTAAATTTGTTTTTGACGGTTTTCCTACTACTAATGTAGGTATTTTATTTAATGTTGTTGATATGAAAAAGTTGGAGAATGATGGTTGAGAAAAAAATGCTATAATTTCCTTACTCACTAAAAGTTATTTTCTTAGTGTTAAAGGAATGACACAGACCAAAATCACTTGAGATAAATTGAAGAACATATATAAATGAAATTTAATGTTAACAAAAGATATTTTACAAATATAGATATTGAAATATGAAGATTTATAAGGGAGTGATAATGAATCTATGGATGATCTATTTATAAGGGATAATGAAATTTTAAGCACCATACGATGTATTATTGAGAAATTAGAAGATTCAACCATTGTTGAAAAGATTATATGAATTATTCCTAATAAATTTGATTCCAATGTTTCATCCCTAGAAGATAGAGATCCATAGACAGTATCTCTAGATTATATAATCATCGCAGTCACCACACAAAAGTTAGTAATAGAAATGGATATTAAAAAAATTAAAAAGTTTGACTGAGAAATTTATTTCCATCATTCAATGTAAGGAAATTTTAAGAATTTTATCAAGGATTATGCCATTAACTCTAACACTATAGAAGAGTTTGGTAAATTTCTGTTTAAATTATATATATATTTTTTATAAAATTTTACAAATAGGTACATAAATGTATAAATTAATATTACCTCTAATGTGTTTCAGTTTTAGAGATATTTGTCTTTTTAATGAAAATTTTCCTAAAAAAATAAAGGCAAATAATGGGATGAAGATGATAGAAAATAAACAATATCCTCCAAGAAGAAGAGGGAAAAATCTATATCCTGTTACAAGGGAAATGATATCAATTTATAAAGATACAAAAGGAGAAAATATATTTTTTGTGTGTGATGAAGATAATTATATTAAATAAGAAGCTGATAACATTAATAATAGTGCTACTGATAATCTTATGATTATAAAATTGAGTGGAAGAAAATTCACCATTGAGGAATGTTGTAGCTCAGAAGAATAAGAGAATAAGAAAGAGTTTATATTGAAAATAGAGTTGAAAAAATTTATTAATGAAACATAAAACTTTAAAGTGGGAATAAGAAGTTTAAAATGTGAATTTTTCATCAAATAATCAAGAATCATTTCATGAAAAAAATTTCAAATTTCTATGAGATATTGACTGTTTAATAAAATTGTTCAATTAAATGAAGAATTTCAATATCATGTTTGAAGAAAAGTTGATACACAATAATGAAGAGTTATATCTATCACATTTTTTTAAAGCTAATAAAGTGATTAAAAACATCCCAAAATCAATTATTGATGTTGGTAAAATTTAAGAGAAATATATACCTAAGAAATAATAACTGTATGAAACAAAGATCATGTATGTAGCTAAAATAATTAGAGATGGAAAACAAAAACATATATGGTATAAAATTCTGAATAAATATGACTATATTATAAATTATATTGTGCATGAGAAGAAATAGAATCTAAAATAGAATATTTCAGGTGGCAACCAAAACATTGGTATGCAACAAAGTTCAGAATTTATAAGTATGAACGTTGGTAATAATGAGGTACAAAACACTAGAATTTATACCAGAAATAGATATAAATATAATTTATATGGTTATGTATATATTTGATGAGGATCTGGGCATAAAAATATTTGTTTTGGTTTAATTATAAAAATATTTGATAATATAAGAGAAGCTAGAGGTATTGATTGAGTGAGAGTCAACACACTCAAAGGAAAAACCTAAGAAGGTTTATCTAAAGATTAAAAATATATTCCAACCATTAGAACCTATTTTTTAAAGATGTTTTCATATTATAAAACATCAAAAAATGATTTTTTTTTCAAGATTCTAGCACCCAGAATGCTATATAACAAGTCAAAAAAACTACATGACATGAAAGAAAATGTTATTGAAAAATACTTAGTTTATAAAACTGATATTAAAGAAACAAAATGAGAACAAACTAGTATTTTGTATAATGGGTGTTATTCACACATTACTAAATAATTGATGTTGTTAAAGAATTTGAAAGTGTATAAATAAGGTATAGTGAAATTTGGAAATGATGTGTCACTCAGAATCGACAGTGTTGGATCAAAAATCATCAGGGAAGAATGAGTAAAATCTATAAAGTACATATGTGTTTATAGATTAAAACAAAATTTATTGAGTGTTTCACAACTTTTTTATTATATTAATGAAGTTATTTTTCCAATAGATATATTCCTCTTTATGTAAACTAAATATTGAAATGTTGTTTCTAAATGAAAAATGACCAAAGGAAATATTTTTCTAGTTGGTGATGCACAATGTTCATGATATCTAAGCATGATGAAAGAAAATAAGATATGATATAAATGGTTGTTAAATATGTGTCAGATAAATATGTGAAGTATTAAAAATTGGAATGTCATTTGTGATATTCTTGAATTGAAAAGAAGAAATGAATGGTGTTGTTTGATATGTGAGAAACAAAAGATCACAAACTCAGCACAAAAAAACTAAGATACATTCAAAATGTCCCATGGAAATGATTCATTTATAAATTTGTGGAACCAAAATTAAGAATTCCAAAAATGGTGATAAATAAACTATTTCTCATATTGATGACGTTACACTTATTACATGCATTATATGTTCGAAAACATAAATCAAAGGATCAAAAACTGTTTAAGAGATTCCCAAGAACTGCAGAAAGTGTATGTGGATACACTATAAAGAAGATTCAAGCTAATAAATTTAAAACTATACAAGTGGATAATTTTATAATTATCTTAAAAAGCATGGAATTAATCAAGTGTTTAGTGTTTTATAAGAAGAAAAACCGAATGATTTCACTAAAAGGAAAAAATAAAAGTTTACTAGAGATATATTTAAGAATATTTTTGCATGAATGACAACAAATTAGCCATTTATGTTTTTAAAAACCAATGAATTTTTCATCTTTAGATAAATAATACAAAGAAAACTCATTTTTTAAACACCTAATGGTGTATAGAAGCCCTGTCATTATAAAATTAAAGGGTGAGAATCTTGGTAATTTTGATCAATGTAGATTTTATGAGATATTTCTTAGTTACCCCAATGATATAGGATACAAGTGTTATAATAAAGAAATGGGAAATATTGTTGACACACAAGATGTGGATGTTCATGAATAGTATTATAATAATGTTTCATAGATGGTGGAAGATGTAGGAGAAAAGGATGATGATATTTCTATAGTTAATCAATGTGAAAAAGTTCTTAACAGTTTTGAAGCTATTTAGGATGTGGATTTAGACTAAATATCATGTGATGAGAAACCATTACATCCATATCACCCCAATATTAGGAAAGGAGTTGAAGTTAAAAACATCAATTTTGATCACCATTTATAGGTTTAAATAATAAGATCTTCAAGCTTAGATCCTTAAACATTATTATATTAAAAATTCATTCCAAAATATGTTGATGACGATTTTGATCATCAAGGGTGGGTAGATTCTATGAATGAAGAGCTAAATGAGATTAAAAGAAATGATACAAGGGAACTTGTCCAAAAAAAACAATAAGAATTTTATTGGTACAAAGTGGGTATTCTGAAACATGGTTTATGAGGATGGTGATGTGATATGTAAAAATTTATGAGTTATTTGTAATGGTTACACACAAATTAAAGGCACTATATTTGTTGAAAACTTTTCTGCAGTGTTAAGATTAGAAACTATTAGAATATTTATTAATATTGCTGCATTATGGTGATAAAGGATTTTCCAGATGAATGTCATGTTTGATTTAATTAATAATGAGCTCAATAAAGATATTTATATTGAAAATTCATGTACCTTAATTCCTGTAAAAGATAAAGGCCATGTGGAAAAATAATTGAAGGATTTGTAAGGGTTCAATCACACTCTGAGAGCCTGTTATTCAAAATTATATACGTTCCTAAAGAAGCTAAACATCAATAAATGATGAGTTGAAAGTAAAATCTCCATATATAAAAATTAATATGTTTCCCTCTTTCAGATTATTTATTTTTATGATATCATATTTTCAAGGATTTATTAAGAAACCTATGAGAAGTTCATTGAAGACATGATTTTTTAGATGTCCATTCTTGTAGAACTCAAATACAATCATGGAAAATATATATCCAAATAATAAATAAATTTATCTATAAAAAGATAATAATTATATGGAATTATTGAATAAGATTATGATAGACTATTCAAATTCAGTTTCCACATCTATTTCAGGGAGAATAATGTTTTTGAAAAATAGTGAAGAAAAAGAGGTTGATTTTAAAGAGTATTGAAAATTATTTGTGAGTTTTCTATATCGAATTTATTCAAGTCCAAATTTGTTTCTTGTTGTGCTAGGAATGATGTGATTCAAAGGAATATTTTCTCAGTGTTCAGAGAAAAATTCTTAGATATATTAAAGGAAAAATGTATTTTTGTTTGAAATATGACAACATAATACAAATTTACCTAGTAATTTTATATAAATTCTGATTGGGAAGGAAGTATAGATGATAAAAAATTTCCATTGAGTGGAGTGTTTTTATTTAGTGAAATATGTTTTATATTTCATGAAAAGAGATAAAAAATTTTGACTCTTGGTATAATAGAAGCTAAGTATGTTTTTTCTACTCATGATGAAACAAAACATATGTGGATGAAGACATAGTTGAATGTTTTTTTGATGATGTGAAGTTTCCCCTTTACATGGGATGTTATGATAAAAGTGATATAAATCTCAATAAAAATCCTATGAAACACTCTCATTATAATAAAATTGATATCAAATATATCTTCATCAATGTCCAGGTAGATAATAAGAAAATTAAGCTAGAGTATATTCCTAAAATGAATAATGTTACTGATATTTTCACAAAAACATTTTCAATGGATCCATTTCAAAAGATAAGTTTGATCTTGGGTGTTAAGTTTTTATCTCCTCAAGTATAAGGAATAAGATTCTATCCCCTCTCTCATCATGTACCTGGATAGTGTTTTTAAGGTGGAGAGAAACATTTGTATCATAAATATATCCTTTTGTATGAATTTTACCTTTTGAGGGAATTAATGTATTTAGAGTGAGTTCAAAAATGGGTTAAGCTATTATTTCAGCATATGATAATTATTTTAAATGTATATTGATGTGGATCTAGGAAATATTTTTCTTTCAGGATAAACTTGTCTAATTAGTAAGGAGGAGAAGAATGGTTTCTTGGGAGGTGTATAAAAATGTTTTTAAATTGCTGATTATCGATTACATGGTATTTTTTTAGTGACTATTATTTCCTACATAGAGTTCCCTCATGTAGGATTCGAATTGATGGATAAATAATTTATTTCATTCGTTTCTAAATTTAAGTGATTAACATTCCATGGGTGAAAAATCATCCAATGGGTGAGATTGTTGCGAAAATGACTTTTGGAGATATTTTAAAGATTTTGGTTGTAAGAAAGATTGATTATGGTGTTATCTTTTTTTGTTCAATGATTTTCAATGAACCTTATTAAGTACTTAAATCACTTTAAAACTATGACAATTAGTGAACTCATCTTCCTATCAAATAGTTGTGTTAATGGTGGAACATTAAATACAATAATGTCAAAGATGAGAGGAAAGTTGTTTGGATGATGAAGAGTACTTCAGAATGTATATTTCAAAAAGGGAATAACAATATGAATTACGAAAGATCATAAAAATGATTATTGACATGAAGATAATTGGAAGAAAAGGTGTCAATGAAATTGAATATTTATTCCATTCTATTCCTATTTATTACTAAGTAATTTTAAGGGGACTATATAAAAAACAATATAATCCATATTTTCTATCCCATCAACCAAATATGCAACTAAATTCCAACCACATGGGAGGTATGAAAAAGGAGGACCATGTGGTGGAAAGATGTTAAAGAGCTTTCATAGGCAATATGAGCTATGATTGGCTGCATAGAATTCCCATAGGGGTTCCATTTGTCTATGCACTTGCATGGAACTGGCCATGTGGGTGTTAGGTGCATTGTCTATTAAGTTGTCGACCATGGGATCAACTCGATCAAGAGGTGAACATAGAAATGGTTATAAAGTATTTCTGAACCAAATAGTGGATTTATGTGGGAAAACAAGTAGTGTTATACTATTCCTTAACATGAAATGTTATGTCCATATTATATTCATTCGATTTAAACTGATTCAAAGATCAATCAACCTCCATGTCATCATCATAATACTCCGATCATTTTCATCACATATGATCTGCCTAATGCCACTAGTTCTACACCACAAGTTTCTTTTAATGTCCATCAATATCTCCTAATCTTCAACATTATCTCGAATTAATGGAACTCGAGATGAAGAGACTAAGAATCAACATACATGTGTGCATGCATTTCTTTTTATGATTTTTTATCTGAGGATGTTACACTATTGAATAAATGTAGTGATGTACAAATCATTTGAGGTAGTATGGATGGTTTGTTTCTATGAAATAATATAATGAGATCTTGATGGATAACAGACTATTTTCCTTGGAATCATGAGGTGTAAAAAATAAAATAAATCTACTGTGATATTTTTTTAACATATATCTAATATCCTCAGTGCTTTGAATGAGTGATTAGAACTACATAAAAATTTTATTACATGAATATTTTAACCCATAATAGAGGTTGTGTGAGAAGTAATACACATATTTATGTAACATGTTTTAGAGGAAGATATGATTTATTGATCCTCATTGTAGATGAATTTTTTCTTAGATAAAATAGAGTAGTGTTGAAGTTTGTTTCATGAAGAAGGGGATCTATGATCCTCTTAGGCCATGAAAAGAGGATATGTGGGGCTTCAACTTAAATTTAAAACATGAATCACTACATTAATGACCAGTAACAAAAATACATTCATGTTTTATCATGTCTCTTAAGTGAAGGATAATAATTTTACACAAAGCTATTTAGATATGTGTGATATTATTTTCGTAAGATATCTCATTCACATGAGGTCCTACATTTCATTGAATTTTATGAAGAGAATTGGATAAAAATATGGTTGGATGTAGCTATAGAAGCCTGAAAATGAATATGTTCATCCTCTCATTTACATGATTATGTGTGAGTCAATTTTATGAAAATTGAATATACAATGTATTCTCTTATGTACATGAATATGGGAAGACAACAGAATGTTGAGTACCATATAAAATATCAAGAGATATTTTCATTTTCCTGGTTTTGTGAATATATCAGTGTGAAATAAATTATTTCATAATGTGAGAAAGAAATTGAAGAATTAATACTTGTAATAAGTGAAGTTGTGTAGAGAAGATAAGGTATCACAATGTCAAAACATTGATTCATATTTTTGAAGGTTCCTAATTGTTTTTTCAAAGACACTAGTTACGTAATTTTTATACAAGAAACACATGAAATTTTAATTGATTAAAGTAAAAATTAAGTGTAAGGATACTTTATTCCTTGTTTATCTACATAAAAATGATTGTTTTTATACTTTTTCTGGTCTTGGATTATTTACAAACCATTCCAATGACTCGATACACTTATTGATTCATGAAACATGTAAATATTTATGTTCATGTGGCTATTTCTGTTTTCCTATTTTTACAGTGAAGTCATATCTATTTAACATGAGTTGAATGTCAGTTATTAGGGATTATTTTGTAATATAACGTTGATTATACCCTCCACCTCCCAGTGATCATACATATCATATTTTTTCCCATCACAATTCAAATGAGCTTGAAAATTATCCACAGATATCATAAATAATCATATAAGATGCAATAAATAAATAACTAACTTCATAGTGTGAGAATTAATAATGATAAAAATATTAAACACACCATTGAGGATTCATTCCATGAAATCCTAAACATACCTTCAAGTCCTCTTTCCAAGACATCTTACATAAATGGGTAAGTCCTCGGTGAAGTACAAAAACTAATATATCACATAATAACTATCCATGTATTGAGTGTGTATAAAAGGCATCTCCCATTACGTACATATTCAAATTCATTTATCATATGAAATTGGATAATAAAATAATCATTATAATCATTCATTTTGAAAAAATAGCATAAAAATTTCAATATTTTCACCAATAAAATGGATCATAAACTCTCCAAAGAAATAATAATGATGAAACCATATCCCTAGTATAGTATAAATAAAATAATGTTTTTTTTCACTGATTAATAGATATACCGTACAATATTATTAAAAATATTCTTGAGGAAAATACCCTTTTAACATGAAAAATAATATTTAAAAGCTCAAAATTTATAAAATATTATGGAAAAAGTATTTTGAATAGAATGAAGGAAATTTATAATGTAATAATAAATTTATTTATAAATAATGATGATGAGAAAATCTATTCTGGTCATGTATGCTAAAACAAATACTACTTTTACATTTTCATAAATAGGTCAAATATTACCATATTTAGAAAAAGAAAATAATATTTCATTTAAATTTTTTATAAAAATTACATAATAGTTAAAAATAACTTTAAATAATTGAATCATAATATTAAAATCACTATTGATACAATTTTTAGAAAATATGTATGAAAAAGAAAATGATTTTTGACTGATGATTGAAAAAATATAAGTTTTTTAAAAGTATTTTTTCAGTACCATGATTTCAAAAATCGGGCAAAATGCAAGGAAAACATGTAATTTTCATAAATAACTAGAAAAGAATAAAATATATTTTATTTTGTAAATAAATATCAAAAACTCCTCTTAGTATATACATTACAAGAAATAATTCCTAATAATGATAATATTTTCAAAAAAGCCTTACTACTGTGATAAAATTTGAATCTTACCCCTATGAAAGAAGTAAATATAAATAAAACCTCATGAACCATGAATATAAATATAATCATGATATAACATATAAATGGGTTATTATATGCACCAAACTAAATTAACATGTGGTGAATATGTCATATGTCACAAACGAGTACAAGGAAGATGGGAAAAACCATACAAATATTGTATCATTGAAGTGGGAATTAATCAATGAAGTGATTGTATGGAAAAAATTTAAATACAGAAAAAATAATTTTATATAAAAAATAATACAATCAATTTTCATTTAACACATAATCATTGCATAACATAGTCATTTATGTTGATGTATAACCCCATGAACAAAAATTAATTTAAGAATCCCCTTACCAATTGGTAAATTTCAATTCATATCCCTTAGATGAGATAATTTTAATTAAACTCAAAATTACATTTAGTATTAATGATTCATGATATCAAAAGTAAAAATTAATTATATACATCATATAAAAAAATTGGTGCATGATATTGAAACATGCTTAATGAAAGAAAATTTAGAGGAAAGCCCTTTCCCTAGGTTTAACTCATCATGTGCATTATGTATCTTATTGAATAATTTTTTTTAAATTATTTTCTTACATAATAAATTTTTTCACATTTCTTATTCATTTTATTTTATTTATTATTATTGTATATTTATTTACATAATCAATTAAGTTCTTATCGAATGTCATGATGATATACTGTTTATATTTCCAAAATGTCTTCAGAACGTTGACTATGGTAAATGACATTATTATTACATAATATCCAGAATAATAATCATGAAATAATAATTATTTTTATAAATCAATTATTCATTTAAAACCAACCTTGAAGGTTTCTTATAAACAATGAACTTTGTTACAACAATATAGATGGTATGTCGTACTTATACATGAGTAACATTTCTAATTTTAAATGATCTTGGTGGAAAGAATGTAATTATTATTATATATTACTATAATTATAAACATATTATAATTAATATATTATTACATTATATATATATATAACATCTACATGACATGGTGATGGAAAAATAATTACATCACTTCATGGAGGTGGTAGTTCACACAATCACACAAATGATGCTATAATTATTTTATTGGATGGAAAGGTAAAACATCGGATGATATATTATCATATAAAAATTATAAACATGTAATTAATATTATATTTAATCGTTAAATCCATCATTATATCTATCTATGAGAGGCGGTGTTGGAAAAAAAATTACATTATTTTGTGACGTGATATTCCACCATACACAAAACCCGAATTTTGATTTCATTTTTGTGAAATATAGGATCGATATAGGGTATTTAATTAACAAAAAAATCATAGTATATTTAAATTGTTTTTTATTATTTCACCATGTTTTAATAAAACTTTAACATTTTATATGAATACATGAAACAAAAACATTGAGTTAAAAAATATAACTCTTCTACCACAATTTCATTAATCCTTAATACCTACATGTTTTCTATTTTTACAAATAGAATAACTATACAATTTGGTAATATATTTTGTGATGGGATTTGGATAGGGATATAGAGATCAAAAAGAATATTTAATTGTGGATTAAAGAGGATATGGGTTCTCTTTTTATTATAAGGGGATATTTATACTTGGATTTTTCTAATGTATTTAATTACAATAAATCATTTTTCATGGTCAAATGGATCAAAATTGATTTATTTAAAATATAATATTATTTGAATTCTAAATACTCTCATTAAAAGAAACTGAACATTTGTTTGGTGTTTTTACCCTTAGGTTTTTATTTTAATCTTTCATTAACCCTTATGATGATTACAATGGTAACAAAGTTTTTTAATATGTAGAGGTAAATATAGTTACTATAAAAGGAAAATTCGATCATAAATGGACCATGGTTTATATTTTTAATCATATATAAATCACTTAGATAATGATATTATTTTTTGGAATATCAATTCACTTAATAAAATATTATATATTATAAAATATTGATAATGTCATTTTTGGAAGTATTAATTTAATTTGACTTGGAAAATAATATGACTGTAAATATATTAAAATATAATCATCCAATACATCTAAAAAATTTTTATATTAATATAAAAAATTTATGGAACATAATAATTTATTCCAATTACGTTACTTTTAATATTTTTATATTTACTTATTGTAATTTCTTATGAATTTAATAAATATCATGTTGACGTTGTGTAAGAATTTAATGTGATTTTTTGATTACTAAATTTTAGAAGGAAACTACACTGATTAAAAAATTAAAATTAATTTTTATAGTTGAACATATGTTTTTTATTTGAGTCACAAAACATTATAGATATTTAAATAAATAAAATGACATCTTTTTACTTTTTCTTTTCCTTAAATATTATGATGATCAAAATTCAAGAGATATTGAAAAAAGATGTCATATTTTCAAATAATGGATGTATATGTCTGAAATACCCACATAAATAGGATAAATGAATGTTTTAGGTTCATTTTTAGTCTCTATTATATTATTTATATCATTAATTACCATATTTACCCTTACTATAGTGAAAATTATTTATTATGGTTACTATTCGTAAGGAAAAAAAGGTGACTATTTACCACATTTTGATCTCTTGATTGAAAATATGGAATCTATTTTTAAATTTCAATTTATTATAAGTATTTGAAATTTATTTTTAACTAAAACACAAAACATAATGATTTTTTTTAAAAAAATTCATTAATGTATAAAAAATTTCCATAACAAATTCAACATTAAAATTGATTCCAATAAACTAAATTATATTAATAATAACATAATAAAACTAATTTTTATCTAAAAACTTTTTTAAATGTAACTTTATATTTTCCTAAAACTAGAATAGGGATTTCCATAAAAATCATTATTCATCATAATTCATTGGAAAATAAATATTTTCAAAAAAAATATATCAAATATTCACCCTAGTATATTTTTTATTTGAAAATTCAAAAATTAATTTTATTTTATAATTTAAATATTAAATAATTGGAAAAAAAATTAACATAATATTTTTTCACAAAAACTGAAAAAATCAATTTTTGGGGAATTTTTTAGCATAATTTAGTTATATTACAAATTGAGTTCTTGTTTACTGAGAATTAATTAATAAATTATTAGTTAGTCGAATATATATATATATATTCGATAATGGGGATATTACTATTCATACCCATTAATTAAATATTTGTGTTATAATTGTCATATTAAAATAATAATATTTTTTTGTCTGATTATGCACTTTATAGCGTGACATTTATGTTGTCGAGCTTATTATTTTAAAATATTGTGTATTTACATTCTCCCCAATTTAATAAATTTTATCTTCATATTCTGAACATTTTCATGATAATCATGGGTTTTTATATTTGAAAATTCTTCTCTTCAAAACCAACATCCTAAAATAGTTTAATAAAACATCCAAATGAATGGTGGGAAATGGAAATACAAATGTCATATAATTTAATACATAACTATGTTTTGAAATAGGATAAAAATATTGGGAAGTGGATATATAGAAATAGAAGAAAAATAAATATTCCAATAATGATGAAGTGTGATAGAGAACACTGATATCACGAAAGTGAGAGATCTTGAGAAAGATAATAAATAGAAACCATAAATAAATAAGGTGTTAAAAAGACTATAAATTCGTAGGTAAAGGAATTTAATGCTAAAAATTTTGTGTTTAAAAATATTTTCTTCGAGTATAGAAATTACTTTACAATTGGTCCGCTGGGTTCGGCCTCAATACACCGAGTAGCTCCGTATCTAATGATACGTGGACCTGCTTTCCAAAGGCAGGCATTCGCCGGATGGTCAGACCAGCGACGCTTAAGAACTCACATTGGTCATGAGGATGGGAAGTCGGGCTCATCACACCCTTTTGGGGTGAATTATTGCCTGTTCCAGGACTCTCTTATACATTTAAGACGTATTCATATGTTCGTGAATATTTGTTTTATACCCAAACATAGTACCCACAGATTTAACCCTTGATTGGCAATGGTCATCTGAACGCAGGGGTTTGGAATCATTTATGCCTGAGGTTTACCATACCTCATTGGATTAATGACCCCGTGAGTCTGGGCTCACTGAGACAGTGCTTGGGGCAGCTCGGTGAACCGATGTGAAGATAGTTGGATCAACCGGTTGAAGGGATTAAACCTCAGGGAGGATTCTTGCATACCCTACCTAGGAGACAGGGATCTTAGTCCACATAGTTCGGATTAGTGCAGGGTTTACGCTCTGAGGCATCCAAAGATGTTGGATCAGGGATACACTCTGAGGAGGCCCAAGATATTGGTAAACGGACGTGAAACGAGGTTAGAATGACCCGTTATTGGGCTTGAACCTCAGAGAGGCTTGCTAGGTACCCCACCTAGGAGACAAGTATCAAAGTCCACATAGTTTGGAATCATGCGGGGCTTACACTCTAAGGCAACCTGAGATATGGATCGGGGCTTACACTCTGAGGAGGGCCACGATGTTGGATCAGGGATTACACTCTGAGGAGGCCCATAAGAGGATTTCATGGTCGATGCGTACTCTAATCCCACGTGAGTCATTCTTGGTGTGAGAAACAAGAGGCAGTAGGGACCAGACGATCACGTCGCGAAATGTACGTCAGTGAGAAGTGGAGTGAGGATTACGCATGAGGGAGGCCCATAGTGCGGATTGGGTCTTACACTCTGAGGAGGCTGATGGTAATAGATTAGGGCTTATACTCTGAGGAGGCCCATAGTGATGGATTGGGGCTTACATTCAGACGAGGCCCATAGTGATGGATTGGGGCTTATACTCTGAGGAGGCCCACAGTGATGGATTGGTGCTTAGACTCTGAGGAGGCCCATAGTGATGGATTGGGGCTTACACTCTGAAGAGGCCCATGGTGATAGAGTGCAGCGGTAGAGGGAAAGGGGGTGCTCATGTTCCCAGATCCTCTCTTATAGTGCACGAGGGCTTCCTTTTGATGGGTATTTTACCATCCCCGGGAAGCCCTTGACAAGTGGAGAGGCAGAAAAGGGATTCCTGAGCTCAAACCCCGCATTACCATGGGAATGTGAACCCATGCATGCTTCGAGAATCTGCTCAAGGGTCAGGGCAACCGTTTTGCCTCTCTTTACCATGGGTAAGAGAACTCAAATGGCGCGCTAGTGGGCCTGAGGGTTTCACCACATGGATCTGGTGGCTCTGGTGGAGGCCTCCGCTCGTGGCTGATGAGTAGGCCAATAAGGAGGCTGTGGAGGATCAAACTGGATCGGGAAGATCTTATGTGGCTCGGGGAATGGGAACTCTGAAGGTTATGGTGCCCTTAGCGTAGGGAAGTGCTATGCGGCTGGAGGAGCCATCCGGGAACTAGGGTGGTCCGTGGACTGAGAGGCCATTCCCAAACCAGGAGGGTCCACGGACAGACTAGCTGTTCGCGAACCAGGAGGGTCCGCGGACTGATTGTCCATCCGCAAACCAGGAGGGTCCGCGGAATGATTGGCATCCCACGAACCATGATGGTTCGCGGCTCTGGGTTCGATCCGTGAACCAGGGTGGTCCGCGGAGGGTTCCATGCAGGCAGTGGCGGCCAAGGGCGGTGTCAGTCAGAGGCTTGTCGGTCAGGGCATCTCCCGCATAGGAGGGTGCTACGCGGCGCGACGGATTAGAAAAGAGGCATAAACTCCCTGGTCCATAGGTAGTGCATCTGCCGAGGGGATATGGTTCGTGATCTTCTCTTTTTATGTTATTTTGAGTTCACGGTTCACCAAATTATTATTCATTTTTGGTTCCTTATTAGTTCGTTCCCAGGTTCATACCTGCTCTGGTTCGCCAACTGGAACTTCGCTATTTGCAAAATCCTAAGCCTTCCTTCGAAATCCTTAAACCCGAGCTTGATCGCTCTTATCTTCTTCTTCCTTCAAATCATCCAAATACGAATCCCCAAATACTTTCCCCCTCGGTCTCCTTTTATATAGTGGGGAAAGATAGGTATCTGTGGTCATGCGACACCTTTTTCGGAGGCCCATGACCGAATACCCGACTCACAGATGAGTTGATAAATCCGCAGTTCGCGGGGTATTAAACACTCCTCCACAAACCAAAATCCGGAAGTGCTTCGCGGCCACGTAGGGTTCCACCTCCATTTTGCAAACTAAAATAGATGCGGCTTGAACCGGTCGACGCGGTGTGCGGTTGGGGAAGTTCATGACGGCGAACAGGATTGGCGCCCATCCTGCCTCGCGACCACGGAGGATCTCTGCCTCCATTTCACGAATGATGATGGTTCGCAGAGGGGGTACTTTGTGGGGCCTGGCCACATCGCGTTTTCATGAGACCGGTCCGTGGACCGGTCCTGCTTGTTTCCCTTCTTTGAATTTTCTCCATTCTTTTACCCAATTATTTTGGGGGATTTGGGTAGAATCTCCTTTGCAGATTTTTCAGGACCCTACAAATTCCCCCCATCGGAATGGGGTCAGATCGGAACAAAGAGGAGGCCATTACAATTCCATGTGGTCCTGAAACTGAGATGGTTTGCGTTAGGGAAGTGGAACCAGTAGGGGACCATGCCTATAAATACAGGGTGGCCTTCATTTGTCCTTTATTGAATTCTTCACGAAACCAGGACTCCCTCGCCTCCACGCGCTCATTCTTTCGCGAAGTGCTCTGTTTGCGATCCAGCTGCGACTTCTGCGAACCATTCCAACTTCATGGTCTCCTTCACCCACTAACCAATCCCCCAACCGTGAACCATTACTCTTAATTAATTAAAAAGTAAGTCACGATGGGCTGGGGAGGAACTTGCTTCGCGGTATTGGTGCTCCACGGTTTCGATGCTCCGCGGACTAAAATCTCTTGAAATTAAAATGTTTCTATGTCTTCCGAACATAATCAATTAAATTCGGGATTGAAATTCCATAGAGAAACTTGGTTCTCGATTTCCTGGACAATTCTCCGCGGGCAGGGTTTCGCGGACTGATTTTGCGAAGGGCTGGTTCGCGGGATGTGGTCATCACGAACCATCCTTTGAGGCCTCCTTGTGTAATTTTCTTATGAAGGATCCTTAACTTACCCTCATCCATAAATCTGGTATTTTTTCCATATTTTTATTCCTGACTAACCGATTGTTGGCTCTCATCGTGCAGAGAGAAGATATGGCTCCCCCTCATTCTATACCGAGGCCTGCTGCAGAGCCGCTCCCAATTGGTTCATGGAGACGTTTATCTATGGTTCACAGAGCGGAGAACATCCAAGAGGACCCTAGTCGATCCATCATTCTAGACAATGGTGCCTTGAAAGGCTTTCTCCCTCCTGAATTCCTGGATTACCCACTATCAAATCGACTTCCACTTCATGGATTCGATCTTCAAGATGATATCCCTATTCCCCCCATCTTCTCAGGTCATCCTTCTCCTTTCTTGGAAGTGTTTTCCAGGTGTATTCAGGATAACCTTACCCAATCAGGGAAGATGGTTTCCAACTCTGACCAGAAAGATTCCTTCATTTGGAGGGGTTCTATTTGAACCCAAGGTGATCATCACACCTGAAACATTTCTCAGGAAGCTTTCTTCAAGAGTTACCCTTCTATTATCAATCTTGATCAAGTAGATACCGATTTGGGGAGGATTCCTAGGTGGAATCTTTGATCTGGCGGGCACTTCTCAAATGACTAGGCCTGGATTTTCTGGGCCCATCATCACTATCGGGAGTATCCTGAATTACTGGAAGCAGTCAATTTATATTCCGCAGTGTGGGTCTCCCAATTTTCCATTTACCCACCATCCATGCTCCTACCAAAACTACTCCGTCATTGGTTTTTAAGCACTAATACATTCCACCTTTCCCATTGTGAATTTGGTATTAGTATGTGGGATATCCATCAATTGGGTGGACTCCCGATTATCGGTGAAATGTATGACGAATTTTTGCCTACTCTTGATGCATGGGACGACATCAAATAAGTGCCTTTACTAGAAAGGGATCTACTGGTTATGGCGGAGCAATCACTGGGTTAGGCCTTGCGTGACTGCTCTCTTATTCCCTATAGTAACTGGATAGAGTTATTTCTGAACACGACTGGTCCTATGCCAAAGATCAAGCGCCCCAAGACTCATCCTTCTAAATAGTTAAGAACCACCCCAGGTTCCTACTAGGCAGTTCTGGAGGCGGGAAACTACCTTCCATGGGGTTACGAGGTGCACCCCGGAGTGCCGCCTATGCTCCGGTTGGAAAGTTTGTTTTCTATGTTCTTGAGCAGGTGGTTATTCCCTTCTCGGGATATGAATCCTGGTGTCAGGGCTTGCACACTGATGATGGCAGTTGAGATGGAAGAGGGTCGCTTGGTGAATTTGGTTGTTCCCACATTGGCTCACATTTATGAATTGCTGGGTCACATGAAAAAGGGCGTCTCACCCTTCTGTCTGAGTGAGCCATTTCATTTTTTTATGGCTGGGTTGCGGCTCATTGTCACTGCTATGAGTATCATCACAACAGGGTCATCCCGCTTCCTACTTTTCGTCCTGCCATGCTTGATATAGCTGGAGTTCGCCTGAAATCCCTTAGCCCTAGTGAAGTCCTCGAGGTTCTAAGCAACTTTCCCCAGTTTTCTGTCACTCCCTACCCCGCACCTTCTGTCGTATTAGTTGAAAAATACCACGGGAGCCTGGAAGAGTGCTCTTACATGATCTCTCTACGGGACGAATTTCCATCCACGCAGATCGACGAGGTTTCTCTGTGTGAGATGTATGTCTCGTATAATTTTTCTCACTAGTTTGGGTGCGTACAAGTCCATGTTTACCTTCCCCCTCCTTAGGCACAAGAATTGTACCCGGCCACACTTCATCAATGGGGGCTAATGCTGACGTAGGAAGGATTTGATGCGAGCATTCCCCTTCCTATCATGGGGGTGGCCGCCGACATTTTCCATGGAGTATACAAAGGCGTGGGCAAAATACTATCCCAATGGGATCCTAGGGAAATATATTTGGAAAGTTACCAAATCAGGAGGTACTGTGGCTGTTGCATCTACTGCACCTTCCCCTTCATCTCTAAGGGAGGATCAACTGATGGCTCGTCGATCAAAGAGGCTTAAGGGATTTTCCTCTCCCAGTCCTGTGGTGGTTGAAGCTCAGGCGAGTTCATCCTTATTGGACGTTGGTGAGGATGCCCATGTGGTTTGGGGTCCCAGTGAGACAATCCCGGAAGTTTTTCTAGTTGATACCGGGCTTAGCAACGTGATCCCTAAGCCTGAACCGTGGTTAGAGGCTCCAGACTTTCCATCTTTAGAACCATCTTCTAGCGAGCACATGCCTGCGCTGGTTGCAATGTCAGATTTCGTTCCCATTCTATTCGGTGAGGACACCAAAGATCCTCGTGCCATGGTGGACCACCGAACGGTGCGCAGGTGGGTCTGGCCTGGAATTTGCGTGATCGTTGTAGAAACCCCTCCAGATGAGATGGAAACTAAGACCGAATATCTTTGACAACTCTTACTGAATTTGGGGCTGGCGGCTTTGACTAATGGAAATTCCATTATCATGCTTTCCAAGTTGACATGGCTCGTGAGGAAGATTCCACTAGTTAATGCAAACTTGCTCACTTCGCTGCTGCTCATTGCTGGACCCGGGCCCTAGAGGAAGCCACGATTCAACTTCATCAAATGATGGATCTGGAGGCGACCTCTCGAGATCAGGAGGCCGTTCTATCATCCGAGTTGCATGAATGTGAAGATTGGGCATCGATGTTGAGGAATCAGTTCTCAAATATAACCGGTCGTCTCGAAGCCACCAGAAAAGGAATCAACGATCTCCAAACAAAAGTGGATCATACTCATCTAGTGGCTAAGGTTGATGCTACGTAGAAGGCCATGTTGGAATGGTCTTGCAACAAACATCATCGCATGGTCGCTGTTCTAGTGGGGAGATTGAGTCAGTATCCTTTATGACTATCAGAGCCACTCTTGTACCCTCTGTTTTACATACCACTTTCCACTTTTTTTTGTGACGGAGATACCACAGCTTGTGTACATCCTCCCTTTTTGTAAGAACAAAATACAGTCTCTGTCAATCACATGTTTCTGTGAAATTTTATTGTTACTTAGAACAATTTTTGTGTAAATAACAATTCACTGAATCAAGATCAATCATAACTCTGGAAAACAAACTTAAACTTTTTCCAAGACCATGGGGTCCAGCGAACATAGTTCGACTATTTATAGGGATTTATAGAAATCCTTACAAACTTTTTTTCTCTTCTTTTAATACCCTAAATTTTTATGGGCCCATTTAGCGTGGACCCAGTGGGCATGGCCCAAATTTTGCTTATGTTTCCCTTTTCGGGTTTTCGGCCTAACAGGCTTTGTGCCTCTTTTTTTGAGTGGTTTAAAGTACCACCGATAATTCTATCATTAATCATGTTTTAGGTCGAACATCTTTGGCAAAACATGGTGGGGTGAGGGCCCCAATGGGGTTCATCTGATTGAAAGATGTCTCAACACACTTCAGATGCACGTGGGGGGAATGTTTAAATTTGAACGACATGCAGGGCATGGCTCAAGGCATGGGATCCGTGTCGGCATACAGAGGTAGGAAAAGAGTTGCCTAAGGAAAACATGCCTTTGGTAGAAAGGCCAGGGGTGATCAATATACAGAGCCACTGAGGGAATGGTATGCATAGTCGTGAAAATTTGTCCTTAAGTCAATGACTCTTCATTTCTGATGACCATATGACTTCATTAAATTCTGGCTTTTGGAAACCACCATGGGTGGTTTGGAAAATAATGAAAACCACTAGGGGTGGATTAGAGGGGAGTGTGACATCTGAAAGGGTTTCGGGAACATCCATACTAATCATTATTGTGGCCAGGAGACCACTTCCCTACGCGTTTAGTTATCCTAAGGGATGGCTGAGGCTTGGCGCAGTTTAAAGTCATGCAGCTGGGACATTATTTTAAATGGAACGACTTCTCCGGGTTCTCAGTAATCTTGTCAAAGACGTTCCACCATATTCATCTAGGGTTGTGAAAGAGGTTGTTAAACTACAACTAAGAGGGTTTCTGAATCTCGGGATAGACATGGGGGCTCAGGGGCCAAGAGGCGTACGGAGAGAAGCATTGCCCAAGGAAATAATACCTTTGGTAGACGGGACATGGGATTTTAATATGCAGAGCTGCTGAGGGCATGGTGTGCATAGTCATGCAAAGGTGTCTTTAGGTCATTGATTATATTCCCCTGATATCCAAGCAACTTCTGGGAAGTTGAGATTTGGGACCACCAGGGGTGGCTTATGAGAGTTCGTCTTTTTCTGAGTGCAGAGTATGGGTTATGATGAGAGGGTGCCTGGATATAGGGGAAACATCTATATAAACTTCCCATGAATGGGTGAAGTAATCCCGTCTCATGCGGGTGTGAGACGGTGACTTGTGCCAATATGACTCGTTCACTGAAGGACAGATAAAAGCCTATGTTCCTTACTGAACTTGTGGCGGGTTTGACCGTGCATTTTAGCATCATTCGGTAAGAAAGAAGACCATTATTAAAGGATTTTGTGAAGTTTAACATCATGTATCAAGGATGAGGGGAATTTTTCTTTCCTTTGCCAATGCTGTGTAGTTTAACGTCGTGCAGCAAGGACGAGTAACCGTGTAGTTTAATGTCGTGTGGTAAGAACGTAGATAAAAAGGCCGCTCGTGATTAAGATGTAACTAGGCCTGAGTATCCTGGCATGTACAAGACGTGGATAGGGGGTTGATGGTGTAAATCATGGTTCCATGGATTCTTGGATTTGGAGAGATGATATGGGTGCTCTGTAGTCGGTAGGCATACAGAGCTAGGAAGAGTGTCGCTCAAGGAAATCATGCCTTTGGTGGATGAGCCAGGGGCTATCATTATATAGAGCCGCTGATGGAATGTTATGCATAGTCGTACAAAGGTGTCCTCGGGTCGATTAATTTCCACTTCCGATGTCCATGATTGGTTATGAGGATCCGCAATTATCCGGGCCACGATGTCTGTCATCGGGGATGGAAATGTCTAAACATGTTGGGCCTACTCGGCCCTGCTAGCCGTTAAAGCATAGAGAGCTCCCTATGCTGATTTACATTGTGCGAGGGGGTGTACCATTAATCCATGCAGTTTAATGTCGTGGGGTAAGGACAAGGTACTCCTAGTTTAGCGGTCATAGAGCTCGGACCACTATGTGACTATTGATGCGGTCACTCGAAGGATAACTACATCAACATGTTCTAATATACCTGGAACAAGGTTGGGGATGAAGGATATAAACTGTAACTTTCAGTTTTCCTGGATCGGGAGGTGTGGTGTGGGGGCTCTGAGGCTGGTAAGCCTACGGAGCTAGGAAGAGTACTGCCTAAGGATATCTTGCCTTGATGGATGGGCCAGAGGCTATCATTATGCAGAGTCGCTAAGGGAATGGTATGCATAGTCATACAAAGGTATCCCCTGGTCGTAACATTCCACTTCCGATGGCCATGAATGATTATGAGGATCCGAAGTTGCTCATAGTGCAGAGTTCAACACGTGGGGATAGTGGTTTCTGAGTATACAAGAAACATCTTCACTGTTTTTTCCGTTTAGTCAAAGTATCCTAGTTCTGGATTGATGTTCGTTGATGCAGGTCGCTATGTGAACCACCGGCAGACACATAGGCTAGCCAGATAGGGATACCCTGGCAACACATGGATGTGAGAAAAGGGGAATGAACTTGAAAACCACTTCGCCATAAACTTCTAGATCAGGAGGTATGGTATGGGGGCTCTGAAGCCGGTAAGTGTATGGAGCTATGAAGAGAGTCTCCTGTGGAAATATTTCCTTTGGTAGAAGAGCTAGGGTCTATCATTTTGCAGAGCAGCTGATGGCATGGTATGCATAATCATGCAATGGTTTCCATGGGTCAATGACTTTCCACTTTCGATGACCATGTGTGGTTATGAAGATCCACAATTATCCGGGTCTTGGAGTCTGGTGTATGGAGCGGATGCATCCAATTGTGCAAGGAGTATCTCCATCTCGTATATCCATGTGACTTGGGTGGGTCGTGAAGAAGTCCATGCAGTTTAACGTCATTCGGTGAGGAAAAAGTCCATGCTGTTTATCGTCATGCGGTAAGAACGATGTATACACCCTGTGTGGTCTGGTCCGTACACGGGGAAGGGGGGCATTCTTATCATTATTTTCCATGCAATTTAATTTCTTACAGTGTGGATGAAAAAATAATCACCGTCTAGGTCTAGCCCATACACGGGGAAAAGGGAGCATTTTTAAATCTCGCAATCCATGCAGTTTTACGTTGTGCGATAAGGACAAGGAGTACATCCCGTGCCGGTCTGGTCCGTGAATGGGGGGAAAGGGAATTTTTATCTTTTTTTGGGGGGCTGGGATAGGATTGGGAACCCTAGTGTCACTACGTATCCTGAGAGGGCAAGAATAAATCCGCACATAGTTCTCCGGAAGAAGTACACACTGTGCAGGGTTGGTCCATAAACGGGGGAAGAGGAAATTAGTTAACTTTTATTTTTCTCATTTGGAGGTGGATGGGCCAGGACGGGTAATTCTGGAATCACTACGTATCTTGCAAGGGCAGGAATCTAGCCGTACGTAGTTCATTGAAATAAGTACACCTCGTGCAAGTCTAGTCTATACACGTGGAAAGGGCATGGTTAAAACTCCTTGTCTGTGCAGTTTGACATTGTTTGGAGAGGACGAGGGATACGCCTCGTGCAGTTCTGGTCTGTACACAGGGGGAAGAAGGAATTTTTATCTTTTATTCAGGGGGATAGTCCAAGATAGGGGATCTCGGCATTGCTACGTATCCTGTGAGGGTAGAAATCACGCCGTACGTAGTTCTCTGAAATCCATGTAGTTTAATGTCATGCGGTGAGGACAAGGTCCATTCAATTTAATGTCATTTGGTTTGGATGAGGGGTATTAATAGATTCCATGCAGTTTAACGTCATGCAGTGAGGACGTACTCGATGAATTTTAACGTCATTAGGTGAGGACGTGATACTCCTAGTTTAAGGTCATAGAGTTTGGACCGTTGGGTGCTTGGCAGTTTAATGTCATCAAACTCGGATGAACTCCATACAGTTTAATGTCGTGCGCTAAGGACGTAGGTAACCCGACGTGAAAGGAAAAAAAGGTTCTGCACAGTTTAATGTCATTCGGTGAGGAAGATTTTCGTGTAGTTTAACGTCATGCGGTAAATATGTCTTTGACATTCGGTTTCTATGCAAAATAATTCTTTAGGAATCTCACATGTTTAGGTGCAGTTGTAAATTGTCCGTCCATGGAGATCAGGGTATAAGCTCCATTGTAGTAGACCTTGTGTACAACGTATGGCCCCTCCCATTTGGGCTCCAACTTTGGAGGCTTCTTGCTGGGTATCATTGGGTTCCGGAGGACCAATACCAATTCTCCATCCATGAAAGACCATAGACAAACCTTTTTATTGAAGGCTCATGCAATCCGATTCTGGTAGACTTCTTGATGGTGCAAAGTGTGCAACTGCTTCTCGTCTCGCTGTTCCAATTCACCTAGCTACTTTTCTGAATGTTCATCGTCAGATAATAGATCACAGATGGATTCAAGGATTGAGGGAAGTTGCAGTTCAATGGGCAAGACCGCCTCTGTTTCGTACATCAATGAGTATGGGGTGGCCCGAGTAGCGGTGAAGATTGTGGTTTGATAAGCCCACAATGCATGGAGGAGTTTATCTGGCCATGAATTCTTGTATTTGTCTCTTATTTTCTGGAGAATATTGGACAGGGTCTTGTTCAATTCTTCTAACTATCTGTTGGCCACTGCATGGTAGCAGGATGAGTGCCAGCCTTGATACTATACTCACGGTATAGTTTCTCCAATTCAGCAGAGCAGAAGTTGGTGTCTTTGTCTGTCAGTATGGTTTGAGGGACACCAAATCTGGTGAAGATATTGGTCTTCACAAAGCTGAAAATATTTTTTTCCCTGACTTACTTGAGGGGTATGGATTTTTCCCATTTGGAAAAGAATTCGGTCGCCGTGAGGACATACTTTAGCTGTTTGGCCATGGCAGGAGGATATGGTCTCACAACGTCCATCCCCCAGATGGATAACAGCCTGGAGTACTTGGCTTGATGAAGTAACTCTGGGGGTTGGTGTATGAAGTTGGAATGAATTTGGAATTAGTGGTATTTTAGGATAAAATGCTCATAGTCTCGTGCCACTGTAGGTCAGTAGTACCCAAGACTTCGAACTGGATGGGAAAGCTTGGTCCCTGGTCGATGTGCCCCACATTCTCTTGCATGTACTTCATTCATTAAGACGGCAGTTTCTTCTCCATCAATGCATCTGAGGAGCACTCCATCGAGGCCTCATTTGTAGAGGACCTCTTACTGCCCCACCACGCCATATAAGACAAAGCTGATTGCCCTTCTCAGTATATTATCTCGTTCAGCCCTGTATGATGGAAGTTATCCCCATTAATGGTAGTTTTCTATGGGGGTCATCCAGCCAGTGGCAGGAGAATATGGCTTAGGGACAGGACTGACTTTGTGGATTTCTTCCATCTTGGTCTGAACAAATTGAGATACCATTCGATGGTGAGAAATGCTTATAACTGTATCCTCCCGGCCTGGGTCAACTAGGGATATGGCCGCATTGGCTAATGCATCAGCCTGAGCATTCTGAGACCGGGGAATATAGGTCAATTTTGGTTCTGTGGATAATTCTGGCATTAAACCTCAGACATTGTCAAATAGGGGGATCAAATCCTCCTTTTTAATAGCATAGTCACCATTAACTTTCTTGATGACCAGTTCCGAGTCACCTTTTACCTTAAGGTGCTGCACTTGTGCCTAGAGTGTGACCTCCAGGCCTGCAATGAGAGCTTGATATTCTGCTTCATTGTTCATACATCCTTATGATAGGAGGAAGGAATATGACAAGACTTCCTTTTCTAGGGAAATGAGTATTATTCCCAAACCCACTTTGTTGAATATGGGATCCTCTATCCTCTTCCCTATTGGGCTTCGGGATGTGCTGTCAAAGTACATTTCTCATGCTCAGAACTCCTCTCGAACTGAGAAGATGTATTCATCGGGTAGCACGGTGTCTGGTATAGTGGTCCCTTTCAAAGGGTGTTCTTCTAGAAAGTCTACTAATTCCTGACCCTTGATAGATTTCTGAGGCACAAACCGGATGTCAAACTAATGCAGGATGACCGCCCATTGGGATAGGCGTCCGGTTAGCATCAGGTGGCTGAGGATTTACTTGAGCGGGTTACTCCACGAGATCAAATGGACTTCATGATGCTGCAGATAATGTCGCAAATTTTTAACTGCGAAGACCATGTCCAAACAACTCTTCTTGATATTTGAGTATTGAGTCTCAGCATGAATCATGGTACAACTGAGGTAATAAAGACTTTTTTCACTGTCATCATCCTTATTTTGTTTCAGGAAGGCTCCTATTGATCGCTCTAATACTATCACGTACAAGATGAGAGGTATTCCTTAAACTGGGGGCATGAGCACCGGTGGGATTAATAGGTACTTTATCAAGTTGTCGAACGCCTCTTGGAAGTCATTCGTCCATTGGTACGTGACCCCCTTCTTCATTAACCTGGTGAAGGGAAAACATTAGCCTGCCAGATTGGCTGTGAACCGCGTGATATAGGTTAGGTGTCCTTGGAATCCCCTCAACTCAGTAAGGTTTCGGGGAGGTGGTAATCCAAGGATAGCCTTTGTCTTCTCAGGGTCGACTTCGATGCCATGATGGCGTACGACAAAGCCATGGAATTTCTATAACGTAACCTTGAAGGGGAATTTCAAGGAATTCATCTTTAAGCTATGCTGTTGGAGTATGTTGACGACGGTCTCAGGGTCTGACAGGTGATCCGAGCACTACCTGGACATGACCACCATGTCATCCACACAACATTCAACGAATTTCCCCAAGAATGGTTTGATGATCCGATGCATGGAACGCAGATATGTGGCGCAAGCATTCTTGAGACAAAAGGGCACGACCCTATAACAAAATACCCCTTGAGGGGCCCTGAAGGTAGTGGCTTCTTCATCTTCCCAGGCCATCCTGATTTGGTTATAGCATGAACAGCCATCCATGAAGGAAAGAGCCTCATACCCAGCCATTGCATCAAATAACAACTCGGTGATTAGAACCAGGAAGTCAAATTTCTGGAAATTCCGATTGGGAACTCTGAAATCGATGCATACATGGATTTGCCCATTCTTTTTGATGACAGTGATGACGTTGGCCAACCAGATGGGGTATTGGACCTCCCGGATGAAGCCTTCTTTACTGAGCTTATCGACTTCAGCCTCTATTTTGGAAGCATGTGAGGGATGTGTTCTTCTGGAGGCCTGTTTATAGCCCCAATGGTCTTCTGGAAGACTCAGGTGATGCTTCTCCACTTCAGGATCGAGTCTCGGAATTTCTGTGTAATTCCACCCAAAAATATCCCGATGTTTCCTCAGGAAAGAGGTATATACCTCGTGTTCCTCAAAAGGCATGGCTGCACTGATGAGAGTAGGCCTCAGATCTTCCTCGGTTCCCAGGTTTATTTCCCTGAGCTTGTCCACTGTGGTGGAGATACCCTCCTCAAATGCAAGAGGTGCATCCTGGAAATCTTCTACCTCTTCTTCTCCCATGTCCTCATCTTCTTGATCCGATGAGGGGAGAGTTTTCGGTCTGAGCCTTCGAGGGTTTGAGGTGGAGGCATCATGGGCATCCTAGCTTGAGTATTCTTCCCCAGTTCGAGGGTTAGAAGATGTTCCTGCATTATCGTGCTCGGCCATTGTGGCTGAAGTCATGAGGACATCCTAGTGAGTGTCCGTACTTGAACTCCTACTCTCAACATAGTTGATGGGAAGGACATAATCTCTTCCAAGCTACCCAAGGGGGACATCAGGAACCATTTCTAGGCCATTTAGAGCGGGGATCCAGTTGACACCATTGACCAAAGGCTTCTTTTTCTTTTTCTCATAAAACATGGCATCAATTTCATGTGACTCGGAGAGCTCGAAAGGGGCCTTTTAGGATTTCAATGTTCCACTTTTTCCATTGATGCAATACTTGATGCACTGGTGGTAGGATGAAGGAACAACCACATACTTATGGAGCCATGGCCTTCCCATCACGGCATTGAATGTTGTGCTCTGTCGGACCACCAAGAATTCCGTGTAGGCTACCAAGTCACCAAAATGGGTCTTTTGCTTAATTTTTCCCATTGGTTTCTGCTCAATCTTGTCGTAACCCAACAAAGTTGTGGCCGAGGGAATTAGGTCATCCTCAATATAGCCTAACTTACGGAGTGTCCATAGGGGAAGGAGGTTAAATCCAGAGCCATTGTCTATGAAGAATTTCTAGATCAAAATACCATTCAGTGTGCTCGACACATATAGTGTTATGATTTGTCCTTGAATGACGACATCTTCATCTTGATCGTAGAAGGAAATCACCGAATTACATTTAGCTGGGTCAGTCTCCATTTGGTAAATTTTGGTGGTAGCTACCGTGGCTTGAAAATCCTGTGGGCTGATCAAAGCTTCTATAAGAGCCCCCCTGAGGTCTGTTAATAGGCTCAGGGTATCCTGAATGGATAGCTTGGATGGTACCGATTCCATTTGGTTAAGGATATCATATTTCTACTCCAGCGGCCGTCGGTTCTCCATTGGAGGGAGAGTCTTAACAGGTGCTTTAGGGGATGGAGCATTTGACGAGGAAGGACTGACCATGGGGTCAGATATCGATGTCGTTCCGATGTTTTGGGGACTTGTCCCGGCCGGTCTGTTTGTGCGCAATAGGCGACCAAACACATGTTCCTCCTCTAGTGGGTATCGCAGAACAACAGAGATAGAGTGGCTGCTTGTGGAGGTGGGAAGATATTCTTTCTCCTACTGAGTTTGTTGAAGGGCTCTCCCACGAGTGACCGCAATACTAACGGTTTGGGATGGGGTCCAACCGTAGTGTTCGTTTTGGCTGTGGCTATGCCTTCCCTGGTATCCCCTTCCTCTGCGATTTCTCCTCTCGACTCCTCATAAACGGAACTCGGGTTCATAACCATACCCTTCATCAGGGAAAGATTCCATAAGATAGATGACGTTAATAGAACCAAATATTGGATCTTCATCCCCTGACAGGTCAACCTGTTTGGTTGTCCCTGATGGTGTCATTTGGTGGGTCGGTTCCCGTGGCGCCAAGTTTGAGGGCATAAAATCTGACAGGGTCGAGACTAACTTTGGCCCCATTGCGGACTGCTCCTCTTGCGATTGTTTCCTCCTTCTTAGATTACGCCCGGATGACCGGATCATGGAGGTTTGTGAGGTCGATACTATTGGATCTGTGGCTTCAAGGGTTGTTGGTGGCAACACCGGCTATTGTAGTTGCGCTTGGAGCATGCCCTGGGCTTGGTTGATAGTCTTCCGAGTCACCCAGTTGTCAAATTTCTGCCCCTTCATGCTGGTGACTTTCTGCCACCCCTCCCCTTTGTCGGAGTCAGTGGTAGAGATATATGCCACATGTGATGGGGGTGGTCCCATCTCGACCTTTCCAGAGTCTACCATCCTTTGCAGGAGGTCTTTTAAGACAAAACATTCTCAGATATTGTCCCCAAACATCTGATGGTAGGGGCAGTAATCTGGCATGTCATCGTGGCCAACCTCTTCAGGTTTCATTAGCTCTGGAAGGCGGAGCAATTTTCAGTTCATGGAAGCAATGAAGTATCCGCAGACTTGAACATCTCAGAACAAGTATACTTTTTGTCTTCTTTCCTCAAATTGGTACCCCTTCATTCCTCACTGATCGTCCCATTTAGGAGGAGGTGGCCACTGATATGCAGAAGGCCCTTGACGATTTGGTGGAGGCCTGAGCGGTGGAGCGGGCACAGGGGTCAGGTTAAGTGTGACAGTGGAAGCTTCAGCTCTAGGGGATCTTTTCAATGGTGTATACGAGACTATTTGGGACGTTGAATTAGTCATCTGCAAGTAGTCCTTCATTCTCTGGCCGATGGACGAGAGATGGCAGAAGCTAGTGGTGAACTCCACTAGTATGAGTGGTGTACGCAACTCATCTCGAATATTATCGATGCATATGGCTAGAATCACATATTGAGGTATTGGCCTGTTTAGAGAATAGGTCAGACCATTCCATTTAACGATGAAATATGAGACCCTCTCATTCTCCCTCTACTTGCAGTTCATGAGATCGATAACCGTTGTTTTAGGCACCGTGGAGTTGAAGTGGAACATGAACTACTACTGAAGGTCTTCCCAGCAATCTATTGACTGGGCTAGCATACTCGTATACCAGATGAAGGCAGATCCTTTCAGGGTCCGTATGAAGCATATGAGTTTCACTGCTTCTTGTTGTTCCGGATTTCCCATCATAGGGTTGCAATAGGATGCGTAGTGCATCAAATGCTATTCCGGATCACCTGATCCATTTAAGATAGGGAATAAAGGGATCCCAAAGTTGGGCGGAGGTGGCGTGTTGGTCACCCAATCTGGGTAGGGTTTCCGCTATGGCTGTATCGGAGCACGTCTCCCTTCCATTGCTTCCAATTGATCTGTTAGTGCCTCGATGGTGTTAGTGAGACCCTAGTTTATATCCTGTTGGGCCTGGTCCTGGGCAAGTGTAGCCCGAGGCGTTGCCTGAGGATCCGGATTAGCCAACACTAGTTGTGCATGTTCCGTTTGTGGGACCTTCGTAGGGTTCAGTTGTACTCGCTCTGGTTGCTTCCTGAGTGGAGTTAAGTCTTGGTATTCATCCGAATCTATGTATAGGTAGTTGCACGGGCTGGGCGCCTCATTGGACGAGAGCCCTGACTGTATTTCATTTGCCAGGGCAAACCATATCCTTTGAGGTGCACATGCTAGGAGTACATGATGAGGCTCCTCTTGGGATGCACTATCAATAAGGTTGTTCCTCTATAGTATCTCAGTGTTAAGCCGCCACAATTCCTTCATCTCCTCTTCTTGTCGAGCGAATCTTTCTTCGAGCGTGAGTGGATCATTTTTGTCGAGAGAAAGAGGCGGGTTAAGGGTAACCAATCTTTCATTATTATCCATGTAGGAAGCTCACTTGGTAGGCGGATGAGGGTTGCCTAGAAGGTCAAACATATTCATGGCCGCCCTCTGGTTCCGGGTGTGCACACCAGGTGGTTCGTTGTGTGTCACATCCTGACCAGAACAATCGTCTCCCGATCCATCTGGATTTGCGCTATCTCTGGTATCACCCATGGGGTTATCCTCAATGATGTTGATAGATGCATATCGTGGGGTGGATAAGATGTCATCCTCCAAATGGGAAGATTATATCCTGCGTCTTCTTCTGGCCTTCCCTTTTGTGTCATGGGATTGCCATCGGACTTCTTGACGAAGGGTGATGTGGAGAGGTCTTTGATGCAACTTCACGGTGCGCCTTCTTATCGGAGGGGATGATGATTCAAATGACGGGATATGATGTAAACCTCCTCTTCTGACTATCCTACCTAGACGAGATAATATTGATTCTCATGGGGGAGGTTGTTGTTTAGGGGGTAATAAGGCCCCCATCCCTGAGGGCTGGGGTTGGCTCCATTCTCGGGACATTGAGTCTATTATCGGTTCTATTGGTCTTACGGGGGCATTTGTTGTTAAAATGACCCCATCCATGCAGGCTGGGGTTGACCATGGATTGCGATAGTGACTGCGGCTATCGCTACCTACTTGATCATGCGTGCCCCCATTCGAGGGTGAACTGGGTTTGTGCCGAGTTCTTCTGTGAATCATTCCCTTCTGGGAAGGCATGAAAATATCGCTGATTGGCCTCTCTTAGGTGATAGGAATGTTGTATGCTCTCGGTGGCCTGATTCAGGAGTTCATGAATGGCTCATTCTCACTGGGCCTACCGCTTCTGGGACATATTCAAGGGCTAACTCTGTTGGGTGTGTTTCCTTTCCTTAATAGGAAGACCACTTGATTGTCGTCTGGACGTCATGATGTGGAAAGACACCATTCCAAACAGGTTCTTCTTGGTGGGGAGCAGAGTGAAATGCAGAGTTCCATGTTCTCCCCATCCCCTGATATGGACTCCCGTCGGAGCATCACCGATGAGGCAGCACAGCTAGTGCAGCGCACGGAGGCAGGCTATCTCCATGTTTCCTTTATGCCTCTCGGGTCGTTGTTGTCGTGCTGAAGGAAGATCTTCCAAGTTGATGTGATGTAGGAGATCTCCTATCGTCATGACGTGGTCTACATACCCGTCGTAGAGTAGGAAGCTTGATTTCAGTCGGAGGAGGGTTGTCCATATATTATGACGGATACCAGGCACTCATTATTCCGACAACTCTCTGGGTATGTCGAACTGAGAGGTGTCCGTAGGCCAAAACATAACCAGTATATCATCTCTGGCCAGTCGTTTCCTCAGGTGAAACATATCGGCATACTCCTCGGCTAGTGAATCCTCTACCTGGTCGGCCCAACTAAGACGCTCGCTGCCAACGTGGTCAGAGGTAGTGGGACCGGTAGGTGCTGAATCATTATGTGGGAGATTCTGAGGTGGTTTAGAGGATGAACACTTCCCTGAACCATATCTTGATTTCATAAGTATGTCTTCAGTGACTAACTAGGAATTTGACATGCTTCATCCCATCCTTCTGAGTGCCTCGACATACGAGGGCTTTTCAGTTCTTGATTCGGTAGGGGGAGGACCTTCCTGTCGATATGATATGTCATCGCGGGGAGGACCTTCGTAATAGAGGCCATAATGGTGAGGACTACCATTACTTCTTGATGCTTCACTGTATAGGTGCACACCCTGGGGAGGACCTCCAAGGCATGTCGCAGAAAGGGGTGGACCTTCTGGTAGTGTAGTGTCGTTACGGGGAGGACCTTCACAACAACTGCCATCATGGTGAGGATGTCCATCATGGATTTACATTCGATGTGCATCCTGGGGAGGACCTTCAAGACACACCGCGACAAGGGGAGGACCTTCGCAATGGCGGTCGTGGTGGCGAGGACTACTATCACAGCTCCGGCAATGGTGAGGACTACCATTACTACTGTCGCAGGGAGAATATATGTGGGATACATCCTAGGGAGGGCCTCCAGAATGTACCACAACGAGGGGAGGGCCTTCTCGTTTCTTGACGTATCTACGGGGAGGACCTCTGTTATTAGGGTGGAGAGGACTACCAACGTGATCCGATGCCCGGATACGCGGAGTTCCATTGCAGCGTAACACCTAGGGAGGACCTTTAGGGCATGCTACGACAAGGGGAGGACCTTATTGTCATGTTGAAACTTCACTGTAGGGAGGGACTCTGTAGTTGCGACTATAATACTGAGAATTACTATCATAGTCTATGGTCCCACTACATGGAGAGTGACTGTAGTGTATACCCCTGGGAGGACATTCAGGGTGGACCGCAATAAGGGGAGGAACTTCTTACTGCTCAATCATCTAGTCAAATGGAGGGTTTCCGTGACTCGCATCAAAAGAGGATCTTTCATGATCGATCGTTATGCACCCGCGGGGGAGGCCCCCATGGGTGCTCTGGGGAGGACCTTCAGAGCTGCTGGTAGCAACATTGCGGGGAGGAGCTTCGCAACTGCTACATCCACTCCCATAATATGGTAATGGGTGGGCAAAGATATGATACTTTTATTTATGCTTAGCGATATTTGGAACCCTAGATTCCAGCAGAGCGGAGTCATGAACCCATTCTTTATTTTCCGGCTGCCTTTTTCGCATTCGGGGCGCTATTTTGCTGGCAGTGGGGACCTCCTACTATTGACAACGACCTTCACCTTTGGGTTCCTGTCTAATTGGGTTCTGTGATACTGTCAGGATACACCAAAAAACATCTTAAATTTTAGAAGGGGTATATTCCTACTCTGGATCATCCACCATGATGGACGGGTGTCCCCCAGTTGGAATGAGTGAAGCTGCTCGATCCGGTTGACCTTGCGTCACCGAATACGGCTGACGACCATCCTGGGATGAAGCAGGGATGAATATCTGCTCCGAGGCGGCTATCTGGTCTCCTAGATTAGTTTCCTTAATTGGGGAGATGAGTTCATGGTCCAGAGTCCTTGTTGTTTCTGTTGATGCAATTACATTCTTGAAAGGTTGCAAGATATGATCTGGGATCGATACTTGCTCCTCCATCATTTCCAGGATATGTAGAGAGACATATTTGGCCGGAACATGTATGAAGGACCATTTCGGTATCGGAGTAGGAATATCCTGCTCCGGTCCTCCGGTGGTCAGTGGGTGCTGACAATTCTCCCATGTCAGGGCAGTTGAACTAGTCTTCCACTGTACCGGGATATGCCGGATTATCTCTCCATTTGCCGCCACATCGTGATGGCATAATTTACTTGAATATACATGGAACTAGCCCTGCATATATTTGTTTCCCACCATATCGAGTGGTTGTCCTTTTTTGGTGGGGAGACATGACCGCCTATGATTGGCCGCCACATCTGGACAGTGGGATTTGTAGATCGCCACCATATCAGGATGGCGGGCATCAGAAGAAACTTCTAGTAGCCGGTCCTGCAGGTGTTGGGTCTTCACCACGTCAGGTTGGTGGGCTTGACGTCCCTGGGTAGGTAGAGGTGCATGCTTGGTAAGTGTCGTCCTGTGTGAGTGATGGGCTTGATGGAGCTCGGCGGGGATGCACGCCGGCTTGTATGATGCCGCCATGTCTGGATGGCAGGCTCAGGAGGAGTGAACAGGGGTAGGATCCTATCCATGGTACGTCTCTGTGGCTGGGTAGCGGAGCTCCTCCTCAAGGACAAGGCTGATGACTAGTCATTGATTGTACATATTCCACCCTCTTCGGGTGGTCCGAGGGGCCGGAGCTTGGGGAGCGTGGGCCTGAATCCTCTGGGAGACATCTTCCTCAGCGCGAGGAAGTTGGGTCGCGGTGTGACTGCGATGACGTCAGCCGAAAGGGGCCTTGGAGTGGAACCACATGTTCAGTGGTGATGAAGTCCTCAATGTCGACCTCATCTTCCTCCCTAAGATAAGGGAGGTACGCACTGTCCCGTTATGGGGATAGACTCCTAAAACGGTTAGAGACAGCAATAGGGGCTGTTAGGATCTGCCTTTGCGGTCACTGCTGGGCAGGCGACCGGTGAGTTCTGGTGGATTGGAAGGAATGCTTGGATGCCTCCGCCATTGGGATAGTATCGTTCACATGGTACTCTCGGAGCAATGCGTCTGAGACCCAATGTTGAAGTCGCTAGGTGGGTGACAGGGTCCTCTGTAGGTGAGGATTCATGGTCGTTGCGTAGCCTGAAGTGGACACTCGCGATTTCCTTCGGGACACCATTGGATCGAAGGGAGTTCTGTGTGGTACCTGCAAAATTTTTTAACAAATACAAATAGAAAACCCATCAAAGTAGCATCTCATGATCCCATGCGTATGCAATGACCTTGATTGGCCCTCCTTGAGAGTGAAGGCGGAACATGGTGGGATTAAGTTAAATCTATCATGCTTCGTTAAAGATTCATGTCGGGTTCACAATTTTTTTGTTCCGCAGGTTTCGGACTCGAAACACCCAACAGCTCCGTATCTGATGATGCACGGACCTGCATTCCAAAGGTAGGCGTTCACCAGATGGTCTAACCAGCGACGCTTAAGAACTCACATTGGTCAAGAGGATGGGAAGTCGGGCTCATTGCACCCTTTTTTGTGGAATTATTGCCTGTTCCGGGACTCTCTTATTGATCTAAGATGTATTAATATGTTCTCAAATCTTTTTTTTATACCCAATCACATTATCCATGTATTTAACCCTTGATTGTCAATGGTCAGCTGAACGTAGGGTTTCAGAATCATTTATGCCCGAGGTTTACCATCCCTTGTTGGATTAATGACCCCGAGGAGTATGGGCTCACTGAGACAAAGCTATTAGAATCTCGGTGAACCGATGAGAAGATTGTCAGATCAACTGGTTGTTGGTATTTACCTCAGGGAGGCTTCCTATGTACCCTTCCAAGGAGATAGGGATCAATGTCCATGTAGTTCAGATTAGTGTGGGGCTTGCGCTCTGAGGCATCCCAATATGTTGGATCGGGGCATACACTCTGAGGACCCCCATGATGTTGCTAAATTGACGTGAAATGGGGTCATAATGACCTGTTTTTGGGATTGATCCTTAAAGTGGTTTCCTACGTACCCCGCCTAGGATACATGGATCAAAGTCTACGTAGTTTGGATTCGTGCGGGGCTTACGCTCTGAGGCAGCCTGAGATGTGGATTGGGTCTTACACTCTGAGGATGCCTAAGATGTTGGATCAGGGCTTACACTCTGAGGAGGCCGATAATAGGATGTAATGGTTGATGCCTACTCTAAGCCCTCATGAGTCATGATCGATGTGAGAAACCAGAGGCAGTAGGGACCAGATGATCACGTCGCGAAAGGTGAATCCGTGAGAAGTGGAGTGGGGCTTACGCATGAGGATGACCCATAGTGTGGATTGGGGTTTAAACTCTGAGGATGCCCATGGTAATGGATTTGGGCTTAAACTCGGAGGATTCCCATAGAGATGGATTGGGGATTACACTCTGAGGAGGCCTATAGTGATGGGTTGGGTCTTATACTCTGAGGAGGCCCATAGTGATGGATTGGGGCTTCAACTCTGAGGAGGCCCATAGTGATGGATTGGGGCATACACTATGAGGAGGCCCATGGAGATAGAGTGCATCGGGAGAGGGAAAGGGGGTGCTCTTGTGCCCATATCCTCTCTTGCAGTGCATGAGGGCTTCCTCCTGATGGGTATTTTACAATCCCCGGGAATCCCTTGACAAGTGGAGAGGCAGAAAAGGGATTCCCAATCTCATACCCTGCATTACCGTGGGAATGTGAACCCTGGCATGCTTTGGGAATCTGCTCAAGGGTCGGGGATACCCCTTCGCCTCTCTTTACTGTGGGTATGTGAACTCAAATGGAACTTCGGTGCGCCTGAGGGTTACACCACACAGATCTGGTGGCTCTAGTGGAGGCCTGAGCTCGGGGCCGATGAGCAGGCAAATGAGGAGGTTGTGGAGGATCAGACCAGATCGAGAGGATCTTATGTGTCTCGGGGAATGGGAAATCCAAAGGTTTTGGTGCCCTTAGTTTAGAGAAGTTCTTCGTGGATGTAGGGCCCATCCGCGAACCAGGGTGGTCCCCAGACTGAGAGGCCGTCCGCGAACCAGTAGTGTCTGCGGACTGACTGACCGTCCGCGAACCAGGAGGGTCCACGGACTGGTTGGCCGTCCGCAGACCAGGAGGGTCCACGGGCTGATTGGCATCCCACGAACCAATATGGTTCGTGGCTCTGGGTTCAATCCGTGAACCAGGATGGTCCGTGGAGGGTTCCATGTAGGTAGCGGTAGCCAAGGGCGGCGCCGACCGGAGGCTCGTCGGTTAGGGATTTGCCCTCATAGGAGGGTTCTATGTGGCGCGGTGGATCATAAAAGATGTATAAACTCCTTGGTCCGTGGGTAGTTCATTCGCAGAGGGGATATGGTTCACGGTCTTCTATTTTTATGTTATTTTGAGTTTGCGGTTCAGAAAATTATTATGAATTTTTGGTTCCTTATTAGTTTGTTCCCAGGTTCATACCTGCTCTGGTTCGCAAACTGGATCTTCATTGTTTGCGAAATCCAAATCCTTCCATTGAAATCCTTCCACCCGAGCTTGATCTCTCATCTCTTCTTCCACCTTCGAATCGTCTGAATCCGAATCCCCGAATCCTTTCCCCCTCGGTCTCCTTTCATAGAGTGGGGAAAGAGATGTATATGCAGTCACGCGGAACCTTTTGCGGTGGCCAATGACCGAATACCCGACTCACGGTTGACTTGGTCAATCCGCAGTTCACGAGGTATTAAACACTCCTCTGCAAACCAAACTCGGGAAGTGCTTCCCAGCCGTGGAGGGTTCTGCCTCCATTTTGCGATAAACAATAGATGCGGCTCGAGACAGTCGATACGGTCCGCAGTTGGGGTGGTTCATGACAGCGAACTAGATTGGCACCCATCCATCCCCACGACCGTGGAGGATCTCCGCCTCCATTTCGCGAGCGATGATGGTTCACAGAGGGGGTGCTTCGCGGGGCCTGGGAACGTCGCGTTTTCATGGGACCAGACCACGGACCGGTCCTGCTTGTTTCCCATCTTTGATTTTTCTCCATTCTTTTCCCAAGTTATTTTGGGGGATTTGGGTAGAATCACCTTTGCAGATTTTTCAGGACCCTACAACAACATATAATAAAATGATAAGGAAATATACTTACATAACAAGTAGATACTCATACATTTATCAATTTCACAATAATATCATTTTTCTTCTAACAAAGAGTATTGAAGATGATTTTTTCATTACTAAAGTACTAAAATAAACTTATAATGGATTAAATAATCTAAAAAAGGATAGAAATATATTCTTCTAGTCTTTAAATATAAACTAAAATAGAAATTGTTACCACAAGGAAAAGTAATATGATTGTTTTTGAACCTTCACATGAAGAAATAATATATATTACTTAAATATGTCCACAATAACACCAAATGTTCAACATATATTAATCTAAAAATTAATAACCTTATATCCTAATCATACTAAATATAAATTATATGATAAACTCTAAAGGTAACTGATACCTTTAAATTTATTTTTATATAATGTAAAAGAATTATTCATCAATTTTTTTTTTCACTCAATGCCATACTAATCCAATGGGATTTATTCCCATAAATGTATCCAAAAATATCCTTAGTCAGGTTAAAATACCACCCTATAAAACCTCAAAATGGGTACTTATTCTTTTATGTTTTTGATCAACTGTATAATAATCATACTTTAGTTTTATTCCATATCACTATCGAATATCATAGGATTCTATAGGATCTATTCTCGAATTCATCATAATGGTTCATAGTGAGAATGTGAATTAACCCAATCATAACCTTGAGACTGTAAAACTAGGTGGACAGTTAGGAATAATTCACTATGCACTGAAACGATAGTTGAGATATACTCAACTAATGTTTTGGGGTTATTAACCCTAGATGCATATGTTATAGTACCATGTATAATTATTGAATCTAGACAAGGATATATTTCTAGGAAAACCACATAATATATACATCACCAAAACCTTAGTATGATATCATATATTTAGAATTTTCTCCAATGTTAGTAATTGGGTTATATTCCACAGAATTGGTTTCCTTGAATCATGTTCCAATGTATTCTACTAAATTTGTATGATACAAAATACAAGTACCCAAGATCCAGTAGCTTAGATTTTGTGGTAAATTTATTACACTGTTATTAGATACAAAAAATCATAGCATAAAGGGAAAAATAATTTAGTAATATTTGTAAGCTAGTTACAAACATTATTCACATATGAAAATGAAAAAAATACAAATATAGAATAAGAAACATTATTACATATTTGATATCTTTGACAATATCCTTATTCATATCCCGAGGAATGTGAGTAAAATAATAGTTGTGTTCAAATACTCAACAATGGTAATTGTAAAGTTTAAGCTTTCAAAATTAAATAATTTATAGTCAATATGGAAATGTTAATAACTGAATACCCATTATATTTAATCAATAACCTGAGCATTAATAATAATATGGAAGGAATAAATAATGATCAAATAATTCCATATAAATAATCACATGAACTAGAAATTTATCCATTGACATCATAACAATTCAAATAATATCATAGACATCAATAAATGAATTCATAATAATAGAATTCATATTCTGCAGATATTAAACATACCATTGAGGCCTCATTCTAATGAATCATAAACATACCATCAAGGCCTCATGTCATTAAATATTATATATGTGGTCATGGTCTCAGCCAAATACCCTATCTAGTTAGTCTCATGTGAACTAAAAATGAAATAAGGGGTGGTAACAGGCCCCACCGATCAATTATTAAATTTAATTCATTTATCTTATAGAAGGGGTAAAGATCATAATCAACAAAACCATTTCTAATGAAAATACTGTAATACAAAATTTTAATATTTCCCCCAGTCGAAAAGATCATCATCTATCCAAAGAAAGAATAAGGATGGTATCATTACAATATACCCCTAGTAGATTTTAAATAAAATAATGGTTCATTTTCATTGATGAATAGAAATATGATAAAATATAATAAAAACTATTCATGAGGAAAATACACTTTTCACTTTGAAAATAACTTTTGAAAAATAAAAATTTCATAAATATTTTGAAAAAAATTATTTGTTAAAAGAATTTTGTAAAATTTCAAATTATGCTTCTAATCATTGAGTGACCATGAAGACAAAATATTCCATTCAGGATTGGAATTTTAAAATAATGATTTCTTTCACATGATTAGTAAAATTAAAAAATTACCTTATTAAGAAATTGAAATAAATAGTTTATTTAAACCAAATTGGAAAAATTAAGTAATGGGTAAAAATAACTTTAAAAAATCATTAGAAAATATTAAAAACATGATGGAATTTTATATGAAGACAAGGATATAAAACAAGAACGATTTCCTACCCAAGAGAGAAATAAAGGTTGGTTTTTTGATATCCTGGGAATCTAATGAGAGGAAAATGAAATGAAATTTTAATTTTATATAAATAATCATAGGTGAATAAAAAATATTGTATTTAATATAAAAATATAAAATAATCCCCCCATCTGAGACTTAGAAATAAAATATCTCGAATAATGATGAGATTGTGAAATAAACATATACCGTTGGGGTAAATTCTGAATCAATACTAGAAGAAATAAATAATTATGAATGAAAATTTAAATTTAATGTATATAAGGAGATTAATGATATAAGAATTCAACGTTTCAATATATACACCACAAAAAATGGTGAATAGGAAATATGTCTCACTAGAATAAATGTGAGACAAGAAGATGTTTTGTAAATGTTGTATAATTGAAGTGAAAAATAATCAATGAAGTGATTATGTGTCATAAATAAAAATATAGAAAAATATTTTAATTATAAAATAATACAATAAGAGGTAATTTCTCACATAATAATGGAATAACATATTCAATTATATTAAAGTGTAGTGAAATAAATGAAAATTGAGTTAAGAAAACCCTTACTAATAGGTAACATTAAAGTCCAAATCCCCTTGGATGAAATAATTTGAACTAAACTACCAGCAAGTATTAAGGATTCATGATATTTCTTATATGAGGTCATTATATACACCATATAATATAAATTGTAGTATGACATTAAAATATGCCTTAATGTAAGTAAATTGAGATAGAATCCCTTAAATTGGAATCAAATCATCATGTTCGTTATTTATCTTCTGGAATAAAAATATTATGTTAAATATTTACTTTATTAATAAACGTTTTCATGTTAATTATTCCTTTTATATTATTTATTACTGTTTTATATTTATATTTTTAATAAATTAATTCCACGTCATACGTTTTGATGATATTCAATTCATATATCCAAAATAACATCGGTAGGATGATTATCTTAAAAATGAAAATTGTCATATAATATTCATAAAAATAATAATTACCTAATTATCGTTTTTATAAATCAATTATACATAAAAACCATGAATGATAGTTATGAGAAATCTACTATGTGAGAATCAGGGGGATGGTATGTCGTATGTACAAATGAGTACAATTTCAATTTTTTAATGACCTTAATGGAAATATGGTCATATTTATTTATCCTTTAAATAATTATAATTATATCATAAATTCAATATTACTTATTTCAATAAACTAATATATATCATCCATGTGTTGTGGTGATGGAAACTAATCACATCGTTTTTTGGTGAGGCAGTCCTCACGTATGATTGAACAATGTGATCATTTTTCAATGGATGGAAAGGTAAAAAGTATATGATATATTATATGTTAAAAATGATATTTATATAATTAATATCATAAATAAACATTAAATACATCATTATAATGAGATGTGAGAGGCGGTGATGGAAACATAATTACATCGGTTCCCAAGGTGGTAGTCCGACTTACAAAAAAAGTTGTATTTACCCTTTGATGCCAGAGGAGATAGATATATGTTATTAAATTAACATAAAAAAATATAATAACTATTATATATATATATTATTATTTCATAATGTTTGAAAAACAATTTAAGGTGGAATATGAATAAATAGAACTCGAATATTCGGTAAAAAACTATGACTCTTTTTCAGACAACTCCATTTTCCTTACACCTTAATCCCTATACAATTTTTATTATAACCAAGAAGGTAACTTTTTAATGTTTTAAGGTAATTTTAAAGGTATTTTTGTAGGTATTGGTGAAACTAATTAGATATTTACGTGTGTATAGAATATTCGAGGGAGTGTCCTTTTATAATGAAGGGAGGGTTATTCTTTGAATTTCTTAATGTATTAAATTAATATAAATTAATTATAATTTTAAAATATTTTAAAATTTATATAATGTGAAGATAAATTGAGAAATATAAAAATTAATATCATCAGAAAATATTAGACATGATTATTTGATGTTTTCACCCTTATTGTTTTTTTGTAACCCTCGATAACCCTTTTAATGATTACCACGACTTAAATGTTTTTACTATTTATTGGCCAAGATAGTTAATATAAAAGATAAATTGGACCATAAATGGAAGATGGCTGAACATTAAAACCATATCCAAATAACATGTAAGAAGAAAAGATTTTTAGGAATTTTAAATAGTTTAATAAAAAAACATTTAATATAAAATTTCTTTAATTTCAATTTTGGAAATATTCTTCAAATTTGAATTTAAAAAAACATGACAATAAATGAATTGGAATATAATCCTTTACAACTTCCCAAAAATATAATTTTTATTTAAATTTTTTGAAACAAAATACTACATTGAAATTATAATACATTTAATATTTTTAGAACCATTTATTTTAATTTTATATTAAAAAATAAATATTGTTTCATTGTTTCATAAGAATTTATGATAAATATCTAATCACTAATTTTTTTAAATAAATATTCAGGTTAATAATTTAATTTATCATTCAAATAAATATTTAAAACATTATATAATCGGTTTTTAACTCTATCATAAAATAGTTTAGATATTATTAGATTTAAAGTGACATTTATTATAGTATATTTTACTTAAATATTATGAAGGTAAAAATAAAATACATATGGAATCTGTTTTCCATATTTTTAAAACATGTATGTACATGGAGGAATTGAACTTGTCTCATTGGATAATGGAATATTTTATGTTCATTTTTTTGACCTTATAATATTATTTTTAATCTTAATTATCTGATTTACTTTTACAATGGAAACAATTATTTACAATGGTTACTATTCATAATGACAAAATGTATTGAAAAAGAATTTAAAAAAAAACTCTATTTTAAATATAATATTGTTTTATACCAAATTCAAGAATAAAAACTGATTACAATGAAATACACTAGATTATTAATAATATAATAAAACTAATTTTACGGTGAACCATTTTAAAATGGAACCTTTTTACATGATATAAACAAAAAGTCAGTTTCAATAAATATCACTAATTCAAACCAATTAGTAGGAAATCATTCTTTTTAGGAAAAAAATTCCATTATAATTTCAAAAATGAAGTTCATTTTATCAAGTAAATTTTATAAATGTGGGAAAAAATATAATCATAAGAGTTTCTCAAAAAACGAAATAAAATCATTTTTTAAGGAAATTCTTTTTAATCAAAATATAAAATTATAAAAAATTGGACACTTATTTCAAAAGAATTAATAAATAAATTTTAATTGAGTATTACCATTATATTAGTTACCTAATGACAATATTATTATTAATACCCATCAATTCAATTACTACATTATAATAATCATAATTAAATAATATTATTTCATGGTTTTTAATGCTAGTTGTTGCGTATCATATAGTTTATCAAGTATAATGATATTATTTAAAAATATATGGGTGTTACATCACATGTTAATGTTTTGTAAAAACAACCTATTTTTTGATAGGTTTATAGAGTATATTGACTATTTTAGCCTAATGTATATATTATCTTAATTTTACCTAAACCTTTGATAGAGATGGTGGCTTGAGTATCTTCAATTCATCAACCTAGAGATGGAATATACCATAATAATGGCTACATAATGGTTGTTGGGATGAGTGGGAATACTAATGCATTAATTTTATTGGAGGATATCAATGAGTTAAAGATGATGAAAAACTTCTCTCGGATTCATCATGTTGTCTATGAGTATCAGGGACATGTTCTTCTCACTAACAAGAGTGTCACTTTATCAATTTTTTATGCTGTATATGGAGATTAAACTATCTGTTCAAAACTAATGAGTGATGAAGTAATCAATATATTCTGGGGATCCACAACAAGATTAGGCCCAAGATGGTATTGTGTTTCGTCATGTCTGATGTTGTATCCTGTTTCATGTAATCATGTATCATATGATGATAAAATAATCATATGCATTGAGATTGTATATTCAATTTTAGATTACTAAGATGTGTCATGAAATCCACTAGTAGCATTAGTGGCCTATTATGATGGACATTTCAGGGTTTATCTTTTGATGCTTCACATTTCTTTATTGAAGGTACATAATTAGTGATCACAAGTCCTATTTATCACTTACCCATTCTCGAGTGGATTGGGGATGTTGTAATAATAGAATTAATGATGGGTTTTTTGAGGTCACATCATAGAATTGATGTTATATGGGTTATTTAGGATCTGTTGTTGATGGTTTCACATTTCATTTTCATCAATGTGATATATTCTATAGATTAGTTAAGGGTGATGTACGTTTATAATTTTAAATAATTACATAGTGGTATAAGGAGTTTCAAATATATTCATGATTCCCAATTTATGTCATTCTTTTTTTTTCTAGGATTTCAAAAGGCATTGGATACCTACTTGCATTTAAGCCTGACATACCTTCCAAAAACTAATGCGTATTTTGAACATACAATCATAGTATTGGAGGACATGCAATGAGAATGAGTCCTTGAATTTTATAGAAAACCTATTTATTCTTTGTAATAATATTAAATATATTAAGGATTATTTTTGGAGTTAGGTGCTAAGAGGATGTAATATTATGAGGCCTAGTGATCTCAGAATTGATATTTTAAAAATATTAAAAATATTAATATCACACACATGTAGTATTTCTTAAATAATTGTTTATCTCCAAAATGGAGTCTCGAATTACAAATCTGAGAGAGTGATTAAATTTGGAATGTGGGATTTACCCTAGGCATAACATAATGTTCTTTGGAACTAGAAATCCTATTGTGTTCTCCATTGGAGAGTGACTTTAATTAATATATATATATATATAATATATTTTTTATTAAATAATCTCACTAAATTATTTTTAAATAATCCATTATAAAAATCATCTTGGGTTAGATATAGATAACCTAGGATAATTGAGGGGATATCTAATTTCATTCATTAAATAATGGATATTGAACAATTATTGGTGATTAGATCGAGGGGGTCGATATGAAATTGATGCAGAGGATCATTCTCTTCAATAGTGAATACTTTATTCAACAACGATGAATAAATAATAAAGTTAGGGCTCTCTAATAGTGGTTTTAACCCTTGATTATGTATTTGATAATGGAGATTTATTATCTGGTTTTGATATGTTTTTCACACACTTCACATTTTCTCATTGTTGAATTAAATTGTTTTATTTAATTTATTCCTTTCATTGCCTGATCTCACTCTAAATTCCATGATTTTTAATTATTGAATGAGAATGGTGGTCCAATGATATTTATCACCCTCATTATTATTAATTTCCCCCATATTTCATTTCATTATTTACCATTGTCTTATGGGTTTATGGGTTGACATTACCGGGGCGGGTTCATGCATGACTGAGCACCCAGATTCTCAGAATATGTGATAATAAATATTAAGATTGTCATATGTGGATGGATCCAATTTTTTTGTAGAATTCGTGTGATGGATCCCATAGATTTGTGATTATTGAAAATGATGGGTGACAGGAGGCACACAAGGTGCGTGTCAGCCATCGTGGATGTTCAGGATCTAATTTCCATCCATTGGAGGCCAGAAAATTTTCGATCCATGTGTTCATGGATGATAATTACAATAAAAATATTGTATTTGGGATCTGAGTGAGGAACCATAATTCTTATAAATAAAAATGACTACATAGTGTTTAATTGAAGAAACAATTCCATGTATCCCCACTTAGCTGTGATGCTAGGGTTTCGTGTGGGGTTATGGATCACACATCAAGTGTCTATACCCAGACACTATGTGACCCTCCTTTGGTGTCTAATCTGTGTGGAAGCTTCAGTTGACCAGGAACTCATGTGGGAAGACATATAGTGTACATTAAAGTGTACATGGACATGGGTCTATACCTGGCCATGACTAGTTACACTTCTAGGTAGATAGGAATGACCCCAAGAACACATGGACAACCAGGAGAATACTGAGCGTTATTGGGTTGCGGAGACACACCAGTTGGAACTCCTACACACTGTTTGAGGTGAAATTTACTATGATCCATTTCCATATAAAAATACATCCATATATTGGATTAGGACCACACATCGTGTGGTCCTCAAACATGCCATGTACCCCTTTGGGAACTATCTTCCTTGTATATCTCATTCCTACGGAATTAGGCCCCACAAGTATTCTACCATGGATAGTTTTTTGCGGGAAACATGATAATACCCTTTGTAATAGATTTTGAGATATGAAATGGATTTTTTTTTGTGTCTGACGCATATTTAGGAGATGCTTTATGATGGTAGTGATCAGAAGGGATTATTATAGAGAGGGTGAGTATTATAACCCCCTATTATATCAGGGCATGTGTCCCCCATACTCATTTAATTGTATTTAGTGACACCCAATAATAGATTAGGTCGTGGGTCCTATACCTATAGAGTTTCACCCCCAAATGGACTCAGTCATTGGTCCTCTACCTACTGAGTGGAACCCCCTTATGGACTAGGGAATGGGTATTATACCTAGAGAGTGGTATCCCATGATAGTATATGTAATGGGTCCTCTTCCTATTTAGAGGCATCGCCCTAACTGACTACGGTGTGGATACATTACCAACTTAGTTTCAACCCCTCGAAAGATTAAATAATTAGTCCCCTAACCACTATGTAGAACCCCTCTGATGGAATAGGTCATTGGTCCTGTACTTACTGAGTGGAAACCCCTAATAGTCTAGTGAATGGGTCCTCTACCTACTAACTATCACCCCCAGATACCCTAGGGTGTGGGTCCTTTACCTACCTAGTGTAACCCCATGATTCACTACAGATTTGGTAGTCAATTATATAATGTCCCCCTTTACATTGTGGAATTGTAGAATGTTGTGGATCCTTCAGATGGTTACCTTAACAGATACGTGATATTTTGGTCATCGATGATGGAATTTTTAATCTGTTGGAAGTCACATTGATCTAGGTTGGGATATGAGATGGGTATCCCATTTTTATCTAATATAGGTTTCATGTATGAGCATATATATATATATACACGTGTGTGTGTTTTTTTGTTTGGGATTTCATTTCCCTCTTGATTTAGATTGTGCTGAATACTTCTATGATATCTTCTATTTTTCACTCGTTGGTTTTCAAGGTGTCCTACTAGGTATTTTTATAATAAAAACTACATAGAATTTTCCCACACATCTTGTGTGTATTATATAGAATACATATAGATCAACAGTGATTTCAGTGGAACATATGGATAGTCAATATCATAGACCATGTATGATGGTTGGGTTTAGAGATCAGAAGTCATGGTCCCTTTTCTTTATATTCTTCTAATTATATTCAGACTATGACTTAATTTCTAGTTGGGAATTTATTTTGAGCCTTTACACTTTGGTTTTTTCTATTATACTCAGGTTGTATTCCCTATAGGTATTTACATGAATTTTTTCACAATAGATGTCACCATCTTGTTTATTATTCATCTCCACTGTTTCATAGAGACAGTTTGGGGAATGCATTCTTGTCCACTAGGAAAAGTCCTACCATTTATCTTATTAATTCTCTATACTTGTCTCCAGCCTCTAGCCTATGGGGGTGGTATTGTATTTTTAGAGGCCCGAACATCCACCTGATAGTTGGGACATGATGGATTGGTTTTTAACAAAGTGGTAGTAGAGAAATATTATTCCTTGGGAAGGTTTTTAGAGTTTTACCCTTATGATGATTGGTTAGGACTTAGGTAAACTATGTCAAAGTGTCTCGGATGTGTTGTTCATGGACTGAGAACCCAGTTTTGGTGTAGTGGATGATGTATCCATACACCAATATTCTAACTACCATTTTTTGACTCAGTATACTGGGACATTAGATGTAGGGATCATTGGTACAAGCATCAAAAAGTATTGAGTCCTTTGACTTTCATTCTTAATAAGGATCTCCATATATATATATATGTGCTATTTTAATCATGGTAAGTCTGGATCATTTTTAGTATACCTCAATGAAGACATCTATCTAGGTTACAAATTTAGTATCATGATAATGATCTGAAAACTGATGAGGCCTTATTATAAGCTCCATCACAAGATGTGTTTACTCTAGGTGGTAAGGTAGAAACATCCCTCCTATTAATGAATAGTTTATACCGATAGTTCAGGATGAGGATGTGTGAATTATTAACTTATTATGTGAGTTCAAGAATTAGGGAATACAAATTTTTCAGGATGAGACATACCCCTGGGTAGTAGAGCTTGGATCTAGCAGTGCTCTAGGTTAACCAATTTATGCTGATCCTGACATACCAGATGGTTTCACTCACAACTATTACTCTGCATAGAGAAGTAGTTGGTTCTAGTGGAACTAGGTGATGACATGCCTACGTGGAGTAAACATCATGGGTTCAAATATAGAGTTATTCTAGGTTATTAGGTGAGCTAGGCCCACTTATTAGGTGGTTGAGGTCAGGCCTTATCCAATGGTTGATATATCAGGCTTTGATTGGGCCCAATTCGATGGTGTTCCTCTTGGTGAGACCTCTATAGGGTGATTTTGTGTGTCAGTAAAGCCCTATTATGGGGAATTGTATCATGGATTTTCGTGTAAAAGAGAATAGGGTATCTTCCCCCTCAGAGGTATATTCTTATGATTCAATAAATGGGTGAGTAAGTACCACCCATACATGATAGTTTCATGGTGTGATGGATGATTTTCTTTGACATGTGTTTTCAGATAATGTTGGAATACTATGGTGTCATAGAGGACCTTTGTTATAGTGAGTTGGTGGTTATGTGAATGGATAACTTTAGGTTGTAGGATCATGTGTCTCTGATACTTTGAGTGTGGTTTAAGGTACTATATGTGTCTCTGATGATCCAACTATAGTTTTAGATCACACTCATATGCCACATTTCTCAAGTTGGATCCCTTGTTTGAGTCCTAGCAATAATTGTGTATGAATTTTTTGTCCACCCATGTGATATACATTCTTGCATAGCGGATCAATGATCCCACATTTAAATAGATGGTGTGACCTTACTCAGTGAAGAGAGATATCCTCACAAGAAAACATTCAATAATGTTAATGTGAAGCTAAGATTCTTCCCTCAGTATGGACTGATTTTCTACCATCCACACTGAAAATATTTCTACCAGTGAGTCTGGTAGTGATTCAAATTTTTTGGATGAATTTTTCATTTTTTGATATGGAATGATACCTAGGTAGACTAGGATGAGATCATTCATAGGAGGTTATAACTATATTTTTATCAATATTATGGTAATACCCTTGAAGTAATGGATCTTACAATCTCTCATATTATTATAGAAATGGTGGGGAATGAAGAATTCATATTGGGAATTACATTTTTGTCCATTATTTAAGCCCAGATTGACTACCATCATAGATGATATAGAATCCTTCAAAATGATGGGATTATATTCTTATTTTTTGGGTGAAGACATATCATGGAGGAGAGAGTGGGTTTTGTGAGCGTGAAGTTAAAACAAACAATTCATTATATGGAGAGTTTATCCCATGGGGATATGGTATATTTATGAAACTTTATTCCTTCATCCAGAGATGATTTGGTAGACGTCTTCCTTGAGGATGTTTTAAGACTACCTATGATGCAGGAGGTTGACTTCTACATTCAAATGCACCCTCGGACCACACTGATATCTTCTATAGAATATATGGTGAGCTCTATTAATATCTGGTTGATGAGGTTATAGTTATAGGACCTTCAAAGGAAGAACTTTATCAGACCCAGTGTATCCCCCCCTGGGAAGTTGTGGTTTTGATTATGGGGAAAGAGGATAGGGAAATTTATTCTTTATATTGATTATCATTTCCTAAACCAGGAAACGGAAAAGAATGGGTACCCCATACTATGGATTTAAGACCTATTTATTCATTTTAAAGTCATGATTTTGTTCAAAAAGCTTGATCTTAGGTCTTACAACCACCATTTCATGGTTCACATTGCTGATATTCCAAATATTTCATTATAATGTCATTATGGACCTATCAAGTTCCTAGTGATTCCATTTAATGCGACCAATTCCCATAGAGTCTTTAAGAATTTTATGAACTAGATATGTCATCCGTAGTTATACCATTTTTCCGTTTTATTCATTGATGGAATAATATTATACTATATGTTAGTGGAGGAGGATGCAATGAATACGAGAATGGTCTTAGACTAATTCTAGGAGAAACCACTTTATAGAATTCTCTCAAAGTTCCAGTTTATGATCCATGAAGTTCAATTTATTTGGAATTTTATTCATGATCATGAATTATCTATGGACAGAATAAATATCTATTTAGAGATATCTTGTGATCCACAACGAGAATTATAGAGGTGTAGACTATTTTTTCTTAATGGGGAACAACATGTGGTTCATTGTTTAATTCAATATTATTTTATCCACATTGACCATATTGTTTCATGGAAAGGGTATAAATTTACCTATACTGAGTAGTTTTAGAATTCATTTGAGTAGTTAAGGTTACATATGAAAAATGATCCTATTTTTAATCTACTAGAGGAGGTTTTGGAGTACATAGTTTTTTACAATTTATTTGGAGCTAGGCTTGAATATATTTTGACGAAGATGAAGGGAGTGATCACATATGGGTAGAGGAATTTGAGACCCCTTGAGTTTCAATACATGAATCAGGACATGGATTTGGTAGTGGCTATCTTTTCTTTGATGATGGGGATGCACCATCTTCTTAGAGAGCTCTTTGTTGTTTACTCATACCATCTAAGTCTCAAGTTATCATTACATAGAGATATATATACTTGAGACATTGGTGTTATTTTGAGTTCCTGAAGGACTATGAAATCATGATAGTCTATAATCCATGGAAGGGAAACATGGTGGAAGAATAGCTTATTTGGAAGTCTTCTTCTTGTTTAGTGGAGGAGGCATCAGAGCTGTTAGCTCCATTATAAGTGAACATGGTAGATGATTGGGGTTTAATTTTTCATTAGTTGATGGTGTTCATTATTCGACTTCTATATCATGTGAGAGAGGATTAGTAGGGATACATTGATCATGGAGTTTTTTGTGACCAGATAACTATAGAAGATTCACCATATGTATTATCTAACGGATGGAATCATGTTATCATTTTCTAAGGATAGATGGTGTTTCAAGTCATGTTGAGAGAGGAGGTGATGAGGGTTCTTCACAATTTTCCTTTTTATATACATCCTGGTGTATGGATGTCATAGAGATACATTCAAGGGAAATTTTTGATGTTAGGAATGAGGTGAAATTTTTCCATGTTTGTCTCTCTCTGTGTCTCACATGTTGGCAAGTGAAGGATGATAACGTAGTTCTTGTAGGATTATTTCAACCTCTAGATATCCTACAGTGGAATGGGAGGGTATGTTGATGGACACTGTGATAGGTATTTGATAGACAGTGGGATGATATGAGGCCATATATTTGATTTTTGACCAACTTACATAGTTGGAGAACATTATTTTCATCAAGGAGAAGAGTTACATAGAGTGTTTAGGGAAATTGTACATGTGGGAAATCATTCGGCTTCATGAGGTTCTTTCTATGTGTATTTTATTGTTTACAACAAAGTTGTGGAAAGGATTTTAATAAGAATTTGGGATCCAATTTTGATTGAGTATACTATTCCACCCCAAACGTATGGGTAGAAGTAAAAAACAATACATTTATTAGAGGATATGTTGAGGGAATACTTGTTGGACTTCAAACGGACCTAGTAGGATCAATTGATATTAGTGTAATTTTATTACAATAATATCTATCACTCTACTATGAACATTTCAAAATATGGGTCCATGAGTGGGAGACCCTTCAGGTCACCCTTCAGGTCACCCTTCTTTTAGCCTAAGGGTGAAGACACTTCTTTTGTTAGAAGATAGATGGTGTAGATGGAGACATTGAAGGTTCATGAGATCCGATAGAAATGGGGACATCCAAGAGACAACAAAAATTTTATGTAGATCAATATCACAAGCCTTTGGTGTCATGTATGATGTAGGGATACCATGATTTCTTGAGAGTACCTCTATAAAATGAATTTTTTAAATTTGTTCAGAGAGGCATTCCATCCTTTAAGTTCATTGATCCATTTAAGATATGATGGAGGGTTAAAGAGGTTATTATTTCTTATCCATACTACTATAATTGTATGAGGTTAATGACGTATTCCATGTTTCAAATATGAGAAGATATTTGTATGATCCACTGCATTTTATTTACTTGTGAGAGCTAGACACTGAGGATGGAGCCACATTCATACTGTACCCAGTGGAGATCGAGGATCAAAAGGAGAGGATCTTTCATTTATATACAACCCACTTTGTTTATGTGATATGATATCATGGGAAAAAGTAGGGGAGCTCTTGTATGTGGGAGAGTTAGATGTGAGCTCAGTATCCCCACATTTTTTAGATTATGCTTTTTTGGTATAGAAATCATTGAGGGAGGGAATAATATCATGAACCTCTTTTCTTGTTGTATGAGTTTGGAATATTTCATGGAATATTTTCAATGCCAAGCACTAATATGGATAAATATTTCGAGGCTTGGTGATATCAGAAGTGGTATTTTAAAAATATAAAATATATTAATTTCAAAAGAATATATTTTTTTAGAAATAATTGGTTATATACTAAATGGAGGATTAGATTTTAAATCTGAGAACAAATTTGAATTTTGAATGTAGGGTTTACCCTAGTCATGAGCTAAAGTTGGTAAGTGTTGGACGTTCAGTTGAGAGGATCATTGCAGGTTCATTTAATTAAAATATATAAATTGATTAATTTTCTATATTATTAATTGAATTAATTAATCACACATTAAATACACCATTATAAAAATTCCTAGGGTTAGCTGAATAAACACTAGGATAATAGAGAGAACCTTTAATGACAATCATTGGATAATAAACATCAGACAACGATTGGTGATATAATCAAGGTGGATTGATAGGAAGTAAATGATGCTGAATATAATATTCACTGTTGAATGTTTTATTCACTAAAAATTGTTCCATAATTGAGGTAGGTATCATCAATATCCATTTCAACAGTTGATTAAATGTTAGAGAATGGTTATTTCTTTATCTACTTTTCAGTTGTGTTTCCCCAACATTCGCATAATCTTGTTGTTGAATTAAAATGTTTTATTCAATTTATTATTTTAAGCCATGATATCATCATAAATTCCACAGTTTGAAATAATTGGATGATAATTCTCTGAAAATTCTATTTAACACCCATTTTATTATGACTTTACACCATCATTCTTCACATACTTCACAGTTGGCCTACAACATCGCAGATCAACATTTTTTATGGATGTTCGTGCACGATCAAAATCCTATAATTAGGATGGATGTGTGAAATTTGATTAGGATGCTTATTTATTGAAGGATTGAGATTTTTTATGAGATTCATGTAATTGTTTACATATATTTGGGTTTCGGGATGACAGTAGGAGATGAGAGGCATAGATGACAAGTGAGGGACTACTACAGATGATCATGATATGATTTCTACCCACCTGAGGCTGAAAAATAAATGACTACTATTGATAAATTTAATTAAGGATGATTTTAAGTTGTCAATGTATGGGAATCCGGGTGAAAGTGGTGGATATGGGATCCAAATTAAGAATAATTTTTTCATCGAATTAGTCGACTACACTGCGTATTGTGAAAGAAAGCACAGAACATTTCCCCACCAAAAAGTGACACTACATTTATAGAACCATTATAGACCACACACCTTGTGGATGATCCAACACACTATGTGAATACGCCTAGATTAAAATAAATGTGCTTTCTAGACATGGAAAGGGACATATGTGGGAAGACCAGATTTTTACTCTTGGAGTATATATGCATGGGCCTACACTTGAGCACGACCAAGTATATGGCCATGTACACAAGAATGACTGAACAAAAATTGGAATGACCAAGAGAACATGGTTAGGATTTGGGAGTTAAGACATTCATTTTGGACCTCTTATATTTCAAGTATGGTGACATGTCATGTAAACCATTTTAAGATAAAAACACGACTAGATAGAGAAAAAAGACCAAACACCGTGGGGTCCCTATACACATTTTTTACAACATTAAGGAACATCCACATTTCATATATCCTTTATATAGACATGGATTTCTTTCCCATGATTATCATATACTAATTAGTTTTCCATGTAGAATGAGATGTATCCTTTATAGTTGATTTATAGATACAAAGTTGATTGTTCCAAGAATTGTTATCCTTTTGATGATGTTGGATAATGTTCCTGATTAAGAAAAGTAATCAGTTATAGGTTAGAGTTTTCGACCCCCAATTATTATCAGGGTGTGGGTCCCTGTTATTCATTCCACTATATTGAGTGGTACCCCCATGATAGACTGACTTTTGGGTCATCTACTTTCTTAGTGGAACCCCAATGAAGTAATAGGGAATTAGAATAGGGAATGAGTCCACTACCAAATTAGTAGATCCCCACATGGACTAGGGTGTGGTTTCTCTACCTACTGAGTGGCACCTCATAATAGACAAGGGAATGGATCCTCTAACAACTGATTGACACCCCCTAATGGACTATTGTGGGTCCTCTAACTACGGAGTGAATCCCCTATAACATACTATGGAATGGGTCCTATACCTACTAAGTTACACCCCCATAACAGACAAGGGAATAGGTCTTCTACATACTGAGTGGTACCCCCAGATGAACTAGGGAATGGGTCCTCTACCTAATAAGTGACACCCATTGATGCACTTGGAAAGGTTTAATATACCTACCGAGTGTCCCAAACCTGATGTTATAGGGCTTGGGTCCTATATTAGAGATTATCCTCCCTTGATTATGTGACATGGTGGAGAGTTTTATATCCTTGACACGGTTACCTCAATGGATTCTTGAGATTCTGGGAATCGATGATGGAATTTTGTTGATATTGGAAGACCCCTCAACCTGGGATAAGTTATAAGATGGATATCCACTTTCTCTCTCATATGGGTATATTTTATGAGAATATATATATGTTTTCAATTTTGTTTTCATATTTCTTTGGCTTTTGTTGACTACTTCTACGATATCTTATATTTCTCCCCCTTTATTTTTTTTGAATTCCTACTAGGTATGTATATACCACCCATGCATAGGATTTTTTCGCATGTGTCATATCTTATGTAGATGACCAGTAGATGAATGGTAATTTTGGTGGGGATTAGGTAAATTTAAAGGAATAAACAACATATGGTGGTCAGGCTTGGGATCAAGATCCATTATTTCTCAGATTTATTTTCTAATAGTTTTTGTTAGTATGGGACTTCATTTTTTGTTGGATATATATTGTTATCCTTTAAATATTGGTTGTTTTCTTCTTTACTCTTATTTTATTATCTAGAGGTTTTTACCTTCATGGGTTTACTCTAGATTCTAAAGATCTATTTATTATTCCCATGCACTATTTCATGAAGATCGCTGGGTGTATCTATATAAGTACACTAGCTAAAGACGTACCATTTATGTTATTCTTTCACAGTGCTTATTTTCTACTGCCTAGCCAATGTAGGAGGTCTTTGGATTATGACTGCCTACCCATCCACTAGTCAGGTGGCCCCTAGTGGGTCATGTCATCACATTTAAGTTGTTTTTGGAAAAAATCATATCAGCTTAGAGAGTTCACTTATAAAAATAGTTATCATGAATCTATTCATATAGAATATTTGAAATCCTCAAATGGGTATTCATGATGATTGGATATATGAAAGTTGGTAATGGTGAAATAATCTACTATTGGGTTAATTATTATGTGGGATACATCTCAGTATATATACTTAAACATGAAGTAGTTGGTGAACTATTAGTGTAGGAAACAATCATAAGTAAATTGATAACAACATACTCTTGAATTTTAGGTGGGTTTTAATGTATTCCTTAGTTTGTACATAAGTAGATTTAGAAATATTGGGCTTGGTGGCAAGGTTTATGGGGCCATTCTAGGTTAGTGAGATAATCAGTACAATAAAATTCTAGTTCGATATTTCAGAGATATATGATTCTATACATAATATATCCATATATCTTTGCGTTAGAGCTAAAAACATAATATCTCTCATGTTTTCAGTGTTGATTATGTCATGTTAGTTGATCATGAGTTATTCAAGGGGGGAAAGTGTGTATAGTTGATCAAAGTGGGAAGATCCTATGATGATATTTGATTCCTATGGAATGCATGAATGGGGATCATTTTATTATCAAATATGAGACGTTGGAATGGGAAGCCAAAATATGAACATATTGTCTTGATAATTTCCATAGTTATTCATGGTAATGCATCATATGTATGATATTTTATATGTGGGGTGTGAATTTAGTTAAAACAAATTCACAACTTTTTTAATTTACAGATTTCAAACCATTGGATGCGTTAGTGAAGGCACATGGTTTTCAATTGTTGTTTCCTAGTCCTTTCTGGATGATGTTTATGCCGATTTCTTTCAGCCCATTCTAGGTACTTAGCCACAACTCCATGGGTCAATAATGTTTGGGGGCATTGTTGCATCACTAACAGATTGTAGCTAAGCTATTTGAAAAAAATATCACATGGCACAGCCTTAAACCTTACTTAATCTTGAGTTATTACAAGATTACACATTGAGGATCTTTTCCGGTGTAGAGTTTTAGAGAATTAGATCATAAAACGTGCATTACATTCCACATATAAACAAAGTGGTTACATAAATATAGTATTCTTCATTTCCATCAATGGAACAATATTTAAAATAAAACATGGATTATTTCTTGACACTTCCTTGACACAATCATCATATCATGTACCTTTCCCTTGAACTGTGAAAAACATTTCAAACAAAACTTAGGATGAGCATAAAAAGCTCAGTAAGGGATATAAAAATATGGAAAGGAAACATGGGTACATATATACATAAGAATGAGATCACACTTTACCCACAAAACATAAGCATTTTAACATACCTCATCAAATCATGAATAAATCATAGAAATCATAAGACATAAAGGTAACTTGAGGCATTCATAACATTCTTATGTAGGCAGTAACACTCTTGGTTACGTTTGGAATACCCATCACAGTATATTCCCTAAATCTCTTCGGAGAAACCTTAACAGTTCACTCCTTCATGTTACCCAATGCATTGGAGAGCTATATCGGGCTCACCCTCCCTTAGTTTATTACCGAACCACCCGTCTTTATAATAATTCCCAAGAACCTCAACATAATCGTATCACATAAAACATGCATAAAGGAAACATAACATTCCCACCTTTCAATCCCAAGATATCAATACAACACATTGATATAAAAACGTTATGAAAACCATTTTCAATACCAAAATAAATGAAAAGTAAAACATGGTATTTATTTTTCTTTTAAAAAGAAGGTATGGCTTGTAGAGGAAATTGAAACTCAAATAATGGTCACGGCGGCGGAGAAGTCGTTGTCGCCGCATACGTATGACAAAAACATTCCCTTTTGCTGTTTAGTAAACGCTTCGTATAAAAATTATTCCTTTTGAATAAATGTAAAAGTCAAAGGTTTTTATACACCGTATAAAAGAAAGTTGTGTATAAAACGAAATATGCCTCAATGAAAGGAGATTGAGACGAAGTCCCATACCTCGGGTCCGACTTGACTCGGTCGTTCTTTAATCTCCTGAATAATAAACTTGAGTTAATTTATACTTTTTTAAGAACATTTTTCAAGTTCATTATTCCTTTTATATCAGTTATTTCCATGTCATGAAAACTATGTAATTATTTAAAGTTAATAACCGTAGTTTTAACGATCATTGGTACTTGAGTCAAAATAAGCCCTTTATAATTACATTTTGTTCATGTATCCATTATATCCAGAATGGTATTCATGATGTAGATATCATATATGTCATATATATCCAGTACATTAATGCATTTATAATATTACATAATCATTTAGAGGTATGAAATTAAATGCACCATTCATGGAGACGGTAAGCCGTACGTACGCATGAACACTACTTTCATTTCTATTTCGTATTTTATAGAATGGAATAATAATTATATAAAGTTATATTATAATTCCAGTATAATATCATATATAATATCATAGTTAAATCCTTTATATGTCCCACATATGGTATTTAACGAATCAAATCACTTTGAGGGGCGGTAGTATGCACTTCCTTAAATGAAGATATCGCGTTTACCCATAATGGAAACCATAAAGGTATGCCCAAAATGAAAAATATATAAGCTTAAGGAAAACATAAACATATTATATATCATATATAAATATAGTTACATCTTAATGGACACCTTTGAAGGAGTTAAATGAATGTTGAACAATCATCGTTTCGGGAGGCATAAATTCACCATCCACGGAAACAGTATGTTCATTAACCATTAGATGTTGGTGTGTGTAAGTGTAGCTAGAATCCTTATTATAACAACATCATAGTATATTGAAGATAATGGAGGTGTTACAAAAGAAAATAATAAAAAGAGTTTAGGGGGTTGGAGAAGCAAAATAAAACAAAAGGAATCAAAAGAAGACATTACCTTAAAATCGGGTAACTCCCATTGGTTTGAGCTCAAAGGCTTCCTTGGGAAGAATTATTCCCACATTGAGGCTTTAATTAGTAATAGAGGGAAGTGGAGAGACAAAATGGGTAGGGGTTGTCCGAGCCAAAGGCATTGGGAGTGTGGGTAATGAGGTAGAGGTGGGGGCCTTTTATAAGAGGAGAGGAGGGGCACTCTTGGAAAGTAAAGAAATATTACTTTATTTGAAAATGATTTCAGATTTAAATGGACCCAAATTGATATAATTAGAGTATAATCTGATAAGGGTTAGAAATCCACTCATCCAATAGGTTTTTGACATGTTTAGGTCTTAGATATTACATTATCTTTCAATTTTATTTAAATCATTAAATAATGAGGTCATCGCTGCATCATCATGATGTCATTAATAATTTAATTTATTTAACTTATAAAATTATAATAAAATTAATATGATGTAGAAAATCTTTTTGAAGTTCCAATGAATATTTATAATCAAAAATCTGATCTTTATAACCCCATGTAAAAATTGTATTCGTAAAACATATTATGTTTGTGTCATTTTTACTTTTACATTAAATAAAAAGTTATTTATGTCATTTCCCAATCAAAGTGGCTCCATGGGGTCCCCAAGTTGACCCATGGATTTTATTGGTCGGCCATGACACATACAATGAGGGTAGGACATGTTTCAATCCCATCTCATTTTATTAAAGCATTATTTTTACCTTAAACTACACTAATTACCTCTAATCGTGATTAAGAACTTAAGAGTTACTATTCACCAAAAAATTGTTTTTATCTCATTGAACCACATTTTAATTCTTAATGACAACCATGTATGTCGAATTTTTTAAATTCAAAACACAGAAGTGGTAAACTTTCATTTAAACGAAAATCAGTTTTTATAAGTACCACTTAGTGGTTTCACTATTCAAAAAAAATTGATGTTTTTCAAAAAAATACCAAAAATTCACCCTAAGCTATATTTGATATTCTGAATTCAAAAATGAAGTCTATTTTAAAAAATTCAAAACATATAAGTCACATTAATTTATTTAATAATTAATTCCCGCTGTCAGAGCAAATAGCGTGTTTTTATGAAACAATAAGTATCAAAAGATTGACACTAGTTTAAGTCCAATTTCAAAGTGAAATTGATTCCAATGACTACCATTGGATTAAATGGTAAAAATATATTTTAATTTAAATTCAAAACCAGCTCAAAACATAATCTAATCAAATAAATAAATTAGATTAAAAAGCTATTTTGATGTAAAATGCAGTATTTTTCACTATTCATTAAAAAATTAACATTGTCAGAAAAATACCAAAAATTAACACAAGGTAAATTTTGATGTCCCAATCCTAAAGAAAAAGTTTATTTTGACAAAAATAGTTTATAAAATTGTCAAAAGATAGATTCAAAAATGGTTTGCCATCAAAAGCCAGTAAAACAATCTTTTAAAAATATTAGTGTATTCCATGCTTAAGATTGGATTTATTTTCATTTTAAGCCTCTAAAACACTATCTAATTCATTAATAGACATAGATAAAAATATCTATTATTCATTACTTACTTAGGATGTTACATCCTTCCCCCCTTTAGAAAATTGCGTCCCCGCAATTTATTTAGTTATCAAATAAATGAGGGTACTTATCCCTCATTGCATTTTCAGATTCCCATGTTGCCTCTTCCATTATATGGTTTTTTCACAAAACCATTACCTGATTAATCACCTTATTTCGTTACAATTTCTCCCTGTGGTCAATAATCTAGACTGGTTGTTCCTCATAAGATAGGTTCTCTTCCAGCTGAACTACCTCTGGACTCAAAACATGAGATGGATCTAGCATATACTTTCTCAGCATCGAAATGTGAAAAACATTGTGTGCCTGAGATAAACTCGGAGGTAAAGCCACCTGGTATGCAACTGATCCAAATCTCTCCAGAATTTCATATGGTCCAATAAACCTTGGACTCAGCTTTCCTTTCTTACCAAATCTCATCACACTTTTCCAAGGAGAAACCTTGAGAAAAACATGATCACCTACCTCAAAAGATAGATCCTTCCTTCAGTTATCGACATAACTCTTCTGCCTACTCTGAGCTATTCTCATGTGCTTCTGAATCAGCTAAACTTTTTCTGCCATCCCTTCTACCAATTATGGTCCCATCAACTTCCTTTCACCCACTTCATCCCAGAAAGATGGAGTTCGACACCGCTTCCCATACAATGCCTGAAAGGGTTCCATCTGTATACTGGAATGAAAACTGTTATTATATGAAAATTCAAACAAAGAAAGATGTTGGTCCCAACTTCCCTAATAATCCATAGAGCAAGAATGTAGCATATCCTCCAATGTCTGAATTGTTCGTTCTGACTGCCCATCTGATTGAGGATGAAAATCTGTACTAAAATTTAATTCAGTACCCAACGACTTCTGATGGCCTTTCCAAAAGTTAGAAGTGAACCTGGGATCACGATCAGATACAATGGAGAGGGGAAGTCCATGTAACCTGACTATCTCTTTAAGATACAAATGGGAAAGTTGATCTAGGGAAAAAGTATCTCGTATAGCAAGGAAATGAGCAGATTTAGTTAAGCGATCAACAATAACCCAGATTGCATTATTACCTTGAGATGTTTTCGGTAATCCCACAACAAAGTCCATGGATATATTCTCCCATTTCCACTTTGGCACTGATAAAGGTTGAAGCATCCCTTTCGGTAACTGCCGCTCTGCTTTAACCTGTTGACATGTCAAACACTTCACAGTAAAATTAGCAATATCTCTTTTCATTCCATCCCACCAGTAATACTCCCGCAGATCTTTTTATATCTTAGTACTGTCAGGATGAACTGAAAACAGAGAACTATGAGTTTCAAATAAAAACTCTCTCTTCAACTGTGAATCACAAGGCACACACAATCTCTTCCCAAATCTCAAAATGCAATCATTATCAATGTTGAATTCATGCAACTTACCTTTCTAAACCAGCTCTACCTTTTTCTGCAACTCACCGTCTTGCTTCTGTGCTTGCTTGATTCTATCTGATAGAGATGATCTCACTGATACCTGAAACAAAACAGAAGAACTTCCGACACCAACAACTTCTATGCCAAAGTTCATCAAATCCATAACCAAAGGATCACGTTCCAAACGCAACATTGCTAAAGAAGCATTACTTTTTCGACTCAAATCATCATCCACTTTATTTTCTTTTCCTGGATGGCAATGAATTGTACAATCATAATCCTTGATTAATTCCAGCCATCTCCTCTGTCTCATGTTTAACTCTTTCTGAGTGAATATATACTTTAAACTTCTATGATCAGTATATATTTCACACTTTACTCCATACAAATGATGCCTCCAAATTTTTAAAGAAAAAACAACAACAGCTAATTCCAAATCATTTATAGGGTAATTTACCTCATGATTTTTCAACTATCGTGAAGCATAAGCAATTACCTGATCATTCTGCATTAGGATGCAACCAAGTCCTTTCAATGAAGCATCATTGTATATAACAAACACACCATTCCTGAAAGTTAGTGCCAAAACTGGATCATTCACCAATATTCTTTTCAATTCCTGAAAATAATCATCACATTATTTTGTCCAGATAAACTTAACACCCTTCCGAGTTAGCTTAGTCATTGGACTAGATAATCGTGAAAACCTTCTAACAAACTTTCGGTAATAGCCTACCAAACCCAGGAAGCTACGAATCTCAGTTAAATTTGTGGTTCTTGGCCAGTCTTCCACAACTTTTGTTTTTGCAGGATCAACAGTTATCCCATATTTAGAAACAATATGACCATGGAAAGAAATTTGTTGCAACCAAAACTCACACTTGCTGAATTTACCATACAATTTATTTTCTTTTAAGGTTTGCAAGATAACCCTTAAATGTCTTTCATGCTCCTCTTTACTTTTAGAAAACACCAAAATATCATCAATGAAAACCACCACAAACTTATCCAAGAACTCATGGAAAATTCTATTCATTAAGTCCATGAATACAGCAGGTGCATTGGTTTGCCCAAAAGGCATTACTAAAAATTCATAATGGCAATATCTCGTACGGAAAGCGGTCTTAGGAATATCTGCCTCCTTTACCTTCAGCTGATGGTACCCTGATCTCAAGTTAATCTTTGAAAAAAACTGAGCTCCCTGGAGCTGATCAAACAAATCATCGATATGAGGAAAAGGATATTTGTTCTTAACAGTGATATTATTCAAGGCTTTATAATCAATGAAAATCCTCATTGAACAATCTTTCTTTTTAACAAACAAGACAGGAGCACCCCATGGTGATGTGCTAGGACAAATGAAACCTTTCTCTAATAAATCTTGAAATTGCTCCTTCAACTCTAAAAGTTCAATTTGAGCCATTCGATAAGGGGGTTTTGAAATTGTCTTATCATCAGGAACTAAGTCAACAGTAAACTCAACTTCCTGATCTGGTATTATTCCAGGCAACTCATCAGGAAAAACATCAGGATTCTCATTTACCACTGGCACATCATTAATTTGAACAGTTCCTTTATTTTCAATGATATGTGCAAGGTAACATTCATTTCCATATTTTACAAGTTTCTTGGCCTCTTGATAAGTTATCAACAGTAAGGGTTCATTCTTGTACACAAACTGAAAGTCTTTCTGAAAAGAAACTTCTTTATCTCTACAGTCAATCATAGAATGGTAAATAGAGAGCCAATCCATACCCAGGATAACATCAAACTCTAATAGAGGTAGAACAATAAGGTTTGAAAGTAGGTTCTTTCCACAGATAAGGATAGGAAGAATCTTAAAAATTCTTTTTGCCTCAACATTTCCCCCAGGTGTTTTTACCAAAAGTTCAGGAGTCATTTCTTGAGATGGTATTCCCATTTTACTAGAAAAGTTTTCAGAGAATAAAGAATGTGTAGACCCCGAATCAAACAACACACTGGCATAATCTGAAAAAACAAACAAAGTACCTGATACAACTTCATTTGACTGCCTGACATCTGCTGAAGTAGTTGCGAAGGATTTCACCACCCCTTTCTACTTGTAGTCTAACTGCTTCCCATCACCCAAGCTCTTTGTCGGACACTCATTTGCATAGTGAACCATCTCATTGCACTTATAACATTTCACTAACTGTAAATAAAATTTGGTATTACCTTCACCTTGATCCTTTTCAGTGCAATCACGAGCCTTATGTCCCATCTTACCACATCGGTAGCACTTTCCAGAATTCAGAAGACATTCCCCAGCATGCCTTTTGCCACATTTTATCACAAATTGGAAACTTAGTTTTCATACCATTAGACTTTTTTGAATAATTCTTACCTTTCTCCTGCCACCTTGGTCTCTTCTTCTGTTGGTTGTTATAGAACACTTGATCTTCGGCAAACTCCATTTCCACATTCTCAGCACATCGAACAAGATTTTCATAACTTTTAAACTCACGAGAAGCTAATTCCCTTCGATATTTTGGCTTTAATCCTGAGTAAAAACGATTGATTTTACTATCAAGGTCTCGGATAAAATTGGAGCATACCGTGCCAATCGACTGAACCTTTATTCATAGGAAGCCACTGAGTCTTCCTCTTGCCTCAATTCCAAGAATTGATTTTCCATCCTATGTCGAATAGCCTTAGGAAAATACTTCTCAAGAAACATACCTTTGAATTAATCCCAGTCAAGAGCATCAATCTCATCAGCGTCCCTAATATTTTTAACCATAGACCACCACTAATCCATCTCACCCTCAAACCGGTAAATAGCAAGACTAACCTTTTGATTGTCTGAACACCCCATGACATCGAAAATCATCTCCAGTGCTTTAATCCACCCTTCAGCTAGCACAGGGTCAGATGATCCTCCGAATTATGGGGGATATTTCCTTATGAAATGTTCCACCACAGACATGTTCCTCTGCGGTTGATATGGCTGATCTCGTGTATGGATACCACCACCATTTATCGCTTGGGTCAACTGCGCCATTACTGCAACAAACAGTTCAGTTCCAATTCCGAACATCTCAGGATGCTGATTTGGAAGGTTATTTCATTCTGTATGCCTTCCTAGCACTGCTTCCCTATTTTCTCTGCGGAAAACCATTCTGAACAAACATGTCTTAGATGAAGCAACATGGTAATATTCAAATTCTATATCATTTCAAAAAAAAATCGGATAATCATTTAATAGAATTCTAACTCCTAAAGTTATCTAAACCGACCTCTGATACCAACTATAAGGCCCCAACCTTAAACCTTACTTAATCTTGAGTTATTACAAGATTACACATTGAGGATCTTTTCGGGTTTAGAGTTTTAGAGAATTAGATCATAAAACTTGCATTACATTCCACATATAAACAAAGTGGTTACATAAAGATAATATTCTTCATTCCCATCAATGGAAACATATTTAAAATAAAACATAGATTATATCTTGACACTTCCTTGACACTATCATCATATCATGTACCTTTCCCTTGTCCTATGAAAAAAATTTCAAACAAAACATGGGATGAGCATAAAAAGCTCAGTAAGGGATATAAAAATATGGAAAGGAAACATGGGTACATATATACATAAGAATGAGATCATACTTTACCCATAAAAAATAATCATTTTAACATACCTCATCAAATCATGAATAAATCATAGAAATCATAAACTTGAGTTAATATCTACTTTTTTATGAACCTTTTTCAAGTTCATTATTCTTTTTATATCACTTATTGCCATGTCATGAACACTAGGTAATTATTTAAGTTAATAACGGTCGTTTTAACGATCATTGGTACTTTAGTCAAAATAACCCCTTTGTAATTACATTTTGTTCATGTATCCATTATATAAAGAATGGTATTCATGATGTAGATATCATAAATGTCATATATATCCAGTACATGCATTCATTTATAATATTACATAATCATTTAGAGGTAAGAAATGAAATGCACCGTTCATGGAGACGGTAAGCCGTACGTATGCATGAACGCTACTTTCATTTCTATTTCATATTTTATATAATGGAATCATATTTATATAAATGTATATTATAATTCTAGTATAATATCATATATAATATCATAGTTCCATCCCTTATATGTCCCACATATGGTATTTAACGAATCAAATCTCTTTGAGGGGGCGGTAGTCCGCACTTCCTTAAATGAAGATATCACGTTTACCCATAATGGAAACCATAAAGGTATGCCCAAAATGAATAATACAGAAGCTTAAGGAAAACATAAACATATTGTATATCATATATAAATATAGTGACATCTTAATGTCCACCTTTTAAGGTGTTAATGTAATGTTGAACAATCGTCGTTTCGGGAGGCATAAATTCACCATCCACGGAAACAGTATGTTCATTAACCATTAGATGTTGGTGTGTGTAAGTGTAGCTCGAATAATTATTAGAACAACATCCTAGTATATTGAGGATACATTAGTTGTTACAACAGAAAAGAATAAAAAGAGTTTAGGTTGTTGGAGATGCAAAATAAAACAAAAGGACTCAAAAGAAGACATTACCTTAAAATCGGGTAACTCCCATTGGTTTGAGCTCAAAGGATTCCTTGGGAAGACATCATCCCAAAGTGTGGCTTCAAGGAGTAAGAGAGGGAAGTGGAGAGACAAAATGGGCAGGGTTTGGCCGAGCCAAAGGCTTTGGGAGTGTGGGTAATGAGGTAGAGGTGGGGTCCTTTTATAAGAGGAGAGGAGGGGCACTCTTGGAAAGTAAAGAAATATTACTTTATTTGAAAATGTGTTTCGGATTTAAATGGTCCCACATTGATATAATTCGCGTATAAGGTGATAAGGGTTAGAAATACACTCATCCAATAGGTTTTGGACATTTTTAGGTCTTAGATATTACATTATCTTTCAATTTTATATAAATCGTTAAATAATGAGGTCATCGCTGCATCATCATGATGTCATAAATAATTTAATTATTTTAATGTCTAAAAATTATAAAACAATTAATATGATGTAGGAAATCTTTTTATCTTTCCAATTAATATTTATACTAAAAAATCTGATCTTTATAATCCCATGTAAAAATTGTTTTCGTAAAACATATTATGTTTGTGTCATTTTTACTTTTACATTAAATAAAAAGTTATTTATGTCATTTCCCAACCAAAGGGGCACCATGGGGTCCCCAAGTTGACCCATGGATTTTCTTGGTCGGCCATGACACATCAGATTAGGGTAGGACATGTTTCAATCTCATCTCATTTTATTAATGAATTATTTTTACCTTAAACTATACTAATTACCTCTAATCGCGATTAAGAACTTAAGAGTTACTATTCACCAAAAAAATTATTCTAATCTCATTGAACCACATTTTACTTCTTAATGACAACCATGTATGTAGGATTTTTGAAATTCAAAACACAGAAGTGGTAAATTTTCTTTTAAATGAAAATCAGTTTTTATAAGTACCACTTAGTGGTTTCACTATTCATCAAAAATTGATGTTTTCCAGAAAAATACCAAAAATTCACCCTAAGCTATATTTGATATTCTGAATTCAAAAATGAAGTCTATTTTACAAAATTCAAAACATATAAGTCACATTAATTAATTTAATAATTAAATCCCACTGTCAGAGAAAATAGCGTGTTTTTATGAAACAATAAGTATCAAAAGATTGACACCAGTTTAAGTCCAATTTCAAAGTGAAATTGATTTCAATGACCACCATTGGATTAAATGGTAAAAATATATACTAATTTCACTTCAAAACCAATTCAAAACATAATCTAATCATATAAATAAATTAGATTAAAAATCATTTTTGATGTAAAATGCAGTATTTTTCACTATTCATTAAAAAATGAACATTGTCAGAAAAATACCAAAAATTCACACAAGGTAAATTTTGATGTCCCAATAATAAAGAATAAGTTTATTTTCACAATCATAGATTATAAAATTCTCAAAAGATAGATTCAAAAATGGTTTTCCATCAAAAGGCACTAAAACAATATTTTAAAAATATTAGTATATTCCATGCTTAAGATTGGATTTATTTTCATTTTCAGCCTCTAAAACACTATCTAATTCATTAATAGACATAGATAAAAATATCTATTATTCATTACTTACTTGGGATGTTACAACTATAGTTGGGTGGTCATTGGAATGACTACTATAGCATGTCAAAGCTTGCATACACCAGTACTATAGCACTATGGGCTTCCATCCACATTCCATGGTAGAAATTTAGGCTTGGGTGGTGGAAACTATCTAGTGATGCGATAGTTTGACTTCCATTCACTAAATCACAATCGAATTGTTGTGAGGTTGGTTGAATAGTGAATTGTCCTCCTTATTATTCCATTTTAGGATTGGGACTTGTGTGTAATTAAGAATCCCGAAACACCCTATAGCTGTGTTTTTGAATATAGTGAAATCTCAACCTTTTTGTTGATTTCAGGATCATGTCCTAATCCATGTAAATATATGCGTCCTCATTCAACTGTTCTTCTCTTATAGTCTTTTGTGATTCAATTATCACACCATTGCTTCTCGTTTTTTATACAACAATAAGTATCATAGGCTAAGTTCATATTTCTCAATTAGAATGATTGGTATGGAATAAGAAAATGTAAATATTTACTACTTAGATGGATCAGGATTTAGCTACGAGAGGATTTAGTTCAGAGACTATCTTTACAATAACAAAATTCATTTTCTACATCTGGGTTTAATGCCAATGGACATGTGTAAGAGTGGGAGCTACTAGATCTATAGTTTCTAGTTGTTTTGTGCATTAATTTGTCCAAAAAACATGGGGTTCAACATCATAGTAGAGAATATGATGATTAAAATGATGAAATCTCTCATGAATATGTTTGAGATGCCTTCAATGATAAAGAAATTTCAATTGATACGATGATTTTCCAACCTAAAAAAAGGTGAAGGGATAATTTTAGTAAATCAGATTAATGATTTCAGAACCATTATTAGTTAGCTAAAATTAGTGGGAATTTCTCTTGGTGACGAGGTAAGTGTAATGGTTTTATTATCTTCATTAAATGATTGATGGGAAGAGACTCAAACAGCCATGAACGGTTTTTTGAGGAATACAGTGCCAGTTATGCAAGATGTAAATGACCAGAACCTAAATGGGGATATCTGAAGAAGGGTATCAATCATATTATATCATTATACTATAAATATAGATGGAAGGGTATGATATTCACAATAATACAACCATAGAGTAAGATCAAAGTCAAGAGGAAAGAGGAAAGAAAGGTTAATGGGAGGATAGTCCTACCAACTGGACGTGGGTGAATAAAGGACACATTAAGAAGGAGTGAATAGAAAAATAGAAGGGACCTGAACCCAGTGTAGGAAACAAAAAGGTAGAAGGAGAAAATGATGTGTTGCTAATGAGTGTAGATATCCTTATAGAGTCTTGGATTTTAGACTAAGGGGAATCTTTCAATTCCACATCGGAAAAGGGTTTCTTAAATAATTTTGATTCTAATTTTTTTTGAAAGGTACATGTTACTGATAATGAACCCTTACAAACTGTGGAAAATTGTGATGCATGAATCAAGAACTATAGTGTGAGTATCCTGGTTTCAAAAAATGTTTTGTATATCCCAAGAATAAGAAGAAATCTTATTTATATCTATAAAATTGATGATACGAGCTTAAGTAGCATGTTTACTGGTGGTTCCTATAAGATTACCAAGGGATCTATAGTCATAACTCGGGGTAAAAATGGTACCTTATAAAACATGATTGAATCAATAATTTATATTCCTAAATCAGTAAATTTTTTCAGGGATTCAAAACTATGGCAGTATAGTCTAGGAAACATGAGTGAGAAGGGGGTGAAGGTGCGGTCATCAAAAGGAGTGCTACCAGAGATAGATTCGGTGGATGTATACCTTTTCAAATACTATATTTTTGGAATGTATAATAAGGTTTCTTTTAAAAAATTTGTTAATAAACCAAAATATGTGTGCTAGAACTGGTGAACACATATGTTTGGGGGCCTTCCCCAGTACAATCCCTTGGTGGGTCACAATATTATGTGAAATTTAATGACAAATCAATAAGGAAGTAATGAGTTTACTTTATGGAAAGAAACATTGATGTGTTTAAGATTTTTTATAAGTGGAAGATCTATGTGGATAATGAGTTAGGATCGATGAAAAATTCTTGATGTATGAAAATGGTGGGGAGTATTATGTTTAAGAGTTCATATAATTCTATTACAATAATGGAATTAGGTGAGAGAGGACTATCCTATGAATACCATAGCATAATGGTGTAGTTGATAGGATGAATCAGACACTGAATGAAAGATCCATGAGGACAAGGATACACTCTGGGTTACCCAAGGCATTTTTGGCTAATGTAGTGTACAAGGACGCATATCTCATTAACATAAGTCCATCTGTACCAATAGGAGAACGTAATACCTAAGGGGATCCGGTTTGTTATGTAGGTGATAGTCTCACAATTATGAGTATTTGAATAAATTTCATATGTTCATATTGATGACCATTCAATGGAAATATTGATGATAAGTCCAATCCTTTCTTCTTAATTATCTATTGTGTTGATGAGTTTGGTTATTGATTTTGAGATGATCATACAAAATGGTCATGAAGAGACATAATTAAATATTTAATGAATTTGTGACATACTAGTATAAGCAAGAAGATGAATATTAAAATGGGAACAAATAATTATAGTGAAAAGAGAATGTGAAGCTTGAAGTTTCACGTGTTCATGAGACACTAGAAGTAGCGGTGCCTACTCAAGTGTCATTTTAGAGATTGATATGGATGAGAAGGCCCATATAGAGGTATTCAACATACATAAATTTCTATTTATTGAATGAAAGTATAAAAATATAATGTTTTGAAGAGTCCATGATGTTGAAGGAGTCAAGAATGTTGGAGTTGTCCATGAAGGATGATATTTCTTCACTAAAAGACAACAATAATTGGGTATTAATACATCTGAAACAAGAAAAAATATCATTGCCGAAATAATGGGCATACCAGGTCAAGGAAGAACATGATGGTAAGAGGTGGTACATGGAAAGGATAGTGGTGAAAGGACTTCATTAGATGTAAGGAGTGTAATTCACTAAAATCATCTCACCTGTAGTGAAGCTTACCACCATTCATGTGGTTATCAGTATTGTTTCACTAGAAGTAATATTCCTTGAGAAACATGATGTCAAGACTGCCTTCATATAGATTAGGAAGATGAAATTTTTATGAAGAAACTAGAGAAATATGCTGGGTCCATGAAGAAAGTCCTCTTTTAAAAAATACATAATAACTTGCATGAATTAAAGTAGGCACCATGGCGGTGAAACAAAAAGTGTCATGTAATCATGACTAAAAATGCAAACAAACACTGTGGCATGAATAAATGTTTCAACATCAGGACTTTTGCTGAGGAATATATTGTACTAATTATATATGTGGATTATGTGATTATTGTTGGGTTATGTATCTATAGAATTGATGAGATGATAGTGTATCTGGCTAAGGAGTTCAAAACAAATGATCATGGAGAAGATTAAAAGATTTTAGGGATGAAGATCAAAAGAGGCCTCATTGTAGGATCATTTATATTATCACTTGATGAATACATTGGAATAGTTCTAAGAAGATTCAGTAATCTAGGATAAAACCCATTATGTATTCCCTTGGAGGGCTATTTCAAACTCTCAAAGGATCAATCACAAAAGATGTCAGAATAGGTTGAGTACATGAAATTGCTTCCATATACATCCACTGTTGGGATTATGATGTATGTCATCATTTGTACTGATCCCAACATTGCTCATGTTGTGGTTGATGTGGGATGGTACATGCCTATCCTTGTAAATCAATATTGGGAAGCTGTGAAGTGGAAACTGAGGTTTTTACATGTATGTAAGTAGGGATCTTTATAATTGGTAAAGGAAAATTAATTGTAGGGATACGTGGATGTCGATCTAGGAGGAGACATCAAATATAAGAGGAGTACCCCAGTTTATGTATTTACATAAGGAAAGTACTATAGTAAGATGGATATCAAAATTTTAGAAGGTGGTGACTATATCCACCATATTGGTAGAATACATTTCTATAATAGAAGATGAGAAAGATATGGTTTTTCTGAATAAGGTTTTAGATGAGTTAGAAAGAAACTGAGAGAAGAATGTATTACACTGTGATAGTCGAAATGCTATACATCTTGCAAAGAACCCAAGTTTTCATGCCTGGATGAAGTAAATTGAGTTGAATTGTCATTTAATATATGTTTTTGAAAATGTATGAGTTTTTGAAATTTTAGAGGATATTTGGATCAATCAATCTGGCACACATGTTGAAAAATCCAATAGTAATATAGAAGTTGAGGCACTACTATTACTATGTTGTTAATCAATGAAAAATGGTGGCTAAGAAAAAGAATAATGGATTAAAAAATGGGATTGGGGAAGGAAAATAGTAGGTATTACATAAATCATCATCTTGAAATAGAATTTGTTAATGGAAAGCACACCACTAGTGTGTGAATAATGGAAGAGCTCAGATTAAGCACAGTTTCTTAGTTAGTGGCATAGAAGTTGGTCAGCGTAAACGATCAGGCTTAAAGTGGGAGATTAATGTGTTTTTTTATCCCAATCCATTCTGGATAATGTTGGGTCCAAATTATTTCGGCATATATTACACACCTAGATGAAACATTGTATGTTGAGCTCTATGATGAGCTTATTGGGGTTGTAGGGGGCAACATGAACCTACTATAGGGTCTGAGGGCTGAAGGGAACTAAACCAAATATTGGAGAATTATAAAATCTCTCACCAAATGTAGAAGATATGTCCTTTATACAATGACATGAAACTTTATAAGTGTGAATTTTGGAATGACTACTGTAGCAGGTAGGACATTTGAGACACAGGTGTTGTAGCTCCATAGACTTCCAGCTGCAGACAACAAAAGCACATTAGACATGGGTGGAAAAAAAACTACAGTGATGTAGACGTCCCACTACCTTTCATTATATCACAACATAATTTCGTTATGGTTTTTGTAATAATGCATTGTCCTCCTTATTATACCATTTCGGTCTAGGGTTTTGTGAGTGGTTGAGAACCTTGGAACCCCATGTAATTTTCTCCTGACTATAATTAAATTTCTACCTATCACTAGATTAAGGGATAATTTACCAAACCATATAAATCTCTGTTTCATAACTATGTTTTTTTTTCATTTTAGTCTTGTATGATTTGTTTATCGCCTCATTGCTCTTGGTGTTTTCCAAAACACAAGGTTTAGTTTTGGGGACTTGATCCTGGTGTGAGACATCTATTATTGAAGAAAGATGTAAACAAGTACATTTTGGTCTAATAATTGTTTATTTTTTGCCTTGAAAGAAGGTGGTTGGATCTCGAGTTCCATCTGACACCCATTGGCCTTTCGGAATGTACCTGATCAAGCATTGGATACTGAGTGAAAAGAGATTAGGTACCCGATAGATACCCTGGTATTCTTTAAATCATAAATTTATCTAATTTAAACATTGTCTTTTATTAAATTTTAACTCTTCCTGAACATTTTTTCACTTATCCAGACATCACCTTTTGTTTCCTCTGTACCATTATTCTTCTTTAATTGTTGGATCCCTATTGTTCTTTGTCGGATCATCATAGAATCCATCGTATGGGATCACCATGGTAATGAATATGTATCCCATTTTTTTATATTTATATTTATCTCACAATTTGATGATTTATTTATAATTAATTTATATTTATATTTTTTTTATGGTTTTGTTATTTATTCCATTTGAGGCCAAATAGTTCATTGATATTTATTAATATGATTCTTTTTAGTTCAAGGAAGGTGGACCATATCCTTACAAATTATTATTTTTTATTGTAAATATTTTGTACGATATGTATGAATAAACAAATTTTCAAGTATTCCCTATAATTTTTTGAAACCCATGAACATATACACTGGTTTTATGTGTATGACTAATTAGAGAATTGTGTAGTCCTTTATGAGTTTTCAATTGATACCATTATCACGATGACTGTGAGCCTTATTTAATGTGTAAAAAAATAATTTGTTCCCTTAAAGGGTGTTTACCATTATTATTAGTGACTATAATAGCCTCAAGGGAATACATTGACCATTATTTAATAGAGGTATGCTTTTGGTGGGTTATTATTGGGATGAACTAACCTTTTTAGGAGATTTTTTCTATCTAGTTAGATTGATTGTTTGTTTAGGGATATAGTGACCACTCCCTCTTATTGAATATTGGTGATAAATCATTCACCTTGATGAATTTCAAAATGGTGCATCATCCACTGAGTTGATTATATTGGTGGTGAATCCCCCACCCAGGGATTTTTATTTTTAGTGAATCATGTAGTTAGGTGATTTGTGTTGTTGGGGTATTTAGTACATGGATATTTTTATTAGTGTTGAATCATCCACATAATTGTTTTAGTGGAAGAAATTCCACCTTAGTATCTTTATTAATGGTGAATTATCCACCTAATAGATTTTTATTGGTGGTGCATTATTGATCGGGGGATTTTTATTACTGGTTAATAATCCATATTTGGATATATATTGGTGGTGAACCATCTTCCAAGGGGTTTTTATAATGGTGCATCATCCACTCAGTGATATGTATTGGTGGGGAGGATTCTTCTATCAATTGGACATGGTGAAAAATATTCTACCCAATATTATGAAAAGGGGATAGATTATTCACTTTAGAGTTTTATAGTGGTGATATCTCATTCACATTTTGCTGAATCATTTAGAATTATTATTAGATTGGTAATAGATAATTCATATTAGGGTCTCCTTATAGTGATATAGAAGTATTTTTATGTGGATATTACATTTTATTAGAAGAAAGTTTATTATATTACACAAATATACACATGAGAACTACAATCATTTAGTGCCTTTGTAAATGTGGAGAAAAATATTCTAATTTGGTGAAATATCTTCAATGTTTCCAATATATATCTTACAATTTTTTACTCTTCATATACATAACTTACATAAAACCTTTATTGAAAACCTAGGGAAATAAAATAAAATAAATCATGATATCAAATTCATAGTTAGGGTAAAAAACGGAAATAAAAAAACATAACTTGATAATAAGGGCATGAGAACACAAGAATAACTTATGAAAACCATACCCAACAGATTAAAGATAAATTTCATGAGTCATAACCTAAATATTAGATGTTTATAATACATGAATCATAAGTAAATCAATATACATTAATCATGGGATAATACCATTAGTATAAGAAAGTGAATTATAGTATACACATAAGCATAGAAAATATAATGTCCAGGATACCCACTAAGACATACATAACATGTTAGGCTTGGTATAACCACCCATGTACCTTCTTTGGGATTGGTCTAACCACCCATGTATCCTAATATTTGGGATTTGACTAACCACTGGTGTACCGTACGATTTCATAGATCATTTAACGTTACCTAATTCATTAGAGGGAGATATATGTACAACACTTTACATAAAGATAATCATACACATGTGTTCCAGAAGATCATAAATCATTCATTATATAATATCCTTTGAAATGAAATGGGTTTCATAAAAATTTCATCATATCATAACCAATGGAAAATATATGTGTTTATAATCATTCCATTATTAGATCATAGCATAACCCGTGAAAAAAAGTGGGTTTCATAATTTTTTGTCAAGGTATAACCTGTAGAAGATAAACATGTTTCCTAAGAATCACATCATCATAAACATAAAAAATTCATATAAGGAATAGTAATGGTATAATTGGATCATATCCCCAATAAATCATAAGTATCGTCAAGTGATTCATCTTATATTGAGAATTATTTTTATAAGGAAAAGTAACATATAATGTTTCTTAAAGAAAATAACATTTCATTGAAAAGAAATTTTTAAAACAAACATATATATAATAATATGGTAATAATATTCTTTTAAAATAAACATTAAAACATATAATGTAATATTTGAATAATATTGAGATCGTGATAGTAGAAAATTCCATACATACCATAAACATTAAAAAAATAGTCCTTTTATATTTTCAGTAAAATACAAACAAGAATTATCTGGAAAATGAAATGAATATTCCTTTCAAATTTATTAAAAAAATTCCAAAATCAGAAATTTATTTAATAAATTATTCTTTTAATGTCAATAATTTTTTTAAATCTCTTTTTAAAAACATTCTTTTTGAAGATAATATTTTTTTAACCAAAGTGAGAAATAATGTCTCTTTTTTCTGATAATAATTTTCATAATTATTTTAAGTGCCAAAGCATGAAAAAATAGTAAAATTATAATAAAATATAATTACTAAACATAGAAGAAAAATAATAATGATTTTATATAGAGAGGTATCATAATATTTTATCATCGGACACATAATCATAAACAATACCTAAAAATTGTGAGATTGTAACATGAAATCTTAACCACTTTGGTAACATTTAATCATAAGACACATGAATGAATAACATGAATGTAACATAAAAATATCAAAATGATTAATAAATTAAGGTTATTACACTTCAAAGGGGTTGTATATACACATTTTAAATGAATCTCGGGTCGTAACATAACATATGTAAAAAATAAGGCAAATTGTGACAAATATCCTGTACTGCATTAGTAATAATTTGAATCATAAGACACAATAAATCATAACATCATATGAAACATTAAATATTATTATAAAATGTATATTAATGGTATGAGATTTTAAATGGGAAGTATATACACCACATAATAGAAACTAGTGATGAATTTGTGTATGACTCCCAGAAATAAAAGAGAGACGAGAAAATCACATACCTTAAGTCTTGAATTTCATTATACACGTCAAAAAATCATTTCTAATAAATATATTTTTATTATATATATATTATAGAATAATATTCATATATATTATACCATATATGATTTTCTTATGACCTTTTATTTCGTGTTTATTAATACTTCCATGTTGACGTAATGTTTCGGGTAATAACCGCTAGGTTTTTCACATATGTTTGATTTATTGTATTTGATACTATTTTATTGATCATGAATTAAAAATAACAATAATTTATTACATGATAAAAATAACATATATATTAATTATATTTATTTTTTGTTTAATCCCTAAAAGACATAGATAGGAAGTGATATATATCGTTAATGGAGATGGTAGGTTGTACGTACACATGAATGTTGTTTCAAATATCAATTAATATTAAAAAATGAAAGATAAATGATATATTATAATTTATTAATAATTATTATGTCACATAAAACAAATATATTCATTAAAACCATCCTTAATTCATTCAATGTAACGCGTGAACGAATCACATCGCTTCGAGAGGTAGTTTTCCTCCGTAAACATGGGTGAAAATATCTTATTAAAAAAACTGAAAAAAGAAGGTATGTGTGATATAATAATTACATAATAATAATAATATAATAAATAACAAATATAAATAGTATATCTAACATTATTTTAAACCATTAGAGATGGTAATGGAATAGTGAATGGAATTCATTAACAAGGGGTAGTCTGCCGAACACATGAATAATGATTTCGTAACCCATTTGATAGATGTGGTGATGGTTATAGGGGATAAACTTAACATAAAAAATAACCTTGTATTTATGATATTGTGGTTATAATATACCAATGTTATAGTAATAATTGATGGAGGTGGATGATGAAATAATAAAATTCTCATTGGTGAATGTTACATCTTCTTCTGGTATCCTCTTTAGGATTGCCACATAATCCTCAATAGGTTGGATTTCTGTTCAAACTAAGGCTTCTTGGATGATATGATGGAATTTTGTATTTTATTTTTACTAGTATTTTATGATAAAAAATGGTTTGAAGGTGTGAAAAATAGAGGAGTGGGGGTATCCTTTAATAAGTGAGCTGAGTGACACACATGTCATTTTTTTATGAATGAATTCCACAAATATTTTTTTTCATGTAAAAAGGAACCAATAATGAAACAATATAGATAAAATAATGGATAAGTTAAAAATATGTAATTATAATGGTTATTGAAAATGTTTTGGGTTATTTTTAACCCCTATCATTTTTGTTTAACCCACCTCTATAAATCCATATTTAACTTAACCACGATAAATAATTTTTAAGATTTTTAGTACACTTTTTGGAATCAATTTAATTTTAACTTATTAGATAATATAAATTATCTTCAATGAAAATTATTTATCCATTTTTCCAAATTTTATTGACATAAAGGGTAAAAATTAATTTAAAATTAATCCCACAAGTGTGATAAGAAAGCATGTTCTTAATAGAAAATGGTGAAAATGTAAAAAGTTTTTTTATAAACTTTTAATGTTGAATTGATTCCAAATACTTAAATTTAATTACTAGATATATAATTATACTAATTATAATTTGAAACCAATTTATAGTATAATTTAAATTTAAAATAATATAATCTAAAATGCAGTTTTTAATTAAAATTATTTTTTTCACTATTCATTAAAATATAATTATTTTATAAAATTAATAAAAATAAACATACTATAATTTTAAAATTATTATTTCAAAAATATTTTTTAATAATTTTATAAAATTTTCAAAAATGACCTTTTAATCAAAACTTAAAGGCGCGATGAAAAAAAAGGTTTTTCAAGAAGTGTATTTTTTCAAAGAAGAATATGATTTTATAGTAAATCTATGTATAATAATATGAAATATCTGAATATAAATTAAAATTTATAAATATATAATATAGAAATTTAATTTATTACATTTCTCATTAGGGAATATTTTGATCAATTAAAATGGTAAAATATTATACACATTAAAACTGTTTTCCAAAAAACACCTTTTTTAAACAGAAAAATAAATATATACTAAAAGCCAATATAATTTTAATTTAAAAGTAATTAAAATTATTAAATATTTAAAAAAATATGTTAATTTAAAACATAATTGGCCATTTAACCCAATTATTGTATTGCAAATAAATGGTAGTTTAAAAAAAATAAATATTCTTCACTACACACTAAAAAATAATTATTTCTCAAAAAACAAAACTTTATACATAATAAATTTTGATATGATAATTCTAAAAATTAATTTAATTTTATAAAATAAGTTTACTATGATATATATAAATTAATTGTAGTATTTTCACATAAAAATAAATAAACTCTTTTTGAAGAATAAATAATTTTGATGACTATAATTACTTTTCTAAAAAATGATTCATTATTTACTAAGAGTTTATAAATAAATTTATATTTAGTGGTAAATTTATTTTTATATTTCATAAATTATTTAATATTATCCATACCTTCGTATTTAATGACAATGTTATAAAATATATATTTAAAAAATAATATTTCAAGGTTATCAAAAGCATGGTATCGTGTGTCATGAATGCTTTTAAAGAAACTCATTGTTGCATGTAACAAAAGTTAAATTTTTTTTCTATATCTCAATATATAAATAGTTTTATGAGTGACATAAAATATCAAAAATATTAATATAATTTGAAAAAAATAATTCACCAAATCTCGGGGTGTTATATTCTACCCCTATAAAATGAATTTCTCTCTCAAAATTAATCTCGGTCATTAAAGGTTTAACATTTCGTAATTCCTCAATAAAAACCAACATTATATAAATAAATAATAAATAATCCATTAGAAAAATAAAAATTGGAACATAACAGTTATCTACAGTAACTAAAAACATGGTTTCATCATAGGAGAACATTGGTGTGATGTTAAAACAAGGAATTAAAAGATAAAAAAAATATTAATGGTGGAGTGATAGAAAACATGGACAAGATAATGCTTACAAACACAAGGCCATATAATAACGAAGCAACAAAATATTTGTACATATATTAAAATATAATGAGAATAGAAAAACACTTTATTTCAAGATCATTTTCATAATGTAGAATAATATTCATGAGCAGATATATTTACTTTATTTCATTCCCTTTCAAAAGCACAATATAATTAGTTGGTTGTGACTAGATAAATATACACATTGTATCTTACTCCAATAAAAAAGAAATATTTTGTTCCTGTAAAACCAATAGATCATAAGATCCATTAATAGAAGGACATTTCATTCTGTATATCTTTAGTTATCATTACAAATAAATGGTTAGCACTTGTTATCCTATATTGATAAATCTTCATATAGTGAAGTAACAAATTACTATATAAAGATGTTCCAAAAACAAAACATAATCCATTTTATAAATGGATAGCCTTATGACCATTCTAAATTATTAAAATCTAATTCTATATAAAGAAGGTCACTAATGTATTCAAAATATACTTAACATTAATCCCCAATATATCATAAAGTGGTTATTTATTGTCACATGCGAAACATGTAAATAACATTATCATGTATTGTATTTAAAAAATGATAATAATATGAATTACTATAAAAAATTATTGGAAACAAAACAAATTTCCCAGTCCATACACATACTATTGTATATATTCTATAAATTCTAAAATGATTTAAACTCCCTCAATGATAGCATTATCTACATTTTCAAAAACCCATTATGGTAATCAGTACAATAGAATTTACTTATTCATATACAAAATATCCTTATCCAAATATCATTATCTCAATAATTGGAAAATTTTATGGGTTATATTCACTTAATAAAAAAACACATTTCCATAAAAACACATCTCTAGGTCATCAGCACCATTAATCATAGTTTTTTGAATCCTTAACAAAACCAATAATCCCAAAAATTCTATATATATATCATAATTCATGAATTATAATACATAAATACTTTATTCATCACATTTCTTTCTTAAACCATTAACTAGGTTTCATAATATTATTCCCTAATACTACTTTCATTTCATATGTCATTATTAGTCTCTTCATCATCGACATAAAATCCATTACTCATATGACATTACTGATTCTGTTCATGAGAATTCCCCTTATTACATAGATTTACCTAACTCCAATACTTTATAAATTTTAAAAAATTAAATAGTCAATGATACCTTATGGATACCATTATTATTATCATCCTTTATGTTAACTGAAATTTTCAATTATTCCTTTTGAGTTACTTAACTTGTGTCATTATTTTCCACACACAAAACATATTTTTATCCCTCTAAAATGTTCCCTCTACTAATTCCTCCCAAATTCTCGACATATGGAAAACTAAATCTTTATTATTCTATGGTATCCATTACCCAAACTCCCAGTGAACTATATCTTTATATTCTTTAGTGAATTCTTGATTTGGTTAAGAGATATATTGTTAATCATATATCATGATAACTAATTTCACATAATCACAATATCCTTTACAGTATTCAAGCTTGAATTTTGATTCTCTTTGTTAAATTTTCCATCACATTTAATGTTAGCTAGTTCCTTCTGGTTCCCACCAATGACTAAAACCAAAATGCATAGAGTGTTTAATAATGTTCATAGTGGGAAACATCATAATCATGAAAAATAATATAAATAAAATATAAATCCCGAAACCTCAATTTTAATCTATGAAACATTATCTTTTTCATATAACATTCATAGTATCTATACGAGGAAGTAATTCATTATGGATCATAAGGTTTTTTTTTGAATTTCTAAAGTATTTCCCCTCGGGATACCAAACCATGAGTTAAGCAAGGTAGATTTTCATAGACCTGGTGATGATTGAGTCCAACTAAATATTCCATTTTCTATGTTATTATTCTAAGAAACCTCTATGATAGAGTGACATCCACATGTAGTATCCATATAGGGATGTATCTCCATAGAATCCACATTCTCTATCATTCAAAAAAAATCAAGGAATTTTCTTATACTTTGAATAATCATTATATTTACCCTTAGAGATATGATTATACAAATCCTTAAAAATATCCATAGGAATATCAATAAAATCTTATTATCATAATTTATTAAGGTTAACTAAACCTATCCTCTAATACTAACTATAAAAACCTAGGATAATCATACATAGATGTTACATTTTTTAATGAAAATTAATTAAATTACCGGAAAACATGCATAAAGACCGTAAAGCTTAGTGCCTTCAAAAACATGGAAGATAATCACCTAATTTGGTAAACGATATTCAATTATTCCTATTATGATATTCCCATTTAGTACTCCTCAAAGACATACCTTACATAAAACCATTCTTATTAAACTAGGGAAATGAAACCTAAGAAAAAGTGAGATAATATATTTAGTAATGGAAAAACGGCAATACATAAACATAATGTGAGAATAAGGGTATGAGATCCTAAAAAACAATTGAAACCCATACCCTTTATATCAAAGATTAAAATCAGGGATCATGATATAGTGATTAGAAGTTCCGAAATAAAGAATCATAAGAAATCAGAGAACACGAGTCATAATAGTATAATATTTTCAAAAGACATAGAATTGTATCACACACATAAGAATAGAAGATCTCATGTCAATAATATACACCAAGACATTAATAATATGTTAGGTTTTGGAAAACCACCCATATACATTCATTAGGATTTGGATAAACAACCATTTTCTCCTAATATTATTAAACATTTATCATTATCCAATGCTTTGGAGATAGATTTTGGTCTCACACATCACTTAATGAAAATCATACACATGTGTACCAGAAGATCATAAGACATTAATAATATCTTGACACATGAAATGATATTAGTTACATAAAACATGTATCATATCATAAACTATGTAAAAGAGATATATTTCACAATCATTTGACCATTTAATCATCATACAATGTGTGAAAAGAAGCGATTTTCATAAAATTTATATCATGGTATAACCCATGGAATGGAAAATTGTTTTATTAAAATCATGTCCTTATAAAAACAAACCATTTTTAAAAGTAATAATAATGGAATCCATAGATCATATCCCCAAAAAGTCACATGTAACCTAAAATTATCTTAACTTAGATGGAGAATTATTTTGAAAAAATTCTATTTTAACGTTTCTTGAGGAAAATAAACATTATTTGAAAATTAGTTTTCCAAAATAGAATTTATAAAATATTCTAGAACGAATTATCTTTCAAAATAAACTAGATAATTTATAATGGAACATTTTAAACGTTTTGATTTTATAGTGGAGGAAAATTCCATACATTCTATACATGATAAAATAAGGATTCCTTTCACATTTTCTGTAAAAGACAATTAAGAATGGTTAGGAAAATGGCATGAATATTACATTCAAATAATCTTATAAAATATAACCATGGGTAAAATTTTAATTAATAAATATATTTTAAATTATAAATTCTTTTTTGAAAACACTTTAGAAAACATAGTTTTTGAAGAACCCATATTTCCGATCGTAGAGGGAAATAAAGTTTGATTTTTTTTAAAAAAATTTGTCAATTATTTATAGTACCAAATAATGTAAAAATGGTAATATTACTTTTAAAAATCATGAATAAATAGTGTATTAGATAATTCACGAGTGTCTTGATAGAGGTATAATAAGATTTTATCATTGAACACATAATCCTAAAAAATCCAAATAAACTATGAGATTATAACAAGAAATCCATACCATTTTGGTAACGTTGAATTATAATACCCTTTAAGAAATAACATAAATGAAAAATAAAATTTAATTAAGATAAATAAATTCATTATTTTACATGTTAATGGTTTTTTATATATACCACGTTAAAGAATACATGTTCATAACATAACATATGTCCAAATTTAGCCAAATTGAGACAAAAACCCCTCACCACTTTAGTTATATTTTGAATCATAATCTCAATAAATAATAAAATAAAATTAAATAGTTGGTACCATTAAAATAATGATATTTTTTAATATATAATTTCTAATTGGCACTATATAAACCACACAAATGAAATGTGTGCTTAATTTTCACGTCTACTAAAAATGAATGAGAGAATTGAAAATCTAATACTTTATGCATTGACTTCTGTCGTACATGTTCAAACCTCTTGTATAATAAATAAAATATTATTATAAATATATGAAATAAAAATATTTATATATATCATACCATATATGATTTTCTTATGACCTTTTATTACATGTTTATTAACAATTCCATGTTAAAGTTATGTTTTTTGAAATAACTTCTTTGTTTATCATATATGTATTTATTTTTTGTTTTTGGTTCTCTTACACTGATCAGTAATTAATAGAATATAAAATTTTAACCATAATATAAATATCATATATATTATGTATATATGTATTTATAGTAATCTATAAAATATAGAGTCAGAAAATGAAATACACTGTTCTTAGAGACGATAGGTCGTGCGTGGGCATGGACATTGTTTTCAATTTCTATACCTTTGATAGAATGAATGATATATGATATATTACAATTAAATAATAAATTTTTTATTCATATCACATATTTTAATTTTACCAACCCTTTATAACCTATATGAATATCATGGATGAATTACATAACTTTGCGATGCGGTAGTCTACAGTACACACGAGTGATGTAATCATACTCCCAGAAAATAAAAATAATGAAGGTATGTGTGATACAATAATTTCATTATCACAAAAATAATATAAATATAATATATACACAAAAAATAATCCATTACTTCAGATAATGATATGTTTTAATGGAATAATGAATGTCATTAGTTCACAAGGTTGTAGTCTTTTGTACATATGTTTGATGATTTTGTAACCCATTTTATGGAAGTGAAGTTGGTTGTTGGTAATTGAATTAAATGAAAAAATATAAATTTATGAAATATACTGATTTTAATATTTCATCGCGGTTTAATAATAAACTAATTAAATAAGACTAAAAACACTCATTGATGAATGTTACCTCTTCTTCAGGAATCCACCTTAGTTTTGCACCTAAAACCTTCTAAGTATGGATTTCTGTCCAAGTTGATGATTATATAATTGGATGAGGGAAGTTGGAAAGTTATTTGAGTAGAAATTGTATAAAACAATATGGTTTAAATGTGTGAATAAGAGAGGAGAGGAGGTGGCCTTTTATAATTGTGGTGAGTGGCATAGATGTAATTATTTTTGAATGAAATAATTCCACCAATTGTTTCATTTAAAAAAGCTTCAATAATGGAAAATTATTGATCATATATGTTCTAGTATGAGAATAGTTTAGTAAATTTGGTTAATGGAATTTTTTTATCTATTTTTAACAATTATAAATTTTTTTTAACCTAGTAAACCCATTTTTACATTAACAGTTGTAAATAATTTTTATTGTTTTTACTATTAATTTTAAAAAAATTAATATGAACATATTAGATAATATAAATTATTATTATTTCAAATATGGATTTTCCCCAATACCGTTTATTTAATTAGTAAAATTTCATTTAAAATTAATCTTGTTGACTTGATGAGAGAGAGTGTTTTCAAAGGGGAAATGCTAAAAAAGTTTTTAATGTTTTTATATCCAATTAAAATATGAAATTCATTATTAAAAAAAATTATATTAATATATATTAATTTAAAAAAATTACACATTAATACCAATTTAAAATAATATTGAACTTTAGAAATAATTTATACTAAAAGGAATTTTTCAATTAAAATTCAATAATTTTTACTGTTAATAAAAAATAAAATATTTTACAAAATTAAAAAATATTCATCTAATATAATTTTTATATTAAGGTTTAAAAATAGATTTTGTTAAAATAAATTTTTTAGGTGGGTTAAACCTTAAATATAAAACAAAACCCATAGAAGCAATGCGTAAGAAGGTTTTTTGATAAGTGAATTTTTTTCAAGGACATGATGATTTTATATTAACTCTATGTATGATAATAATAATTTTACAAACATAAAAAAAATATTAATAAATAATATATAAATTTAATTTAAATAATTCTTTGGTTATTATTTTAATTAATTAATATAGATAAATATAATTCACATTAAAATAATTTTCCGAAAACCACCATTTTAAATAGAAAAAAGAAACATATACTAAAATTCAATATAAATTTCATTAAAAATTAATTAAGTGGATAAATATTAATAATTAATAATTATGTTATTTTAACTCATAATTGGGAATTTAAATTACTTATTTTGTTGAAAATAAATGGTATTTTATAAGAATCCATATTTTTCACTATTTAGAGAGAAAACAATATTTTATAAAAATCCCAAAACATTTCTCCATATGTTAATTTAAATATGATGATTCTAAAATTGAATTTAATTTTATAATATATATTTTATAAATCTCTATAAATTAATTATAATTTTTTCACAGAAATAGAATGAAATATCATATTTGAAGAAAGCTTATTTTTTTATAAATATAATTACTTTATTAAAAACCGATTGATTTTTAACTAAGAGTTTATAAATAAAATAATATTGACTAGGGAATTAATATATATCTTTTTTAAAGTAGTTAATACTATTTATACACACTTATTTAATGGCTGTGATCTAACAGACATTTTTGAAATAATATTACTATATGTTTTGCTGAAGCTTGGTGTCACATGTAACACACACTTTTGAACAAAAACATAATTCCATTTAACACAAGATAAACTCTATGGTTATTACAATCAATCCATACTAAATGTTACGTGAAGAAATAATATCGTAAATAATAAATTCATTACAAATACCAATATTTCACCAAATATTAGGGTGTTACATTCATTATATTAGTACCTTGTTCAAGAAAACATTCCTTGTTCGCCCTCATAGTTAGACCAAAATGCATATTTTACCATGGGTTTTTGAAAATGATGTGTTTAATATAGAGTTATATTTTATTGTGTTGTATAGTTCACTTAGTTTAGATGGAATGATATTGGGGCATTAACTTTGGATCATAAGGAAAGGGATAATGGGTTTTTCTCACTTAGAGAACTTCGAGACTATGGGTGGATCATTCCATTATTATACTAGTAGAATATATGGTCACACTTGTTTTTTGTTATATACAATTGTTGATGTGATCTATTTATTTTATTTCATAATTTTTTAGTATATCATGGATTTCATACTACTATAAATAATGGTTTTTGGGACAACATTTAGGGTTGACAACTACGTTCTATTCACAACTAACAATAACATCATAGTTTATATGAAACTTCATGATTCATGATATTAGTAATAAAAATTCCCATATTTTGGTTGGGTTATTATGATTGATAGTATGAGGAAGAGGCATAATCAATAGGGGACCCATATCATGTTTTTAATGTTATGACTCCTTTTTTTTTCTTTTTAACCATATATATACATGTTCAGCTGAAGGAAAATATTAATTTTGATGTGTCCTTGTCTAAAATTATATGGTATCCCAATTTTTTATAGTAAATGATATTATTTACTTATAGTTAACTCTAAACAATAGTATGAAAACTTCCATTTAATACTTTCATGATTGAACTTATTAATATTTTCACAATTGTTTATAATTATCTATATATGAGTATATAGTTTAACAATGATAACTCAAAGACCCTTACCGATTATCGATATCCTTTGGTGTATGGGGTGGTTCACTTATTGTTTTTTAGATCATCTTAGATAAAATCCCTTTGTGTTGAAAAATCGGGGATATTACATTATAAACCATTAAAAGTTATTTATATTTTAAATATTACATATTTATTCTTCATTAATGTATTTGATTCAGTAGAAACATTTAATTTTTTTCTTGAATATAATGAAATTAATTTCCTATGAAGAAGATATATCATACCAAATAGTGAAAAATTATTTATATAGTTAATCAAATATTCCTTCCAATGATAAAATCTATAATAAGTCCAAAAATATTAATATGAATGAAATATAAAAAAATTATTTTATCAACCAAGGAGTTTAATTTTATCTTTAGAAGTAATAATTCTATTAACAAAGTCAACATGAGTTTTAAATAAAGAAAAATATAAATCATTTAAAATTTATTCATTAATTAGTCTTTCAATCCAAAGATTACCAAAAATTCCCTAATGCATGTGAAACAACATAGATTATACATATTAATTATTTTATATTTATTTTTATTTATACAATTAATAAAAATTCTACCCAAATATAATCTGTATTAAAAATTATAAAAAACTCCACAACAAATAATAATGGAATTAGAAGTTATATCAGGTTTTTAATTTTGAAATTTAAAAGAATAACCAAATTAAAAAATTGATATATAATTCAGTATCATAGAATTATTTTATACTAAATATTTTAAAAGAAATTATAGAAGGAATATTCAATGATATTATTCATATTTTCGTATCAAAAGATAATGATATTTTACCCATTATTATTTTTAACATAACGTCACTTATTTACTCAGTATTTTAAAACCCTATAAATACTTCAAAACAAGAATAACTTCACTATAGTCTATATAAAAATTATGGGGGGAATATCAATAATATCTTATTTAATAAAATATAAACATAAGAGTGTATAATGATTTTAATTCTGTTTTTTAATGATATAACAATCATTTAGTTTTTTACCATAAATTTTTTATAGTATATTAAATTTACTTTTAAAAAAAATTCCATGATTATGATTTAATTTTTATCATTCGGTTTATTAAATTTAGAAATCCCTTTATTACCCTTTCTACCATCCTTGGTACCCAGTGTTGATGTTTTAAATCAATTGTGATTTTTTCTTTCTTTCATTTCATAATTAGCTTTAGTGACAATAAGAATCATTTTATCTATAATCCACCCCTTACTTTTGAGTGTTGCATAATTTCTTCAAAAATAAAATTGAGAAGGAAGAGACTCTGAAATGATACAAATAAATTTATTATCACCATTATTAAAATTATTGTATTTCAACTTATTTAAATACTACAACATTATCATCATATGTTCCCAAATACCTCTATAACTGTCATATTTATTAATTTTAATCAAAGAAATATTTTCATATATTTGGACCTTATCAAATGTTTTAAAATTTTAACTAATTTGTTATAAAAAATAATTTATATCAGTACTCCTCAGAATTATCTATGTAATGGGATTCTCCATAGTACACTTAATCAATATTATACACACCAAATTAGAGAGATGATAATTTTCATGATTTTGAGATGTAATATAATATTTAAAAACATAATGAGATTGATATTATCCCAAATAAAAGTATAAATTGGTCATACATAAATATATTTTGAAATTTTCATTTAAATCCTTAAATTAAATCCCATTTAATCATGTATCGAATACTGTAAATGATGTTGTCGTATTAAATCATTAAAATAATTGTTTGATATGAATAAATATTTATGTAGTAAATGCGACACAATTTTTTTTAATTTATTAGTATTGCGTATAATGAATTTATATTCTTTATTGAAATTTGTTTTTCATTGAAATATAGTTAATTTTGTATTTTTAGTTATAATATATTATTTTTCTCATCATATGATTTATGATATTTTGGATCTTAATTGAGAAATTGGTAATTAATTGAGGAAAATTAAATTTAGATAATGGCATAAAATTTAATGGAGTCAACCATATAGAATTAGGAATGTTGGGAGATAGAATAGTAAAAATGAATTAATGTGGCCCATTATGAATTATTATTGAATGAATGTATTTATCGACGAGAAATGAAAAATTTTAATGGTGGAGAGAAGAAAGAATATAATAGTATGTAGTGGAACATTATTTTTTCCTATTAAATGAGTGATTTATATAATAAAATTTTGGTGGAATTAGAGAGAAAAATTAATAATTAATGATGTGTTTCATAATAGTTCTTTCTTTGAGATCACTCTAGAATTTCCAATGACATTAGTGATTTATAAAATAATTAATTAGTGGGCAGAGTCTGATTAAATTATTTAGGTTTATGGAATAAATTAGTCTATTTATTTTATTTTCATTAGTTAGAGTGTTTTTCTGTGGAAATTTGTTATATTTTTTATTTTGTATATGATGACATTTAAGGTGTTAAATTATGTATTATGTTTTTCTATTGGGGTTGTGAAAACAGAAAAATTGGCCATGTCACTTTTTTTTATTGTTATCCTTTGACCATTCTATTTCCAAAAAATGAAGATAGAGAGTTACATGAGGGTTGTTTCATATTTTTCTTCAACTGTGACAATATTCATGGGGGATTTTCTACTAACTAGAGGTTGAGTACTCTTATGTAGTGAGTTATATAGGGGCTCGCCAAAATGTAATGTGTCATATCAAATGTATTTGAATGAATGTAACAATTAATTAATTTATGAATCAAGATTTTTATACAATTGTTATTATAAAAATAAATTGTTTATCATGAAAGCATTACCATTTTAGGAATTTGTAGAGACTTTGTGAACGAACATGTAAGTAGGTTGAATTTATACTTTATATTATATTGAATAATCCATTAACATTATATTGATTGATTATGATTTTGAAAATGATCTGTTCTATAGTATTATAGAAATCATTATACTTGATTAAAATAGGATGGTTAATAATCCCCCATTGTAATTGTAAAATTTTAACTGTAGGTTATATTTGGTTTTTTTGGTAATCCTTAAATAGTGTATGTTCATGCTTGAAATAAAAATATTTAGAGTGATCAATTTCAAATGATTTTACCTTCATTCATGGTAAAGTGGAAACAATATAGTTTCTATTATGATAAGTAATGGTTGGGATGATTGGGGCTATATGTATAGGCCTATTCCTCATGGTAAATTAAATTGGTTGGGTTTAGATAAGTATATTAGTGATTAATTTTGTTACACATGAATAACAAGGGAATATTGATTTGATTTTGGATAGGTGAGTCATTGATCATCATCTGTGGATAGCTATAACTATATAAAAGGATGTATTATGCCCTGTATTTTTCTTATCACATGTCAGTTTTTGGAGAATTATGAGGTTCCCATGACTTTATAGAATCTTACAGTTTCTCTTGGAACATGAGAAATCAAAGATTTTTCTAAAAGAATTTTTTTAAAAGGAAAAATGGTTTATAATTTTACATGAAAATTTTGATTTGAAATAGTTTCTTCACATAATTTTTTTTTGAAGTTGGCTAAATATACCTAGAATTAATAACTTTGTTTTTTGGAAAAGGTTTAGATAAATCTGTGTTTTTGGGTAATATTATTTTAATTTGTTATTCATGATTGGCACTATATTAAATGGAATTTCATATAAATGTATATTTATTTTTGTACATATGGAAAACATTAGTTGAAATTCCTGGAATGCGAAATATTATTTTTTTGTTAATAGACAGTCATTAATCTACTTTAATGATATTATAATAAGGGTTTTTGGCTATAAATTGAGTCACTCTATTTATTTGAGTTAGCATGGAGACTTTGACAGTTTTATTATATGGGTTGTTTTATTAAAACTAATTGTTTCTCAATTACATATTTAATGGTTTTAATTAAACTATTTTTTAATAAATATGAATAATTTATTGTATTTATTTTATGTATTTTAGGATAAACCATTCACTAAATAGTTTATTTTATACGTATATAATATTATTAAAACATTTTTACTTGGGGAGTGTGCTTATGGTTATGGGGAATTCTGAATTAGGACTATAGGTTTTGGGTCCTAGGATGGGGTGTGAAAAAATGTTAATAGAGTATGATTTTTAAGTTTAATATTTAGAATTCACGGAGAATAATATGGTTGAGACAAAATATATACTCGTTAAATATTCTAGAAAACCAAATTATTGTGAAATTTTTTTTATTGGGAAGCACATATTTAATGATAATATAGTGTTGACCTTGTAGGATGTTATTATTTATTTCTAGTATACCTATAATGATTTTGAGTTACTAATAATTAAATAATTTTGACAGGTTTGGATAGAGTTACATCACTTGACTCTGATTTTAAATAATGAATTTTATTATAGGAAAAGTAAATTTCTAATGAATCATTTTTTTTTGTTTTTTAAAATTGAATTAGATAAGTCTGTTATATAATAATTTTTAAATTGTCGTGGAATTTTTTTAAAATTGTATTAGGAAAAATAAAAGAGATAGAAAGCTACCATGATATTTTATAAATTGTTATTTTATAATGATGACTGATTGAAAATTATGATATCTTAAATTAATTCCTTGCTGTTATATAACTATAAAACCTAAAAGAGTTCTTAAATGTCAATGAAGAGGAGTAATGGATGTTGGTACATATATGATTAAAATATGTGCTTTATGGTTTAATATATCCAAGGAAGTGGAAAAGAATTTAATTAGGATATTCTAGGGGACATGAATTAGGAAAAAAAATTCATAAAAATAATCCATCATTATTTATAGTTGATGTTGGACTAGAGTATCCTAAAATATGATTAGCGAAAATTATCCACATATACAATATTTATTAGATGTTAAAAATCTATATGGTTGATTTTGTGTTATATTTATTGGAGGGGATGACTGATAAAGGGTGAGAGTTAATGATTGATGATATAGTATAAATGGATCTTGATTCGAAGGGTTTCTCTTAGATCTATTGTCCTGGGGATTTTTTGATTTATAAATCAACATATTTTATGGATTTCAAGTAGTATTACATGTTTTCTATGGGTAATGTGTTGTATTTTTGAGATCCTATTTAGCATGCGTTAGTATTTTTTTAAAAAGAACAATATTACTAGCCAATTTGAGATGTATGAGTGACCATAGATATGATCGATGATAATATTTTTAAAACTAAATAATTATTTAGAGGTTGTTAATAGGAAATCTATGATAGAAGCAAATATATTCGATATAAAATGTGAATTCCCCATTCTTCCAAGCGTAGTTAGAGGGATTGACTATGTTAGTAATGAAATGAGTAAGTGGAATGAATTTTGATGAATGTATATTGAAGCATCATGTCACTTATTTTAATGGTAGGTGTCCACTTGAGTGATTTTTTGTGTGGCTAAGTGAGAAACCTAAAATAAAAATGTCAGTTTCGACCCTATATTTTCACCTAATGTTTTATAGTAAGACTCTTAAATAAGTATTGTGAGATATTATCATATTTTTGTAAAATGTAATGTTTATATATATTTAATCTCACTAATTTAATGTAGTTTATGAAATAAGAAACCTAAAATACTAAGATAAACTATTCATGAAACAAAAAGAATGTATTAATATAATATTAATAATATCATGAACCTAACATTGTAGATAAACATGGCTTTATATTCAATAACATGATTGATAAATATTTATGAAATATAGTTATGTAAATCCTTCCTCAATAGTATATACATAGTTGGAAAATGAATCATTGATTGAATTGGAAAGGACCTACTTTAAAACATGATATACTTGTATCCCAGGATGTAAAGGGTGTATGAGAAATGAGATAAGGGAGTATGAGAATTGGTAGGAACATAACAATATAATTAATCATCTCAATGGAATGTTAATCATTATTATGTTCTTAGTGGATCATACTATAACACTAAGAGGAGGGGTTCAATCATGGTTGACCAATCATACCTAATTATTAAATCATAAACTTGTACCCAAATTATATTATTTAAAACTCTCCACATGTTATGAAGAATAAATTTCATATATTCCTAACTACATTAACCCCACATGTAATGTGTAATGTAAATGATCACAAAAAATAGTATTTTTACAAGTTTTAGTCCTAATATTAGTTCCTAATCAATGCATGGCTTAATTATTATCCTAAGATATAGATATAGACTGTATTATATAATTGATTACTAATGTGAAGGAATCATATTTTACTATAGTACTGCCTATATGAAATTTGGGAAATGAATCACACATAACCCTAGGGTAGTTTTCAGACTATCCCAAATTTTCCCTATATGAAACAAGTGAAAAGTACATTATACTGCAACCAAATAATATTCACCCCCTAGATTAGATTAATAGTGTTTTATATATTATAACCATCAACATTAAAATTTAATCAAAAAATTACCCATTATTAATATTATCCTCCGAATCTAAAATGTATACAGATCAATTATAAAATCTCCTTCCGCAACACAGTTCTTTGAATTCCATATCATACTTTCATCTAATCCTCGTACAAGTCAAGAATGTACTTTATCATCTAGAAAAGTGATATCTAGAGATTGATAATATATAAAATCTCCAATATTGACATCCATCATACTGTATATAATACATTTTCTTATTATCTAGAAACCTATTATTGATCATGAAATGTTACAATTCTTTTTCCTCAAAACCTCAACCCCAATGATCTTATGTAATGTACAGGTTGTCTTTTACCTCTCTCATAATTTAACTTCACTATGAAAAAATCAATAAATATGGACTCTGAATGAATATCACCTCATATAAACAATCCCATTTTGAAAAAAACAGTCTTCAAGATCCATATCTTCATCCATACATAGATCATTGTCCACAACTATTGAATTCCAATGAATATACTATAGTAAGTCTTTATCAAAGAACCCAAAAATATTAAATTAAATGATCATTAATTAACCCAGAAATATTTTCTAGGATACTAAATTCTATTTTATGAACATTTATCCAACATAGTAATCTTAACCTCATTATAATTATATTTGACTTTAGATAAATGAAATCTGAAATCTTTCTACCATAATTTGATAACATAATTTCTAAATATTTAACATATTATTATTCCTTTGTATCTATTCTAATAATTTTAATGATTTGACTCTTTTAAAAAACTATAAAATATATCTTCAGTATATTATGTTCTTAATTTTTCTCCCCAACACATTCTAGATCATAGATTCAAGAATCTATCTTTCCAGTTTAGATGTTGATCAATATAACTGATGAACAACTACACTTCTAGTCTTATTAGCTTCCAACCATGTCATATTTTGATCATATAATCTGAACATTCAAAATATTTTATTTCCATCATTTTGATGATCATGTCATGAAATCTGTTTTATTTTTTTATTAGATAATCCCCATATTAATTGGGATGTGATGTGTAACATCCCATTTCCGGAAGCCACCTAGAGGCCCCCCGTACCCAATTGGTCACATGGCCTCAAGAACCTTTCCCCAAACTCTTGAGGATGCCGACTAGTAGTGAGGGCCTTGGGTGTGATAGTGGGAAAACTATTCCCTCATTGGTAGAGTACGCAATGGAAGTAATAAACATGAAATAGCGGAAGTAGTAAATATCCAAAAATAATAAACAACAGAAGACTAAATCAACAAACTGGAGCACATATGTATATATGGAATGACGCAAGATACAACTCTAGGGAAGCTTCCAAACAAGTCAAAATGTTGAAACACCACAGTACCAAAACAAGTACAAAATAAAAGTAAATAGACCCTCAGCATCGCAAGCCAAAGCTTGGTCCCATGCTCACCTGATCCAAGTAATCAAGTACCAAAAGTTGAAGGGTGCTTTCCCTTGTCTATACCTGCAACAACATAGTCTGGTTAGGCCCAAAAGCATGGCCCAAACAGGGTGTGAGATAAAAGCCCAGTAGAAAACCACCCAAAGATATGTGCCTAATAGTCAGTGAGTATATGGCAGGTAAAAGTTCAATAAGAAGTAAACAGCAACAGCAAAGCAGTAGGAAGTAAACAGTAAGCAGTATGGCAGGATGATACACAGTAGTAATCAATCCACAACCAACAACAGTAGTGAAGAAAACAGCTAACAAGCATGAAACCCACTGGGATTTTCTCGTAGCCATCCCCCTCTGGTCTTATACAATAAGTACCACAACACTCTGGACAGTGCACTCAGCCTAACCCCTTTGTTTTGGTCATACAAATTTATAAGACTGTCTAGGGAAGCACACTCAGTAAATTCCCCATATAGTCTAGGGTAGTTAGGGACTCTCTAATGAAGTTCACGCGGTCTAACTCTCTTATCCCCAAGGTCTAGAGACTCTCTAAGGAAGCTATCTTGGTTAATTACTCCTATAGACTCAGGTATACTACTAAATCTTTAAGGAATCTCACTCGGTCAATTCCTCCTCTAGCCTGGGATGGTTCTTAAAACAAATCAAACAAGGTAAGACTCTCTGAGAAATCTAACTCGGTCTACCCTACTATAGTATATAATATCTGAAGGCACTCTTGGAAGCTCACCCGGTCTATCCCCTATTGCCTATAATGATTAAAACTCACTGAGGAAGCTCACTCGGTCTACCATCCTGTAGTCTATAACGTCAAAGACTATCTGGGAAGTACACTCGGTCAATCCCTTATAGTCTATAGCACCGGGTTCCCTAAGCCTCATTCCAGTCGGTGCATAATAATTCTATAAGGCCAAAGTACACCTATAGAGATAATTTTCTATCCAAAGTACACCTATAGAGATACTTTTCTAACAGTCTACAAGGAAACAAGAAGTTTTTGAATTTCACTCCAACGTATAATCACAGAGCATGGAAACATGTGTAACAGCCAGAGGAAAACAAAACCCGAATGTCGTAAACAGAAAAAAGCATGGGAAAAAAATCCAAGCACAACAAAAAATACTCTAACATGATTAATTTACCTCGAAACAAGCATACAAGAAAGGTAGGAAACAACAAGGGAAAAAAGGTAAACATCCAATACCTCGTTCACGTGTATTGGTGAAATTTACCATAAATATCACGGACTTTGAACAGTAAGGAACAAACCACCTACCTCGATCCTCGTAGTTTGATCTACTTGAACCATGACGACTGATTCTCCCCAAACATCGTAGATCTGAGAAAACGCCCAAAACGATCAACCCATGATATCTTGAGAAGGAGGAGGAATTGGAGAACATGGCTCAAGAAGAATAAAGAACTCACCGCTGTGATTCCAACTCAATCGACCATGCTTGAATCTGAGAATGGATGGAGGAACGGTGGCTCGTCGTTGATCCGCAGATTCCTAGTCCTCTCAGATGAAGATGCTGGTGAAGAAGACCTTTTCGTCGATTAGGTGCGACCTCGGTCTATTTAATGAAAAAACGAAAAGTACTTGGAAGGTACTTTTAGAGTACACGGTGTGTACTAGGTCTTTCAGTACTCCACCAAAATTGGCCTCCACTCCATCCCTACACACCGTGTGTGTGGCCCGGACATGGCCCCTACACGGCTTTGAGAGGGTTAAGAGTACACGACGTGTACTCAGAAAGTGCATGGCGTGTACTTCCAAAATTTCCGGAAACATTATTTTCCTCAAAAACTCCAGAAAAAGGAAGGACATACTTGAAACAAAGATCTAGGGTCTTACAAACATCCCCCCTTAAAGAAATTCATACCCGAATTTCCCTAGCAAGGCATAGAAGAAGAAACCCAGAACAGCTCCGGCCACTGTGATCGTACATCAGCCTCTCTCTCCCAAGTCTCGTCTTATACTCGCCCATGCTTCCAAAGCACCTGTTCTAAAGGAACAGACTTCCCACAGAGAACCATCGTACTGCGATCGATATTCTGGATAGGATTCTCCTCGAACGACGCATCCGCTTCGAGCTCAACCTCCTCGGGATAAAAGACAAGAGACGAGTCTGAAAAGTAACGTCGGAGCTGAGAGATGTTGAAGACATCGTGAATATCCTGGTACCTCTGAGGTAGCTGCAACCGATAGGCAACCAGCCCAACTCTCTCCAAAACCTCAAACGGCCCGACGTAAGGCGGTGAAAGCTTACCCTGTCTCTGAATCCTCTTTTGTCCCAACCTCGGTGCGACACGCAGGAAAACATGATCCCTGACCTCAAAATCTAAATTTCGTCTCCACTGATCAGCATAAGACTTCTATCGAGACTGTGCTATAGCCATCCTCTTTCGAATCAACTTAATCTGCTTATAGGTCTCCTGAAAAAGACAAGGTCCCAGTAAAGCTCCCTCTCCTACCTCTAACGAGCATAAGGGTGATTGGCATGGCCTATCGTACAGAGCCTCGTATGGTGCCATCTGAATGGTCACCTAAAAGCTATTTTTGTATATGAACTCCACAAAATAAATATGCTTCTCCCAAGAACCACCGAAGTCTAGAATGCATGCTCAGAGCATATCCTCAAGCACCCGGATCATGCGTTTAGACTGGACATCAATCTAGGGATGATATGCTATACTCAAAAGTACCTGTGTACCCAAATCCTTCTGAAGTCCCTGCAAGAATCGAGAAGTAAAACGTGCATCCCTATCTGAAACAATGGAGTGGGGAACTTCATGTAGACGTACAATCTATCAGGTGTACAGTCATCCCAGATCTTCCACACTGAAGGTCTCCTTGATCGGAAAGAAGTGTGCATCCTTCGTAAGCCTATCGACGATAACCCAAATAGAATCACTTCCCTGAGGTGACCTCGGTAACCCGGCCACGAAGTCCATCACGACATTGCTCCACTTCCACTCTGGAATGGGTAACTACTGCAAAATCCCCACTGGTCACTGATGCTCTGCTTTCACCTACTGACAAGTAGAACATCTCATGAAAAAAACATCAACATATTTCTTCATACCAGGCCACCAATACTGGTGTTGTAGGTTATGATACATCTTAAGGCCACCAGGTTTAACTGCCCAGACTGAGGAATGGGAATCCCGCATCATCTCCTCTCGTATATCTACTGGAACCCATATGTATCCCCAGAAATGCAAGATTTAATCCTCTCCCACTGTCCATCCAGGAAGAGGGTCCCCTCCTGACACACTCTCCCATATGACTAAGGCCTCTAATTCTGATAGTTTCCTCATCTATAACCGATCATGAAGTGTAGAGGTAATTTCTACAGAAGATAAGACAGTCTGTCCCCGCATGTCGTGCACTTCCAAGTGCATCTCATAGAACAGATCTGTAAACTTCAACTCACTACTAGCCTCCAGAACTACCAGAATCTGGGTTCTTCTTCTCAACACATTTTCCACTACATTTCCCATTCCCAGCGTATAGGCAAGCTTGATGTTAATGGATTGAAGATACTCATCCCACTTGCACTGCCTCAGATTCAGATCACTCTAAATGAATATATACTTGAGAGTCTTGTGGTCGGTGAAACCACAAAGTGCTCTCCCAGAAGGTAGTGTCTTCAACAACGTAAGGCATGAAAAACTGCTTCCAACTCCAGATCATGCGTCTGGTAGTTCCTCTCGGGTGGCCTCAACTTCCATGACCCGTAAGTAATGACCCCATCTCCCTACATAAGCAAAACTCATAGCCCGATACCTGAGGCATCACAGTAAACAATGTAGCCCTTTCCCGGATCTAGAAAGTCAAGTATCGGTGCTGATTTCAACCTCCCTTTATGATCCTGAAAAGATGACTCACAAGGATCTGACCATAAAAACATTCTCCATTGTTGGTCAAACCTATCAACAGTGCTTCTAGGCACGAGAATTCCTGTATGAAATGCATGTAGTATCCAGCAATCCCTAGAAAACACCACACCTCAATGACATTCTTCGGCTGCTCCTAGGAAACTACAGCTCTCACATTCTCTGGGTCCACTGAAACTCCTGTATCTGAGATGACGTGACCGAATAAGTGAATCAGATCCATCCAGAAGAGGCACTTCAATAGTTTATCATACAGTCGTTGCTCTCTCAGTGTGCTCAGAACGATCTCAAGATGTGTGGCATGATCGTGTCGAGTGTGAGATTACACCAATATATCATCCACGAAGACTACGATGAAGGAGTCCAAATACGGATGGAACCCTAGGTTCCTCAGTTCCATGAAAACTGCAGGCGCATTCGTGAGACCGAACGACATGACTGTATACTCGTATAGACCATACCTGCTCCTGAAGGCTGTCAGAGGTATATCTGATGGTCTAACGCGCAACTGATGATAACCGGATCTCAAGTAGATCTTCGAGAACACCCGATCTCCTGATTTATGATCAAAGAGGTAATCAATACTCAGAAAGGGATATCGGTTCTTGAAAATCAACTGGTTTAGCTTCCGATAATCCACACAAAGCCGAAGGGTACCGTATTCCTTTTTTGCAAACAGGACAGCTGAACCCTAAGGAGAAGTAATGGGTAGGATGAAATCCTTTGCCTGCAACTCCACCAACTTCTTCTCGAGCTCATTCAATTTAGGTGTAGCCATCCTATAAGGAGGAATGGGCACCAGTGCTGTTCCTAGCATGAGCTCAATTGATAAGTCTACCTCACGCTCCGGAGGCAATCCTGAAAAGTCCTCTGGAATGACATCCCTAAAACGATCCACCACTGGGGGAAAGTCTAACTGTGATGTCCCCTAGTCATCCAGATAAAGACTGGAAATCGGGGATGTAACTTTCCCTATCCCATGATGCTCTGATCCAGCTCTACCCACCTAGAAATCCCACATTCCACAATGAATAAAATATCCTCCCTCTGGTGATACAAAACTCAACCTGCGGTGATAGAAATCGATGACTACCTGGAAGGGAACCAACCAGTCCATACCGAGAATGACGTCATAGCCCAAAATCTCTAGGACATAGAGGTCCCATATGAAATGACACCCCTCAACCTCTAGAGGGAACTCACTGAGCTGACGTATGCTAGATGTCCTCGTACCCAACGATGTGTAAAGACTCAACAAGTTGGCAGACAAAACGATACAGAGCCCAAGTCTCTCCACAACTGCAACATAGATAAAGCATTGGGAAGAATCAGTATCGAAAAGACCTGAATATAAATCTAACGCTACTAGGATCGTACCTCGAACTGTAGATGGCCTGGGATCCTGCTTTTGATAGGTCTTCTCCACGGTGAGAGACTGGCCTGCACCACGGCCATGCACCCCTAGCTGGCCATTCTGAGCTGGCCCACTATGTTGTCACTGATGACCTGGTGACTAAACACCACGGCCGCGACCTCCACCTCGGCCTGAACGGCCGGATGAAATCTCATTCCCGGACTGGTGGGAGACTCTTGAAGCATCTCCAGAATTCAGGGCCATAGAAGAACCCCTACCACCAGCTGAAGGTGAAAAGATCTAACAAAAGCGCTGAAGATGGACCATCTTTCCGCAAGATCGACACTCCCTCAGATCCCTCTAGTACTGATTCCTAGTATTCCCACTCCTACCGCACTGGTAGCATACAACCTGGATGTGAGAAGATGTATCCCGCAAACCCCAATATCATCGAGAAGACTCTCTACGATGCATCCTACAGTCCGTAGGAGGAACACCAGCTCTGGATGTCGAACTGCCCAAGTTCACTGCTCCAGAATCCCTCAGATTGCGCTCAATAATCAGCGCCTGGTTGATGGTGAAGGATATTGAAGTCAACTGAAAGATATTCACCTAGGATCAGATCTCCTAACTGAGACCATCCTTGAACATCCTAGCAAGGAACAACTCATCAGCTGCTGGGATCCGTGTGAAACACTACAACTCAGTGAAGCGAGACGAGTACTCCATAAGAGAGATAGTACCCTGCTGCAAGCTCATAAACTACCGTGCTCGATCATCCCTCAGGGTTTGTGGATAAATGTAGTCCTATAAGGTGTGTCAAAACTCATCCCAAGACATACCCTGCTGATGCCCGGACTGTGAGATCACCTCCCACCACCTCTTGGCGGTGTCCTAGAGTATATTAGAGGCCATCTTTACCCTCATCTCTAGGGGTATCTCTATGTGCTCAAAGATAGTCAGGGTGGCCTCGATCCACAACTCTGCAGCCTGGGGTCCTCTATCCCCTAAGAAAGTAGGAGGATGCTGCTGCTGAAAAACCCTCATCAACTCAGCCATCGATGGGGCCGGAGGCTACGCTCCCTGAAAAGTATACAACATCCTCAGGAAGTCCTACCTGAACTGCGTATCAGCACCTGCGATGGGTATAACTACTGGTTCCAAGGCTGGCACAGTAGGAGGATCTGCAGGTGGATCAACCCAAGGTCCCTGATCATCCATATCTGGTTTCTGATCACCGTCTGGCAACAGACATACGACTGGAGGATGTCTTGGAGCATAGATCTGAAAGATCAAAAGCACTACTTAGATCAGAATTGACAAGGACGGATAATAGAGGAGCACTTAACTGGAATAGGGATTAGAAACTATCATGTTTTACAAAACACGACTACACGAAATGTACAAAAACTGCACGATGTGTATTCTTTAGCCATTAACATGGGCATGTACTCCTACCACTACTGGTCATGTAACTCCCAAACCTACACAGCGTGTTGTTCCCACACACGACGTGTACTTGAACTCTAAACCCCTTACCGATTCTCCTTACATGGCTAATCCACACGGTCAAAACTAACCCAAGTCTACATGGAGTGTTCCCTAGGGACACGACGAGTACAAGACATGGTCTCGGCAGCCCGTGTTGTTACTTACATGGCCGTCTACATAGATGCCCTTACATGACGTGTTCCTAACAATCCTGGCATGTATAGGAGAAGATAATACCGACCCATGTTGTTTGTGACACGACTGGGTACCTGGGGAAAAACTGCACAACATGTTCTTTACCCACACGACGTGTTCTACTCAAGCTTCCTAGGCCCGTGTTGTAAGTGACATGGCCGGGTACAAGGATCCAAACTAGACGACGTGCACCTACCGTACATGGCATGTTCATGAAATTATTTCCACGACACCGTGTTTCTGTTCACACGGTCAATAACATGATCTAAAAACTACACGACATGTATCCAGAAAGTACACGCCGCGTATTCTGGGTTTTTCTGGGCAGTAGCTCAAAACCTGCACAGAAGCCCATAAACAATGAAAACAAGGAAAATAGGTGCCACATTCTGATCCATGAGGGCCCATACTCCCCGAGAATCAAAGATTGGAATCTCCTACATTCATATACAAGAAAAAACAGGGACATGATCCACCATCTTTCGATTCAAGAGGACCCATAACACCTCAAGACTAAAAATTTGGCATTTATTTTAGCAATGTACAAAAAAAATCAATTTCTCTATCACAATAGCAGGGATTATATCAATCATCTATCACCACAACATGCATAATCTACACAGAGTCTATCACAACAACATGCAAACACTAATACACCCTAGATGGCATGACAAGAATGCATGGAATGTGATTTCTAAAAAGTGAGTATATGATGCCTGAGATGGCATACCCTCATCTCATCGGGTTGCGACAGAAATAGAACTGTAATATCAAAACAATAACATCAAGAAGCATGTGAATCACTCTAGGTGAAATAATATCAAATGTAAAATATCTAAACCAGAAAAATGCAATAAACGAGGTAGTATATCTTTTCCCTCTACACGAGTTAGCTACTCTCAGGCATTGCTTATTACCAAGTGCCTAATTTGTCTTATCCATGGCTAAAGTATCCAAATAGTAAAGGAATAGAAAAGAAATCCTTTGATACTAATTTGTAACGTCCCGGTTCTGGAAGCCACCTAGAGGCGCCCTGTACCCGATTGTTCACATGGCCTGAAGAGCATTTGCCCAAACGCCATGGGCTGCCAACTAGCAGCGAGGGCTTTGGGTGTGATAGTGGGGAAACTATGCCCTCATTGGCAGAGTACACAGTGGAAGTAATAAATATGCAATATCGAAAGCATTAAATAATCAACAATAATAATCAGTTGATGAATAAATCAACAAACTGGAGCACATATGTATATATGGAATGATGCAAGATACAAATATAAGAAAGAATCCAAACAAGTTACAATGCCGAAAAACCACTGTACCAATAGAAGTACGAAATAAAAGTAAACAGCTACTCAGCATCGCAAGCCAATGCTTGGTCCCATGATCTCCTGCTCCAAACAATCAAGTACCAGAAGTCGAAGGGTGCTTTCCCTTGTCTATACATGCAACAACAAAGTATGCTTGGGCCCAAAATCATGGCCCAAACAGGGTGTGAGATAAAATCCCAGTAAAAAACCACCCGAAGATCTATTCCTAACAGTCAGTGATTATATGTGACATAAAAGTTCAATAAGTAGTAAACAACAATAGCAAAGTAGTAGGTAGTAAACAGTAACCAGTAAGGAAGGATGATAAAAACAGTAATCAATCCACAACCAACAACAGTAGTGAATCAAACAGATAACAAGCAGGAAACCCTCTGAGAAGTACTCGCAACCATCCCCCGCTGGTCCTATCCAAGAAGTACCAAAACCCTCTGGTCAGTGCACTCAGCCTAAACCCTCTGGTTTGGACATACGAATTTATGGGAATCTCTGGGGAGGCACACATGGTTAATTACCCTTATTGTCTACGGTAGTCAGGGACTCTCTGAGGGAGATCTCATGGTCCAACCCTCTTAGCCCCAAGGTCTAGAGACTCTCTGAGGAATCTATCTCGATCAATTCCTCCTATAGCCTCAAGTATACCAAAGACTCTCTGACAATGCTCACTCGGCCAATTCCTCCTCCAGCCAGGGAAGGTTTTTAATATAAATCAAATAATGTAAGACTCTCTAAGGAAGCTCACTCGGTCTACCCTCCTGTAGTTTATAATATCTGAAGGCACTCTGGGAAGATCACTCGGTCTATCCCTTGTGGCCTATAATGTATAAGAATCATTGAGGGATATCACTCGGTCTACCCTCATGTAGTCTATATCATCAAAGACTTTCTAGGAAGTACACTAGGTTTATCCCTTATAGTCTATAGCACCATGTTCCCTCAGCCTTGTTCCAGTTGTGGAATAATAATTGAATAATTCCAAAGTACACCTATAGAGCTACATGTCTAACCAAAGTACACCTATAGAGCTACTTTGCTAACAGTATATAGGGCCACAATCATGTTATGAATTTCACTCCAACCTATAATCACAGAGCATGGAAACAAGTGTAACAGCCAGAGGCAAACGAAACACGAAGGTCTTAAACAGAACAAAGCATGGGAAAAACATCCAAGCACAATAAAATATCCTCTAACATGATTACTTTACCTCCACACAAGCATACAAGCGAGGCAGGAAAACAACAAGGGGAAAAAGGTAAACATCCAATACCCCGTTCATGGGTATTGGTGAAATTTGCACATAAAACTCATGGAAATTTATAGGAAAGACACAAACCACCTACCTCAATCCTAGGAGATCGATATACTGGAACCAAGATGACTGATTCTCCCTCGAACGTCTCAGATCGCAAAAAATGCCCAAAATGCTCAACCCACGATATCATAATAAGGAGGATGAATTGGAAAACTAGGATCAAGTAGAAGGAAGAACTCACTTATGCGATTCTAACGTAATCGACGGTGCTCAAATCCGAGAACGGATGGAGGAACGATGGCTCGTCGAAGATCCGCAGATTCCTGGTGCTCTCGGACGAAGAAGCTAGAGAAGAAGACATTTTTGTCAATTAGGAGCGACCCCTGTCAATTTAACAAAATAAAGTACACGGCATGTACTTTTTGAGTACCCGGTGTGTACTAGATCTTTCCGTACTCCCCCAAAAATCGACCTCCATGTCACCCCTACACACCGTGTGTTTGTCCCAAACATGGACACTACACGGCTTCGAGCGGGAAAAGAGTACAATGTGTGTACTCAGAAAGTACACAGTGTGTACTTAAAAAAATTTCTAGAAACATTATTTTTCTCAAAAACTCCAAAAAAGGAAGGGAATACCTGAAACGAAGATCTGGGTTCTTACACGAGGGGACCCTTACCTGGTTTATAGGCCCATAATACTATTCCCTATAGAGAAAAGGAATAATGGAAGTATATTTTTTTGATGAACCAATGGCCTATAGGATGAAATCGAATATTAAAAGACCCATTCATTGTCCCCTTAATATGTCTGTACCTAACCACCATTATAATAAAATCCAATGCTAGTCCCTCCCTATATTGGGATGCACATGATGTATTTTCCATGGAATTATTTTCTTATCCCTCTTTATCTTCGTATAGTTCGATCCAAAAAAGGAATATTATTAATCAAGATTGATCAACTAGTATGAGGTTTTTCAGATACTAAAGATTAAAACCCATATGCTAACTCAAAATTGTAGTTTCTTATAGTCCTAAATGGACTAATGTCCCATGAATGGCCAAAACTCATAGTGTCTCAAAGGCCCAATAACATAGCTCAAAATACAAAATTACCAGAATAGTAAACATTCTATTAAACCTCATTATAGCACATTATAAATATCCTAAACTAATATAGGACTACACTACTTCCACAGCATTATCTTTCTTCCATCATCTTGGTCATCCAATTATACAAGTATTACATTAATCACTTTATATTTACATCAACCAATATTAATCAGTATTACATACATCCATGACTTCATGAACTCAATAAAATCTTTCAAAGTTTCATCTTACACTTTGGTTTTTTATATTTGAGTGCATGAATATAAAAAAGTGTCCTTAATGTCATCTGACTCAATATATAGATTTATTTTCTATGTATTTCAAATATTTTGTCTTATGATAGTTTTTACTTTAATGATAATCGTCAATACCAAAATTATATTTTGGATTGATCCTATAATTAATTAAAATATTATGTAAAATATTGGATATATCCTCATAATATTTTGTACACTCTCAAAAATCCTCAAATTCAATAAATTCTCTTCCTACAATTGTTTCCCTAGGGATTATCCTAGTTATCTTACATAATAACCTGGATTCCGTTGTTATTTAATTTATCAGGATTATCTCATCTGGAATTATAAAATCCTATTGAATAATTATGAGGTTTAATTATTGAATGAATAAAATAAAAAAAATTGTAATTAATTTCAAAACCCTTTATATTGTTTGAACATTATAGTTCTCATAGTTTCCTTATCCATTGTTTATATTTCATCTCAACATCACCAGAACATCTTCTGGTAAAATACAATATGAATAATTTAACTCTACAGATTTATATAACTAATAGACTCATAAACATCCTATGTTAATCTTCATAATAGTAATTTACTCTTACAACCCTCTATATGTCTCCCCCCATACCCAATTAATACAATTAGTGAAACTTCTATAATGCTAAATGAATCTCAATCTTTCACTACAAATCCTTAAGAAAACATAATTGTTTTCTAATTTCATTGAATTGTTTCAATGTAATGAATATTTTTGTGTAAAATATATATTATTTAATTTTTAATATAATCTAGTCAATAAATTACAACATACAAATTTCAATTATTTTATCCTCATGGCCCTTTTTCTGCTGGTTATATGATCAGCACTACACCATGTATCTTTTGGATTCCCAATAACTCACCAGAACGAATAATCATATAAATATTCATCACAAAACTTCAATTAGTGAATTTACTAAAAAATGAATACTCTATAATTTTATATATTTCAAGTTCATCTTCTTGAAGTTCATCCTATATCCTATGTGTGAGAACCATCTGACCATCTAATCTTCTAAGAGTTTATCATTTAACATTTATATAAGTATATCCCTCCAACCATGTATCGTAAAAAAAATTCAGAAACCATAACATTCATCATGTATTAACATATAAATTCATCGCAATAATAATTTATATACATACACCACTTCATTAATTTTGGACACCATCTATTCTATCAATTAGATAAAACATCTAGATTCTGTTAGTGTTAACTTATGGTAATATAATTTCCATCATAAAACATTCTATAACCTAATGTATTATTATCTATGGTGTTATTATTCGAATCATTATTAGAATAGAACATATTATTTGTTACTCGACCTCTTTACCCTTCAAAACGTATTGTATTTACATGTTATTAATAAAAAATATAAAGCAACTCATCAAAATCTAATTGTGATATTTAATATGCACTTTTGGATTTGGAGAAAATACACATTCAAATTCTAAAGTCAATATTCTTATCCCTCTTATTGAGAGTATATTCAATGATTCAATTGAAAGGAAAACATATCAAATTGATTCACTTTTAATTTTCTCCATTTACCATCCTTTATACAAAATTTATACAATGAATTAATCACATGAAGGATGACATCACTATTATCATACAATGAGATGCATATTAATCAATTCTATGTCTACATGAGCCATGCTCGGTGTAGAAAATTTGGGTGGATGACTTATATACCAAAGGTATCCATATAAAATTCATTATGTGGTTCCCATTAGTAAATATTACTTTATGTCATGTTCAAAGGAATATTTTATTTATCTTAATTACTAAAATTATTTGAAAAATTATGTAAAAAGGTAAAACCCCAGGGCACGTTACTCTCTTCAATGTTTTTATTATAAAAAATAAATTTATCATCTTTGGATTCCAAATTTATTTATCATAAAAAATAGACCATAGTTTACATACCTCATCAATGAAATAGCCATTAATTTTAAAAATTTCAATTTTCAGAACCTCATCATCATATTGAACCTTATCATTTAGAATATCCCACACCTATTACTATAATATCTATTTTATTCAATTATACAGCTATGAAGAATTTATGATTTCTCATTCCACTTTCATAAATCTCTAGAATCACTTGTTTTAGATCCCCCTAAAGGGGTAAAATTCATCTAACTTCATCATATAAGTCTACTAACAACTATACTACTATAATTGATACCAATTAATAAGTGTTAATAAGGCACTATGAATCCAATAAATTCCCCTTTGATAGAAATATTCTAATAGCTAACTAAATTTCCAATTACCCTTTTGATTAGTTCCCCCACTAAATATATGTGTCTCCTTCAATTCCCAACACAATGAAAATAAATATTACATATATGGGAATAATGTGGATCCTCATTTTCTCTTTATCCAGATCAATATGGTTGAGATATATTTCTCAACTTGTATGATGCTTTCATATCATATTTCCTTTTTCCAATGTATTATGAATTGATTTTACTTCATTCAACATCCATGTAGAGCATTGAATTATTCCTTTTAACTTTAACTTTTACTTTGTGTGGAACATTTTTTACTTCCACGGGTTTGACAAAGACATTATTATGTGTTTCTTATATCTACTTTCATCTTTCAACTGATCAGGCCAAACTGTCCTGATAAATGTAAGGACATGATTTAAATATCTTCTGATGAAATGATTTATCGCTCAAAAAACAAATTTTAGGACATATACTCCGTGATGTTATTTTCAAATTATCTACCGACTTCTCATACTATGATAGTATTTTCCTACACTTTTCAGAGGTGTGGCAACCACTTTTGATCATCCAATTATTTTATTAAATTTATTTAATTTATTATTATGTGTTATATTTTTATAAAATTTATATTTTTCATGAATTATGTATTCTACCAAATCGATCCACCCATTTCTTTCATGGATTGACACAAGTTATTGTTTAAAATAACATCTATTATCTATAATTTCTATATATTGTTTTCAACTATCTATGATGTGGAATTTTTCTTCTAAAATAGAATCATATTTTCTAAAATGTGACATCTTTAATTTATTTCTTCCTAGGCGTGTTCTTCTATGTAACATAAATTTACTTACACCCTAGGTAAATATTACAACATATTTTCTTTTGGTATTATTGACCATTTGTGTCCTACTTAGTTTAGTTGTATTACTTTCATACTTAGTAGTTGTAAACCCACAAACATAGTCAAAATGAACACTCTCATTTCATATCTCAATGATTTTTCAATATATTCAAATATTCCAAATGTAGACTAATATACATTCTTCTTTTTTAGTTAGATGAACTCAGGAGTATTTATACTAATATTCATTTTTATTAACATTAATGTATTTCATATTAGTTATATAATAGTAGTCATGTTATTTAAATAGTAAATAATCCAATATATAAAAATTATTTTAAAGAAACAAAAAAAATATTTATTTCTTAATTTAAATTTTACTTTTTTTAGATTTGTCAACTTACTAGTATGGAGTATAACTTCCATTATATTAGAAACCAAACGTGAAAATTATTCATGTTTTCTTATTCTGTTATAACATTATCAAATTTATGGGTGTTTCACTATATTTCTCCACCCATATTTGTACAGAACATAAATTATATCCTATATTTATGAAATAATAAATATTAATGAAAGTAGTGTTTTCCTAACTTAGGGATAACTTCTTTTGTTAACTTGGGGAAGATATGTCAACCAATTGTTTCAAGATCCTTCATCTACTTGACTGAGTATTTTTAGGAATAATACTCTCATATATAACATTCATGGAAATTATTCTTTACTTATATATATATGAACAATCAACTTGAGTAGCATCAATGCTTCTTAATTTTACATTCATCTAAACACAAACTATGTTTGATAAGAATCTATGATCTTTGAGAGAACTCACTTTATTTTCACATTCAATATCTATCTTCCAAACCCTTTCCCTATGAATACTTATTTGTCATTGAAATTCAATAAAAAGATAATTTTTTCCCTTGTATTTAACCTCCTACAAGGAATTCCTGAAATCTTTTGTTTCTTTTAATTCATGGATATCATCTTCTAATCTGTTTAAATTTTTATTTCTCACCACATTACTTTTGAAAAACTTATTATTCTAGGATTAAATTTTCATTACAAAGTGATAGTATTTGTTCTTTGGGATTATCGAGCTTAGTGAGAGTGTTACACTTGTGTGAATTAATAGATAATATCTTTCTCCACTTAATCAGTGTCATTTTCAAATAGTTATTTCTCATCCTGAAAGTATTGCATAAACTCAAATATATAGAAAATAAATTTTAAAGGAACGTATTTATTATATCATCTAACATTGGAGTATAGAAATTCAACAAATTTAATAGTCATAATTACTTCATACTCATCACAACATTAGATGGATTCTTTTAGATGAAAAATATAAATGGATTTAATAGTCAAACAATTAACCCATTGATTATAATAAATAATTTTGTTTTCTCTTAATTATTACGTGTAAATAACTTCCAAAAAATCTTAGCTATTTCCATTATATTGTTTTCAATATACTGGTTGAACCCTCCACGGTGGCACTAAGTGATGTAACTTCTATTTCCTATAATTGATTCATCTTAATATGTTTTTACAATATGAACATAATGTAATGCATTTAAAAAAACTAAAATGTTTTAGATACAACTAATGGAACACTTGTACCTTGATACTATTTGATATTACCCATGGGTCATGAAGTTATACTAAGAGGGGTTGGGGTTGGGGTGGGGATGGGTCAATGTTGACCAATTTTATCAAATTATTCCAACTAAAAAATTCACCACCATTTTAATATTGAATCCTAAACAACTTATTAGGAATAATGGATCTCATTTGTTCACAAACCCATTCAAACCCCATATAATATAGAATAAAAATTATAGTGACACAAGGTATTTTGAAAACGTTTTTCCCATTGTGGGTACCTAATTTTTTTAAATGTCGACTAATTATGCCCAGAATTAAAAATAAACTATATTAAAAAAGTGAATAAAAATGTTAAATAACCACCTTAGAACCTTGTGTTTCCCCCACATAATAAGGGGAAAGAATATCCCTTAACCCTTGGTAAATTTGTTTCCTAACCCAAATCATGACTATATATTTCATTTGTAGAGTTCATTGTAGTACATCTCAAGGGTATTTAGTTTCTAGACTAGAATAGTGGAATTATTTTTACTCGAACCACTAGTTACCCATCAGATCTATAATATATCTATATCAACTATAACATATTCTCCTTCTACAATAATCTTTGAATACTGGAGAATAGTTTTCTAAAATACCTTTCAAATTCAGTCATCCGCTCTATATTCCAAAAATGTAACTTCCATAGCACTCCCTTATCCATAAATATTCACATCCAGATCATATATAGGAAACCAATTGACATTGGTCTGGTATTATATCTTTCTGTTCCTATTTTCCGAAAACAACATGATAATATTTGGAACTTACAATTATGGATCATCAAATATTTAACACAAATTATCACCTAGAATATAATGGTCCACTAATACCACTATTTTAATTTCCTATTTATTTAATAGAATAATTTTTCATGAGATTCAAATGAATTTCCTTTTATATGAAAAACCTTTCACTAATAAAATTTTGTATTAAAGATTCAAATCTTATATAAATTTGATTCAACCACCTGTAAAGGCCTCTAATGATATAAGAATCTATATTCATAAAATATCTCATAAATCATGAAATCAATGAACCTCAAGGATCTAAAAAATCACTATGAGAATCAACAGTTAACCATTTTTAATTTTTTTCATGAACTTCTAGAAAAACATCCTCATAACCGACTATGAATTCACATAAATGAATGTAAACTATCCTTGGAATCTTATAGTTCTTTAACATTTAATCATTAACATTGGGTTATTCATTTTTATCTATAATAATCATCCAAAAAATATGAATCTTCAAAAAAATAATTAACATAAATCTAAATTATATAATCTCCTTCATAAATTAAACCAACAAATCATTGAACCATGGGAACTGTCATCAATTATTGTGGTTTAGTTTTTAATTGGAATAAATTCCTATAAACCCCTCTTCAAATAATGTCATCTTATTATCATAACATAATCCAATCAACTCATTCAGACTTAAAAGTTTTTCCTTCTGCATTATTATAGGTTAACTATACATATATTACTTAAATAACATTGTATTTATAGAAATCAACGATCATCAATATTACTGACTACCTTAACCTATTATACTAAACAACTGCCTTTTATATTTTTTCTTCTTCAATGGCCTTCCATATTCTATTTCATGCTTCTTTTATAGTATCCTTATGAAAAATTTATTGAAACTATTGAATAATTTTATAGATATTTTAAAACATTATCTTTCTAATACATTTTACATTTTCAATTCACATCCAATTATAATTTATTTGTTTGATTCATCATGTTTCAAATTATAACAAAGTGTATAATACAGTTTAATTAATAATGAGAGTTTCCAAACTCACAAACATCTTCACACTATACAAAGGATATTCCCTAAGTTCTGTCTAAAGTGAATCTTCTGATTCTCCTATATAACATTATGTATTCCAATTCTTTTTTTCTTTATATTGTTTAACTCATCTTGAATCATAATATCCTCTGAAATCAATATGACTTCTCTTGCTTAAAATAAAAATGTTGTATATTATGCAATTGTTTCAAAACCCTTAAACACCATCATCTTTAATTTACATAGAAAGTCAACATCTCTAGATAATCTTACAATAATATACTTTCCAGATTCTTCAACTTTACAAATTTAGCTATATAATAGATTTATAGTCATCATGTTTCCCCCTTTATAAAAGTAAGACACGCGATTTAAGCACTATGATTCTCCTCCGATAATCCACTTCTTTTAGTTTGCACCGCCTTCTCTAAGAGGAAATGACAATCATGGTTTTCAATACTATCTTTTATGGACACATAATTAATATAATGAATCTGTTCGGATTGTCAAGACCCATCATCTAGACTAATCCATGACAATTCCCTATACATGTTCTTGATATCTCCAAGATGGAAACCTATTCTAGGATATCACATGTGATCACATGGGAATGATTACACCCTCCGATAAATAACGTTGAAAACATCATTCAAGATGGGATATGATCTCTCCATAAATTAATTTAACATTCCCTATAAATAAGAATCCACTAAACATGAAAAATATTCCATCAAGGCATAATAAAAAAATAAATACAATTATTCATCAAAACTTTTTTCTCATAATAAATTTATATTAAAAATATATATTTTTAAAGCCATGTAAGTAACAAAAACAAAAAAATAGGCATTTAGGGGAGGACAATACACAACATGTCCCCCGATAGTCTAATGATCTTGATAGATAAACCACACCATCACCATGTGAATCTCAAATCACCACCACACTCATCATCATCCACTTCCCAAAGGAGAGTGGTAACAATCCAATAGGTACGATAAAACATAGAAGACCTAAAATAGGAATGAGGACAACATACCCACTAATGTGGTTATGTAGTATCTGATCCAATGCTTAGTATAATACCACCAAGTATCTATTTTATTCATTTTATAAAGGAAAACAAGAATTATAGTTTGAACATAAGTGATAACAAAGTATGTTTTTATTTCCTTTATAAAACCATAGAATTAAATAAATAACACCTCATTTACTTATCTAAAATTTACCATTTATAAATCGCACCTCTATGATATTTCAAAATGGTATTGTTATTTGAAAACTACAAATTCCCTTTTTCTTTCAAGCATTAATTTTAAAATGAAAACTAGTTACATGGGTAAAAAATAAAATTAAATATAATTTTGAAAAAATCTAACGCTTGGAAAACTACTTCCCATCATTATCTTTTAATTACATGACTCACACTCCATGATTATTTTTAAAAGTAATTATAAAACCATAATAGAATAAAACTCAACTGAACGTTCATAAATAATAGTAATAAAAAATAGATCAAACTAGGAAGAATCATGTCAAATCCAAAAATAACATTAAGACAACAAGTTAATACCAATCTGTTAAATAATCAACTCAGATGCTAATGAACAAAAAAACATAAAATATTTTAAATATCATGAGGGAACAACATATATCCTAATGAAATAATAATCAATGTTCACATATGTAAATAATTTCCAAAAAATTAATGGTCTCACTACTCATCATTCAAATTGATCTCATTAGGACTCAATATTAATACATCCCCTAGGCTGGTCATAACATTCAACATAGTTATACTAGATAGTTCGTAACTATATACTAGTAAATAAACCCCCCCTTTACCCCTCACTTAATATCCTAGGGTTCCTCATTAAATATCTAATGGAGTCATGACACTATCCAACCTATATAAATCACATTAAAACCATATATTATAAACAAATTAAAACACTATAGTTAGACATATCTAACCTCCAAAATGAAATTTCAATAATGATATCCCTTATAAATCATATAATAATTAATCATAGTAAATTTAACAATTGAAAAATACTTAAAAGCATAAAAAATATGTATCAATAGGGATTAATGAGGCATAACCATCAATAATTAAAATGTAACTATCATAGATGATGCCAAATGGTCCATTTCCTTTAAACAAGAAATTAAATATTTTGAAATCCCTTTTTTTAAAAATATCTTCAATCCATCTATATATTGATGTGAAATAACATCAAACACCAAAGAATAATCTTATGCATTTCAAGTAATTCACTATATAATTCCTTAACTCAAACACACCATATTTTAGACATGTAAAAATGTTTAAGCCCCAAATAATCACACTACATAACTCATATTTGATCAATGACGCCATGAATAAATCATTTTTATTTAATAAGCCCACCATTGTCATTTTATCAAACTCCTAGAATGGATAAAAAGAAATTGAAATCACTCTTCCATTGTGTAATATCCCGTCCTGGGAACCACATGCCAATGCCGCATACTAGACTACCATATGACATCACGCACACATCTCTATACACCAGAGGCTACCAATTAGTTGTGAAGGTATATTATCACTCAAGGGTAGAATATTTCCATTTTTTTCCTCAGAGTAATACACATGTGAAAGGAAATGAACAACAACTAATAACATAATCATAACCTAAATAATACCATTATTAAAAAATGACCCAAACATGGAATACAATATCAGATATATTGTATAAAATATTCCATTCCAATGTACGTGCCATGTCTCTAAAATGTAACCCAAACTAATGACATTAAAAAATTCCCAAAGAGTGTCCCAAATAATTTATGATCCCCTCATCCACTCGTTATCCAATATCATCCATCAAACATATGGCCTATCCCCTTAACTTCTCTAGAAAACATAATGAATATTCAGGTACTGATCAGGAAACACATGCGAGGTGTGAGTAAAATGTAGTAGGCCACCACCAACGACATCTTAAACCAATCCAATAAATATAAATTTTTCCAGTTGTATAGAGAAATAATTAATAGAAATAAGAAAATAGTTATAAAATTATTAATTAATATTTCTTTCTCTACATAAACCCTCTGGTTCCCATAGATACCCATACCTGAATCACTTACTCTTCTCATGCCATAGCCCTAAGTATGTTCGAGGGATATAATATCTCAAAATTCCATTACTAGCATTCAATACATTCTTCATCTCATGCTAGAGCCTGAAGTATGTCTGTGGATATCATATCTTATAATTACTATATTACCATTCAATACCTGATTTAGATAATGCCAGAGCCTAAAGTATGTTCGAGGGATATCATATATCATCATTCCATTATTTTTTGTGATTTAATTCATACTTAATTTTCCATGTTAACATTCGTACATCACACAATAGAATTCCCATGTTCCTTTTCTATAATTCATAATTGAATTCCCATATTACCATTCATACTTTACATATTAGAGTGTACATGTTCCCATTAAAAACACACATTAGAGTGGCCACATTACCATTAAAAAACATTTGAGTGACCACTTTACCATCCTTTATTTGAAAACTTTGTAACAATGTTACCATTTATAAATTCACACATGAATGACCATTTTACTATTCTTCTCCACATAATTAATTCAACAATTCATTATCCCCTTAATATCCATTATAAATTCAATAATTTGTTAAATGTAACATTTCTATTAGTTAACTCCAGAATTAACATATCAAATTAATAAAACAAATTAACTAAATAATTAATTTGTTGTATTGATTTTTCGAGTTAATAAAATAGTGAACTAATGAGATGAATAATATTAATTAATTAGTGAAATAATTAATCACACTAAAATATCAATTAAATAAATAATTAATTAATCACATCATTTTATATAGTTATTTAAAAAATAATATAATCACATCAATAACATTAACTAATTAGACAATTATCAAATCACATAAAATACATAAAATAATTCAAAAAGTAATTAATAAAAATAATTCATTTGGTTTATTCAATATTTGACTAAACATGTCATTAAAATTAATTAATTCAATAAGTAATTAATTACACCAAATATGGTAATTAATTTGAAAATTGATTAATCACATCAATTACATTAGTCAATTTAAAAATTTACTAATCACACCAATTTCAATGCTAATTCAAAAATTATTTTATCACTTTAATACTATTAATTAATTCCTCAATTTATTAATCAACAAATTAATTAATTAACTCTTTATATTATATTATCATATTAATTTCCATTAATTAATTCATCAATTAAATAATCTAACTCAATCAATTGTATTAACAAAATAATCCCCATTAATTAATTTTCCAATTGTTTAATCGAACTCATTTTATTACATTACCACAACAACCACGAATAATCAATTCACCAATTAATTAATCCATATTATTTATCTGTATTTAAAAAACAATCCTCACTAATTAAATATCATGTTAATTAATATAACACATTAAATTGAATTAACATAACAATACCTGTAGATCAATACTAAAATTAATTAATCCAATTCATTCATTTTCATTAACACAATAATAATACCATTAATTAATTCAATAATTAATTAATCTATCGCGTTAAATTTCATTAACCCAACGATCCTCAATAATTAATTTTACAATTAATTAATCTAACTCATTCAATTTCATTAACACAATAATACCAATAAATTATTTAGAAATTAAATTACATAAATCATTTATTTACATTATCAAAACAATATAAACTAATTAATATGATGATTAATTAATATAACTCGTTCAATTTCATTGAAAAATCCCCTATAATTAATTCTTCAATTAGTCAATATAACTCATTCATTTAAATTTACACAACAATACTCAATAATAAATTACCGAATTAATTATTCTATCTCATTCAATTATATTTACCCAATAATACCCAATAATTAATTTCTAATTAATTAACCTAACACATTAATTTGATTTAACACAACAATTAGCATTTATTAATTTTCTAATTAATTAATAAAACTCATTCAATTGTATTAACACAACAATACTCCTTAATTTATTCCCCAATTAATTAATCTCACTCATTCACATTCATAAACATAACTATCCCAATTAATTAATTTACTAATTAGTTTATCTAACTCATTAATTTTAATTAACATCGAAATCCCAATTAATTAATTCTAAATTAATTAGTCTAACTCCTTCAATTTCATTAGCACAAAAATCCACATTAATTAATTTTATAATTATTTTAGCTATGTGTTTCAGTTACATTAACACACCAATTTCCATTAATTACTTATCTCATTCATAATAACCATATTTCATAATTAATTCCACAAAAAATTATCTCCATTGTATAACATCAATTTCTCATAATTAATTTCACAATTAATTATCTCAAATAATAATATCAATATTTGATAATTAATTATACCATTAATTATCTCAATTGAATATATTCTTATCCCATAACTAAATAAAAGATTAATTATCTGAATTCAAGATATCATTATCTAATAATTAACTCCACCATTAATTATTTCAAATCAATATATCATTATCTCATAATTGACTCTACCATTAATTATATCAATTCAAAATATCATTATCCCATAAATCATTTCACCATTAATTATCTCTATTCATGATATCATTATTCAATAATTAACTCTACCGTTAATTATCTTAAATAATAATATCAGTATCAGCTAACTAATTTGAACCTTAATTATCTCAATTAATAATATTAATATCACATAATGAATTCAACAATTAATTATCGCCAATTAATAATACCAATTTCAAATAATTAATAATAAATATAATTATCTCCAATTTATGATATATATATATCCATTAATTAATTATACAATTAATTGTTCATGAATCCCCCAATTTCACAATCATGTTATTAACTAATTCTCCCAAATTAATTAATTAATCAAGAATATCATGAACATCAATTGATAAGGAAACCTTGAAATTTATAAATTTTCCAAAATATGATCAAAATCATGAATATGTGAATTGAATATGACACAACTTACCTCAATTCATCGATGAACAATCGACCAATAGAAAATAATAAAAATGATGGCATGACAATATAGAATGCGATCTGTATCTTAAAACCCAAAATCAAGATTAAACAAAAACAATATCTTATAAATCTAGATATAGATCTGGAATCATATATCATGATGTCATCAAATAAAAATAATTATATCCCAAACACAATATTATTTCCCTGAAATAAATTTTTATGAATCAGAGATGAACGGGAAAATAACTGGGATAAGATTCACTTATCTAGTGAGGTGCAGATCAACGATATTGTACTCAAATAATGTGGAATACAAGTTATAAGAGAATTGGATTCATCTAGAGAGCTCAAATAGAATAAAAAACCGCTTAGGGTCAAATGGGGGTTGAAATGGGTGAGTTTATGGGTTTTAGAGGAATTTAAAATTAAAAATAGTGTGACATTTAATATTGCACATAGTTTAGAGGGAAAGGGCACATCGTTTCCCCTTGCCGTGTGCCTCTTCTGGGGGGTGAGCGAGTGAAGAATTTCTCATATAAGGGTGAATGGGTTTTCAAACAATATGTTAGCTATGTGAATCTCATCTACCTGGGTTCACCTGGTTTTTTACGCTGGGATGCACTATTTGGTAAAACCATGTGTGAACTGTGCACCTCCACATTTATTTTCAAAATTATCCAATTTCTTCCAAACCCAAGCACATTATGAGACAGAATACTTATTCTCAAAAAAGGAAAATAATATATGAAAATGAGCCTCAGAATTCTCCAGAAATGGTTAGTATCTTACAATATTCCCTCCTTATAATATCTCATCCATGAGCTTCACTCCCAAGCATCCCTAAGATTCTAAGTAAAAATGATCAGACCACTATATCCTATAATCCACTTCTCTCACCCAATTTACCTCCTGAATTCATCTTTGTTTCCACAATATATGAACCATCTAAAGGGTATTTCTCTCCAACACATTATCGCATTGATGCAAAACAAATATAGGATGATTCTCAAATGAATCATCCATCTCATGCTCATCATAATCAACATACTCAAAACCTTTCCCAATTCAACATTTTCACTCATCCTTGCCACTAAGAACTGCCTAGAAATGATGTACATTCCCCACTTCCAAGTTCCACCTCACATTTTGACAAGGAATTTAAATAGTAACCTTATATGTTCCTCATAATAATTATAATTATACCACTTCCGACCCATGGTCTTGCTCTAGACACATACTTTGGACACATAACTCTCCATCTTTGGAGCTTCTTAAACATAAATTCTTCATGAAACTCAGCCACATAGGTATTCATTGACCGCCAGTCCATCACGAGAACCTCATTTTTATACTATTAATGGAATACCTTCCATATTCCATCTCTACATTATCCACTTCATAAGAAAACCCTCTTTGAGGTCTCCTATCTAACAAAAAAACATTTATGTAGCTTAGCGTAAAGCCAAATAATTCTTAGCTTTATCAAGACGATTTCAAGTTAGGGGACATTATATTCACTAATAAAAAGCATAAAAATAATTCATTGATGAATAAGACAATAAATCCCACATCTACAATTTTACATCCCATTACATAAACACCTTAACCCATCTAATGTCTTGGACTTCCCCGCCCACAAATATCTCACCACACAGATCCAAAACGTAATGTTCCCTCACACAACTAAAAACCGAGTTCTCAAACTATGGAATTATAACTACCCAAACATCCCATATAATGGAAAAAATAAACAAAATAAACTAATCCAAAATTACAACATTAACCTAGCTAATAAGATGTATTTACACAAAACAATAACAAGTCTTTCCCCACTTTTCCTGCCATAAGGTCCAAACTGAGGCACTATCTCTACCCTAAATCAGCCTACATATAGGTCATGTTTAACAAGGGTAAAAAAATTCTCCTTATTTAGTTTTCTCATTTGGATAAAAATTTATTCTCATCCTGCATTATTTTATAATATTTCTATATTTTATATTACGAATTATTTTATTTAAATTTAACAAGAAAGGAAAAATAGTTCAAGTTCCGAAACTTACTCATAACCCATTTTCCCATGTTTTTCTAAAATTATGAATTCCACAATAACCATGAGGACTTAGAATGATCCATGGAAACTGAACACTAATGATATAAAATTCCATGAGTCAAATATCATAAAATTAAACATCAATAATTACAACACACAATAATTGTGTCACCCGAGGTGTAATATTATTTAACTGTAACAAAAATAAAAAATAACAGCAATCCTACCCTAGGAACATATTTTATCCTCTATAAAAGGGTTATCCACTCCCATATATGAGATCCTTAACAAGGCCAATAATCATTGTAGTTTACAGTCTACCTTTCCCAAATAGTAAGAAAAATGAAAATTTAAGAGAAACTCCTCTAATACAACATTGTAATGTCCCGACTCAGGTTCCACTCACTGGTTCCCTGAGCTGGTTGGTCACATCACCTCAAGCATGCCTCCTAATATGATAGAGTTTGGCGACTAGTAGCAAGGGTCTATTAACTATCAAGAAGAGACAATAAAAACATTCTTTCATTAGAGTAATAAGCCATTATAAATAAATGAAAAATAACCAAAAACAAAATCATAACAAGAATAATATAATTATAATAAGATGACCAAAACCGAAAATAAAATATTGATGCCAAAGAAGAAAATATTCTATTCAAATGTATGTGTCAAGTGTATAAAATGTATCCCCAACTAAAGACACCAACGATGCCCCCATGCGGGTACCAAATCACGTCTTATCCCCTCATCCATGCTCCATCCCATATCATCCATCTAAAATATGTCATTTTACCTTAACATATATAGAAAACATAATATGTATCTAGGTACCAATCATACAACCCGATTAGGGTGTGAGTACTACTCAGTAGGCCACCAGAAAGTGCTCCTAAAACAAATCGAGTTGGTATCATGTGTATTTAGTTGTATAGAGAAAAAATTACAATTCATAAGTAAAGAGTTATAACATTATCAATTAATATTTATTTAACAATTCAAAAAACTTAGGTTCCAATAGAAACCCATACCTCAATCTATGATTCAAATCCTAATAGATCCGGATGTGTGTTTAATGGATATGTTATCTCATAATTCCATTGTTGGCATGAAATACAAACTTTGGCTCATACTAGAGCATGATGTACTTCCAAGGGATATCATATCTCATAATTCCATTGTTATAATTCAATACGTACTTTGACTCATGAAGATGGCCAAAGTATGTCTATTGGATATCAAATAGTATATTTCTATTATTACTATTATTTAATTCTCACATGAAATCCTATATTACCATTCATACATCACATAGTATATTGGACATGTCCCTATATTTAATTCCTACATAAAATCCCATGTTACCATTCAAACTATACACATTAGAATGACCATGTTACCATTCTTGAGACACATTGTATTAAACAAGTTACCATTCATAACACACATTAGAATGACCATTTTTCCATTCCCTATTAAACTACTAAATAACAATGTTACCGTTCTTAACTTCACAATTGAATGTCCTTGTTAAAATTCATCTACACATAATTAATTAAAAAATTAGTAATCTACAAAAATTTAATTAATAATTTTTAAATTAGTTAAACGAAAAATTACCATTAGTTAACAAAACAATTTAATAATCACATTAATAATGTTAAATAATTCATCAATTTATTAATAACATTAATTTCTCTAGTTAATTCAACCATTAACTAATCACAACAATAATAATTAATTAATTAAAAAATTATCTAATAACATCAAATACATTAATAAATTAAATAATTAATTGATAAGTTCAATTCACATAGTTAATTAAAAAATAAACTAATGACATCAATAACTTTAATTATTTCTTAAAATAATTAGTCACCTAAAATACATTAAATAATTCAACAATTAATTAATCACTTTAATTCTTCAAGTTAATTTAACAATTAACTCAACACATAATCAATATGTATTAATTCAAAAATTAATTAATCAAATCAAATAAATTTATTAAATCAATGTTTAATTATTCACTTCAATTCTATTAGACAATTAAATAATTAAATAATCAGTTCAATTTAATTACTAATTCCCCTATTTTTTAATCACATAAATAGAATTAATTAACTACAAATTTAATTATGCTTTTCAATATATTAATTAGTTCATCAATTATTAAATCTAACTCATTCAATGAAAATAACATAACAATCCACATTTATTAATTCACCAATTAAATAATCTAACTCATTGAATTTCATTAACACAATAATCCCCACAAATTAATTAGTCAATTAATTAATCTAGCTTATTCAATTTCATGAACACAACAGTCCCCTTTAATTAATTCTATAATTAATTAATTCAACTCATTCATTTTCATAAAAAAATAACCCCCATTAATTAATTAACTATTTAATTAATTTAACACATTCAATTTAATTTAAACAACAATACCCATTAATTAATTAACTAATTAATAAATATAACTCATTAATTTTCATTAACAAGAAATTCCAAATAATTCATTCCCCAATTAATTAATATAACCCATTAAATTAAATTGACATAAAAATACTCATAAATTAATTATCTAATTAATTAATCAATCCCATTCAATTCCTTTATCACAAAAATAACCATTAATTAATTTGACAATTAACTAATTAAACACATTATTTTCCATTAAAACAATAATCCACATTAATTAATTCATTTATTAATTAATTAAAATCATTCAATTGCATTAACACAACAATATCTATTATTTAATTCATAAATTAATAAATCTATCTCATTTATTTTAATTAACACAAAAATCCCCATTAATTAATTTTCTAATTGATTAATTTAACTCATTCAAATGTATAAACAAAAAATAACCATGACTTAATTGTCTAATTAATTAACAAAACTCATTTATTTTCATTAATGCAACTGTACCAATTAATTAATTCCCCAAATAATTAATCTAACTCACTCATTTTCATTAACACAACATTCACCGTTAATTAATTTTCCAATTAATTAATTCAAGTCATTTAATTACATTACCACAATAATCCCCAGTAATTAATTCTCCAATTAATTAATCTATGTCACTAAATTTCTGTAACACAATAATATCCACTAATTTTTTATCTCATTCACAATATAAGTATTTCATAATTAATTCCACAATTAATTATCTCACTTCTAAAATCTCAATATATCTTAATTAATTCGTCAATTAATTATCTCAATTAAATAACAATAATATATAATAATTAAATTCTCATTTAATCATATCAATTACTAATATAAATATCCCATAACTAATTTCACCCTTATTCATCTCAATTCATGACATCATTTTCCAATAACTAAATCTACTATTAACTATCCCGATTCAAGATATCATTATCCCATAATTAACTCCACCACTAATTATCTCAATTCATGAAATCTTTATGCCATAAATAATTCTAGCATTAATTATCTCAATTCATGATATCATTATCCAACAATTTACTCCCCCATTAATTATATCAATTCAAGATATCATTATCCTATAATTAACTCCACCTTTAATTATCTCAAATAATAATATCAATATCATATAATTAATTTCATAATTATTATCTCAATTAATAATTTTAATATCACATAATTAATCCTACAATTAATTATACCCAATTAATAATTTCAATATCACACAATTAATTAAACAATTAATTATCCCCAATTTATGATATAAATTTCCTATAATAAAATCTACAATTAATTATTCCTAAATCCCACAATTTCAAAATACCTTTATTAATTAAATCAACGAAATTAATTAATTAATCATGTACTTCAAGAACAAAAATTTCTCAAGAACTATTACATTTCTACAATTTTCATATTCATAATCAGAATCATTACTATGAAAATTTAATATTATATAACGTACCTCAAATTGTTTATGAACAATTGCCAATGGAAAATCCCAAAACAAAATGAGTGGCACAGTGACATATAACAAGATCTGTATATTAGAACCCAAAATCTAGATTAATGATAATAAAGATCTTCTAAATATATATTTAGAAGTATAATTATAGATATTTATTAATAATTATATATCTAGATATCACTAAATAGATGTAGCTCTAACCCAAATAGAGGATTACTTCTCTAAAAGAAAGATGGATGAACATGAGATGAAATAGAAATGAATTAAGATAAGATTCACTTACCATGAGTGGTGATAATCTTAAATCCATGATTCTAATCATGAATAAATAAGGTTATAAGGGCTTAAAATTCATCCAAATAGCTCCAAAATGTCAAATACATCCTAGGTAGGAATGGGGGTAAAAATGGGTGAGTTTTGGGGGTTCAAGAAACATTATAATTAAAAATTAGGGGGCATTTAAAATTGGAAATGTTTTGCTGGAAGGTTTAGCATAGTTTATCCTAACTATGTAACATAACTATTCTCTTATTATAAGTGGGGGTGTGGGTTTATTGATTTATTCTATTAGGGTTCACGATTTTCCAAACTCTACCCCATCCTTGTGAATACCCTCTTTCCTGAGTTCAAACGGTTTGCTGGGCTGGGGTGCACGGTTTGGGAAAATAATTTTCTTGACCATTTACATCTGAAATTATCCAATTTTTTCTTATACACTACCAAATTACGACCAAATCAAGTAAAAATAAAAAAAATGAAAAATTATACCTCTAATTGAGCCTAAAAATCTCTAGAAAATTTTATGATCTAATACGTTGAACTGTGAAATTCACCAATTGTGTCCAAGGAACAACCCAATTATGAATGAAAAACCTTTGGAAACCTGAAGATATTTATCATATAATTTATTAATATAGTTCAAAATTACATTTAAAACATCAATAATCTATTTAAATCACAAATAAAATTAAATTAAATGAATAAAACCACCCAAAGCAATATAACTATATCTCCTTTGACGAACGCAACATGATTATGTCTATAGAAAAAGATCAAAACCCATAGGAAACAAAATCATCAATGGATAGGAAACCCTAAAAATAGAAAATTGTCAATACGACCACTAGGGTTAGATATGATGAATAAAATAGGGAATCTCGATAATAAAGGGAATGAAAATCCATAACCATTCAATCAAGGGAAGAATTCACCATGTATTCCCCTAAATCCTACAATGGATGGGATTGGAGGAAGATGACGAAGTATTTGGATGTTTCTATGTTGAGATCATCAAATGGGGGAAATAAAAAATAGATCCCCCAATTAAATAGAATATTAATTGAATTATATTCCTAAAACTGATCAGGTAGAATAGGTAATCAAACTGAGTGGTAATAGTGTGATATTCACTTCCCAAAACCTAATGATGCCACATAGTTTTTAATATATCGTTTCCCAAACTAGTAACTAAACCATGTGTCCCTTGAAAATTTTTAAATATTAAAAAATTCCACAATTAATGTTAGGGGTAATTTAAAATTATAAACATGGATAATAAAGAGGCATTTTGAGGTGTTACAATTATTCCCACCATGACACTTTCTTCCCCCCCAAAATGATGTTAAGAACTTAGAATGGGTGGGAACTCCAAGTCTATTAACCTCTGACAATGATTCCAAACACTAACCAAATTACTAATCCTTAAAATAAGAAGACATAATCCTATCAACCCACAACTAGGAAGATCCGTTGAAAAATATTCCATGATTTTATAACCACAGAGTATTATGAATCCAAATTCCTCGTTATTATTGAATGAAAATTGAGGTGAAAGAAGAGAAGACACATTGGGGTGGACACTCCTCAAATATTCTCTAAATCTAGGAATCCCAATATAGACACATGGAATTAAATTTAAGTGATTCAAAAATACAAAATTAGATGTTATTAAAAAAGAAAACCAATAACAATAAAATATCTCATACCATAAGAATAACATAAATGGAGAATCCCAATTGAAAACGCCTCAAAATACAACTCCACATGAATGAAGAAAAAACAAAAAGACCTATATTTGGTATCAAAAAATTTTATAGTTTATGTAAAATAGTAAAAATAAATATAAAAACCAAAAAAATAATTGAGCATCACAAAACCTCAAATGACCATAAAACAACTTACTAAAAACATCATGGATAGGAACATATTCTAGAATCAAATGAGAGGTCACAATACCAGATCACCAAGAAAACACATTCCAAAAAGAAGGTGGAACACCAAACACAAAAACATGAATCTACAGAGAAGGGAATGGTTCTGACCTCATGTTATAAAACTAAATGAGGGAAACTATGTGGAAAATCATCTACTCATGGTGATCCCAAAAGAAAATTCCAACATGGTTGCTCTGACCATCTAACTGGTATCTTAAAACTCATCTCCATTACCCCATAATATACCATTGGAATCCACATTTCACCCATCAGAGCACCGATACCCATGGTCCAAAATATACATGAGCTATAAAAATCGTCATAATTAATGATTCATGGACTTCCCAATATACACAAGAGAAATGCTATAATCTCATTCCATCATTATAAACAAATGAAATATGATACTTAAATAATAAATAAAATGGTCCAAAAAAATCATTACTACCAAAGGGAACACTAACAAAAATATTAAATGGATTATAACACTTAAATTGAAGCACCATTCACAAAGTACAACCTAGAATATTGGTAGCTTTGAAACTTCTTCTTATGATTTCTTTTTTATCTTACAAAATCTATGAAGGTTGAAAATATGACCACATATATGACAAGTTATAATATATATTATATAATAGAATTTTTTTTGAGTTCCAAATAAATTCATACCATTACCTTTCACATTACTAAAGTGGGGAAAAATTATTAAGAAGATATCTTCCCTTCATCACCACCCTCCCACTCCTAATACTAACTAGCTGAATAAACGAAACTGACACCAAAACGGGATAATGCATCAATTTCCATTTGTTAACTTTCAATAATTTCATATATTATGATACTATTATACACTACATCCATGTATGTGGTCTATCCCGAATTGAGTACTACTAAAATATTATTTGTATGATTGAATATTTTAAAGAACCAATCCCTTCATGTGTAATTAGTAGGTAATTCAAGGGAAAATGGACTAGGCTAGTGAAATGTTCAATGTATTCCTTCATCAACTGATCTCCCTAATAAACAATAAAGAACTCAAATTTATTATCAAATTTTTTATTTTTTGGGTTAATGTTTTTGAAATATAGGGGAAATAGAATATTTTGTGGTCAAAAACTCAAATTGATGGTCATGGATAGTGTGCTTCAATTGATCTGGACTCGACCCTTCAAATAATGGAGTGGTGCACCTCATTCATTAGGTTTTTGGAGATTGATGTGAGTTGAATATCACATAAACCACATTTCAAAAAATTTATTCCTCTTGGGATCCTATATCACTAGAAGGACTTAATAGATTCTAGTTTATAGGATATTAAGAATGATCCAAGTGTCAAAAAGAATATGGGCATGCCACTCCATCAAGATTTTGGGAAGAGTTTGATATTGGGAACATACAATCTAGATTAATAGAATGAATAAATATGATATTACTGTAACATCCCAGGTAAATAAATAAATTTTCATTTTCATATTTATTAATATTTGTTAATAAAATATTAAGATTAATTTAAAGGGGATTCTATGTTCGATGGCGTACCCTATACACAACAATGAGTTTCTTTGTAATCTTACAATGCACACTAATATTATAATAATATTATTGTAAATAGTAGTAAACTCCTAGCCGATGTAATGGTCGGAATGAAAATAACTAACTAAAAAGTGATTATATTTTTTTGTTAAATATTTTTACATTTATCCAATAAAATGTTAGTGGATTAAAATGAAAATGAATCCAATTTTATGAATAAATATTCTAATATTATTTAAAAGGCCGATTAACCACCATTTGATGGAGAACCATTTTTAAATATACTTTTTGTAACTTTTATATGTTATATATGAAAAAATAAAATCCTTCTTTATAATCAAGACTTCAAAATTTACTTTGTGTTAATTTTTGGTATTTTTCCGATAAAGTTCATTTTTTTAAAATGCTGTATTTTAATTAAAAACATCATTTTAATCTTATTTATTTCTATTGTTATATTATCATTTTAATTGGTTTTAAAATTTAATTAGAATATATTTTTACCATTTAATCCAATGGTGGTCATTGGAATTAGTTTTACTTTGAAATTGGACATAATAATTGTCAATCTTTAAATAGATACTGTTTCTTAAAAACATGTTATTTTTTTGACAACGGGAATTAACGCACAAGAGCCTCATCCCAGTTGGTGATGACTCGCTAGGTGAATACTTGATACCCGAGATCAAATCCGGGTGGAGGCATATTTCTAGGATACTATATCATTAATGTAGTAGTATTGTAGTTGGTACTGTACCCGTACTGTAGTAGGAGCTGTAGTAGGAATTGTTCGGTACTGTAGATGCTGGAACAATTCATCCATCTGGGCCTTCGGTCTACCGGTTTGGTACTCGGGTTATGAAAGGATTTCAGGCCACCCAAGGCCTTCAGGCCAGCTTATTCCCAAGGCTTTCAAGCCACCTTAAGGCATTCAGGCCACCCCAAGTCCTTTGGGCCACATGAATGTAGGCCCCAGACACACTACAAAAAAGGAGTAGCCCAAGATGAGGATTCAGAGCAAGTGAACTCACGAGAGCAAATCCAAATGGATTGTCAAAATGAGAGGGTATGGCTATGCCATCAGTACCAGCCTGTGCTTGCATGGTAAGCCTAGCCAGGTGGTCATTTAAAGGTGGAGAGCTACTATCAAGATGCAGATGTTGGGGAGGGGTAGTTCCTTGTAGATAGTCTGGTTGAATTCCCTAAGACCTTTGGGTCAAGTAATCTCATAAGCCTACTAGAAATGTAATTTCTGAGCCCACGGGCCTTGTATGGGGTCCCCCTCATCCCTTGAAAGGGGGGTTATCATAAATCATTAAAAATGAAAGCAGTTGGGCCATTCAGGCAAAGAGAGAATTGATTATAAAATTAATTAATGAAACTTCTGTGTTTTGAATTTGGTAAAATTGATATCATTTCTTAATTTGGAATATCAAATATATCTTGGGGTGAAGTTTTTGTCTTTTTCTGACAAGTGGCCATTTTTAATGAATAGTGAAAAATACTGCATTTTAATTCAAAACCGCCTTTTCATCCAATTTATTTATATAGTAAGATTATAATTTTAATTTTTTTAAAGTATAATTAAATTATGTATTTATCACATTATACAATTTTGTTCATTGGAAGTAATTTCATATTTCAATTGGATTTAAAAAAAGGCAATATTTTGATAAATATTACTTCTTAAAAACTCGTCTTTTGTTTTGACAACGGGATTGACTTTTAAATTTATTACTATTTTTTTTGAATTTGGTAAAATGGATTCATCATTTAGAACTAGAAGTTCCAAATTATGTAATTAAGAATATTTTTTTGGACATTGTGAATAGTAATGACTGTAATTATCTTTAATTATCGTGTTTAATTAGTAATTGGGTAGTTAAGGGTAATAAAATAATATTATAAACATATAAAATTGCTCCAAAATGTGTCATAATGCTTTTGGTGGTGTCCGTTCCGACCTTGGGATGCCTTGTGACAAATTTGGGGGCCCATGGAATCACTTTAGTGTGATAGTTACTTTTTATCATATTTTTTTAAAGAAAGGAAATATAACAAAGGTTTTTATATCCTAAGTAAAAAAATTTTAATTTAGTTTACATAAATTCTCCCTTTGACTATAAATATTCATTGGAAATATAAAAATATTTCCTACATGATGGTATTTGTTTTAAAAATTTTAAACATTATATAAATAAATTTATTTATGACACCGTGATGATGCACTGATTCCCTCATTAATGAACGAGTTAAATAAAATAAAAAGATAAGGTGAAATATAAGACTTAAACTTGTATAAAACCTATTTTATGGTTGTATGTCATACCCTTATCACCTTATCCTTGAAATATATCATTTTTTACATTTAAAATCCAAAACTCATTTTATAATAAAGTAACTTTCCAAGAATTTCTAAAAGTGGCCATCCTCCCTCTTATAAAAGGCCCCCATCTCTACCCCCTTACCCACACATCTCAAGCCCTTGGATCATCCAAACTCTACTCATATTTTATTTACACATCCCTCTCATAATCTTATAATCCTAATGTTTGGAATAATTCTTTCCAAGGAAGCCTTTGTGCTCAAATCAAAAAGAGTTACCCGATTTGAAGGTAATATCTTCTCTTATGTTCTTTTGTTTTATATGGATTCTCCATCCCCCTAAACTCTTTTTATTCCTTTATTTTTTGAAAACACCCATATCTTAAATAGAATAGGATGTTTTTATGAGAATTATTCGAGCTAAAATTATACACACCTCCATCTAATGGTTAAAGAACATACTGTTTCTGTGGGCGGCGAATTACTGCCTCACAAAATGATGATTGTTCAATCTTATTTTAACACCTCTTATGGTGGCCATTAAGATATCACTATATTTATATATGATATATATATTATGTTTATGTTTTCATTATGCTTCATTATTTTTCATTTATTCCATACCTTTATGGTTTCCATAATGGATAAACGTGATAATTTCATTTTAGGAAGTGCAGAATAACACCCCCTCAAAGTAATTTGAATCATTAATTCAATATGTGAGATGTATAAAGGATGGAGTTAATGATATTATATATGATATTATAATATAATTATAATATAACTATGTATCATTATGTTTTCATTCCATTATGTATGAAATTCAAATGAAAGTAGCGTTCATGCGTACGTACAACATACCATCTCCATGAACGGTACATTTCATTTCTTATCTCCAAATATTATGTACTATTAAAAGTATATATAAATAATGGATAGATATGATATATATTACATCTAAATGATTAATATCATTCTGTAATTATAATATATATATATATCTCATTTAGTTTTAATTCCATTAATATGACAAAAAAATTAAACTATCGTTCATGCTTACGTAAGGCCTATCATCTCCATGAACGGTGCATTTCATTTTTTATCTCCAAATGTTACGGAATAGTATAAAATGAAAATATACTGGATATATATTATATTTAAATCATTAATAATATTTTTGAGATGATGTACTTATAACTACATGGGCAATTCTTTTCAAAACATGTTCATTTTTGACTTATATACCGAACATCGACAAAAACGTCTGATATGAACTCACGTAATTAAATTATTATTATAAAATTATTATATGTGATATGAATTGAATAATATTTTTTAAAAGAGGTCCTTACAAAATTATAAATTGAACATAGTTTATTATTTAGGAATATAAAGAAATGAACAAGATAAGTCGGACTTGAGGTAAGGGATCCTACCTCTCTCTTTCTTTTAAGTACTCTTTTTTATGTCATTTCCTTTAAGAACATTTTTATTATGTTGGGGGATGTTATTTTATATTCTTATTACTATAAAGTCTATGTTAATATGATGAGATACCCTATTTTATCTCATCAATCCATTTTTTTATGTTTTAAGTGGCGCCGTTAGGCTGCTGAGTTTTCGTAAGTGATTTTTTATCTCACTTTTATTCCTGTGATTCATGCTACATTTGCCACTATTTCAATTTTGTATGTTGTGTTTACTTCCCATGATTGTATTATTTTTTAAATATAATTTAATTTATGGGTATTTACATCTTCATTGTATGATCCTTCTTTCACAGGGTGTGCGTTTTGAAAGTTTCCCAAATCGGTTAGGGAACCTTTCACCCTCCTCTTTTTAAAAGACTTATTTTTTTATGTCTTTTAATTTAAATCTTATTATGTTAGGATATGTTCTTATATATCCTTATTGATTTAAATTGTTTTTAAAAGTGATGAGATGCCATTTTCTCTCTCACAAAATCATTTTCTGAATTTTAATGTGACGCCGTTAGGCTGTCGAATTTTTGTAAGGGATCTTCTTAACCTAGTTTAAATTATTTGGGATAAAACTATACATCTTGATTATGTCATGATATGAATATGTGTTAATTACCTTTGATTGTTATACACTTAATATCCACTTATATTGGGTGTATTTATATTTTTCACACATAATTACATAATTGATTTATCCTTAATCTATGGATATCGTCTTTGTATGGGACTTAATCTCAATCTCCTTTCATTGAGGAATAATTTGTTTTATTCACAACATTATTTGATACAGTGTATTAACCCCTTTGATTTTTACTTATATTAAAAAGGAAACTTTTTGTATGAAGAATTTTACTAAATGATAAAAGGAATGATTTGTCTTACGTATGCGGCGGAAATGACTTCTCTACCACTGTGCCCATTATTTGAGTTTTGGTTTCCTCTACAAGCCATAACATTTTTTTAAATGAAAAATAAATACCATGTTTTACTTTTCCTTCATTTTGGTATTGAAAATTGTTTTTATAATGTTTTGATTATATCAATTTGTTGTATTAATATCTTGTGATTGAAATTTGGAAATGTTATATTTACTTTATTCATGTTTTATGTGATACGATTATGTTATGGTTCTTGGGAATTGTTTGTGAAGATGGGTGGTTCTATGATAAACTAAGGGAAGGTGAGCCCGTGATATCACTCCAATACATTGGGTAACATGAAGGAGTTAAACACTACGGTTTTTCTGAAGAGATTTAGGGAATATACTGTGATGAGTATTCCAAACGTAACCATGAGGGTTACGCTTTACGTAAGAATGTTATAAATCCCTCAAGTTACCTTTACGTCTTATGATTTCTATAAGTTTTTCATAAATCTTATGATTTCATGAGGTATGTTAATGTTCTTATGTTTTATGTGTAAAGTACGATTTCATTGAATCTTTTGTATACATGGATTAATGTTTTCCTTCCATGTTTTATATCCCTTACTGATCTTTTTATGCTCATCCCAAGTTTTTGAAATGTTTCCCACATGACTTAAATATGAGTAGGGTCAAGGATGGGATCAAAGAAATGTCATACTGTCTAAAACATGGAACTAGACATGACTCTTTTGTTCAAGAGTTTTTATTTTGTGAAAAAAATGCAAACTGAGTAGATGTGTCTACTATGTAATCATTGAGATGTAATAGTTATGTCCTAATTCTCTAAAACTATAAACCTGAAAATATTGTCAATGTGAATTATTCATTTAATTCATTATTATGAAATTTTTTATGGATGGGTCCTTATAATTACCTTCTCTAAATATTGATTCCTTTTTAGGGGTCCCAGTATAAAACATCATCAAGACATAACATTCAATAAAACCACCCCAAATCCTAACACAGGGGATACAAAATCATAATGAAATAAACCCAATATTATAAAACACCAATTATAATACAATTTCAAAATTTCTTAATAGAGCATACCAATAAATTTAAAACTCCACATGGGTTCATAATTAATTTTTTTTAACAATAAGGAAAACCACTAAAACAAAGGTATTTATTAAAAAATTTCACAACACCTGAAATAACATACTTTAATTTGAACCAAACAAAAATGATTCCTTGAAAATTGATAAAACCAAAAATAATTTCAATCCCAAAATAAAGGAATTACACTTCTTAGAAAAAAAAAATTTTCTTTGAACCACACACAAAAAATTAATTTACACATTCATAAAATAATTATTTCTCTAGAAATTTACATATCCTAAAACCATACTTTATCAAAAATTATTTTTTCAAAAGAAGTAAAACGTTTCAGAAATTTAATTATTTGAAATTAAAATCATGGTCTCAAAAAAATCCTAATAATGAATGTTTAAAAAATTTCATTAAAAGTTTATCAAAAAACCCAACGACCCATTGTAAATACATTCCAATATTTATAAGCAATCATTATCAATCATAATAGTTTAAAGCATAAAAGGAGAGTAAAAAATAAAAAACCCCAAAATTCTTAACTGTACATTATTTAATAACATGTTATTCAGTCTATGAACAAAACACGAATGTTGCATTTGAATATATTCATAATAGTTTCAAAAAACATACATATGGCTTAAGAAACTATGTTCCTTAACTGTGCACCCATTGGGTTGCCTTCAATTTCTACCCAAAACTAGGAATTTACCAAAATATGTCTCGTGATCTCCCTCTAACTTAGAGTATCAAAAAAATTCAAAATATATCTATATTAAATAAATATAAATAAAAAATTTCAGATATAACTCTTGACAGACCGTGGTAACTCACAACATCACAAGAGGAAGAGGTGGATAATCATTCCTCTATAGCCACTAGTTGATCTATGAGGGTCCTAAATCCAAACTAACATTAACCTAAAAATACGTAGATAGATCTATTAACATTTGTTACTGAAATAGATCAGGTCTACCCAACCTGTCAACCAGAATGATTCATAATAAGTCATGAGGAACATTCCTGATCCCCAGGGCTGGAAATCAGTTCTATGGTATTATAAGCGACCTCATGTGAAATATTGAAACATTAGAAAAAAAATTTAACAACATATTATAATGAGTAATCTATCATGAGGTATACATTTATTTTATAACTATAATTATTAAATAATTACATATTAATAGCAATAATATTATAATCATACATAAAGATAAATGATTACACAAGACTTTTCCAAAATGTTCCCAGAATAAAATTATTTTAAAAAAACATTTCATATTCTATAGAAGGAAGTAACACTGAAACATAATGGGGATGGGGGGATTGTACACAATAATATCAATAACAATTCAATAAAACATGGAGACATACCACATCATTACCATCCGACTATCAGGACACCAAAATATTCAATATTAACTACATCCCAGTGAAGAACTGTGGAAATGAAAAATGAGATCCAAACCCTAGAATACATACAATGTAAACGAGTTCTAAAAACCACCCAATTATATTATGTATGGTTTGATCCAATTTCCATTAATAAACAACCATGATTTTATTTCATTCATTTTATAAAAGAAAAATTTGATTCTAGTTTAAACAAAAGCGATAGAATAATATTTTTTTATTTCTTTTACACAAAGTATGGGAAACAATAAATAACACCTAATTTCCATTATTAAAGCATAAAAATTAAAGATAATTAATCAAAGATCTTTTTCAATGGTTCTATAATTTAAAGACCAACCATTCCCTATTTTATTCAAACATCACTTTTGAAAAGAAAACGAGTTACATGGGTTCAAAACCATCATTAAAATAATTTTATCAAAATATTACCCATGGAAAAGTATTTCCCCGTTTAATGATTTAAAAAAATTACACACACTCCTCAAATTTGAGTATAGAACAAGAGGAGTACCACTATAGAGTATAAGATCAATGAATGGTCAAAAATAATGGACATAATAAAATAGAGAAAACTATAAAAACCAAAATTCCGGTAACCCAAATTATCATTATTATGGTAGTGCTGATGCACCAAATAATTTATAAGTATTTGAGGACTATATACAAACATGATACCCATTTCACATTGGGAATAAAATATAATACACAATAAGAAATAATTCTTAGCATCCGTGAAACGTTTTTAACTACCATATCTTTATATCCAGTGAAAAGGAAAAAATAAGGGTGATATAAAATACAAATGAAGGGTTATATACAATTAAATCTACCATGGAATAATCAATATGGAAATATAGATAATAGAAAAAATGTTCCATTCAATAAATAATTTGACAGTTAAATTAATCGGTGGATAATATCAATGCAATAATCCTGTGGTTAATTACAACAAATATTATAATTAAGGACATCATGGTCTCAAATATCATGTTATCTATACCAATGAGGCCTTATGTGATTGCATTCTAATCGATGTGTTGGTATACACCAAAAAACCTTTTAATGTGACCAAAAGATTTTTCTCAATAGACCCATTGATGCATCTATGAGATATATAATTCTAGGGGCCACCTATAACTAAATATCCAATGCATTCCCCATATATTAAATGACCAATTTATTCTATAAAAAATATTCCTTATCAATAAAATTCTGTATTGAATAAGGAATATGAAGTACCAATACTTCTCTATTAAATAAAAAAACATTTAAAGTAATACAACATATGTTTATTTTTCATATTTCATAGGAAAAAATCATATATATTATATAAATAACATGGTTATTAAAGAGTTATTTAGTGTCCAATGATCATAATAAAGTCATTTTTCAGGACAATGTAAACGAAAAACCATTAATAAGAGATAAAAGATAGCCATCATTTCATCAGAAATATGAGTTTTGTAATAACTTAAAGTCTTTTGGAGGATAAAAGAAAGCATAATTAAAATAATTAAAATATTTCCTGTTTAAATAAATGTATTTTTTTAACAATGGAAATATTTTTGATTAATCCAAATATCATTGAAAAGATAGAGTGATGGTGACGTATATTAATTCCATACAAGTTAAAAATATTCATTCTATCTTTTTGTAAATAATGTATAATATGAAAAATTAGTAAATCATTATAATTAATATTTTTAAGACATTTAAGAATTAAATTAAAATATATAATTCCTTTAATAAATCATTTTACTAATAGAAAAGGCTTTTGTAAAATAATTTTGAAAAATATTAACAAAGAAGTAAAATATAAATGATTAAAAGAGAAATAAAATATATTCTTATTTTAAACATTAATTTAGTTGAGTCAAATGAAAAATATTTGGAATTTTAGAATAAATAGGTAAACCCCTTAAATATCCAATGGATAATAAAATATATATATTATACTAAGGATAAATTATAAAATTCCATTAATAGAAAATAAGGTAATCCCAAAAAAATGAGATTGTAAAATAAATACTTACCTATATAGTATCTTTTAAATTTTAACACATTGAAAGAAGGAACATGAATTGAAAAATGAAATATCATTAACAAATAGGTATTCATTTTAAACATTTCAATGAGAAAAATATATACTCCACATAAATGTAAAGAGGTTCATAAAAACAAATATATCTCAATGGAATGGAGAATGAGAAGAAATCCCTTAAAATGATCATATTATTGATGTGATTATTAATCACTATATTTAGTATGTTTCTAAAATTTAGATAAACATAAATTAAGTGTATATAAAATATAAAATAATAAAAAATCAATATAAAAAATATTATTATATCAACGACGATGAGTAAGTAGTAAAAGCTATTGAAAATAATTTGTGTTATGAAACCCCTTACCTCATGCTTCACTTTAGTTGAACATGATTTAATATATTTTATAATGATTTTGAAAATGTTATAAATTTTTATATGAATCATAATTGTATTTATAATATCATATGTAATCTTATTGTAACATATTATCACATTTTCATTAAAAATATTTCATTATTACCATTATTTTGGGCGTTAACTGGTTCATTTTTTAATGCATGTTTTTCTGTGTAATTTGAAATTATTGTCCATAGGATTTAGTTCCATCATCTCCAAAATAATATTTAGGTTTTTAAAATATTAATTTCTCATTATATACCTTTTAAAAATATTTCGTGAAATGTTTACATGGAAAGTGAGTCACATTACTTCCGGAAGATGGTTCATCGTACGTATTCATGAGAGACATTATAATTTTATTAATGAAAGGGTAAGAATTTTTTTAATATATAACTTTTTAAGAATCAATATCATATCATAAGTATCAAATATATTTATTATTCCCATCATTATTACTATCCATGTGACGTGGTGATGGAAAACAAATTACATTAGTTCATGATGCTGTAGTCCACCGTACACAAAACTGATTTTTTTTCTATAAATTGATGTATTAAAAGATGGGAAAATATTATTAAATAAAAATAATGAAATATAAATATATTTTAGAAACTATTTTTATTATATAATAATTTTTAAGACATAATTAACTGTAGTAAAATAAGAAGTAAAAAAGGAAAGATCATTGTGAAGAAGATTACCTTGGATTATGAAATATTACATGGTTGTCATATTAATAACAATAGGATTGGTATTTTAGGGACACTATTAGATATATAAAATGGATAAGGATGTTTTATATGGTTTTTTTCATGGTTGTGATAAAATTTTCCTAGGATGTGTAAATAAGTGGGGGGAGGAGGTTTCATTTTAAAATTATGTTGAGTGGAATACTTGTAATTTTTTAAAGTTTTAAAATAATGTACAGTCACATAAATACAAATATTTCCCCAAAATGGACCATAATAGAGGTTTATAAGGTTAAGGTCTATATACAACCATCCAATGGGGTTTCATTAACTTTTTAGGTTATTTAACGCTTATATTTTTAAGTTAATCCAAGACAAACCATTTCTAATATTAACCATTGTATATAATATATATTATTTTTATTATTTTTATTAATTAAATATTATTATTAAATTGTTAAGATATAGTAATTATGCTTAGTCAAAATATTGAGTCAATTTTATCAAATTAAATTCACAGAAGTTGTAGAATGTAATTTAAAAATAATCTCCCAAAACAAGTTAAGGTATTTTTTTCAGGAGATTCATTTTTCAAGAATATGATGATCATTCATTAGAAATATGATTTTTAATAATAATTTTTTGTATTTTTAGTAGGATATATAATATATAAATATCTTCTAAATCAATGATTATTAATTATTACTTATGTTAATTAAAATGGAATGGTATTATTCCTTGAGAGTATAGTTTTATGCAAAATATAACTTTTTTACCTACAAATGATCTTATATTTATTTATTTCAAATTGATAGTAAATAATTTTTTTATTATAAATAATACCACACATTATTATAAATAAAATGGTTAATAATTAAATAATACTTTTTCAATTATTCAAAAAAGATTATTTCTATGGGAAAATTTCAAATATCAATTTGAGGATAATTTTTACAAAGTAAGTTCAACTGTGATACTCATTATAATAAATTTAAATATCTATACAATTAGATATTAAAATATTAATTATCTTATAGTTTTATTAAAATATAATGTTTTCTTACATTAATTTAATATAATGTGTTACCCTCTCCCCTCTTATAAATGTCTATCTTTATAATTTTTACAGATATCACTTTCTAAAAAAATTGGGTTGTTATTATTCATAAGATCCTCGAGTTCCAATTATTAATCCTTGAATTTATAGTTTAACAAAAGTATATATACCATTCAAGTCATCTAATTAATTAATAACCTTATCTATAGTGTCAATAATCGGGATGGGTTATTCATTGTAAGATATATCACATTAAAATTATATTCCACGATAGGTGAGCAACAGTGTTGGGTATGACATGTATTTACATTACAATGAAATTTTGAACACATCATATACTTAAGAGATACTTAGTGGAATTTCTAAATGGTAAACCATAAAATTTATTATTTCAAGATTTTAAATGTTTTGAAGTAACTGGGACTCAGTTTACCTTTCTTTCTAAACAATAGTACACTATTCCATGGAGATATATACAAGGAAACATGATATCCAACTTCAAATTCTAAATATTAATCTAGTTATAAAAATAATTTATTTACATACATTTAGTTTCATAAATATTAATTTTAATATTGTTACCTTTATCATATTATCCTCACCAAGTCATAGGCTGATATTATTCCTTTATTTAAGTGCATAACAAAATTTTGGAGTATGGTATCTCTTTCCATATAATTCTTTATACAATTCCATTGGAACACTTTAATAAAAATTAATTTTATAAAAAAATTAATATAAGGTAAATAATGATCCCGAAAACCATCAATGTCAAGTGTTAATGATCTAAACATCTCTTACAATGATTGAATATTCCCTTTGGACTTTCAATAAGTTTGAGGATAATAGGAAATGCTCAAATGAAGCTCAATATTAAGAGGCTTCTAAAGATTCTTCCAAAATATCGATGTAAATTGGGGATCAAAACCTTCAACAATAAAAATAGGTTCTCCATTATGTCTTCAAAATTAAATAATATAGGGTTTTTAAAGTAACTCAAGAGAAAAATATTCTCTTATATCAAGTAAATATTCGTCTTTTGTAAGGTGATCATAAATAACATATATTATATAATTTATATAGGACTTTTCGGTAATCATGTAAAAAATTCAAAAGCAATTTCATCACATTTTCACATAAGAATTGGTATAGGTCTCAATAAGTATATGGGATGTTATCTATTATCCTTAACCTATTGAAAAATTAAAAAACTCGATACATATTCAACAATTAATAATTTATTATTATCCCAGCAAAATGTTTCTTTCAAATCAAAATACATCTTGGTGCTACTAGGTTGTCTAGTGGAACTCAATATTTGAGAATCATCCAAAAATTCCATTTCCAAATTATGTATATATTGGGCACATAGTTTTCTTCAAAATATTATAACTCCATTTTGAAAAATAAATTCTTCCAATTTCCCACCATAAACTGATTTAATTTTATTTTGAAAATTCTCATCATTTAGGTTTAGAACATACTATATTTTCTATTAATGATGGTTTGTAAATCATATGACATATGGGTGATGTATCCCATTCTTTAATGTAATATTTACTAAATCCATGAACCTAAAATATTTATTAATTCACATTTTTTTCATAACTCTTTGATATTTATGGTTTAATGCATCTTATACCTTAATTTCCTTCCTTGGGTGGTAGTTTAGTAAGAAATTATAATCACTATATAGCTCGAGCCGCTATCTTTACCTCATAATAATTTTTAGTGAACATTTGTATTTAAAACTATTATGATCTATATATATCTCACATAATTATCCATATATACAATGTATATATATCTTCAGTGTTAATATTATAGCCACCAACCCAATATCACGAGTCAGGTAGTTTTATTCAGGAGTCTTTAATTTTTTTATTACATAATAAATACCTATATCATTATACATAAATAAAAAACGGTGTCCCTTATTTGACACATCACAATATTTTAAAAGTCAATAATTTCTTGATGGTAGATTCGAAATATTATGTTGAAAAATATCCTCTTGAAGTCTTCAAAACATTCCTTTCATTCAGTTTTGTAATCCAACATAACCCATTTATGTGTAATCTTTGTTAATGGGATACCCAATAAAGACTTTTTTTAATGAAATCACTGATAACAACCTTCTAAAATAATGAAACTACATAATTTAGTTATGTTTTTTGTTCTAGGCCATTATATGACTACCTTTGTATTTATAGGTTCAACATAGATTATATAGTTGGTTATAACATTCATACGTAAATTAACATTTTGGAAGCGAGAATTCACATTTTCTAAATTTCCATTATAACTCTTTTCATATAAGAGTCTCAAGAATGATCTGTAAGTGATTCTCATGGTCCCCATACCAATATATCATCAATATAAACTCAAAAAAAATATCATGATATTATTTCAAAAACACTTTCATTATATCCATAGAAATTGATTATTAATTAGTAAATAAAATTAGAATTATGGTAAAAACTTGTGGTCAATACCTCATTCAAAATACTATCTTCAAAATATCTTTCAACTTTATATCCAATTGATGATACCCATAATGACATTCATTCTTTGAAAAATACCCATATCTTTGATGTTTGTCAGATAATTCATCAAATTGAGGAATAAAAATATGTTTACTATATCATAATGGTATTTATTACCATAAAATAAATGCATGACTTCATAAAACCATCTTTCTTCTTAACTAGTATAATATGGTCTCCCTAAGGTGAAACAATAAAGAATATAAGTCCCTTAGTACACTAGTCCTCTTGATATTTCTTTAATTCCTTCTATTCCATAGGGTCCATTCTGTTTGGATTATTTGATATAGGTCTTGCATCTGGGATTAAAATAATGGAAAAATAAACTCTATTTTATAATGGATTTCTAGGTAGTTCATCATGAAATACATCAATATATTCCTGTACAATAGGTACATACTAAATTTTAAGAATACCATTTCCATTAAAAGCTTGTGTAATATATTTTTCCAAAATAATCTCATTCACTTAAGATACTAGGGGTCGATTTAGACATTAACCATATGATGAATTGTCTACTCAAAAGAAAATGAATTCTACATATTCATCATAAATTTTAATTTTAATATATTTTCCATAAATTTTCTAATCGTATTTTGAAATACATTCCATAACAAAGAATATATAAAATTAAACCATAGGAAAAAAAGTTTACAAATAGGGTATCTATATTTTTCATAATGGGAACTTCTTGAAACATCCTTATATTAATGAGATTGAAACTAAGAGCTTTACAGACAACTCCCTTATTATGTTTCAATGGAAAAATCTAATTTTATAGGAAAATATTAAAGATATGATATAATGAAAATATATAGAATCAAATAAATAATTATCCATATTTTAAAATATTATTAAATTATCTTCCACCACATTTTTAAGAACTACAAAGTCAACTCTAGTGCTCACATAAGCTTGGACTTCTCCCTTTGGGTTCTTTTGTTGTATATTCCCTTGACTATTGGGACATTGGATTGAATAATTCCTCGTTTCATTAAAATTGAAACACTGGATATTACTAGTATATTTCTTTTACATTCATTCATTATCTAGATAGACCTTATATCCAATCATATAAAAAACTCCCATGCCCTTTTATCATTTTTCTGGACGTTTCTTTCCACCATTTATACATGTTGAAAATCGATACATCATATAATTCTTCTATGATGTGGTCAAATTCTCCTAGTGTTCAAAATACATATTCTTATCTTTATTTTTATATTATATATATTATTTAGAAAATTCATGCACTATTTTTTGGCACATAAAACAAGTTCCTGATATGATGATTTTTTTGAGAAACTAGTGTTATTCAGAGAAATGGAATAATTCATTCCATCAAATGAAATGTATTTTTTCATATTATGTATAAAATAAATAGTATAAAATAATATTATTGTAAAGGTGTAATCATTATTCCCCAAAATTTATTCATACTTTTACATTAATTCGACGAACTTTCTCTTTACTTATGGTTATTTCCCAATAAAGAAATATCTTTCAAAAAATGTTACATTAAAAGAACTCCAATACATATGTTATATTTTGACTTCCTCTCTAGTATTTTGGATAAATTACCAACATTTATCCATATCACCTTTGATAAATTAAAATAGAGCAATAAACATTTTCTTTTCATTATAGTCCATGGCTATAAATATTCTTTATAAGACTTAATCCAATTCTTAACTAACAATAGATTAGAAGTTCCACTAATATATGAATGATTAAATTATATGAAATGATCCAATATAGGTGTATCATGAAATGGAACATCACTTTTCCATATATGTGTATGTTAATTAGTCCTAACCTGAACTATCTTCCCTAATATAGCCACGACAAGATCATAGATAACATAAGTTATATTGGGTTGCTTTGTAAGGAAGTTTATACATTGGGCATGAGTATAGATATCATTATTTATACTAAGAACAATTTATAAACAATGGCATATATTGGGTTATATCATATCATTATGAATTTTAAATAATAATATATAATTCAAAAAATTTCAGAACACAGAACCTAATTAGAAATTTACGCATTGATAATCTTAGAATTATAAACATGGTTTCTTTATGATTATCATTAAATCCTATGAATATTTTCAAATCCTTAATAATGGATTGTAAATAAAATTTTATTTATCATAATAATATCCACTGGGAGTGTTATACTAGTAGTTCAATAAGTATTCATTCACTATGCACCATAATAATAGTCTTGATATACTCATCCAAGTCTTTTCAGTTTTTTTACTCATAGATGCTTATGTTCCAAAACAATGTGTAGTTGTAGTATTAAGACATGGACATATTTATAGGAGAAAAACATAATCCTTATTTTAACATTTTCTAATTATAGTATTCTAGAACTAGACATATCCTACAAGTTAATCATAGGGTTATGTTCCCAAATCTATGTTTTCCTAAATATTGTTACCATGGTTTATAGTAAACTTCCCATGATGTTATCTATAACAACCATAAATGTAGTAACCCAAATAATGTATTCTATTTATTTCATTTAAATAGATACAAACAAACTAATCCTAAAAGTATAATAAGTTTACTTGACTTTGAGAACTAGATACATTCATGATACACATTTTACATTTGAAAGAAAATATCTAACATAACAAAAGAAATTACCCAACATCCTTGACACTATTTCAAGGATTTCATATTTATATCCATGGGAAAGAAATAATTTTGAACTAAAATAATCATTAAGGGACATATATAGTGGAATCTATGATGAGTAAATAAATAATAATCAATATGGCATGATAGATAATAGAAAACACATTCCATTTAATCAATAACTTGATATTGAAACGGATCTATGGATAATATTAATGAAATAATCTCATAGATAATAAAAATTAAATTCCAAATGAAGTAAATTCATAATATTGGATCTCATGATGTCATACATCATGATAACTATACTATCAAGACATTATGAAAGTGTAGTTTAATTGATGTGTATGTATAAACCAAAAACTTCATTAATTTTGCCAACTGGTTTGCTCATGATGCATGTTTATGCATCAATGTGAAATTTTATTATGAGGACCACCCATAACTAAATTTACAATGAATTCCTCATATATTTATTGAATAATTTATCTCATAAAAAACATTATTTCTCCATAGATGTCCGTATTAAATAATGAATATGTATTATCAATATTTCACTAGTCAATAAATAACATTCGATTTAAAACATAGTATATAGTATTGGTATACAGTTTCAGAAATGATTATATCCATGATATAAAGAATATGGAGACTTAAGAGAAATTTAATGTCCAATAATCACAAAAAGTCAATGTTTCAAGGTAAAGGTAACAACTAAAATTTTCTAAAACATGTGTCATGACAACTAATTCACCAAAAATATATGGTTTTTAAAAATTTATATTTTTTGATGATAAAATAAAATAGAATTAAAACATAAAAATTACTTATATTTTAATAGTTTTTTTTAAACAACAAAAACATGGGAAAAAACCAATTATCCAAAAAATATAATGATGGTGGGGATGTCCGTTAATGTCATATACATTTAAAATATTCCATTTGAGTTTTTGTTACAAAATTTCAAAATTACCCTTTCAAAAACCATTATAAATACTCCTTCAAATAATTTTAAAAATCTAATTATAACCTAATATTTACTTACTAAATAATTATAGTAATAAAAATGAATATTTTAATTTTTTTAATGGTACAGTAATGGAAGAAAAATATATCTGATTAAAATAAAAATGAATTCAGTTTTTATATTACACTTTTCAGTACTAGATTCAAGTTATAAAATGAGGAAAGTTTTGATTAAAAAATTTAAACTCCATAAATATTTATTAGATAATAAAATTTATTGATTTTATTAGGTATGAATTACCAGACCCCATTAGTAAAAATTAAGGCAATCAGTATAAAATAAGATAGTGAAAAAATACTTTCCGATTTCGCAACCATTAAATTATAACCCAATGAATGAATACACATGAAGTTAAACATTTATTATAATTAATTTATAGTTATTAATTATAAATACATAATTTGGGAAGTATATATACCATATAAAAGTATACAGGTGCATAATATAAACTGTTTCTTAATGGAATGGAAATTGAGATGAAATCCTGTACAAAGATCTTATCGTTTAAGTGAGAATTAATCAACTAATTAATTATGTGTATCAAATGTCAATATACAAAAAACAAGTGGAAATAAAAAATAAAATAACTAAAAGTAATCTCACACATAATATTATAATATCAATTACAATGATAATGTAATATAACCCAATGAAAATAAATTGTTTTACAAAACCCATTACTTCGTGCTTATATATAGAATTAAACTCATGTATAATGGTTTTAAACATGTTATTAATTTATATCTAAACCATTTTCATATTTAAAATATAATATATGATCGTATTATAACATCTACATAACTTTTTGTTAATAATATTTATTTATTATAATTGTTTTTGGTATTTACTAATTCATTTTTTTCAAGCATGTTTTATTTTGGATTTCTGATTATTGTGAATTGGATATAGTTACATCATATAAAGAATTATATTAATGTTATAATTATCATATTTTCTCAGTATTTACCTTTTATATTCATTCTTGAATTTTTGAAATAGAAAATGAACCACATTGCTTCGTGGAGATGATAGGTAGTTTGTATGCATGAGAGACGTTCTCATTTCATCCATGGATAAAAATGAAAGGCAGTGGATTATATATAAATTTTATAGAATCTAAATAATTTAATAATTATCATATATATTCCTTATTTATATCATTATTAGTATCCCTATAAGCTGGTGAAGAAAAGAAAATTACATCAGTTGGTGAGGTGCTTGTCCGCCGTACACGTGGGTGATAACGTTTTTTCCTATATGGTTGAGAAGAATATGGATAAATATTGGGAAATAAAAATGATAACATCTTATTTTGTTTTATATAATATTTTTATTATATTTTATTTTTTATGTCACAATTTAATTTGGTAAAATAATATGTAAAAAAAATCTTGGTGAAGATTATTAAATTTTCTTATAAAAACCTACATTGGATCTCTTATTTGGAATCACAGGGTTGGTATTTTGGGAGGAAACGAAGATATAAAATATGTATATCGATAATTGGGATGGACTTGGGAAGACTTTTGTAAATATTAATGGCATAATATGTGTGATTAATTGATTATAGGAGGTTACCTTTTATAATTTGGGTGACTGGGACACTTGTAAATTTTCAATGTTTTAAAATAATGTCATGTTATATACAAGGGAAAATGGTTCCAAAATTGATAATTCTAAATTTTGATGTGGATAATGTATAAATATAACCACCCAATGTGGTTTAAATTATTTTTTAGTCATTTTTAGCCCATATCAATTTAGCTAAACTCCTGGTAAACTATTATTAACATTAACTATGATAATTAATTTTTACAACAGTTAACATTCATTGGGAATGAAAAATTAAGGTGGGCATATTAACTAATATTAATTATTCTGATTAAAAAAATGTAATCTAGATAATCAAATTAAACCCAAATTTTTTAATAATTTAATTTATAAATAAAGCAATAGAATGTGTTAAATAACCATTTTCCCAAAAATGATTTTTCAAGCAATAAATGAAAATAAATTAACTATATTTATAGTAATATTAATTTAATGGATTTAAATGTATATATATATACTATATAATTTTAATTTTAATCATTCTTCATGAAATATTATTCTAGTTAATTAAAATGAAATTACATTATGCGATAAAGAAAAGTGTTACAAAAAATATCCCATTTACCTATAAATGTTGGTATCTTTTTTATATAAAATTTATACTAAATAAAATTTCAATTATAAATATTATAAATTTTTTTTATAAATTAAATTTGGAGTAGTTAAATACTAAATTTTCAATTATTCATAAAATATTATTTTTAAGAGAAAATTTCAAAATTTTATTTTATGATTTTTTGATCATGTAAGAAATAAATATTAATAATATTAAATAATAATTCGTTCCCATGAAATATTGGAATTTTAATTTATGTAAAGTTTTGTTTTAATATAATTTTCACATTATGTTTTTGAAGCTCGGGTGTTACAAAAACTATTTAGAATCATGGATAAACCACCAATAAGACCAAGGCATCAAGGTAATATCAATCCAAAAAATAAACAAGTCACATTTCAAAAAAAAATTGAGAAAAAATATGATATATATCATGAATACACCATAGGGTGTAATAGGAAAATAAACTATGTATACAGTTCGAAACAACACCTGGATGGTTAATGGTCACCCAAATCTTCTCCCAAATCATACTGAACCATCGTCATTAGTGACACATCCCATATCTGACATTTAAATAAGTTCTAATTTCTAGGGAATAACTCTTAAACAGTATGGAAAATCTCCCTTCGTATACTACTTTGTGGCCTATAGATCATTATGTAATCTCTAAAGGAGGTGGGGCACTAGCAAGATGATATCAACTATTTAATAACAACATATACCAAAGGTAATAAAATAAAACAATAATGTATATCCCAGCTCAAACACACCCCTTTATCAAATACCCCTTCCAAAAACCGCAATAATTATTGAAAATTCATTCAATCATTATCAAAAATATATAAGCAGAAACAATGGGTAACAAAAATGATTAATAAGGTGTGACCATAATTCAATAAATTTCATTTTTCCTGTAAGATTCCAATTGTTCTTTTTCCTTTAAATTCATAATTTCATCATTGAAAATATTGTTTAACAACAATTTGTGAACCAATTATAAATCCATGTGAATTGAAAAAAAACCAAAGAAAAATCTCTATTCATTCAAGGAAGCCACTACGAAATTATATATGTCAAACACACTCCCTTTTAAACATTTAAAACCTTGAATTCCCAAAAAAACCCATTCATTATAAATCAAATTTGATCTAAAACACCATGAATAAACCATTTTTCTTAAAAACCACAATTGTAAATTAATTAAATATCTATAATGAATTAAACACCATTTGAAATATAAGATCCACTAAACTATTATAGTCACCCTTATTTTATAAGGAAAAACCCATGATATCATGTAAAATCATTTACTATAAAAATATAGATGTAATATGCCTTTTAAATCAAGTTTGAAAGAATATTTAAAACATCAAACATCTAATGAAATCTCAAATAAAAGTATTTCAATTTGAAACACTTACATCAACATATAATAACCAGACTTCTACAAACGACATGGTTACAAGATTCTTACATTGAGATTAGTTACAGGGGATCACATCCCAATGGATCGATCAATTATATAGTCTTGATTAACTATGTACTTAAATGATTCCTATATTACCTTGAAAATATAAAAATGTATCACAATAAACATTCTTTCATCATTGATATTATTTGTAATATACTTATTCATATCCCTGGGAAAGGGAAAAAAGTATGATATCAAATTATTTGTAATGCTTACATATGACTAATTCTATCAGTAATATATAAGTGGTAATTTTTAGGGAATGGTAAATAATTAGAAACTCATTCCACATAATTTATCACATGAGCATAAAATGAATACATGAATAATATCAATGTATTAATATCATTAATAATAATTACTAAATTCTCAATGGATAAAATGATTAATCCTGTATTTCATGATCTCATTCATCATAATATCTTTATCTTCAAGGACTTCTTTCATGGTGTTTTAATTTATTGGGTATTTATACACTGAAAACACTTTTAATAAGGCTATCCATCTAGTCTGTCACATGAGTCCTATAAATGCATCATGGGGCTATATAATTTTAAGGTCCACCAATCACTACATAACCAATTCATTCGTAATATATATAAGGATAAATTTAATTTATAAAAAAATATATGTCATTAAAAACATCTATATTTATTAAATGATATAAAATATCATAATTTCCCGACTCAATAAAAAAATATCACATATAAACAATATATATATATATATTGTACTTTGATTAGGAAATAAGTATTTCAATGACATAGTGAATAAAATTTTTTAAGGAAAATATAATGTCTAATAAAATATGATCATAAAAAAGTGAATGTTTCAATATAATGTTAGTGACTAAAAAATTAAAAATATATAAAATATGAAAGTCAATTCAACATAAATAATGGTTTAAAATAAATTAATGTGTTTTGGATAATAAAATAAAATGGGAATGAAACATTAAGATATGTATTAAAATATTTCGTTTATTTTTAAATCCATATAATACTAATATAATAATCTAAATAACATATACCGATTATAGTGGTGGGAATTTCTTACTAATGTAATAAATTTTAAAAAGAAACATTCATTTTTTATTTTTAATAAAAATTGTAAAAAATAAAAATTTCATAAAACAATTAAATTATTACATTAAAAACATGATAAAATTCATGGAAAACATAATATGAATATACTAAATTACTTGTGTATATAAAAAGTACATTTTAAAAATAATTGTTAAAAAACAATCACAAAAGAAAAATATACCCAATCAAGACATGAAATGAGATCTTTTTTTGTACACTATTATTTTCATTATTCATGTTATAAAGAGATTACATATTATAAGAATACATATAAAATCCAAAAATATCCAATATATGAGTGAATAGATTTATTCTGTGAATTATATATTAAAATATTCATTTAGTGAATATAATAAGAATCCTAAAAATTTATTTTTCAAAACAGATTCATACCTCTTTCGTAACCTTTAAATTATATCCCTTGAAAATGGCTAAGGTTAATTGAAAATTTAGTCATGATAAATAAATATATATTCATTTTAAATATATTAAATCACTAGAATATATTTTAAATAAACCTAAATAAGTGTATAGTAATAAATATATCTTAATGGAGTGAAAAATGAGACGAAATCCCAGGACGTTCGAATAACATTATAATTTATTTTAACCTCATGTATAATTAATATATATTTATTATATTTCATACAAAAAACATATAAATATATATTATAAAATATACAATCCATTTACAACAACTTATCACTCATTTGTTACCAATGTTTTATTATTGTTATTTGTATGTTAACTTCTTCATTTTTTAAGGGAATTTGGGTTTGGTAGTTGTTGACCATCTAATCGGATTATCACACAATAAATTAAAAAATATTAATAAAAAATATAAATATTATATATTCATGGAATATATACAGATTCATATATAAAAGGTTTATATTGAAAAATTTATTACATCGTTCAGGGAGACGGTATGCCATATATACACATGAACATTGTTTTCACTTTTTGATTGATGGAATGAAAGAAAGGAAGATAATAAATCTTTTCTAAATAATAATTATTATAACATGAATTAAAAATATATATTCAATAAATATTTCTTTATTACCTACCATGTAAAGTGAAAGTTAAAATAGAATCACATCGAATTGTGGAGGTGGATGTCAACACTTATGCATGAGTAACATTATCATTTTACAATATATTGAAAGGAAATATTTTAGATTTTATATAATAATTAAAGAAGAATAAATATTTCATAAATATTATATGTAATGTAAACCTTTCATAATAACCATCTATTAGTAAAGATGATTGAAAATCAATTTTATTACTATGCAGAGGTGGTAGTCAACAAGTACGCATGATTTGTACATTAAATTCACATTTGATGGAAAAGATGGTCAATAATGGTGGTTTCATAATAATAATAATAATTTATTTCTTTATGATTATGAAGAATTTATTTTATGATGAATACTGCAAATTTATAACAGGTGAGAGAAGATAAATTTGAAAGTGGTCGGGTAGAATGTTACATCTCATTCGGTTGGCCTCCTTAAGAGCAATTAATAAGGACCCTTGGAATAGTCTATTAAGAATAAAAAATATCTAGTTCATTAGTTATGAATCTTATATGATAATTGGGTATTTTCTAGTCAGTCTAGATGAATCAAAGTTGTGTAAATAAATGGATATGGGGTTGCCATTTATTAGGGAGGGGAACGACACACTAGTAATTTCATAAAATATTAAAATATAATTATAGAATTTTAAAAAAATATTAAAATTTACATATATTCTTATTTGGTATAGGATTAGATCAAAATATAGCTATATAATATAATCAAATTACATTTTATTGGAAATTTCATTCTAATATCTTCGATTAACCCCTGATAAACCTCTATTAACGTTAACCAAAATAATAATTTTTTTAATAATTAACGATTATAATCTTACCTATAAGGTAACAATTTTCTCATGATTTTAGTAAGTATGAAATTTTATACCATTTATTATCCTACTTATCATTTTTATATATTTATGTTATTTTAACATAATTTAATAAAATATTATTTTTTATAAAATATCATTAATATCATTTTCAAACTATTAATTTAATTTTACATTAAAGATATCAATAAAAATATATAATAAAAATATAATCATATTAACCATCAATAATAAATTATTTTTAAATATAAAAGTACTTTTGAACCATAATTCATCCCAAAAAATATTATTTTGAGTTGTTTTAAAATTATTTAATTTGATTTTTCAACTCAGGTAGAAGTACTATGTAAGAGTTGTATAAGAATTTAATGAAAATATATAATCATAAAAAATAGAAATTAAATAACATCATAAAAACCGTTTCATTATAAAAAAATAACATTTAATTTTCTTTCAAAATATTTTTTATCACTATGTGATCTTTTAAGAGAAATTTAAAGAAAAAGTGCCACATTTTGTATTTTTCATTACTTAAAATAATATAAATTTCTTTATTAAAGGAAGATAAGAAAAAATGGCATATATTATATATTAGGATTTAATTCGTATAATTAATCTCATAAAATGAATCAAATTCAAGTTCTTATTGATTTTTAAGGACTTCACACATTATTTTTTAGCTGAATTACCCAATTTACCTTTTATCAAGGAGATAAAATTTATCACGATTACTATTCAGAATTTCTAAACATAAATGGGAAATATATAAAAAATATTTAATATTAATTAATAATATTGATTCCATTTTTTAAAATTCAATCCATATAACTTGCATAAATTAATTTTTAAATAAACTTACAAAATGCGATAAAAAATGATTTTCTAGAAATATGTGTTTTCATGCCTAAAAATTAACTTATATCAAAATCATGTAAAATATTGATCCTAATAGAATTATTTATATTATTTAAAATTAAATTAAATTATATCACGTTAATACTAAATCCAAAATATAATGGTACTTTTTAAATTACTTGATTTTTTGAATTGAAAAGACAAATTTATAAAAATTTATATTTTCATTGTTCACTGAAAAAAAAATATATTTTGAAACATAAAAAAAATAAACCTAAGAAAATAATTACATGAAATAAATTGATAGAGGTTTCACATAGTGACCTTTCAATAGTTTTTATGGTTCTTTTATATATGATGTCTTATATAAAGAAAACATTAAAATAAATGAAATATATTTAATGGAAAATAAATCATAAAATATTAACGTGTTGCATTATCCCCCTTATAACAATTTCACACTACATTTTATATCATTAAAAAAAATATGAGAATTATTTCCCAATACATATTTCATTTCCCAGGATTCTTCCTAAAATTTATCTTTTAGACATAAAACATTAGCTAGTTCTGTAGTCTTTTATTATATAACTTTATATCTATAATCAAGAATTTCCCCTCATTATTCTTCAAAAGATAGATCCTTCCAAAAAATTAAAACCTCAGAGTACCATACATGTGAATGATCATGTTTCTACTATGTATTGAAAGGTTCATGTAAAATATCATGAAGTAGAGAGATATTCAGTGGAAGTGACAATGGATAAGCTACCATCCCAATATGATTAGACATTCAAAGGGACTGATATATCTAGGTCTCAACATTACCTTATTTCTAAAACACATATCCTTATCAGAATGAGATATTCCCTGGAATACCATGTCAAATAGACTCCTACTCAATATCATTCCGATTATTGTCAACATAACATTTTATCGACTTTGAGAATTCTTTATGTGATGTAAAATTGATTTAACCGTATATTGAGGGATTCATAAAGACCTGTTTGAATGATCATGTGAAATCATGTATTGAGAGAAAAGTATAACAATGACAAGTATTATTCTCATTAATCTTGTAATTACATAGATAAATTTCATATCTTTTATTCTTTATTTTTCATTGTCCCCTCACACATACATTCAATTAGATGATGATAAGTTATAATAAAAATGAACTATATATATATATATATTACTAAAGGCTTCTACAAAACATTTAGGTAAACCTAAAATCCCAACCTAATACAATTGAGAGTGGTACCCCATGGAATATTTTAACTTCATTAATGTATACTCGTGTTCGTTTTTCAAGTGGCAAGTCTTATCTAATAGTGATAAAATGATCTAATTTTTTAATCAGATTAAATACAACCCAAAAAAATATTTCCTTTAGATTTTATGGGGAGATCAATAAAGAAATCCATGGTAATGTTTTCGAATTTCATGTTTGGTATGTGTTATGAGCTTAACTTCCCCTTATACTTCCTTATATCAATATCAACATTTTAACACACCATATATTAGGTTATTTACATTGCAGTATCTATTTTCATGTTATAACACCAAAAATACTCTTTCATATATCTATATATATTCATACCTATAGGATTAATAGATAATGGTGAATTATGAGCTTCATACAATAGATCTTAATTCAAGTATAATATTGATAGTGTACATACTGAATTTCTAAACCTTATCATTATGTCATGATCTTGGATGAACTTGGGAACATTCCTCACATTCTTCTATAATTCCATATATTCCTTTTTTGCCTTCATAATCCTCTCATAGAGGGATTTTTGAACATTCATCTAATGAAGATATCATTTACCCTCCTGAAAAATTTCAATATCCAACTTCTAAAAATCAATAAATATTCAATATATTTCTGGCCTCATCTAGGAATAACTGTCATGGTCTTCCATACTAAGAGCATTAACCGCCTTTTTCATTCCAAGGGTGGTGATGTTTTGAGAAGTCATAATTATTGATATACTAGATCATTATTTTACAATAAATATTTAATTTTTTTGTGTAAATATATAATTAAATATTTTGACATTAGTATATGTAGTACACCATTAATTGTAAAGATAATGTTTCCATATCATGAATGAAAAAATTACCAATTCCATCTCCAAATCATGAGTCGGGTAATTCATCTCATTGATTTTTAATTGGTAAGAGCCTTAAGCTATCACCATATCATTTTCATGAGGACACATCCTAGTCCCTTGTTTTATTCATCACTATATATCAAAAATGTGTCACTACTACAGGGTAGTGTAGCTGTAGGTGTATTGAACAACCTTCTCATAAATTCTTTTAAATTTTACACACATTAATCTATCCTCAAAACATATCTCCCTTTCAGGTCAACATTGTGAGTGGATTAGATACTTGCGAGAAATATATCACAAGGAATTTATAACATCCAAACAAAATAAGAAAACAGTGGATATCCGTTACTGTTGTTGGTATGGGCCATTTCTCAATAAATTTCATCATTGAAGGATCAATCAATATACCCTCAATTGAGATTAAGTGAATCCAAAATTATATATTTGATACCCCAAATTCACAATTTCTAATTTTACTAAAACATCTCTATTATTAGGGTATTCATTATTATATTAAAGAACCCATATCTTATTTTTCAGGTATAGAACATTTTTTTCAGTGTTTTTTAGAAAAAAGGATATTTTGGAGATTTTATAAGTACACACCGTGTACTTAAGAGTACATGCCGTGTACTTAGGAGTACATGTTGTGTACCCTTTTACCGTGAAGATGTGTTTCTTGGGAGTGTAACAGCTGAGAAATGGCCTTGTGGGGTGACATAAAATAATTCTAATGTCGGGGGATGGTTAAATAAAATACACAGCGTGTTCATTAAATGTACACAACATATACTTTTTCTTTTATTTGTATAATCAGGTCGGGGTCGTGTCTAATCCCCAGTTTTATATTCTTCAGGCCTTGTTTTGTTCAGGAGAGACCAAGAGTGAAAATTATTCTCTAAGAAACCGATCCATCATCTTTTATCCGATTAGATCTCTGGTAGGTGTGTCGGAATCCCACCAGTGAGTCCTTTCTTCTTCTAGATCCTCCACACCAGATTTTGTCTCTCTCTCGAGTTATTCAAGGTTCAATGTCTCAGACATTTTTGAAGATCTATTTCATTTTAGGATGATTCAGGGTCCTAAATTTTAGAGTGTTCTTCATAAAACATCGTGGTAGATGTTTTGTTTCCTTTCGTTTTTTTATTTGAGTTATATATGACGAAGTGTTGATTACCCATGTTTCTGGTATTTCATGTTAAGGAAATTGAACACTATTTTTTAGACATAAATTAATTATTGGAAGAAGGTTTTTGTTGTTGTGGAATTATGTGTAATTGCATGTTTCTGGAACGCCACATGAGTGTGTTTCTATAATCTAATGTTTAGGGATGTTTGTTCTAAATTGCCTTTGTGGAAGACCTTATTTCCTTTCCTTTCGTGATAGGATAAAACTATTTGACTTTTGAAACATGTTAATTGATTGAGATACACATTGAGATTGTTTAACCATATAGTAGTTGATATTATTCTATGATTCTTGATATCATTTATGCATGATAGAATTACAAAGGGTTGTGAGAACCTATTATAGTTAGACCACATGAGGAATTGATATTGAGTGCTTCCACAAAGAATCTGTTATATTTCAGATGACAAGACCACAAGTGGGATTAACGGTGATTGATCCCTCAAAGTGTATATAGTTTATGTTACGATACCAAATGGGGAATTGACTTTGAGTTCTTCTCTAGAGAGTCTGTACTTATTGTTGAATGACCATAGGGGGATTGGTAGCGATTGCTTCCTCACAGTGTATTTTCCTATTTATTTAATTACATGGCCAGAGGGGTTAGACAATGTGAGATACCTAGATGGTTAATGTAAATATTGAATGTTTTTATGCGTCTGCAAATCCAAAGCACAATCTTGGATTCAGTTATTCTATGTAGTCTTCTAAGATACCTATTTGTGATACTTACTTGATTAAATGATCAACATTAAAATCTAATGAATGTAAATGAAAAATGTAGGATTTGTTAAATTTTTTTACTCATAGTTCCTTTACTACATTTCAATTATTACCTACTATATATAATCACTGACATCTAGGAATGGATATTTTGGTGGTTACCTACTCGGATTCTTCTCACACACTGTTTGGGTCATGAATTGGACCCTAACAGATTATATGGTTGTAGTATCAGATAAGGGAAAGTACCCATCTTCCTCAGATACATGACTACTATATAGATATAGAGTAAGGGACCAAGTTTATGATTTTGAGGTTGCTGGAGTTTATTTGTTTTTTATTCTTTGTCTTAGTACTGTATTTCCACTATTGTGACATCTTTTTCTGTTTTCTTAGAAATATGTTTCATGCATCATTAATATATGGGCTCAGTTATTTATTAACTTTTAGTCTTCCAATGTTTACTTATGTTATTGTATTATTGATTCTGTGATTGTTTATTATTTTTTAATCTGTTGTACATACTCTGTCAATGAGGAAACAGATTCCCCACTATCACACTCATGGACCTCACTATTAGTCAGTAGCCTTTGGAATTCGGGGAAATGTACTTGAGTCCATGTGACCAAAATGGTATGGGGAACCTTTGGGCAGCACCAAGAATCGAGACGTTACAAAGTGGTATTTTTGGAGGTTCTTTTGATCTTTTAGTTACTGTTTGGAGCATATAGATAGGGAAAAGAGGGAATTTGTAGTTTGTAATAAGTTTTTCCTAGGATTAGATAACCCATGTACCGAGAAAAGCCAAGTTACCTTGATTATTTCAATTTCTCTGGTTTTGAAATTGTTATAATTGATTTTATTTCACCATTTGGTGATTCACATGATTAGTTCTGTTATGATTTATATCATTGAGGTTCTATTTCTGTTTCATCCTGATGAGAGGAGGGTATTTTATATCATGCATCATATAATCACTTGTTAGAGATCACATGTCATGCATTTTGTCCTGCCATTTAAGATGCATTACTGTTAGCATGCTATTGTGATAGATGATGTGATAGATTTTCAGGTTGTGGTGACAAATTTCATTAAAAAATGCATGATATTTTCATAGTGTATTGGGAAAATTAATGTTTCATTTGAATAGGTGCCTAACATAGGTTCCTAATGTTATGTGGGCCCTCTTGGATCATAATTTTTTAGATCATATTGATCTTTAATTTAATTATGCTATGATATGACATGAATAGGATTCCAAGCATTGATTCTCGGGGAGTATGGCCCCCATGGATCAGAATTTGGAACCTTAATTATTGTTTCTATATTTTTTGGTGTTTTATAGTAGTTTATAAGGTGTATTTCTTGAAAGTTCCCAGAATACACAGTGAGTGATGATAATTACACGCCATGTGTTCTTATATTTTAGAAGAAGAAACTTTTCTTATGTACATGATGGGTACTCTATATACAGACATTTCAGTCTTTGAATGTGTGATTGACTGTGTGGGAAGAGACATGGGTTTGAGAAATGTTTGGTGGAACATGTCGTGTACAGGGAGTAGATGTCGTGTTATAGAGAAAGTGTCTCTGATTGTGTGACTAACAACATGTGTGCATGAAACATGGGTTTTATATGCCTTTTCCTATTATTGAATTCCATTTCTTATTCTTCTGAGTCGTGTGTAGTCAACTGTGTCTTCGACCATGTGAATAATGAAACAATTGGTTAGAACTTAAGGGCTACACATTGTGTATAGAGTGGACACATTGTGTACTATTACCAAGGAAATAACAATGTGTTTAACTATGTAGAGCAACTCAGGTAGAGGGGAACAATTCATGTACACATCGTGTCTCAAGGGGAACACGCTGTGTGTATGGGTGTTACAAAACCTGGGATAGTAGAGGTACACACCCATGTTAAAACATAAGATAACATGCCATGTGGAGGGTATTCACGTTTTGTAACCCTATTTTGTAAAACATGTTTGTTTTATTCACCTGATTGTTTATTGCAGTTCTATGTTTCAGTCCGTGATAATCATGAACTAAGGTGTTCTCTAGACCTTGAAAAGTCATTCCATCGAGACAACCTCTAATTGTACACCAAATATAGGGAAACGTTCAAACACCATAAATGGTAGATCATGGACTACCATCCAATCATATCATTATGCCTATCATGGAACTAGCGGTTAAACCTAAAAAAGGTGCTAATGCATAGTTCTAAGAAGGCTTGATGAGGACGATGCAGGCTTACCAGGGAGCACCACATCCTCTCCCATCTATGGATGTGTTGAGGTGGGTTTTTCAACAGAAACAACCTCTTACATTCTCCAGGGATGGAAGTACTCAGGCGGCAGAGTCATAGTAAGAATCCATGCTCTCTATCTTTGAGCATCTTGAGATGCCTCCAGGGAGGAGGGTGAATCCTTCTAGGTATATGCAATGATATTCCTCCAAGATATGGTGGGATTTGATATCACAAGTAGGAAAATAGTGAGTTAAGTCTTGGGATGTGTTCTAACGTACCTTTTATGACTAATTCTACATGAGGACATTGAGGGCCAACCACTCTTGAGAGTTAATGAGTTTGGTGTAGGGTACACTCTTAGTCATGGAGTATTATTCGTACTTCATAGAGATATATTTCTTACCACCAATTCTATGTGGTGATGAGTTATTCCGTGTGAGGAAGTTTAAGGATGGTCTCCGATATGACATCTGATCCTAGGTGAACATCTTTAGGTTGACTTCCATATATTATATTGTCAACCAGGAACTAACCACCATGTGCGTCAAAATGAATTTGGGAGCAGTGGGCCAAAACGGTTCAACATCCATAGTTAGTACACTTTTTACTAATAACAGGAAGCATCATAGTGATTCTATGCATAGAGATCTGAGTAGACATGATTTTCCTTCAGGTATATATGTGGCGTGCTACTAGTTCGGGAATGGTGGACATAAGAAACCTCAGTTATCTAGATACATATTTGATTGTCGATCTTGTGGAAAGATGGGACATATTCATAATTTTTGAAATGTCCTCCTTACAACAGCTTCTGAGAGATGATCTATTTTGACTCCTTTTACCAGAGTAGGACCACAAGTTCCACATCAGAACGGAGGCTGGAGTTCTTCAGGACATTCTAGCCATGGTGGTGGTCATGGCCATAGAGGATAGACACATGGTTTTCAAAATCCACTGGGTGGATCAGCTCAGGTGTCCTAGACAAATTCATAGGGCAGGGGAGTAGGTCAGGCTTTTGTGATGGAGCATATCTAACAATAGAAGGATCAACGACCCTCTACGGTTAGATGTACGATTTTGGGTGCCTCAGTTTTAGGATCTGCTCCTTTAGACATATGGGATACCCATATCTGTATACTTGGGCCTCTTTTAGAGTGGCTTGGGATCTGTATCTTCACTTACGATGAAATCATGACACTAGACACTTTGTTCGGGATTATAATGGCTACTGTACATCTGTGGAAGGAGTTCCCTTTTGTGGTTGGTGGGTGTCACTTCATATGGGACATTTATGTCTTTGAGATGAAGAGATATTATGCCATTCTAGAAATGGATTGGTTATCTCACTTCCATGATTGTTTTGATTTCTATCATCATTGGGTGAGTTTCATGCCACAAAAGGTAGATTGTTTCTACAAAAGGGTGAATGGGATATCCATGTGAGCAGAGCTAGGCCTGAGCACGATGGGTTGAGTGGGTTTATAGGCCAAATTTATATTATGTATCTTGATGACCATGTTACTTCACCTAAGAATGTTTCTCCAGTGGTAGATCATTTTTCTGATGTCTTTGTAGATGAATTTTCATGTTTTCCTTTGGAGTGAGATGTAGAATTTTCTATGAATGTGTGGAAGGGGAAGCACCGGTCTACATTCCTCCATATAGGATGGCTACACCAAAGTTGTATGAGCTCAATAAGCAATTAGAAGAGTTGTATGAAAATGGTTTCATCCAACCTCGTACTTCTTCTTGAGTATCGGCAATCCTATTTGTGATGAAGACAAATGATACCCTTAGATTTTGTGTAGATTATCAGAAGCTGAATGAGTTGAGAACCATGAACTGATATCCCTTATCGAGGATTGATGATATCATTGATCAAATTCATGGAGCATGGGGGTTCTCAATGATTGACAAGAGATCTGGCTATCATCTTCTGCACATTATACCATCATATATACCTCTTAAAACCATTCAACTTAAGTACGGTCTATACGAGTATGTGGTTATGATGTTCGGTATCACGAATGCACCGACATTTTTTATAGCACTAATGAGACGAATATTCCATCATTACTAGGATTCTTTTGTCGTAGTCTTTGTGGATGATATCTTAGTTACTCTAAAACTCAACATGACCATGACACCCACATTGTGATCGTTTTGAGTACACTAATACAACATCAGTTATATGATAACCTATCAAAATTACACTTTGGGATGGATCATATTCACCTTTTGGGTCTTGTTATCTTAGATACAAGAGTATCAGTAGTCCTAGAGAATGTGAGGGCATCAGTTTCCTAGGATCAGTCGAATAACATCATTGAGGTAGGAAGTTTAATAGGGTTGTTTGGTTACTACATGTGCTTTATAAATGACTTTCCATGCTTAGCAGCACAACTGAAGGGATTGAATATGAAGAGTTAAAAGCACTTCTGGAATGATTCATACGATTTATCCTTTTAGGAGTTAAAAGGGAGGTTGAATTTTCCATAGATAATGATTTTACATGATCTTGGAAGGTGTTATAATTTTTACTACATTGCATCATGTATTGGGTTGGGTTCAGTACTTATGTTGGGGGATATAGTAATTGCATATGAGTCTCAGCAGTTGAGGCCATAGTACAAGAATTACCAAATTCCCAATATTGATATAGCTATAGTTGTTCATGCTTTATGCAACTGGAGACATTATCAGTTGGGAGATCATTTTTTGGTTTTCACTGACCAAAAAAGTCCCATGTATATATTCACTCAGTGGAATATAAATTAGAGACAATGAAGGTGGGTTGAATAGCTTTAGTCTTTTGACATTGATATTTCCTATATGCCTCAGAAAGGAAACAGAGTTGCTGATGCGTTGAGTAAGATGATATTGATTTAGGTAGTTCAGGAGGCTAGTAGTGAGTGGCAACTTATGGCTCTATTATTTGAGATTCACTTACTGGTTCATGGTAAACAGAGGTATACAATTCCTTATTCTATTGTTGTTTCCTCAACTCTAATGGATCATGTTCGGCTGAGGAAACTATCAGATTTTGAGGGCCTAGTCCTATGAGAGTGTGTGTCAGGAGAGGACCCTACTCTTAGATGGACCATATGTGAGTATGAGGTCTTGTGTTTTCTGGGACATGTATGGGTTTCATAAAATATATGTGAGGAGATGATACTAAATTTTCATTCCTCAGTTTGGGCAGTTCATCCTAGTGTTACCATGATGTATTAAGATCTACACCATTAGTATTGGTGGCCAAGTATGAAGAGGGATATTTTTGGTTTTGTTTTTGCGATGTTCCACCTACAATAGGTGAAGGCAGAGAATCAGCAACTGAAAAGGATTTTAAATTAGTTACCAACTCCAAAGTGTAAGTGAAATGATGTCATAATGGATTTTGGGATAGGGTTACTGAGATCTCCTTGAGGGAATGATGCAAATTGAATTTTCTTTGATATACTCATGAAGGATGCACACTTTTCAACAATCAAGGAGACCTTCAGTGATGATGAGCATGGTAGGTTGTATATCAGAGATATTTTTTGTTTAAATGGTGTTTAGTAATCTATTGTTCTATATAGAGACACTAGGTTCACTTCTCATGTGTGGTAGGGACTACAGAGGGCATTGGGTAGACATGTTCTTCTTAGTACAACTTACCATCTGTAGACTGATGGAAGTATAAGAACACAATTCAGGTGCTGGAAGAAATGCTTCGAGGATGCGTTATTGATTTTAGAGGTTATTGGGAGAATCACATACCTTTGGTAGAGTTTCCATCAACAATAGTTTTCAGGAAACTATTGAGATTGCACCTTATGAGGACTTGTATAGTAGGACATTTTAATCACCCCAATTTTGGCTGGAGGGAGGAGAGGAAGCTATGATGGGACCCCATCTTATCTAGGAGACCTCGGAGTAGGTGGAGTTGATTTGGAAGAGGGTGGATACTTCACAGTCACTTCATAAGTCTTATGCTGATTGATGGAGTCAACCTCTAGAGTTTGAGGTCATAGATCAGGTTTTCTAATGTGTCACACTGAGGTTGGGACACAATAGGTTTAGGAGATAGGGGAAGCATTCACCAAGATATGGTTGGTTGTTTGAGGTTTTGGAGAGAGTCAGGCTGGTTTCCTATCAGCTGCATCTACCTTGGAGGTACCGGGCTATGAAAAAAATCTTCTATGTTTATCAACTAAAAAGTATCATCTCTGAACCATCTCATGTTTTTCAAAACAAGGAGGTTTAGTTGGTGGTTTACTAATTGTTTAACGATCAACAAATCAATATTTTTTATAGCAATTCTAAGGTTCTCTATGGACGGTCTAATCCTTTGGTAAGAGTGTTCTAGCAGCACAACCATCTACTGGATGAGACATAGGAGATGGATACCAATGTTTGATCATAGTGGCCGGAGTGATTCGAGGATTCTTCTTGTCCAACTTGTGAGAGAAATTCTAGGATTAATTTCCTTAAGGGGGGGGGGGTTGTAAGAACTAGGGTCTTATTTACAAGTATGGATCTTGTTTTTGGGTGTTTTTGAGAAAAGGGGGAGATTTTGGACATTTTATATGTACATGCAGTGTACTTAAGAGTACACACTATGTTCCCTATTACCACGTACATTTGTGTCTTGGGCCATTAACAGCTGAGACATGGCCATTTGGGGTGGCCTGGAAGGCTGATAATTCCGGGGCCAGTTGAGGAAAAGACACAATGTGTTCATTAACTGTACATGATTTGTACATTTTCATTTGTTTTTTTAATCAGTCCAGGGTCACATCTAATGCCCAATTTCATCTTATTATGGCCCTGTTTCATTTAGGAGATATATAGAGCGAAAAATATTCTTTGAGCCTTCGTTATGTCATTCATTCTTCAATTCGATATTCATTGGCTGCATTGTAATCCCACCAACGAGTCCTTCTTTATTATATAGCCTCTACCCATGATTTCATTCTCTCTCATGTTATTCAATGTTGAATGATTTTGATGTTTTTATAGACACACATCATTTTAGGCCGATTAATGGGGAAACATTTGATAGTGTTTTTCGTACAACATCAATTTAATAGGTTTGTTTCCATTAGTTTATTTTATTTGTGTTTTGTATTCCAAATTGTTGATTACGCATGTTTCAGGTATTTCATGTTAATGAAATTGGACCATATATTATCTGTCATAGATTGATTGTTGGAATAAGGGATTTTTATAATCGAATTATGTGGAATTTCATGTTTACGGAACACCCCATGGGTGTGTTTACTTAATTGAATGTTTAGGGCCATTTGGTCTAGGTTGCATATGAGGTAGACCTTGTTTCCTAGACTATCTTAATAGGATGTGACTGTTTTTAATTTTTTTCTTGGTAAATTCATGTGATATGCATTGGAATTGTTTGTCCATGTACTAGTTGAGATTACATTGGGTACTTGATATTGTTTACACATTATAGAATTAAACAGGGCAGTGAGAACCTGGTGTATTTAGACCACAAGGGGGAATTGACGTTTAGTGCTTCCTCAAAGCATTAGTTATATTTCACACTTTGAGACCACTGGGGGGATTGATGATGAGTTCTCACTAAGAGTGACTAGAGTTTACATTATGATATGACAAGGCGAATTGACATTGAGTTCTTCCATAGAGAGTCTTTAGTTATTCTGTAATGTTCATAGGGGTAATTGATTATGAGTGCTTCCTCAAAGTGTGTTTGCCTATTTATTGCATTACATGGCCAGAGGGGTTACACTGTGAGAGCTACCCTGAGGGTTAATGTAAATATTTAATTTTTGTGATGTGTCTTCCAAGCCAAAGCCCATGCTTGGATTGGGTACTGATGGGAAGTCTTATGATATATCTATTTATGATATTTACTTGAGTCAATGATAAAAATTAATGGCTAGTGAATGTAAATGGAAACTATAAGATTGGTTAATTTTGGGTACTCCAATTTCCTTTTCTGTATTTCCATTATTACCATCTATATTTACTCACTGATAGTTAGGCATAGATAATTTGGCGGTTCCCTACTGGTATTTGTCTCACACCCTATTTGGGTCAATATTTGGACACAAACAGATTATATGGTTGCATTTGTCGATAAAGAAATCACCCTTCTTCCTCAGGTACATGATTGTTGTAGAGCTAGGGAGCATGGGACCATACTGAGGCTTGTGATGATTATGGAGTTTATTTTTTATTTTTTATTTAGTTTAGTACTGTATTTATAGCATTATGACTTTCATGGCTGTTTTTCTAGTCATATGTGACATGCATCATTTATATATGTGCTTCAGTTATTTATTTTCTACCAATATTCTGTTGTTTACTTGTTTTATGATATTATTGCTTTAGATACTATTTATTTATTTTTATTCCAATTTTCATACTCTTCCAATGTGGTCATAGATTCCCCACTATCACACCCACGGCCCTCGCTTCTAGTCTGATGCCTCTAGCTTTTAGTGCATGCACTTGAGGAAATGTCACCAATACGGTATGAGGCACCATTCGACAACACCTAGAACTGGGCGGTTATATAATACAAAAAGGCTTTCTATGCCCTTCCTTAGATATATGACATATAAGAAAATAAATTATAAAGACCACCAAACATTCTTCAATGTAATATATTATCAATCTATTCATTAAATCAATGAAGATAAAAAGATAATCGGTAAGTCCAATATACATTGCTATAAATTCATAATGACCATTCCTCATACATAAGGCTATCTTGGGTATAACCACCATCTTTTACCAAAGCTGATGGTATTCATATCGATGATAAATCTTGGAAAATTTTACTTTCTACATAATTGATAAAAAATAGTATCAATATGGGCTATATGATACTTTTTCTAAATATTGATCTTGTTACGTTCCTGATAATCAATGCAAGGATGCATTAATCTATCATTATTCCTAAAAACAGAACAATTTCCTATAATTGTGAATAACTATTCCAAATTAATACTTATATATATTATCCTAATTTTTCTTCTTAAATTATTGAAATGAATTTAGTGCCATTCTATATTAATTATTTGAAATAGGTGTATCATTTTGTTTGAGTTCATTGGAAAACTCAAGGTCACATTTTAGGGGAAGAATATCCATATCTTCTGGAAGGAAATAAAAAATATCTCATACAATATGAAAGGATATTCATCATAACATGAGTCACCTAAAATATTATGACTATGATATTTTTGGTTCAAACACCATCTTTATTGGCTTGCACACTAGGTCAATCCATACATTGACTATTGGGGTTGATTCCCTTTATCAGGTTAGGTGATATCAACAAATAATTCTATAAAACGATTTGTATCATAATCATCATGAATATTGATCCCTAAATTAAAAATCATTATAATGGTATACAGTTTTCAAATAATTTAAGGGGTTATAAAAGATATCTTGTTCTTTGTGTTCATTTAAAATCTCGTTCCCATGTTTTCTTCTAGACATTCTGAGATACCAAATGTGAAGACTTCACTCTAGTAATCAAGAAGTAGTGAAAACTTTATTACATTGGAAATAATATATAACGGATAACATCGCAAAGGATCATCCAATTCAGTAGTCTTGAATAGAAATATACATACATTATTATGATATTACATTAAAAATAAATAATATCATAAGAAACATTCGCACATCCTCGATATTACCTTTAATATTCTTCTTCATTTAATGGGGTAAGGGGAAATTAATTTGGATATAAAACACCATGTAAAGGTTAAGTATAAATGATTCTATCATAAGTAAATAAGGAATAATCAATATTGAGATGAAAATAATTGAAAACACATCCAATTTAATGAATTCAAAGAGAAAAAAATGAATCCATGGGTAATATGAATACAATAATATATGGGATAATAATAAGTTATTTCTCAATTATGTAAATCATTAATGCTGGAAATAATAATATTATAAATAAGGAAATATTTACTTTCAAGGCCTTATCCAAGACATTTTAATCGATGGACATGTGTAAAACAAAATCTCCATTAATAAGGCTCGATAATTGGGTTTTCTCATGAGACTATAATGCATAGAGGGGCTACATATTTCAAGGTCCCACCCATCACTACACATCATATAGATTCTTTATATATTTAATTATAAATATAAATCATAAATAATAACCCTTATCAATAAATATCTGTATAATGTAAAAGATATAGAATATAGTGACTTCCCCAGCCAATCAAATAATATTAATAATGTTGGGAAAAAATCCCTCAAGGTTAAATTGAAGTATTTTTTGGTTTATTTTGTTGGTTGAAAAAGCAGGTTTCCATGGAGAATTGTCGAGTTCCCGAGAATTTGTTGAAAATCCTTGTTGACAAAGAACGATGACAAAGGAAGGGATGATCTGGAGGCAGTACAAAAGAGCAGTACAATGTGGCGCCGTTTCCCACTGTTTGCCAAATTTTTGAGGTCCAAAATTTGGAGTTTGGTGAGCATCGTGAAAATAGGATCTCCATGAAGATCAAAATTAAATATGGCGGTGGCATGAATTTCGCGAAGAGAGGATTCGTGGTTTGGATTTCGCGAAGACCAGAAGAATGGAGGCAGTGATTTTTCGTGATTACGACGAGCTTCAGGAATGGCAGAGGCTGAAGTGCATCGCGGTAGTGAATGGATTTTCAAAGGAGCTTCACGGCGATGAAAGGCATTGCGAGGGAGCTTCGAGGCGAAGGCACCAAGGAATTGACGGGATGATTCGCGATTACGACAAGCTCCTCGATCGGAAAATTTCTGTGGTGCTTCGCGATTTAGACAGAATTCCGGCGGAATCTTTGGAGCTTTGCGATTTGAGATGATGTGGCGTTGACTTTACGTAGAAAGTTCGAGGGTCGGTGGAATATCCTATAAATAGATGCCGACCCCCTCGAGAGGTGAAGAGAGAATTTTCAGAGAAAATATTTTTCTCTCGTTTTGCGAAGGTGGTTTGCAGAGCCACTGTGCTTCGCGAAAGAGGAGCTTCGCGGCGGCTATTATAGCTCTGCAAAAGTTGTGAGCTCCGCGTTGGATCAGTGAGCTTCGCGAGGGATGTTTCTCTGCAATGGCTTGAGCTTCGCGGGAGTTCATCATGAGAGTGCTTCACGAGAGAGCTCACGAAAAGGTAGGAGCTTAGTGAAGTCTTGTTTGAGCTTCACGAAATTAGAATCCCCGCAAAGTAGGGTACTTTGTGAAGGAAAATTCCAAAGGTAGTTGCCCAGGAGTCAGAGGCAAAGTGGTATTCATCATTAGATGAAAGTTGGACTTCAACAGAGCATCTATCAACAATTGAAGATGCATTATTTCATGCAAATGAAGAGACCTACAGGTCTATAAACTATGAGTGGATCCCTTCCATGTCCAGTGAGCATAGGAAGAGGAAAACGGTCATCCTCTCCACCGGCAGTGAGCCAGAGAGAGAGAAATAGGGAGTGACCCTTGGGAAAGCAGTGAGCTGACCCTAAACCGTGCAATGGCAGTGAGCTTGGGACAGAGTGACTGTACCCAGACATTGTAATCCATAGCTAGTGAAGTATAGTGGAATTTGGTATGACCGGCAACCTGTCGGCGTATGCTCGTTGGAAGTAGCCCTTAGCGGTGAACCATGTAAAATTGATGTGTCATGTGCTTGCTTTACATTATGTTTATATTGTAAAATAGGAAAGAGAGAAAAGAGTGTTTTGCTTAACAGCGAAACAAGATCAGAATGGGCATTAATTTTAAATTAGTCAGACCCTGATTCACCCCCCTCTCAGGGTATTCATCCTTGTGGACCTAACAAATAATAAAATACTACATGTTGAAATTGTATATAGTTTAATAAATAAGAATATCAATGATATAAAGAATATTATTATTTAATATATATTAAATGTCGAATGAAATATGATCACAATGAATTGAATGTTTCAAGAGAAATTTAATGGCCACAAAATTAAGAAAAGATAATATATAACCATTAATTCGTTATAAATATTGTTGTTAATAAATTAATGTCTTTGAGAGAATAAAAAATAGAAGAAAATTATTGATATAATTTTTATTTAAAGATTTATATATATTTAAAACAATTGAAAAAAATTAAGAATAATATAAATGTCATAAAATGGTTATGGAGGTAGGAAATTCAATGAATTTTATATATGTTAATAAGTATTTCTTTTGATAAGTTGTATATAATGTGAAATATTATCAATTCAGAGTCCATGATTATGATTCATTTGAAATGATGAAAAAATTTAACGATAATATAATATTTAAATAATAAATATTTTTATTTAATAAAAAGTATTTTTGTAAAACAATTTTGAAGAATATGGACAAGAAATAAAAATATACCCAATCAAAATGAGAAATGAATTCGACTTTTCATTTAAAATTTTATGGCCTCATTTTCGTACCAAAGGGTGTAATTGATTGAAGAAAACATTAAAACTCTTTAAATATCCTTAGTATGGGAAGATATATTAATTATATGGAGGATAAATTATAATATTATTTTATTCAAAATAAGATCACTTTAAAAAATTAAGTTTGTAAAATAATTTATAACCTTTTTGGTACTATTTAAATTTTTACCCCTTGGAAGAGTAAATTGAATTTAAACATTAATCGTCGTTATTAAATATTTATTCATGTTAAATAAATTATAGGGTTAGTATATACACCATATACAAGTATATTGGTGAATAATACCAATTATGCCTCAATAGAGAGAAAATTGAGACGAAATCCATGACATTAAGTTCAACATGTCTCATAAATTATTTGAACCAATTATACTAAACAAAAATTTATTATAAATATATATAATAAACATATACAAATATATAATATTATTTATGATTCATTTATAACATCATATAAATATTTTCTTTAAATTCTTTTATTATTATCATTGTTCTAGTTGCTAACATCTTCGTTCATCCGAAGAATTTTGGTTTAGTAGATCTGATCCTTATACATTGATCATGGTTCAATAATACCCATATATTAATAATGATATAATTATTATATATATATATATATACACATTCATTATATATATATATATAATACATAAACGATAGAGATAGAAAAGGGAATAACACCGTTCATGGAGATCATGGACCTTATTTTTGTATGGACACAATTTCCAATTTTTGATTGATGTAAAGAAAGAAAGTTAAACAATAATTAAACTTCAAAACATATTTATTATATCATATATATCATATATATTCATAAAATATATCCTTATTACAATCCACATGAATATAAAACACAAAATAGTTAACATTTTTTTAGGGTGGTGGTTGTCCTCAGATACGCTCACAAGACGTTATTGGTTTCCAACAAATTTTAACATAATAATTGATATATGATATTATAATACTATAATAATTATTTTTTTTCATAATTATAATATATAAAATTAAACTCATCATAATAACCATCCTTGAAATATGGTGATGAAAAATGAATGGTATCCCTATGTGTTGGTGTTAGACAACAGGTACGCATGGGCAATAATTATGCTACTGATTTAATGTAAAAGAGGGTTAATAAAAGAGGATCAATAATCATTAAAAAAGTATATAATATTATTTTTTCATAACTTAATAATTTATTATGAATACGCAAAATTTATATAAGGTAAAAGAACATATAATTTGAAAGAGGTTGGGTGGGTTAACTACTTCCCCATCAATTAGACTCCTTAAGACCCTTTATTAAGGAAAATATCAATGGTCCTTTAAGAATAAAATAACCAAAAATTCATGTACAGGAAATTTTAGAAGAGATTTGGTCCTGATTTCGTTGTGCTAGATGGATTAATGTGGTGTTATGAAAAGACAGAAGGGGTGTCCTTTTATACGAGAGGGAAATAAAAAACATTGAATTTTTTAAAAGATTAAAATATAAAAAACTAATTCAAAGAAGCATTATTAAAAATGGATATATATTTACATTTTTAATATTATTAGGTCTATATATGATCATTAAATTATATTTAGATAATTTTATATGAAAAAATACCCTTATATATTGGTTTAACCACATTAAACATATTTTAACATTAAATGGCGTAACATATTTTTCATTCTTAATGGGATATTATATTAGCTATAATATAAAATTTATATCATAAATTATAAATGGATGAAATCATAGACCATTTATCAACATAATTTACCTCAATAAATATTTTTACAATTTTAAAATCGTTCAATATATCATTACTTTTCATAACATATCCTTAATGATATTATGAAACTATTCATTTAATTTGGACTTATAGACAATAAAAAAAATATAATTTCAATATAATAATTTTAAAAATTAATAATACATTATTCTTAACTATTAATAATATTTTTTAATCAAAATTTATCTGAAAAAAATTAATTTTAATGTTATTAAAATTATTCTATTTGATTTTTCCACTACTTACATAAGCACTATGTCATCATTATATAAGAATTTAAAGAAATTATGTAATTAAAAATAATTATAAATAAATTAACACAAAAACAAATAGATTATTATGCAAAAAATAAACATTAAGATTCATTCAAAACATAATTATTTTATTATGTAAACATATAATATTAATTTAAAGGCAAAAGATTGACATTAGGGATATTTTTACATAAAAAATATAAATATCATTACTATAGAAAATGGCACAACAATTCCCTATATTCAATGTTATTATGAATATTTTAGAATTAATCTCATGCAATTTAATAAGATAAAGGGTTAGTTAAAATTTTAATTTCTTATCACATTATTTTTACCTTAAATATTAGATTTACCCATTACCTAGTTGATGTTTTTTTACCAATGTTAATATTTATAATGACTAATAATAAAAGGGATTTACTTACCCAACTAGAATTACATAATTAAAAATATGGGAAAAATTTATCGAATTTAAATTTAATAGGTTTCATCGATTACTATAAAATCAAATATGAAAAATTTGAGGGAAAATAATTTTTTAGAAAAAATGTGTTTTATGACTAAAAATTGACTTATATGAAAATCATATGAAATTAAAATAATATTGGAATAAATTATATTATTTGAAACTAAATTTATCTTATAATACATTAATAAAAAATATAAAATATAATTTTATTTCACAAATTACAATATTTCAGAAAAATAAATTACAATTTTACAAAAATCAGTATTTTCCCAATTCACTATTTTTTAGATGATAAATATTTAACCAAATATAATAATGAAATGAAAACAAATGATAATTTTAACATAAAATTATTTAAATCATTCTTTAGGATTTTTTAAATATGGTGTTTCACATAATATATGGTATAATAGAAATAAAATTTATTTGAAGAAAATTATATCTTAAAATCTCTAAGTGTTCCACAACCAATGATACCATGTCACTATTAAACAATGAAATTAGATTAGGTCTCAATATAGGATTCAAATCCCATCTAAACCAAAACCCTCAATATATTAATTAACAAAGATATGTAAATTGGGTAACTTGGACATTAGGGTTAGAGAAGATGAGAGAAATAGGGAGAAACCATGATGATAAGGATGTAGAAGTCCCTAACATTTCAATTTGAGTAGGAAACCAAAATGAAATTAACTAAATCCGACCTTGTAAGAGGTTATAGGACTAATATAAATTATTAAGAGCATCCAAGGTTAACCCCATCAAATGGGGGTAAGAAATGGGAGATCCCCCGATTAAAAGGAACAGTAAAAAATACATAGAACCATAAAGGTCAATGATTTCCTCAAATGGTTTACTGAACCATGTGGTAACCATGTTATCAACATAATAAAAACCTACCACTATCACATAGTTTCTACAATTGTTTTTCCCAAACCATGTGAAAAAACATGTGGGCCTATAAATTTCCCAAACATTACATAAATCCACCTCAAGATAACCCATACTCAAGGAAGAAGAAAACCTTATAAACATAAACAATAAAGGCTAATATCATGCATGAAAACAACATTTATAATTTCTTCTTCATGTATCTCTATAAATAAAATTATTTTTGAAATTAAATATCCTACATATTATGTAATATATTTCTTGTTAATACATACATCATACACCTCTATATTATTTTATATTCTATAATTATTATCTTCTTATCACCCAATCATTATTGAACCATGTAACTTTTAGATTCAAAATAGCTCAAATTCATGAATCATATTCCATTAATTTATCTTGTTACATTACATAGTGTATCACTCGGAAAATATATCCTCTTATAGTGTATCTACCATGATGTCATCTTTTTTTAAGTTCATCCTATACCCTCAGCGTGAGAACTGCTTGACTATCTCATCTCACAAAAGTTGATATTATAAATTCCTATGAAGATTCATCTTTCATCTAAGTATAGTTGATAGTAATCTTATTAACAATAATACGTGTCAAATATTCACAAAAATGTTCATATCGTTAAATATCATATATAAATTCCATACATCATTATATTTTGTCACAATCTCTTATATCATCCAGCTGAACCATTTGACCACCATTAGTAAAACTATAATCTTCCTTCATTTAATATTTTAATTTATTATCATCTAGAGTGTTAACATATCAACCATATTTAAAAAAATAATCTTCATTTTTACACTTCCAATTTAACATTAAAAACTTCTTGACATTTATTCTTATTGGCAAAAATGAAACACCCCTCATCAAAACCCATTTTAGATCTCCCCATTTTTTTTGTCTCCAAGAAAATTAATGGAAATATATAAATTACTCACACATTATGAATCATGTGGGTAAATTTCATATCATGTACTAATTTGAGTAAAACTTTAGGTGACAAAAATACCATTTATTTCATTTTACGAAATATAATAATCAATGATATATTATATTGATGGGAAAATGGATACCATCAACTATAATTCATATAAAATATAATTTAAATTGGTCCCATTAATTATACACCTATGTTTTATACTTCATGATATTTCAGTGAAAGTATATCTGATATTACAAATTAGTTCATTATGTCTAATGTATGACATAACAAATTATATGTACAAAAATGGAATATTCCTTTTAACATTGCCAAAAAATACCCCTTTATAATACCTTACTATATAGATAAAATTTATCATATACATATTTGGATTTAATTCATATCTCTATCAAAATAGTAGTACCTAAGGAATGGTACCAATATTAAGAATGTGTGTTTACCGGACCAGATCAACTGGATTGGCGACTCTTGGTATAGTGGGGAGGTGTAGTCAAAAGAATAAGATAGTACATCATAAGAGTCCTGGAATACACATAATAGTTTATTAAACATAATAGAGTATGTATATTGAAGCATGAACTTCCATAGAGTGAGGTAAAATTCCCATAGATTATATGAGTGTTGGTATTTTTTTAGATGATAGGCAATCTCCTTCATTTTTCTGTACATTATTTATTGATCTATTGGGGTTGTTAACCAAAAAGTTATATATTAGTTATTTTGATGCTAAAATAAATATTTTTTTTATTTATGGGGTATAAATTCCAAACTTTAGAACATTTGGTAATCTACATCTTTCTTGAATTAGTTATTTGAAAAAGTATTCAAAATGATGAAATTACAGTATAGACCAATTGAAAAATAGGTGTATATTTTTATAATTTCACTATATAAACTAATGTAAATTGGAAAACTACTTTTTAAATGTTTTAATGATTCTTTGAGATAAATTAATTCAATTGGTACCAGAGCTAAATCCTAACACAATAGGCCTATTAAATACTTGTGGGAGAAGAAAATATGGGTGAAGTAGCTCATACCAACCTTCTTGGAGAAAAACCATCTACATGGATGATTTGAACTCTGTTATAAATATAAGACTATGTATTATGTATACAAGATATTTTAAGTCTTGATTTTGTGGATAGTTCGGTTGTCAAGGTAAAGATATTATTATGGAATTCTACCATGGATAGCTCATCTATAACCAATTATAATTGAATTATTTTTACCTTAGATATTTTAAATTATTAATAAAAATACAATGAAACTTACTTATAAAATAATGATAAAATATATATAGATATTATAGTTCTTGGGTAATTCTACTTATATATGTATAGTTTCTTCTTTTTAGTGGAGTTTTCTGGTTTTTATGATCACCTATGATGGAACATGATATAATACCAAGCTCTAATCTTGTATAATGTGAATTTGATATCTAATTTTAAGCATGTATGAAATTGTTTCCCATATCCTCTTCATATTTATTTGAGCTATGTATTAGTATATAACGATCACCATAAATTGATCATATTTGGTGGTAGAAATTCATGTGATGTTTGTCATTGTATATTTCAACTACTTCTTCCTATTTTCATGCAATGTATTTATTTGGATCGTATTTATATATTGATTTGACCTGAAAAAAGTATGGTTATAAATATTTAGAACATATTATCATTTTAATGAAACATAAAAAACTAGGTAACACATTGATTGAGTTGACCCAAGAAATACTTATATAAATAGCACATCATTGTTTAAGAATATTAAATACATCACACAATAATACACAAACAAGAACGATAAACATTTAAAGTATTTTGATACTAGATACATAATAAACTAATTTATGGATAATATTGAAACATACTTCATAAAATGAGGAAGGAAAACATTAGAATGGTTGAGATGGGATTCTCGTTAAGGGTAACCATTAAAGATATCAATCATAAGTGAGCATAAGATTATTTTAATAGATTGATAACATAATCTAGTTAATGTTATCAACATGAATGATTCATACAAAGAAAATAAAATATTATTTTTTAAAAAATCATTGGATATTAAGAATCATGATATGTAAGAGTTTCGTATCATAAATCATCATTATTGAGTTATAACATAGGAATTTGGCATCATAAGAACATGGAATCATAATAATGTGCACAGAGTTTTTCTCAATCATATATATGCATAATATTGTGAGAATATCTAGAATAACTTATACTCACCCATGATAATATGAACAAAGTTATTCATATTCATGTCCATGTATAATCTTGTGAGAACATTTATCAATAATTATAGTCCCATATGAGAATGTGAACATTGATATTCTTAATCATGTTCTCGATTATCATCATCATATCATGATGTATCTATATAACAATACACAATTAATTGTCTGGCTATGTAATTCCAGTCCCACATTTATCATAGTGAAAACTATATATAATTGTGCCACAAGATCATAAAAATATCCGTCAATTCAATATAACATAACCCTGAAAAAATGATTTTTATGATACTTATATTATAATGTAATTAAAAAGTGGGAAAGAAATATGTTTTATAGAAACACACATAAAATATCATCATTAAAATCCATCTTAAGAAATATATTTTAACATATAATAATATCATATCTTCTATTGATAATAAAAATACTTAATGGATGCTAACATTGATGGAAAAATATATTTAAATGAGAATTTTTAAATTTATTTAAAAACCAAGAGAATATAATTTTCATTCAGTATCTATAAAAACTAAAAAATTCAAGAACAACTAGAAAATTATGTAATTTGAACAGAACCGTGTATAATTGAAAGAGATAAATTTTTAATATAATTAAATTTTTGGGAGGAAAATCCATTCATGATGTATATATTAAAATATATTATTTTCACACATTTTAAAAAATTAAAAAGCGAGTTGTAGTATGTTTTTTAAAAATATTACTTATAGTCATTTGAAAAGAAATTAAAAGGTAGTAAAAATAATATTTCTCCAATATTATTGTATATAGAAAAATGTAAGAACCTGGTTCTTATTCTTGACATATGGGTTTCTTTTTTTCCTCTTTCTTTAAGTGTTTTTGAGAAAAATAAGGAAAATGGGGAAAAACCCAAATTTTGTGGGTATACGCCGTGTACATTTCCACACACTGTGTACTTTGTCCATGTGGGATGAGTACACATGGTGTGTAGGCCTATCAGTGATGAAGGGTGTAAAAACTGACTACACATCGTGTACTTATCAATACATGTCGTGTACTCATGTCTACAAATAAACAGTGCGGCGGTGAAAAGCAGCCGCCATAGGAAAAGTTAAAAAAATTAAAAGTAGATGTTGTGTACTAGAGAGTTCATGCCGTGTACTTGAGAGTACATGCCGTGTAGTTTTTTTCTTTGACTTAAAACTGGTAGTGGCCTCCTCAATCGGCAGAGGAGGCAGAATAAATGTTTGGAGCACTGGGAGAGAAGGCCGGAGCTTGGAGGAGCTCCCAACCACACAATGGAACTCGAATTCCTTCGCTGACTGTCTCGATTGAACCACGCGGGTGAGTTCTTCCCTCTAAATGAATGATTCCTGGAAATTATTACCCAAGGTGAAGTTATTTGGGTTTGAACACATTTTCCTTTTTCCCATATCTACGTCATTTTTGTACATTTCGGAAGGCGTTGTTCCTGTATATTAGTCAATGGAGATCAAGGTATGTGGTCTGATGTTTAATTCCATCTCTCATGTGGTTGTTGTGTACTGATGTGCTATGAGCCCATGTTTGGGTTGTCATATTGGCGAGGACATATTTAATTAAATACGTATAATTGTATGGGTAATTTAAAGAATAAGTACAACTGCTATTTGGCATCATTTCTTGGATCCAGGGCCACCCCGTGGGTGCATTTCCCTTGTTTAGCCATTTGGCCAAGATACCCGAGGGTATACCGTGATTTTAGCATTCCATGAGTTTTCTTGAGATAAAATTCATATAAACTACTTTCTTATGTGTTGGGCTCAGCCCGGTAGCTTTTTTATCCTGAGTTCAGTGTTTCTCCTGCCTTAGGGAAAGTGTTTGTTTAGCCTGAGGGAAAACTTTCTTATGCCCGTGGGTAGTTGCTTCCGTTCCTGAGTGCATTATCTCATACGCCTGAGAGAAATATTCATTATTCTTGTGGGGAATCACCTGAGGGTTTCGATTTTGATTACCTAAGGGTATGGTTTTTCATGTATGAGGACTCCATTTACTTTGCATATTCACTATGGTGATTCGCATGTTATTACTGCCAAGTTAAAGCACATGCTTGATATTGTTTCACCTTGTACATGATCGATTTGTTCTGTGGTTTTTTTACAGCAATGTTTAGGATATTTTTGAATGAGGATGAGTCTCATAATCATATAATTCAACTATGTTGAATTGTTTAATAATAATTAAATTGAAATAGAACTAGTAGGAGTAGTTGTTTTTGAGTACTTCCTAGTTTACTATATTTCCATTACTGCACACTGCTGTTTCACAAATTCATTGATAGTTGGGAAAGGTCCATTGGTGGTTTCCTACTATAATTTATCTCTCACACACTATTTGGGTCAGGTCTTAGTCCTAAATATAGTATATTTCTGCAGGTGTGGATAAGAGCAAGAGTCCCTATACAGGTACATGATTGTTGTAGAGGAGTAGGGGAGCATGTGATCAAGCTTAGGCTTGGGATGATACTGAGTTCCTGCTGCATTGTTTTGTTCTTAATTGCTGTATTTGTCCCTCATATTATATTGTTTCAGATTGTAGTGTATCCGGTTTTGGCTTCTTTCTTAGACTTAGGGACATATGGGGTCATTCTATATGACTGTTGTTATCTTTTACCTATGTACTGTTATCCATTTCAACTGTTATTATTTACTGCTTCTGCTTTTGGTATATTTTATTTTGTTCTTATATATTACACTTTGAAAAATGAGGGGGTAGTTTCCCTAATATCAGACCTGGGCCCTCACTGCTAGTCGGCAGCCTCTGGCGTTTTGGGGAAATGTGCATGAGGTCAAGTGACCAACCGGGTCCAGGGCACCCATTGGGTGGCACCCGGATCCGGGACATTACAATGTTGTATTATAGGGATTTTATTTTATCTGAGTTATTTTATTATTTGGTGATGAAAGAAAGAGATAGATTGTTAAGGGATTTGGTAATAACTGTACCTGAGAGTAGCTACCCCGTGCATAGGTAAAAGCCGGATTGCCTCAAATTTAATTGTTGTTTTCGGTTTCTGATTATTCCAATTGAATTGATTTTCACCGTTGGGTGACACACTTGTTATGAGCTATATTATATTTTTATACAGGGTTCTATTTTGTTACAACCCGAGGAGATGATGGTCTTCCATCTCATGCATCATTTAGGAACATGTTAGAATCACTTGCCTTGCAAAGTTTCCATGTCATGTACCTGCATTAAAAATTGCATGTTGTTGTGATAGATATTGTGCTAAAAAATTCATGATGTAGAGATAGATGCCCCGATAAAATACCTTCTATTTGATAGGGTAATATTATGTGAGTTTCGATAAATGAACGCTTAACATTGGTTTTTGAGGAGTATGGGCCCTCGTCAACCAAAATTTGGAAGATAATTGACTTGTTGACTTTGTATTAACACGAATAAGATGAAAATATTTTATTCAAAAGGAGTATTGGCCCCCATGGATCAGAATTTGGAACTTAGGTATTGGTTTCATTGTTTTCAGGGCTCTGGAGTTGTTTCTATGGCTTATTGTCCAGAAAAACCTAAAATACACATCATTTAAATTTGATTACACGCTGTTTACTCTCCTTTTTGAGAAGAAATGAAAAAAAAGTTGGTACACACCGTGTACCCTACGTACACGTCCTGTAGTCTCTAACCGTGTCATAATCCTTCTGGAAAGAGACACAAGATGGGGAAGTTCTAGGGGGAACATGTCGTGTACCGGTTGTTCATGTAATGCATGTTGACCATGTGTCCACCCGTGTAACTAATAACACAGAAGGAGGAATCGTCCTTTATACATGCCATGTCAAAGAATAACACAACATATAGTGTGAGTCGTGTGTCCTGCCGGGTAAATAAAAACACGGGACGGTGAAGCTCGTCTAGTACACGCCGTGTACCTGAGGGACATGCCATGTAGTCTTGACCCGTGAAAGGTCATGTGGACTTTTCCATGTGTATGGGGAAAAGGGGTGGTGTACACGCCGTGTGTGGGTGTAACAAACTGTGTATTGTCAGTCGAGTAGCTGTCCATGTCACTAACAACACCGACAATTGGAATCTAAGCAGTGCATGTCATGTCTATCTGGAACACACCGTGTCGTCTGAACCGTGTACCCTGTCGGGTAACAGACAACATGGGTCTGTGATGCTCATCTAGTATATGTCATGTTGATCTTATACATGACATGTAGACTCGTTCAAAGTAGAGCCTTGTGGCTAAGCCGTGTAGAAGGTCTTTGGCAGGGGAAGAATATTCTAGTTTACACCGTGTGTGTGGACAACATGTCGTGTGGTTGGGGTGTTACATGACCAGTTTTGGTAGAGTACACACCCATGTGATTGAATAAAGGGAAAATTTTTTGTAGTTATTATACACACCATGTAGTCTTGTTAATCAAGACTTGAATGATATCTTTCTACTCTTCCCTTCTTACACTCCTAGTTTTCAGTCCTTCATGATCTTAAATCTAAGGCGTGTGTTTGACCTTGTAGAGTCATGCCGCTGAGACGAACTTGATTTTTCCGCTAGGAGAGCAGTAACGGGTTTACTCCAGAGATGTTAGGCCACAGACTACCAATGGATCCTCCAGCAGTGCCAGATGTGGTGCCAGCGGTTATAACCAAAACCAGCGCGGATGCGCAGTTCCATGGAGGATTCATGTGGTTCATGTAGAACTTCCAGGGAGCACCACCAACTGCCACATCTATGGTAGAGCTGACACATATATCATAGTAGCAGAATCCACCTACATTTACAGGGGATGGCGGATCACAAGCTACAGAGTATTGGCCAGGTTCTATGCAGACTATCTTTGAGTATCTGGAGATGCCTCTTGGGAAAAGGGTCAATCTCGCTACATACATGCTGCGTGATTCCACCAAGAGATGGTGGGATGATACCACCCAGACCAAGAATCACCATGACATGGCATGGGAAGATTATCAGGCAGACTTCTATGACTTTTTTTCCAAATATGCTGAGGTAAGATAGAGCTTGAGAGTTCCTAAATCTGCAGCTGGTCTCCATGTTAGTGATGGACTATTCTGCCTGATTCACCGAGCTACAACGCATTTCACCTTTTCTGGTGGGTGATGAGACGTTGAGGGCTCGATGCTTTGAGTATGGTTTTCAATATGAAATCTACACACTGGTGAACATCTTTAGGTTGCCTATAGTGCATGCTATTGTGAACCAAGAACTGATTGCTGAACGGAATCTGCAGGAAGGCAGTGGTGCATGCCACAGTGGTTTGACAATAGTTTATGGTAATATTGTTACCGGTAAGAGGAAGAGGAAGATGTATTTCTATAACGGTGGTAGTACATTCTAGAAGAACTCTTCATGTGGCTAGGTGAGGTGCTACCATTGTGGTAAAGTGGGGCACAAGACACCTTCGTGTCCAAGTAACCCAGTGGACTGTCGAGCTTGCGGCAAGATGGATCATCTGTAGCACTTTTACAGGGTGTTTCCACCAGTGTCTAGTGAGAGGGGTTTTTTACAGACTCGGCATGCAGGAGCAGGGCCAGCAGCTTCATACCGGTTAGGGAATTGGGAAACGTCAGGACGTACAGGAGGAGATGGTGGTCGTGGTCATGGAAGCTAGACACAAGGATCTCAGAGACAACAGGGTGGGTCAACTCAGGTTATATAGGCTGTGTCGTAGGTTCGTGACACTAGGAAGGAATATGAAGTGCAACAGACCCAACATGAGTAGGCTCCCGACCCTTCCATTGTCATAGGTACTATTTTAGGTGCTTATGTGCTGTCTTCAGTTCCTTTTGATACAGTTGCTACACATAGCTTTATATTTGTGCCTGTTTGGTAGATCCTTGGGCTCTATTTTTATTCATCTTCTGATTTTATGATTCTAGACACTTTGTTGGGGATTAAAACGGTAGGTGTGCGTCAATGTAGGGAGTTCCCCTTAAGGGTTGGATGGTTTCACTTTATATGGGACCTCTACGTCTTAGATATAATGAGCCATGATGTCATTCTTGGGATGGACTGGTCGGTACCCTTTCAAGCCTTTTAGATTTCAATCATCGTTGAGTGATTTTCTTGTCACCATAGGGAAGGGAGTTTCTATACAAGGTAGAATGGGATGTCCAGTTGAGTTGAGATAGACCCAAGCATCATGGGCAAGGTGGAGTGACAACCCAGATTGCGAGTAAATATCTAGATGAACAATGATCATGTCAGAAGGATTTCCCTCTAAATGTTGATCATTTCAGAGATGTCTTCCTAGACAACATTTCAGGTCTTTCTCCCGAGTGAGAGGTGGATTTCTCTACTGAGCTTTTGTGAGGAATAGTACAGGTGTCCATTCCTCCTTATAGGATTGCTACACTAGAGTTGCAAGATCTCATGGTTCAGTTGAAGGAGTTGTAGGAAAAGGGTTTCATCTTACCTAATTCTTCTCCTTGGGGTTTACCTATCCTGTTTTCTAAGAACCAGGATGGTGCCTTCAGAATTTGTGTGGATTATCGAAATATGAACCAGTTCATGGTCAAGAACTGATATCCCTTCCCAAGGATTAATTATATTTTTGATCAACTTTGAGGAGAATGAGTGTTCTTGAATATTGAATTGAGATCCGGATATCATCAGTTGCGTGTTAGACCATCTGAGATACCAGTTACAGCTTATTAGAGTATATATGGTCAATACGAGTACTTGGTCATGTTGTTCGGACCCATGAACATGCCTGCAGTTTTCAATGCTCTGGTGAGGGTTCCACCCATATCTGGATTCTTTTGTGGTAGTCTTCGTGGATGATATCATGGTATACTTTCACACTCAACATGACCATGCCACACATCTTGGGATCTTATTAAGTACACTAAGAGAGCATCATCTATATGCTACGCTTTCAAAGAGACACTTTTGGATGGACTAGATACTCTTCCTGGGTCATATTATCTCAGAGGATGGAGTTACAGTGGACCCATAGAAGGTGAGAATAGTAGTTTCATAGGAGCATCCTAAGAAAATGTTTGAAATACAGAGTTTCTTGGGGCGGGATGGTTACTACAGGAACATTATATAGGACCTATCCCGCTTAGCAGTGCCGTTGATGGGTTTCACTAATAAGGGTGTCAAGTTCATTTGTTCAGAAGCTTGTGAGACAACCTTTCAAGAGGAGAACAAAAGGTTGACATCAGCACCTGTCCTGATACTTCCAGAGCAAGGGATGATCTATACAATTTACTATGATGCTTCAGGTATTAGGCAGGGAGTAGTATTGATGCATGGTGATCGAGTAGTTTCATATGGATCAGGACAGTTGAGGCTACACGAGAGAAATTTCAAGACACATGATCTCCAGTTGGCCATAGTTGTTCATGTGTTACACTGTTGGAGACATTATCTCATGGGAGAACATTTTTTGGTGTTTATGGATCAAAAAAGTCTAAAATATATCTTTACCTAGCGTGACATGAATATGAGATAGTTAAAGTGGGTTGAATACCTTTAGTCCTTCCTCCTCAAGCTTTCCTATACACCGGGTAAGGGTAACATAGTGGATGATGCACAGAGTAGGAGGAATCAGTTAAAGGTAGTGCAAGAGGCCAGTGGTGAGTGGAAACTCATGGATTTGTTCTCTATGATGAATTTGGAGGTGCACGATAGTCAGGGGTGAGCCTATCTTTCATCTTAAGCTATGACTTCTACCCTCCTGGATAGAGTGAGGATGAGACAGCTATCAGATTCGGAAGGCCTAGTTCTACAGTATTCGGTGGAAAGTAATAACCATCCACTTTGTTATAAGATAGGTTATGATGAGGTGCTGCGTGTCCATTGAAGCATATGGGTTCCAAGGGATATACCCGAGGAGTTTATGCAAAAGTTTCATGATTTGGATTGGGAGGCACATCCCAAAGTTACCAAAATGTACCGTGACATGAGACATATGTATTGGTGGCCAGGTATGAAACAAGAAGTTGCTTGTTTTGTTACAAGATGTTACACCTATCAGTAGGTGAAGGAGGAACACTAGAGGCCATCTAGACTATTACAACAGTTACCCATACCATAGTGGAAATGGGAAGATGTCTCACTGGAATTCGTGAAGGGGTTTTCGAGGTCAACTTGAGGCAGTGATGTCATATGGATTGTTTTGGATAGACTTACGAAGGTAGCTTACTTTTTTCCGATCAAGGAGACCTTCAGTGTTGACTAGATTTAGAAGTTGTATATCTGAGAGGTGGTATTTCTTCATGGGGTCCCTCTTTCTATCATTTTAGACAGGTATAAATGTTTTACATCTCGTTTCTGCAGAGTTTTCAGAGGGCACTGGGTATATAGGCGCTTCTGAGCATAGCATACCACCCTCAGACCGATGGATAGTTTGAGCGTATGATACAGGTTCTTGAGGACATGCTATGTGTATGTGTCTTGGACTTTGGGGGATCTTGGGAGAAGCAAATACCCCTTGTCTAGTTTTCCTACAATTATAGTTTTCAGGCAAGTATTAAGACGACACCTTATGAGGATTTATATGGTAGTCCATGCCGATCACCTTTGTGCCTGTTGGAGGCAGGTGAGGTAGCTTTATTGATAATATGTCTCATACATGAGACTTTACAACATGTCTAGTTGATACAGAAGATGATTGATACTGCACAGTCTTGTCAGAAATATCATGTTGATCGCTGCAGACGACCCTTGTAGTTTGTGGTCGGGGATCAAGTTTTCTTGCGTGTTTCGTTGAGGTTGGGACACAGGAAGATCAAGAGATAGGGTAAACACTCAACATGTTATTTTGGGACATTTGAGATTCTGGAGAGAGTCGGGCTGGTTGCCTATCAGTTATATTTAGCACAGATGTACCGGGCCATGCACGACATCATCCATATATCTCAACTGCGCTGTTATCACACAAACCCATCTCACATTTTTCAGCTTTAGGGGTTTGAGATTTAGGTCGATGCATCCTTTGAGGAGCACCTGATTCATATTGTTGATAGGAGCATGAAGGATCTCTGAGGCCAGTTAGTTCATCTCGTACGGGTGTTATGGCAGCATGGTCGAGTGTAGGACGAAACCTGGGAGTGGGAGACCGACATATGTGCTCAATGGCTAGTGTTGTTCTCGTCTTTATCTTGAACACCCTTGGAAGGGAAATTCAGGGAAGAATTTCTTTAAGGGGGGACTTTTTAAGAACTTGTTTCTTATTTTTGAGGTATGAGTTTCTTCTTTTCCTCTTTCCTTAAGTGTTTTTGAGATATATAAGGAAAATGAGGAAAAATCCCAAATTTTGTGGGTACACACCGTGTACTTTGGCCGGGTGGGATGAGTACACATAGTGTATAGTCCTTTCAGTGATGAAGGTTGTAAAAACTGACTACACATCATGTACATAGAAATACACATCGTGTACCCATGTCGACAGATGAATAGTGCGACCATTAAAAGTATCTGCAAAAGGAACAGTTAAATAAATGAAAAGTACACACCATGTACTTGAGAGTACATGCTGTGTATTTTTTTCTTTCTTAAAATAGGCAGTAGCCTCCCCATTCGGTAGAGGCGGCAGTGGATGTGTTTGGAGCTCCGAGAGAGAAGTATTGAGCTTGGAGGAGCTCCCGAATGCACATCGGAACTCGGATTCCTTCATTGACGGTCTTGATTGAACCATGCAGGTGATTTCTTCCCTCCCCGTGAATGATTACTTCCAATTCTTTCCAAAGGGGAAGCTATTTGGCTTTGAATGCATTTTCCTTTATCCCAGATCTATGTCGTTCTTAGATGTTTCAGAAAGTACCGTTCCTGTATATTGATCTTTGGAAATCAAGGTAGGTGGTCTGATGTTTAATTCCAACTGTCATGTGGTTTTTGTGTGCCGATGTGCTACACACTCATGTTTTGGGTGTCGTATGGCTGAGGCCTCGATTAATGAAATACCTATAATTGCACTGGAAATTTAATGAATATTTACAACTACTGGTTGGGATCATTTCTTGGATCCAGGGCCACCCCGTGGGTGAGTTTCCCTTGTTTAGACATTTGTCCAGGATACCTGAGTGTATAATATGACTTTAGAATGCCAGGAGTTTTCATGAGAGAAAATATATATTAACTGCTTTCTTATGTGTTGGGTTTGTCCCGAATGCTTGTTTAGCCCGAGGGTAGTGTTTCTCATGCTAGAGGGAAAGTTTTTTTTTAGCATGAGGGAAAATTTTCTTATGCCAGTGGGCAGTTTTTTCCTTTCCTGAGGGCATTATCTCATACGCCTGAAGGAAATATTTATTATGCCTTTGTGAAATCACCCGAGGGTTTCGATTCTGATTACCTAATGGTATGCTTTTTCATGTCTGAGGTCTCCGTTTAATTTTCATATTTACTTTTTTGATTCACATGTTATATCTTCGAAGATAAAGCACTATCCTGGTATTGTATCACCGTTTACTTATTAGGTTGCTTGTTGTGGTTTTTTTGCGGCAATGTTTAAGAGATTGTTGGTTGAGGATGATTCTAGAAAACTTATAGTTCAATTATATTGAATTGTTATATAGTAATTAAATAGAAATGGAACTAGTAGGGGTAGCTTCTTTTGAGTACTTCCTAGTTTACTTTATTTCTATTACTACACACTAATGTTTCATAAATTCTCTAACAGTTGGGAATGGGCCTTTAGTGGTTGCCTAATGGGATTTATCTCTCATACACTATTTGGGTCATGACTTGGGCCCAAACAAATTATATTGATGCATGTGTGGATAAGGGAAAGAGTCCCTATACAGGTACTTGATTGTTGTATAGGAGTTGGGGAGAATGAGACCAAGATTAGGCATGCGATGATTCTGAGTTCCTGCTGTGTTGTTTTGTTATTCTTTGAGATATTTTTCCCTAGTATTGTATTGTTTCAGATTGCAGTGTATCCTGTTTTCGCATCTTTCTTAAACTTAGGGACATATTGCATCATTCTATATAACTGTTGTTATCTTTTACTTCAGCACTGTTATCCATTTCAGTTGTTATTATTTACCTCTTCTGATTTTGGTATGTTTGTATTTTTTTCCGCCACGTTACACCTTTAAAAATGAGTTAATAGTTTCCCTACTATCAGACAAGGGCCCTTGATACTAGTCTGCAGCCTTTGGTGTTTGGGGAAATGTGCTTGATGTCATGGGACCAACCAGATCAGGGGAACCTATTGAGTGGCACTAGAATCCAGGATGTTACAGAAAAACCTCCAGACTTTATTTTTAAGAACATGTGAAAGGAAAAAAATGATTGACCACAGATGAAATTAGGTTGACTTTTCTTAAAAACATTTTCTCAATATTTTAAAGTTCCAAAGAGAGAATAAATGGTATTATTAATTATAATTTATTGGATAAAGAATATTGTAATAAAATATATGGGGTTTAAATGAGAAGGATCATATAATATCCCTCAATATTTGTTTAACATTTCCAACCCTTTAAATAAATGAGATTGTAACATAACCTATTACCCTAATTCCCTTTATGCTTTATATGTGTTAAAAAAATAAATACTAAATATATATTTATTATAAATTTAGTAAAAAACAAAATTTATACAAATATTATTATGTATCATTCTACTAATTTTTTTTAATTATTCTTTTCTTAATATCTCTTCATTAAAATGAATCTTTTTGTGTAAACAAGTTTTTTTTCCATGAATGTTTTGGTGTGATGGTTTTAGTCCTTGAATGTTATTCATGGTTTAATAATATATATAATAATATTATTATTAAAATTTTAATTTTTTTTAGTTATTGACACTTTTATAGTAATTCATACAATGAGGTTATGAAAAGTTAATTACATCAGTTTGGGGAGATGGTAATCCATACATAAGCATGAGTAATGTTGTCACATTTCAATGGGTGGAATTAATTAAATGTAAATAATAATTCAAATTTTAAGAATCATAATTATTTCATAAATATAATACATATTCATTTAATATATTAGCATTACCATCCATTCAAATAATAAATGAAAAACTAATCACATCATGTCATGGAGGTGACAGGCCACCCATATACACGAGAGACGTTATCATTTTCCAGGAGCTGGGAAGAGTAAATAAATGAATATAAAATTCATGTATAAACATATAATTATAATATAAATACTCCTCTAATTATTTTTATATATTTATAGAAAATTTTAATGAGGTTTTAAGATGAAATAAACACAAAAAACATTAATAAGAACATATAATTCTTCTTTTAGTATCGTCCTTTGAAAAGAACCATAAGCCTTCTTTTAAGTGTATTTGGGATGAGAATAATCTAATGTAAATCGAATAACATTTATTGGATTTTAAAATACATAATCCATAATAATGTGAACATGTTTCATGGATAAGAGAGGAGATGAGGTTCCGTTTTATAAATTAAGGGAGTTGCACACTTGAAATTAATAAGAATATTAAAATATAATAAAGTCCCTATAATTGTAAAGTTTCACCACATATGGTAAAGATTGAATATAGGATTATATTCTATTTGAATAAATTCATCCATTTGTATTTAGATTACTTATTAGGTTATTTAAATCTATATATCTTAATTTTAAGTCATAATCAACCCTTTTAACCATTAACATAATAACAAATTTTAACCTCAGATACTTTTCATAATGAACCAAAATGAAATTGAACTTTTTAATAAATTATTATATCTTTATTAATAATATTTAAAGCATTTATTAAGATTAAATTTTTATAAATTTCATCAATTTATTTTTTAAAAAATATGCCATATCTCAATAAAATATTCTTTTAGAGAAATATATATATATAATAAACATGAAGCTAAATTTATTATTATTTTGGGATTAGAAAAGGAAACTATATGAATGTTTATATATTTTATTTAATATTGTTTCAATATATTTCATTAATATCAACCATTATTACGTTTAATTCAATTTGTTAAGATTAAAAAAAATTCACACTATAAAATCGTTTTATGAAAAATAACTATTTTTTACCATCAGATTATTTTATATTCATTTAAAACAACTTTATAATCAATTTATTAATTATTAATTATTATTTTTAAATTAATTACAAATATAAATTTTGGAAATATTATTTAATTAGGGATTGATGAAGATAATATAAAAAAATACAATACTTTGAAAATTTATAGTTTAATGTAAAGCAATATTATTTTTAATATTAAAAATTTGTACTTATTTATTTGGAATTAATGAATACCTTTTGATTATGAAAATAATTTATATATACTTTTAATAAATTTTTTATTCCTTTTTAAAATAGAAAATACAATGGCTAGGGGATAACAATAATATTTAATAATATTATTTCAATAGTATGCCATGTTTTTTTAAACATGGTGTTTCTTGTAAAACATGGTTTGAAAGACATCAAATTTATTTAAAGAGAAATATATTATTATATTTTTGGGTTTTAAATTCTACCCCTTAACATTATTTTTCCATTGAAATTCCATCACTCTAATACAATAAACTAAGGATATTTATTCCTCATCACATCCTTGGGTTCCCACACTATTTCTGCAAACATATGATTCCTCCCGAGATCTTTAACAGTGTCAGTAGTCACGTTCCATTTTAATTTTTCTCTATTATCCAAGATTTCTAATATTTTCCCCATATAAATGATCATGGTCAAGTCATAAAACCAATGTGTACCGTACATGTGAAGAATCTGGAAAGTACTTCTTCAAAAGTGATATATGGATCACATTATGAACTTAATAGTGGATTAGTGAAAGTTCCCACGGATAAGCTAGTATCCAAATATGATCAATATCCCAAAAGTGACTGATATATCAAGGAACTATCATTCCCTTCTTTAGAAATCTCATAAGCTTATTTCATAGAGATATTCAAAGGAATACCTTATCACCAAATTGAAACTCTAGATCTCACCTATGATCTATATATAATATTTATGTCGACTCTATGTTTCCCCGATGCACTATGGAATAGATCTAAAATTATCATCCATTTCCATACATAGATCTCAAAAAAATTGATTTTTATCTCCATTTTTAATGAAATTCATTATTGTTTCTTACATCCTACCATAGAGGGATTCATAAAGAGAAATATAAATTCTTGATAAAAGAATCTATTGTTCCTAGAAAAATAAACCTGAGGATGTTATCAATCCCAAAAACCTTTTATATTTATATAATGAGATTTCTACATATATTCTAGGTTTATAATATTCCTCACAAACTAACTATTTCTATAGGGATGATATGTAGTGGTAATATTAAACTTCATGTACAAATATTTCTAAAGGCTTCTCCAAAACATCAGGGTAAACCTCAAATCCAAATCATAAATAATAGAATATAGTTACACCCTCCTCCTTAAAAGAATATTTATTTAAATCATAGAAATATAAAAAAACTATATAAATATTGTTTGATATAAATGAAATGGGATTACTTCATATGGATAATGAGTACAACCCAAATTACATTATAGACTTTAGTTGTTTTGGGAATTTTGATGATGAAATACGCAATGATATTTCTCGATTCCATTCTGGTATAGATAATGTTTGTAACATATCTAGATAAATATTACTCAACTATTTAACTTATTGTCATACCAAGTACTGTTACACATTTTCTACAATATCATTTTTCATGTTTCCCCACCAAAAATACACTATCAGATATCTTGACATCTTTATACATTTTTTTTGAATAAAGAATGCTAAACTATAAGATTTATCCAATAACTCCATCAAATATAGTATTAATGTGATACATAATTGGTTCCTTGTCTTATCATTCCATTATAATTAGGGTTGAACTTTTAAACTATTGACATTTTTTAGTCCCACTTCTTACTTCTATGATTATTTAATGCTCAAATGAATGGATGGTTGATCATTCATCTGAGATAGATAAGATATATCCCATTTCATCAAGATTTCATGATCCATATTTTGAAAATCTAGAAGTATTGGATCTCTATCAATAATCATCATAGATAAACTAACATGGTCCTTCCAAGACAATTCATTAACCAACTTTTCTATATTCTTATGGTAGCAATGTATAGAAAATTCTCACTCTTTAATCATATCGAACAATCTTCTTTGTAACATTTTTAAATATAAACATGTGAACATATAGATCCAAAATTTATGATCAGTATACACAACAAACCATTCACATTATACGTAATTTCTCAGTATCTTTAATACCAAAATTACTACAACTAGTACTAAATCATGCATCGAGTAATTTTATTCATGTATTTTAAATTAGAGAGTGGAATATCAAGTCCCTATATATTTTTTCATAATTAAAAATAATAATTACTTATTTGATGCATAATTATTGAATAAAAAACCTTATCCAGTGTTGGGTAGTTTTAGAACAGGTTAATCAACAAACCTTCATTTTCAACTCCTTGAAATTTTCCTCACATTCATATATTTAATGAAAATTATCTCCATTTAATATAAATTTGGTTTTTTGATTTGATATCAATGAGAAATTTCTCCCAAATAATCAATTGTATCCATCATCCTAGAAACCAATAAATCTTAGTCACCATGGTTGGTCTAGGAAAATTATCAATAACATCCATATTTAAAGTATCTATTGACCTACCCTCACTTGAGATTATATTACCCAAGAATTATGTATACAAATTTCACACATGATGAATTTGGGATGAATATTCTCATTAATTTGGGTAGTAAACAAAACCTATAAATTATATTAATTATTTTAATTTATCATTCAATATATAAGAATACCATCTATAAAGAATACATTATACTAATCAAGGTAATCACCAAATACATTATTAATTTCAATCATAGAGATAGAAGGGGAATTGGAAAGACCAATTCGAATAATGAAAACTTCATAATATCCACACATCAAACAAAAACATGTATTAGGTATATATTACATTTTTACCTTCAATTGATGATATCCATAACAATGGACAAAATTGGAAATATATTGAGATCTGTGAATTTGATCAAAAAAGTTGTAAATATGAGGTATATGATATTTTTTCTTCATATTGATATATTTATGTTCTCAGTAATCAAATAAAGATGCATTGAACCATTTTTATTATTAATAAAAATAACTAGTGAAACCCATGATGATAATATTTGGATTAGAAATACCTTTTATTAATTCTCCTAGAGTTCTCTCTTTAATTCCTACAACTCAATTAGGTCCATTGTAAATGGATTGTTTGAAATAGGTATAACACTATGTATGAGTTTCATTGAAACCTAGACATCATTATTTAATATAAGACTAGAAATATCTGTAATAAATTCATCATCATATTCTAAAACAATATGAATATATTAAATGTTTTTTCTTTGAACTATTTGAGATAAATATCTCTCATAAATAGGTAGTATGACCCATAAAATGAAATTAATTTCATTATAATTTCTTATGCATTCTAACACTTACCGACTATCACTGGTTCATTTTAAATATTAAATTTGACATCTCTTCCCCAAAAGATGATATTAGCTCCATAAAAACTATCACAAAACATCCCCAAAATCACATTAAATATAACTGGAGAGAAATCACAAGGAATAGAGGAATCACATTCCCACAAACAATGATTTAATTGGATCGATAGAATTGAGGTCTGATCATAGTACCATTTGGATTTGTTAAATATAACTCAACATCTAATCATTGAGGTGGTGATATGATACCCTTATAAAATTACATTGATAATAAATAATGGATATAATGATAATAAAATAATATATCTTAATTATATAGTGGAATATATGTTTACCTTTCACCATTTCATTGCCCAACCAATATCAGTTGTGATGGAATTGACCTTACAATTATCCTTTTTATTAAGAGATTATTGAGGACTAACATACTAATATTCTATTGGACTAGGTAATTGATTTATATATTTCCAAGTTTAGATAAACATGAAATATTGAAATTCATTTTTTGAATCCTTTTTCTATTCTGTTTCACTTTATGACAACTGTATCCATCATTGAAAATATCTATCCTGATGAATCACTACACGAATACGCCCATGTAGCTGCGGTTTTTTTTTTCATTTAGAGGCGGTTTAAACCACCGTTACATGGTTTAGTAGTGGTTTACATAAACCAACGCTAAATTTAGCATCGATAAACTATTAGCGGCAGTTTAAAGGAAGCATCGTAGCTTCCTTAATTCAGGGCAGTTCTCGCCACTTTAGTGATAGTTTTTACAGACACGAGATTTTTTTTATTAGAGTCGGTTATAACCGCCGCTAATAAAATAAAATCTAGTGGCCGTAAAACCACTGCTAAAGTCCGAATAACCACCATAGAATGCAGGCGGGAGATATGACTCTGTAGAAGTGGTTAAAACTGCCACTAAACGTAAGTATTTTTCCGTTTTGGGGTGGTTAAAACCGCCACTAAAGTTTTACCTATATACTATTCGTGGTGGTTAAAACCGCCGTGAAAAGATGACCAGGAAAAAAATTCCTCCTTCTACTGTACCACTAACCTGAAAAACAAATCAAACCAAAAAAACAAAATATCAAAAAATAACATCAACTCAATGATGTGTTGGATCTTTTAGGGATGAAAAAATGGAATAAGTGGGTGTTTATCAAAACTTTAATGGTTAAATGGGTTTTTAGATAACTAAGGGGATAAAAAATGAAAGGAAAATGTGGGAATATCCATGTTATAAGATGGAATTGAAAATAAATAAAATGGTTTTTGTTATGAATGAATAGTAAAATAGAATTGTTATCTAATTAAATTATGTTCATTAAATGTGATAAACTATGTGAATATTGGTGAAATGAAATAGGTTCACCCTTTTTATTGTAATTTGTTAAAAAGGTTAAGTGTGTTTGACCTTGTGGAATGTGTATTGATGGATTATTAAATGATGAGGGACACAGTAGATCCCACCCATGGGTAAAAATTTTTTACAAGGAATTCCTTATCTTTGATGTGGGATGGCTAGACATGAAATTTGACATAATGGACTTGATATGATGTATATGGAGTTTCCTATGCTTGGATAGTGTATTGACATGGATTTCTAGGCCCTAAAGCCTATGTGTATGATATGAGTGAACTCAATAGTGCACTATAGTATATGAATTTGAAATGATTAATGAATTTCTATTGTTGTTAATGAAAATTTAAAACCCATTTATATTAATGGAAGATAATTTTTACATGGCTGAAGAAGGTTTGGTGGGATTTGATGTCATCATAAAACCGAAGGATATACAGGGTCAAATGCTTATTATTTAATTATGGAACTTGTATACCTTTTCATCCTTGTTCATTATTTAATTGTACTTACATATATTGTATTATTATTATTATAATATTAATTTTTTTAGAAACTATTTATGGTGTCTAATTAACCTATACTCACTCCCTTTTTAGGATTCCATTGATACCTGAGTACATCTCATGGTTGTATGGATGTATAAGGGAATAATCCTTTTTATAGATGGTTGGTTTGGGATATGGTATGGAGCATGTATAAGGGAACTGGATAGACATCGAGTCCCATTTTAGGATTTTTATGGGGTTTTTTATTTTTATTTTTTCTTAAAACATGACACTTGTATGAACTGACATGTTTACTATATTGGTTGGGGGATTTACCCAATTTTTGGAATTGAATACATCATGCATGCTTATTCTTATAACATACATAGTTATCATTTAAATTGATTTACACTATTGTTTTACACTGATAATGATGGTATATTATCCCCACAAACTTCATTGGACACTCAATACTAGTAGGAAGCCTCATTTATATGAGGAGGCATTCCTATGGTCATGTAGCACATTGGTATGGGGAACTAGTTTAGTGAAACCTAGGTATTGGTGTCACAATGTTGTCTCAAAGTCATTTTATTTTCTATTGAATAATTTTTTTGAATGTTTTATATGATATTAAAGTTTGTTAGTGTTTGGTAATGTGTTTTTTTTTGTGGGATTATCTAACCCATATATGGGGGAAAACCCAGGTTCTCTGTGTGGGATTGTTGTTCTTGTTGTCTGATGTTATATTTGGATGTTATTTCACCTTGGGTGATATGCTAGCTATGAGATATTATTGTTTTCTACGGTTTTATTCATGGAATGACATGTAATTTTTTTTATATTCATGAATAATTTTAGGAAATCATGATTTATATAACATGAATCATATTAGGCTCAAATAGAAAACATGGTTATGTTTGTGTTATGTAAAATAAAAATCATTTTCTATTGGTTTCATAGAAAATAGTTCCTAATAATGAGTTATCAATCCACATGTTTTTGTGATTCACGGTTTCATAGGATACCAACACCAGAAGGGTTTACCTTCTTGGATGATGATATTGAGTAATTACAAATTATAATATTATGCATCAAGAATTTATTCAACAAATCAACAATGGGTTTAACTCTTAGTCATCCAAAATCTCGACTACCAATTCAAACACAGGCCTAACCAGAATGACGTGTACCACACTCGATAAATAAAGACATAAAAGGAAACATAAGAAATAAATAAAATGCATAAAAGGAATCATGAGAAATCAAGAAAATTTTTGGACATCAAACTGTTTGGTGGCTAATCTGTGCCACACATGGTACATATACAAACCCAATGTTCCCATATTTGTTCAAAACATCAACAATACAACTCTACTCATTGTCTGATGATGCATCATCACCCTCTACACCTCCATCTCCACTTTCTGTTGTCACCTGTAAGAACATTATATTTGAAATTAAATACTGGTGCATATTTATATTAAAACGTAAAACCAATGAACGTCTTCAAACTAAATGATTTTTATTTTTTTTGATTTACCTGATGACCAACAGTCGATGCACTACCACCGGGGGAATATCTTCTCTTCTTCTGATGTATAGTAGTCATCGCTTTCTAAAAAGCAGATATCTAAGCCCCCTAATCTTGAACTATGCTTCGTAGAGAAGAAATTTCTCTCTGAGCATCTTCGGGTATTGAGTGATTATAACCAGGAGTAGATGTAGCTGGAATCCCTGGTGGCATGCCAAAGACCTCAGATGGGAAGGGTCTGAAACCCATCCTGCGCACTCCACCAAGATTCTCCTACCCAAGGACTTTAGAAAATGGGTCATCTTGGGAGACTGAGTAGGACTTCCCCGGATTGGCATCCCATAGTTCCTCAATTTTTACCTACAAATCAAATATCAATATATATTAACACAGTAAAAACTGATAATAAGTTATTATAATAAAAAATTGACTTCATACCCCAACTTCATTGGTAGGATCATTAACAAAACGTCCATCTGATTTCTTGTGAACATCAAACCATATTTCATTATGGGATGCTTCGTTCCCTAATCTTGGAGACTTCATTAAGAACAGATACTTCAAAAATTCAATATATTAAATGGATAAAATTTTCTAATAAATATTTAAAATAATTAAAAGATTACCAATGATGTTCGGCTTCTAGAAAATATTTTTGATCCCGTAGTGTGGGGGATGACTTGCTTTTCCCAGTTTGATGCATCTTGTCTTAAGAGGTCCTGAAATAAAAAAAATTAAATTTAACAGTAATGTATTTAATGTCATATCCTCTTTATATACATGTATAAATGTAAAATTAGGAGAATATAAAAATATATATTTCAATAACATCCGCTTCTCATCACTATGTATGTCAACAAAAACTTTCCACAATTATTTTAGAACCCCACTGGGTAGCTTCTCATAAATTTGTTACACGGTAAACGAAGTATCATTGACATAAAACCACAATATATATTTGAAATTTTTCAATTTGTTACTAAGATTTTCAACGTCCCCTTCTATGCTAAAACATCAGCAACTGTAATGTAGAAGAACATCTGTATACAGAAATTCATTTTGAATATACTAGTAACATGACATTCAATTAAACCATAATGTAATAAAATTTTCATTATTTGGGAATCAAAAACATCATTTTCTGCCTTGGAGGGATATGCCTCCAATCATCATAAGAAATATGATGGGAAATGGTCTCCGCTTCCAGCTGGCCTAGAATCTTGCCAAGTAACCCTATGGAATCATCCGTAGGGACCCCATAAGAATCAAATGGTACGTTTATCTTGGCGCCATTCATATTCCAAACATCTGAAATTTTTATTTTTTTTCTTCACGTTTTCATTTTTTCATCTTCAATGAGAAAACAATAAGTATAAAAAAATGAAATAAATTTATTTAATTAAAATTTATACCTATGACAGTGACACTCCAGTATGTCTGTGATGAACTTGAAGGGGTGTGTTGCCGCCCAACTGTTGAGGCTTATGAAGGGGGAGTCAATGAATCATCCTCTAAAGGGATACCCATGGATGGATTGAGAGATGGTGCAATGGGAGATAGTGCAGGGGTGTAGGAAGATGGTGCCTCAGATGTCGTGGGGAGGGAGCCAGATGGATCGTCATCTGTCGGAGAACTAGATGAAATAGTGTACCACTTTTTCCTTGATATTCTTGTCATTTAATAAAAAACAAATTTAGTTAAGAATATATATTTCAAAAAAATTATGCATAAAAAAATTAAAAATGATAATAGATGCTCATTACTAACAGACAAAATATATTTAACAATGATAATAAATAACTGCAGAAATGAAACAAGTGGTTGCTGAATGAATAAATAATTTTACATACAATAATTTCCCCATCAATCATGTTAGATTCCTGCTCCATTTCCTCATCCACTTCATTCATCCTTGCTAGAATAATATTTTCAATATCATGATGGTCAAATTATTATGCTTCATGTTGTTGATGAAATTCAATTTTAGAGGTCAAATCTTCCACTTCATCACCTATATCTTACAAATGACTTTGTATTACGTGAACACCTGCACTCCACCCTTCATCCACAACATCATTCACACAATATACCATTTTTTTCTTGTGATGCAAAGATATATGGCTCATGCAGTTCATGATCACCAACATCCATCCAGCGAGAGATGTTCACAAAAGTAAATTTAAAGGAATGTCATTTAACAACTCTGATAATATTGACCCCTTTTTATTTGAATAAAACAATAGAAAAATGTCTGTGCTAGTTTAATTAAATAATATCATGCAGTATTCCATAGTATCCCACTTTAGTAAATGTAAATATACCACTATTCCGTGTTTTCAAACCCACTTCTCGATCGACTGTACGAAATCAAAAACAATTCACATTATAAACATCGAATTTTCTAACTTGTTTTATAGGACCACTACCAAGAAACTTCAAATCTTCTAGAAAAGTTTTATCGAGTATCATTATTCATGATCTAAAAAAATAAATATAATTAAATAGATATACATAATGTATGTGTCAAACTAATATTCATATTTATTGCAATATTTATGAACTTACATGTCGTGCAAACCATTCTATATGCTCTTTATTCACAGCTTTCGTTATATCTTTCTCATTTAGTGTTTGTCCTATCATTAATTTCTTTTTTTGTATCCTCAAATCTTCAATAAATGGATCTGCAATTCCACTATTCATCAGCACATATTTATGTGCCTGTAATAATTCCAATCTTGTTAGTACCACATTTGAGGTCCTCCCAACTAATCGGCCAATAGCAGGAAACATTTTTGATTTTTGATGCATTTTCAATTGAGTTGATGTTTCGTCAACATGTCCAACTCGATTAAATCTTGTCTCAATATCACCCAAATATCTGGAACATAAGGTAAGACACTCCTCATCCAAATAGCCTTCAGCAGTAGAGCCTTCTGGTTGATCTTTATTTCTCACGTATGCTTTCAAATTCCCATGATATCTGTGAAATAAAATAATAATATTATGCATTTATTTAAAGGCCAATAATGGTTTACTTAAATTAAAAACATATAAATAAAATACCTCTCAATTGGATATAACCATAGAAAATGAACAGGACCTCCTTCTTTATCTTCCTCAACCAAATGCACAATTAAATGCATCATGACAATAAAAATGATGGAGGAAATATCATCTCCATTGCACAAAAGGTTAATAAAAACCTCTCTTGGAGGTTGTCAAGATAAAATGGATGTAGATATTTCTCACATAATTGACTGAAAAATGTTTAGAATTGGAGTACAATAGCCGTAACATTTTCAAGTAATAATGTACGCAATGTCAATGGTAGTAACTGTTGTAATAAAATATGTGAATTATGACTTTTCAATCCATGTAACATACGATTATTCAAGTCAACACTCCTCAAGATGTTACTCGAATACCCAAAATATACATTCACATTCTTTAAAATTCGAAGGAATGTATCTTTATCCCAATTTTTCATTGCAAAAATGGTCGGAGCATACTTTTTATTCTCATGTGGCCGGAGATCAGATTTTATGTTCATTACTTGTAAGTCTTTGCGAGCATTGAGATGGTCCTTCAAATTTCCATCCTCATTATGTAATGTGAAAATCAAATTATCACAGACATTCTTCTCAATATTTATCACATCATGATTGTGCCACACCAAATTAAATTCCCAATACTTGAGTTTGAAGAATATACTTTTTTTCTTCCATTGTTGTGTTCTGATTTCACCTGAAGATGCACTTCGGACCCGTTTTCAGCTATCATTCAAATGATGAACCTTCCCAAATTCTGTTTCAACATTTTGAAGTTGTGTCAATATTTCAGAACTTGTTAACAACTTTGTAGGTGGCGTAAGATCAATGAAACCATTAAATTTTGATCACTTCAGACGAAATCTAGGAGATGCATTGAGAAATCTTCGATGGCACGAGAAGCACCATTTTTTACAGTGAGGTAGCATTCTGGGCTAAAAATCAAAGTTACAAACGGGAAAAGACAAACCTATGTAGGTGTTCCAACTAGATAAATTCCCAAGCCCAGGGAAGTCACTAATGGTCTACATTAAAAGAACATGCATTTTAAACATTTTTTTAGATGAAACATCAAGTGTCTCAACACCATTGCTCCATAACTCCTTCATTTCATCAATCAAAGGTTCCAAGTATACATCTATAGCATTTATAGGCACTTGTTTTCTAGGAATAATAATCAAAATGATAAAAGATATTTGTTGCATACACATCCACAGAGGTAGATTACTATGGATCAAAACAACTGGACAAATGATATAACTGGTACTCTAAGTCCCAAATGGGTTGAATCCATTGTCATCAAATCCCAATCAAAAATTCCTTGGATCAGTTGAGAAATCTAGATGTAATGAATCAAATGCATACCAAGATTCGGAATCTCGTGGATTTCTCATTAACCCATCTTTGGTTTTATCTACAGAATACCACTTCATGTGTTCAGTGGTTTTCGATGACATGAATAATCTTTTCAATCGAGGAATCAAGGGAATGTAATGCAAAACCTTTTTAGGTGTTTTATTTTTCTTCTTCTCCATGAAATTATGTTCATTCAGGCTTCCAACATCACCCTTTGACTACCATCTAGAAGAAGAACATTTCTTACAATTTTTTCTACATGAATCCTCTCCCCAATAAAGCGTACAATCAGTGGGACACATGTGTATTTTTGTATAATTCAGACGAATCTTGTTAACGACTTTTTTCATATCATAAAAATATTCTAGAATTTATTCTTCAAAAAATGAATCAAGAATGAATTCCAATATCATGGACATTGCCTTATTTGTAATTCCACATAGACATTTGATATGGTACAACTTCAGCAAAAATGAATTATTTGAATATTTCAAACACCCACTATACAACTCTTGATTTCCATCGTTAACTAAATCATGGAACACATTTATCACAGTGAGGGTTTCTCTTACATTTGGCTCCATAAAATCTATAGGAGGATCCAATGATATGTTACAATCTTGATCTTCTTGTGTTACAGTCTCAAAAACATCACTTGTTATGTGGCAATTTGTATCACCCTCTTCTGGTTGTTATGATATATTTTGATGCTGATAGTGGTGTCTTGTAGTTCCAAATGCATCATTTATGGGGTTGTGCATTTGATTTTACATTGTCGATGAACTTGGGACCTCATTCTATGGATTAACATTGGTATTAAATCTTTATATAACATTCGATTCTCCATGATAAACCCAACACAAATATTGACCAGGGAATTGCTTTAGTGTTAAATGTTCATAAAATTCATTGCTCTTCAACCATGTTCAAAATTAACATTTAGGACATGGACATCTTATTCTTCTTTCAACAGATCAATTAGAAATTAAATAATCTAAAAACTCATTCAAACCCTTGACATACTAAGGTGTGTTCCTCGATACTGTGATCTTGCTTTTATCCATGTATATCGCAATGTGCCTACACAATAATAAATAAAATTAAACACATTGTTACTACTAAATAAAGAAAGAGATTCATATATATGATAATGTAATATTACAGAAACATAATATAATAAAGAAGATCCCATGAGTTAGATATGAACCCTCTAGTGTTTGGGATAGGGGAAATTTCTTTCGTAAACAGAAACAGTGTGCTAACAATACCATATTACTCAATTACCACATAGCCAATACTAAATGTTATACTAAATAGTATTCCTATCATGTTTCTCGCAAATCTCCAAATTTCAACCCTTGAATTTTGAAATCCTTTAAAGAATCAAAACATAATATTAGATAATAAAAAGTAACATAAGCATAAGTTGGTTTGAATCATAGTTCAGGAGGAAAAAAATAATGTTTCCAATATTGATGAAGAAGCATAGAAAATAACAGGATATAACCCTTAATTAGTCCTGATTGTGTGGCTCTAAATCACAATGAAAATGGTATGGGCTTCATGACCATAAAATAAATGACCCATGTTCCAAGACCGTATATAAACCATCATTTTTTTGGAATTATTGGGAAATTTGAACTGTTTTCCTTTTTTATAAAAATTCATTAATGGTTATCAGGGAATTATTAAATTAAAATGAGATTACTACTATTATTTTACAGAGACATATTCTAGAAAACCTAGGTGAGACCCTACTTATTCTACTATATAACACCCTATTCCCCTCTTATGTGGTCATTATGATTAGTTTTATTGAGTTATAATTAAATATGATATCATCCATATTCAGGATACTATATTTTACCAATTCATATCTGGTTAACTTCAAACATCACTTCATGTAGACTAGCATAGCTTATGGTCCACATATCATAAGCTTAAACAATTTTCACCAATTGTAAAGGGAAACCTTAATCTTCATCTATATTGGTACAACGTGCATGAACTAAAACTATATAAGTCAATATACACACAACTCATCATGGTGAAAAATTGTATAGGGAATCCTAGGTAAAAATTGAGTCTCCATTTACTGGATATGATGCTAACCAAATATATGTTAAAAAATTGGAATTGAAAAATGGAAGAAATCCTATTAGGTTGAAAATACATAAAGGGAAACCTAATGAGAATACAATTCCTTGTGAACTAGGCCTCCCCAATATGAGGATCGAGAAAAATTTAAGCTGATAAAATAAATAACTTAAATCTTGTGGGGTTTATAGTATTAATCTAGAAGATGTCTGGTTGTACTCGCTAGGCCCTTTTGACTATGAAAATTTTTAAGCATTCAATTGTTCTCTCATCACCAGTTTATCAGTCCATAGGTATATTGAATAAGAGAAGGCTATATTCTTGGACTACCTATTACTACAGTATATTTTATCTAGTTTATTCTTATCATATACATGTATTTCATTGATTTAATATTTTGTATGAACTACATGGTGTGATTTAAAGTTGGTATAATACACTAAGATTATTAGGTAGTAATCACATCTCTATACAGAGATCTTCATGAATTCACATGGAATTTAGTTCTAAATACAGATAGAATTAAAGATATACTAATTGTGGTTGGAAGAATCAATGACTAGTTAGTGTTAAAAAATTTGATTGCTACTAATGTAACATGAAATGTAACTCTTCCTATTATAGTAGATTGACACACCGACATCTTTCCAAATGACTTCACTTGGTTACCACCCAAGAATGGAATAATAGATTATATTTATGTACTTCAATGATCATTCCCATAACTTATGTCCCATTTATAATGAATAAACCATTAACATATATTCCATTTACAATCGCAACTCATTTATCACATATATCAATTCCATACCGTAACCCATTTAACAAAATCACATTATACTAAATTCCCCCTTATGTTATGTCATCATCATCAAAACACATTTATCACTTATTTCATTTTATAAAACAAGTTAACATGCCAACCTAATTGCCGGGGGTTCTATCTCAATAACCCATATATCATTTAAATGACTATGTTATCAACATATCTTTAAAATAAAATCATGGAATAAAACAAAATTCAAGATACTCAATTAAAATAATCATGAATTTACCCTTCAAAAAACGAGTCTTCCTCTTTTAAAAACTCAACATGTTCGAAGAATTTAATTTCTATTTACAACCATAAAATGGGATTATTAATCATTTTCAAAATAGGGGAACCACACCTTCATTTCTAATCACCATTTGAAATCAATTAAGATACCCCCTTTTTCCTATAGCATTGAGGTCAATTCCTCCTTTTCAAAACAATGCACACTTTCAAAACGTTGTTGTCCTTCATGGAAAACCATAACCAAATCGATGTAAAAAAATGCTTATTTTAATCCATTTCAGAATCCAACTATCCATTTCAAAAAAAAACCAATTCCACATTTCAGATATCCCATTATCCTATAATACATACCAACATACAATTATCTACCCATTCACATTAATAATTATATTATTTCAACATTTAAAAAAATATTTCACCAACCTTAAGGTGTTTTCATAACCCAAGGATAGACCTAGGTACAATCTCAAACATCAATGGACCCAAAAAAGTCCTTAGATGGTTTCATACATTAATCTATGTCCTAATCTCAATTTTCATACTCAGGAATAGAAAAAATAGTAATGAATTCAATTTGAAAAACCACATATGCATATTATACATAACATTTATGAGAATATTCTTCAATACAACCTGGGGTCATGGGGGGCTGGGGTCCCTGGGGTCGCGGGGTCGCCGGTGTCATGGGGTCGTGGGGCTAACTGGGGGCCGGGGTTTTGGGGGAAGCAGGGACAGTGGGGAGAAGTGGGTTCGGGGAGGGGGAGGGGGGAAGGGTTGGCTGCGTTAAAGAAAAAAATGTTTCACGGTGGTTTACAATAAACTGTCGTGAAAACATTTTTAAAAAAAGTTCATCATCTGTTAACAGAACCGCCACTAAAACCAATTTCCATTGTATTGAATGACTTTTCAATATTTGTAGTATTTCTAAGTCTCTTTAATAATGTTCCACGATTTATTTCCCCCACAATTTGATTCATGTTTTTGGTTGTAGTTTCATTACTCCATCAGATTTATCAGAGGAGTTACCGTGAAGCTACATTTTTGTATTGTTATCATTAAATCCAGATGTATAATTGTAGTTCCCACTATCCTATTGTACCACCAGATCCCATTTAATAATTTCATTATATATTTATACGTATCTCATGGAAAATTAATTTCAATGAATTGGTTTTAGTTTTCAATGTATTAGATCAATTTTTATTACAGGTTTGATGATTAATGTAGAAGCATGCCTTGAATAGATTGTAAATATTTATTCATAGGTACCTCTATATTTATCATCTTTCTACTTAAGCACTAAAAAGTACATATCCAATCTATTGGAATTATATTGAGGAAATACTGATTAAAAAATACCTTCTTAAACTTATATCACTTGGTGGAGTTCATTTCTTCCATATGCCTTGTATTCTTGAGCAGAGTCCACCACTGATCCACTTCACCTTCTTAATGGTACACATATAAAAAACATTCTCATGATCAGATAATTGGGAAATAGCAAATAGAATTTCCTTTCTATAGATAAATATATCAGTAAATTTTGGACTGGAAAAAAATATAAAAGAAGATTGGATATTGTTTTATAAAATACTAAATGGCTTTTTTCTCTCCCATTAGTGCACTTAGAATCTCAAATTGGTTTACATTATCCCTCATAGCTAAACTTATTTGAGTGAGAATTTTCATAATATATTTTATCCCAGGTCCTAAGAATTTTTTTTGAGCATGGGTATGATCATTACGTTATCCATCATATTATTTATTCAAAATATTCATATTGGTTATAGTCATTTACCAATACTAAAATTTTTTGTAAGAGTATTAATCATCAATAATAAATTTTTGAAATCTTATGATTTTGAAAATCATTATTATATGGTCCAAAATTTTGAAAAATTATTTTATCCAATGAATCATCCAATTTATATCATATCATAATGTATTATCATAGGTTTTTATATATTTTATAATATCATTATTCATAATAGTTCATAAATATTATTTTAATTGACCAAATAATATCCCCTGCGCATGTGAAACCTGGTGTTCACTTAAGCCTCCTTATTGTATACCAAGTGAAGATTGTGCTAATATCCAACCAAACCTGTTTGGGTTATAATATATAGGTGCATCTCTACCAAAACCATTATAATGTTATTTTTAACAAAATAGGTATTTCAATACTTGAAAAAACACTATCACTAAAAAAAAACATTTCGATGCATTTCTATACATAAGTTTATAATGATGGTTTTTAATTTTTTTCCCATATTCCAAATAACAAAAAATAACTAAACCCTACTTTGGTTCCAAGAAAGGTGCCCTAATAATAACATAAAAAAATAATAGAACATTTATGATTAATATACAATGAATCAAAGAATAATGCATTCCCCCATTGTCAATATTGTTTATCGTCTTTAGAGACTAGATACAAAATCAACTCATTTATTAATATTCATCAACATAACTCAAAAAAATCATTATATTTAATTCCCTAATAAACTTATCATACTTATAACCTTCTTTTATAACATAAATAAAGGAAACATAAGAAAGGGTGAGAACATATTATCAGAAAGGGTAAACATGAGAAATGTAAATTATATGTTAGTGTAAGATGATCATAAAGGTATGGTGATATAATAAATTGCATTTTCTCAACATAATTGTTTTATACCATGGAAAATAAATTACATTACTCAAAAATCATGGTATATTCATAAGAAGGATTCATAAGTGTTTTAATGAATAAATTATTGTTCATGAATCCTAACATAGTCATGTGGAATAATAATCATATAAAAAAGAAATCATTGGAACATTATTATTCATAATCATGTTTGCACATAACGTTTTGAGCATAGATATCAGAAATCATAACAATGCATCATTATGAGACTATATAATTTCAAAATCATTTCCACAAATAATCTTGTTTCCATGGATATAAATATTAATACTCACACATCATAAAGATAATATATTTTTCATTAATCACGTCTATTCTTAAAATAGTAATATTATGATATATATTTTTCACTTTGAAAAATGAATATGATAGATATATATTTTTGGGCCAACCCATATCATAATGAATATCTGTCAAATATTTTCTATATGATCTATGAATAATTAATCCTTTCAATATAGCATTACCATTTGAAAAGAAATAGGTATATGATGATTTCATTATAACTTTATTAACTCATGGGAATGAAATAAGTTTCAGAAAATTATCCCTAAAATATCATCATAAAAATCCATCTAGGTTAATAAATTTGATGATATCATAAGTTCATATCAATAGTAAGGAATAATTATCCGTAATGAATTATAACATAGATAAAAAATAAATTTAAAAGAGTAATTGAAATTTTATTTGAAAATAATGAAAATATCCATTTCAATCAATATATTAAAAAATAATATTATGAATATATTGATAAAAGTATTTTCATTAAATAATTATTGAAACTTTAAATTATTTATTCAGTGAAAATAATGCCTATGAAAACAGGAAATATCATTAATTCCGTATTCTGTAAAAGAGAACAATGTTTTCGAACATTTCTAAAAATCCAATTATAACAACCCGTACTTTACATACATGGTTATTAATTCAGAATTTAAGTATACTTATTACAACATATAACAAATCCATGATAGGACCATATAGTTATAGTGTCTTTAGAAACATGGAAACATAGACAACTAGTTTATAAATCATCTACATTGTATCTCATTTATTTCATCTAGAGTCCCTTTTGGCATATCCTAATTAATACCCTTCTTTCGGAACTTGGTTAAAGAAAACATCCAAAAGGGTGAGCTCAAATGACCTGTAAAGTTAAACAATAGAAATATCAACCATATCATATTCATAAAAATATAACATTTTCAAAATCTTAACCTGCAAAAGAGAATCTAATATCATAACATGGGATAAATCATAGTAGTGAAATGTAATCCCAAAAATCATAACGTAAAACATGAACCATTGTGTCATACACACATAATCATATAAAATCATTTCATATTAGTGAAGTCTCATTTCGAAGACTATCCTAGTGGACAAAGTCCATTACTGAACCGAGTTCACTCCTCATTCCCATCATGTATCACTGAACCAGATTAACTTTCCGTTCCAGTAATGTCTCTCTCATGAGATATAAATATTTACCCAATGCATTGGAGGAAGATTTAGGTACAACCCATCTCAGAATGAAACCATTATTTTTTGTGTTACAAAATCATAAATCATAGATCATAGCATAACCCATGTAATAATAATGGGATTCTAAAACATCGTGACATCATAAAACAATTCATATAAGATAAAGGACTTAATAAAAATAATTCCATCACAACATAATCCAATAAATTTAATAATAGGTATAGAAACATAACCCTATATTATCTTATATGGAATGTAATTTTGATAAAACACTTGAAATCTATTCTTGAGGAAAATATCATTTCTACGTCAAAACATTTTTTCCTTTCATTACATGTCATACAATTTTAAAATAAATGAAGTTGATTAAATATAAACATTAAAACTTGTAAATTAAGATTCATGGAAATAATGTTCTATGAAATCATAAAAATCCATTCATGCCGTGTAAGTTAAAAAAACATTTTTCTCATACTTTGGCCGGAAAAGTCCAAAAATAACTCGTACTAAAAACGAAAAAAGATTCCTTTAATATATTTTACTAACAACTCACCAATGGATAAAATTGGATTTAAACAATTTTAGTAGGATTTAATTAATATTAAATATTGTGGAAACATAGATGTCTATGATAAATATTCCCTAGTAAATTCTGAAGTATAATCAATCTCGGATAAAAATGAGATTGTGAGATTTTCTCATTCCTTAGGTCTGATTTGCTTCGTACATATTCGGAAATCCTGTATAATGATTTAAGAAATGACATTGACTTATTAAATAATCATATTAATTGTTATGATGTCATATATGGTCATATTATTATATTTTTATTATTAATATTTCATTGCTACTTGTTATTTGGGTGTTCATTGCTTTATGTTCTTATGCATGTTTTGTCAAATAAATTCTTATCATTATTTTTAGGTTACAGATACATAATTTACAGAATGGTATTAGGGTAATATATACCATATTTATTCGTTGAATTCATTTATAAAATCATTATTCAATGAAGATCATGTAGAACGAGTCGTATCACATCGTGGAGACGGTAGTCCATACGTGCGCACGAGCGATGATATCGTTCCCAAGATCGTGTAATTGTATTGAAGTTTATGTAAACTATTTAAGAATAAATATAACTTTACAATAATCATATATAGTTATTATTTACACCATTATACCCATCCAGGTATGTTGGTGGTGGAAAACAGATTACACCACGGCGTGGAGACGGTATTCCGTACGTACACACGCGCGGTGATTTAGTTTTCCATAGGATGGTTAGAAGGTGAAATAGGGTTGTTTCATATTTATAATAACATATCAGTATATGAGTGATACTTATGTTATTACTTCATAATGAAACAACTAAAGAAGAGGAAGTAGAAGAAGAAATAAATTTGAATGAATCAGTAAAGGATATTACCTCTTCTTCGACACACCTCTTTGAAACCTTCTCTTAGGGAACTAAAATTGGTCTTTGAAGAAGACCAGGATCTCTAGTATGTTTCTAGGGAATTTGAGAAGGTAAATGGGCAGTGTTTGGAAGAGATTTAAGGCTCAAAAGTTTGTGAGGAGGAGAGGGAGGAGGTTCCCTTTTATAAAGAGGAGAGGGGCACATTTGGAAATCAAAAAACTATTAATTTATAATAAAGTCATATTCGGTTTATAATAGGTCAAAATTGATTTATTTTGAATCTAAAGTGGGGATGGGTCTCTATCTTCTTAGAAAATAATTTTTAGAAAATTTAATGTTACTATTTTAACCATATCATTTTGATTTAACTCTAAGTTAAATAATATAACTTTTACCTTGTCTTCTTGTTTTCTTATACTATATAGTTAATAAACTTACTATAACAAGCCAAAAGAACCCCAAGTGGTTATTTATTAATATATATAACCTTATATAAGTCATTTGGACGAACCTTAGATTTTTAGGAATTCAATAACAATTAATAATATAATATTTGTTTAAAAAACTATTTTATGTCAATTCTGAATCTATTTGATAATTTATTTTTGTGAAAATCATAACCGCATTATTAGTTTGAAAAAAGATTATTAAATCAATACTAACATGTCATATTAACCTATAAAAGTATTGGAATTAAATTCTCAAATTAAATTTATTTGGGTATTTAAAATATCAATTATGTTAATATTTCATTAATAATGTAATTACTGCATCATCATTGTTCCATAAATAAATTAAATTATATAATGTCTAAAATTTAGAAATAAAATAACATTATGTAGGAAATATTTTTAGCTTTCTAATTAATTTTTATAGTCCAATTTATCTTAGGTATAAACCTATATTAAAAATGGTTTAGTTATTAAACTTTGATTTTAACTCTTTTAACTCTTCTTTAAATAAAATAATAATAAGTGTCTTAATCTAATCCAAGTGGACCTAAATGGTCATATTTTATTTCTAAAGTTGTTTTTGGTCGAATTAAACTTACCCAATTGAATTAGGGAATCTTTTAGGGTAATAATAATATCATTTTTTCCCTTAATTACCCAATTTACTTTTAACCGTGGTAAATAAAAGTAAAAAGTTACTATTCACCAAAAATTATTTTTATCTTATTGAACCACATTTTACTCATTGAAATTAACCGTTTCTCTCAAATTTTCAGAATTATACTCACAGAAGTGGTAAAATTATGTTTTTTGTAAATTTACAAATTCTCCTAGGAGGTGGGTAAAAGACGGTGAAAAGTTCAATAAAAGTTTTAGATATCTAAAATTATTATAAAATGATTCTAATGAATTACATTGAACATATATAGGTATTATGTATCAATTTTGAACTAAAATAAATTTAAATAAAAAAAATAATTATTTAAATAAAAAGTCGGGTTTGAAATAGTATCCCAGTGTTTTCACTATTCATCAAAAATTGAAAGTTTTCATAAAAATACCAAAATTTCACCCTAAGATAATTTCGATATTTTGAATTCAAAAATGAAGTCCATTTTGAATGATAAAATTTATAAAATTTCAAAAAGTTGGAATTACTATTCAGAACGATTAGTTTATATAATATTTTAATAGCATATTGCTATTTAGTGAAACTCGATATTGCCTACAACACACGCTATCGTGGAAGGCCGTGATTGCGTGTAAAGCAATCCAAGATAGTGTTGTGTGTAATGAATGATTCCTTTGATGTTGCATATAACATAAGACAAAAAAATATATACTTCTCATAAAATATTAGGGTGGTACATTCTACCCCCCTTAAAATGAATCTTTCCCTCGAAATTCGTCACTTCATAACAAACAGATCAGGATACCTCTCTCTCATCATATCCTTAAGCTCGCATGTAGCTTATTATAATTGGTGGTTTCTCCATAAGACTTTCACCAAGAAAGTGGTCTTGTTCTGTAGAACATTGTCGCTAAGATCAAGAATCTCTATCGGCTGTTCTTCATAAGAAATATCTTTTTCCAGTGGTATAACTTCTGAGCATAGTACATGTGATGGATCAGGTATGTACTTTCTCAGGAGAGATACATGGAACATATCGATAACTTGAGAGAGATTCGGGGGAAGTTCCAACTGGTATGCTACTTTCCCAACACGATCCTGTATTTCAAAAGGACCGATATACCTAGGGCTTAGCTTTCCCTTCGTTCCAAATATCATTACTCTCTTCCAAGGAGATATTCGTAAGAACGCATTATCACACACTTTAATCTCTTTGTCTTTTCTTCAGTTGTTGGCATAACTTTTTTTTCGACTCTAACTACACATATGTGTTGTTGAATAGATTTGACTTTTTCTGCCATCTCACCAACAAGATCATGTCCTAATAGCTTTCTTTCCCCAACTTCATCCCAAAAAGTTGGATTCCTGCATTTCCTTCCATAGATAGCTTCATAAGGAGCCATCTGAATCCTAGAGTGTATGCTATTATTATCAAAAAATCCCACCAAAGGTAGGTGTTTATCCCAACCACATTTGAAATCCATTTAGAAAGCTCTCAACATGCCTTCTAGAGTTTGAATTGTTCTCTCAGACTGACCATCTATTTGAGGATGATAATCAGTGGTGAAACTCAACTCTGTATCTAAAGTATGCTAAAGATTTCACCAGAACATCGAGGTAAACCTCAGATCCTGATCAGATATAATGGAATGTGGTACTCCATGCAATCTTACAACTTCCTTTACATATATCATGGCAAGCTAATTCAGAGAGAAATCTTCTCTAACAGAAATGAAGTGTGTCGAATTCGTAAGATTATCAACTATGGCCCTGATAGCATTATTTCCTTTAAATGTTTTAGGATGTCCGGTGACAAATTCAATAGTGATATTTTCCAATTTCCATTCGGGTATGGGTAATGGTTGTAACATCCCATTAGAATTCTGTCTCTCAGATTTAACTTGTTGACAAACCAAGCATCGAGAGACATATTCCACAACATCTCTTTTCATGCCATCCCACCAGAAGTACTCTTTCAGGTCCCTATATTTCTTCGTGCTTCCAGGATGAATAGAGAATGAAGAACTATGAGCCTCATCCAGCTACTCCTTTAATTCTTGGATGGGGTGGAACACAAACCCGATTCCTGAACCTTATTATCACGTCACAATCAAGGTTAAATTCAAGAAATTCCTCACCTTCTTTTATAAATCTACATCTTCATTATGTTCCTCTCTAATGTTCACATGTATAGATGGTTGAACATTCATTTGATAAAGATATGATTTTCCCCTTCTATTATAATACCAACATACATTCTTTGTCAATCGGTAAATATTGTATCTTTTGTGATCCTCATCATGGATATGCTAGCATGGTCTTGTCGGCTTAATGCATATGCCTCCTTGTTTTCTTTCCAAGGGTGATAATGAATTCAGCAGTCGTAGTCCTTAATCAACACCAACCATCTTCTTTGGCACATATTCAGCTTCTATTGTGTGAACTTATACTTTAAAAATTTATGATCAGTATAAATATCACACCATTCACCACAAATATAATGCCTCCATATTTTTAATGCAAAGATGATCGCAGCAAACTCCAAATCATGAGTTGGGAAATTTGGCTCACGGATTTTCAACTGTCGTGAGGCATAAGCTATCACCATATCATTTTTCATGGGAACACACCCTATTCCCTTCTTGGATGCATAACTATAGATAACAATCCATTCTATAATACACGGACGTGTGAGCACCGGTGCACTAGATAACCTTCATTTTAACACTTTGAAATTCTCTTCACACTCCTCTGTCCACACGAACATAATTCCTTTTCGAGTCAACCTGGTGAGTGGATTAGATAACCTTGAAAAATCTTTCACAAAACGTCGATAATATCCAGCCATAACAAGAAAACTTTGGATCTCAGTTATTGTCGTTTGTCTCGACCATCTTTCAATAACCTCTTTTTTGCTGGTTCCATAGATATCCCCTTTTTGAGATTATGTGACCAAAAAATGAACCTTTTTGAAGACAAAATTCACACTTGGTAAATTTGGCCTAAATATTCTCCTTTCTTAGTGTCTTTAATACAATTCTCAAGTGATCATCATGTTCTTCTTTCTCTTTGAATAGAAAATAATATCGTCGATAAAGACTACCAAAAACCGATCATGATAGTTTCTAAAGACTCTATTTATTAGATCCATGAAGATAACAGGGGAATTAGTAAGACCAAATGGCATAGCAATAAATTTGCAGTGTCCATACCTTGTACGGAATGTCGTCTTTGGTATATCCTCGTTTCCGACCCTTAATTGATGATACCCTAAATGATGATTAATCTTGGAAAAGTATTGACCTCTGCATAGTTGGTCTAATAAGTCATCAATGCGTCGGTGCAGATATTTGTTCTTGATAGTGATCTTTTTACGTTCTCGATAGTCTATGAAAAGTCTCATAGATCCATCTTTCTTCTTAACAAATAGAACAGGTGCTCCCCAAGGTGACACACTTGGGTGTCTGAATCCTTTATCAATATTGTCTTGGAGTTGCTTCTTCATTTTCTGCAACTCAATTGGGGCCATTCTATAAGGTGTCTTTGAAATGGGCATAGCACCCGGTAAGAGTTCTATTGAAAACTCAACTTCACAATTTGGGGAAGACATGGAAATTCCTCCGGAAAGACATCTTAAAATTTCCGTACAATCATCATATTCTTAATCATTATTTTCTCTCCAACCATTTGAGATAAATAACCTTCATTTATTGGAATCAAGACCCATAAGATGGACGAAATTTCCAATGGAAGGTTATATTCATCCTTGAATCGATAGATGATTGTTTATTGACCAGGAATATTAAATATGATTTCCCTTCTTTAGCAATTGATATGAGCTCCGTATAAATACAGCCAATCCATTCCAAGAATCACATCAAATTCCACAACAGGAAGGATTACATGATTTGCAGGAAGCACTTTCCCACAAACATCAATCAGAGAAGAATTGTAAACTTTTGATGCGACTGTTGTGCCATTAGGGGTTGTCACATCTAACTCAATATCTAACTACTAAGGTAATACAGAGCTGCACTTAAGAAATTATTCATAAATAAAAGAGTGGGTGGATCTAGAATCAAATTAAACATTTTATAATTTAGATTGGATGGTATGTGTACCTTTCACCACTTCGTTATCATACTCCACATCACCGATAGAAATTGCATGTGACTTTCCATTGTCTTTGGCCTTAAGAGTTTATTTACATCGATCATCATCAACAACCCTTGGATTAGGGAATTGACTGGCATAATTCCCCATTTCCTTGCACTTGAAACATTGACGTGTTTGAGGTGCATTCTGTGTATCATTTTCTTTGTTCGCATCATTAGACACCTTCTTCCCAAAATTTCAACATTCAACTTCCTAATGACCTTCTTTTCAACACGTAAAACATTTACTTGTCCCATTAAGACAATTTTGTCCATGTTTCTTTCCACTCTTAGAGAATATGGGAAAACTCATCTTCTTTTTAGTGCGGTCTTTATATTTTCCCACAAATTCCATTTTCCTCTTATTATCAAACCCATATGATTGATGGGTTACTCCAATATCCATTTCAACCATGAGAGAACATCGAACAATTTCATCGTATCTATTGAAGTCACTTATGGATAATTCCCTTAGAAGACTTGGTTTTAATCCACTAAAGAATAAATCGATTTTACTCGCAGGTTGGATAATAATTCTAGAAGCATACATTGCAAGTCTTGTAAAATATTCTTCGTACGTACCAAATGATTCATCATCCTTTTTCTTTAGTTCAAGAAACTCCTTCTCCATATTTGTTCGAAGAATACGAGGGAAGTAATTATTGAAAAATAAATTCTTCAACTCATCCCATTCCATGGACTCAATTTCATCCCTTTGCCTCTTATTCTTAATAATATTCCACCATTGATCAGCTTCACCTTCCAAACGATATACTGCTAAGATAACATTATCATGTTCAGAACACTGTAGAACTGAAAATATCTTTTCAGTGGTACTATCCATTGTTCATCTACTAATGGATCATATGACCCGCTGAATGAAGGTGGATTCTTCCTCATGACGGATTCAACAAAATGTTTCTCCTTACTTTGCTCGTTTGGAAGTCCAGAATGATTCACAGTTTGAGAAAGTTGTGTGATCTTGGCTACAAGATTTTTCATTCCATCTCCCATAAATTTTGGTAGCTCAGGGGTACAATCATTACATTTCCCATCGCATTCAGCATTAACACCCTTCCATTGGGTTCCATCCATTGACTAAAACCAAGAACCATAGTGTGAGAAACACTAATCATAACAGGAAAACCACATAATCAAGAATAAAATTTCACATTTTAGGTCTTATTAAAGGTTTTTGATGGCCATTTCTAAAACACTAATATTGTGTTCTATTTTTTGACATATCTTTAGAGTTCTTGTAATGGATTTCACATCCTAGTCTCCAAAGGATAACTATAACTTTCCTCTAATACCAACTATAATGACTCGTAATTTACATACATGGTTATTACATCAGAATTAAAGAATAATTATTACAACATATAACAAAACCATGATTGGACCATATAGGTATAATGTCTTTAGAAACTGGGAAACATAAACCACTGGATCATAAATCATGTACATTTTCTCCCATTTATTTCATCTAGAGTTCTTTTGGAATATCCTACTTAATATCCTTCCTCCTGGCCTGGGGAAAAGAAAACATACAAAAGGGTGATCTCATATGCTTAGTAAAAGTAAAAAAAGGAATATCAATCATATCATATGCATAAGAACATAACATTTTTTAAATATTAACCTGCAAATGAGATCATAATATCATAACATGGGATAAATCATTGTAGTGAAATGTAATCCCAATAATCACAACAGAAAACAAAAAACATTGTGTCATGCACACATAATCATATAAAACCATTTCATATTAGTGAAGGCTCATTTCCAAGACCATCATAGTGGACAAAGTCCATTACTAAACCGAGTTCACTCCTCGTTCCAGTCCTGTATCACCGAACCAGATTAACATTCCATTCTAGCCATGTCTATCTCATGAGATATAAATCCTTATACAATGCATTGGAGGGAGATTTAGGTCCCACCCATCTCATAATGAAACCATACTTATGTGTGCCACAAAATCATAAATCTTACATCATAGCATAACCCATGTAATAAAAATGTGATTCTTAAACATCGTGACATCATAAAACAATTCATATAAGATAAAGGACTTCATAAAAACAACTCCATCACAAAATAATGAAATCAATGCAATAATAGGGATAGAAATAGAACCCTATATTATCTTATATGTAAAAGAATTTTGATAATGTACTTGAACTCCATTCTTGAGGACAATATCCTTTCTACTTCCAAATCATTTTTCCTTTCTTTAAATGTCATAAAATTTTAATCTAAAAGAAGTTGATTAAAAATAGACATGAAAATTTATAAAGGAAGATTTATGGAAATAATTTTCTATGAAATCATAAAAATCCATTCATGCCGTATAAGTTACAAAAACATTCTTCTCGTACTTTGGCCGAAAAAGTCAAAAAGTACCTCATACTAAATACGACAAAATATTCCTTTAATATATATTACTAAAAACTCAACAATGGGTAAAATTGGATTTAAAAAATTTTAGGAGGATAGAAATAATATTACATGTTGATGAAACATGTATGTGGATGATAAATATTCCCAAGTGAATTCTTAAGTATAAACAATGTCAGATAAAAATGAGATTGCGAGATTTTCCCTTACCTTAGGTCCGATTTGCTTAATATGTATCTGAACCTCTTGAATAATGATTTAAATAATTTCAATGACTTATTACAGAATCATATTATTTGTTATGATATCATATATGGTCATATTATTATCTTCTTATTAGTAATATTTCATTGCTACTTATTATTCGGGTGTTTATTGATTTATGCTCTTTTGCATATTTTGTCGAATAAATTCTTTTTTTTCTTTTTATGGTATAGATACCTCATTTAAGGAATGTTATTAGTGTAATATATATCATATTTATTCATTAAATTCATTTATATTATCATTATTCAATGATGATCATGTAGAATGAGTCCTATCACATCGTGGATACAGTAGGCCGTGCGTACGGATGAGCGATGATATAGTTCCCATGATCGTGGAATTGTATTTAAGTGTATGTATATCATTTCCGAATCAATATCACTTTACATTAATCATATATAGTTATTATTTACACTATTATACCCATCCAAGTAATGTGGGGGTGGAAAACAGATTACACCCCGGCGTGGAGATGATATTCTGTATGTACGCACGCGCGGTGATTTAGTTTTCTATAGTATAAGTAGAAGGTGAAATAGGGTTATTTAATATTTATAATAACATATATGTATATGAGTGATACTTATTTTATTAATTCATAATGAAACAACTAATTAAGATAAAGTATAAGAAGAAATAAATTTGAAAGAGTCGGTAACGAATATTACCTCTTCTTCGACACGCCTCTTTGAAACCTCCTTTTAGGGATCTAAATTTGGTATTTGAAGAATACCAGGACCTCTAGTATGCTTCTAAGAAAGTTGATAAGATAAATGGGTAGGGTTTTGAAGAGGAGTAAGGCCCAAAATTGTTTGAGGTGGAGAGGGAGGAGGTTCCCTTTTATAAGGGAGGAGAGGGGAACCTATGGAAATCTAAAAAATATTAATTTATAATGAAGTCATATTCAGTTTATAATAGCTCTAAATTGATTTATTTCGAATCTAAAGTGGGTATGGGTAGAAATGCTCTCAACCAATAGGTCTTAGACATCTTTAGGTTACTATTTGAACCTTATCATTTAGATTTAAATCTAAGTTATATAATTTAACTTTTACTGTGTCTTCTTGTTTTCATATACTATAAAGTTAATAAACATACTATAACAAGACAAAAAAACCCCAAGTGGTTCATTAATAATATATAAATCCTTATATATGTCATTTGGCCGAACCTTATATTTTTAGGAAGATAATAACAATTAATAATTTAATATTTGTTTTAAAAACAATTTTATGTCAAATTTGAAACTATTTGGTAATTGATTTTTTTGAAAATCATAAGAGCATGATTAGTTCAAAAAATGTTTATTAAATAAATACTAACATGTTATAGTGACCAATAAAATTAGTTCAATTCATATAAAGTCTCAAATTACATTTATTTGGGTATTTATATTATCAATTATGTTAATATTGCAATAATAAGGTAATTACTGCATCATCATTGTCCCATAAATAAATTAAATTATTTATTGTCTAAAATTTATAAATAAAATACCATTATGTATGAAATATTTTTAGATTTATAATGAATATTTATAGTCGAATTTACCTTATGTATAACTCTATATTAAAAATGTTTTAGTTATTAAACATTGATTTTAACTCTTTTAACTCTTCTTTAAATAAAATAATAATAAGTGTCCTAATCTAATCCAAGTGGACCTAAATGGTGAAAAGTTATTCCTAAGGTTTTTTTTGATCTAATTAACATTATCAAATAAAATTAGGACATGTGTTAGGGTAATAATAATATCATTTGTACACTTAATTACCATATTTACTTTAAACTGTGATAAATTAAAGTAAAAAGTTACTATTCACCAAAAATTATTTTTATCTCATTGAACTACATTTTACTCCATGATATTAACCATGTCTCCTAGATTTTTGAAATTCCACTCACAGAAGCGTTAAAATTATGTTTTATGTAAATTTACAAATTCTTCTAAGAGGTGGGTAAAAGACTGTGAAAAGTTCAATAAAATTGTTATATATCTAAAATTATTATAAAATGACTCCAATTAATTACATTGAACTTATATAGGTATTGTATATAAATTTTTACCTAAAATAAATTTAAATAAAATAAATAATTATTTAAATAAAAAGTCGGTTTTTAAATAGTAACCCAATGTTTTCACTATTCATCAAAAATTGAATGTTTTCAGAAAAATAATAAAATCTCACCCTAGGCTAATTTCGATATTCCGAATCCAAAAATGAAGTCCATTTTGAAAGATAAAATTTATAAAATTTCAAAAAGTTGGTATTACTATTCATAATGGCTAGTTTGTATAATATTTTAATAGCATATCGTTGTTTAGTGAAACTCGATATTGCGTACAACACACGCTATCGTGGAAGGTCGCAATTGCATGTAAAGCAAGACAAGCTAGTTGTGTGTATAATGATGGAATAATTTGATGTTGCGTATAACATAAGACATAAAAAAAAATATACTTCTCATAAAATATCATGGTGTTACATCAATAGTGGATCATACAAATTCTTTTTAAAGGATTATTTTTTTTCATTTTTATGTAAATATAATTTTTATTAAAACAATTTCTTTAAAGAATTTTTATATAAAAATTAAATCAAAATAATATTTTGAAGAACATGTAAATGGGGGAAAATTTTCATTGACTAATAGTTAATAATATATAATTTTCATAAAACAATTTCCATGATCATTTAATCTAATAATTATAGGAATATTGTAATTTTACTTAAACATTACATGAATTACCATATTAGAAGAAAATATATTTTGTTTAAATGATAATGATCATAGAATTTTCCTCAAAGGATATTTAACATAGTTAATCCACAAAAGAAATGATACTGTTACATTAAACCTTACCTTTTGTGCTTCCATTATAGGTACACATTAAAATATACTATATATAGAATATATATTAAGAATAAATTCATTATATAAACATATTCATACAAAACATTCAATTAATCATTCATTTATAATTTCAAATTATCATTTTATTATAAATTCTTTATTAAAATGAACATTCATGTGGAAACAATTTTTTTTAATCAAGTTTCTATTAAATTGTTCTAGTACATGACCATTCTAAAAGGCTTCATCATATATGAAAAATTATATAACGTTGATAATGGGTTTAAGATAATTTAATTACATATCTTCATATCTATGGTTGTCTGTATGTACGCGTGGGTTATGTTTTCACATTTCAAGGGATGGAATGAAATATACATATATTAAAATTAATCTATAAATAATTATAAATATTTCATAAATATGATATGTAATAATTAAATATAACATTTTTACCATAAATTTATAGAAGAAATGAAAAATTAAACACATATCATTAAGGAGGTGGTCAGCCACACGTACACAAAAGAAATATTTCCATTTTACAACGGATGTGAATGTGCTATAAAAAGAATACACCATTAACATAAAAAACAAAAGAATGATAAATATACTGATTAAATTATGTCAAATTGCTAATATTAACTTTTTATTAGGTATAAGAATAAATAAACATGATAAGTATTGGTAAGAACCTATACCTCTTCTTTGGGTGTCTTCCATTGAAAAGCACCTTAATGATTCATGGATGGGTCTTTTGGGAATTCCAAAACATAAAGTTAATGGTGATAGATATTTATCAGGAATATGGGTAAATATTTGACTAAATAAATAGATAAATTATTATAGATGATATATTAGAGGAGGATCCCTTCAATAAGTGAGGGGAATGACATTATTATAATTATTATGAATATTTAAATGTTATAGATTCATTATCATGGGAATGTGGATGAAAATTAAATTATGTATGATTATAGGATGTTTTAGGGTCAGAATAAATATAGATAATAGTATTTATAATAGTTTTTAATTTATTTATATACTTATATCTTTAGGTTTACCCTTAAATAGCCATTTTATCCTTTACTATAAAAATGAATTTTTACCTCAGTTATCATTCATGATGACCAATAATAAAATAGACCTAACTTATAAACATTTAAATTAAATTTGTAAATATGGAAGAAATTTTATCATATTAAATTTCTATAAGTGGCACAATTTCATCTAGGAAATAGTGCAAAAAACACAAAATTTTTTATTTAAAAAACAATTCATTTTTGAAAAAAATTGAATATATTCATCTTCAATGTCTATTAAAAACAGTTATATGAACCTTAAAATATTTGTTTGAATATATTATATAACAATTTAATTATAATTATTAAATAATAAATATTAATTCAATTTATTAAGATAAATATAAATTATATAGAAAATATAGATTTATGGGAGATATCTCTTTCTACCATCAAATACTAGTACCTTCATTTACCAATAATTTATAATTAATGTAGAAATTATTATTTATTTTATCACAATAAAAAGTAATATATTTCATTTAGATATTATTTAATCAATGGTTAAGACTCATAATACATTTATAAGCACAATACCATAAAATGATGATCTTTTAACAAAAAATAATATTATTTTTAACATTTTAAATTGAGTTACTATTTCCAAGGAATTAATAAATAATTTTCATTAAGGAAGAATTTTATACATGATTCTAATAATTTATTTGTCCGATTTATACAATCCAATATAAAGAATAGGAATAATACATATATTTAATCATAATATATCTATTTTATTTCACAATTTGTTAAAATATGGAAATTTGTATGAACAACTATCAATGAAATGAAAAATATTTAAAGAGAAATATATTATAAAATAATTTGGCGTTAAATTGAGTTCCTCATGTGTTTCCTTAAAGTTGTTTCATTGTTATGTTGGAAAAAATCACTCAATAATTGGTGGTATCCTGTAAATCATTTTTTGTTTTATTACCAAACCTTATGAAGTATCCTTGTATAAACATTGTAAAATTATAGTTTTTAAGGTTAAAAATCACATATGAATATATATAAACCCCATCACTTGAATTGACGATGGGTTAAAATCATTATATTTACCTATTTTGGTCACATTTTAATCATCCTATCAAATAATCACTACAATAATATTTTTACTTATACATGATTTCTTAATTGAATCCACAACCTTCTTATACCAACAACATCACTTTTCTAGTAACGATGTATTAGTCAAGACATAATATTCAATGGATTCATCCAAAGATAAAAGTATCATCCATCTATACTATGTAAATTATTATAAAAAAGGAACATATAATTTTATACAATCGACAACAAGAACAAATATTTATGACAATTTTTAAGGATCCAATATTTAATTGGTTAATTATTAATTTTTTGTTCTATTTTTCCTTCACTTATTTTCCATTACCTTATACTTTCCCCCAATTCCTTTTTTATTTTTTGATATAGGTTGTACTATATATCTTTCTTCTTCAATATTTTGTCTTATTTTTAATATAGTATATTCATGTGTTTTTCCATCAACATTATTGAATTATAACAAAGTAAAATAAAAGTAGATAGTATTCGTATTTAATTTCAAAAAAATATCATAAATGGAATAAATAATTGAAAAATACCTAGAAACTAAAAAAACGTCACATAGTCTATTGGTAATCAAGGGTAGATCAATCAAGTAACATTGGGTAACCCATAATATATCCTATAGAGTTCAAAAATTAATCATGGAGTAAAAAATAATATAATTCAATACATGCATATAGATAATAAAACATTGATAAAATTAACCACCCATTACATGTAGTACTTACTAGAATATATCCAATACCCTAAAGATGCATCATACCTTAACATTTGATCTAGACATATCTCTAATGACACGAACTTTTATAAATTATATTTCCTTTGGAAAGAATATATTCCTGATCAAGTAATATAGTTTTAGAAAATATATGCACCAATCTATCTATTTTGGATATTTATAGTCTCATTGATTTAAAATACTAATAAGCATAACAATATTTAATAATATATCCACTATACAGTGACCAAAAGTATAAATATGTAAAAAATTATGATATATTCCAATTAGTACAGAATTATGGAGAGATAGCCTAGTCTGTTATGAATATACCTTTTGAATCACATTTATTGGATATTCCAATGGAGATGGAACCCATTTTATTTTACCTTAACCAATATGAAGATGGTATTCAATATCCAAAGCCTAAGAGGATCCGTTTATGGGATAATTTCAATATTATCGGGGTCATGACCAAAACTATGTTCACCGAACCACCCTAAGAAATTTTTATCATCATACACTTAAGCCTTATGAAACATCATTTTTTAATAATGGGTTATGTATCTTGACAAAAAAAATGAATTTATATGTTTTTATTTTCAATTAAATAATGTATTTGTTTTATAATTACTTAATAATGATTAAAAAATGATTTTGGAAAATTATATTTTTTGATATAATGAATTAAAAATTCCATTTTTGGGAAATATATAATTTTAATCATTATAATATTTCGGATCAATTCAGAATTTTTTTAAATAAAATTTATTTTAAAAAAAATATTCTTATTAAATATTATTTATTTAAATAAAATTTATAATATAACATTATGGTGCCAAATTTAATTTTCAGAATTGTTAGAAACTATTATCATCCTAACAACATGCATTTATATGTAAAAAGGTATATTTAATAAAAAAGTTTCAATTTTCATATTTATAGATTTATCATTATAAAATAAATTTTATTTTAGAAATCAAAATATTGAATTTATCCAATGATTATTTTTATAGTTTTTTGGGACTGTAAAATTTTTGGATAGAAATTAAATATCTTATAAATATATGGTATGTATCATGACATTATAAAAGTCAAAAATTGAGTTAATAAATACTATAAATATTACACACCACAAAAATTAGTTTTATACATTAAAAAAATTATTTTTCTGGTATTATATTAATTTTATAAACCCATAATGAATCCTTTAAAAGCTACATTATATTTTATGGTTTTAAAAATCAATTATTTATAAACTTGACTCACTGCATCATCATCAGAGGTATTACATTAATTATATTGGTTCTCAAACCTATAATTTAAAAAATCAAAATCCACTTTGGTGGAATCCATGTGTGAAAACCATGGGATGGTTTGTGGTTTGGATTTATTTATCATATAGATTTGAAGTCATATGTTTAGATAATAATAATGAATTTTTTAGTCTTTTAATATAATTATATACCAAACCTATAATAAATCTTCATGAATAAATCATTAATAATTAATTTACATTGAATTTCCTTCTTTATAACCATCTCCAAGTGTTCCAACGATCTTAATAATATCCTGCCAATCTTCTAGAAGGACCCTATCAAGGCAAGGAATCTTGTCCTTCTCCTTATTGTTCATGAACCTTCTTCATATTTTGACTTTGATTACAAATTTACATGTTGTTATATGTTTTCACACACATATATTAGTATCATTATGTTTTCCAAGTGATTATTATCCCCTATCACTCTCATTAAAACCTTCTATGAATATTTATGTACTATTGTTATGCAGTTAAAATTATCTTTGGAATTTACATTGCAAACAGTGTGTATTGAAAAACCATCCCCATTTTCAACACAATGGTATTCAAAAATATGTACCCATACATAATTTATTTTGGAATTCCATGTATGTAACCCACTCTCTTTAATCATGGGGTTAATAGTGATGAAATATGTTCTTATCTCAACCAGGCAATACATTATTATTAACCAGATCCCATCACAATTGTTTTTGTGACTGTCTAGTGAGAAAAATAATTATTTTCAATGGTAATGAATCATGTCACAAATAACCTTTCTCAGTGTCGAATAATGTAGCTATTTCTATGAGAATATTGACCAGTCACAAATTATTATTTTTCATAGGTAGGTATCTCATTGAAAATAAACATTCCCTATAAAACAAATCTATTGGGACATGAAGATTGTACATAATTAAAAAGTGAACAAATAAACATATAAAATAATAATAATAAAATTATTCAAAACAACATAAAAATAGAACTATATTAATCTATAAATATTTTTATTAATAAAATTATTGAATGAAATATGTTCATTCAAATGATTATCAAAATAAATAGGACAAAAAATAAATAAATCCCAGAGGGGGAGGGTCATTTGGAAGAGGTGGTGGAGGGAACTATCTACCTAAAAAATGGGTCATCCATCCCATGTACTCCATCGTTTGTTTTTAATACTTTTCCTACTATCGACACATCTCCTCTTCCTACTGTTGTGTTCGATAGAGCTCTTCTTCCACCCTATGCATGGTCCCTATAAGATCATCCTGAGATCGTTGTTGCTCCTCATTATGTGAACATGATGCGAATGAATCTTTATGATCTCCCCTTGAGCTGGATAATGACATAACATTTATTCCATAACATCTCACATGCATTAATCGAGAGATGATACACACAACTCTACCTTTCTCTAAGGAATACTGAGTCGCCTACATCCATGTTGTGTCATCAAATCATACTACACTGGTTCTCTAATCCCCAATCCCAGTTTTTGTCTCATTCTATGTATGAGAAGTCATAAATTCATAATACTACTTCAATAGAAACATAAAATTAAATTAGTTAAAATATTATATTCATTTAATTTTAAAGATCAAAAAAATATTTTGACCACAATATGATGGTGACGACCACATATAATCTCTCCAGTGACATGACTATTATAAATAATCTTATAAACATTGAAATACATAATACCAGAATGTTCAACTTCCTATATGATTATAAAATAATCATTTCCCTTTTAATGTTATATATATTATTTAAAAAAAGTACTTATCATATGTTATTGATATCTACTGAAAGTATTAATACTAGCTCTATGTGTCCACTCTTTCCTCCCGCAGTTCTGCTGACATAATGATCTAATCCACTAAACATGAGCTCCCATATTGTATTATCATAATCCATTCAAAACCTATGATTATATTCAATCTGTTTGGTGGGTGCAACAAGACTCATCAAAATTTGAGGATCCCATATTTTGTATGACTATTCTCCTTAGATTGTGTAATATCTGATTGCAAAGCTCATGCATACAATCCTTCCAGACATATTAGAAATAGGATTGCAGGCTATCATCAATGAGATACAACAATCCCTTAAAATAATTAATAATATCAAGTGAACATTAAATTAATAATTATAATTATAATTATTTATGTACGTGTCATCTATTGATCAAACATGTGATTCTGAACATTGATGGGAATCTAATCCCAGGTCATCCATGTTCAAAAATAATAATTTTCAGAATATATCACTTCCCTGTCTAATATCTATATGTGAAAATATGTGAAAAAATAGAACAAAAAATCAAAAAATTAGTCAATAAATAAAATAATGAAAAAAATGAAAACTAACTAAAATGGATAACTGAACATACCTCTCCGTGTATGGATTGATCTCAAGATGTAGACGTCACTTCAGGATAGGGTCAAAAATTATCACTCTCGCAAGTCAAAAGCTTCTCTGAGTTGTTGCTAAACTGTAATGAGCCTGAGGGTTGGATGATGAAACATCAGGATTGCCAGATGGTAATGCAACTTCAACCAACTCATGTAACCTATCAGATAAACAATCTTCAACCATATTAAACAAAAATGATTGTAGTTAAAAAAAATATAAATGAGTATTATATATTAATATTTAATATATATTATAACAAATGGAATTTAATTATATCAATATTTATATTCATGCATATATTCATATGTGATCATTTCAATATATTCACATTTCTTCTCAGTATCTTAAATTTATAAAGGATTCCCAACATCATCACTTATTCCTATTTAAAATTTATTTTTAACATTAATGAAATCATCATCACCATCATCCCATAACGGTTGTGTGTCATCATCTATATTCGTGTATTTGTTTGTGGAAAATATGGATTTGGAGTTGTATCTTGAAAAACATAATTTTATTTTACTTAAGTTGAACCACATTCACTTTGAATTAAATAATTTTCATGTGATTTCAATTTTATTATGCTACACCAACCACTTAAATCTCTAAATGTAGCACAATAATTTTCTTAATAAACTTGAATTTCTTGATTAGAATAAAAAAATGATTCATTTACCAAAATAAGGATTGTATATTTAATATCAACTATTTCATAGTGTATATGAATAAGCAAGCATGTATCAGTTTTCAACCAATGTCATTTAAACAACATTACAGAATTCTATTCCAGATAAGATAGTTCAATTATTTCTTCTATAAATCCATAAAAGCGAACATCATTTTTTCTATGATGATATCCTCTCAATAAAAAACCATTGTTTATTGTTTTTTGATTCCACATATGCAAGTCTATGAAATTTTAACCGATAATTCTCATATGCATTTTATGATTTTCTAAATATGGTTGATGGTTTACTCAATAAACATAATCAATAATCAATTTTATCATCATATTCATACACCATAAAATTAAAAAATTATCAATATAATAAGTAATAAATTTATTTTATATTTTAAAATATAAAAAATTTACAATGTCAATTTTTGAAACCAGAAGGGAGAATTAGTTTTCAAATTTTTTTGAATAGAAGTTTATGTGATTTGTAAAAACTGTTTCATTGTATGAATATAATATAATCAAAAAGTAAAATTATATTAATTCTATATTTTAAAAAAAATATCGAATAATTGATAGTAGCACTCACTATACAAATAGACTAGTTTCTTCCCATTTGAGAAGAAAAAATGTTTGATTCCTGTGATGTTAACTACCTAAAATCAATTTTTCATAATCTACAAAAAATCCATGTTTGGGCGAATTAAAAAGTAATAATTTATTTTTCATTGAATTATCAACAATTCCCTAATATTGGACCATTCAGATATGTTTTTAGAAATATTCAGATTGAAAATAATGATATTAAAAAAACATTCCTTCTTATAAATAAGTATAAATAATCGATCCTTTACTGATGATTTTTTCCTTACTTTTTTCCTTAATTTCATCATGAATATATTTTATAGGAACATAATTCAAAACTGTACTAACCCTCCCAATATTTGTTCACGTGGAAACTCTAATAATAAATGATCCATTGAATGAATAAAAGTTAATTGAATTTTTTTTAGTCTACTTAAAATGAAAACCACACTTTGTTGCAGTGTACATAGTGCATCATAGTCTGTTTTCCCCACACCAATGTCTTGGAAAAAATATGAATTTTTTTATCACATACCAAATCATATAATTCAACAAACATATAAATTAATATGAAATAATTCCTTCCATTATAACATGATGATTAAGAATTTTAAATATGGTAATATGACCATTTCTGATATACCTAGAAAATTTTTAAGTATAACCACCTGGAAGACTAAATTAATAAATACCTAGATAAAATAATAAAAAAAATTCTTTAGAAAATATATAAGTAATTTTTCTCTTCATTAGTTTATTTGATATATAATTTTAAAATTGTTCGTGTTTTAGTCGCTTATAAATTTGCGAAAGATCAAATCAAGCTTTTACATTATGTTTGGTCTTACTATGTGTGTCCAAAATTGAATAATTTATATTATAAAAATAGTTATTTTTTATATGAATGACATCCATCATGTGAAAAAAACACAAATAAGACCAATATGAAAGATCCCAAAAATTGATATGTCTTATCTAATTGCATTATTTCTGATAACAATCTATTTTTTTGGTTTATAGTTAGTCTAATAGTAATTGTTGGTAATGAAGAGACAACATACATTCAATCAATACATAAGATCATATTTGGTGGAAAATCGTTTTCAATTTTACCTTTTATGAAATAATATATCTTCCATAAAAAAGGATGATTGGTTGGAATAAATTGTTGAAGATAATCAATAAAACAATGTATTATTCCATTGATGATCATAAACACTTATTTATCTCTTATAAAATACAGGAATGATTTTGGACCATGTGTACTCCAGCCAGATAACATTCCATATACAAGGAAATCAGTAATTTTCCACATTAATGCACCTTTCATTAAGTATTTATTATATAATAATGTCATATGTACTTACACCATTACTCTAGAATAGATTTTTCTCATCAATAAATGTCTTCAACTAAAAATTAATATTATTTTTGGATGTCTTGGAACTAATAAGGTAAAAATTATATATGAATTATTCATCAACATCTAAGGAGTTAAATTGTGTGGATTTATAATGACAAATCAATATGATTACTGACTACTATAATAACCAAATGGACAACAACTGTTAGCAGAAAGTCACAATAACACTTTTCAGGCTTCTAATGAAATAATCATTTGTACATGGTCAAAATATTTCCATGAATATCCATAAAAAGATGATTTAATCTTTTACTAGTTGAGATATTTGTTTTTTTTTGTCATGGAATCATTAATTTTTTTTGTTCAGAGACATAAATAAATTGTGCAATCTGGGTGAATGTGGGAAATTCCTCAACCATTTTATAGTAATCAATATGAAAATCCTTAGTTGAGTCTCATTCTACCTTTATTGTAACCATGTAAGACAACTAAGTAAAAAATCATTTTCACCATAATATGATATGAAATCATTTGAAGATGAATGAATCCTCTATTAACCTAGACCCAAATTATGAGCCGACCAACTTCTCCGATATAAATTTTTACATAACGCATTTTATACTGGTAATAGTGCTTTAACCAAAGAAAATATCATATCAAAAAAATATATTTCATATTACATTATCTGATTTAATTGTTATAAATTTTGAAACCACATCAAATTTTTTTATCTTGAAAATAGGATATAAGTAATCCTTAGAATACTACAATAACTCAAAATATGAGATGTTTTTATACCCGGAGTTAAATCAATATCATTATGAGTTTTAGTTTTTTGAAAAGATAAACCAACCACATCATTACTAAATTTTGAATTCTGGAAGGTTTTGAAGCCAAATTATTTATATCTTTTATGGTACTGTGTTCACCATGTGGATAACATAAACATAATATCTTATGAAAATATGTTCACTATGTTAATTTTTATGAATAAACCTATAATATTTACTAGTTTTTACTAATTTACACTCATTGTTAGTAATTATAGAAATTTACCACTAATTTCTACTAATTATTAATAATTACTGCTAATTGTTTATGATTTTCATTAATTTTTACTCATTACCACTATTTTTTATTAATTATCTTAACTTTTTACTATTTATTTTAATTTAATGTTTATTTTTACTAATATTTACTAATTACCACTATTTTTACTAATATTTTCTAATTACCAATTTTTCTAATATTTATTGTTATTTAATATAGATTTTTGTTTATTAATTATACTATATCTATAGTTTCCTAATTACTAAAACTTTACATGTAATGTTTATTAATTAGTGTGATTTATCAAGATTTTTTACTAATTTCTTGCAATTTTCAATATTTGACATTAATTTTTTTTATATTATAGTAACTTAATGTTATTTTTTTATAATATATTCTAATTATATATAATTATTAATAATTTTAACTACATACCACTAATTGATAATAACTATAGTGATTTCGTATTAAAGTTTCCAAATTACTACTAATTATCAATTATTATAGAGTTTTAACATTAATGTTTAAAACTTTATTTGTAGTTATTACTATTTTTTACTAATTATCGCTAATTTGTAAAACATATAGTGTTTTATCGATAGTTTTTACTAATCACCTCTAATTTATACAAATTTTGAATTTTTTTTACTAATTAGCATTTATATTTTCTACTTATATTAATTTAATTTCCTTTTTACTAATCTTTACAAATTACCACTAATTTTTACAAGATTTTTCTAATTACCACTAATTATTATTAGTTTTTTCGTATTAACACTATTTTTTTATAATTTTAGTGATTTACCATTAATTACTACAAATTAATGCTTTTTATAGTGATTTTTTCTTATTATTCTGATTTATCGTCAAATATTTGTATTTACTTTAAATTTTACTAATTATAGAGGTTTATTGTTAATTTTTACAATTATTAGTTATTTCCTCTTTTTTAACTAAATTTTACTAATCACTAATTATTTTTAATAATATTGTTAATTTTTAAAAAATAAAGTCATTGGCCATTAATTTTTAATAATTACTGATAAGTTTTCCTTATTATAGTCGGTTAACGTTAATTTTTACTAATTACTATTATTTCATAAAAATACTATACATTATAATTACTTGTTACTGATATCTATAAATTGTTACTTTGTTCTATTAATTAATACCATTTATTTATCAATTATATGTAATTACTGTTAATAAAACCCACTAACTTTTAATTAAAAAAATTATTTCATCTAAAACTATTTACATTCAATTAAAAATATTACATCAAATTAAAACTAAATTTTTCCAAGTTACAATAACAATCACATGTACTCCACCATCTTCTCATGAAGCTAGTCCTTCCATTAATGCATCTACTCCGACTTCTTCTCCTTCCATCGACACATCTCCTCTTGTTGCCGCTCCTTTAGTTAAATCGCATGTATTTCATTCATCACGTATTACTTTGATTATTCACTAATCGGGCAGTATAACTCTCCCATTTGTTATATATGTCCCCATGTTATCTCATAAAATTTTAAAATATTAAGGGAATTTATGTAACAAACAAATATTTTATGAATAAAATACCCTTTCTCTAAATGTCATATGGATATAGAAAACCAATTCACTCTTTTATTATTGTTTGGGTTAAATGACTATTAAATATGATTACCGATGAAAATATAGAAATTAAAAGGTGATCACATGAATGATGTAAATATATGCTTCTAACATATCCTTTCCCTATAGAAAAAGGAGATAATGTCCTCATCCAGTAGACTCAAGCCACACAAATCTCATTTGTTGAAGCTCGAAAAGGTGGTAGTGTCACTAGGCTTTTCTCTTGACCATGCAGAAGATGAATTTCAACACGTTAATCTTGAAGAGAATCACCTACGATAGAAGTTTATGTTTATAGAGATTACCACCTGGGTGATGTTATCCAATCCACCCTAAGAGCCTATCACCATTGCACACCTTACCCATAGCTCATATGTGGGTGTTATAAGGGTTTATGTTATACGATATTAGTTACTTTTTGTATAATACCTTTTTATAAATAAAAGTATTATTTCATCAATTCCTTTATAAGAATAGTCTTTCTTAAAAAATAATGAATTTGACAAATTGATTTTTTGGGTAAAAATGGTACATTAGAGAAATATATAAATCATCATATTAAACTATTGTTTTTAATAAAGATATTAAAAAAAAAACTCTAATAAATAATGATTATATCATTTCCATATTTGTAAATTAGTATGTAATCAGTTTGAGAAGAGTTATATATTTTATATGATAAAACATAATGTTTTTTTAAATAATTTATTTTAAGGAATTAATGAATTTTTGAAATAATTAATATTTTATGAAAATATTATTATAATTATTTTTAATAATAAATCAGTATATAAATTATATAAAGTGAAATGTAATTTTAATTAAGGTTATAAAACTGTTTTCATTAAAACCCATTAATTTTCAAGAAATGTTAGTTTTCAATTTAAATGTGAACATTCACATATTTAAATTTTTTTTAGATAAAATGAAAATTAGTTTTAGAATCAAGATGACAAAATTATCCAACGCTGAGAGTTTATTAATTTTTCAGGACAGTCAAATTTTTAGGTAAAAATTAAATATTGTATAAATAAAATATGTGTTTTATGACATCACAATGACCTCAAATTGATGTAATTAATACTATAATTGGTATTATCTTCCCAATATATGTATTCCCATTAAAATATTTTCATTTCAGATTTATTTATTTATTTTATAAAACCATAGTGAATCCTCCAAAATGTATAATATATTTTATGATTTTCAATTCAATTCATTAATAATGTTACTCACCTCCACATAAGAAAGGATAATATTATAATATATTTGTCCATTGGACATATAAAATAACTTTCTACACTCCACTTTGGAATAAAAAATTTAAAAAACCATTGGAAGTTTTGTTATTTTGAATATTTAATTATACATATTCCAAAACCTATGCCTGTAAAATATTAAAGAATCCCCCTCTCATTTCTTATATAATCCGAACCATGCTCACACATCTCTTCACCTAATATCTTTGAAGAACATATTTAATCTATCAATCCCTATCTATAATCCTACCAAGGTTCCCCCAAGCTCCCAAGAATTATCTCCCAAGCCATTAGGATCACACGTCCAAGTAAGGGATCCTCACTTTCCTTCATTTCCCATTTTTTTCCAAGTTTCCATAATTTGTTATACCATTTTATTTTCCCTTACAAATTCTGGGGTTTGATTTCACACCCCCCCCCCATAATTCCCTTTATATTTTTTAATTATGATATGCCCCTTTCTTTCCCAGTAATCCATTCTATGTACACATGTTACCATAATGAAATTTCGCAACAGTTATTCAATTTAACCTCTTTCTTCAAGTTTCAATATTATGTTACGACTTCTATTAGAAAATTCATTGTGTTGAAACATGTATTTTAATAAACCCCATACTATAAATTTCTTTTTATATCTAATGAGAGGTCCCTTTTCCTTTCATGATCCATTTTTATGAATTTTTATTACGTCGTTATTCTACCGAAATTGCACTGTGATTTGCATGCAAAAATCATCATCTAGTTATTACCATGCCCATTTCTCAATCAAGGATATTTACTGTTATTCACATATACATATTGATTATTGACATTAATGAAGTTACATCACATTCCTTTGTCTTGTAATAATGTATGATGTTGAATTAATATTGTTTATATAATCTATGTGGCACACTTAAGCAAGAGATTAAAATAATTTTGAAGGGGTCACCCTGATTGTGTTCCAATGCATTGGGTAATGTTTAGTATCATGATACTCCATATTATATAGGGGTATACTCATGTTAATTCATGTGAAATGAGGTTTTACTCAAGCTAAATCACGCATAATGATCCTTGGACCATGAAAATATCATGTCGTATGATGTTGGCACATTTCCATGTTTTGAAGACCATGTTATATCTATAGGTTACGGGCATAGCGGAACCACATTGGTGGGTTTTACCAACTTTTATTTTATCGTTAACAACGGTCTATCCGATAACCATCACGATGTAAAATTCCAGATCTACATAATATAAAGTATAATGAAAAAAAGGGAGTCCTGAAACCATAGAGATAGAATCATCATATGTTGGTTATAATTAATTTAATTAATTAAAAATAATTACCTTGATGGAATTCTTTCATCATTGATGGCTCCGGGCATGATCCGATGTCATCCATCATTATGTGGTAGAATCCCAATGTAGGATTCCTCAAGCGGTGATCCACACATGCTCCATGTATCTTTGGACGTCACCGAAGGGATCTCCAGGTGCTAGAGTAGAAGAACCTGCTCTTGCGATGTTCGCGTTCGATCTCCTTGATCCGGTGGTGGTGGATCTCTCTCGAACATGAGAGCATTCATGGAGGAGAGAGTTATTTTGTCCTTGAGATAACTCTCCAGAATTGTTGTGTGCAATTATTGGGGAAAAGTGTGAGGGTTGTGAGGATATTTATAGTATTGTTTGAGGTTATAGAATTATGATAACAAATAAACGTGTTATGCATTTTATTTATATCATTAAATATTATTGAAAACCCCCATGTCAAATGATTAATTCCTTGACATGATCCCACACTGATTATAATAAATATCATTTAATAAAATGATTTTATTTCCTCAAAATCCCAACTAGAAAAACAAAAATCCATATAATCCTTAATACACGGCGTGTACTCATTTTCCATAAAACTACATGGCGTTTATATTCAATATACATGATGTGTACTTTTATTTTCCATTATTCATTATTTCCTCCACCACATTTATTAGTCCTTGTGTAATTTATATTTATTTCTTAAATAAATATAACTATTTTAATCGACTTTAAATATATATTAATTCTTCCACAATATATTTTCTCGAATAACTAGTGTCGAAATAAATGAGATCAGGAATCCTTAAATAATTATTAAACCACAGTCAGGAATTATATTTATTTAACTTGTTAAATTAAAATTTAACTGAGATAAATGGACACACATAGTGTGTGACCCCCTAGGTCTCTTTCTCATTTGCATTAGACGGGCTTACCTAAAGTCCTAGATTACTTCCTAACAGCGGGTCAAGGCACCAAAGAGAATGAATTTGACACCACATTGATGTTTCACCTTATACAAATGCTTACCGTGTAATATAATCACTTTGTCACGATATCTCGAATCAAACGGGTTGCATACTAGTTCCATCAACCAATGTGCTCGATTAATATTTATTTGACATTTTAGAATTGAACTCACCCATAGCTTACCATGGACTTGGATTTATTTAGCCTATATCAATTCCATCAAAGGGCCTGAGATATTTACTTCTGTTAGGGAACTAAAGGGAAACATCTTTTCTCGTATTATCTATTAATGTAGTATTACTCGTGACACATCCATTGTATCATATTTCACTGCAAACAATGTGTCATCACACTTTTAATCAATACTTCTAAGTGCACGAGTTGTAATACCCATTACTAATAATCGTAAAGTCTTAGTACCAATAAAAACGTCCATGGATATTAACTTCCAATGACACTATAAAATGAAGATTTCTTACTAGCGGGTCTCATTATCATAATATCCTCCTAGATATTACCATGGGAAAACACCATGATAAGGTGACCCAAAGATTTATGATTTCTCACCCCTAATGGCTCGTATTATTTTTCCCTCAAATAACATCATCCGACCATAGAGCATATATTCACGAACAATGTTATAACACTTCAAGGTTCTCATCATAGTAGGGATTCAATATTACCCTTTAATGAAACATTTATCCTTTGGACATTATCACATGTATTGTCACGTAGAAGAACAATCAAGATGTGATAAGCCTTTTATCAATAAATAAAGTACAAATTAGTTGGTTCTAGGCCACTAAATCAAACAGACTCCCACTTGGACTAGAGCCAACTGCTAACGACCTATAACCCGCTAGCTCTCACATGATATTCATGATTCTGCTAAGATATTCTTTTAGTCATGGGGTTCAACACATTCTCTTACTTGGACACTCTTCTCACTACAATATTATCCCTTTGATAGAAATCCCTCAAGAGGCGATACATTCAGATTATGTGCTCTGTCCGTTGATGTGCCCATGGTTTTTTCGCAAGATCCACCACTGTATTATTATCATAATACAACGTGATAGGATCTTTTCTGATTGGCACCACATTATGATCCTAGACAAAGTTCCGAATCTAGATGGATTCTTTGGCCGCATCAAATGCCGCAATATATTCAGAGTCCACTGTAGAATCGGCGACAACTGGCTGCTTTGAACTCTTACAGCTCATTGCTCCTCCATTGAGGCAGAAAACATATCTAGATTGCGACTTCATATCATTCTGATTTACCTAAAAACTAGAATCAACATATCGTCTGATGAGAAGCTCCTCATCTCCTCAATACACTAGGAACATATCCTTAGTTCTTCTTAGATACATACTTATAGTCTTAACAGCAGTCAAATTCTGTTCTCCTAGATCTGCTTGATATCTTCCTGCCATGCTCAGTGCATAGGCAACATCACGCCAGGTACATAACATGGAATACATTATGGATCCTATAGCCGATGAATATATGATCTTACTCATTCTATCTTTCTCATGTTGTGTCTGGGGGCACATTTTCTTTAGAAAGATTTAATCCATGTGACATTGGAACCAATCCAATCTTGGATTGTTCCATACTAAATCTCTTTAGTATCTGCTCAATGTATGTACACTTACATAGTACAAGAAGCCTATTGGGTCTATCACGGATGATCTTGATCCCTAGAATGTAGGCTGCTTCACCCAAGTCCTTCATGGAGAAACACTTGTTCAGCCAGTCCTTAACTGACAGTAAGACTGGTACCTCAGTTCTAATAAGAGATATGTCATCAACATATACTACTATGACAAAGATTGAATTACCATTAAACCACTTCTGAAAACAAGGCTGACATTTGTTTATAATGAATCCAAATTCATTTATGGATTCCTCAAATCGATTGTTCCATGACCTGGATGCTTGTTTTAATCCATAAATGGATTTCTGCAACTTCCAATCCCGTTTTTCTTCACCTAGTGTCACAAACCCTTCTAGTTGTGTCATATAGACATCTCCTGAAGGTTTCCATTAAGGAATTCCGTTTTGACAACCATCTTCCAAATCTCATAGTCATGGTATGCTATTATGGCATATATGATTCTTATGGATTTAAATATGGAAACTGGTGAGAACGTTTCGTCATTTTCAATTTCTTGACGATGTATGAATCCTTTAGCCACTATCCAAGATTTATAGGTGAACAATTTACCTTCCATGTCCAGTTTTCTCTTGAATACCCATTTACATCTAACAAGATTTACACCAATTGGCTCATCGACCAGAATCCATTATTGGTTATGATACATGGAATCCACCTCAGAATTCATATCTTCTATCCATCTTGATTCTTCTAAGATTTATACTGATTCCTTGTAGGAGAGAGGTTCATCAATGTCCAACAATAATGATTCACCATCCTCTGTGATTTGGAAACCAAATCTCTCTAGTCCCCTTACCTCTCTAGAGCTCTTATACAAAAATATTTTTTATGGAACCTCTTCCACGGGGACCTGTGGAACTTGTTCCCGTACCAAATCTTATGTATATTGAGAAACAACTTTGTCGAAGTCAAATGTTCCCCCACTATCCTTCTTGAGGATGTACTCCCTCTCAAGAAAGACATCTTATATGGTGATAATCGCTTTCTTTTCTGAATGGTTTTATAGGTAATAGCCTTTCGCTTCCTTCAGATATCCTATAAAGATACACATCATTCCCTGAGGTTCTAGTATGTTTCCTAAGAAGGCCTTAACAAACACCTCACATCCCCATACATGTGTGTGAGACAAAGTGGGTTTCCTTCCCTTCCATAACTCAGATATAATTCCTTTTGTTTCCTTATTTGGTACTCGGTTTAATGTGTATGCTGCAGTTTGTAATGCATATCCCCAAAAGAATGGTGGAATATATGCATGACTCATAATCGACCTCACCATGTCTAACAAGGAGTGGTTTCTCCATTCAATAACACCCTTCCAATGTGGTGTATAAAGAGAAGTGAGCTGAGATAGAATCCCATACTCCCATATAAGATCGATGAACTTATGGTTCAGATATTCTCCACCACAATCCGATCGATGTTTCTTTATCTTCTTACCAAGCTGATTCTCTAATTTATTCTATAATTCCTTAAATTTCTCTAAGGATTATGACTTATACCTCATTAATTATACATATCCATATCTACTCAAATCAGCAGTAAAAGTAATGATGTAATAATATCCACCTCTAGCTTCTACTGGAGATGGTCCACACACATATGTGTGCACCAATCCTAGAATCTCCTTGCCCCTTTCACCTTGTCCACCAAAGGGCGGATTGGTCATTTTTTCCTTGTTAACAAGAATGACATCTATCAAGTTGTTTTAGCTCAACAGAGTCCAAATAACCATCTGGGATGAGGTTCGTCAAATGCTTATAATTTACATGACAGAAACAAAGATTCCACAACTGGGTGATGTATGAGTCATGTGAGTTTATTTCGTTATTGATTTCCAACACTTGGTTTTCATAACTGAATACATACAAACCATTATTTAAATGCGCCATACCATAACATACGTTGTTATTATAAAAGAGACAAACATTGTTTCCAAACATGAAAATAAATCCATATATATCCAAAAAAGATACAAAAATTATGTTCTTGGTAACCCTAGGAACATAATAACAGTTATGTAAAACCAAAATCATCTTAGTCAGCAATGAGAGGTGGTAATCACCAATAGTCAATGCAGCCATCCTTCTTCCATTAGCAGCTTTTAGATTCACCTCTCCTCTAGTAATCTTTCTAAATCTAATTGGTTCCTACAATTGAATGTAGATTTGAGCCCAAAAAGCTGTATCTAATACCCAATGAGTAGAAATATAAATATTACCCCTGATAATGAATACACTGTTAGCATCCCCCCGCTTATGGGTGTACTTCCTCTTCTAGTGGCCTTGTGTGCCACATGCAAAACACACCGCCTTCCAATCCTTGAACTACCTCTGGATCTTCCCCTTCTTGGAAGGATGGCGCTCTGGGTCTTTAGACCATTTATAAGTCTTTGACACCATTTCCTTGTCCTTACTTTTCTTATTCACCATAAGGACTGTGGGTTTATCATGCCCCATGTCCTTATCTACCTGGAGAATTATGTTCAGTAGTTCTGATAGACTATTCTCATTGTTGATCATGTTATAATTGATAATGAAGCTATAGAAGGTCTTGGGATGTGATGATAAGATGAGATCTGTACGCATCTCATCCACGAACAAAATCCCAAAGATGTCCAGGAGTTCAATGTAGCCAATAAGCTTGACTACATGAAGCCCATATAGAACAAACTCTCCAAGATTAGTTATAAACAAATCATTTGAGATCTCATATCTATCATGTCTCTCCTTCTCTTGGTAGAGATATTTAAGGTGATACATCATTATATACACGTCCTAGTTCTCCTGTTTCTTCATGACCTCATTAGACATGGATGATAGAATGAAACAATGGACATTTGTGTCATCATACATGTGTTTCATGTAGTGAGATAGTTCATCATCACTGGCCTTCTTTCCCGGTGCAACTGGAATAGGCTCTTTCATCACATAAAATTTCCTTTCGTGGTGAAAGATGACGCGTAAAGGCCTCTGCCACTCTTGGAAATTGGGGCCGGTGAGAAGGTTTTCCTTCTCGAGTATGGATCAAAATGATAGGTTTGAAGTCATTTTTCTTGCAGTTTCTACATATTAAGATGAGAAATGTTTTAGTACTTTATTATAAAAAATGAGACAAATAAATAAATTAATACTTATTAGTCCCCCACTATTTTATCGATATCCAGTAGCCCTCACCGTTGACTTCAGAATATTATGTTTCATGAAAATTCTAGTGGAAAGGATCCAAATTTCACATTGAATTATCCCAACTAGGTTTGGTCAAGCAACTTTAAGGGTTTTAGGTAGGCATTCCAAATTCCAACTGCTTTAACTCGCAGCTCCTTAATCTTCTGAGTGGACACCCCAATCCTGAAATCCTTTTATTTCTGATTTCCTCAACCTTTTCCTATTGGTCACACAATGTCCTACTGTGGTAGTTAACCCTTGATGTGAACCAAGTCAAGTAAACCCAAAACCATGAATTATAATTCCCCGAAAATTGAAATCACCCAAACTATGGTTGGTCAAGCACTTTGTACTATGTTTCGATTCTAACCATGATTATGAAAGGATATAAAAATATAATATCCCTTGGATGGATTTTATCCTTATACATAAATTTCCAATTTATTATATTTTTTTACAAGCATGTTAATATTATCGAGGATATACATAAGTGAGTAACCATGTCTAAGATAATGTTTATGTATAAGCCAGTTTCATTTTAGTTCAATCTTGGATGCTCGTTTAATTCATTAATTATGGGATCGTAAAAACAAACCCACAATAAATAAACCATGCAACAAAAAAATTAAATAAATGGTATGATCATGATATTTTTCTATTGGTTAGTTTATCTAGTGGTTGATAAACTTACCCAAGAACTAGGATAGAAACACCTTGAACCTTTCGGGTTCGTGTTTACATCCTTCCACGTGTCCACCTTTGTATCTCCTTGGATTGGTTTAACCTTGGATCTTGACTTGTGCTGCTTCCACCAGCTTGGGAGTTCCATCCATTACATATGCATTTATATCACAAGAAGGTGAGGGGTAAAAATGATTTTTTACATAAACGAATCCTTGGGTGCGCAGGCCCTACATATTAATAAGGAGAAGGATCAGATGCCAAGAATTTTAATTTAAATAAATAAATAAAAAAAACCCTTCACATATAAAGATCTTGGTCTAGCTCATGATTATCCATATATGAAATGATATCTACACATAAATAAAACTAGCATTGATTTCTTTAATCGTTATTGTTTAAGATAAATCACATTTGAATGAATTAATTATCTTTAATTAATCAATCCTTTTATCTTAAATGTTTTTTTGAATTTCCATGAGATTCTCATCCATCATAATTTTAAACAAATAAATTCATTTAAACTTATCCTTGTACGTAACTTCTACCTTGGAGTCAACCCGGTGAATTTCCATTCATTACGTAGATGTTAAATTAAACACATATATATAAAACACCTATCACGTGTTATGCCTAAAATTTATTCCTGCACTATTGTACACATATCAAGGGTTTGTATAATATAATAATAATTTTTAATAAATCTGTATAATTTGGATGAGTACTCGACAGGTAGTTCTGACTACACGACATGTACATTTTGTTCACCGTTCATCCAAAGTACACACCGGGGGACATGGAATTTGATGTACTTGGGAAATTTTTGGAGTACACAACGTGTTCAGTGGGACACACACCGTGTAGTTTCCGAATTACACGATTTCTAGACACGCAAGATGTGTACGTGGTACATGGTCTAACCCTATTCTAATGTGAATAAACATTGTGTTCTTTTGGACCACACGGCGTGTAATCTAGAAACGGTGTTCCACCTATTCCTGGTCAACACACGGTGTCATAAATGACATAGATAGGATCCAATACACGTACTGATTTGGTGGATCAGTCAATTCTTTGAACCTAGACTACATGGCGTGTACTTCTGAATACACGCCGTGTATTCTGGCATTGTACGACCAGGAGCGTTAGGCACCTTTTAATGAGTTCCATTATTTTATTTTATTCAAAATTGAAAGAAAATTTTTTTTCTGTATGGTCAACGAGAAACGAGAGGGGAGGAATATATCTCGGGATTCATATTGTTAAGAATTATTAACATGAATTAAAACAACTAAATAATTAAATGAGTAAATAACCAACAAAAAACTAAATAATTATAATCAAAGGTATGAACCCTATGATTCCACTTGTATGATCCATGCGTAGCCAAACCATGTTGGTGGGTTTTCCCAACATTAATTGTAGCATTATAAATGATCAATCTGATATCTGTCACTATGTAAAATGTCGGATCATCAGAATAGAATGAAAAAAAACAAATGAAGGAGTCCCATAACTATACAGATAAAATCATCATATGTTGGTTAAAATTAATTTAATTAATTGAAAGGAATTATTTTTATTGAATTATTTTTTCGTTGATGTATCTGGTCACGATCTGGCATGATCCGTCATTGCGTTGTAGAATCCATGTGTAGGATTCCTCTATTGGTGATCCAAACATTCTCCACATATCAGTGGATATTTCCGAAGGGATATTCGTGTACAAGAACAGATGAACATTGACATGCAATGTCTGCCTTCGATTACCTTGATCCAGTGGTGGTCGATCTCTCTCTGTTTTGAGATCATTATTGAAGGAAAGAGTTCTTTATGCCTTGAGAGAACTCTCTATAATTGTTGTGAACAATGATAGGGGAAAAGTATTGGGGATGTGAGGATATTTACAATCAGGATTGAGGTTATAGATTTATGGCAATAAATAAATGTGTTATGTGTTTTATTTATTTCATTAACTCTTATTTAAAACCCCCAATGTCGAATGATTAATTCCTTGACATGTACCCACGATGATTATAATAAATATAATTTCATAAAATGATACTATTTCCTCAAAATCCCGACTAGAAAAACTACAGGCCATGTAATCATTAATACACGACGTGTACTCATTTTCAATAAAATTACATGGCGTGTATATTCAATATACACAGTGTGTACTTTTATTTTTCATTTTTATTTATTTCCTCCACCTTATTTATTAGTAATTTAATAATTACTATTTATTTCTAAAATAAATTTAACTACAATACTCGATAATAAGTATATATTATTTCATCTACAATATATTCTCTCGAATAACTAGTATCGAAATAAATATGATTATTAATCCTTAAATAATTAATAAACCACAGTCAAGAATAATCTTTATCTAACCTGTTAAATTAATATTTAACTAAGATTTATGGACACACTTTGTGTGTGACCCTCTAGGTCTCTTTCTTGTTGGCATTAGGTGGGCTTGCCTAATTTCCAAGATTACAGTCGAGCAAGGGTAAAGGAACCCAAGAGAAAGAAGTTGATGCCGCATTGACATGTCACCTCAGAGGAACACTTACTGTGTATTATAATCTATCTGTCACGATATCTCGAATCAAGGAGGTTTCATGCTTGTTCCATCAACCCATGTTCTCGATTATTCTTTCTTTGACTTTCCTGAATTTAACTTTCCCATACCTTACCATGGAATGGATTTATTTAGGCTATATCAATTCTATAAAAGGGCCTGAGATATCTACTTCTGTTATGGAATATAAGGTACCAATCCTTTCTCGCATTATATATTAATGCAGTATTACTCGTGATGCATCCAACGTATTGTACAGTGCTACAAACAATGTGTTGTCACAGTTTTCATCAATACATCTAAGTGCACGAGTTGTAATACCCATTAATAATAATAATAAAGTTTAAGGACCAATACACACGTCCACGGATAGGAACAACAAATGACACTATAAAATCTGGATTTCTTACTCGAGGGTCTCATTATCATAATATTTTCCCAGATATTACCTAGGGCGCACACCATGAGATGGTGCCAAAATGTTTTATGAGTCCTCACCCTTACTGGCCTGTATTATTTCTATCTCTCAAATAAAATAATTTTCCTATAGAACATATATTCAAGAACAATGTTATAGCTCTTCCGGTTTCTCATCATAACAGGGATCCACTATGAACCTTTAATGCAATAGCTATCCTTAAGAAATTATCATATTCATTATCGTGTAGAAGAACAATCAAAATGTGATAAGGATTTTTACAATGAATAAATTACAATGTAGTTGGTTATAGGCCACCAACTCCAACAATATCATGCCTTTGTGTTCATGTTTCTCTTAAGGTCAATTGATATGCTTATTTCCTTTCATGTATTGTATTATTTAGATCATTCCATATTTACTCCCTAACTTATATTTATATCTTAATCTTTTCTTTTTTACATTCTAAGGTTATCCCATGCAGTGTTATGTATGAACTAATGATGTGGTCAAGTAAAATAATATTTCAATAAAGATGTTGTATTTCATGTCTTATGTTGTTATGTAATGTTCCTAATTTCCCATGAATCTAGACATCTTGATCCTCAATGTCATATTATGTGCATGTTTATGTAATTAATTATGTTTACATTATAAATAATGATTCGGGTTTTTATTTTAGTCATAAAAGGATAGGTTTAGTTTATTGGGATTAGGGTTATAAAACTCTAGTGAAATACAAAGAGATAAGACTGAGTATATGAATATAAGATCTAATTTTTTTTGAGAATAGGTAAGTTTTTTATCAATAAAAATAATCCTTTTTTAGATACACAGAAGTAGTGGTGTCTCTAGAAGAGATGTATCTAGGGGAAAAAACCAAAAACAAATCTTTGAGCTGGACTCGAATGGGAACTGGTGGTGGTAAATAGGCCTTTCTTCACACTTGGTTTGAAACTCCCTAGGGATATTCTTTGGTAAATTCTTATTTAATGTTTGAAAAATTATTAAGGGAGAAAAAAATTCCCCAAAAAATATATTCCATGAAATATATCATGGATAACATAGATTGAAGCATATAAATTCATAAGTTAATGATATAATTGTAATTTATAAGTTATCCCTAATCTTCATTGAATTCCCCTTATTGTGATTAATAGTTTAAAATAACTATCCCTAATTTTTCGTTTATTCTATCCAATGGAAGGTAGTAGGAGGACTCGAGCTAAAAACCTATTCGAAGAACAATGTGATGGTTGTTTTAATGACATCCCCAATCCGATGGGAGAAGGAATCACTAACATTGTCATAATACTCTTTTGGTTTACTCATGTTTCAAATAGAAAAATGGTTCAGGAGGAACATCCAACCCCCTAAGGAAGAAAAAGATGAAATTTATATCTTAATGAGAAAATGGATTTTTTTACTTTCAATGGATTATAAGATCCATCAATCTCTATATAATGGATCAACTCCATTGAGAAGATATTCTCCATCCTTGAATGCTTCGAAACAAGAGAAGATTCTTTTAGCTTCTTATCATATGGAGGGTGAAACTGATCAATGATGGATATTGATAAAAAACTACGAAGAATGTTGAAGAGATCGAAGCATTGGAATGAACGGATTTTCAGAAAAAGTTTTTCAATAAATATTGTCCTCACACCCTCTGACATAAGATTCAAAGTGACTTCCTTGCCTTCCTGAAAAAATAAGATGAATCCATCAGAGCATGTGAGGAAATAAATTAAGTATTTAAAGATACACCTTTGCGTTCATTGTTGCCCCCAAATTCAAGGTTTACTACATATTTTTGGGTAAAACGCATCCTTTGGAAATCCATAGAGATCTATGACTTTGATATCTAGGAGGAAACTATCTGATGTGCCCTCAAAGTTGACATAGAGATCGACAAAAATCAGGGGTATCATTGGGATAATAAATTTAAAGTGAACTTTAATTTTGGTTTTTCTATGGATGAATCCAATGGTGCTAAGATATTCCATCACCCCACTATCCAATGGAGGGGAAATAAGCACCTTAGACATTTCCTAAAAGGTATTAGGAAATGCTTTAGGTGTGGATGTAAAGGGAAACTGGCCCATGATTGCAGAAAATAAAAACCTGATAATGCGACAGAGGTGTGGAACACTCAATTCAACCCTCAATGCATTTTTAATTGTTGAAATTGAAAAGAAATAGGGCCCTTTGTGAACTAGTTCCGTAATCCAAGGGATTTTTTAGGCAACCAACAACCTCTATGTAAGAAAGGGAGGTCATTTAAAATCACTACCACTGAAGAGAGTATTGAGAACAAAGTGGTGACTGGTACTCTAGTTATTTATTCAAGAATAGTGAACATACTTTTTGATTCTGGTTCTATGCATTCATTTATATCCCTAAAGATTAGTAGAACAATCCAAATTGCACCATCAATCATAAAACTATAGATGTTGGTGAGAATGAAAAATGGGGAAAGTATTTCATCTGATGAATATAACTCCTCCCCTGTCAGAATTTGAAAATTGAACTTACCTAGAAGCCTATTTATACAACCTATAGTAGAATTTTATGTAATTCATGGAATTTATTTTCATTCCTTAGATAGACCGAACAAAAACTGCATTGAGAGTAAAATCACTCTCCATATAATGGAGAAACCCTCGATTATATACAAGTTCAAGGAGGAGGATGAATATTCTTTAGTACCATCATATCAAGCATGGATATTACTGCCCTATGAGTATGTGTATCATTCTCAGATAATTGAGTATTAGTAAGGAACCATCCTCGATTACATGCCTGTTGTGATGGAATTTTTAATGGTTTTCCTGAGGAAATACATAGTCTTCCTCCTTGACAAGATGTTGAATTTCAATTGATCTTATACAGGAGACATTACCCATATTCAAGATTACATGTACAATGGCTGTTGTGGTACTTGAGGAGCTAAGGAAACAACTATAAGAGAATATAGATTAAAGTTTTATACACCCATGTGATTCACCATTGGGTGAACCAGTCCTCTTCATCAAGAAGAATGATGGATCAATGCGCATTTGCATTTATTATTGGGAGCTCATCAAAATCATGATTAAGAATAAGCATATTTTCCACGAATTTATGACTTGTTCAATCTACTATGTGAAGTATAATACTTCTCCATAGTGGATCTACTATTGGGATCTTACCATGTAAGGTTAAATATGGACGATATCCCCTAGTCATCTTTTCATACAATGTACGTGCACTATGAATACATTGTAATTCCATTCGGACTCCCTAATTCTCCAAAAATCAGCATGGAAATGAGGAATATAGTTTTTAGAGTTTATCTTAATGATTTTGTCGTAGTCTTTACAGATGATATTCTAATATACTCCAAAACCAAGAGGATTATGAGAAGCATCTAGATATATTACTAGATACATTGAAAAAGGATAATCGCTATGAAAAGTATAGTAAATGTGAGTTTTGGTTGAAGGAAATATCATTATTGGGGCTTATCATCACATGAATTTGGAAATTTATGGATCCATCAAAGTCAAATGCAATTTTGGGATGGACCATGCCAATATATATGAAAAATAATCATATATTCCTTGGGTAAGATATATATTATTACAAATTTGTGATAAATTTATCTTGATTGTCAAACCCTCGTACCATGAAACCTCATAAGGGAGTCACATTTTCTTGTAATGATATATGTGAATAAAATATCATGAATTTGAAAATGATTTTTATCATTGTTCCCTTGCTCACACTACCCAAAAGCGGTGAACATTTCTTGGTATTTATTGATGCTTCAAAGACAAGAATGAGTTGTGTGTTCATAAAAAATGAAAAAGTCATTACCTATGCTTCAAGGCAATTGGATGTTCATGATAAGAACTATCCAAAACATGATATTGAGTTGGATGTAGTAATCTTAGCATATAAAATTAGGGGAAATTACCTCTTTGGGGAAAGGTGTTAAAAATATATGGATCAAAAAGTCCCCATCTATTTTTTGACATTGAATGATTTGAATATGCGCCAACGAATATGGTTAGAGATGATCAAATACTAAAAATCATCAATTTAATACAATCTGGGGAAAGTGAATAAATTGTAAGATTCCGTACATAGACAAGATCCAACAACTCATTCATTGATGATAATTTATAAGGGTCTATTATTCTTAGATTTGATGAAGATGGACATTGGAGTCATAATTTAGGGATCATCACCTATCCATTCACAAATAATAGATCAATTGTCAATTTTATGAAGGTTAAAGGATTCTCAAAAAAGGGATATGGGAATTTAGAAGAAAGAGGAAACTATCCGCAAAGGGAAATTCTTAGACGTCAATATTAATGAATAATGAATTGGGAGATTCGGGTCAAGACAATGTTTTCCCTAAAATTTGGAGTTAAAGAAAATTCTTTTGGATGATGCACATTGTTTAAATTTCTCCATTCACCTATGAAACACAAAGATGTGTTGAGATATACGAGATCATTATTGGTGGAATAAAATGATAAAGGATAATGCTTTGTATATATCAATGAACCTGTTATGCCAGCAAGTGAAGGCTAAGAGGAAGAATTCTAAGGGGTTGATTCCACCATTACCCTTACCATCATGGAAATGGGAAAAACATCACCATGAAATTTTTCACTATACTTCTGAAGACATCCAAAGGAATTAGTTCTATCTAGGTTTTTTTGGATCATCTTATAATGACTGTACTCTTCATTGCAATTTGACAGGATTTCTGATAGGATCAACGGGTAAAAATACACTTAATATAAGTATGAAGGATACATTGAGTAACACTATCGATTTTATTTGATCAAAATCCAAGATTCAACTCTATATTATGAAAGAATCTCTAACACAGAATAAATATGGGACTGAAATTTAGTATAAATTATCATCCTCAAACTGATGGCCAATCTAAATGGACTATACAGACACATGATTACATGTTGAGAGCATTCTTAGGGAAATTCAATGGAGGATGAGACCAACATATTTTATTGGTGGATTTCTCTTACACATCAATTTACACTGAAGAATCCAAATAGATACTTATGGACCCTTTTATGGGAAGAGGGAAAAAACACATCTATGTTGGGATAAATTCGGGTAATTAAAACCTCTTGGTAATGAAATGTTTGATGAAATGGTGGATAAGGCTAAGAAAATCAATCAGCATACCAAAGCTACATAGAGCCGACAAATGGGCTATAATAACAACCATCAATGATACCTAGAGTTTTCTGATGGAGAAAACTTATTCCTCTTCATATAACCATGGAAGATAGTTTTGAGATTTGGGAAGAAGGAAAAGATTATTCCATGGTATATCATCCCCTTTGGGATCCTTAATCGCATTGGAGGAGTGGATTGCCAACTAACACTCCCACCGAACCTGTCTCAAGTACATGATTTATTCTATATATCACACTTGAGAAAGTACATACCTCACCAATCACATCTACAAAATCCATATGTGGTACCATTGGAGAATGAAATCTCATATGAAGATAATCTGGTGAAGATCTTAGGTCATTGGGAAAAAGTTATAAAAAATAAGATGATACCCATCATCAAGGTGTTTTTGGGAAATCAAATGTTTGAAGAACCAATGTGGTAACCTGAGTAAGTGACGAGGTAGTGTTACCCTTATTTGTTTTAGCAAGGTAAATTGAATTTTCAAGGGATAAATTTCTTAAGGAAAAAATGATGCAATAACCCAATATTTTATGAATAAAATTATATTAATTTGAATTTATTATTGATATAGAAAAAACATTCAATTTGTTTTTATGATTGGGTTTAAATGGATGTTAAGTATCATTAAATTTGAAAATATGACCTTTTAATAGTGATCACATGCCTTATACAATTATATGTTTTTAAAAAATTCTTTTGAAATAGATAATGGAGATAATGTCCTCATTCAGTAGACTCCTGCCATTCAAAGATCATATTTTCGATCTCAAAAAAAGGTAGCTTCACTATGCTTATCTCATGACCAAGCCCTAGCTGAGTTCCAGCATGTCAAACATTAACGAAATGTCATATCGGATATTTTCTTGTTAATAGAGATTACTACCTCAGTGATGCTACCTAAGCCTCCCTAAGAGTCGGTCACCATCGCACACCTTACCCTTATGTCTTATGCGGGTGTTATACATGGTTATTTAATAATTTATTAGTTACATATTATGTAATCCCATTTTATAAAGAAATGTATTATTCCATCAATTCCTTCTTGAGATTAGTCTTTCTTAAAAAAATGAAGAATTTGATAAATAGATTTTTTTGGGTAAAAATGGTACTTTTGATAAATATATACAATTTTATATTAAAATAAGGGGTTTCTAAATAATATTAAGAAAATTTATTATAAATATTTATTATATCAGTTCCTTATCTGTAAATAATTATGTAATGAGTTTGATAAGAGTTATAATTTTTATACGATAAAATAGAAAGTGTCTGTATTCATTTGAAAAGTTAATTTTCAATAAATGTTTGTTTTCATTTGAAAAGTGAAAATTCAATTATATAAAAAATAAATTATAAAAAATTAATATTATATTTTTAATCAGGACATTGAAATTATACAATTTGGAATTTTTCATAATTTTTTAAGCTAGTTGATTTTTCAATTAAAAAGTTTTTCCCGTATAAATAAAATTTGTGTTTTACAACATTATAATGACCCAAAAATGATGTAATAAATAATATAATGGGAATTATAGCCCTAATATATGTTTTCCAATTAAAATAATGTGATTTTATAATTGTTTTATATATTTTATAAATTCATAGTGTATCCTTTAAAATGAATAATATATTTTATGATTTAAAATTCATTTCTTTAATAATGTGACTCAACTCCACATAAGCAAGGATAATAATTTAATATGTTCAGCCATGGGTCATATAAAATAATTTTTAGACTAATATTTAGAATAAACCATGGGAATAAACAATGGTATGGTTTCTAGTTTGGAAATTTAATTATATAGATTCCAAAACCTATGTTCACGAAATATTAAAGAAATGCCATCTCATTTCCTATATAAACCCTCCCAATATCCCACTTATCTTCCCTAAAAATCCATGGAACATGTCCCCACTAAGTTATACTATATATATAATACTAATATAATTCCCCCATGTTCCCAAAAATCCTGTCCCATGATTTTGGAATCACACATCCAACAAAGGGATCCTCACTTTCCTTCCTTTCTAATTTTTTCCATGATTCCTTATATCATTATACCATTTTATTTTTTATTAAAAATTTTAAGGTATGATTTATCAGATACATCTTAATTCTATACTTATGTTTGAATTATTATATACCACTTTCACTCTCATTAAACCCATCCATGTACATTCATTACCTTGCCACAATTTCGTACGACTTATTCAATTTCTCTTCTTTCTTCATGTTTCGTTATTATGTTACACATTCTATTTACACATTCAATATGTTGGATCATATATTTACATGAATAAATTAATTTCGATTTCATGTATATATGTTGAGTGGAACCTTTCTTTCTAATCACACATTTTTATGATTTTTTATTACACCATTATACTGTCGAAATTTCAATGTGATTTTCCATGCCAAAATCATCGCGTAGTGAATACCATTCCCATTTATCTATCAATGGTATTAATTTTTATGAAAATATAATTATTTATTATAAATATTCAAATATTTTTCTAAAATTAATTTATCATGGAAAAAAATTGTTTTGGATGAATCCATGTTATATTATCAATGTGGAACACTTAAGCATGAGTTTAAAATGATTAGGAAAGGTCCTCCCTGATAGCGCTCCAATGCTTCAGGTATTCTCTAGTATCATGATAATCCATGTGAAATGAGGGTTTATTCATTATAATTCATGTGGAATGAGGGTATACTCACGCTAATCCATGTGAAATGATACTTGGCTCATGATAATATCATGTTGTATGTTGTTTCAACGTTTCCATGTTATTATAAAATTATTATATCATGCCTTTTTGTTCACATTTATTTTTTGGTCAATGGATATTCCTATTGAAAGATTTTATTTCTTTATTCACATCATGTGTTGTTTATTCCCTTAATGGGCTTTACAGCTTACACCTTTCTTATGTACATCCTCAGGTTATCCTATGCAGTGTTATGTAAGATTTAATGTTGCGATCATGTAAAAGAATATTTCAATAATGATGTTGTATTTAATGTTTTTATTTTTTATGTAATGTATCTAATTTCCCATGACACTAGACCTCTCTATCCTCGGACTTGTATTAAGTACACATTTATGTAATAAAGCATGGTTGAATATGAAATGAAGTGTAGGTTTGTTATAAATTAAGGTAATGTTATGGATTTTATATTTATATTCCACCCCTTTTTCTTGTAATTGTGTCATAAACGTAATTAACCAAAAATAATAGGCCTCACAATATTCATGAGATCTATTACATTTATCTTTATAAAATAAATCCCGAATTTATTATGTATTAAAGATATGGGGTATCATAGTTCTTATTAAAGGAAAGTCTAGTTTTTTAGGTATTAAAATTATAAAACCATATTTAAAGTCGTAGAAAAAAGTCTAAACTTTTTAAAACATATCAAAATATTAGTAAAGTATAGGTTATCTGGTATCCAGGAAACCAAATCCCAGTCTGGATAAAATGAGTGTACATGGCTCAATTAGAGTTGTACCTTGGGGTAATATCCATAAAGTGGGAAAATTTGGCTTTACTCAATCATGAAATTGTTCATTAAAAATAGTCCTTTCTTGTAAAAACCCTGATAATATTATAATAAATCAATTTAAGTATTTTATTTATCATAAAAGTATGAAATAATTTCTAAATATAAAATGAAAGAGTATTAGTTAAACTCTTTTAATATATGGTTTTATTTAGAAGTAAAATTTTATAATTTTATAATTTTAATTATAAATATTAATTTCTATGGAAATTATCATATCAAAATTTACATTGGGTGAATTTTTGGGGAATTTTCAGAAAATATTGACTTTTTAGTGAATAGTAAAAAATATAGATTATTCTAAAAAGATCATTTAATTTCAATAAATTTATTAATATAAAATATAAAATATATTTCAATAATATTTAACGTAAAATAAGTATTATATATTTATATTTAGTTAAATTAATTAATTTGAATCTAATGTATATTGTATTTGAGCATAAGTTTTTTTTTGGGTTTAAAATAGGACTTTTCTAAAAGCTATTTTGAAGGGCATATAGTTTCATCCTTTTCAAATTTTATGATAATAAATAATGTGAAATTTTTTAAATGAAATGTTTCAATAATGTATTAATAAATATAAAAAAATTTCAATTTTTTTATTCATAATAGTGTTAATATAATGTCATATTTTGCATGAAAAGTACACTTCTTGAAAACCCGATTCTTCATCACATTTTTGAGTTTTCTTTTTAAATTTAATTTTTAAAATTATATGGATAGAATTTAGTAAAATGGATTCTATTTTTGTAATCAAAATAATTTATATTTTCTAATAAGATCAATTTAATTTTTTTTCATAATGAATAATGAAAATAATAAAAAATAATTTCCACAGTTAAGGGAAAAATGGGTTTACTGGAGGGGGGGGGGTTAAACTAAAAGGTAAGGGCCAAAATGAGCTATGAAATTTCCTATTATATATATATGGACGTATTTAGAACTTATCATGTATAATTATATATAATAATTAATTTCATAACTTTTTTAGGTGAATTAAATAGTTACACCTTTTTCTTTTCAAAAATTACAAGGGTTCCACTCAGATCACTTATAAAAGGCCCATGTTATTCTATCTTACTCACATATTAAAAACCATTTTATCTATCCAATACCTACCCAATTCACTTCTCAAATTCAATATACTCATTATAAAATTATTATTTTGATCATAAATCAATTATTGTAATACTTTTGGAATAATCATAAAGAGGTGGTATGATAAGAGGTAAACTTCTTAACTATAAATTTTTGTTTTATTTCATAGTTCACCTCATTAAAATATTATTCATTTAATAATATATAATAATACAATATCTCCCATATAATTATATGTTTTCATGTTAAGGGTATGTCTTCTATCCATCTCCTCTTACTTCAAATGGGAACGATAATGTCACTCGTGTGTTTGACGGACTACCGCCTCGCGAATCGATGTGACACGTTTTGAATCAACACCTCCCATAGTGGGGAATAATTTTGGATATAAATTATATATATATATATATATATATATATTATTTACATAATTATTCATATACATTCATTATAACATATATAAATTTTTAATTTCTATTTCTAAAGGGATGAGATAACATCTCTTCTGTGTGTGGCGTACAACCGCTTAACAAAGCGATATGATTCATTTTTCACTAACTGTTTAAATGAAAGATATTAAAGATAAATTTAGTTAATATACAATATATAAATGACATAATTATAATATTAAATAAATATTTATCTTTATATAAATATAATATATATTTTATTTATTACTTTTTCACTCACTAAAAAATTATGGCATAGTTTATCTACATGTGGACTACCGCCTTTGTGAAGCGATGTGACTCTTTTTTCATCCCCAAACCACATGTAGGATATGTATAAGTATATTTAAAGAGATAATATGTTATATATGATATTACTATCATTTTTAAAAGACAATATATTATATACCTCCCTTCTTAATGATCATTTGATAATGAGAAAGTTACTCAAGCATACGTACAACCTATGGTCTCCATGATCGTAACATATTTAATTTTTCATATCAATATTTCATGAATGGTATTAAAAGTATAATTGATGAATAAATTTGATAATAATTTCATTATAATTATCCTGTACATTTTAAAATAATGACCTATCTGACCAAAGTAAACCTACCAAAGTCATTTTTGACACATACATTGAATATGGTAAAAACATCTGATGTAATCGAAATTGATTAAGTAATCATATATAAAATGATAATAAGGAGAATAAAAAGAATTAAAAACATGAAAATATTTATTAATAAAGTATATTATTAAAAGAAGTTTAGTATTCATTAATTTCATAAATGTACGTGATTAATTGAACCTTAGGTAAGGGATTTCATCACAATTTCATTTCATTAAGGCAAATTTTGATGAGGTGTACCTATAATATTTTATAAGGTGTATATATAGTAAATTTGACATATTATATAATTAAATTATCTATTATCATTGTATTTAATGTCTTTATAATTGTAATATTTCACAGGGCTTACAATTAAATTATTCCCCAAATGATAAAGGGATTTTATTATTAAAAATCTCATTTAAAAGTTTTCCTTTCACCCATTTCTCTTCAATATACATGTTTTTAAATTAATTTACCGAAAAATATTTTTTTGAAATAAAATATTTATAAAAAATATTTTAAATATCTGTAAACATTATATCAATCATGTTGAAAAGGAATATTTTTATGTGTTTTACATGGAATGATTTGAAAAATGATAAAAGGAATGTTCTAATTTAACGAATATAGGGACATCAACTTTTCCACCACCATAACCATTATTTTATGTTATGATTACTCTATAATATTTTATTTTTTACTAAAATAAAATCCCCCTTTAACATTTTTGGGTATTTTCATATTGAGAATTGGTTTTCAAATGAAAAAATATTTTTAGGTTTGGTAATTGATTTTACTAAAAATGGGTATTTTTGATATTTCAAAGAAATTTTATTATAATTTAAAAGCGTTTATCTAGATTTATATGATGGGAAATTAAAAAATATATTTTTCTTCATTATACAGTACTTGAGCATTATAAAGATGAATTTTGTGTGCCCAAATAGCATTTGGTGAGCCCATTATAGCATATATGATTGGAGGACCCAGATAGACCTGGATGAACTTACTATAGATTCAATGAGGGGTGTTACCTAAAAGAAATATAATGCATTGTGTAATAATTATTTTCTCTGAATAAATCTATCATAAGTTGACCATATGGTTATTCCAATTTTTATGGTTTTTAAGGGTTCTATTAGATGATGGATAAAGGAACCTACATGAATTTTCTTTGTGTGCTAATTAATTTTCATAGAAATAATTTCTCTTCAAATTTTACTGTAAATAATCTTCTTAAAATAATGGTAATTAAATTTTCAGGTAAAAAATTATATCTCTAATAAAATATTATAATGGGTTTTCATGTTGTTTACCAAACTAATGGTTTCCTTCTCTTTATTTCCCTTAATAATATTTTTTCACCCATACCACAATTTTGAAATGATTTTCATAGGATTTCATGGTTGAAAAGAGAAATGAATATTTCAAGTAGAATTTTTTTAGGATTTTTCATTAAGGTAAATCTTATTTTAAAGTTTTATTGTTTGTTTAAATAGATACAGATGAGATTTTTCTAAAATTTAATATATGTTTTTTATATGTACGGGTCATGATATAATTATCTAAAAATCTAACCATGAAAATAACATCAAATGTAAAAGACTGACGTATTGAATTAAAACATAAAATTATGTATTGTTTAAGGTAAAGTCCAAATATTTGGTATCTAAGGATAATTTAGATAATTTTATAAGTTAATGTAATTTTTATATCTAGAGTGTGAAATATTTAAATTTATGGTTATGTTCAAATTATAGAGAATTTGAAGCTTAGCATATTTTTTCATCTAATATATGTTTATTTTGAATTATTTTCCATAGTGGATAGAGTTATATTATTATAGGACAAGCTTGGGAGGAAAATATGATTACAAATCAGTATACTTAGTTGGATCAAATTAGAAGAGAAATATTTGATATAGTGATGGAAGAATTAATAGATGTAATAAATGATAGTGGTATCCATGCTAGAGAGGAACCCAATCTATAAAGAATGAACATGACTATAGTGTATAATTTCATAAGGAAATATCCTCCCTTAGTTAGTGGATCATTTGGCCCCATGGTATCCTAAGGATGGATCAATAAACATGAGAAGATATTTGAATTCACAATAAATTCAAAACATCCAAAGGTAATACTATATATTTATTATTTTGTAATTAAATCTCATGAATAGTTTTGAAGTCATTTTCCTTGCAGTTTCTACATACTAAGATGAGAAATGTTTTAGTACTTTATTATAAAAAATGAGACAAATAAATAAATTAATACTTATTAGTCCCCCACTATTTTATTGATATCCAGTAGCCCTCACTGTTGACTTCAGAATATTATGTTTCCAGAATATTCTACTGGAAAGGATCCAATTTTCACATTGAAATATCCCAACTAGGTTTGGTCAAGCAACTTTAAGGGTTTTAGGTAGGCATTCCAAATTCCAACTTCATTAACTCGCAGCTCCTTGATCTTCTGAGTGGACACCCCAATCCTGAAATCATTTTATTTTGGATTTCCTCAACCTTTTCCTCTTGGTCACACCATGTCCTACTGTGGCAGTTAACCCTTGATGTGAACCAAGTCAAGTCAACCCAAAACCATGAATTATAATTCCCCGAAAATTGAAAGCACCCAATCTATGGTTGGTCAAGCACATTGTACTATGTTTCGATTCTAACCATGATTATGAAAGGCTATAAAAATATAATATCTCTTTGATGGATTTTATCCTTATACATAAATTTCCGATTTATTATATTTTTTACACGCATGTTAATATTATCGAGGATATACTTAAGTGATTAACCATGTCTAAGATAATGTTTATATATAAGCCAGTTTTATTTTAGTTCAATCTTGTAAGCTCGTTTAATTCATTAATTGTGGGATCGTAAAAACAGACCCACAATAAATAAATCATGCATCTAAAAAATTAAATAAATGGTATGATCATGAGATTTTTCTATTGGTTAGTTTATCTAGTGGTTGATAAACATACCCAAGAACTAGGATAGAAACACCTTGAACCTTTCGGGTTCGTGTTTACATCTTTCCACGTGTCCACCTTTGTATCTCCTTGGATTGGTTTAACCTTGGATCTTGACTAGTGCTGCTTCCACCAGCTTGGGAGTTCCATCCATTACATATGAATTTATACCACAAGCAGGTGAGGGGTAAAAAGGATTTTTTACACAAACGAATCCTTGGGTGCGCAGGCCCTACATATTAATGAGGAGAAGGATCAGATGCCAAAAAATTTAATTTAAATAAATAAATAAAAGAAACCCTTCACATATAACGGTCTTGGTCTAGCTCATGATTATCCATATATGAAATGATATCTACGCATAAATAAAACTAGCATTAATTTCTTTAATCGTTATTGTTTAAGATAAAGCACATTTGAATGAATTAATTATCTTTAATTAATAAATCCTTTTATCTTAATTTGTTTTTTGAATTTCCATGAGATTATCATCCATCATAATTTTAAACAAATAAATTCATTTAAAATTATCCTTGTACGTAAATTCTACCTTGGAGTCAACCCGATGAATTTCCATTCATTACGCATATGTTAATTTAAACACATATATATAAAACACCTATCACGTGTTATGCCTAAAATTTATGCCTACACTATTGTACACATCTCAAGGGTTTGTATAATATAATAATAATTTTTAATAAATCTACATAATTTGGATGAGTATACGACAGGTAGTTCTTACTACACGGCATGTACATTTTGTTCACCGTCCATCCAAAGTACACACTTGGGGACATGGAATGTTGATGTACTTGGGAAATGTTTGGAGTACACAGCGTGTTCAGTGGAACACACACCGTCTAGTTTCCGCATTACACGGTTTCTAGACACGCATGATGTGTACGTGGTACATGGTCCAACCCTATTCTAAAGTGAATAAACACTGTGTTCATTTGGACCACACGGCGTGTAATCCAGGAACTGTGTGCCACCTATTCCTGGTCAACACACGGTGTCATAAATGACATAGATAGGATCCAATATGCGGACTGATTTGGTGGCTCGGTCAATTCATTGAACCTAGACTACATGGCATGTACTTCTGAATACACGCCGTGTATTCTGGCGTTGTACGACTAGGAGCGTTAGGAACCTTTGAATGAGTTCCATTATTTTATTTTATTCAAAATTAAAAAAAAAATATGTTTCTGTATGGTGAACATGAAACGAGAGGGAAGGAACATATCTCGGGATTCATATTGTTAAGAATGATTATCTTGAATTGAAATAACTAAATAATTAAATGAGTAAATAACCAACAAAAGACTAAATAATTATAATCAAAGATATGAACCCTATGATTCCACTTGTAGGATCCATGCGCAGCCGAACCAAGTTGGTGGGTTTTCCCAACATTAATTTTTGCATTATAAATGATCAATCCGATATCTGTCACTATGTAAAATGTCGGATCATCAGAATAGAATGAAAAAAAACAAATGAGGGAGTACCATAACTATATAGATAAAATCATCATATGTTGGTTAAAATTAATTTAATTAATTGAAAGGAATTATTTTGATTGAATTATTTCTTCGTTGATGTATCTGGTCACGATCTGGCGTGATCCGTCATTGCGTTGTAGAATCCATGTGTAGGATTCCTCTATTAGTGATCCAAACATGATTCACATATCTTTGGATATTTCCGAAGGGATCTCCGTGTACTAGAACAGAAGAACCTTCACATGCAATGTCCACCTTCGATTACCTTGATCCGGTGGTGGTCGATCTCTCTCCGTTTTGAGATCATTATTGAAGGAAAGAGTTCTTTATGCCTTCAGAGAAATCTCTATAATTGTTTTCAACAATGATAGGGGAAAAGTATTGGGGATGTGAGGATATTTACAATCAGGATTGAGGTTATAGATTTATGACAATAAATAAATGTGTTATGTGTTTTATTTATTTCATTAACTCTTATTTAAAACCCCCCATGTCGAATGATTAATTCCTTGACATGTACCCATGATGATTATAATAAATATAATTTCATAAAATGATACTCTTTCCTCAAAATCCCGACTAGAAAAACTACATGCCATGTAATCATTAATACACGACGTGTACTCATTTTCAATAAAACGACATGGCGTGTATATTCAATATACACAGTGTGTACTTTTATTTTTCATTTTTATTTATTTACTCCACCATATTTATTAGTCATTTAATAATTACTATTTATTTCTAAAATAAATTTAACTACAATACTCGCTAATAAATATATATTATTTCGTCTACAATATATTCTCTCGAATAACTAGTATCGAAATAAATATGATTATTAATCCTTAAATAATTAATAAACCATAGTCAGGAATAATCTTTATCTAACATGTTAAATTAATATTTAACTGAGATTTATGGACACACTTTGTGTGTGACCCTCTAGGTCTCTTTCTTGTTGGCATTAGGTGGGATTGCCTAATTTCCAAGATTACAGTCTATCAAGGGTCAAGGAACCCAAGAGAAAGAAGTTGATTCCGAATTGACATGTCACCTAATAGGAACACTTACTGTGTATTATAATCTCTCTGTCACGATATCTCGAATCAAGGAGGTTGCATGCTTGTTCCATCAACCCATTTGCTCTATTATTCTTTCTTTGACTTTCCTGAATTTAACATTCCCATACCTTACCATGGACATGGATTTATTTAGGCTATATCAATTCTATAAAAGGGCCCGAGATATCTACTTCTGTTATGGAATATAAGGTACAGATCCTATCTCGCATTATATATTAATGCAGTATTACTCATGATGCATCCAACGTATTGTACAGTGCTACGAACAATGTGTTGTCACAGTTTTCATCAATACATCTAAGTGCTCAAGTTGTAATACCCATTAATAATAATATTAATGTTTAAGGACCAATACACACGTCCATGGATAGGAACACCAAATGACACTATAAAATCTGGATTTCTTACTGGAGGGTCTCATTATCATAATATTTTCCCAAATATTACCTAGGGCGCACACCATGAGATGGTGCCTAAATGTTTTATGAGTCCTCACCCTTACTGGCCTGTATTATTTCTATCTCTCAAATAAAATCTTTTTCCTATAGAACATATATTCAAGAACAGTGTTATATCTCTTTCGGGTTCTCATCATAACATGGATCCGCTATGAACCTTTAATGCAACAGCTATCCTTATGACATTATCACATTCATTATCGTGTAGAAGAACAATCAAAATGTGATAAGGATTTTTTCAATGAATAAATTACAATGTAGTTGGTTCTCGGCCACCAACTCCAACAATATCATGCCTTTGTGTTCAAGTTTCTCTTAAGGTCAATTGATATGCTTATTTCCTTTCATGTATTGTATTCTTCAGATCATTCCTCATTTACTCCCAAACGTATATTTATATCTTACTCTTTTATTTTTTACATTCTAAGGTTATCCCATTCAGTGCTATGTATGAAATAATGATGTGGTCAAGTAAAATAATATTTCAATAAAGATGGTGTATTTCATGTCTTATGTTGTTATGTAATGTTCCTAATTTCCCATGAAACTAGACATCTTGATCCTCAGTGTCATATTATGTGCATGTTTATGTAATTAATTATTTTTACATTATAAATAATGATTCGAGTTGTTATTTTAGTCATCAAAGGATAGGTTTAGTTTATTGGGATTAGGGTTATAAAACTCTAGTGAAATTCAAAGAGATAAGACTGAGTATATTAATATAAGCTCTAATTTTTTTTTGAGAATAGGTAAGTTTTTTATCAATAAAAATAATCCTTTTTTAGATACACACAAGTAGTGGTGTCTCTAGAAGAGATGTATCTAGGGGAAAAACGAAAAACAACTCTTTGAGCAAGACTCGAATGGGAACTGGTGGTGGTAAATAGGCCTTTCTTCACACTTGGTTTGAAACTCCCTAGGGATATTCTTTGGTAAATTCTTATGTAATGTTTGAAAAATTATTAAGGTAGAAAAAAATTCCCCAAAAAATATATTCTATGAAATATATCATGGATAACATAGATTGAAGCATATAAATTCATAAGTTAATGAAATAATTGTAATTTATAAGTTATCCCTAATCTTCATTGAATTCCCCTTATTGTGATTAATAGTTTAAAATAACTATCCCTAATTTTTCGTTTATTCTATCCAATGGAAGGTAGTATGAGGACTCGGGCTAAAAACCTATTCGAAGAAAAATGTGATGGTTGTTTTAATGACAACCCCAATCTTATGGGAGAAGGAATAACAAACATTGTCATAATAATGTTTTGGTTTACTCATGTTTCAAATAGAAAAATGTTTCAGGAGGAACATCCAACCCCCTAAGGAAGAAAAAGATGCAATTTATATCTTAATGAGAAAATAGATTTTTTTACATTCAATGGATTATAAGATCCATCAATCTCTATATAATGGATCAACTCTATTGAGAAGATATTCTCCATCCTTGAATGCTTCGAAACAAGAGAAGATTCTTTTAGCTTCTTATCATATGGAGGGTGAAACTGAGCAATGATGGATATTGATAAAAAAATACGAAGAATGTTGAAGAGATCGAAGCATTGGAGTGAAAGGATTTTCAGAAAATGTTTTTCAATAAATATTGTCCTCACACCCTCTGACATAAGATGCAAAGTGGCTTCCTTGAATTCCTAGAAAAATAAGATGAATCCATCAGAGCATGTGAGGAAATAAATTAAGGATTTAAAGATACAACTTTGCGTTCATTGTTACCCCCAAATTCAAGGATTACTAATTATTTTTTGGGTAAAACCCAGCCTTTGGAAATCCCTATAGATCTATGACTTTGATATCTAGGAGGAAACTATCTGATGTACCCTCAAAGTTGACATAGAGATCGACAAAAATCAGGGGTATCATTGGGATAATAAATTTAAAGTGGACTTTAATTTTGGTTTTTCTATGGATGAATCCAATGGTGCTAAGATATTTCATCACCCCACTATCCAATGGAGGGGAAATAAGCACCTTAGAAATTTCCTAAAAGGTATTAGGAAATGCTTTAGGTGTCGATGTAAAGGAAAACTGGCCCATGATTGCAGAAAATAAAAACCTGATAATGCGACAGAGGTTTGGAACGCTCAATTCAACCCTCAATGAATTTTTAATTGTTGCAATTGAAAAGAAATAGGGCCCTTTGTGAACTAGTTCCGTAATCCAGGGGTTTTTTTAGGAAACCAACAACCTCTATGTAATAAAGGGAGATCATTTAACATCACTACCACTGAAGAGAGTCTTGAGAACAAAGTGGTGACTGGTACGCTAGTTATTTATTCAAGAATAGTGAACATGCTTTTTGATTCTGGTTCTATGCATTCATTTATATCCCTAAAGATTGGTAGAACAATACAAACACCACCATCAGTCATAAAACTAGAGATGTTGGTGAGAATGAAAAATGGGGAAATTATTTCATCTGATCAATATAACTCCTCCCCTGTCCGAATTTGAAAATTGAACTTACCTAGAAGCCTATTTATACAACCTATAGTAGAATTTTATGTAATTCATGGAATTGATTTTCAATCCTTAGATAGACCAAACAAAAATTGCACTGTGAGTAAAATCACTCTCCATATAATAGAGAAACCCTCGATTATATACATGTTCAAGGAAGAGGATGAATATTCTTTAGTACCATCATATCAAGCATGGATATTACTGCCCTATGAGTATGTGTATCTTTCTCAGATAATTGAGTATTAGTAAGGAACCATCCTCGATTACATGCCTGTTGTGATGGAATTTTTAATGGTTTTCCTGAGGAAATACATAGTCTTCCACCTTGACAAGATGTTGAATTTCAATTGATCTTATACTGGAGACATTACCAATATTCATGATTACATGTACAATGGCTGTTGTGGTACATGAGGAGCTAAGGAAACAACTATAAGAGAATATAGATTAACATTTTATACAGCCATGTGCTTCACCAGGGGGTGAACCAGTCCTGTTCATCAAAAAGAATGATGGATCAATGCGCATTTGCATTTATTATTGGGAGCTCATCAAAATCATGATTATGAATAAGTATACTTTTCCACGAATTTATGACTTGTTCAATCTACTATGTGGAGTAGAATACTTCTCCATAGTGAATCTACTATTGGAATATTACCATATAAGGTTAAATATGGATGATATCCCCAGGTCATATTTTCATACAATGTACGGACACTATGAATACATTGTAATTCTATTCGGACTCCCTAATTCTCCAAACATCAGCATGGAAATGAGGAATATAGTTTTTAGAGTTTATCTTAATGATTTTTTCGTAGTCTTTACAGATGATATTATAATATACTCCAAAACCAAGAGGATCATGAGAAGCATCTAGATATAGTACTAGATACATTGAAAAAGGATAATCACTATGAAAAGTACAGTAAATGTGAGTTTTGGTTGAAGGAAATATCATTCTTGGGGCTTATCATCACATGAATTGGGAAATTTATGGATCCATCAAAGTCAAATGAAATTGTGGGATGGACCATACCAATATATATGAAAAATAATCATATATTCCTTGGGTAAGATATATATTATTACAAATTTGTGATAAATTTATCTTGATTGTCAAACCCTTGTACCATGAAACCTCATAAGGGAGTCACATTTTCTTGTAATGATATATGTGAATAAAATATCATGAATTTGAAAATGAGTTTTATCATTGTTCCCTTGCTCACACTACCCAAAAGCGGTGAACATTTCATGGTATTTATTGATGCTTCAAAGAAGAGAATGAGTGGTGTGTTCATAAAAAATGAAAAAGTCATTACCTATGCTTCAAGGCAATTAGATGTTCATGATAATAACTATCCAAAACATGATATTGAGTTGGATGTGGTAATCTTAGTGTATAAAATTAGGGGAAATTACCTCTTTGGGGAAAGGTGTTAAAAATATATGGATCAAAAAGTCCCCATCTATTTTTTGACATTGAATGAATTGAATATGCGCAAACGAAGATGGTTAGAGATGATCAAATAATAAAAATCATCAATTTAATACAATCTGGGGAAAGTGAATAAATTGTAAGATTCCGTACATAGACAAGATCCAACAACAATTTCATTGATGATAATTTATAAGGGTATATTATTCGTAGATTTGATGAAGATGGACATTGGAGTCATAATTTATGGAACATCACTTATCCATTCACAAATAATTGATCAATTGTCAATTTTAGGAAGGTTAAAGGATTCTCAAAAAAAGGATATGGGAATTTAGAAGAAAGAGGAAACTATCCGCAAATGGAAATTCTTAGACGTCAATATTAATGAATAATGAATTGGGAGATTCGGGTCAAGACAATGTTTTCCCTAAAATTTGGAGTTAAAGAAAATAATTTTGGATGATGCACATTGTTTAAATTTCTCCATTCACCTATGAAAAAAAATGTGTTGAGATATACGAGATCATTATTGGTGGAATAAAATGATAAAGGATATTGCTTTGTATATATCAATGAACCTGCTATGCCAGCAAGTGAAGGCTAAGAGGAATAATTCTAAGGGGTTGATTCCACCATTACCCTTACCATCATGGAAATGGGAAAAACATCACAATGAAATTTTTCACTATACTTCCGATGACATCCAAAGGAAGTAGTTCTATCTTGGTTTTTGTGGATCATCTTATAATAATTGCACTCTTCATTGCAATTTGACAGGATTTCTGATAGGATCAACTGGTACAAATACACTTAAGATACGTTTGAAGGATACATTGAGTAACACTATCGATTTTATTTGATGAAGATCCAAGATTCAACCTTATATTATGAAATAATCTCTAACACAGAATAAATATGGGACTGAAATTTAGTACGACTTATCATCCTCAAACTGATGGCCAATCTAAATGGACTATACAGACACATGATTACATGTTGAGAGCATTCTTAGGGAAATTCAATGGAGGATGAGACCAACATATTTTATTGGTGGATTTCTCTTACACATCAATTTACACTGAATAATCCAAATAGATCCTTATGGATCTCTTTATGGGAAGAGGGAAAAAACACATCTATGTTGGGGTAAATTTGGGTAATTAAAACCTCTTGGTAATGAAATGTTTGAATAAATGGGGGATAAGGTTAAGAAAATCAATCAGTATACCAAAGCTACATAGAGCTGAAAATGGGCTATAAAAACAACCATCAATGATACCTAGAGTTTGCTGATGGAGACAAGTTATTCATCTTCATATAACCATGGAAGATAGTTTTGAGATTTGGGAAGAAGGAAAATCTTAGTCCATGGTATATCATCCACTTTGGGATCCATAATCGCATTAGAGGAGTGGATTGCCAACTAACACTCCCACCAAACCTGTCTCAAGTACATGATTTATTCTATATATCACACTTGAGAAAGTACATACCTCACCAATCACATCTACAAAATCCATATGTGGTACCATTGGAGAATGAAATCTCATATCAAGATAATCTAGTGAAGATCTTAGGTCATTGGGAAAAAGTTATAAAAAATAAGATGATACCCATCATCAAGGTGTTTTTAGGAAATCAAATATTTGAAGAACCAATGTGGTAACCTGAGTAAGTGATGAGGTAGTGTTACCCTAATTTGTTTTAGCATGGTAAATTTAATTTTCAAGGGAAACATTTCTTAAGGAAAAAATGATGGAACCACCCAATATTTTATGAATAAAATTCTATTTATTTTAATTTATTATTGATATAGAAAAAACATTCAATTTGTTTTTATGATTAGGTTTAAATGGCTGTTAGGTATTATTAAATTTGAAAATATGACCTTTTAATAGTGATCACATGCCTTATACAATTATATTTTTTTAAAAAATTCTTTTGAAAGAGATAATGGAGATAATGTCCTCATTCAGTAGACTCAGGCCATTCGAAGCTCATATTTTAGATCTCAAAAAAGGTAGCTTCACTATGCTTATCTCTTGACCATGCCCTAACTGAGTTCCAGCATGTCAAACATTAACGAAATTGCATATGGGATATTTTCATGTTAATAGAGATTACTACCTCAGTGATGCTACCTGAGCCTCCCTAAGAGTCGGTCACCATCACACACCTTACCCTTATGTCTTATACGGGTGTTATACATGGTTATTTAATAATTTATTAGTTACTTATTATGTAATCCCATTTTATAAAGAAATGTATTATTCCATCAATTCCTTCTTGAGATTAGTATTTCTTAAAAAAATGAAGAATTTGATAAATTTATTTTTTGGGTAAAAATGGTACTTTTGATAAATATATACAATTTTATATTAAAATAATGGGCTTCTAAATAATATTAAGAAAATTTATTATAAATAATTATTATATCAGTTCCTTATCTGTAAATAATTATGTAATGAGTTTGATAAGAGTCATATTTTTTATACGATAAAATAGAAAGTGTCTGTATTCATTTGAAAAGTTAATTTTCAATAAATGTTTGTTTTCATTTGAAAAGTGAAAATTCAAATATATAAAAAATAAATTATATAAAATTAATATTATATTTTGAATCATACATTGAAATTATACAATGTATAATTTTTCATAAATATTTAAGCTAGTTGATTTTTCAGTTAAAAAGTTTTTCCCGTATAAATAAAATTTGAGTTTTACAACATTATAATGACCCAAAAATGATGTAATAAATAATATAATGGGAATTATATCCCCAATATATGTTTTCCCATTAAAATAATGTGATTTTATAATTGTTTTATATATTTTATAAAGTCATAGTGAATCCTTTAAAATGAATAATATATTTTATGATTTAAAATTCATTTCTTTAATTATGTGACTCAACTCCACATAAGCAAGGATAATAATTTAATATGTTCGGCCATGGGTCATATAAAATAATTTTTTAGACTAATATTTAGAATACACCATGGGAATAAACAATGGTATGGTTTCTAGTTTTGAAAATTTAATTATATAGATTCCAAAACCTATATTCACGAAATATTAAAGAAATGCCCTCTCATTTCCTATATAAATCCTCCCAATATCCCACTTATCTTCCCTAAAAATCCATGGAACATGTCCCCACTAGGTTCTACTATATATATAATACTAATATGATTCCCCCATGTTCCCAAAAATCCTCTCCCATGATTTTGGAATCACACATCCAAGAAAGGGATCCTCACTTTCCTTCCTTTCTAATTTTTTCCATGTTTCCATATATCTTTATACCATTTTATTTTTTATTAAAAAATTTAAGGTATGATTTATCAGATACCTCTTAATTATATACTTATGTTTGAATTATTATATACCAATTTCACTCTCATTAAACCCTTCCATGTACATTCATTACCTTGCCACAATTTCGTATGAGTTATTCAATTTCTCTTCTTTCTTCATGTTTTGTTATTATGTTACACCTTCTATTTACACATTCAATATGTTGGAACATATATTTACATGAATAAATTAATTTTTATTTCATGTATATATGATGAGTGGAACCTTTCTTTTTTATCAGCCATTTTTATGAATTTTTATTACACCATTATACTGTAGAAATTTCAATGTGATTTTCCATGCCAAAATCATCACGTAGTGAATACCATTACCATTTATCTATCAATGGTATTAATGTTTATGAAAATATAATTATTTATTATAAATATTCAAATATTTTTCTAAAATTAATTTATCATGGAAAAAAATTGTTTTGGATGAATCCATGTTATATTATCAATGTGGAACACTTAAGCATGAGTTTAAAATGATTAGGAAACGTCCTCCCTGATAGCGCTCCAATGCTTCGGGTATTGTCTAGTATCATGATAATCCATGTGAAATGAGGGTTTATTCAATATAATTCATGTGGAATGAGGGTATACTCAAGCTAATCCATGTGAAATGATCCTTATCTCATGATAATATCATGTTGTATGTTGTTTCAACGTTTCCATGTTATTATAAAATTGTTATATCATGCCTTTTTGTTCACATTTATTTTTTGGTCAATGGATATTCCTATTGAAATATTTTATTTCTTTATTCACATCATGTTTTGTTTATTCCCTTAATGGGATTTACAGCATACACCTTTCTTATGTACATCCTCAGGTTATCCTATGCAGTGTTATGTAAGATTTAATGTTGCGAACATGTAAAAGAATATTTCAATAATGATGTTGTATTTCAGGTTTTTATTTTTTATGTAATGTATCTAATTTCCCATGAACCTGACCTCTCGATCCTCGGACTTGTATTATGTACAGATTTATGTAATAAAGCATGTTTGAATATGTAATGAAGTGTAGGGTTGTTATAAATTAATGTAATGTTATGGATTTTATATTTATATTCCACCCTTATTTATTGTAATTGTGTCATAAACGTAATTAACCAAAAAAACTAGGCCTCACAATATTAATGAGATCTATTACGTTTATCTTTATAAAATAAATCCCGAATTTATTGTGTATTAAAGATATGGGTTATCATAGTTCTTATTAAAGGAATGTCTAGTTTTTTAGGTATTAAAATTATAAAACCATATTTAAAGTCTTAGAAAAAAGTCTAAACTTTTTAAAACATATCAAAATATTAGTAAATTATAGGTTATCTGGTATCCAAGAAACCAAATCCCAGTCTGGATAAAATGTGTGTACATGGCTCAATTAGAGTTGTACCTTGGGGTAATATCCATAAAGTTGGAAAATTGGGCTTTACTCAATCATGAAATTGTTCATGAAAAATAGTCCTTTCTTGTAAAAACCCTGATAATATTATAATAAATCAATTTAAGTATTTTATTTATCATAAAAGTATTAAATAATTTCTAAATATAAAATGAAAGAGTATTAGTTAAACTCTTTTAATATATGGTTTTATTTAGAAGTAAAATTTTAAAATTTAATAATTTTAATTATAAATATTAATTTCAATGGAAATTATCATATCAAAATTTACATTGGGTGAATTTTTGGGGACTTTTCAGAAAATATTGACTTTTTAGTGAATAGTAAAAAATATAGATTATTCTAAAAAGATCATTTAATTTCAATAAATTTATTAATATAAAGTATAAAATATATTTTAATCATATTTAACGTAAAATAAGTATTATATATTTATATTTAGTTAAATTAATTAATTTGAATCTAATGTATATTGTATTTGAGCATATGTTTTTTTTGGGTTTAAAATTGGACTTTTCTAAAAACTATTTTAAAGGGCATATAGTTTCATCCTTTTAAAATTTTAATATAATAAATAATGTGAAATTTTTTAAATGAAATGTTTCAATAATGTATTAATAAATATAAAAATATTTCAATTTTTTTATTCATAATAGTGTTAATATAATGTCATATTTTGCAAGAAAAGTACACTTCTTGAAAACCCGATTCTTTATCACATTTGTGAGTTTTCTTTTTAAATTTAAATTTTAAAATTATATGGATAGAATTTAGTAAAATGGATTCTATTTTTTGTAATCAAAATAAATTATATTTTCTAATAAGATCAATTTAATTTTTTTGCATAATGAATAATTAAAATAATAAGAAATAATTTCCACAGTTAAGGGAAAAATGGGTTTACTGGAGGGGGGGTTAAACTAAAGGGTAAGGGCCAAAATGAGCTATGAAATTTCATATTATATATATATGGACATATTTATAACTTATCATGTATAATTATATATAATACTTAATTTCATAACTTTTTTAGGTGAATTAAATAGTTACACCTTTTTCTTTTCAAAAATTACAAGGGTTCCACTCAGATCACTTATAAAAGGCCCACGTTATTCTATCTTACTCACATATTAAAAACAATTTTATATATCCAATACCTACCCAATTCACTTCTCAAATTCAATATCCTCATTATAAAATTTTTATTTTGATCATAAATCTATTATAGTAATACTTTTGGTATAATCATAAAGAGGTGGTCTGATAAGAGGTAAAATTCGTAACTATAAATTTTTGTTTTATTTCATAGTTAACCTCATTAAAATATTATTCATATAATAATATATAATAATAAAATATGTCCCATATAATTATATGTTTTCATGTTAAGGGTATGTCTTCTATCCATCTCCTCTTACTTCAAATGGGAACGATAATGTCACTCGTGTGTTTGACGGACTACTGCCACGCGAATCGATGTGACACGTTTTGCATCAACACCTCCCATAGTGGGGAATAATTTTGGATATAAATTATATATATATATATTATTAATATAATTATTCCTATACATTCATTATAACATATATAAATTTTTAATTTCTATTTCTAAATGGATAAGATAACATCTCTTCTGTGTGTGGCGTACTACCACTTAACAAAGCGATATGATTCATTTTTCACTAACTGTTTAAATGAAAGATATTAAAGATAAATTTAGTTAATATAAGATATATAAATGAAATAATTCTGATATTAAATAAATATTTATCTTTATTGAAATATAATATATATTTTATTTATTACTTTTCACTCACTATAAAATGATGGCATCGTTTATCTACATGTGGACTACTGTCTTCGTGAATCGATGTCACTCTTTTTTCATCCCCAAACCACATGTATGATATGTATAAGTATATTTAAAGAGATAATATGTTATATATGATATTACTATCATTTTTAAAAGACAATATATTATATACCTCCCTTCTATAATGATCATTGGATAATGAGAAAGTTACTCAAGCATACGTATAACCTATGGTCTCCATGATCATAACATATTTAATTTTTCATATCCGTATTTCATGAATGGTATTAAAAGTATAATTGATGAATAAATTTGATAATAATTTCATTATAATTATCCTGTACATTTTAAAATAATGACCTATCTGACCAAAGTAAACCTACCAAAGTCATTTTCGACACATACGTTGAATATGGTAAAAACATCTGATGTAATCGAAATTGATTAATTAATCATATATAAAATGATAATAAGGAGAATAAAAAGAATTAAAAACATGAAAATATTTATTAATTAAGTATATTATTAACAGAAGTTTATTATTCATTAATATAACAAATGTACATGATTAATTGAACCTTAGGTAAGGGATTTCATCACAATTTCATTTCATTAAGAAATATTTTGATGTGGTGTACATATAATATTTTATAAGGTGTATATATAGTAAATTTGAAATATTATATCATTAAATTATCTATTATCGTTGTATTTAATGTCTTTATAATTGTAATATTTCACAGGTCTTACAATTCAATTATTTCCCAAATGATAAGGGGATTTTATTTTTAAAAATATCATTTAAAAGTTTTCCTTCCACCCATTTCTCTTCAATATACATGTTTTTAAAATTATTTAACGAAAAATATTTTTTTGAAATAAAATATTTATAAAATATATTTTAAATATCTATAAACATTATATCAAAAATGTTGAAAAGGAATATTTTTATGTGTTTTACATGGAATGATTTGAAAAATGATAAAAGGAATGTTCTAATTTAACGAATATAGGGACATCAAATTTTCCACCACCATAACCATTATTTTATGTTATGATTACTCTATAATATTTTATTTTTTACTAAAATAAAATCCCCCTTTAAAATTTTTGGGTATTTTCATATTGAAAATTGGTTTTCAAATGAAAAAATATTTTTAGGTTTGGTAATTGATTTTACTAAAAATGGGTATTTTTTATATTTCAAAGAAATTTTATTATAATTTAAAAGAGTTTATCTAGATTTATATGATGGAAAATTAAAAAATATATTTTTCATCATTATAAAGTACTTGAGAAATATAAAGATGAATTTTGTGTGCCCAAATAGCATTTGGTGAGCCCATTATAGCTTATATGATTGGAGCACCCAGATAGACCTGGATGAACTTACTATAGATTCAATGAGGGGTGTTACCTAAAAGAACTCTAATGCATTGTGTAATAATTATTTTCTCTGAATAACTCTATCATAATTTGACCATATGGTTATTCCAATTTTTATGGTTTTTAAGGGTTCTATTAGATGATGGATAAAGGAACCTACATGAATTTTCATTGCGTGCTAATTAATTTTCATAGAAATAATTTGCCTTCAAATTGAACTTTAAATAAACATCTTAAAATAAAGGTAATTAAATTTTCAGGTAAAAAATTATATCTTTAATAAAATATTATAATGGGTTTTCATGTTTTTTACCAAACTAATGGTTTCCTTCTCTTTATGTCCCTTACTAATATTTTTTCACCCATACCACAATTTTGAAATGATTTTCATAGGATTTCATGATTGAAAAGAGAAATGAATATTTCAAGTAGAAATTTTTTATGATTTTTCATTAAAGTAAATCTTTTTTTAAAGTTTTATTGTTTGTTTAAATAGATACAAATTAGATTTTTCTAAAATTTAATATATGTTTTTTATATATATGAGTCATGATATAATTATCTAAAAATCTAACCATGAAAATAACATCAAATGTAAAAGACTGACGTATTGAATTAAAACATAGAATTATGTATTGTTTAAGGTAAAGTCCAAATAGTTGGTATCTAAGGATAATTTAGATAATTTTATAAGTTAATATAATGTTTATATCTAGAGTGTGAAATATTTAAATTTTGGGTTATGTTCAAATTATAGAGAATTTGAAGATTATCATGTTTTTTGATCTAATATATGTTTATTTTGAATTATTTTCCATAGTGGATGAAGTTATATTATTATAGGACAAGATTGGGAGGAAAATATGATTACAAATCAGTATACTTAGTTGGATTAAATTAGATGAGAACTATTTGATATAGTGATGGAAGAATTAATAGATGTAATAAATGATGGTGGTATCCATGCTAGAGAGGAACCCAATCTACAAAGAATGAACATGACTATAGTGTATAATTTCATAAGGAAATATCCTCCCATAGTTAGTGGATCAATTGGGCCCATTTTATCCTAAGGATGGATCAATAAGAATGAGAAGATATTTGAATTCACAATAAATTCAAAACATCCAAAGGTAATACTATATATTTATTATTTTGTAATTAAATCTCATTAATGGTGGTATTTGGATAATAATACCAGATAGAAAGATAATATCGAAATTTTTATTTCCATTAGAAATACTTATCTGAGGATATTTGATTCTGAATGGAAGAACAATTCAATGAATTTATTAAAAAATATGATTATTTTATGACCACGTATGAAGCCAATTTTATAGGAATTTTCATGAATGTTCGATATGTGTAACAAAACATTATAGTAAAATTAATATATTTTACTTAGGATTGAATCCATGTTGGTGTAGAGATTTTGCATCATGATAATTTAAAATTGTTGAGATTTTTTTTTCTAAAGATATTGATATGTTTAATGACTCCTATATGCATTGTGAATGTGAATATAAGAAGTGGCCTAGATGGAAGGTGATGGGGAAACGTAAAACCATGATATGTGGAGGTAAGACAATGAAGTTCCCATATATTGGTAAGTGTGGTAAAGGTTATATTGGAGAAATAATTTTCAAATCAGGGAAGTGTTAGCGATGTGGAATGTTTTTCCATAATGCCCATGATTTTAAGTAAAATAACACTATAGAATCAATGAATGGGGTAACTGACTTTCATCCAATGGTGAGGTATTTTTGTTTCAATTATTGGGATGATATTATACCATGTTTCTGGTGTTAGTTACTCAGGAGGAAAATCATCATGATCAGAGGCCACAATGTTTGGAAAAATCTTTTTATACTACTATGGTTGATTTTGGGGTAATAAATGAAGAGGCCACCAGTATGTGACATGATTATTAAAATTAATACAAAACAATGTTTCATTATGGATATTCACATTTTTTCATTTATGAAAATTATTTATGTGAATTGGTAATATTAACTCATGAAAATATGATAGAAGTTTTAGTGAAAACATCATGTCAAAGTATTAATGAAACAAAGATTTAATGGAGTATTCTTATTATGATTAGTGGGATGGTATTTCATGTAAATAATTTTTTAATTGACATAGTAGTGGTTGATAAAATTTTGGTTATGTATTGGAATTAATTTTATCATTCAATGATAGATTTTAAAACCAATAACTTTTTATTCAATGATTTCATGTCGTTGATAATATACTATGAATCTTGGAAATTGATTGGGGATTGATGTGAATGTTACCTACCACCTATTGTTGAAAAGAAAGAAAATATTAAAATTAATGATATTCCATTAGTTAATGAATAAAAGGGTAATTTTTGGGATTATTTTAATGGTGTTATAATATATTGGGAGGTAGAATGTAATATTGTCTTAGTGACTGATTCTATGACTGTTTCTAAGCACCTTTATCGAATGAGGTAAGTCAATCTTTTAGAATTGAAAACAAAATTTCTGGATTTATTTTACAATGGTTTCATTTTATCTAACCCTTCACTATGGGGTTATTCTTATTTTTTCATTAAAAAAAATAATATTTCATGATAATTTTTATTGATTATTGCGCCTTGAATAAAATTAATATTATGAAAAATTATTCATTCCTCATATTGATTATTTTTTTGATCATATCTAAGAAGAATATTATTTTTTGAAGGCTAAAAATATGTATGGGTACTATTAGCTGAAGGTGAAGGAGGTTGATATTCAAAAGACTAAATTTTAGACAAGATAAGGGTATTATGAGCTTGTAGTAATGACCATTATGATTTCCAATGCACCTGAGGTATTTGGGGACCATATTAATTTTTTTTTTTATCAGATGACAGAAATAATTTTTTGTTTTGTTTATTGATCAAATTTCGGTATACAATAATTTTTAGGAGGAACATGAGAGACATATATGTAATTTTTTTAGAAACATATAAAAATATAAACTATATGAGAAATTTATAATGTAAAAAACTTTTGTAGAAACAAATTTATTTCAAAGGAAATTTTGTTTCTAAAGATGACATAACTATTGAACTTACCAAAATAAATGTTTTTTATGGATGGAAAAGACCCCAAAAAATCACGTATATTCATATTTTTATTTCATTAGTGTGTTATAACATACATTTATTTTAACACTATGCTTTGTTGTATACCCCACTGATTAGGTACACTTAAAAAAGTATTACATTCATATAGACAAAATAATTTTTTGATTTTTTTGATCTAAAAAGAAGATATAAAAATTCTCAAATATTGTATCATTCTTAAAAAAATAAATAAATTTTCATTTATTGTGATCCTATTTTGAATGTAATTTTTTTTGTCTCAATGTATAATTATCATGTAATTTATTATACGTTTTGTTAGTTGAAATATCATGAGTGAAATTACTATATACATGACCTAGAATTAGATTATATGGTTTTTATATAACAAATTTAGAGGACTAATTTTTATGGTGTATTGTGTGAAATATATTTAGATCACTAAATCTGGAAGTATATATTAAATTAGAAATAATTGAACATGTGACAGAGAATATGGTTGGAACTGATCAAGGATTATAATTGGATGATTCATTGCAATCATGGATTAAAAAATAATTTTATTTGAATATTTGAGTTAAAAATATAATGCTAAATTAACCATATTATGCTTCAGACATGACCCAATGGATAATACATTGATTAATTTGGGCCTATATGTTCAGAAGGTTGGGACATCCTCTATTTGTTTCTGATTTTAGTAGAGTCATTTTTTTGAAATAACTAATAAAGATTAAAAATTATATCACCCTTTTTAGAATAAGGTACAATCCATTAACGTAAATAAATATATTTTAATAATAATTAATAAAGTGTATTATGGTTTAGAAATAGAGAATGTGTGAATTTTGATTCCCAGATGAAGAAAGAGTTGTTGAGTAAAGAACACAGTTATCTGTTATCCATTCATCTGGAAAACACTATGTTGTTCAAAGGTTGTCGAGAGTATTACAAGGTGGGTGGTATAAAAAGAGATATTACTGAATTTATCATCAATTTTTTTTAATTTTTTATTGGTTATAGAAGAAAGTGAAATACATTATAGAATTACTCAACCTTTTCTAATTCCAAAGTGTAATTTGGTTAATATATCCATGGATATTGTGGTGGGATTACAAAATACATATTAAGGAAAAATGAAATTTTGGTTATTATTGATTGATTTACTAAATATACACACTCCCATCCCATAAGATACACTATGTATCTTGATAAACATTAAAAACATTATCTACTGAAGTTATTTAGGTTACAGGGAATTCCTCTCTCCATTTCATAAGTTTTTGATCCTAGGTTCACATCTAAATTTTGGAACGGACTATAGAAATCATTAGGAAATGAAATAATATTCATTACAATATTTCATCCAAAATTTAATGGTTATTATGATAGGACAATTAAAACCATAAAAGATACGATTTTTATTTTTTTAATGGATTTCAAGGGAAGATGGAATCAGTATCATTACTTAGACAATTTTTCTTATAATAATAGTTTTGTTCAGTATAAAAATTAATTTTTTTTTAATTAAATGGAAACTGGTGTGAGAAAACATTGTTTTTGGATGAAGTGGGAGGAATAATGTCTGTAGGAAAATAGTTAGTATTGAATTTTTTTGTTAAGGGGAAGTTGATTCAATAATTTATAAGGATGGATCCTATCATGAATAAAATTTATGCAGATAAATAGAGAAAATATATTTCTTTTGAGGTAGGTGATCAAATCGTTCATGAGGTCTTTCAATTTAAAATTATTTCACGTTTTTGTTTGAAAAAGAAGATAATTACATTCTTCATGGGAACATATGAAATCCAATATAATGTTTTATTAGTTTCTTACTAAGTGGATTTACCTCATATTTTATATTAGGCACAAAAAAAATTTCTTTTCTTGATATCAAGAAAATTTTAGGATAGATTAATCTCATGTTTTTATACATAAATTAGTTCAGTTGGAGGAGAATATTTCATATGAGGAATAACCAGTTCATATTCGTGACCATAGAAAGTGATTGCTTTGGAATAAAATGATTCATTAAGTAATGATTTTATTAAAAAAACCATATGGTTGGAGAGGCATCATGGGAATCAAAAATGCTTTGTGGGAAATACATAACCACTTTTCTAATATCAAAATAATATTGGAAGGACATAGTTTTAGAAATATGTAATAAATTAATAACCCAGTTAAAAATAATATAATCCACTTTCATGATTTTAATGATCATAAAAATAATAAGTATTTTTAAATTTAAAAAGGTTATATTTTTGTTTAAATTATTTTATGAAATTATTTTAGCTAAAAGTAAAATTTTTAAATTTAAAATTTCTATTTATAAAAAATTAATTTCACTCTTTAAATAATTATATCATTATTTTTTTTGGGGATATTTTTTTAATTTTTTGAAATTTTTTATTTTTCTGTGAATACTGAAAATGTCGTTTTTGGTAAAAAGATATTTTATTTCAAATAAATTAAGTAATTTTAATGTACCAACATGTTTTGAATACAATTTAATGTAATATATATATTATTTTTTTATTTAATCTTATTAATTAATTTCAAATTGAATTTATATTAGATTTTAATATATGATCTTTTGTTTAAGAATAATATTCTTCTAAAAATGTTTTAAAGTTCATGATGATTCTTAATTTTACTTTATTATGATATTACCTAGTGAAAAGTAATATAAATGAAATATATATATTATATATACACAAAGAATTATTTTTAGTCATAAAACCATTATTATTTATCAATTAGTAAATATAAAATCAAATTTTTCTTGAAAAATACACTTTTAAAACTCACCTTTTCCTAGCATCTTCTTGTTTTGTTTTAAATATAATAATTAAAATTTTGTGAATATAATTTGATAAAATGGATTACATATTGGAAATAATAATACTATATATTTTTTAATAAGTTCAATTTACTTCTTCAACTATATGAATATAGGAAATGATAATAATTATTTACCATGGATATGGTGAAAGTTTTTTTACTAAGGATTTAAACTAAAGAAAGGTCTATATTAACCTCAAAAGTTTTCTCAAATTTATTTTATAGATATATTTTAGACCCATAATGAATAAATCTTAATAATACCACATTTTGGACACATGTGGCATGTGAAAAGCAAGGGTAAATATTTTTATTTTCAAAATATTTAAGCATGCCACTCACATCAATTATAAAAATGCCCCTTCTATCATACATTTTTTTACAAATTAAAAACCATTTATTTGATCCAATACCCACCCAAATCACATCTTAATTCCATATCCTCACAATAGAAACCGTTTTCCTCATTAATACATTTTATGAATACCAAACTATTTGAATTATGGAGGTGAATCCATGATCCAGAAAATTATTATTATAATGAAAAGTAAACAAACATTATAACTCCACACATCTGAGAAGTGGTATGAGAAGTGGTAAAACTCCTAACAATGAGTTTTTGTTTTATTTCATCTTCCACCAAATTTAAATCCCCATAAATTTTATTTATATAATAAAATATTTATATCTCATATAATGATATGTTATAATGTTACCTTAATTAACTATATCCATATCATTGTCCCCAAATTGGGAAATGATAATGCCACTCGTCAGTATGGTAGACTACAGCCTTGCGAACAGATGTGAAATAATTTCCATCAAAACCTCTCACAGTTGGGTATTATTATGGATATAAAGTATATATATTATATTAATAAAATAATTATACATATGGATTAATTATATCATATGTAAAAAAATTTAACTATCCATTCCATAGGGGATACGAGGATGTTGCTCGTTTGTACGATGGAATAATTCCTCATGAAAAGAGGTGTTTTTCTCACTAACACATTACAGGGAAGGAATTAAAAATAAATTTAAGATGAATATGTTATATATATATTAAATATTTATGATATTAATGGATTATTTAACATTTTTAGAAGGAAATATATCACATTATTTCTTATCATTTCACTCACTGAAAATTGATAACGTTGTTTGTGTATGCGTGGGCTACTGCCTTCAAGATGGTATACAACCCTATTATCATCACTACACCACATGGATGATATATATAATTATTTTTTAAATAATTATTCTGATATATATTATATTATTATAAATATTTAAATATAAAATATAACATTATTCTTTTTCATCAGTATTTTGGAAAAATGAAAACATTACTCATGCATAACTATACGCTACTGTTTCCATAATAATAACATTATTCATTTTTCATTACCATATTTCATGAATATTAACAAAATTAATATTTATGTATAAATATGATAATTATTTCATGAGTATTATTATGAATATTTTTAAATAATTTCAACTTTGACCATAGTGAACCAACCAAAATCATTTGTGAATATAAGTCGAATATAGTTAAAACATCCGATGTAAACATAACTAATATTGTAATCATATATAACATAGTAGTAATTGAAATAAAAGGAATAATAATATTGAATAATGATCATAAAAAATTAAATAATTTACATTAAATTATTATTTATGATTATAAAGAAATTATGTGATGAATCATAGCTGAGGCAAGGTAATGTTTCTCAATTACCTTCAATTGAGACATATTTTGATGATATGAATCTGTAATCTTTTAAGAGGTGTATATAAAAATAATTTCTTTTTATATCATGAATTTAAATATTCTCATTTTATTTGATGTTTTCTTAATATTATTCTATCACTGGTATTATGATTCAAGTGTTCCCAAGTGATAAGATACTTTTCTTTTAAAAGAGCCACTTTATATGTTTTTCCTTCCAACTATTTATCTTCAATGTCCATGTTTTTTAATTTATTTTGTAATTTTTTTATAATCAAATAAATTATTTATAAATCACATTTATGTCTATTTTTAGTTTAAATAAATTGTTTCTAAAATAATTTGTTTTCCATGTTTTATTAGAATATTTTGAAAAATGGAAAAAGGAATGTTATATTTTAATGTATATGGAGGCAATAAATTATCCACCATAGTAAATAGTTTTTAAAGATTGTATTATTTTTCACGATTTTATGTTTTATTTATTGAAATCCTTATTTTCTCATTTCTGGATTTGTTTTAATTTCAAATTGTTTTCGAAATAAAACAGAATGTTTATATTGAAAATGGGTTTATAAAAGAAAAGTGCATTTTCATATCTAGAAGTAATTTCTTATTTGTAAAGAGAGTATATAATTTTTTTATTACAGAAAAGTGCATTAGTAATTTATTATTCATTATATGTTACTTGATAATTATACATGACTATTGGTTGCGCCTAGAGAGCACTGGTTAATCCCGTTACAGTTTATAGGATGGGTATAGCCAAATATAATTGGGTGATCTCCTTAAAGGTTAAATTATGTATGAACATAGATAGTTCTACGATGAATTTTTTAATTATTAATTTATATAGTTAATTATAATGGATTTTGGCCGATGGTTATTCAAATTTATAAGGGTTATATAAGGGTTCTATGTGATTATTTCCAAAGGCACAAATATATATTTTACTTACAAACAAATGAGTTTTCATATAAATAATTTGTTTTAAAATGGTAATATAAATGGGTTTTAAAAATAATTATAATTCCCTTTTTGGTAAAATATTTTGGTTTTTATGAAATTTTTTTTCATGGGTTTTCAATTTTATATATGAATAGATAGTTTTCTTCTTTTTATATCCCTTGTTCAGAATTTTGAACTAAACCCGCGTTTTTTTAAAAATTCACAGAATATAATGATAGTTAAAGGGATGTTAGAGGACACATAAAAATTCATGAAGATTTTTCCAGCAAAGAAATCATGTTTTATTTGGAAATTTTTATATGGTGGTAAAATGGATAATGATCAGATGTTTCCAATTTGTATTATGTAGTTTTTCTTTGTGTGATTTATGAAAAAATTGAATAAAATTTTTATCCTAGAAATATCTTAAAATGCAATGGAATTAAATATTTACATAAAAATAATCATTATGTGATTTTTAAGGTTGGTTTTTTATATTACTGTTTTAAGGATACAACATTAAACATTAACAAATATTAAATTTTAGGGAAAAAATTCACCTTCATAAAATTTTGGATCTTTACTATTTAGAGTTTTATAGAATTAGAATATCAATTGAATAAAAAATAAATATTACATCAAAGAGTGGAAAAAATATCATAATATTTATTTTTCCCAAAAAATATTACGATATAATATGTTTTATTTTCTTAAAATATGTTCACAATTTTCTTCGTTACATAATATTTATTTTGATTAATCCGTAAAACCTTTTGAAAAAATTTTAAAATATAGGATGAGCAAAAAAAACCAAGTAAGGGTCAGATAAAATGAACAAATGAAACAAATTAGTTTACTTATAATTTTACTAGACTATTCTTTTTCAAAATTATTTTTTGGTATCAAAATAATAATTTTATTTCTCAAGTAATAAGCCCTTATTTCCTAGTCCATTCCTAAAAAATTCATCAAGAAATACTACTAGAAAAATGAAAATAAAAATAATTCTATTTAAAATCATTAAAACTTATGGAATATTGTTGAAAAAATATTTACATTTTACCCATATGAAGTACCATAATCTCTTATTTAAGCACAAGCTCAAGAGTAATCAAATTGTAGATTAGAATAAAGGAAATGTTATCATAAGAACATGGAAACATAGGATATTTGTGAGCAACAAAAAACCATCCATAAGAGTAAGTCAAAGTTAACTACCAAGATATCATCTTAAGGTGGACATAGTCCCATAATGGATTATGTTTCATCCTTAATCTGTTACATAGTATATTATTAAACAAAATATTTACCCAAGGTATTTTAGCACTATCTAGATGAACCCATTATATAGTGTTCGAGATTATGGGTTCCAAAAATGGAAATAAATGTTAATAAATATTCTTAATAATTACCAATGGAATTCAATAGGTTGTAATCTGGTATCATTTCATAATCAAAGGATATTTTATAATGTGGGAAATTGAAAAATGAACATATGGCTTGTATTTCATTCTCAAAGGATAAGCTGGGTATTTATATGAGAGGCATATAAATTTTTTTTAATAAATCTATGTATTTAAAAGGAAAGTGAAATTAAAATAGTGAGTTCAAGGTCATAACCCAATTAAAAAGTTAGTTTATATAGATCCATTATACCCATAAGAAAATCATTTCTAGATATCTAAAATGAATATTCTATTTAAAACCTTTTTTAATATAAATATAATAAATATAAATAGCATTATTTTTAAAAAAATTAATTATTATAAGGAAATAAAAATTTAAAATAGTGGTTGTAGGTGTGAGAAATGTCATTAAATCCATATATGATAAAAAGTTCCTTTTTTATTTTGTAATGAAAGTAAAAAAACATTCGGTATATAATACATAAAAATAAACCTTTTGAAATTATATGGAAGAAATTAAAGGCGGACAAAGAATTTCCTTTATAATTCATTTATTTCAAAATAAATACATTAATATAATAATTTTATATATATATACATGGATGAAAAATATTTAGAAAATAAATATTTAAAACATTTAAAAATGGTTTTTAAGGTATATTGTCCCTTATAGAAAATCAAATGTAGAATCATTTTTAAAACATATTCATGAAATTATATTTGGTTAAAAATTTACATTATCAACCATTTAATAGTAAATTAATTTTTTTTTAAATATTTAGATTAACATGTACATGTAATTAAATTATTTGTAAGGGAAACATTAAAGGAGAGGGTATTATAGAATTTCCCTTACATCAAGCCTGAATTGTCACATGCATTCCATATCTTCCTAAATAATAAACATATGTTAATATTTAATGGGATTTAGAACTTTTAGAAGTATATTATTCATTTTATTTCTTTTATTAAAATTTTTTATACAGTTAATTAATTTATTAACTTCACATCGGATTTTATGATGATATCTGAATCATATGTCCCAAATGACATTGGTAGGTTGACTATGGTCAAAAAGGTCATTATTAAACCATATATAGAATAATGTCACACCCTGCCCCTACCTCATAGGCTTGTGGAAGCGGTGAGGGATACGTGGCCTTAATCAATGTTTGCAAGACACCAAAGGCTGGCAATAAATGCCGAGGGCTTGAAGATCAAGCTGGGGAACGATTTTCCCTTAAGAAAAAATAGACCAAACCATCCACTAACAGACAATATATGATGCATGTCAAATAAATTTCCAAACCATGCATTCCCAAATGGAAACTAAGTTTTCCCACAACAGAAATCAAAATCAATACGACCCGAAATGTCCACAAAACATCAGAGTACACTGCGGAAACTAAACAACCAAAAACCACCAGCCATGAAACCACCACAACTCCATAAAAAGGTCCATGCTTCAACCTCCACCAAGGGATCACAAAGCTCCAGTATATGAGGTTGATGCGTTACCTTTTCCCACGTCATGATACACAACATCTGTAAAGACACCAACATGCCAAAGCAGGGGTGAGTACTGAAACTCAATAGGTTTTCCCCAAATGGATTCCCTACACACGCCAATAGGATAAAATTGTTAGAAATTTTATATAAAATAGATTATATGAGATAAAACAAAAGTGGAACCATTTTCATAAGCCAAACATGCCCTTACCAGGCCATCACATCCAAACCAAGAAACGAAGGTAAAGACAAATAAAAAATTCTAAAACCCATCTCATCATTTACACACTATCCCAACAACTTACATCATGAAAGGCAACACATAACAAGGAAACCATAAGAGCCAAACAACCAAACGGTGGAGCTTCCGTCCAACCCTTTCTTCCATTCACACTTATTGGCACTTCTTGTCCACTTACCATTGATGGTGGCTATTCCATCCACTATCCATCATCTTTTTATAGTTTTACTTCTCACCACTTCCACACAAAATTCCAAACAAGCCAAGACAAACATATAACCCACCAAGGTCACAACCACATTCAATCAACCAATTCCATTGCATATCAATCCATTTCAATAAATTATCCATTTATTGCAAACCATTTTCCATGCCAAACTACATTTTAATAAAACAACCATTTTTATTGAATACCATTTCCGTTAATCATTTTCAAAAAACAACCATAGTATCCCATTTTAAAATCTTCATTTTAAAATACATAGCAATAGAATTTCACCACAAACCCTCCTTATCCAAAAAATACCCAAAACAACACCAAAGGATTGCCAACCAATTTCATAAAAATATTCACAATTAATTTTTAGAACAACAATTAATTGTGACCAGGAACCACTAGATCTAACTATGTGGAGTCGAGAGAGAATCCAGCTACCTTTAGGGTTCTCGAGAAATCGACCCACAAGAAATCACACCTCCAATCCGGCGAACACACCACTGAAATTTCTTTAGATATCCTTCCCTAACCATAAAAAGCCTTAAATTCATCATCCAAGGTGACCACTACCCTAGATATACACACAAAAATTTATATCTAGAAAAAAAAAAGAAAAATGGATGAGTATATCTATAGGAAAACACAAAAAAACCGTGAGAGAAGACTTACCCAGGAGCCAACACCTTCAAAACACCAAGAAACCTCTTCAAAATGCTTCCAAATCGAGAGGGAAAGCTCCTACACCCCTGTGAATAGAAGAAACCATGTGAGGCTTGAGTGGTAGGAAGAGAGGAGTGAAATAGGTCAAGACCGAGGGACCATGGAACTTATAACCATATTTTTAATTGGCCGCACAGTTTGGCAGACCGTGCGCTAACTGTGAGCACGCGACTGCCTTGAAAGACAGGGTCTTCATGGTTTCCTCGCATGGTTTGGAAAACCATGCGCAGGATGTTCCAGGCCTACTGTCTCGAGAACAAGGGTATTCACGGTTTCCTGGTGAACCTTCATGGTTTCCACTAACCGTGCTAAAACCGTGCACCCCTTTAAAGGCCTCCAAACTCATTCAAAACCATTCCAAACTCTCCCAACATCTTCCCAACTCATCCCATGCACTTTGAAGACATTAAACATGCATAAAAATGCCACATACCTAAAACTGGGGGTTCTACATTCTCCCCTCCATTGGACATTCCATCCTTGGAAAGTAGTGAACCCGCCCTTTAACGAAAACGCTTGGGCCATTGCTCGACCATCTCTTTCTCCTGCTCCAAGGTCTCCTCTTGAATCATACCATGTTTCCACAGACACAAGAACTAAACCGATGCTTTTTATATGTAATATGTTTTCTTTCCTACCACATACAGCACTAGAACGTGCACGAACGATGCATCCGGTTCTAGCTCAACATGATCCCATTGAATCACATGGTCACAATTCCGCTGATACATTTTCAACTATGAGACATGAAAAAACACATTGTGCACCGCACTAAACTGTGGTGGAAAAGCCAAATGATAAGACACCTCACCAACCCGCTCAAGGACCTCAAAAGGACTAATATACCTCGGATATAGCTTTCCCTGCTTCCCAAACCAACTATGTCCCAACCTAGGAGAGATCCTCATGAACACATGATCACTCACCTGGAATGAAAAGGAAGTCGACGGTGATTCTCATATGATTTCTGACGACTCTGAGCCATCTCCATTCTCTTCCTGATCAACTTGATCTTCTTCATAGTCTCCTGGACAAGGCTCGGTCCAACCATTGAGGACTCACCCGTTTCCACCCAACATAGTGGAGAACGACATGGCCTCCCATACTATGCTTCAAACGGAGCCATCTGTATGGATGCCTGATAACTATTATTGTACAAGAACTAAACAAATGACAAGTTATCCTCCCATGAGCCACCAATATCCATGACACAAGCCCACAACATATCCTCTAGAGTTTGTATCATCCTCTCGGATAGACCATTCGTCTCAGGGTGATACGTCATAATAATCGTCAATAGCATTCTAAGGGCTTGATGTATGGATTTATATAAAAATGATGTAAACCATAGATCTTTATCTGATACAATCAAAACTGGAACACCATGGAACTTTTCAACCTCCTAGATATTGATTTTGGATAGATCCTCCATCGTATGAGATTCAAGAATCCGGATGAAATGGGCTGACTTCGTTAGCCGATCCACTATCACCCAGATGGCATCATGCTTTCTGACCATTCATTGGAGACCTATGACAAAATTCATCACTATCTACTCCCACTTCCAAATAGGGACTGGTAACGACTGCAACATTCATGTTGGACTCCGATGTTCTGCCTTTACCTGCTGACATGTCAAGCATCTTGAAACAAACTCAACCACTCTTCTTTTCATACCAACCCACCAGAAATTACCTTTCAATGCTTTAGACATTTTCTGAATTCTAGGATGAAAAACCAACCTAGAATGATGATATGCTCCTATAAGATCCTCTGGATAAGCAACCAGTACAATCAGCTAATTTCGAAAACACAAAACTAAATATCCTTTCAGTTGACAACCCTCAATGGTCTCCCCACCATTGAGTCTCGACCCCATGGTCACAAACTACGAATCAGATATTTGTGCCTCTCTAACTAGAAAAACCAAGTCAGGAATCTTAGAAAATGGAATGATGACTTCTCTATCAGCCTGGTCCACACATTCCAACCGCATCTCAGCTATAACAGACATCAACTGCCACTGGTATGTGCTTGTTTCGCCACATGAGAATATGATTTTCTACATAATGCATCCGCCACCAAATTTCCCTTACCTGGTGTGTACATTAAGTCTAAATCAAACATCTGAAGATATTCCATCCATCTACTTTGTCTCAAGTTCAAATCCCTTTGTGAGAAAATATGCTTCAAGGCCTTATGGTCTGTATATACCATGAATTTATCACTGAAGTGATAATGAAGCCGCACATTCAAAGCGTGGACCCATGCTGCCAGCTCCAAATCATGAGTTGGGTAGTTCTTCTGATGGACCCTCAATTGTCGTGATCCATATGCAACCAAATGATTCCCTTTCATGATAACACACCCCAACCCTGATCCCGATGCATCACAATACACCATGTACCCTTTTCCTAAATATGGAAAAAAAAGATTGTTGCTGATGTAAGACGACCCTTTATCTCTTCAAAACACGGCTGACACTCCTCATTCCACTGGAATGGAGCATTATTCCTTGTCAATGATATCATCGGAGAATCCAAACGTGAAAAATCACGAACAAAACACCTATAATACCCAACTAGACCAAGAAAACTCTATATCTCAAACACATTCTTTGGCCGATGCCACGAGATAACAACTTCTATATTTTCTGAATCCATTGAAACACCCCTTTCAGAAATGAAATGGCCAAGAAAAATAACTTCCTATATCCAAAAGTCACACTTTATCAATTTGGAATACAACGGCTGATCCCTCAAGATCCCAAGCAATGTCGCCAAGTGCTGCTCATGCTCCACCCTTGCCTTTTATTACACTAGAATATCGTCTACAAACACCACTACAAACGAATCTAGATATCTCTGAAATATCTGATTCATCAATGCCATAAATAGAACTGGCGCATTTTTTAGACCAAAGGGCATAACCACATATTCATAATGGCCATATCTAATCCAGAAAGCTGTTTTAGAAATATCCTCCATCCTCACCCAAAATTGATGATAACCTGACCTCAGGTCGATCTTGGAAAACCACTGGGCTCACCTAAGCTTGTCAAACAAATCATCATTTCGTGTATGTGGATATCTATTCATTATCGTAACATGGGTAAGTCTACGATAATCAACACATAGCCTCAAGATTACATCAGCCATTTTCACAAACAACACCGGCTTTTCCCACAGAGACGTGCTAGGCCGAATAAACCCATTCTAACTCTTCAAACTGGACTGTCAATTCCTACAATTCATTAGGTTCCATCCGGTAAGATGGAAGTGAGATAGGACAGGTCACCAGAATGAGATCAATCGTAAACTCCACTTCTCTTACGGGAGGTAACTGAGAGAATTCTTCAATAAAAACATCCACGAACAAATCATTCACTGCGGAAAGAATAGTATGCTCAACATCCTCTACCGATTCCAATGAAAACACCGCCAAGCGATATTATAACGTACCCACTAATGCTTCCAATAAACCCATTTCACCCATCCTTTCATGTCTCTCTCCTATAACGAGATGTCTAACTCCATGGTGTGTCGTAAAAGCCACTGTTTGCACATCACAATCGATGTGGGCCTTAAAATCCACCAGCCAATTCATTCCCCGGATTACATCATAACCATCCATATCGAGCATTGAGAAAGTCGAAAATATCTCAACATTTTGCAAAATGATACAACATTCTCTACACAAGAAGTCTCGACATTCTCTTCGACCCAGAGGAGTGTGAAGTTTCAAACCCAATGGCATAATTTGTACCCTTAAACCTAGCAAATCAACCACACGTGCAGAAAAAAATAGTGTGAACCACCTGTATCAAAAAACACTTGCATCAAGGTAGAATTTAAAAAGAATTGTACCTCGCACTGTGGATGGTCCCGACGGATCATCCACCATAACCTGCTCAGCTCCAAACACATGTTTTCTTGCCACACACTTCTCCTTATTGCCCAGCTAAGGCGTCGTGGTATTCTATGAATCGCCATGACCCTTTTTGCTCTTGTGATGAGGGGTATGTTGTTGTCCCCGTTCCATCGAAGAATACGATGTTTGTGATCCCTGAGGACTGTCACACGCACCCGAACATGGAGCATCTTGAAAGTAACACTGAAGATGGACCATCAGCTTACAATTATGACATGCTCAATGTTGTGTCATACAATACCTCTTGATGTGGCTTGCTGAACCACACTAAAAACATCCCAGATTGCTCTGGGGATATAGAGGAAGATTTACCGATCCTACTGTCAGATTATAAGCCATATTCCTACCCCAGGAGTACGTTTCTCTTCTTCGATTGAACCCAGCATTAGAGATCCCCCTGTTCCCCATGGGTACCACAATGCTTCCCCCGCTCGGAGCTCCCAATAGATCCCTCTTAGCCACTGAGGCTCTATTCACTATCTATGTGTAATAATTTATACACAATATCGCTATATTTGAATGGATTTCTTGCCTTAAGCTCACTTCAAAGATCCTTGCCTTCAACGACATGCTACAGGCCACCTCGGGTGAAAACCACACCAAGTTCATAAACTTAGCTGCATAGTCTGCCACATACATAAGATCTTGCTTCAAACTGAAGAAATTAGTCATGCACTGAATTCTAAACATATGTGTGTATAATTGTTTATTAAAAATTTCTCAAAGCCTACCCAAATCATACCCTAGTCCATCCCATCTTGGACTACCAACTCACACAACTGAAGGGAATGATCTTCCTACATATATATAGCCAACTTCACCTTTAACTCTACTGGTGTTACCAAGAACTCGAAAGATATTTTTCATTCTATTCAACCATGCTTCTTCCCTCTTCAGATCTAAATCATCCCTGAAGATGGGTGGATTTTGCTTTTCAAAATTAACTGCATGATCCACATGACTTGGTTCATCCATTTTATTTCCACTTTCCACAGCATGGAAAGCTTGCACTATGCTTTGCACTTTCTACTGGTTCACCTGATGCTCAGGTGCTACCACATTCTCAGAAGCCTCCTTTGGTTGGTCTATATGACGCCTACCCGGTGCCATTTCTATAAACAGAAAACAAACAACCACGAGTCTCAATTTCGTAGACATCACAAAATCCCATTTCAAATCACATTACACAACACTATCACAACAAGGCTTTCCGCCCTTTTTTCACATGTTCCATGTTTCACCATTTTCAAAACCAAACCATTTTCAAAATACCAATTTATTCAGATTACAATTTTAGAAATCGATATCACATCATAAAATATTATACATCAATGAAATATGAATCCTAGTGGGAAGTCATTTCTACCATGCATTCCATGTTCATCTCATTGGCTACACCCACGATAATGATATATTCAATGCCTATAAGTGTCTCCAAAACACTTATGTACCCAACTCCCTTGTAACATGAATTTCAACATAAAAGGGTTTTTAATGTCCTTTTATACTATAAATTCCATGTTACGATAATCCTACTCCTTGATACCACCCCAACTAACGGAATATACCACAATGAATGTCAAAACCAATTCCGAGAATCAACTCAAAGGACCGAACAAACTGATACCACTTGTAACACCTTTCCCCTACCTCATTGGCATGAGGAGGCAGTGAGGGCTACTTGGCCTTAAGCGACGTTCCCATGATGCTAAAGGATGAAAATAAATGTCGAGGGCTTCAAGACCAAGTTGGGGAACAATTTTCACTTAAAAAAACTAATCAATCCATTTACTGACAACCACTATATAATGCATGTCAAATAAATTGCCAAAACAGTCATTCCCAAAAGACAACTAAGTTTTTCCACAACACAACTCAAAATCAATACAACTCGACGTGTCCGAAAAACATCAGATTACACTACCGAAACTAAACAACCAAAAACCACCAGCCATGACACCACCACAGCTCCACACCAAGCTCCATGCTCCATGCTCCACCAAGGGATCACAAATCTCCACTAGAGGAGGTTGATGCCTTACCTTTTCACATGTCACCATACACAACATCTTCATGGACAAAAACGTTCCAAAGAATGGGTGAGTACTAAAACTCAGTAGGTTTTCCCCAAATGACTTCCCTACACATGCCACTAGGACAAAACCATTAGCACATTTATATAAAACAGTTTATTTTAGATAAAACACAAGTGAAACCATTTTAATAAGCCAAATGTGCCCTTACTAGGCCATCACATCCAAACCAATCTACCAAGGGAAAGCCAAAGAAAACATGATACAAACCATCTCATCAATTACAATTTTGCACAAAAACTTCCATATTTCATGGAAACACATAACAAAGAAACCATAACAGCCAAACAACCAAATGATGGAGCTTTCATACAACCCGTTCACCCATTCACACTTAGTGGCACTTCCCGTCCACTTACCATAGATGATGTCCCTTCCATAAACTATCCATCCCCTTTTTATAGTGGTACTTCCTGGTACTTCCACACAACATTCCAAATAAGACAAGACAAGCATATAACCCACTAAGGTCACAACCACAAGCAATCAACCAATTCAATTGCATATCAATCCATTTCAATAAATCATCCATTTATTGACAACCATTTTCCATGCAAAAAAACTTTTCAATAAAACAACAGTTTTTATGGAAAACCATTTCCATCAATAAATTTCACAAATGAACCATAGAATCCCATTTTAAATTATCCATTTTAAAATCCACAGCAATAGCATTTCATCGCAAACCCCCCTTTTCCCAAAAATCTCCAAAACATCACCAAAGGATTTACAATAAATTTTGCATTAGAATTCACAATTAATTATCATCATAACAATTAATTGTAACCTGGAACCACTAGTTCTAAACAACTGGAGTCGAGAGAGAAGCCACCTACCTTTAGGGTACCTAAGAAATCGACCCACGAGCAATCTCACCTCTAATCCGGCGAATACACCACAAAAATTTCATTACATTCCCTTCCTGAACCATCACAAGCCTTAAAATCATCATCCAAGGCGACCACTACCATATATCTACACACAAAAAGTGTAGATCTAGAAAACCAAGAAAAAGGGAAGAGCAGATCTAGAGGAAAACACAAAAAAACTGTTGGAGAAGACTTAACCGGGAGGCAACACCTTCAAAACACAATGAAACCTCTTAAAAAAGCATCAAAATCGAGTGGGAAATATCCTCCACCCCTTGAGAACCAAACAAGCTACGTAAGGCTTGAGTGGGAGGAAGATAGAAGTGAAACAGGTTAAGCCTGAGAGATCCCATCACTTATAACCCTATTTTTAAGTGGCTGCATGGTTATCCCGCACGGTTTGGAAAACCATGCGCTAACCCTGCACACACCACTACCCTGAGAGCCAGAATCCTCACGGTTTCCTCACAGGGTTTGGAAAACCGTGTATAGGCCGTGCGAGGACTACTGTCTCAAGAACAAGGGTTCGCATGGTTTTGTGGGGATCCCGCTCAATTTCCACTATCCTTCCTCAAACTATGCACCCCATTAAAGGCCTCCAAACTCATCCAAAACCATTCCAAACTCTCCCAACATCTTCCCAACTTATCCCATGCACTTTAAACACATAGAAAATTCATAAAACATTCAACATACCTCAAACCGGGGGTGCTAAAAATAATAATCATAAAATAGTTTTCATTATTACAGATATATTATATGTTAAAACAAACCATTATTATACTTATGAAAAATGAACTATGTTACAATTAGAGAGATGGTAGGTCATACAAACACATGTGTAACATTTCCATTTTCCAAATAATCATGATGAAAAGATAGTATGTAGAATATTAAAATTATATAATGATTATTATTTCATAAATACTATATATATTCATCAAATATACAGATATATATATATATATCATTCATGTGATGTAGTAGTGAAAAATGAAACATGTCGTATCGTGGAGGTTGTAAGCCACACATACACACTAACAACACAATCATTTTTCAAGGGATGAAAATGAATGAAAATTGTTTATTTATTATATTTTATGAATTATAATTATATCATTAATATCATATATATATATATATATATTAAATCCATCATTATAAATATCCTTGAGATGTGATTATGGAAAACGAATTACCTCGATTCATGAGATGGAAGTCTACTGTACAGATGAATGACTGTTTTGTTTATTTTTTGATCGAAGGGGAGTTGGATATAGGTTATGATGTTTACATAATAACATATACAAATAAAGTAGATACTTATGTTACTATATTATCGTGTTTTTAAAATATTTTATGGTGGTGGAGGATGGAATATAAAATGCTCTATTAAAAGTTATACACCTTCTTTATTCAACCACTTTAGGTTTATAGTAAAATCCATTCTAGGAGGGTTTATAATCAAATGACAGCCTCTAGAACATGGTTATGAAATTAAAGAATGGATTTGTGATGTTATTTTCCAAACAAAAATATTTTTCACGTATTTCAAAAATATCATATTGGGAGTCATTTTATATTTTTGCGGAGGTGCACTCGAGGAATTTTATAATGTATTAAAATAATATTAGTTATTTTCCATGAAAAATCGAATTCAAATAGTTATAATTGGAAGATATGGTTAATATTGATGGAAATAATATCATCCCATAAAATGAGGACATGTTTAGGTCGTATTTTCACCCTTATATTTTTTTGATTTTAAACTAGGTAAACCATGATTGAAAATTAGCTTGATAACTATGATTTTACTCATTTGGGGTTAAAATGGATACTATTACAACACAATTAGAACATAAATTGACCACGGTGGATATTTTAAATGTATCTCAAATTTTTTTAATAAATATATGATTTCTATGAATTTTAAATAATTTAATAAGATATTATTGTTTATCAAATTTCATTAATATCAATTTTTAAAATATTAAATTAATTTTACATTGAAAAAAAATTACTCTAATGTAATTTAAATATAATAAATCAAAAAGTAACTAAAATTTTATATTTAACATAAAGATTCATGGAACAAAATAATTCACTAAATTATAATACTTTTAGTAATTTTAAATTCATTTATTTTATATTTATTTAAAAATGTTAAATATCGTGTTAGTGTTGTGTAAGAACATAAGATAAATATTTAATTACTAAAACATTTATATGATAAAAAATAATTTTTCTTTTAAATTAATATTTATAACTAAACACAAGTTATTTTAACACCTATCAAAAAATATTATAGTTATTAATTTCTTGAATGTGTCATTTTAGTATTTATCCATTTCTTAAATACTATAAATGACAAAATTAATAAAAACATGGAACCATGTGACAATTTATGGGTCACAGTTGAGTCTAATTTTTAGTTTTATTTATATTTTGGTATGTTCTTATAGTTCTTGGGTTCCAGTGGTTGAAATGTGGATTATTTTAGAATAAATACTAATGATCATAATTAGTGCACAATTTGTTTAACCATGCGACTAACCATGGAAGTGGAATTTCTATGTTGAAAATGGATGTTTTCATAGTTGGATTATAATTTTTAATACCCATTGTCTCCATGTAGTAAATATACATCCCATTCTTGGGGAGAAAATGACTCTTGCATGGTTGGATCATGGATTTCCAAACCACACGACCTTCCCATGTCACTTCAAAATAAGGGTTTTACAATTTTCCCTTATCAAATTTATAACTATTGTCCCTAATTATCATTCCCAAATCTCAATATATCTCCTCTAATTTGGCCTTGAATATATCGTTCTCCCTTGGTGGTGTTTTCTCTTTAGAATCATAGTGGGTTGGCATGAGGTAAACCAGTTTATTTAATTTTTATTCTCCCTTCCACTTATTCTTTCATGGTTTTTCATTTTTGAGGATGTTTGGAATCACATAGGCTAAATTAGGTGAATGAAGGTAGTCATAATGTTTGAGGTTGGTGGTAAGTTTATGCAGCCTCTTCCCCTGTCCAGTGATGATGATGGCCTTGATGTGGCTATCTTGGATGTGGGAAAGATACTAGTTTGTCTGGATTCTTTTGAGATAGGTGAAATGCCTATGATCTTTTCCCCCCAAGTGATGTTAGAATGAATTTAATCACGGTATGTTCTCCCCTGTAATAGCCTCCTCCATGTATACCAGACCTCTGTCTGGGTGATTGTATTCTTGTGAAGTCCAAACATCAATTGTCATAGAACATTGAGGGTCTTTCAATTTCCCAGCTTGAGACCAAGATTCCTAGGGTTAAATATGGGACCATGGTTTGCCAATGATTCCCATGATCATATTTAACTCTCAGAGTCTTGTGGTTAGGGTCAAAAATAGAATGTATTACATCATAGATTAAGAAAAACAATATTCTCATAACTGTGATTATGGAACAAAAACAAAACCCGACCAAGTTGAAAGATCTCACCTATAAGGTTAAATTGAAAGCATCCATTTAGGTGGATCCAGTGAATCATCATACTTGGATATTCTTGAACTAGGATATGTTGATGGACATGGTGTAGGATGTAGAGTAGTTCATTATGGTTAGGGTGACAGAGGACTCGTTAAACATCGTGGTTTCCTTTGATTACGGTAGCTGTGATGATGGTAGAAGGGAAGCCTTGTGGAAGGTTCCTGCCGCATTTGGTATGGGAGATGTTCCTTGGATCGTTGGGGGAGACATTAACATCATCATAAGGCCATCGATTAAAAATTTATGGGGTTCGTTCCCTCATTGAGAAAGCATGGAATTTATTTATTTGTTGGAAAGTAAGGGGTTAATGGATATGTGATACATTGGTGATCGTTTCACATATTGTAACAATAAAAGAGGAGTATGCACTACTGAAGTTCTATTGGCAGATGACCTGCCAACATGAATTCCATTTCGATGTTCCCAAATAGCAAGGTAACCCACTTTGGTCGTGGTATCTTCGACCATTTTATTTTGTTGGTTTCCCTACTCCCCTACATGTCTTATCCCAGAAAATTTAGATTTTACAACCAATGCACAATGGAAGCGGAGTTCATCCAGATGGTGCCCGATTCATAGAGGGAACCGATGAATGGATATTCATGGGTAGAGACATATAGCAGACTAAGGATACATAAATAGATACTTTAGGCATAGATAGTAGATCATCCCCACATTGATTAGGTGATCGAGTATGTTAAAATGTAAATTGATCTTCTTGAAGCCAACCTGGAGGACCATTGGGATGATAACAGCTTTGAGAGTATTTCAATAAATAAGAAAAAACTAGAGGATCTGATCCATAGATAAGAACGAATGGCTCGATAGGAAGCGAAGACATGATAAACTCCTGAAGGGGATAAAGACATGACATATTTTCATTATTGTATCAGGGAGAAAATACAGCCTATCAAACCAAATATTTTTCTCAAATATGGATACTATACAAATTATAACGATGTTTTGGGTAATATGGCCTACTCATTCCTTAAATATCTTTTTTTAGGTCCCAAATCAATGATGGCTAACGGGTACCTGAGTGGCAATGCTGATATCTTGGATGTCATCCCCACCAGAGTTTCCCCTGAGGAAAATGCTATCATGGAAGAGGATTGAGAGGAACTTTAGATCCTCATATCCATGATGAATCTTTATCCTTACAGTGTGCCCTGACCTTATTGTTTCCTTGTATTGTTTTATAGAGCATTGTGTGATGCATTTAAGGCTCACATTGTGGCTGCAATTCAGGATTTTTTTTGAGGAATTATTCCTTATGTAGCAAGCACCATAATGTTGTTTATATTTTTGAAGGTTAAGGATGTGTCCTTCCACATCCAATATCACCCTGTGAGTTTGTGCATCTTCCACTACATGATCCCTTGAAGTGTCATCATCTCGATGATGGCAATGCATCTCCCCAAGATGACTTCCATGGAAAACAATGATGCGTATGGGGTTTCTCCATTAAAGGGAAAAATGCTCTAGCGTATGAAATACAGAGGGACATAATCCTCAAGACTTATAAGACAAATATGTCCATCAAAAATGACATGAAAAATGAATATGATAGAATGTAATGTGGGTTCATTAAAAAGTTTCTTGAAAGGATAGTCCTTTCCCTCAATTCTTTACACATCCACTTCAGATATTTTAGTTTATCATGGATGTCTGATTCATTCATTGGGAGATCTCATGGCTTCTTCAAGGCCACTTGGGGTTTTCACCAAGGTGACCCACTCTCCCGAACAATCTTCATCTTAATTCATGGCATGTTATGTTGCCTATTGGAAAGTGGGCTCTCGAATGGAAGTATCATACCCTATAGAAGTAAATGAAGCCTCCCCTCTATTTATCATTTGATGTTTGCAGATGAAATGCTAATTTTCTTGAATGCATGGAAGAGGTCCGTGAGTGGTATCAAGAGGATATTGAAGGAGAATTGATTCAGGATTGGCAAGGTGATCAAACGAAATAAAAGTAATATTTTCATCTCTAAAAATCCACTGAATGACGAGTCACATTAATATGTAGCCATATGTACATCCAACCTGGTCAGATCTCAGTGTAATACCTTGGTACACCAAATATCTATAGGAAAAATGCATATTCAAGACATTGATCAATTGGTGGAAAAGATTATAAGATATGTCCTCTACTGGAAGAATCGATTCCTCTCCCATGGGGGTGTATTTATCTAACTAACAATGTACTAAAGACCATATTGGTACATGTCATGGCTTATTCTTACGTGCCGATCTGAGTGATCAATGTGATTAACAAGGTGTTGGATAGGTTCTTATGGGATTAACATTCATAAGAGAATAGGCATCAGGTGTCATGGGATATGATGACATGTCCTATTCATGGTGGGGGATCAATGTTAGGAGCTTAAGAGGTACATTGCGATGCAAGAACGCAAAAATGGATTGGGAAATATTAGAAAACTAGACCATATAAGATAGAATAATGTCCCATGTCTATGACATTAATGTGGATATAGAAAACATTGAGGGATCGCCACTATGGAAATCAGTTTTCACCTTCATCTCGGTCCTCCTATAGTAATCTTGATGGATCGTAGGAGAAATAAAATATTCCATTCTAGAAGCACCACTGTGTGGGATATGTGCCTGGTTTTCTAGGCTGTCCAACCCCAATGAATAACTTCAATGACGCTATTTAGCACATGGAGTTCATTAAGACTGTTCTGTACAAGAACCCTCATGCCATTATTGACTCTCTCTTGATCAACTCAGAAGTAGATAAATGTTTTTTCACCCCCTTTAATTCTAGAAAGTTCTCTACATGAGACTTTCGATGGATCTATGATCACCAGGTGCATTTGGTTGGCTGGAATGACATTGTATGGTTCAACAAAATCTCCTCCAAATATATCATCCTTTTTTGGAGAATATGGAATTCTATTATTCCTTTTGACGAGAGGGTCAAACTGATGGGTGTTTGTCTCACTTCCTAGTACTAGTGTAGAAAAAAAATCGATAAGAGAATGTAGATCATATTTTCATCGAAGGTGAGTAGGCATGAAATGCCTATATGTTCTTTGGAGAGTCCAAGGTTATATATTCCATCTTCCCTGGTGATTCATCAGTTATAAAGAGGTTGTTTAGGGGGATTATGAGAATGTACCAGAAAGGGTGGCAAGATCTATCATATTTAGTGAATGATACTGGTGAATTTGGCAGGATTGCAACAATGAGCTGTTTGAGGGGATATACTCCACAGGATGGTCCATAATCGTTCATACAAAAATCTTATTGATTGATCTGGTCTCCATTTTTATGAACTGGCATGAATCGCCCTCACAACAGTTTCTGCAGGTAGGTTCTCCATTGCCTGTTGCACGCCTAAATTGAAAACAAGGTACTTGGGTACGGTGGACTCCCCCATCATTTGGATTCATGTTACATACTAATGGATACTATTTAGTGGATAACATGCATGGTGGGGGTGTTTTCCACAGTCCATATAAGAGTATATTCCTTTCATTCATAGCTCAATTTCGGTATGAGAATGCTCTTCCAACGGAGGCCAATGCTATACTCACCAGTCTTAACCTATATAGATAGACGAACATTAATTTATCCCTTATGGAATCTAATTTGAAGATCAATTGTGACTCCCTTATAGTCTCCATTCCATGGTCAATTACCTACATCATTATGAAATGTAAAGTGATTCTCAAAAGAAATATGAAGGTCTCACAAACATAGAGAGTGAAGAACAAAGTCGTTGATAACCTCGCCTCCCTAGAAATCCCCAGTTTTAATGTCAACTCCCTTATTAATGCCACCCACTTCATGCCTCAATGGGTCAAGTTAATTCATGGGTATGCCCTTGGCCTCCATTATTTTTGAACCACACTAAACCATGTTTTCATTGTATTTTCTTTTTTCATTGAATTAATATAATATAATGATGATAATGCATGTGTTATGGGGGTTTGGGTTTCTTTTCTTATAAATAAGGTGTGTAATTCTTCATGAACCCTTTTCAAGTGGTTGGTTTCAAAGGAAACTGGGCTAAGACCATTTTCTAGGTAGGTGTATCTTTTTGACGGTGTTATACATGGATTACATTTAAATTATGAATGAAATTTGTAATTTTTTTATATTTCATTTTAAATGATTTGTAATTATAGGGTATTCCATGTTTTATGTGATTCATGAATTGGTTTGAAATTTTGGGTGTCTCAAAAGGGATTTCCAAATGATTGTGGATTGTATTGACAACAAATGTATGTTAAAATGGATGAAAGATGTCTTCAGATTCCAAAAGGAATTATATTATGTTTTTAGAACTTATTTTACTTTTGTAAAGGTGTTTTAATAAATTGGGAATGAATATTTATAAAATTTTCAAGTGACATGGTTTTTACGTAATGGGAACTTGTTTGTGATTGTGTGGAATAGAGTAATACATTAGTTAAAATGGGTTTGAGGGATGATATTATTCAATATACCATTTGAAGATTTATAGGGAAGACTAAGAAAGATACTATTTTTGGTTTCCAGGGGATAGTGAGAGCCAATGGGTGGTAAGACTATATTTTATCTTAGATTTGGCCTCAGGGAAGACCATGTGAGCTTCTATTTTTTTACCGATCTAGAATAATTGTTTGATTAATCATGATAGCCCTAATGGTTAGATCCCTATATCAACATTATTCATTCATTATTGGTTTATTTTTTTTGAATTTAATTAGTTTCATTTTAATGTCATGGGAATAATATTTCCATTTTCTATTGATGTCATTACTTTTTGTTGATGTTATGATCATTATTTTAATTCCATGTTGGTTAGGTTGATCATGTTATGACATGTTTCTTTGTTTATCTATTTGATCCATGTTTGGGTTTTTTTAGAGAACCAGTTTTGTTCAAAATGGAAAACAAAATTTGTTTCAAAGGATTATTTGAAAGTGGTATATTTTAAATGGGGCTTAGTTTTGGAAGTAATTTTAAAATAGTTTATGGATTTTCAAGGGTAAATGACTTAAATCGATTCAATTTGGTATCCTACAAGACTTTATCTGCCATAAAATACTTTGGCCCATAAGAATTTACATACATTGTATTGTAGGACACAAAAGAAAGGGAACCATGTTCCCTAGGGGCTCTTCTTGATTACCATAATCCATTAGTTATTGGTAGTGGTGTGGCCTTATATATTTTGCCTCTTATGAATCTATTTTTGACATTTTGTATGAATTGGGATGTTTTTATAGAACATTTTTTCCATACCCATTTCTATTGATTTTAATCCTCACATTTGAGATATCGTGTATAAAATCCATTGAATCATGATTGAAGATGATGACTAGTTTTTTATTGTATTTGCTATCTTATAATGTATTGATGTAGAATTTTTTATATTATTTTTATAATGATTATTACCTAGTGGTTTTCTTTTTTATTGATTGGTTATTTTTGATTACCATACAGAATAAATCCCAAGTGACTTTTGGTTATGTGTGGGGTTTTCAGCAACTCATGGAGATATGGAACACAATTTAGGCCAGGTAGCGAGTTGGATCAGGTAATGGGTTGAGTTCATCTAGGTTAGTTTGTTACAAAATGGTATCCACGAATTTTTATTTTGGATTCAGTGTTATATTAGAGCTAGTGTTCTAGGGATTTGGGATGTAGATATGGGGGAGTTCTTGGCCTTCCATTATTAATGTTGGGCCCTAAGTTTACATGGGGTTATAATGATTGTGGTTATGTTTTGAGCTCAAATATTTGTTGTTTTGGATGAGGGTATATTTCTTTTTTTAGATTTATTTTTTATTTCTCTTAATTTATAATTTCAGTAATATTATGTAGATGATTCCATAAAGAAGAACCTCATATAAACATAGAGAGAATTCCATGAAGAATACCCTATAGGAAAATCGTCCACTTGATCTATCATTGGGGGAGTCAGTGATTCATATGATCTAATCATTGGTTCACGTGGGTAATCATGAGTTAAATTAGATGGTGAAACATTATAATGAGTTCTCAAGGTGAAACCAAATAGTTTCCCATGATGAAAAATGATGGAATTTTCTTAAGGATTCGTTTTATCGAATGATAAGTGTTTTAGTTCTTGATAACCTTCGAGGCCAATGACCTAAGATTCACCATGTTTGGGCTAAAAGGGACAGGAAAAAAGTGGTGGGGTCAATAGTGATTTCAAGGAGGCAAAAGGATCTCACATGGACCTTGTTAAAGGTGGATTTGACAGAATAGTTTTACAAAGATACCTTGAGGTACGTGAAGCCTCATGAGTTCATAAATTTTGATAATGGTAATTGTATGAAAATGGAGAATAACAATATTTTTATAATTTTTTTCATATTTATTCAAATAAATCAATGTGGAAATACCTAAAGCCTCACATAAATATAATGATAAAAAATATGATCATTATTATTTTTCAACCAAAATATTAAAAGGAGTTTAAAAAGGAGGATAGGAAATAGAATGTTTTGATAAGAAATACATGTCTCTGTGGTGGTCTTTCTATGAACAATTCCTGGATTTCTTCATTATATTAGAAGCAGAAGAGGGATGAGTATAATCATGGTTGTGGGAAGAGTTTCCAATAGTCAAAATTTTCTACTCTTGTGGAATATATGGGATGTAGAATATTTTTTTTATAAGTATGGGAAGGTAGGATAAAACAAAATAGGTTTATCAAAGACTCCTCAGTGCACCACTAGTTAGATGTCTAAGGAATATTTTGTGCTTCTTCTAATTGGTTTTATGTCGGAAGGGTGTGGGTTTCATAATATCAAAGGGATCTAAGGGGAAGTAGGTGAATTCTAATGGAAGATGATCTCAAACTAATGGTATGTGAGATTATCATCATGGAAAGGCAACATAGATTTTGTCTGAGCTAGGTAATTTCCATACATCGGAGGTTGTTCCAAATGACTTATATTCTGCATTGGTCACTATTAGAGGTTACTTATTTATGGAGTCATCACTATAATATATTTAATTGAACACTTCTGTATCCAATTATTTAGATACCATTAGATGATTTATGATTTGGATATTCAAGGTGAGTTTATCCCTTATGTCATGAAATTTTTAATCCCATTGGGTAGGAATAAGGGAGAAGGTTTTATGATCCTTGAGTGAAAAATTTTGGTAACTGATGTGGATGTCATTTGGGATATATTTATTTTGGACCTAGACATTGTTGATCTTATTACAAAACTAGATAGGTTGAAAATATATAATGGTTTAGGGTCCAATTCCTTACTACTAGTGGGAGAAAAAAATTTAGGGTGTGTGGGATCTGCATTCAAAGAGTGTTGGCCCAGTTTCTTTGGAGTTGGGGATGATTTCAAGTCTGTTGTCCAGGTTGTTTCTTATGGGTGTTGAGTAGAGTTTAGTGGGGTGATAATTCAGTCCGAATTTAATGGTATCGTAATGTGTTTCTGGAAGCATTTTTGGATGGCCTCCCCAGTGATAGGTTGAATTTATAATCAAAATTCATTCAAATGATGAGACCAATGTCTTTTGTGTGTTATTGGATGGATCTAGATATGATAAAATATTTGAATTTAATGTTAGTGGATCTTGTGGGAATGGGTTTCATCCACCTGAGCATGTCAATTTGGGGTTGACCAGTGACATTTTCAAATAAGTAATTAGGGAGTCTATGTTATTTCATATAATACCGTGATCTTACACATGGGACAATGAAGAACAAATATTTGTCAACTTGAATTGATAACCATTTAAATCATCTTAGGGGAGACCACTCATTTTCAACGATCGACCTACGGTCCACGTACAACTCGTTGAGGATACAAGAAGTGGATGTTCTGAAGATCACATTTCCAAGATGGTATGAACACTTTAAGAATTTATTTATTCTAGTTTTGGTTACCACTGCTCGTACTCTAGTTATGCAAATGATGAATTATATCATCCAATACTTTTTGTACTCCTTCATTGTCATGTTTTTCAACAACCATTAGTGTATTCTAGGATTATAAAGGATAATTCTGACCATATAAATGATATTTTTGGTGTTTTTAGTTACTATTTTATACATGCCACATTATCCAAGACCATGTTTTAGATTCAGGAGAAAATGTTTGTTGGCCACATGAATTTTGGGGAAGAAGATTTAGTGGATCCAAAGAAATCATGAGATGTGATATCATGTGAGAAACACAAGACTGTGTTCGTGATCTTTAGTTTTCTGGGATTAGATAGGTATTTCATATGCTTCAATTGGGATTCATAAAGAATATCATCTACCTATATGACCATTATCATGAAAGGGGTGAATTTAGAGTGGGATGAGAAGTTTTAGAGTTATTTTCAGTAGTTATTTACCTTTTTGACATCTACACCTTTCTTTATATATTCTGAGAAGGGGATGGATTGTTCTATGTATTGTGATTTTTCCATTGTGGGTTTGGGGTTTTTGATGATGTAGGATAATGGTTTGGTGTAACATCCCATGTAAGTAAATAATAATAGATTTTTATATCTATGCCTATTTATTAATTAGAGAGTGTTTTAGAGGCTTAAAATGAGAATAAATCCAATCTTAGGAATAGAATACTCTATTATTTTTATAAGATTGTTTTACCTCCTTTTGTTGGCGAACCATTTTTTAATATATATTTTGAAAATTTTATAATTTCTATTTTTCAAAATATACTTATTCTTCAGAATTAGGTTGTTTAAATTTACTTTGGATGAATTTTTGGTATTTTTCTGACAATGTTCATTTTTTAATGAATAGTGAAAAATGCTCTATTTTACTTCATAACTACTTTTTCATATAATTTAATTATATGGATAGATTATATTTCTAATTTGTTTTAATGTTTAATTAGAATATAATTTTACCATTTAATCCAATATTAGTCATTATAATTAATTTCACTTTGAAATTAGACATAAATAATTATCAATCTTTTGATAGATATAGTGTCCTAAAAACTCGCTATTTGTTTTGACAACAAAAAATATTTTTAAATTAATTACTGCAATTTCAGTGTTGATAATTTTGTAAAATGGACTCCATATTTGGAATTATAAGGCCCAAATTATTTATTTAAGACTATTTGTTTGTGGAAATTATTAATAGTAACGATGATAATTATCATTAATTATCGCAATTAATTAGTAACCGGGTAGTTAAGGGTTATAAAACAATACAATAGTATTATAAAATGAACCCAACATGTGTCCAAATATTATTTTTTGAGTCATTTCCGACTATGGGATGCCTTTTTCCAAACATGGGACCCCATGGAATCACATTATTATGATTATGACCTTTTATCATATTATTTTTAAAGAATGGGAAATATAACCAAAGTATATATCACCTAAGTAAAACAATTATAATTTTTTTACATAAATGATCCCATTGACTATAAATATTAATTGGAAAGCTAAAACGATTTCATACATCATGGTATTTTTTTTATAATTTTTAGTCATTAAATAAATAAATTTATTTATGACACTATGATGACGCAATGATTACCTCATTAATGAAGAATTTAAATAAAATGAAAAGATAAGGTAAATTATAAGACTTACACATGTAGAAAACCTATTGTATGGGTGTATTTAGAACCATTATCACCTTATACTTTAAATGTATCATCTTGGGTCCTTTAAAATCTGAAAAAAGTATTTCATAATAAAGTAACATTTCATGACCTTCCAAGAGTGCCCCTCCTCCCTCTTATAAAAGCCTCCCACCTCTACCCCTTACCCACACACCTCAAGCCCTTGGATCGTCCAACCTCATCTCATATTACCTCTAAACTTACATCTATTACTCCATGAAACCTAAATTTGAGACGATGTCTTCCCAAGGATGTCTTTGGCTCAAATCAAAAAGAGTTACCCGATTTAGAGGCAATGACTTCTCTTGAGTTTCTTTCTTTTATTTTTCCTTATTCACTCCCCCTAACATTATTATTCTTTTATTCCATAAAAAAACAAGTATCTTTAATATACTAGGGTGTTTTTATGAGAATGATTTGATTTACACTTACACACACCTCTGTCTAATGGTTAATGAACATACTGTTTCTATGGGTGGCGAATTACTGCTTCACGAAACGATGATTGTTCAATCTTCTTTTAACACCTTTCATGGTGGCCATTAAGATGACACTATTTTTATATATGATAAATATATTATGTTTATGTTTACTTTATACTTCTATAATTTTATTTTATATCATTCTGTTATGGTTTCTATTTTGGGTAAACATGATAATCTCATTAGAGGAAGTGCGGACTACCGCCCCCTCAAAGTGATATGACTCGTTAATACCATATTTGGTACATATAAAAAATGGAGTTAATGATATTATATATGATAATATACTATAATTATAAAACAACTATGAATAATTATGTTTTAATTCCACTAAATATGAAATATAAATGTAAGTAGCGTTCATGCGTACGTAAGGCTTACCGTGTCCATGAACGGTGCCTTTCATTTCATCCCTATAAATGTTATGTACTATTATAAATAAATGTATATGATGGATATATATGATATATATGATATCCAAATCATTAATATCATTCTGTATATAATGAACCTTTGACAACATGAACAACATTTAATTATAAGAAGTACATTTTTGACATAAGTACCAAATATCGACAAAATAGACTTTATTAACATAAATGATTGCATAATGTTTATAACATGGAAATAAGTGATATTAAAGGAATAATAAACTTGAAAAAGGTTCTTAAGCAGGTATAAATTAACATTATTTTATTATTTAGGAGATTAATGAATGATCGAGTCAAGTCGAACATGAGGTAAAGGACTTCGTCTCAATTTCCTTTCATTAGGGCATATTTTTCATTAATACAAGACATTATTTTATACACTGTATAAACACCTTTGAAATTTCATTTCATTCAAAGGGAATATTTTTCTACGAATCATTTTAATAAATTACAAAAAGTAATGTTTCTTTTAACGTACGCGGTGACAATGACCCTTCTGCCGCCGCGAGTATTATTTGATCGTTGGCTTCCCCAATAAGCCGTAATGTTCTTAAAAGAAAATAATTACCATATACAGAATTTTGTATTTTGGTATTGAAAATGGTTTTGATAATGGATTTGTTAGGTTAATATATTTATGTGATATATTTTGATTGAAATGTTGAAATGTTTTCTTACATATATATTTGTTTTATGTCTAATGATTTTATAATGGTACTTGGACATTTGATGGGTGGTTACGTGATAAACCAAATGACGAGTGGTGTCATGAATACTAGGACGGGTGGTTACATTATAACCTCCAATACATTGGGTATGGAATTCTATTGTATGGCTATTCCATTTAGTAACATGTGTGGAAGTTGACCGTATGGTTATTCCATTTATGTATGTGTATGTACCAAGTTACCTTTATACGTTACATGTTATTTATATGGGTTCTATGGTAATAGTTTGGTTACAAAAGTGTAAGCAATGAACTTTTAATTAGTGAAGATTATTTACTACTTCATAATGGTTAAAAGTATTACTTACGATTAGGTATTCATGGTTTACTTGTTGTTCTGAAAAACTAACATTTTCCTTATTTGTGTATTCCTTAATGAGAATTTTATTCTCATACCATGTTTTGGAAATGTTTTTCACAGGATATATAGTGGAATAGGGTCAGGGATGGGATCACAGAAAGTCATACTATCTAAAATATGGAACTGGAAATGACTCCTTTTTTTAAGAGTTTTTATTTTATGAAAAAAATGGAATGTGAGGAGAAGTGTCTACCTTGTATGTTTTGATATGTAAGAGTTATGGGCTAATTCTCCAAAACACTAAACATGAAATAATCCTAAATGTGAATTATTCATTTAATTCAAGATTATATAATTTTTTAAGGCTGGGTCCTTATAGTTGTTATCAAAGGGCGCTTTATATAAATTCAGGAGTTAGAATTCTATTAAATGATTATCCAAAAATATTTTTTTACATTATGTTCAAATTGAAATGATATGTCATTTGAATATTACCATGTTCGTGCATCTAAAACATTTTTTTAGAATGGTTTTCCACAGAGGAAATAGGTAAGTAGTGCTAGGAAGGCATATAGAATGAAATGACCTTCTAAATCATCATCATGAGATGGTCTGAATTGGAACTGAATAGTTTTTTGCAGTAATAGCGCAATTGAATCAAGCGATAAATGGTGGTGGTATCCATGCATGAGATCAGCAAGATCAACTGCAGAGGAACGTGTTCATTGTGGAACATTTCCTGAGGCAACATCCCCCACCATTTAGTGGATCATATGACCCTATGATAGTTGAAGGGTGAATTAAAGCACTGGAGAAGATTTTCGATGTCATGGAGAGTTCATAAATTCAATAGGTTAGTCTTACTATTTACCGTTTGGAGGGTGAAGCAGATTAGTGGTGGTCGATGGTTAAAAATATGAGGGACACTAATGAGATTGACGCTCTTGACTGGGATGAATTCAAAGGTATGTTCCTTGAGAAATATTTCCCCAAGGCTGTTCGAATTAGGATGGAAAAATAATTCTTGGAATTGAGGCAATAGGACGACTCAGTGGCTGCTTATGAAGAAAAGTTCACTCAATTTTCAAGGTATACTCCAAATATCATACGAGATCTTGATAGTAAAATCAACCATTTGTACTTAGGTTTAAAGCCAATGTATCGAAGGTCTTCAGATTCTCACGAGTTAAAAAGTTATCAAAAACATGTTCGATGTTCTGGGAAGGTGGAAATTGAGTTTTCTGATGATCAAGTGTTCTTTGACAATCAATTGAACAAGTGGTCCTATTGGCAGGAAATGGGAAATAATTCATCAAAGAGGCCTGGAGGTAAGAAAACCAAATATCCATGATGTGAGAAGTGTGGTAAAATGAATCCTGGAGAATTTTTATCCATGTCTGGAAAGTGATTTCGGTGTGGTAAGTCTGGTCATATTGCTCATAACTGTAAGGAAGATGGTCAATCATGCAATGAAAAGCTATTTTTAATATGTTTAATGTGTAATGAAATGAGTCATTATGAAAATGAGTGTCTAACAAGGAAATCAACAGAAGGAAATTATCCAGACTAAAAGCATAAAGGGGTGGTGAAATCCTTTTCAACTACTTTAGCAAATGTTGGGGCATCGAATGAAGTAGTATCAGAAACACTGTTAGTTTGTTATGATTATACCAATGTGTTGTTTGACTCAGGGTCTACACGTTCTTACATTTCGGAGATTTTTTTCTAGTATATTTGGAATTCCATTCCAAGATATGGATCCTGAACTTATTGTAAAAACACAAGGGGCAAACGTTGATACAAAAAGAAATTATAAGAACCTTCATATCCTTGTGTCCGGAAAGAATCTACCAGAAAACCTTACTTTTTTCCCTCTAGTAGAGTTTTTTGTTATTTTGGGAATGGATTGGCTCTATTTTTACCATTATTTGATTAACTTTAGATCTAAAGAGGTTTCTTTTTAGAATGATTTTCAGTTTGTGTACAGGAATGAGCCCTTACTTTTGATAACATATCAGGAAGCTGAGAAACTAGTAAACGATGGAAATGAATGTTACCTTTGCACAAATTGTTGAGAAAAATGGAACTCTTCTGATTAATTATGTGCCATTGGTAAATGAGTATCATGATGTTTTTACTAATGAGTTTCCTAGTATTATACATGATCGGGAAGTTGAATTTACTATTGACTTAGTTGCTGATTCTAATCCAATTTCAAGACCCCCTTATCGAATGGCTCAAGATGAACTTTTAAAGTTAAAGAAGAAATTTCGGTAGTCATTAGATAAAGGTTTCAATTGACCTAACACATCACCATGGGGTTCTCATGTATTTTTTGTTAAAAAGAATGATGGTTCGATGAGACTTTGCATTGATTATAGAGCCTTGAATAACATCACTATTAAGAAAAAATATCCTTTTCCTCATATCGATGATTTGTTTGATCAGATCCATGGAGCTCAGTATTTTTCAAACATTGACTTGAGGTCAGGGTACCATCAGTTGAAATTAAATGAATCAGACATTCCGAAGACTGCGTCTTATACTAGATATAGCCATTATGAATTTTTAGTTATGCCTTTTGGGTTAACCAATGCACCTCTTGTATCCATTGATATAATTAATAGAGTTTTCTAGAGTTTCTAGATAAGTTTTGTGGTTGTGTACATTGATGATATTTTAGTGTATTCTAAAAGAAAAGAGGAACATGAATGTAATTTAAGGGTTATCTTGAAAACCTTAAAAAAATGAAACTGTATGGAAAATTCAGCATGTGTGAGTTTTGGTTACAACAAATTTCTTTCCATGTTCACATTGTTTCAAAAAATGGAATAATTGTTCATCCTTCTAAAACAAAATCTGTTGGAGAATGGCCATGACCCACCAATATAACCGAGATCCGTAGTTTTCTTGGTTTGACAGTTTATTACTGGAGGTTTTTGAATAATATTCATGGTTATCTAGTTCAATGACTAAGTTAACTCGAAAAGGTGTTAGGTTCATTTGGACAAAAGAATGTGATGATTGATTTCATGAATTGAAATGAATATTGTTGAATGCTCCAGTTTTGGCACTGCCTTCCAGAAATGGTGAGTTTTTTACCTTCAGTGATGCTTTGTTGAAAGAACATGGTTTTTTCCTTATGCAGAATGATCAGGTAATTTCTTATGCTTCACGTCTGTTGAAACTCATGAGTTAAATTACCCTACACATGACATGGAATTAGATGATGTTGTTTTTGATTTAAAATTTTGGAGGAATCATTTGTATGGAGTATTGATTGAAATATACACCAATCAAAAATGTTTGAAGTATATATTCACTCAGAAAGAATTGAACATGAGACAGAGAAGATGGCTTTAATTAATGAAGGATTAGGATTGTACAATTCATTACCATCCCGGAAAAGAAAATAAAGTTGCTGATACTTTGAGTCGAAAAAGTATTGCTTCATTAACCATTATACATTTGGAATGTGTTCTTTTGTTTTTTTATTTTATGACCTTTGGAATAGAAGTTTTTTGTGTAAGATTTTATTCTATTTTGTTTCAGGTGTTAGTGAAATATTCACTATCAGACATAATTAAGCAAGAAAAGAAGAAAGATAGTGAGTTGGAGAAAAATGTAGAGATAGTTCAGAAGTTTATGTTACCTAAATTGAACATTGATAATGATTGTGTTTTGAGGGTTGGGAAGAGATTATGTTTGACCTGTGATTCATAGTTGAATAATGAGTTGTTATGAGGGTCTCATAGTTCCCCATTTTCAGTTCATCCTGACAGTACTAAGATGTACATAGATCAGCGTGAGTATTACTGGTGGGATGGAATGAAAAGAGATATTGCTAATTTAACTTTGAAGTGTTTGACTTTTCAGCAGGTTAAAGCAGAGCGATAGTTACTAAAAGGGATACTTCAGTCTTTACCTATGCCATAGTGGAAATGGGAAAATATATCTGTGGACTTTGTTGTGGGATTACCAAAGACATATCGACGTAATAATGTAATTTGGGTTATTTTTGATCGATTGACTAAATCTGATCATTTCCCTCATATACAAGATACATTCCATCTAGATCAACATTCTCGGTTGTATTTTAATGTGACAGTGATGTTACATGGAGTTCCCCTCTCCATTGTATCTGATCGTGATCCGATGTTTACTTCTCACTTTTGGAAAGGCCTTCAGAACTCGTTGGGTACTGAATTAAATTTTATTGCATCTTTTCATCGGCAATTGGATGGGTACTCAGAAAGAAAAATTTAGACCATAGAGGATATGTTACATGCTTGTTCGATGGATTAATTGGGAATTTGGGACCAAAATCTTTTTTTGGTTGAATTTTCTTATAATAACAGTTTTCATTCTAGTATACAGATGGCTCTGTTTGAGGCATTAAATGGTAAACTGTGTCAAACTACAGATTTTGGGGATGAAGTAGGGGAAGGGAAGCTGATAGGACCAGAATTGGTAGAAGAGATGGTAGAAATATTTCAATTGATTTAGAAGCACATGAGAACAGCTCAGAGTCGGCATAAAGGTTATACGAATAACCGGAGGAAAGATATTTATTTTGAGGTAGGTGATCATGTTTTTCTCAATGTTTCTCCATGGAAAAGTGTGATGCATTTTGTAAAGAAAGGAAAGATGAGTCTAAGGTTCATTGAACCTTATGAAATCCTGGATAAAGTTGGATTAGTTGCAAAAAAATGTGGAATTACCTCCAAGATTGTCCCATGTACACAATGTTTTTCATGTTTCAATGTTGAGGATGTATATGCCAGATCCATCTCATGTTTTGATCCAAGTAATAGTTCAGTTGGATGAGAATCTCTCTTATGAGGAACAACTGGTTCTGATTCTTGATCTTAGAGTGAATGTGTTGTGGAATAAGGTAATTTATCAGGTGAAGGTTTTGTGAAAAAACAATATGGTTGAAGAGGCTACATGTGAATCTGAAAATAAAATGAGAGATAAATACCCCCACTTATTCGATAAGTAAATAAATTACGGGGATTCAATTTCCTAAAGGGGGAAGGGTGGAACATCCCACGTATGTAATGAAAAATATATTTTCATATCTATGTTTATTTATGATTTATAGAGTGTTTTAGAGGCTTAAAATTAAAATAAATGAAATCTTAAGACTAGAATACTCTAATAATTTTAAAAGATTGTTTTACCACCTTTTGATGAAGAACCATTTTTAAATCCATCTTTTGAAAATTTTATAAGATATATTATTCAAAATAAACTTATTGTTTATAATTGGGATGTTGAAATTTACTTTGGATAAATATTTGGTATTTTTCATGCAATGTTCATTTTTTATATGAATAGTGTAATGTACTGCATTTTACGTCAAAACTGCCATTTCATATAATTTAATTATATAGTTACACTATCTTTTTGATTTGTTTTAATGTTTAATTAGAATATATTTTTACCAGCTAATCCAATAGTAGTCTTTAGAATTAATTTCACTTTGAAATATGACATAAACAATTATCAATCTTTTGATAGATATTGTTTCTTAAAAACACACTATTTGTTTTGACAACGGGAAATATTTTTAAATTAATCGATTCAAATTCAATGTTTAGAATTTAGTAAAATGGATTCCATATTTGCAATCAGAAGGTCCAAATTATGTAATTAAGAACTTTTTTGTTTTTGGACAATATGAATAGTAAAGATGGTAATTATCTTTAATTATCGTGATTAATTAGTAACCGGGTAGTTAATGGTAATAAAATAATATCATAATAATATAAATAACCCTTCAAGTGTCCAAATCATCTTTTTTGATTCATGTACTACCATGGGATTCTTTGTGCCAACCTTGGGACTCCATGGAAGCACTTTAGTGTGATAGTGACCTTTGGTCATATTATTTTTAAAGAAAGGGAAATATAACCAATGTATATATCACCTAAGTAAAGAAATTATAATTTTTTATACATAAATTATATCTGAGAATATATATATTCATTGTAAAGCTAAAACTATTTCCTACATAATCGTTATTTTTATAATTTTTATAAATTAAATAAATAAATTTATTTATGACACCAAGATGATGCAATGATTATCTTATTAATGAACTATTTAAATAAAATGAAAAAATAAGGTATCATATAATACATACACTTGCCTAAAACCTATTGGATAGGTGTAATGCTAACCCTTATCACCTTATCCTCAAAATATATCATTGTTGGACCTTTAAAATCTGAAAAATGCATTTCATAATAAAGTAAGATTTCACGACCATCCAAGAGTGCCCCTCCTCCCTCTTATAAAATGCCCCCACCTCTACCCCCTTACACACACATATCAAGACATTGGATCATACAAACTCTACTCATATTATCTCTCTAGATCTTTGTCTTACTCTTAAAAGCCTCACTCTAGGAAGAAGCCTTCCCAAGGAAGCCTTTGGTTCAAATCAAAAAGAGTTACCCGATTTAGAGGTAATGTCTTCTATCGAGTTTCTTTATTTTATTTTTACTTCTTCACTCCCCCTAATATTCTTATTCGTTAATTCAATAACAACACTAGTATAATCAATATACTAGAATGTTTTTATTAGAAGGATTTTATTTAAACTTACACACACCTCCGTCTAATGGTTAAATAACAAACATTTTCTGTGGGTGGCGAATTACTGCCTCACGAAACGATGATTGTTCAATCTTCTAAAAACAGCTTTCATGGTGGCCATTAGGATGAAACTATTTTTATATATAATATATATCTTATTTTTATGTTTACATTATGCTTCTTTATTTTTCTTTAATATAATACCTTTATGGATTCTTTTATGGGTAAACACGATAATCTCATTAGGGGTAGGGCAGACTACCGCCCCCTCAAAGTGATATGACTCGTTAATACAATATGTGGTATGTATAAAGGATGGATTTAATGATATTATATATGATACTATACTGGAATTATAATACTACCATGTATCATTATGCATTAATTCCATTAAATATGAAATAAAAATGGAAGTAGCGTTCATGCGTACGTACGACTTACAGTCTCCATGAATAGTGCATTTCATTTATTACTTCTAAATGTTATGTACTATAATAAATACATGTATATGCTGGATACATATAATATATATGATATCAAAATCATTAATATCATTCTGGATAAAGTGAACTTTTGACCACATGAACAACATGTAATTATAAGATGTCCATTTTTGACTTATGTACCAAATATCTGCAAAATGAACATTATTAACCTACAAGATTTCATAATGTTTATACCATGTCCATAAGTGATATTAATTGAATAATAAACTTGGAAAGGGTTCTTAAGCTAGTATAAATTAACTTTAGTTCATTATTCAAGATATTAAGGAATGATCAAGTCATGTCGGACACGAGGTAAGGGACTTCATCTCAATATACTTTCATTGAGGAATATTTTATTTTAATACAAGAGTTTCTTTTATATACTGTATAAATAGCTTTGAATTTTCATTTCATTCAAAGGGAATATTTTTCTAAGAAATGTTTTACTAAACGAATAAAAGGAATTTTTCTTTTAACATACATAGTGACAATGACCCTTCTGCCACCGTGAGTATTATTTGTTATTTGGATTCCACAAAAAGCCGTAATGTTTTTAAAACAATATAAATACCATATACTCTATTATGTATTTTGGATTTGAAAATGGGTTGTACAATGTATTTTTTATGACAATATATTTAAGTGATATATTGTGATTGAAATGTGGAAATGTTTTCTGTCATTTATATTTGTTTTATGTCTTATGATTTTATAATGGTACTTAGAAATTTGACGGGTGGTTACATGATAATCCAAATGATGGGTGGTGTCGTGAATACTAGGATAGGTGGTTATGTTATAATCTCAAATGAATTAGGTTTGCAAGTCGGTCGTATGGATATTCCATTTAGTGACATTTGTCGTAGTTGACTGTTTGTTTATTCCAGTTAAGTATGTTTATGTCCCATGTTACCTTTATACATTATGTGTTCTTTATATGGGTTTTATGGTAATCTTCTGGTTACAAAAGTTTAAGCAATGATATTTTATTCAGTGAGGAGTATTTTCTACTTCATAATTGATAAAAGTATTACTTATGATTAGGTATTCATGGTTTAATTGTTGTTTTGAAAAACTAACAGTTTCCTTATTTTTGTATTCCTTACTGATCTTTTTATACAAATAACATGTTTTTGAAATATTTTTCACAGGAAATAAATTGAAATACTGTCAAGGATGGGATCATGGAAAGTCATGCTGTCTAAAATGTTGAACTAGACATGAATCTTTTTTTCAAGAGTTTTTATTTTATGAAAACAATGGAAACTGGGTAGAAGTGTCTACCTTGTAACTTTTGATATGTAATAGTTATGGCCTAATTCTCTAAAACACTAAACCTGAAATGATACTCAAAGGGAATTATTCATTTAATTCATCATTATGTAATGTTTTACGGCCGGGTCCTTATATTTGGTGGCCTATAGATCTAGAGAGCTATGTAAAAATTAGAGAATTCATCCAACCAAGGAATTAAAATTAGAAGCTATGATGAAGGAACTAAAGATATTATGACAATACATATTGGAAGAGAATGTTATATTAGATTCTGATCATAAAAGGATATTGTTCATTTCCAATAGAGAGACATAAACAACAAACATAGATTCTAGGTGGAATATCATCAAAATTTTTATTTCTAAATTGTGTATACACAAAATAAGTGGAATGTGGTTGGTGATGGTTTCGGTAGAAAGTATCAAATGTATATAGTTAAAGAATATATAGATGAGTGGGGTCTAATGAGGCTTTTATTGTTTTCATTCTAGGATTTCATGGGTATATATAGAATGTGCTATTGTTCTGTGTATAGGCTACATCCCCCATTTTCAATCAGGTTAAAGTAAACATGTATCTAAACCCCAGTGATCTAGCATATTTTCTTTGTTTCAAATACTCGGGAGACCTCAGGTGATTGGTCTCAGTCTCCCAATAGATCAGCTCTCTTCTTGAAGTAGCTGATATAGCCTAATAGTTTCAGGTAGTAGGTGATGTGTGAGTACATTATTCTAGTTGGGATATTCCCCCTGTGTTGACCAAGATGTATGATTACATAGATTTTTGGGGTTGGTGGCCCGAGACAAGGCATGTAGTTTAAAACATTATTTCAAGATGTTGGACCTTCAAGAAGATGAAATTTGAGCATTAGAGGCAAGAAGGGTTCTTGAATCCATTTTCTATTCCTATATAAATGTGGGAAGGAATCTTTGTGTATTTTTTCCATGATACCTTCTACACCAAGGGGAAGGATGAAATATGGGTGATTGTCAACCGTTTAATGAAATTTACCCAATTTATTCCCATCAGGGGTTTGACTAAGGAGGAGGTCCTCCGATTCTTATTCATTCAAAAGGATTCTCAACTTCATGGATCGACATTAATGATAGTATTAGACACTGATTCCAATTTTAGTTCCTAAATATAAAGGGGAGTCTATGAGGTTTTGGGAAGCTAGTTTAAGTGGAGCTCCATATTTCATTTGTAGATGGATGGCTAGTATGAGCGGGCTATCCAGACCCTTGAAGGAATGTTGGAGGGGTGTATTCTTGTTTTTAGTGATTCATGGGAATGGAAAATACCATTTACTGAAATTACTTATAACAATAGTTATCGTTTCTCAATCAATATGTCCCTTTTACGGTTTATATAGGAATCTATTCCAATCCACATTTTGATGGTATGTGGTTGATCAGCATTCCTTGGTTAGAGATAGACACATCTAGGAGATGATAAAAAACTAGGTTGATTAAAAAATGGAAGGTAATAGATAAATATATTTGAATTCATTTTTAAACTCTCAATAATTCTCATTGGAGTTTCATGTTAGTGACCAGGTGTTTATTTTGGTATTTTTTCTACTAGGGAACCATCATTTTGGAGAACATGGATAATTGGGACCATGTTTTGTTAGGAAATTTCATGGTAAATAATGTATTTAGAATGTATCATATCAGTTGAAGATACCACCGTGGATGACCCCAACCCATGATTTCTTTTATATTTCCTTGATGATGTGATGCCATCCACACCCATATCATGTGTTAGAATTTGAAGGGTTGGATCTTTTTCCAAATACCGCTTTTCTGAAGAAGATTGTTCATATCATGGATTATTAGAACACAGTGGTCGAAGGAAATTCGACCCTATTGGTTTGTGTCCTATTTTAGTGTGGATGTTGTAACCTTCAGACATGGGAGTGGTAATCATTGATGAGAGAGTAATGACCACACATATATTTTACTAATAAAGGTTATGGGAGTTTTGGGGGAAGACTGAGGCATGTTGGATATTTTTTGACAACCCCTGAGTCATTAGTACATCTTATTGTGAGTTTTATTTATCATTTAGCCCTTTCATATAGATTTCAGTAGATAGTAGTTAAAATGGGAATTTATTAGGGAATAATGATGACGACACACAATTAGTGAATGTTTTTTCTAATCGTGCGGCTAACCATGTGACGGGTTATAGATGGTTCATATGGGTTTCTTAAATGATTTGAGAACATTTTGTCATACATTGTGACACCCATGAGGAACCATGTATTCATTTTTGGTGGGATTGTAGATCCCACCATGTTGGTGTCTGTTTTTTTTGAACAATTTGGTATGTCTAGGTCTCATAGAAAGTGGGTTCGTACTATTTCCCTCTGTCAAATATATAAACACTTGGCCCTTATTGTCCTTCCCCTATAATATTTAGCTCCTCCTCCGTATCTTCGAATCTCTCAGTATCCATAAGTGGCGAGTTATCTTTGTAATCAAAGTAGTTTGTCTTGAGGTAAGTAAATTTCTTTATGGTTTATTCTCCCAACCCCCTTATTCTTGTTTTTTCGTCCCTTGTTGTTGACGTGTTGCACCATAGAGTTGATTTTCGCTAAATATAGGTTCTGTGGTGGGGATTTTGGTATATGTTCTTATGTAATTGGTGTGTGAGGCCATTATCTACATTTGTCATTTTGTTTTTGTTTATGGATGAATGGTTGGAATGATTTCCATGTTTGGTGTCTCAATTTAAGGGTGATTCCAATGTATTAACATTAAAATTTTGAATTTCCTTTGGATAGTATTTTTTAAATTTCATTTTAAATGATTTAAGATTTATGGGTTTTTCAGGATTTGTGTGATTCATAGATTATTTTGAAAATGATGGTGTTTAAAAAGTGTTTTGAAAATATGGGTGGCATGTATGAACACAATGTGTTTGATAAAATGGATCAAAGTAGTTTTAGGAATCCAAATATACTTCAATATGTTTTCAAAAATGTATTTACCTTGGAAATTATATTTTCATATAACGGGAATGTTTTTTATAAAATTTGACCAGAAATGACTTTCGATTGATGGGAACATTTTTTGATTCTGTGATATAGAGTTGCACATGGATTAACTAGGTTATAAGAGGGAGGTTCGTTCGAGGGACCAAGTGAGACTTGAGAGGGAGGACGGTGTGAGAATACATTTTGGTTTCTATGGGACCATGAGATCCTTTGGGTATGAGTAAAATAAGATATTATATGATTAGTTTCCAAAAGAATGCCTAGGATATTTGGGTTGGGCATGGTGAAGATCGTGAGAGATTCTATTTGCTTAACTTTCTAGCAGACATGAGTAATCAATTATGATATTACTGTTGGTTAGATCTATAGATGTACATTAAAATTTTCTGATTGGATTATATATTATTTATTAATTTTATTACTGTAATTTTGATGTGATTAAATATAATATTTTCATTTTTCAATGATGTAACTACTTGTTTATGATGTTATTCTAGACTTTTTTTTATAATTTTTTGGTTTTGTTGAGAATGTTATTCCTAGTGAATTTTATATATATTTAATCCATGTATGGGTTTTTAGAAGGAAAGGGTTTGTTTGAAATGGAAATAAAGAGGGGTTTCAGTGGTTAATTTGTATGTGGTATATTTTCAAAGTTGTTTAGTTTTGAAATTTTTTTCAAACTACTTTAGTGTTTCTAATTGGTGAAACCCTTAAATAATTTCATGGTGCTATCATACAATGATATATTCCTCACACCCTAATTGTTCCTTAAGTAATTTTAAGACTTAATTTTAGTAGACACAATTAAGGGAAATGGTACTATGTACCATGGTGACTATTCTTGATTACTATTGTTATTTTATTATTGGTTTAAACATGGGTCTAACAATGTTTGGCTCATAGGAAGCCATGTCTAACATTTGTTATCCATTGGGATGTATTTATTGTACTTGTTAGGTCATGTAACTATTTATTTTATATTTGAGCCTTGGAAACGAGATACAAAGTATACGACCATTTATGAAATACCTATTTATGATGATTTTTTTTTTATAATATATGTTTTCTTAAGGTGTGATTCTGTGGATGTCAGTATCGTATTTGGACTCTAATGATATTACTATGGTCATATCTTTTCATGGATGGGTCATTCAAATTTAAAAGGGAGAAACCAATCTAATGTTATTGTTGGTTATGCCCAGTGCTTATTGTCACCTCGTAGTGATCAGGATAACACTTCGGGCCATATGGCGGCCAGACATGGGTGATGGGTTGAGGTGACTCAGTTTAGTTCATTACACAAAAAATGCCCATATATTTGAGGTACAGATAGAAATGGATCAAATGCATACATAAAATAGGGTTATCGCATGTTTTTGGGTTATTTATAGTCATTATCATAACTTTTAACCTTAATTACCAGATATACCATTATCAGGGTGAAACTTTTTAGTATAAGAAATATTCACAATGACGAAAAATAAATGGGGCATGTTTTCTAAATTTTCACCTCATCATTCCAAACATGGAATCATTTTCAATGATACAATTCATAGAATTGGTGTAATTTAATTTCAAAATAGACACACATGACATTATAAAAAATAATTTTTTTTCTCTAAACAAATTCCTTTTATCTTATAAAATATTTGTATGCTCTATCAATGTACAAAATTCAACCCAAATTATATAATTTGATTATGTTTAATGAAAATAATATAATTTAAATTCAAAACTAATACAGAATATAATTTTACTTCGTAAATACATGAAAATGATATAATTTTTTTAATAAATAATAGTATTGTTAACTATTCAATGAATAATAATACTTTTCATAAAAATCTCAAAATATCATCATAATTTAATTATGATATGATGATTTCAAAAATGATGACCATTTTATCATCTAAATTTTTTAAAATTTTGATAAAACAATTATAATATTTTCTCACAAATTGAAATAAAAACGAAATTCAAAGAAAGAATATTTTTAATGAATAAATATACATTTATAAAAGTTTAGTGATTATTTACTAAGAAGTTATATATATTAGATAAGACCATTATATATATTTCATAAATAATTTAATCATATTAATACCAACCATGTTAACTTCTAGGTTATAATAATCATATTTATATAATAGTTTTTCATGGTTCGTTTCAGCTTGTTGCTACATATCGTATATGCTATCAAACATAGTGTTTGTTAAAATATTAGGGTGTTACATTCTCCAAGTAGTTAAAAACTTTTTCCACATAATTTAAAGATGATATCAAGAATCAATGGTTTTATATTGGGAAATACCTATGTTGAAATCCCAAATCAAAAAAATCATTAATAAAATATCATATTTAAAAGAAGGTTGATGGTATAAAATGGTAATATAATATAAAACATATCTAGGTTTCCAAATATGATAACATTAGTTGTGAGTTAAAATATGGTCATGGAAGAAATTTTTAATTTCTATATAATTATGTAGAGTGACATAGACTATTGATCACAAGATAGTGTGTAATAATGAAATGTTAATGACCACAAAACCATAAACCAAGGAGGTGTGATAAAGACCATAAACTCATCAAAATTGAAAATAATAAGGTAACATATATTGATTAATGATCACAGTCGATGAGTTGGGGAATTCATTTAACATCTATACTCAGAATGAAAGGAAATATATTTACATGAAAATTAGAATTTATTCCATTAACTAGTTTTTATCATAGTCATAAATTTTTCTCCACATGTTGAGTATTAAAGATGATTTGTAATGTCTGATGAACTAAAATAAACTTCTAATAGATTACATAATATTCAAGGGGACAAAAATCTATTCCTCATATCTATAGACATTAACCAAATCCAAAATAGTTAGCACAAGGTATATTAATTAAAAAAATGAATAAACAATAATATTAATAAATACAATATTAATCTAAAATATTCATCAATGATGCCCAATATTCAAGATAGATCATATTATAAATAAATAGCATTGAAATTATATAATATACCCTCAACTAAGTTCAAACCGCATAAAATCTGATGGATTTGATCTCATATTATTCTAAGAATAATTTAACATTTATTTCTAATCAACATTATCCACTTATAATTTCTTATACCTAAAAAATGCATATAACCTAATTTTATAACCTCGTGGATATGCTAAAAATTTAAATAAATAAACAAAATCACCAAAAGGAACATTAAAATCATATATTCTTATATAACATAATTTAACCCTTATAAAATCCCAAACTATCCAAAAAATCCCATTTACCATAATCTTATATGGTTCTCAAAATAGTGAACTTCTTAATAAATAACATTAACAATATAATCACCAAATCACTCTTCAATCTGAGGATTTATATATAATAAATCATATATTCCAAAATTATAAAAACCCCAAATTACCTCAATATTATAGATCATATAATCCCTAATGTTTATCAATATCGTAAAAATTATATCCACAAAATGTAAATGTATTCTTAAATAAAGTTTTCACATGTTAAAATTAAGGGTTTCATATACCTCAATCATCAACCATAAATCTATAAATATCTCCTGAATTAATCCAATTAATTAAAATCTCAATGGTGTGTCAATTACTTTAAACTTGTGATCAATCTTAAAAATATGAAGTCATCACGGTATCCAAAACATACAATTTAACTTATAATTAAAAGATAATTATCTCCTATGATATATAATCCTTTCCTAAAATATCAACCATATGAAACCAATACTAACCATTACATAATGTAATGATTTAATTCAAGAATAAATCACCATAAATTTTAGGATATTAACATGTTAGAGTTTTAGAAAATTAATCCATCTATCATAAAAAGATATGAAAACACAACGTGGGAACTTCCACCAACAGTTAATTTTTCCTAAAAAACAAATCTTTTGTTAGATTGTTTTGTTTATTGTTATCATATATCATCAAATGTTTCATCTTGAACACATCCTTGTCCCAACTCATCCTTAAAACCCTATTAAAATATTTTTAAAAAATTTACCGGAAGAAAATGTTTATTAGAAGATATATAAAATAAAATAATTATCCAATTAGTTCATTAATACTTATACATGATTTTTATTTTTCAAAATAAAAAATATAATTAATTTAAACATTTGTTTCCTTATGAAATCTACTGATTGGAATAAAATTAAAATTTTAATGAAATAAAGGTGGTAAAAAAAGGTATAAATGTAATAGAAAAGAGTAAAGGAATGTAGATCATGGTGTCCTGAAGTGGTGAAGTATGAGGGAATATACCTAGAAAATGGGGCTTGAATCATTTTCTACGGACCACAAGCTATTGTAAATGAGAAGAGCCTCATCTTCCCTACAATCCCTGGACATCCCATCCAATAATGTTTTACATCTCTCTAAACATGTACAAATTCCATGATATTGTTCATTTCGAGTTAGCAGTTCCTAAAAAAATGCACCAAGTTCCATGGGGGTCTACATTCCCATTTGGAAAACAAACAAACTCCTCTGAGTCAGATTTAATCTCATTAACCAAAACATTGAAAATATAACCTAGAGAAATGTATGAATTCATGGCTCTGATTTCCACACCAATGGATCCAATAAAACCATTATATGCAATAAATTCCAATAAAACCAAACCTCTACTTTTTCTCACCATCTTGCCACCCCTAATCTATCTAACCATGATATATCCATCCCTGTTTAACTTCAGGACTCAACACAGAAGATTCCAATGAATATATCTACATGGATTAATCTATCATGGGACCATTTAACCAAATCTTGAGATAAATCTACATAGTGTAGAATAATTACACCCTCCTCTGATGGTAAACCACAATTCAACAAGAAGAATCCTCATCAACACCTACAAAAAAAATGGATGAGGGTCTTACAACCTCTATAGATATGTTTCATTCTTCCCACAGATTCCAAAAGACAACCTCAAATATTAATCCCAACAACATACTTTCTGTAGCATGTTTCCCCATGCATTAAGACTAATTATATATGAGATCATTCAAGTAGTTAAAAATGATGAAAATGTTTATATGATTCCCCTGAAATACCAAATACTTCTCATCCACTCACATTTAACAATGTGGAGCAACATATATTTTGAGTGAGAACTATCATGAAAATAGAAATGAAATGTAATACTCACCCCTTTACATTGAACATTATTGTAAATCAGTATCATCTGGTTCCTGATCCTCCAGATGAGGAAGTTCATATTAGTAAGGAATCTTCTTCAACTATATCGTCACTACCCGCTCATACATCTCACTCTATTTGTGTAAATGGTTTCTCAGATCATGAATATTAAATCTATCTGAGAATAAACCTTTTGAGAAACATCATTCTAGAATGTCAACAAAGCTGATTATCTTGAACATTAACCTATATTAATCATTATAAATGGACTTCATAAATTAAAAATTCATGCTCACCACTTTGAATCAGGTATTAGGAACTAGAGAACATGGTAAATAAAACCCATCTCCCACCCAATTATGCTTCCAAATGTTAAATTCACCTATTCCCACTACCCCTCGAGAATAACCATAATGGTATTCCATATGCTATGATATTCACTTATAGAGGACCAACAATGACTTATTCTTACATTTCCATTCTTTTAATATTTTTCAATTCCCTCCCCCTGTGAATCTCGCTCATAAGAAGATAACATTGACAATGTCCAATGCAAGATTTGTCTACATGGAGTGCATGGTCTCAATAACACTATGAAGGGCTATTAAACCATCCTCGGTCATTTTTTCCCAAACATTTCCATGAGGCCTAGTGATGCCATTATATATGGTTAGCATCTAAAAAATGTATTCATAATATCTTCCATATTTTTTATATTTAACTTTTATTTGTTGATAATAGATAAAACATGCATTGGGATTAACGTTATCATGATATTGATCAATGTTTTCTTCCTTAGGAAAGATATTAATTTATTCTTCCAGTTGAAAAGTCATCCAATGATCATGTGGATAATTTCATAAAGGAGATAATTTTTCATTTTACCATTGGATATGGGGAACCAATATATGTTATTTGGATCTTCTTCCTTTGGATATCCACAACTCAATGCATTACACCACTACGCCTACCATGACATTTATTAGAAATTATGATGCGACACCCTGAGATTTTATAATATAGATTCTAGCTAATTTCATTAATGTCTTCGGTTATAATCTACAGAATGATTATTTTTAACTATACGCAACACTGTATTATCATTCTCTATACACAATTGTATTCTTGGATTGTGTTGCACACAATTTTATGTCCTTTTGGTAGAATTTATGTCACACAACACTGAGTATATATTTTTATCAATGTATAAAAGAAATAAGTTTTTATTATGTTATAATAAACACCAAAGGAATATTTCACTACAAGAAACGCCGACTTGGCTTGCGTTACACGCAAGATCAACCTTCAACGATATCATGTGTTATACGTGATACTGTGTTTTACTAAAAAACAATATATTTTTAAAATATTATTATTTTACGGGATAAAAACTTGATATTATGAATAGTATTAACAAAACTTTTTATTCTATATAACTTTACCATTCATATTACACATTTTCTAGAACATCATATAAGAACATAATAAATTTTGCGGATAAAAGAAGTATTTTTTTAAAAATGCGGTTTTACCAGTTTTTAATGGCTATCCAATATTGAATCTAATTTTGGAAACATTTATAAGTTAAATTTGTAAAGATAAACTTTTTATTTTGAATCAGGTCATAATAATGTTCTATTGTTGAAATTTTTGTGTTTTTTAATAAAATTTACATTTTAATGAATACTGAAAAATACTGGATTTTAATTCGAAACTACATTTTTATCTAATTTATTTATATAGTCAGATTATATTTATAATTGGTTTTAAAGTGTAAATAGATTATATTTTTATCATTTATACAATTTTGGTCAATGGAAGAAATTTTAATTTAAATTGGACATAAACATATGTTTTTCTTTTGAAAGTTATTACATCTTAAAAACCTGCTTTTTTGTTTTGACAAAAGGAATTATTTTAAAATAATTACTCCAACATCTGTATTTTTAATTAAGAAATATTAATTCCATATGTGTAATTAGAGGGATCAAATTCTTTAAATAAGTACATTTTTTTTTGGTATTATTAAAAATAAGAACTGTAATTATTTTATTTACCATGGTTCAAGGGTAAATATAGTAAATAAGTCTAAAATTAATATTATTATAATATAAACTACACAAAAACATTTCATAATAATATTTTATTAGATATTTGTTACCATGGGTTTCCTTGGGTATATCTTAGGACCCCATAGATTCACTTTATTTGAAAATGACATTTTATAAGAATTAATTTAAAGTAATGATAGTTATGACCTAAACATATATCTTTTACTAAATTGATTTTAATGTAGTGTTATATAATCGATATCTATGTCTATAAATAGTAATTATAAATATAAGAATATTTCATAAATCATGGAAGTTTATTTATAATTTTTAAACGGAAAAATATAAATTTATCAATTACACAATGATGATGTAATGATTACCTAATTAATGAATGATTTAAATAAATGAGATTATAAATATTAAAATAAATTTATTTTTAACTTTTTTATCACATAAAAGAATTTTATTGATGTGTACGACTTTTTATGTTTGAATTAATAATTTTGTTTTCAAAATAATAAAGTTGTTATGGGTTTTGAAAAAGTCCTGATATAAATAATATAAAAATTGACATACATGAGTTTTTAAAAAATACTATTTTATTAAATGATATAGTAGTCCTAAAAATATAAGAATCATCAGAATGAATTATATAATGTTAAAACGGTCTTTAATGAACCACTTGAAGTTCTATTTGTATTTTATATTAACCATATTTAACATATAGTATGAATATACAAGAAGACATGGTAGGAGTTAAATTAGTTAACTAAGGTTTAAAGAAAAATAATAAGGTTAAATTTAAGACCTAAACATGTTTAAAGACTTTTTTTTAGATTCTTTACAACAATAATAATCTTACCTTCATATTAAATTATTTTTAGACATTTTGAAACCGAAAATGGTTTTTTAGTAATTAAGTATTTTGAAAGTTTCCTAAAGTGACCCTCTCCTTTCTTATCAAATATAACCACCTCCCTCTTGTATTTAATCCATTTCGAGCCTTTAGATTCGGCCAAAACATTCCCATTTATTTTATAAACTTCCATTGTTAAATTATTGAGGTGATGGAATTCACAAATGGCCAACTGTAGTGCCTAAACAGTAAATTTGAAGGAGGTGGATCAAGGAAGATATAATCTCTTCTACCAATTCATTCAAATTTCATTCTTCTTATACTTCATCTTCTTTAGTTTTTTCATGAAAAAATAATAACACAAGTATCCCTAATATACTGATATGTTATTATATATATGAGACAACACTATTTCACCTTCTATCAATCCTACGAAAACCAAAATCACCCCGTGTGTGTATATACGACATACCTTCACCATGTTGTGGTGTAATATGATTTTCATGACCACCATACTTGAACTAGTATAATGGTTGAAATAATAACTATATATTATTATTATAAAATGATACTCATAATGATATATTATACACCATCCAATTCAATACCATTCAGAAATTATGGGAACTATATCGTCGTTCTTGCATATGTACGACTTACCCTCTATATGACGCGATGAGATTCATTCTCCACATTAACCCTTCAAGAATGATTATATTGTATTTATACTAAATAATAATGAAATATATTACATAATAATTACACTAGATTTATGTATATATATTTATATATATTTCATTTACTTACATTAAATTTAATAAGGAAATGAAAACGTTGTTCATACATACGTACGACATACAATCTCCATGGACGATTTATTCCATTTCGTCCATCTATCTATTATATATATATATATATATTTATATACTTAAAATGTATAATATATAAATCATGTTTCAAATTATATATGCATATAAATCATAATATAAGTAATAATATCATGAATAAAAATTCAAAACACATACGATAAATAAAATGATTATTACCCAAAACATCTATTTAACATTGAATTGGCAAATGAACGGGTAATATAATGTCCATCCATCCAATATTATTATTGTAATTTTATTGCAAAATGAAAAACAAAAATAAGTACAAAGAAGGAGCAGGTCGAAAGGAGCTCCCCCCAGAAGGAAGCCTATGGGGGTCTGAAGTAGTGTATCCCTAGGGTGTCCCCTTTAATAAAATAGATCCCCTTGGACCTATGTTAAGGGATATTTTTTTAATCCCATTCTTATTTGAGATTGTTTATAGGTACGTATTTACTGAGGATATATTTATCATCCATTTCCATGTTTTCTATATTTTTTCATAAAATGTTTACTATGTTTCTTTTATGTCTAAAGTAATTTTTACTAATTTCTGACTATTACTATGTGGTTTGGAAGGAATCTTTCTTTCGTTTACTATGTTATTTACTTTTTGAGTTTTCAGACAAAAGTATGAGGAGAATTTTTTCAATTTATATGACATCAATGGATTTTTACAATTTAATGACACTTTATTTCCATGAAGATTCATCTATAGGATTTCACGATTATCTTAAACAAAATTCTATTTTTTAAATTATGTGTCATTTTCAGAAAAGAAAATGTTTTTGAAAACAAATAATATTTACCTGAGGAAAATATTTGAAGTTTTTTCTAAAAATTATTTTCCATCTAAGATGCCACTCTTCAAATTGTGTTAGGTTTCTATCCCTATTACTACGATGATTTTAATGTGTTAATTAAGGAATGGTCTTTTATATGGATTATGTTATTTTATAATGATGATTAAGAAAACCCATTTTATTTTGTTGGTTATTCTATAATTAATAACTTCTGTTTTTGGGGAACATGTAAAATGATTTCATTATGTGATGATTAGAACCTATATATCCCTACAATGAATTGGATAAAGATATATATCTCATGAAATAGACATGAGTGTAATGGAAGGTAAATATGGTTCAGTAATATAGGGCTGGAATTACATGTAAATCCAGTTCAGTAATACATGGATGGAATATCCAGTAAACCCGGTTTAGTAATGTACTTTTCCCACTATAATGGTATTGGAAACAATTCCTTGGATACTATAGAAATAATATTAAGTGATTATTTTTTTAACACAATTCCATGTTTTATTCAAATTCTATTTATCATATTTAGTGTTACATTATGATGTATTCCTTAATTACTGCCATGATTTGTTTCATGACTCAATATTTTGATATTTATACATTATGTTAATGATTTTTTATTCTAATGTTTAAGTATTTTTTTTTATTTTCTCAATGTTTATCCTTATTGAGCATATGTGCTCACCATTATTATGTTTTCATCTCCCTAGTATATAAAAAAATGTTTTAGGTAAGAAAACAAAAGGGGAAGATCATTATGGGATACATTGAAGATCATTCACCATGATAAGAAGATTATTTTCCGAGTTTCCAAATACACTAAACTAGTATGGTGTTCAAGTGTATGTTTGTTTCATGTATTATGTATTTCAAAATATAAATTTAATTTCCATTTACGTCAAGCTTGGGTATCTATAATTTGAATTGGATAAAAGTTTTAGTCATCCATTGGAATATAGGATTAAAAAACAATAGTGATATCCATAGAGATATTTTTAAGGCATGACTAGGGATGTCCCTAAGGGTACGTCTAACTATAGACTACAACACTATAAATATGGTAACAATCATTAATATCCTAGGATTAATATCAACATGTTATATGTTAAATTTAATCCCCCACGATAATTTTGTTTCCCAAGTATGATTTTTTCCTCTCAAACTATACTTTTTGGGTTTTAGATAATGGATGGAACACAAAGGAACCATTTAAATGAACAATAAATTAACAAGGAAATGAATTTCCTCTTGAACAAACAATTTTTTTGGGGTATGGAATGAAAAATATTATTTCTACACATACACAGTCTATAAATCATTCTGTACTTCCAAATGAGAATAGAATGGAACAACATTCTATTGAGTCCACCATGTGGAAACACCCACCTTCTTTCAGGGGGTCCTATAATCCACTTGTTACTAAACAATGGATCAGTACATTTGAAATGTTATTTTCCTTACTTATCTATTTGGAATATGAAAATGTCATTTTGGATGTCTATCATTTAGAATGTGAATCTGACCCGGGGTTGACTATAATTAAGAATACAAGGCTGAAAGCTGAAATTGAATCCATCGAATGGGATGAGTTCAAGAAATTATTTTTCAATAAGTACACCCCTTGTTATTTTCAAAAAAATGATGGAAAATGTGTTCCTTGTTCTTAATGAAACGGATGATGAATCCATTGGTACCTATTAAGAAAATTTTACCAAACATTGAAAGTACGATTCTGGAATTATTATCCAACCCGAGAGTAAGATTAATTGATTCTTCAGTGGCTTAAAATGAACTCCTCAAAGGACATTAGATGTATGAGACTTCAACATCTATGATGATATTTCACATTATGCTATCAAGGTATAACTAGAATTTTGTGTGACATATGATCCTCATGGTTTTGACAAGAAATGGGCAATGAAGTTCAAGGAAAAATCTCAAATGAATGGTGAAAAGAAGATGAATGTTTCCTTATGCTCAAAATGTGTAAAGAAAAATGGTAGATATTGTCTTAAAGGGAATAGAAAATGTTTCAAGGGTAGAAAAGATTTTCATCGATTATTTCAGTGTCGATGTAATGGTAAAATAGTTTCTAATCATGTGAATAGAGAAAAGACTATAGATAATGCTCCACCAACACTTCATTTCATCAAGTGAAAGGAAATGACGTATTATGCTAACTAATCCCATAATTCAATGGATAATGATGATCAACGTCAGAAACCTCTTAAGTAATAAGACAAAGGGAAGTCAAATTCAATCACTATTAGTGAAGTTGAGTATGAAAAAGAAGAGGTGGAATGATTAAGTGTTTATGTAATGGGATACCAAAATAGTGTTTTGGAATCCAATATATAGTATAAAGGAATATTGGAATATATATTTATTGGTTTATTGTGGTTTTTAATAATTATATTATACTAGTAACCATGAAAATTGATTGAAATATTTTTGTAAGGGACATGATATACACATAATGAATTGACAAAGAAAAAATGAGATGTTTGTTAGTATTAATGAGATCATTACTGATAAAATCACAAAGTGATATCATGGTTTGAGTATATAGAATTTTTAGTTTTTTATTGTGAGGGAATAGAAAATTTAGACAGAATTCTTGTTTTCACTGTGGTTCTATGGAAATTAATGTTATTATCATGTTTCAAGAGAATACCTAATTACGGTATTGACATATTTGGAATGTGAGAACCAAGAACTTGTATATGAGATATGTGAGACAAATGTTAAGTAGATTTAGATAACCGCTTTTTAATGTTTTATAGTTTTAGTTTTTGGAAGTATTGTAATGTTATCCATATATTTATATTATAGCTATTTTTTCTATTTTAAGTTTGTTAGATTAATTAATTATCTCACTATAGATATACTTTTTCATATTTGATTACTCGTGTTATCATTTTTGTTGAGGAAGATGGAATGACATATCATTCTCTCACATGAAATTCTAACACATATAGAATGAAACATTCAACTATATTTCATTAAATAAGATATGAAGATGAAATTTTTAAATGCATGACCAACAATGAGATTGTACGGAAATCAAGTATTTATTTATTCTCAAGAATAAATATTCAACTATAGGAAAGGAGCATGAAAACCAAAAATGATATCCCAGTACTTTTTTATCTGATGAATCAGACGATCCCTTAAATAATAAAATATTTATGGATTTCATTGGGATAACTTTCTCCAAACATTACTTTTTATCACTATCCATCAGAACATGATGGTTATGTTTCTCTTCTATGTCCATATATTCACTTACCTCTTATGTTATCCTATGTGGAAACCCAGTCATGAGTTACTTTAGGTAACAATTATATTTCTAAAATTCTTTTTTAAAATGATGTTTTGGTATCCCTTTTTACGATATGGGTTTCCTTGGATGAAACATTAAATTAGAAAACCATTTATATCCCCGAAAACTTTTGTGGGAAAATTAATTTTAAGGGAGGTAGAATGTAACACCGCAAGATTTTATGAGATAGATTATTTTTAATTTATTTGATGTCTTGTGTTGTACTCTACAACAAGATTATATTTTTCAATACATAACACCATTTAAGCTTATAGTATATGCAACAATTTTATTGGCTTGTGTTGCAAACAATTTTAGGTTCTTTTGATAGAATTTATTCCATGCAATATTGAATATTGATTTTGTTCAATGTTTAAATAAAATACATTTCAATTATGTTATATGCCATAGTAAAGGAAAATTTCACTACACAAAACACTGACTTGGCCTGCGTTACAGGAAAGAGTGACCTTCTTCAATAGCTTGCGTTGTACGTGATACCGAGTTTCACTAATCAATGATAAATTATTAAAATATTATAATTTAATGGGATATAAACTAGCTGTTATGAGTACTATTAACCAAATTTTGTGTTTTATATAACATTATCATTCAACACATACATTTCTTAAGTGAATGTTATTAGAAAAAAATAAATTTTTCAAATAAAAGAATTATTATTTAAACAATGATATTTAACATCTTTTTGATGGAACACCCATTTTAAATATACTTTTCACACTTTTATAAGTTAAATTTTACAATATAAACTTATTATTTGTAATTGGGACATAAAAATTTACTTTTGTGGAATTATTGGTTTTTTCTAATAAAATTAATATTTTAAGGAAAACTGAAAATCTTTCATTTTAATTCAAAAATTTCATTTTATCTAATTTATTTATGTAGTTATACTATATTTTTAATTGATTTTAATGTGTAATTGGATTAGTTTTTTATCATTTAATCCAGTTTTTATTATTACAAGTAATTTTATATTTTAAATTGGACGTAAATACATTTCAATTTTTTGATAGTTATTACTTCGTAAAAACCTAGTTTTTGGTTTTGACAATGGAAATTATATTAAAAAAAATTTATACAATTTTTTGTTTCCAATTTGGAAAAATGGATGCCATATGTAGAAAAATACTGGTCAAATTTTGTAAATATGTACCTTTTATTTTTGGACATTGTTAATAGTTGGTTCATTAATTATTTTATTTTCCCTCGTTAAAGGCTAAATCAGGTAAATAAGGTTAATAAATAATATTATATTTATATTAAACTACCCTATCAAATTCCCTAATCCTATTGTTTGATATATGTTAGACCATGAGAATCATTAAGTTGATTTTAGGACCCCATGGATTCACATGGATGGGAAAATAACATTTTATAATAATTATTTTAATGTAAAGATAATTAAAACCTAAACATATATCTCTTACTTGATCAATTCTAATATAGTTTCATATAACTGATCTCAAAGTCTATAAATTGGCTTTAGAAATATCAAAATATTTCCTACATCATGTTAGTTTATTTATAATTTTTTTACAAGAAATAGATAAATTTATCTATGACACAATAATGATGTATTGATTACCTTATTAATGAATGATTTATATAAATAAGATTATAAATATTAAAATAAATTTATTTTGAAATTTTTTATGACATACACATATATTAAGGATGGTTAATAATTTTTATATTTTATAAAATTATATTTTTTAAAAACAATCATGTTGTTATGGATTTTTAAAAAGACATGTTATGAATAATATAAAAATTGATAGAAATGTATTTTTAACAGAAATGCTATTTTATGAAATGATATAGTAGTCATAAAAATAACATATTAGACCAAATGACATAGATAATGTTGAAAATTTAATTATTTAACTAATTGATGTTATGTTGTTAATTTATAGTCACTATATTAACCATATTGTATGAATATATATGAAGATATGGTATGAGTTAAATTTTTTAACTAAGGGTTAAAACTAAAAGATAAGGATAACTTTGAGAGCTAAAAATTCCTATAACATATTGGTTGAGATTATTTAGATCAATAATAAACATACCTTATAATTAATTATGTTCCTGATCTTTTAAAAACTAAAATCATTTTGTATTAAATTAATATTTTGATAGTTTCTTAAAGTTACCATCTCATCTCTTATATTAGGGCACCTCCTCCCTCCCCTCTTCACTGTATTTTCATAATTAGATCTCTGAAAATCCCAGAACATTTCTCTAATTCACATAAAAGTTTTCATTATTTATGTTATGGACTTTAAAAAAGTCCAACTCTAGTGTCCAAATATTTAATTTAAAGAAGGCACGTCGAGGAAGAGGTCATCTCTTCTACCAATACAATCAAATGTCATTCTTTTTCTACTTACTCATCTTTAGTTGTTTATTTATAAAGTAAAAAAAATAGTATCTCACATATATTTATATCTTATTATAAATATTAAAATCACTATTTCCCTTTTATCCATCCTAATAAATTAAATCACCACGCGTGTGTATGTATGGATTAGCATCTCTACGCTGTGGTGTAATATGTTTTTACCCCCACCTTACATAGATGGGTTAAATGGTAGAAATAATAACAATATATGTTTATTATAACATGATACTATTTATGAGATATTATACACCATCCACTTAAATACCATTCCACATTTAGGAGAATGATATTTTCGCGCGTCCGTACATATGGCTTACTGTCTTCAGGGCGTGATGAGATAAATTCTCCACATTAACCATTTAAAAATAATAATGAAGTATATATAATAAATTATGATGAAATATATTACATAATAATTCTAATGTATATATGTATATATATTTATATATTTCATTTACTTACTTATATTCAATTTAATAATAAAAGGAAAACAACATTCATGCATATGTACGACCTACCATCTCCATGAACAATGTATTCAATTTATTCTATCTTTATTATATATTTATATAATGAATATATATAATATAGAAATAATTTTTTAAATTATAGAATTATGTAAATCATGATAATATTAATACTATCAAGAATAAAAATTCATAACATGTACGATAAATAAAACGATTATTACTCAAAATGTTACTTTAACATGGAATTGACAAATGAACGAGTTATATAAAGTTATATGTGAATACTATATGATATCATAAATATTATTATGGTTTGGTTACAAGTTAGTAATATGTTTAAACTAACTATAATTGAGTTTCAGACACTTGTGGATGAAATCAAACCTATGGTATGGGATAATTTTTCATTCTCATTTTTATCTGAGATAGTTTATACGTAAGTAATTACTGGGGATACATTTATCATCCATGTCCAGGATTTCTAAAACCGTATTCATAATATGTTTAATATTTTTTTTTATGTATTTATATAGTCATTTAACGATTTTTAACTTCTAATACATTGGTTGGAAGGAATATTTTTTCGTTTAGAATTCGAGTTACTATTTTACTTTTTAGACAAAAGTACGAAGAAAATGTTTTTAACTTATGGAATCAATAGATTTTTATGATTACTTGAAACCTTATTTCCATGAATCTTTACCTACATTATTTCAAGATTATTTTCAACTACATTCTTTCCTTGTAATTTTTTTTTTGAATTTTGATAAAAGAATATGTTTCTGAAAAAGAAGTGATATTTTTCTTTGGAATTAATTTCCAGTGTTTTGTCAAAATTATTTTCCATCTAACATGTCACTATTTAAAAAGGGGTGTTTATATCTCTATTATTACTATGAATTTATTTTGTTAATGATGGATGGTATTTTATATGTATTTTTTTATGTTGGCATGATGTTTAAGAAAACCAATTTTATTTCCCATTTTATGTTATGATGAATGATTTTTGTTATTGTGGAACATGTAATAATGACTTCATTATGAGATGGGTGGGACCTATATACCCCTCTAATGAAATGTGAAATTTTTATATCTCTTGAGATAGAAATTTTTTAGAATTCAATGTAAATCTAGTTTACTATTACAGGGCTGAAATGATATGTAAAGTCGGTTTAGTAATACATTGATATAATGACAATAAATCTTGTTCAGTAAAGGACTTTCTCCACTATGATGGTCTTGGAAACAAAACCATGGCTACTATGGAAAAAATATTATGTGATTATTTATTTTACATAATTACATGCTTTATTCCAATGGTATTTTATCATGGTTAAGTACTTTTTATGATATATGCTTTATGTACTTCGAAAATTTATTTCATGATTCAAGATTTTTATTTTTAAACAATAAGTTCAAGTTTTTACATTTTAATGTTTAAATGTTGTTTTATTTTCTCAATGTTTTCCCTTATTTAGCATTTGATATCATCCTTTTTATGTTTTCCTTTCCACAGGATATATAAAAAGTTTTTAGGTAGGAAAACACAAGGGGAATATTTTTATGTGATATTTGGAAGATCATTCACCATGATTAGAATCTTATGTTCTGAGATTGGAAAGGCACTAAACTAATACAGTACATGGGAATATATTTCTATCATGTATTAAATATTTTCCAAAATAAATGTAATGTTCTTGTACATCAACATATGTTTCCTACTAATGAACATTCACTTCCTCTTGTTTCTATTTTTTTTCACCCACTTTTCCATAAATAGAAAGGATTTATATGAATCATTATATGGTTTTATGCCTACAATTGGTAAAAATAAAAAATTATCAGAGAAATAATTGGAGAAACAATGTTTTTTCTATATATGTTGATTAAAAAAATTATCATACGTTCCTATGAAATTTTATGGTTATTCTTTGAAATTACCTCTTGGTCTAAGATAAAAATATAGGGGGACAATGGATCCCTCTGCATGACATCGCAAAAATTCACGAAGAAGAAAAAACCTTTTCTCATAAGATAAATAGAACAACATTGAGAAGAGTAGCATCAAAATTATTGGTCTTAGTACCAGTAAATGATTCCAAATCTTCTCATAACCTCAATAATAACACCCTAATCAATTATAGAATATGACTTGTCCATGTAAACATGAATAATGACATGCGATCCACCAGTTTTCATATTGATGTAACCCTACTAATTATTTTGAAAAACCAATTTACAATTATATACAAAATCGTTTAAAAAAGTTGTTTTTCTCTTCTGAGACATGCCATGGAATAATTTCACATAGCCTATGTCCATAAGGGTTTCTAGAATATTATAGGTGAAATTTCAAAAGAATATTGACTTGTAATGGTTGAGTGTTGTAGGGTCCTAAACATTTGGAATTAGAACAGACATTGAGGAAATCAAAAAAAAATAAGACGACCACCTCTGAAAAAATGATGAACCACACCCTTGAATTTGACCTTCACAATGTCCCATACTGCAATATAGAATGTGTCTTAGAATCCCATAGGACCCGATGCATTTTCCTGCTTAATATTGGAGATGGATTCCTTGATCACTTCCTTTTTTGACACCATGACCATAATTTTTTTTCCAGAAATCTTTAAACACCCTTGAAAACACTCCATAAAGTCCACAAAATCATTAGTTATATCATGATTATTTCCCATAGAGCTATATAGACCCACCATAATTTATTAAAATTCATTGAATGAAAAACTCCCATAAATCCCACATCTGAGGTGAAGGAACCATCATCGAGTAGTAATTTAATTTTAATTTTATTATTTTTCTCATTGAGGAAGTATTTAATGAATTATATATTATTTCCCCCTCTTTTATACAAAAAGATCTTGATTAATGCCTATTAACACACTAAATCTACAAAACCATCACAACCCACATTTTTTGTTAATCATTGAGGAGAGAAACAAATACAATCATCCCATCATTCCTAGAATCTATGCTTTTGATTTTCTATATTCCACATGAAATTTTCTAGACTAACATCCACATTTGGATTATCCCCTAGAAAGGCCAAAATGTCCCACTTGAGTAACCAATGTTGGTTGGAGAGGCCAACCCATGAATTCCCATTTTCCTATATCTCTCAGGAGGCCTTCCACACCTACATGAAGTCCACCCTATGGTTTTGTAGATTTAGTGCATATGGGTCCTCTACTTCTATCGAATGATAGATGGGTTGTTGTGGATGAATGCTTCCTATCAAAAAAGACCTCATCCCCATGATCTCCTCCAATACTAGGAATGTGTTAGAGAAGTTGGGTAGTGGTGACTATGATCATGAAGGAACCCCTCTGGGAATAATGAGATAATAATCATCCTTTCCGATGAGAAATAAGGCTCATGAATTTATTTCAACACACCCTCTAGAAACTTATTCCCAATAGAGCATCCCTTGACACATGATGATGAACCAAGACCATTACACTAATTTTAGGGAAAATTCATTATATAACATAATAGAACACTGTAAATATTCCACAAATCTATCATAAAAGTAAATCTAGAAAAGTATTCGGTCATACATTCACATGAGTAACATTTCTATTTTCTAATGTTTATGATGGGAGGAAGGTAATTATAATTTTATATTGTTAGAATTTTAATTACGTTATAAATAACATATAATTTTTTTAAATGTATTTATATTTACCGTCTATGTGATGTGGTGATGAAAAATGAATGAAATTCTTTGTGGAGGTAGTAATCCACACATACGCAAAAGTGGAATTATCATTTTTAGATGGATGAAAATGTAATAATAAATATGATATCATATATTTTAAAAATTATAATAATTTTATAAATATATTATATAATAATTAAATCAATAATTATAATCATACAAGAGAAGCGATGACCGAAGAAGAATTACATAATTTTTTGTGGTGGTTGTCCACCGAACACACAAATGTCAGTTTCATTTCCAATTTGAGGGAATATTAGATTAAAATTGTTTATAAAATCAGTATAATACATTTTATTATGTGGTATTTAGTTATTTAATAATATCTTTTTGGATGAATCATAATTTAAGGAGGTGAAAAATTATGAAATTTTGAAACGATCGGTTAAGAATGATACATCTTCATCGAACAACCTCTTTAATTTTATACCAAGAGCCTTTTTAGGAAAAATTTATAATAAATACAAGGAATCTAGGATATTTTAATGTAGTTATGAAAAGATTTGTGGTCGGTATTAATTAAAACAATTGATTTTTTAATTGTTAAGATAAGTGAATATAATTTTACCTTTTATAAGTGAGGGGAGGGGCACCCTGGAAGGTTCATAAAATTTAAAATTATTATAAATTAAACTTCCTGAAAAAAAAATCTGAACTAATATAATTTTATGATAATATAAATAATTTTATATGTATTCTTATATATTAAAATATACATAATTTTATTTTATTTCTCCACCCATATAATTTTATTTCAACCCTTGTTAACCCTTTTTAAGAATTAACGTGATAATGTTATTTTTTACTCTTTTGGGGTCAAGATAGTTATAATAAAAGAAAATAGGGATCTTAATGGTAAATGATTAATATTTTCAATTATATCTGAATCACATGACTGATGATTTGATTTTTTAAATTTGAAATCAATTAATAATTTTTAATTTAAAATATTATTAATTTCATTTCTGGAACTATTAATTTAATTTGAATTTGAAAAAAGAATAAAACCAATTTATTTATAATACAATATTTATAATATAGATATCCTATAATGTTTAACTATATTTTGGAACACATTAATTAATTAATTTTATTTTAACTTTAATCCGTTTATATACATTTATTTTATTTTATTGTTAATTGAAGATATATTGTATCAGCACTCCAAAGGCCTATTAGGTAATTATTTAATTAATACAAAATCGAAATTAATTATCAAGATAAAAAAATATTTTATCATTAAAAGTATTATTTAGAATAAATAATGTTGTTTTTATCCTTCTAACCAAATAATGTTTTCATTAAAAGTAATAAAGTGACATTTTTGTCTTTATATTTTACTTAAATATTATAAAGGTCAAAAACTAGAGAAATATAACACCATGTGGTCATATATTACATAATTGGATGGAAATAGTAAAACTTCACTCATAAAATAGGATAAATGAATGTGTTAGGGTTACTTTAGTCCTTATTATATTATTTTTAACCTGAATTATCTGATTTACCCTTACAATGTTGAAAACTATTTATTATAGTCCCTGTTTATAAAGAATAAAAATAAAATTGGTCTATTTACAAAATTTGGAACTCATATTAGAAATCTTGAATTATTTTTTCAGAACTAAATTCAAATATGTGAAAGAATTTAAAAAGAATTATACTCACAAGTCATTCCATGATTCTATATATGTGCAAAGAGTAAGATGTATATACTTTGATATCGTCATCTCATTCTTAGGTATTATTTCCTTTTGATAAATCATATCTATATTAAATGATTGATAATATGTAAATGATCATATATGACGACACTCATTGTAATGGAATATGGAGATGTGTTTTCTAAATAATATCCCAACCTTCAATAATTCAATGACGATTAGTTCTGAAATATATGTTACACATGGAGAATTTCCAATATCCAAGACCCCATATATAATGTACATTGATGAAATTGAGGATCAGAATAAACAACTACATGGGAATCCAGATAAAGGGTTTGTATATCCAAGTACTTCACTGTGGTGTGCACCAATCCTATCTATTAAATAGTAAGAGGGGTCAATAAATATTTTCATTGACTATTTTTAGATCAAGAAAATCAGGATTAAGACCAAGTATCAACTAACATTGATTTATTACTTGTTGAATTGGTTATGTGAATCACAGTACTTCTCTAATATGGATCTTTAGTTTGGGTGGTATATAGTAAAGGTGATGAAGGAGGATATACAAAAGACTATTTTTCAATAAAGTTATAGGAACTACTGGTTAATAGTGATTCTATTTGGAATCACATATGCTCTAACACTATTGATGGACTTAATGAATAGAGTCTATAGGTATTACCACAAAAAAAATTCAATCAATTTAAAGATTATATTCTCATTTAGGTTAAAATCAAGCAGGACAATGTGAGTCACTTGAATGCTGTAACGAAGACCCTATAGAAAGAAAGGTTGTTTGCAAAGTATAGTAAATTCATGTTTTAAAGGGATACAGTAACTTTCATGGCCCATTTTATCATAATAAAAGACATATATATTGATGATTTAAAATAATAGTCAATTGGAGGATGGACCAGACCAATATCTATGATGGAAATCCATTGTTTAGATGGATTTTCTGCGTATTATCATTGATTTGTGAGAAAATTATCACGACTATCAAGCCCAATAACAAAAATAACTGATAATGGAGTCTTTTTAATCTAAAAGGGTGAATACAAAGGGAGATTTATGAGTTAATGAAGAGTCTAAGCACTACACGTATGGTCATATTTCCCACAGATTGGGAAGGAATTATGATCTATAACAATTTACCAAAATAGGTTATGTATTTATTACTCATGAATTATGACAATTTTATTACCTATGCCTATCATTAATTGAAGATCCATAATAATAACTACCCAACGCATGATCTAGAACTGGTGGTAATGACATTCAGATTGAACATTTGGAGACATTATCTCTATGTGGCTAAGTGTGGAATATATACAGATCAGAAATGATTTAATATATAATCACAAAAAGAGATTAATATGAACCAATGAGGGTAGTTCAAGATGGAAAATAAATATGATTGTTCAATACATTACCATATTGGGATGGAGAAAAGGTGGCTTTTTCTCTTTTTATAACCCTATCCTTAATAAGGATTGTAATGGATCCAGAATTTTTTTTCAAAAAAAGGATTGAAATGGGAATTGTAAAACGATTTTTACCGTACCTTTATCAAATAACTACTCAAACATATATTATTTATATGATCAATGATTCCCATATGGACGATGTGTTACTATAGAAAATGGATGTAATGAATCCATAATTCATCTTTTAAAAAGTTCAAATTACAGTGTTTGAAATTTGACATGTTTCTTATAAAAACTCAAAAAATAATAGGGAATTTATGGAAAATGTTCATAGATTATCTTTATCTATTATTCTTGGAATAATTGTACTGTAAATATATCTGAAGTAATTTTTTTTGAGGGATCCAACAAAGTGGATGATTGATGAATTTGTTTATCAATTCCTAGTATACTAACAATTTAGGACTGAATGATATATGTTTTATGGTATGATGAAACAATTAACCAAATTTGAATAGAAATGGGAAAACATAACTATTGATATCATCAAAGGAATCACCAAGACACCTAAAGTAAATAATTCCATGTCGATAGTATTTGATCATTATAAAAAGTTAGTGTATTTAATTGCTATCAGGGAAGATTCATTCCAGGAACAAATGAACAATATATATAAGGTAATTTATAAGACCACATGGAGTTCCAATTTATATTTTTCTGATTGAGGTACAAGATTGATATTGATGTTTTTGATAATCCTTTAACAAGGTTAGATACATAACTTATTATTAGTGGTACATATCAGCCTCATATGGATGGACAGTATAAAAGGAAAATTCAAACTCTAGAGGATATAATGAGATCATATTGATAGGATTTCCATGGATTTGGGGATAAAAAATAAACCCTAACATTGTTTTCATATAACAATAGTTTCCATTCTAGAATTAAAATGGCACCTTATGAGGATATGTATGAAAAGAAGTGGAAGACATCGATATACTGGGATAAAGTTAGAGATCAGAAGCTGATGGGACCTAATCTTAACCAAGATTTGATTAAGAATTATAAAACTATTTAACATCATATGAAATATATAAAATTTCAACAATAAATTTATGATGAAAATTATTGAAGATTTATAGAGTTTGTTTTCAGTGATATGGTGTTTCATCATATGAAAATTGGGAATATATTCATGAGGTTTGTGAAGAAGGGAAATCATATTACTAGATAAATCTTACCCATTGAGATCCATGATTTCATTATAGTCATTTTATATCAAATGAACTCACATCAATCCAATATGAAGAAAATGATGTGTTCCATGCATCCTAATTAACAAAAGTTTATACCATACCCCTCACATGTATTGAATCCATAGGTTTTTTAGTTATAGAGTGATCTTTTAAATGAGGAGCATCCAATGTAGATATTAAATCATAGAGGCAAAGATAAATGAAAAAATTAAACCCACGTAGTCAAACTGTAATGGTGGAAAAAAAATTTAGAAAGAAAATTGGAATCTAGAATAGGTTACAAAACAAATTTACACTCATTTATTTTAATGAATGAAATGAAAATTTGGAGGGTAAAATTTATAAAGGGGGAGAATATAAATAGCTTAACTTTTATAAATGAATTTACCCTCATAATAAATAAATTTCATATAATTTAATATAGATAGATAAAATACATGCACTATATTAGAATTTTTGGAAAATTATAGTCTGTCCGATATAATAGATATTGAATAATTATGGCCACAATTTACATATCCATTTTACATTAACCCTTAATATTAGTATATTAATATTTATGATAAAGTCCAATCGATAATGATGGAAGGAGATATGAATTTTACTAGTAGGATTATACCATATGAAGCCCATATTTTTATAAATTTAAATGGATATGGCAATACTGGGATTTAACTTAACCAATATCAACATAATATTCAACAACCTAACCATGATAAAAACCATTTATGTTTAAATTCATGTTTATTTTTATCAAAAACCAAACCATGTTCCCCGAACCACCATTAGAATGTTTCTCCATCACATACCTTACCAATATAGAATACACCTCTATAATTAGTATTCATTTATCTAGACACCCAAAATATGTTTTTTATATTATATTTTAAATAAAATAATGATTATATTATTTTATTATTTACTAATTTATAATAATTAAATAATAAATTTGAGAAAAATTTATTTTGTTACACTAAAACACAAATTCTTCTTTTTGGAAAAATATAGTTCTAATAAAAACACAATGTTGGATGGATTATAGAATTTTAGAAAAAATTATTATTTTAATAAAATAATTTTTTAATAATAATTATATATCTACTAATGATAATATAATTTTATGATGTAAAATATAATTTTTACATTATGCAGAGGTAATTATCATCATCAAAAATCATAATTTTTCAGAAATGAGGATTTTTTATTTTAAAGGGTATAAATTAATATCTAATGATTTATTTTTAAAAAATATTATTTTTTATTAAATCTGTACGTTGAAAATAGTCAATTTTGAATTTTTCATATTTTTTGAAATAGACTATTTTTGGATAAAAATTAAATATAATATAAATATTCTTTATGAATTATGACTTCATAAGAGCCCACAAATGATATAATCTAAACTATAAAGAGTATCAATTTCCAAAATTATGCTTCCAATTTATCATAATGTGTTTTTATGTTATTTTATTTATTTTATAAACCCTTAATGAATCCTCGAAAACATGTATTGAATTTAATGGTTTTAAAAATCAATTATTTAGAAAGATGACTCACTTTCACATCATCAAGGGTATTACATTATTGATATTTTATCTTAAACATATTAAGTAAATAAATCCACTCCACTTTGGTGAAAACCATGGTAAAAACCCTTTATTTTTTGGGGTTTGGATTAATTTATGATATAGAGTCCAAAACCTGTGTTTAAAAATAAATAAAGAAATCTATTTCCTTTTGCAATAAAATGTATCCCACTCTCTAATTAAAAATAAATCAAGAACCATTTAGAACAAAGTTAATCTTCCTTTGCCTCTCTATATCCATTTCATGATGTTCCCAAGATCTAATGAAAAACCTCAGAAGAATTTAGAAATGACCTATCAGGGTAAGGGATCCCCACCTTACCCTCTTTATTCAAGAACAATATTTATATTATGACTTTGACTTCCAATTATTCATGTTGTTATAAGTCTATTATCACTATATTTTCCAAGTAATGAGATCCCCAAATCAATTACAATAAATGATTCTATTAATCTTTATGTACACCCATTATGCTTTTGAAATTATCCAATTAATTTTTATACCAAACATATATATAGCGAATTACCATCCCCATTTTAAACTCAATGGTATAAAAAAATATTTACCTATCCTAAATGGATTGGGGAATTATATATATGTAACCACACTCATTAATTAGGAGGTTAAAATTGATGAAATATGTTCTTATGTTTATGATTCATGTGGAATAGAAATTAATGTTCCTATTATGAATATGAGGGGTTAACACTTAATTATTTATCACTCCAATAAATTGGGTAATGTTGTTTTCATCGGATATACAATGTGTGGTGAACATGATTTTATCCTATCAACACCAGGTTATAATTATATCTGGTTATCCATGATCATTGTTTATAATTTCATGTTTTCCGTTGTTTCCTCATTCCCATGTTTCCATTATGTTATCATCTTATATCACACTTTAATGTTCATTTTTTTTATTCGCACCTATATTATGTTTCCTTGAAATTATTATTGAATTACGTGTTTTTCTTTAATCATGTAATTAATTTACTACTTTCTTATTACGTATTATAGCATGCATATTTATTATGTATGTCTGCAGGTTATCCCGTGATGTTTTAGAATATCATGGGAATTTAAGGGAATGTTATGGAGTTTTAGTTTATGTTTTACCCATAATTAATGTTATTATTATATTTACCTAATTTCCCATATAAACTAGGACTCACAATTTACTGTTTTTATTAAGAGTACTGATATATAAAAAATAATAAATTTAATGTGTATTATAGTTATGTGCTGTCAAATTATCCACCACCTTTTTGAATTCCATGGTATTCTATTTGGAAATCCTCAAAACAGATTTCATATATTTAAATTGTTTGTTCGACCATGAATCTCATAGTTATTCCTAAAGACATTAAAAAATAAGGGGACTTACCCTTATCTCTATATAGTATAGCCAATGATTGGATATATTATCCACCATCCACAACTAGTGGTTATTCCAAAATCAAAAACCCCATTCTTGAAAATTTTCTCCCACCCTCTCAAATTATATCCATTATAAAATCAATTTGTGGAATAATAAAAAAATAATTTGAAACCCCTCTTGAATATATGGAGATAAGTAAAAAATTATTTGTAGGTTTTCAATACAATGAGATTAATAACTAACTGATAATATAATACATATATAGGTTACTTGTCCCCAAATACCATAGAATGATAAATTCTTCAGTTTTTGGTGATTTAGTTAAAAAATAATTTTGTCACACATGAAATGATAGCTAACAGGGATCAAAATTAAAAATAAATTATGAAAAGAGCAGTAATACCAGCCTAAGGAGTACTTGAAAAAATGCTTTAATTTCCTTTGAAATAGCAACAAGGGGAATCACGCAGGAAAACATCCAGATGTAATAAAAAACAAAAAACTCCCACCCCTTCATCTTGCACCAAACCTCGAACAGTCCTCTAAAATTTTCAGCCATTATTTAGCAGAGCTAATGAGGTTCATGCCATAGTTAATGTGTTAGCAATGTCAATGAAAAACCTATATTTGACATCACCTCTCACCAGCCTCTCTATGACCGTGTTGACACAGCTCATTGGAATAACCTCAATGTCATCAGTAATGTTGTCTTTTACTGCAAAATCCAGAATCTCCCGGGTCTCCTTCATTCCCCCAATGGCACTTCCACCCACAAGCTTCCTTCCTTGAAATAAAGGGAAGACCAGTAGCTCGAGCGGCTTCGAGGGTATGCCCACCATCACAAACTTCCCATCAGGTTTCAGTAGACCCAGCAAGGGTAGCACCAGATGGTTTGTAGAAAAAGTGTCAATAATGACATCTATGGTACCAATTTCAGCCTGCATCTAAACTAGATTATGGTTGACGAGAAAAGAGTCGGCATCGAGATGCCTCATGGACTCCTCCTCCTTCCCGGGATAAGTGCTTATGATAATCACCTTATCCCCAAAGGCCTTCGCAAACTTCACGAGAGCATGACCCAAACCACTGATTCCAACCACTTCCACCTGATTCCCGACATCCGTGAGTCCGTAGTACTTCAGAGGACTGTAGACTGAAATCCCAGCACAGAGAAATGGGGCGGCAGATTCCAGAGGAAGATTTTCTGGAATTCTATCCACAAAGTGTTCATCCGCAACCATGAAATCGGCGTACCCTCCGTAGGTGATGTTTTCATCGAGGTATGTGGCAGAATAGGTGAGTATCTTCTTCAGGCAATAATTCTCGAGATTTTTGTGGCATCTCTGGCACGAACAGAAGGATCCCACCACGCATCACACCCCAACTCTGTCACCCACTTTGAATCTCTTCACCTTGCTCCCGATCTTCGTAGCTATGCCCACAATCTCGAGCCCATGCACCAAAGGGTTGGTAGGCATTCCCCAATAATTCTTTATAAGAATAAAAGGTGGATATTAAACCTAATTAAATTTATAAACATTTATGAATAGCATTTCAATATCAAGGTAATTATCATTCTATACCTATTTCGTTTCAATGTAGTATTTTCATTGATATCAACCATTTCTTTGATCATCACCAATAACTTTTTGGTATCACTTGAGTTATGTGAAAATATTTTTCCCGGGTTTCCATTTTAGTAAAAACAAATTATCATGAAATAAAACTTCATGTATAATAAAACACATAGGTAGAAAGGTCATTCAATGTATCAGTAAGAATAAAACTCAATCTATTCTAATCATAATAGTTATCCCTATGTGTAAGTTACATATATTCATATTCCTCTGTCTAGGAATTTAATGACCCGGAAATTGTAAGGACATTTTTTTCTTAAATAATTTGGAATTTTATGAGTCTGTGGCTTCTAACGGCACTTGATTCCGAGGCCCAGTGTGCCCGGAATCAATTTCCGAAGTTTAGATTGGGTATGATCAGTGAACCAACAAACATGTTTTTCTATCTTTTGAACCGGTGTTTGGAATTGAAATCTGAGGGTACCGATGAACTCACAACGCTGGTAATTTCTTAAGAGGACCATTATCGAAGATGCGTTTTCTCAGGAGCAGAAGTTAAATTTTTTTGATTAAATGAGAAGTGAATAAAATTGTGGTAAAATTTTATTTTTATATCAAGCATGGTTATATCCTACATGGGAGAGTTGGGGTGGGACCCATAAGCTTCTAACTACCCATGTAAGGATAATTTTTATGTGGGTCCCACACGATCCCCAACCCTTCACATTCCATATAACTCCTTAAACACCCGCTTAATTTTGGTAAACTCCTCGTTACTTGTGAAAGCATTCCACCTCCTCTCTTTCTCCCTCTTAACTCTTGCCAACACACTTTAATCAATTAATTGAACCACATCAAATAATTAATTAAGTGTTTAAAAATTTAAATTTTTTAATGCATGGAATGATTAAATAAAATAAGGAGAATCCTTATTTTATATTTGGTTGGCTTGTTGTGTGGATATGTGGGGGAGAGATCTCTTGAGTTTTGAAGAACGCTTCATCTCCTTTGTTGAAGAACGCCAACTCTCCGACGAAGAACATTGACTCAGTGACCCTGAATTCTCTATCCCATTATTCCTATGAGACAAGGAAGGAGAAACCGACACGGGAACTCACCAACGACATCTCGCCTTATAATCTTCTCTTCGTGACAAAAGGGGTGACACTGCTTCCTCCTCGGGCGCACTCCATCATCGCTTACGGATCCTCACCCCACGATTCCGTCTTCCGTGACACTGACGTTCGACATCATTTGTTGTGGTAGGGGTGTGTTTTGATTGGATCAATGATTGAATATTATTTCCTTCTTGTTTTGTTCTCTTTAACCGCCTGTTATCGAACTAATGTGGAGAGACTGGGCCAAACTAACACGATCTGAATCCTCCACCAATTTTGTGATTGTTGGTGGTTCATCATGTTATTCATTGGTGACTAAAAACGGATCATTACGAGTTTGTTAAGTGATACAAGTGATCCTATATTAAATATTCATCATCAAAGAAACCTTACGAAGGTGGGACGACAATAGCAGGCGACGGTTCGGACCAGAACGGGATAGACCGTTCCTTGACCGTTCTTCGAGCGATAATTCAAAACGTGTTTTCGGAGCTGATCGGAAGCCCGAGAATTCCTGAATCAACTTTAGGACAACATGGTGACCTAGAGTCTGATGTTTCGTGATGAACGATTGATCGAAATGAAGAACTGTAATCAAGGGAACCACGCTGGCAAGAGGCGTCATTTCTGGAAAATTCCAAACTACACGGCGTGTACTCCTGGAGAACACGCCCTCTAGATCAGGAATTCTACAACTAGGTTTTTGGAAGCCAGATGACTAACACATGGCGTGTGACCTCTATCACATGGAGTGTACTCGCCACACAACAAGGAGGTGGCGGCTACGCGAGACTCAGTGTGTAACCCAAGAATACACAGACATGGTGTGGAGTACATGGGCTTGTTCTCTGCCACATGACCAGACATGGCCAATGGTGCGTGCTAACCGGTGTACCAATTACATGGGTTGGAGAACACGGGTTGACGTCGTGTATGGGCAGATGGACAGTGTACATGGAGCTGACACAAGAAGTTTGGACACGGTGTGTAACCATACCACATGCCGTGTACATACGTTTTACAAGAACAACCCTTCGACAGAGGCTGTGGTACACTGACAGTACCCGGGGACTGAAGACACGGCATGTAACCATATCACACACCTTGTACTTACATTTTACATGAACAACCCTTCGACATTGGCCATGGTACACGGGCAGTACCCGAGGTCTGAAGACAGGTTGTGTGACCATTCCAACACGCCCTGTACATTTTGGAAAATGGATTAGTCCTCTTAAACTCAATGTCTTGGACACGTAAGTTTGGTTTAGCCCCCTATGACATGGAGGAACTTCGAGATACATCAACTATGGACTTTGTGACAATTTATGTATCGACCCCCTTGGCTCGTGGAGCGGACCCTCCCGGAATTGAGCGTGCTATGTGCGGGAACCCGAGAGTTGGCTGCGACTGCGATGACTACCATGCCGGAATCCTCTGTGGTTTTGATGATGAATATGACCGTACTTTGATCCTACATGGGTTCGACAACGATGATGACTGTACTTGGATCCTACGTGGGTTTGGCAGCGATGGATACTGCACTTGGATCCAACGTGGGTTCGGCAGCGACGAATTCTGTACATGGATCCTATGTGGGTTCGATAGAGGATATGATTCAGAGGCTACAACTAATCATCTCCACCCCTCTTTGTGAGTAGTATAACTGTGTGATCTGATTCTTGACTTAAATATTTATCATCAATGTGACTGAATTTCTTTCTTGTGTAGGCTGGGTTGTGTTTTCCTGTGTTGATTGGGTTGTGCTTGGTCCCAAGAGATGGAGTTGAATTATAATTGATGAATTGGGTATATGTATGGGAATATACCAAAGAAGAGTGGGTTGATACTTCATGATTGCATATTTCCTTTGTGGTTTACCCTTCGTGGATTCTGAGAGTCCTTCGGGGGTCTTGGTGTCCCTACTGAGTATCGTATACTCACCCCTGCATGGGCTATTCCCACACAACATTGTTTTGGATGCAGACGATGGACAGAACTGATCGAGGTGGTGGCTTGTGGAGCTAGACGATACCCGGAGGAGGATCACTTGGAAGGACATACACGGAGCGGACTACCGGACCCGAGGAGATGAGGAGACTATCTGTACCCACCCATCATGTGGGATTTTCGGAGGACGACTCGATGTTGTTGTTTTACTTTTCATTTGTACGGTACTCTCAGTTGGGTTTTTATACTAGCCCATTTACTTCCCACCACTTACTTTGTACCTAGTATTACTTAGTGCTTACATTACTTGTGTACTCTGTTGTTTTTGTTTACTTTTATAAATGAAATTCCTTCCCTTTTTCTGGGATTTACGAATTTGGTGCTAGTCGCCAGCACCAAGCGTATGGAAGGAGGGCTTGGGGTAGTCACGACACTGGCCCCAAGGATGTGTTCTGACAAATTGGTATCAGAGGATTTGGTTATACCATAGAACTCAGGAATCTGATAATTTCATCTTTGTGAAGCAGTAATGTTTAGAGTATTGAGTGTGGTTATCAGTCCATGGAGTCCAGTGTTGGTGTGGTGGCCGATGTATCCCCACAAAAGGACCCTGACCTCTGATTTCTGACTCAGGGTACAAAAACATTGATTGCATGTGTTTTTCAATGGTTTTATTTTTGATTACTTTGTGTCACATCACCAGGTATAATGTATGATCGTGGAACACATGATTCTTTTCAGTATGGCCCCACGAAGGTAGCTAGCTATGGTTCCTAGTTACGTGCGGGATGGCAGCCCATAGAGTGACGAGGCCTCAGTGTAGGGCCCCATTATAGTAGAGGCACCAGAAGTACCTATATCCGATGGGCCACCGATTCCACCTACCCCAACAGCGGTGAGAGCACGCTGCTTGAGTGCACTGCACGAGTTTCAATGACAGAGGCCACCCAGGTTCCGTGGGGAGACGAACCCTTAGGCAGCCGAGGATTGGCGATAGGCTATCGTCCGAGTCTTCAGATTGATAGGGACACTAGCTGATCTTATGCAGATCCTTGCGCTGAGTCTCTAGCACGTTGTAGAAGGTAGATGGTGGAGCCTGATTCTCCAAGTGCACGATGAGGCATCACTACTTTGGACGGACTTCGAGTGCCTCTTCTGGTCGGAGTTCATTCCAGCAACCCTCCGTGCGGTGCGCATCCATGATTTACTATAGCTGCGGCAGGGCAGCATGACAGTATCCCAATACTCAGTGAGATTTACCGACCTCTTATGCTACTCCACAGACATGTTACAAGACCCATTCTTCGAGGCCCAGACCTTTGAGTAGGGACTGAGGCATGAGATCAGGGATTCGATGATCTCCCTCAGCATTCCGACATAGACATGAGTACTGGAGCGAGCCCTTCTTGTGGAGAGCTTTCTTGCTGAGCCTATGCCAGCATTGAGGCCAACCACAGGGTGACATGTAACGGAGTCTTCTACAGCTGGCAGTAGACAGATGTCACAGAGGTCCAAGAATATTAGTACATTAGGTGGGCGACCCCAGGATAATGGTTCAGAGGTGCGGGGAACACGCAGCAGGGATAGCCATATGAGAGGCATGATGTGCTATGCATGCGGCGGGCATGACCACATGGCTCGTGACTGCCCGAATCACCATCCAGAGGAGCAGAAGATGGCCGAGGGACTACCCAGCCAGAGGCAGAGGTTAGACAGTGGTTGTCCGTAGGGATCAGGTGAACGAGGTAGAGGAGTTGGCCGAGCAGCAAGTGGTGGACGACGCTTCGAGACACCACCACCACCACCACCAAGAGGACCACCCCGACCACCGGGACTTGGTAGACAAGGGCAGGCTCAGCTCCTTGCAGTCAAGGCCTTCAACCATGGGGCACCTGAGATGATTCGAGGTACTATATGTGTCTACTCCACACTTTCTACTATTCTTATAGACACGGGAGCGAGTCATTCTTTTATTGTCGCTGCCCTTGTTCAGAGTATGGAGATTCTTGATGGAGTCTTTAGCTTGATCCTTATGAATGGAGACTTCTATGGTAGCAGACTCGACGATTACGCACTGGAGCTAGAAGATTGATCTTACTCTAGGTGGCGATAGCTTCAGCTAGGATCATCTTGTAGCGGCATCGAGGCCTTATGACATCATCTTGGGTAAGGATTGGTTATCAACAGTCCATGCCCAGATCGACTGTATTAGGCACATAGTGCGGTGTGTCCGCACAGATGGGAGCAGGTTCACATTCCACATCGAGAAGGGAGCCTTTGCAGTGCAGTACGGACTTATACAGAGTAGAGGGAATCTAATCACACACCAGTGGGCTAGTCTCATCCTAGGAGCAGTTGAGGTGCGGAGTCCGAGTTTTCTTGTTGTGGTGGATCAGTATGCTGATGATTTTCATGACGACGTTCCAGGACTACCTCCTTGTAGATAGGTAGACTTCTACATTGATCTCTACCTCGGGAAAGCCCCGATATCTACTCCAGCATATCGGATGGCTCACACTGAGCTTCCTGAGCTGTGGGTATTGCTAGGGGACTTACAGGGAAAGGGATTCATCCGACCCAGTGATTCACACTAGGTGACTCTGATTTTATTCACAAAGAAAGAAGATGGGAGCATACGACTATGTGCCGACTACCGTCGCCTGAATCAGGTGACCATAAAGAACAAGTATCCACTCCTATGGATTGACGACCTCTTTGATCAGCTCAAGGGAGCACAATGTTTATCGAAGATAGACCTCAGGTTAGGCTATCATCAGCTCAGAGTTCAAGACGAGGATGTGCAGAAGACGGCCTTCAGGTGTCAGTATGGAAACTATGAGTTCTTGGTTATGCATTTCGGCATAACCAACACTCCAACAGTGTTCATGAGTATCATGAACAGGATCTCCTAGACATACCTCGATCTGTTTGACGTAGTATTCATCGAAGACATATTGATTTACTTAACCACTGAGGAGGAGCACGCCTACCACTTACGGGTTTTACTAGACACACATCGAGAGAACCAGCTTTATGGTAAGCTCTATAAGTGTCAGTTATGGATTCTAGAGTTCACCATATTGGGGCACGTTATCTCAAAGGCTGGGGTTGTAGTGGACCCAGTGAAGATTGAGGCGGTACATTCTTGTGAGCCACATAGGAGTGTGACTGAGGTGCAGAGTTTCCTAGGTCTGGCTGGGTACTATCGAAGATTTTTGCCAAACTTATCCAGAGTTGCAGCACCACATTCAGCTTTGAAGAACAAGGGGAAACCATTCTTGTGGTCAGATAGATGTCAACAAATCTTCCAGGAGCTGAGACATATATTGACCAGTGCACCCATCTTGAGGCTACCAGAGGAGGGAGTATGGTACGTAGTTTAATGTGATGCATTAGGGGCCGGACTCAAGTGTGTCTAAACGCAGGAGCTGACTGCGATTGCCTATGGTTCATGATAGTTGAGGAAGCACGAGCAGAACTATTCTACCCATGACCTGGAGATTGAAGCAGTGGTCTTTGCCTTGAAGATGTGGCAGCACTATCTGATGTGAGAGCACTTTAGAGTCTACTCTGACCATCATAGTCTCAGGTACATCTTCTCGCAGAAGGACATGAACCTGAGATAGCGGCGATGGCTACAGTTCCTCCAGGACTATGACATTGAGATATTCTATACTCTTGGGAAGGGGAACGTAGTAGATGATGCTCTCAGTAGGATATCGGGCATTCAGCTACTTGGAGAGGCGACAGAGCAGTTAACCAATTTGAAGATATCCTTCATGGATAGAGATGGAGCAGCTTTCCTACAGTCACTCATAGTCACTCCTCCACTACTTCAGCGGGTCAAAGAGGCACAAAGTGGGAATGTTGACTATGAGACGTGATGTGCACAAATATCCACAAGACATACACCTGATGGATTTTCTAATGGAGGAGAAAACATCATCCTCTTCAGGGGATGTACCATGGTACTAGTTGAACTGCAGGAGGAAGTGTTGAGGGAGTTTCACACTTTCCCTTTTAAAGTACATCCAAGAGTGGGGAAGATGTACCAGGATCTCATACGACAACACTGGTGTCCAGGTATGAAAAAGGTTGTGGCAGGGTTCGTTTCTCGATGCCTCACCCTCCAGCAGGTGAAGGCAGAGCACTAGGCACTGGCAGGCTTGGTGAAACCCTTATAGTTCTTGGAGTGGAAGTGGGACAGAATATCTATGGATTTCGTGATGGGGCTCCCTCATACTTCTAGAGGACATGACTCCAACTAGGTGATCATCGACCGACGCACCATGTCGGCTCACTTCCTTCCAATTAGAGAGCAGGGCTCAGTAGAGAGCACAGGATTCCTCTACATTCAAGATATCATATAACTTCATGGTGTGAAATCGTCTATCGTCTCTGATCAAGACACTCACTTTACTTACCGGATTTGGAAGGGGTTGTATGAGGCATTTGGGACGCAACTACGCCTGAGCACCACCTTTCATCCCCAGACGAATGGCCAGACGGAGTGGACCATTCAGACACTCGAGGACATGCATCGTGCCTATTTTATTGACTTTGGTCGCATCTTGGAGGATCACATACCCTTGGGGATGTTTGCATACAACAACAGCTACCACTCCACCATCAGGATGGCACCGTACGAGGAACTGTATGACCAACCTTTAAGATCACCTTTGTGCTGGACTGACCCTGGGGAGTCAGCACTCGTTGGACCAAAGATGGTTCAGGCTACAATGGAGAAGGTGCAGATCATCCAGGAGCAAATGAGGACTGCACAGATCAGACAGAAGTCCTATGCTGAATGGAGGCGGAGACCACTGGAGTTTGAGGATGGCGACCACATTTTCTTACGGGTCTCACCTCGATGTGGATTATAGATATTTGACCAAGGTGTCATGTTATCTCCACACTTCATCGGACTATTATAGGTCCTCGGCAGGGTAGGAATGGTGGCTTACCGCCTAGCCCTTCCACCTCAGTTGCATCGGGTGCACGACATCTTCCACGTATCTCAGCTGAGGAGATACATTCATGACTCGACGCATATCATCGACCACGGTGAGCTGGACATTGACGAAGAGGCTATATTCAGGGAGATCCTAGTGTAGATCGAGTATTGACAGGAGCGGTTCCTACATGGACGGTCAATTCCTCTAGTGCGCATTTGTTAGAAGCACGAGAACCTCCAAGAGAGCACCTGGGAGTGGGAGGCTCAGATGCGTTCTCAGTAACCTCAGTTGTTTCCCTAGTTTATGATATTGCTTTATGGGGATGTAAATCCCTGAGGTGGGTGTAATTTAAACACCCAAAAATTTCAAGGAAATTTTTATCATAAATAATTTGGAATTTTACGAGTCTGTGGCTTCTGACGGCACTTGATTCCAAGGCCTGGTCCGCCCAGAATCAATTTATGAAGTTTATCTCAGGTACGTTTAGTGAACGAACGAGCGGGTTTTTCTATCATATGATCAGGTGCCCGAAATTGAAATCTGAGGGCACTGATTAACTCACAATGCCGATATGTTTTTAAGAGGACCATTACTGAAGATGCTTTTTCTCAGGAGGAGATGCTAAAAACTTGTGGATTAAATGAGAAGTGAATAAAATTGAGGGAAAATTTTATTTTTATATCAAGGGTGGTTATAACCTACATGGGGGAGTTGGGGTGGGACCCACAAGATCTTAACTACCCATGTGAGGATAATTGTGAGGTGGGGCCCACACTAGCCCCAACCCTTCAAATTCCCTAAAACTCTTTAAACCCCCTATTAATTTTTGTAAACTCCACATTACTTGTGAAACCTTTCCACCTCCTCTCTCTCTGCCTATTAACTGTTTCCCACACACTATAATCAATTAATTAAACCACTTCAATTAATTAATTACGTGTCTTGAAATTTAAATTTTTTAATGCATGGCCTGATTAAATAAAATAAGGGGAAGCCGTATATTATTTTTGGTTGGATTGTTGTATGGAGATTTTAGGGAGAGAGATGTTGAGTTTTGAAGAACGCTTCATCTCCTTTGTTGAATAACACCAACTCTTCGATGAAGAACATCAACTCGGCGACCCCTAATTCTCTATCCCCTTCTTTCTCTGTGACAAGGGAGAAGACACCGATGTCGTGTCTCACCAATGATCTCTCGCCTTATAATATTCTCTCTGTGACAAAAGGGGCGACACTGCTTCCTCCTTGGACGCACTCCATCGTCGCTTACGGAACCTCACCTCGCAACTCCATCATCCGTGACACCGACATTCGACATCATTTTTTGAGGTAGGGGTGTGTTTTTATTGGATCAATTATTGAATCTTATTTCTTTCATTTTTTGTTCTCTATTACCTCCTGATACCGAACTAATGTGGAGATACGAGGCCAAACTAACACGGTCCGAATCCTTCGCCAATTATGTGATTGTAGGCGGTTCTTCGTGTTCCTCATGGGTGATGAAGAACAGATCATTACGTGTTCTTTAGGCGATGCAACCATCCCCAATTAAAGACTCATCATCACAGTAACCTAGCGGAGGTGCGATGATAATAGTGGGTGATGGTTTGGACTGGAATGTGATGGACAGTTCCTCGACTGTTCTTCGAGCGAGAATTCAAAACGTGTTTTCGGAGCCGATCAGAAGCCCTAGAACATCAGAATAGACTTTGGGACAACGGGGTGACCTAGAGTCTGATGTTTCAGGATGAACAAAAGATCAGAATGAAGAACCGATATCAAGGGAAGCATGCTAGCCAGAGGCGCCGTTTCTGGAAAATTCCAGACTACACGGCATGTACTCCTAGAGAACACACAGTGTAGTGTGGGCATTCTACGGCTAGGGTTTCAGATGTCAGATGAATAACACATAGCATGTGACCTCTGTCGCACGGCGTGTACTCGCCAAACAACATGGAGGAGGCGGCTATGTGAGACTCGGCGTGTACCATTGGAATACACAGACACGGTGTGGAGTACACAGGCATGTACTCTACCACCCAGCCAATCATGGCCAATGGTGAGGTCTAACCCGTGTAACCATTACACGGGTTGGAGAACATGGGTTGAGGTCGTGTACGGGCACATGGACAGCGTACACGGAGCTGAACCCAGAAGTTTGGACACGATGTGTAACCATACCACATGCAGTGTATATACTTTTTACACGAACATCCCTTCACCACGAGATGTGGTACAGGGACAGTACCCTGGTACTAAAGACATGGTGTGTAACCATACCACATGTCAAGTACATATTTTTTACATGAACATCCCTTTGACTTGGGATGTGGTGCACGAGCAGCACCCGAGGTCCGATGAAACGGCGTGTAACCATACCAACACGCCATGTACATTTTGGAAAATTTCTTGGTCATCTTGTACTCAGTGTCTTGGACACGTTTGGTTGGTTTATCCCACTATGAAGTGGCGGACCTTCGGGATACATCAACTCTTGAATTCATGATAGTTCATGTATCAACCCCTTGGCTTATGGAGCGGACCCTCCCAGAATTGAGCGTGCTATGTACAGGAACCCAAGAGCTGGATGCGACTGTGATGACTATCGTGTCGGGATCCTCTGTGGGTTCGACGACAAAGACGATTGTACTTGGATCCTACGTGGGTTCGATAGTGATGACGACTGTACTTGGATCCTACGTGGGTTCAGTAGTGGTGGTTACTGTACTTGGATCCTACGTGGGTTCAGATGCAACGACTTTTTTACTTGGATCCTACGTGGGTTCTTCAGAAGAGATGAATCAGAGGATACATATAATCATCTCCACCCCTCTCCGTGAGTAGTATACCTGTGTGAGATGAGTCTTGACCTAAATATTTATCATCGATGTGATTGAATTGCATTATTTTGTGGATTGGGATGTGTTTTCATGTGTGGACTGGGTTGTGCTTGGGCATGAGAGTTGGAGTTGAATTGTAATTGATGATTTGGTTATATGTATGGGAATATACCTAAGAAGTTTCGGTTGATACTTCGTGATTGTATCTTTCCATTGTGGATTATCCTTCATGGATTAAGGGAGACCATTGAGGGACTCAGGGTCCCTACTGAGTATAGTATACTCACCCATGCATGGGATATGCTCGCACTACGTTATGTTGGATGCAGACGACGGACATCACTGATCGAGGTGGAGGCTTAAAGAGATGGACTATACCCGGAGGTGAATCACGTGGAGGGACATACACGGAGAAGATGATCGGACCCAAGTAGTCGAGTTGACTATTTGTACCCACCCTTCAGGTGGGATTTCCGGAGGATGACTCGGTGTTGCTGTTTTACTTTTTAGTTTTACTGTAATTTCAGTTGGGTTTGTATACTGGCCTATTTACTTTTCATCACTTAGATTATACCCAGTTTTACTTAGTTCTTACTTCACTTGTGTACTCTATTTTATTTGATTACTTTTATAAAGGCAATGACTTCCCTTTTATCGGGATTTATCCCTTTGGTGCTAGTCTCCAGCCGCTGGCCTATGGAAGGCGGGCTGGGGGTAGTCATGGCACGGGCCCTGAGTATGGGACGTGACAAGGAATATCTATCATATTCGTTTAGTATATTAACCAAATAATTTAGGAAATTATAAATAAAATGGAATAATAAAATATATTGTTCCAAATGAACATATATTTGTGATGAACTACTTGTGGAATCATAATTGATAGTAGAAAAACAAAATTAGTGAGATAATGATTAATTGTTCAAGAAATATAAAATCCTAAATAGTCTCATATAAAAAAATGTAATATATATTCCATTTAACATCTTAGTGCTAAAAAAATTTCCACTCCTATTGTTTTAAAACAATATTCTTTTTCACATCATGAATACTCTCTCCCTTGATTAGAAAAATATTCATGTGAAGATAAAGAAATAATAAGGGTAAAAAAGTTTTCATTAACGAGTGTCTTGATTCTTCCATTCAACCTCAATTTCCAAAAAGACTTTTGCAATATAAAAAAATATTTGATAATTAAACTGAAAAAGATATCCTTCATATTTAAAAATAATAATATTAATATTATTATATTATAAATTTTTTCATAACATGTTAAATTTTTAAAAGATATTTTCACAAAAATAAAATTAATAAAGAAGAATGAGATATTTAAACATGGAATGAATGTATTAGACATGATAAAATAAGTGATTAAAACAATATTCATGGTTCAAAGAACATTTATAGTATCTTTCATAATTATTCCAACTATTGTTTACAATGAAATTATCAACATGGATTCTTTTATTTATTTTATCCCTCACTATATGTTTACAAATTTATAGGTTATAGTATTTTAACCAACTAGAATCATAGTTAATCATGTTAAAATATCAATGCACATGTATTTAGATTTATCAAGGACATCATTATTTTAGTAATGAATCTATTCTTCATTATAGGCTTATAAGTCTTGGATATTGAATATAGTTTGACCAAGAGACACTCTAATCTCATACATGAAAGGGATTTTATTAAGCAATAACTATATTCATCATTGGTTACGATAATTAAATTTGTTCACAGTTTTATATGGAAAATATGAATGTTTTAAAATTCTTGATACAATGAAATATATAACAAATAATACAGTCATTCTATCTAATATATGAAATTTCCCCCAATGAAATGAACTAAAAATATAATTCCTTTATCATCATTCAATATTTTCTAAATATTTTAGGAAAATGGGTTTTGGGTTATACTTTTTTGTGTGTAAGAGTTTAAGAAAATTTAATTCTTATATTTTATCTATTATTATGTCCATTATAAGGTACGCATTACTATTGAAGATTTTCTAAATATCAGTTCTATAAATTATCATTCTATAGAGAATAATGATGAGTTGATAGATAGTTCCATTAACATCACTAATCTAAAATTCCCAGCCTCATTCTAAAAATAATGAGTGTCAAACTAAAAATAACTTCCCCTAAATTTACAAATATACCCATATCGAAGTTGTTGAATAATCCCCCCTAGGAAATGTGAATAAAATATCTATAGGGAAGGAATTAAATTTTCATGAACTTTTTAGAGATAGTAAAAATGAAAAAGGTTAGACATTGGATAATATTCATAGGATCAGACCATTAATTTTGACAATCACATACATTTAAAAATGAGGAAATTTTTTAGGGAAATCTCAATTTTAGATCAATTCCTCCCTCCATTATGATCTAGAAATTGCGGTGAGAACATTTCATACCATTACGATCAATTAATTTATATCTGATATCAAATTTGTAGTCCTGGTGGAAATTGTACCTATAAAAATTTAAATAATGATATTTTCAATTTAATTGAATGAATTGGTTCCCCCATGTACATAATATTCCTGTAGAGTTTGTATTGATCACAACTGACTAAATTGATCTATGATAAAAGACCCCATTCCTCTATATTCCATTGACCATTTGTTTTAAAGATTATCTAGTAAGTCTCATTATTTCTCCCATAATTGATATTTGAGTTATTTATAAATCCATATATCCCTTGTGGATTAGGAAAATACAATATTTTCATTTTTTATAGAAAGGAAAAAATCATGTAATTGAATTACATTTGGTCTCTATAATTTTCCTAGTATATTTAAATGTTATATAGTTATAAAATTAATAATGTATTTGGTGAATCTCATAGATGTTTTTAGAGATTATTTCACTATTTATGGCTCATCCTTTGATGAATGTTTAGAATAATTTGTTTTTATCATCCACCATAAGAGTAAAAAATATTTTGAAATAAATTTTGATAAATATGAATTTTTGGTTTTGTGGGGGAAGATTCTAGAAAATTTATTCTCTACATATGAAATACAAGTTGACAAATATAAAACTAAAAAAATCATCCCTTTTGTTCCATAAATGTTTTTGTAAGGTGTAATATTTCTTGGTTCATGTTTATTTGTATTTCAAATTATTTTAAGACAATAATAATATCACAATTCCCGTATTGTTATTTCTATAAAAATATATTGAATATTTTTTGATGATCGTCACATTAATTATTTAAATTATCAAAAAGGTTCACATATCTCCACTCATAATCCAACAACTGAGTTGGGATCCCCTTTTCAAATCATGTGTGATACTTAAAACAAATGGTTGAGGAACCTTTAACATTAAGTGCTCATGGGGATCATCATGTCATTTCATATGATTCACTATAACTAGACTTTAAACATGGAAACTACACTACCACTAATAATATATTTTTTTACATGATGATTTAAATTTAAAAATTCCATTATTATCTTATCCAATTAGTGGAAATTGGTTTTTTATCAAATAACTCTATAGTTTCTCCTAGAAGGTCAAGTCAACACCCCGCCTCAAATATTAGATGATACTTCTATTGGTGTTTGGAATTGGGATTCAAGAAATGAGGGGTGTGGTAAATTGGTTATATTACCAAATTAGTACGATTTATCAAAAATTGGAAAACCATATAGACTCATTCATCCCAATTTTATTCTTATTCCATAATGATATACTATGTGATTTAGTAAACTAGACACCTTTATATGTAGTTGTTGTGAATAGTTTGGTGGAATTTATTGTCCAAAGAACATTCCCACAACACAATCCATGTGAAATTTTCATGGTTAAAAAAAGTATATTAGGGATAACACGTATTTGTTTTGTATAATTTTAATAATAATTTAATTTTTTTATGGAACCTCCATACTATGGATTGTGGGGACACTTTTTATTTCAAATAACAACAAATATGTTTATTAACAAAATAATTTTTTATATCATATTTTATAGGTATGATCATTGGTTTTTAGGTCATTTACATGGTTTTAATTCACTAGTAATATCTCCAATATTAATGAAATTCCTCAAGAACTCATGTTTCATGAGACATTTGATAAATGGGAAATTTTTCGACACAGATTTCTGTTTTCTGTTGGATTTTTTATCAATCAAAATGTCATAAAGTATGAATAGAGTAATGGAATAGCAATGTACATTGCTAGAACATGAAAGATATTAACGATATGTATATGCTACATAGTCCTGTAGAATGAAGTGAAGTGAAATTCCCTGAAGATATCAATTTTATATTTCGATTAAAGATTAGGAGTAATTTTTAACATGAAGAACGAGATGGATGTATATATATTGTTTTTCCAAGGGGTTTAGTTTAGGTAAGTTGGTTGTGAACTTAATCCATCAATCCATGGTTATTGATAATTGTTTGAATCAGGTGAATATAGGAAATGAACCAATCTAATATCTATATATTTAACGATGAATGGAATATAATGACTTTAGTGTGGAATTATTGTCACTCGAATGATGTGTTTAGTGGCGTTCTTATTTATAGAATAAATGAATGAAATAAGAGAATAACCAAGAAAAGAAACAAAAAGAATTAATTTAGAATCATATAAGATGAAGTTGAGGTTTTGATTGTTATGGTCCATAATATAGATATTTATATCTGAAGAACAGAAGGAATGTCATGGAAGATGATTTACTGTGAGAATGTATAGCCATTTCGTGAAATAATGTTTCAAAAATGAATAAAAAATATTGGCCATGTCTGAGGACTTGTGAAATATTGAGTATCATTAATAGGTATACTTTTTTGAAGAGAATGTGACATGTTTCTCCAGAATGGAATATTTTTGTAAATTCATTTACATTGTAGAATATAAGGTACAATTAAATAGGAAAGTTTGTAGAGACAATGTTTCGAAAATAATGATTGAAGGTGAATGATTTAAGAATTTATGTTATATGAAGTTAAAGTGTAAATATCATGATAAGGGTTATAATTTTCCTATAAATTTATGACCACCAATAAAGGATTGATTAATATAGAGGGAGTCTTGTTGAAGGATATTATTGAGAGATTAAATCTAAAAATTCACTATAGTCTAAAGTTTCACTATTTTGTTTTGCGAACAACTATGTTATGTGAGTAGACTTTTTTGAATCATTGAGTTATGTAAAGACACTATTTTCTCAAACCATTATTTGGAAGGAAGATTTATATTACAAGTAATAATATTATTTAGAAATTGTCAAGTGGTATAGATTATAGGATCATATAATCAGAAGATATGAAGTCCTTAAAAAATACGGATTTCATGAAAGAATGAGTTTTGTGAAGATAAGATTTTTTGAAAGAAGTTTAAATTATATAATACATTGAATATAAAAATTAATTGCACAATTTATTCAATGACCATTAAATTTAGTAAATTATTAAACAATATTATAACAATAATGAGGGAAAAAATTATAGGATTTGAATCATTTTTATAATTTCAAAAATACTTTAAATTATAGATATAACATAATTAATATAATGGGTAGAGTTGAAGATGAGATAGAGTGAATTTTGTGAGGAGTTTGGAAAGAATAATTATTGTAAATATAGTGTGCCTAGTATAAAGTTACAATTTTTGAATCCTTTGGAACCACCAATCTAATGAATCTCAATGGCTCTGGTATGGCCGATCCAATATCATCACACTCTCCTTAGACTATCCATTTGTGATAAACCAAGTAAAAATCCAGTTGTCTCACAGTTGATTTTATTTATTTCCTGTTTTTTATAACTCCATGAGGTACAAAGGAAAGGCTAATAAAGTGATAGGTTGAACAGGGTTCCTACTAATGGGGGAACAAGATCATAAAACAAAGTTAACCTAATTATAAAAAATGATTAAATTTTAAATGTCACCCAAATTCACCCCACATCTAGATTAGTGTGTAGCTAGTTCTTAAAATGGAATAATAGGTCATTTTATAATAAATGTTTAACCATAGATTTAGTTATTTTATTTTTTCTTGAAAATTATATTACGAATCATCAATGTTTTGATGCATCATACATTGATGGATGGTAGAAATAAATGACTAGGTTCTTTTATGATTTTGTTGAAGAGGTTTTTTAGTATATCAATAGATATGTGTAATTTTGAGACACCAATGATAAAATATGAAATGTAAAGATATAAAATATTCTTAAAAATCATTGTACAGAGAAGTCTATAAGAAAATCACTTCTTGGGATACTACTAATTTGATTTTGAATTAATTAGAATATATGCATGGAAAATATATAATGAATAAAATTTAGAATAAAAATGATGAAGGGTGAATTGTAAAAAAAATAAGAATAAAAAATAGAAAAATACTATCATTAGAGAATATAAATAAATAAATGTTAATGTATAATTGAGTTAATTATTATAAGTCTCATTATACAAAAGAAGTTTCATATAAATTAGATAATGAATTTCATTTATAATAGGAGAAGGATTTGGACGTTATTGTTGACCTTTGGTTAGAGCGTGAATGATATCTTTAAGAATTTAATATTAAAATAGAAAAAAATTAAAAAATATTCCATCTCATAAAAGAAAAAACTAAATATTTATTTGATATTGATCATGTTATAGGCTTACATCATATTGAGCTAAATGATTAATCTTTTAATCTCGTGAAATCAAGAATATGTTGTCAATATCATGATTTAAAATCAATATAAATATATTGAAAATTTGATGGCTTATATTGAATACTGAAATATGATAATTTAGATATATTTTTTGAAATTATTGAAATAAAAAATATCTCGGATCCATTTTAAGATGATGTATTTAAGAATAAAATATTTGGTGGCTTTTGTAGTGCATATAGACCTCTCATGGATGACGGGAACTATGGAAAAGATGTAGTGACTATGATTTATGGTTTTCAATTTCGAAAGATTTTGTTCTATGATAAATAAGATATACAATTATTACCAGATAATGTAGATTTTTGGTGGATAATACATGATGATGACTATGAAACTATCAGGGATTTTTAAATAGATAAAAAGAGGCTAAAAAGTGTTGTTGATACCCTAAATGTAGACATACAAATATGGGTTCCAGGATGAAAGGTAAAAGTGACTAGTGTAGTGACATTTAAAATGAGATCAAACATTAAATGATCCAAAAAATTTAAATAAATTGCAATTCATCAGAAGTAAATTATTGAAGAGAGGAGAAAATATATAAATAATCATACTTCCAAATTAATAGAAATAAAATCAAAACTAAAGGAGAATGTTATAAAGTTAAGGTATCTTGATGAAAACATGTGTTTTTTAAAGGGACATAATAAATGATTGTTTTCCTCTAGAGAATCATCTACAATTTATTAGGAAAAAATTAAAATATTGGATATGTATGTTATATAATGGGTATTACTAAATACGAAAATAAACTAAATATTCCTTGAAAAACAAAATGTAATGTCTCAAAGACAGTAGTTATGACATGATACTATAGTTGAATAATAGGGAACAAAATGAGGGTGTGTTGAAAATCCTATTGGTTTGATTATGGAAGATGAATGAGCACATTTAAACATAATTGAATGATCCTATAATGGAATATGTTTTGTTAATCAATAAAACAAGTTCATTGTTCTGTAGAAAAAAATATACCACAAAGAATGTTTCCATAACCACCCACTATATTACACTCATAGAACCATACATGGAGATAACCAATGAATATACACAAGAGTAAAATAGATAATTCAATATTTATGAGTAAGAAATACGTTCTATCAATGAAAGTCTCACAAAAAATAAAAAAGTGTGAGGTTTCATACATGGATGTTATAGGGAATCAATATAAAAGGAACCCCGGTGAATTTATAAGTAATATATCAGGATTATAGATATATGTAGATCTAACCAATGGAGGAAGAATAAAGTGAATAAGTTTGGTTGTAAGATTCCTAATTTCTAAAATAGTCTAGAAAAATGTTGTATAAGTAATGTGTCACATAAATAAATATATGATGGTGTATTTAAATCCACAAATATTAAAATTCCCAACCTATGGAACCTATTAATTTAATGGATTCTGTGAATTTGGGTAAAGAATAGCCAATTATGTATCTAGAATAGTAAGAGTTGGCTCAATAGATGGAAAAACATAGGAGTGTTAAATTTTTCATGAAAATATCAATGGATTGGTCCATCAGAATAAACTGAACCCCAATTTTTTTTGGATTCCATAAGTACCCATAACCAAATTCCTTAAAATGATTCTAATAAATGTTTTTACTAGTATTGGTGTAAGAGGGATATATCATCCATGATGTGTCTGTCTACAGAAATGTAATAGGCGATTATGCTAAATAAAGGTACATGCGATAATAAGAATCATAATACATGAAATTCAAAAATGGCATCTAATTTGATAAGTGGTATTAAAGTACCACTATATTTTTCAAATATATGTCTGAATGTTGTTTGCAATGGAAATGGAATGTCTTAGTATGTAGAGCCTTATGTGAAATTTAAGTGATATAAAAGTTATATACGAATGGTTTTGTGGTTTTGAGTCACATTTAATATACATTGTTTGATATCGTTCCTCAGTTTAAGAGATATATTACAACCAATAAATGATATATTGTTGGAGACAAATAAAAAAGTATGTATTTTATTTTTATCAATTTTTTATAAAATAATTTATCATATGACTATTATCAAAATACTAAAAATAAAATATAAATTCAAAACATTTCCCATCAATTGGTCTCCCAATTCTAAAGTGGAATTCAATTTTTTTTGAAATATCTATGATTTGTATCATTACAAAGAAATATATACTCCAGGGGAGTCGGTGAAAAAAAATATAATCTATTTAGAATTATTCAAAAAATAAATCACATGACAAATTGAAGATCATAGATACCAAGTGGCATCATGAAGTTCTCATTAACCAGTTCTATCAGTTGGTTTTACATGTGGTATTTCACACAAACGTTATATTAATTAAATTTTTTATGACTATTTGGAGTTAGTGTGATTTGGATCCTAGGATATTCTATAAAAAAATAAAATTTTTGTTGTTAGCGTCTATGGAAATAAGTTACTGACATGGACACCATTGGTATTTTTGTCTTAAACTCATTTTTCCTATAATGTGTTTTGAATCAGTAATCTTAGAGGATTTATCAATTTCTAAATTTCTACATGTAACTTAAATTACTAAAATTCCAGTAAAAGTGTGTATCTATAACAAAAAATAACAATGGGCCGAAAAGGTGATAATTAGAGACATGTGTTGTAGCATAAATTGTTATATTGTGTCAATAGTGAAATATGGTGGTCAAATGGGTATAACAATATCTATATATCAATTTTCCCCAAAATTTAACATAACCATATTCACCCACTAGTTTTCAAATCACAATTGTGGTCTACTGATCATTGATTAGTTATAAAGGTTTTTTAGTGTTTTTATGGAATAAATCCATTATTGTCATCAATGTAATAGAAGGAGGATGCATAAATGAAATTTTTGTTTAATGGCTCTCTATTATTCAAGATATCAGAGGTAGAGATTAAATAAAATAAATATTTGACAACCCTAAGAGGATGTTAACTGAATAATTAGTATTGATTCATATAGACCTTTTCATTTTTATGTTAAAGTGGGAGAGAAAGTTCCTCATGTAGGATAATAAGGAATCATTAATCTATAGCCATGAATTCTTTTATGTATCGGACATATGATGGATTTGTGATAGTATAGATGAAAAAATCCGAAGGGGGTGAATGTTCGTCCCAAACCTATTATTGGTTTTGTATTTATTATTAATCACAGTTTCATATAATCAATCTAGAGTATTGGAATGGTTATGAGAATTTCTAAAAAAAGGAAGATATTGAAAACATGCAGGTACTACCAATTCTAGGAGAATAAAGAAAAGAGAAATTTATATATGATATCAAATTCATATTTTGAAATTATGATCTATATTTATTCATAGACATGATGATAGATATAACTGATTTTCAATACATTGTTTCAACTGAATTAGTTATGGAAATTAAGTTGTGTAGTTCATCACTCAATCTGTATTGAGTGATCATTTTGGGATTAGGTAATGATATGTAAAGTACTAGTTATATATCTAGATATTTAAGGACGAATTTTTTATAATTATTCTGTTACATAATTATTATCACCTTTATGATGGTTCACATTTTTTTGTCATTTGAATAATATATGTATGAAATAAGAGTGATACCATGCATCAAATCACCGATCATGATTAAATAATCATAGAATAGGAACTTATTGTTTCTCTATTTTCTAGTGGTTCCCAAATTTTTAGAGGAAAAATTGTGGAGGGAGGTAAATGTTTCATAGAATTCAAGTTATGGATGATACATAAGTATTTCAGATTAAAGGAATGTGTTTCAAGAAAGATTCATGTTTTTTAAATATTTTATTAGTGGCACAAAATATTTTTTCATGAATGTTGGAGAAATATTTGAATATTATAAAGACTCGTGAAAGATCATGTTTCAAAAATTGGATTACATTGGTGAAATGAAGCGGATGTGATTTGTAAGAGTAGTTGAGTTCCAAAAATAGTAATCATATTTGTGAATTTATGGTACTAAGAAATGGGTAATTTTGGTAAGGCAATGGTTATAAAATAAATATTGAAAGGAATATTACATTTATTTACGTTATATGAAGGAAAATATTTAATGTGACATGAAGGGTTAGTAGTTGGTAATAAATACTTTAACACCGATGTAGGAGTGGGGAAAATATTGAAGCAATTGGTTGAGGGAGACTCATGAGAGAAAAATACTGAATTAAATAAATTTGTTATTACATGAATGAGTTCTAAGAATCACCTAGTTCTATGAGTTAACATATGTTAATCAATGAGTTCTATGAATATATTTTTTGATCAAACCATTATATTTCATTAAGGTTTAACATGTATGAATGAATATTGTATCGAATATATTTTATGGTAGAAGATATAATTAAAATTCTTTTATAAAGAATGAGTTTTGTGAAAATCTGTATTTGAAAAAAGAAGGAGTTTCATGAAAATATGTGTTTAAGGAAAGTAGAAGTTTCATGAACATGACACATTGAATTTAAATTTTAAATGAAAATTGAATTTGGTGAGAATAATATTAGAACTATTATACAATAATAGACTAATGATTTTATGGAAATTGATTATGATTCCAATCTATTTCATAACACATATATGTCATTAAACTGTTGAAGTACCTACATCTACATAGTGTATAAAGGTGTGGAATTGGTAGTGTACGTTAGGTGAGGAGTCTCTATAACAAAAATATTTCAAAGTAAGTACACATAGAACAGAGTGATCATTTCAAAATCATTTATATCCAAAAATTTAGTGAAGGTTAGTGTATTATTTTATTACCAAAACAATGTCAGCGAACACTCAATGGACATGCCCTTTGTGGAAAACCAAGTAAAAATATATGGGTACAATGGATGTTTTACATTAAAGATTTTTTTTTATGACCCAATGAGGAAGATAGATATAGGAAATTAATATACATGTTGAACACAATTCTATCCAATGTAGGAATGTGATAATAAAATAATTTTAACAAGTCTGTAGAGATGATTTTATGTTTATTCATCCCCTTGATTCACCCCCTCATAGGGTGTATGTTGTTCAAACTGTAATCAACTTCATAGACCCCTTACCGAATTCCGTAGGCATTAAATAAATCCAATTGGATTATTACTATGTCCACAATTGCATTGAATCAAAGGAAATGAGGATTAGTCACACTTGAGTTGTCATAAAATTTGAGGGAAATCAAATTTTTTGATGATTTGGTTTGCTATGGTTTTTCATTATCTACAAGAGTTGTTCATTTTGTAATCCTAATATAAAATAATTAATATATAATAATGGGGTTATTTATAAATTCTACACAACATACCATAAACTAGGTAATACAAAAGTTAATATCTAAAATTAACATGTGATGACAATGTTTGAAAAATTACACAACCCAATATGAATGAATATATTTTATTCTTGGATAATGAACTCTGTGAAAATTATTGAAATTTTAAAACAATTATCTCAATTTAAAATTATGTGGTTATCTTTTTAAGTAAATTTCACATTCCCCTTGAGGTAAACCACTATGCATACTGAGATATTAAATAATGTAATATTAATAAAATAGATTTATATAATAATGGGTAAATATAGATTATATAGATGAAATAAATATAGAACAATGAATATGTGAAATCTATTGTCTCTAAATATAAAATAAAGGAAGTTCCTAATGATATGATCAATAGTGGATGTTCTATATTTATGAGAAGGTCCTTATGTATAATTCTAGGCTAAAAATACTATTGGTAAACTTGACTCTCTCTATATTATTCTTTATAACATTAATAACATTTACCCTTTTGGTGCAATATAGGTGTCTAATTATAATACTGTATGATGAATTTCCCTAAATTGGAAATGATAAAAAAAATTCTATGAGGAACCAGCCTTAAACATTACTTAATCTTGAGTTACATCATGAATACACATTGAGGATCTTTTCAGGTTTATAATTTTAGAGAATTGTATCATAAAACTTACATTACATTCCACATTTAAACAAAGTGGTTACATAAAAGTTAGTAATAATATTTCCCATCAACAGAAACATATTTAAAATAAAACATGGATTATTTTTTAACACTTACTTGACACTATCATCACATCATGTACCTTTCCCTGGACCTATGAATAACATTTCAATAAATCGGGATGGGCATAAAAAGCTCAGTAAGGGATATAAAAGTACGGAATGAAAACATTAGTCCATGTATGAAATCATACTTTACTCATGAAACATAATCACTTTAACATACCTCATAAAATCAAGAATAAAGCATAGATTTCATATGACATAAAGGTAACTTGAGGCATTCATAACATTCTTATGTATGGAGTAACCCTCTTGGTTACATTTGGAATACCCATCACAGTATATTCCCTAAATCACTTCGGAGAAACCTTAATGTTTAACTCCTTCGCGTTACCCAATGCATTGGAGAGATATATCGGGCTCACCCGCCCTTAGTTTATCACAGAACCACCCGTCTTCATAACAATGCCCAAGAACCATAACATAATCGTATCACATAAAACATGCATAAAGGAAACATAACATTTCAATTTTTCAATCACAAGATATCAATACAACACATTGATATAAAATCATTATGAGAACCATTTTAAATACCAAAATAAAAGAAAACTAAAACATGGTATTTATTTTTCATTCAAAAAAGGTTATGGCTTGTAGAGGAAGCCAAAACTGAAATAATGGTCACTACGGCGGAGAAGTCGTTGTCACCGCATACGTACGACAAAAAAACATTACTTTTGTCATTTAGTAAAACGATTCATATAAAAAAATATTCCTTTTGAATAATCGTAAACTTCAAAGGGGATTATACACCGTATGAAAGAAAGTTGTGTATAAAACAAAATATGCCTCAATGAATGGAGATTGAGATGAAGTCCCTTACCTCGAGTCAGACATGACTCGATCATTCTTTATCCTCCTGAATAATAAACATTAGTTAATTTCTACTTTCTTGAGACCCTTTTTTCAAGTTCATTATTCCTTTTATATCACTTATTACCATTTCATGAACACTATGTGATTATTTATGTTAATAATGGTCGTTTTGTCGATATTTGGTACTTGAGTCAAAAGTGAACTTCTTATATTTACAAGTTGTTCACGTAGTCAAATATCCATTATCTCAAGAATTATATTCATGATGTAGATGCAATATATATCATATATATCCACTATATACATGTATTTATAATATTACATAATCATTTAGAGGTAATAAATTAAATTCACCATTCATGGAGACGGTAATCCATACGTACGCATGAACGCTACTTTCATTTCTATGTCATATTAATGGAATTAAAACTAAATGAGAGATATGTATATTTTAATTCCAGAATAATATTCATAATTTAGATGTAACATACATCATATATATCCATTATATATATGTACTTATAATAGTACATTACATTTGGGGATAAGAAATGAAATGCACCGTTCATGGAGACGGTAAGCCGTACGTACGCATGAACGCTACTTTCATTTTTATCTCATAATTTAATGGAATTAAAACATAATGATACATAATATTATTATAATTACAGAATATTATAATATAAAATATCATTAAATCTATCCTTTATACGTACCACATATGGTATTAACGAATCAAATCACTTGGAGGGGGTGGTAGTCCGCACATCCTAAAATGAAGATATCGTGTATAACCATAATAGAAGCCATAAAGGTATACCATAAATGAAAAATACCAAAGCTTAGGTAAAACATAAACATATTATATATTATATATAAATATAGTGTCATCTTAATGGCCACCTTTGAAGGTGTTATATGAGTGTTGAACAATCATCATTTCGTGAGGCAGAAATTCGCCATCCACGGAAACATTATGTTCTTTAACCATTAGATGTAGGTTTGTGTAAGTGTAGCTCTAAAAATTCTTATAACAACATCCTAGTATATTGAATATACTGGTGTTGTTACAAAATAAAGTAATAAAAAGAGTGTAGGGGGTTGGAGATGAAAAATAAAACATAAGAACACAAGTGAAGACATTACCTTAAATCGGGAAACGCTTTTTGATTTGAGCTCAAAGGCTTCCTTGGGAAGACTTATACCCAAAGTGAGGCTTCAAGAAGTAATAGAGGGATGTGGAGAGACACAATGTTCAGGGTTTGGCCGAGCCAAAGGCTTGAGAGGTGTGGTTAAGGTGGTAGAGATGGGGGCCTTTTATAAGAGGAGAGGAGGGCCACTCTTGGATAGTTATAAAAGGTTACTTTATTATAAAATGCTTTTCGGATTTAAAATGTCCCAAAATTATATATTTTGAGGTTAAGGTGATAAGAGTTCGATATCAACCCATCCAATAGGTTTTTGACATGTGTAGGTCTTATATTTTACATTATCGTTTCATTTGTTTTAAATCGTTAAATAATGAGGCAATCGCTGCATCATCATGGTGTCATAAATAATTTAATTTATTTAATGTATAAAAATTATAAAAAAATATCATGATGTAGGAAAGAATTTTAGCTTTATAATGAATATTTATAGTTAAAAATATGACTTGTATAACTCCATTTAAAAATTGTTTTATAAAAAACAACTCATGTTTGTGACATTTTAATTTTAACATTAAATAATAAGTCTTTAATGTCATTTTCCTACCAATGTGGCTCCATGGGGTCCCCATGTTGACCCATGGATTGTCTTGGTCGGCCATGACACATCCAATAAGGGTAGGGCATGTGTCTAGGTCACATAATATTATTAAAACATTATTTTTACCTTAAATTACATCAATTTCCTATAATCGTGATTAAAATCTTAAAAGTTACTATTCACAAAAAAATTATTTTAATCCCATTGAACCACATTTTAATTCTTAATGACAACCATGCATGTCAGATTTTTTAAATTCAAAACAAAGAGGTGGTAAATTTTAATTTAAATGAAAAATCAGTTTTTTAAGTACCACTTAGTGGTTTCACTATTCATCAAAAATTGATGTTTTTTAGAAAAATACCAAAACATCACCATAAGATATATTTTAAATTATGAATTAAAAAAATGATGTCTATTTCACAAAATTCAAAATATATAAGTTAAATTAATTAATTTAATAATTAATTCCCGCTGTCAGAGAAAATAGCGTGTTTTTGTGAAACAATAAGTATCAAAAGATTGACAGTAGTTTAAGTCCAATTTCAAACTGAAATTAATTAAAATGACCACTATTGGATATAATGGTAAACATATATTCTAATTTTTCTTTAAAACCAATTCAGAATTTAATCTAATCATATAATTAAATTTGATGAAAAAGTAGTTTTGATGTAAAATGCAGTATTTTTCACTATTCATTAAAAAATGAACATTGTCAGAAAAATACAAAAAATTTATCCAATGTAAATTTCAATGTCCCAAACATAAATAATATGTTTATTTTGAAAAATTGATATTATAAAATTGTCAAAGGTTTGATTTAAAAATAGTTTTCCATCAAAAGGCAGTAAAACAATCTTTTAAAAATATTAGTGTATTTTGTGCTTAAGATAGGCTTTATTCTCATTTTCAGCCTCTAATACACTATCTAATTCATAAATAGACATAGAAAAAAATATCTATTATTAATTACTTACATGGTATGTTACATCCTTCCCCCATTTAGAAAATTGCGCCCCCGTAATTTATTTACTTATCGAATAAGTAAGGGTATTTATCCCTCATTGCATTTTCAGATTCCCATGATGCCTCTTCAATCATGTGGTTCTTCCACAGTACCTTTACTAGATGAATCACCTTATTCCGTAACATTTTCTCTCTGTGATCAAGAATCTAAACTGTTTGTTCTTCATACGATAGATTCTCTTCCAACTAAACTACCTCTGGACTCAAAACATGAGATGGATCTGGCATATACATTCTCAACATCGAAACATGAAAAACACTGTGTAACTAAGATAAACTCGTAGGTAAATCCACTCGATAACCAACGGATCCAAATTTTCCTAGAATTTCATATGGTCCAATGAAACTTGGACTGACCTTTCCTTTCTTATCGAATCGCATCACACTTTTCCATGGTGATACTTTAAGAAAAAAAAGATCACCTACCTCGAAAGATCAATCCTTCCACCAGTTATCCGCATAACTCTTCTGCCTGCTCTTAGCTATTCTCATGTGTTTCTGAATCAACTAAACTTTTTCTGCCATCTCTTCTACCAATTCTGGTCCCATCACCTTCCTTTCACCCACATCATCCCAAAATGCTGGACTTCGACATCGCTTCCCATATAATTCCTCAAATGGTGCCATCTATATACTAGAATGAAAACTGTTATTATATGAAAATTCAACCAAATAAAGATTCTGGTACAAACTTCGTTAATAATCCATCGAACAAGCATGTAGCATATCCTCCAATGTCTGAATTTTTAGTTCTGACTGCCCATCTGATTACAGATGAAAAGCTGTACTAAAATTTAATTCAGTACCCAACAACTTTTGATGTCCTTTCCAAAAGTTAGAAGTGAACCTGGGATCACGGTCAGATACGATGGAGATAGGAACTCCTTGTAACCTGACTATCACTTTATGAGACAAACGAGAAAGTTGATATAGGGAAAAATTATCTCGTATAGAAAATAAATGATAAGATTTAGTCAAGCGATCAACAAAAACCCAGATTGCATTATTATCTCGATGTGTCTTCGACAATCCCACAACGAAGTCCATGTATACATTCTCCCATGTCCTCTCTGGATCTGGTAAAGGCTGAAGCATCCCTTTCAGTAACTGCCTCTCTTATTTAACCTGTTGACAAGACAAACACTTCACCGTAAAATTAGCAATATCCCTTTTCATTCCGTCCCCTCAGTAATACTACCGAAGATCTCTATACATCTGAGTACATCCAAGATGGTCTGAAAACGGAGAACTATGAGCTTTACATATCAAATCTCTCTTAAACTGTGAATCACACGGCACACACAATCTCTTCCCAAATCTCAAAAAAAAAATCATTATCAATATTGAATTCATGCAACAAACCCTTCTCAACCAGCATTACCTTTTTCTGCAATTAGTTGTCTTGCTTCTGTGCTTGATTAATTCTGTTTTATAGAGAATATTTCATAAATACCTGATACAAAACAGAATGACATCCTGTACGAAAAACTTCTATTCAAAATTTCATAAAATCCTTAACCAATGGATCACGTTCCAAACACAACATTGTTAATGAAGCATTACTTTTTCGACTCAAAGCATCAACCACTTTATTTGCTTTTCCTAGATGGTAATGAATTGTACAATCATAATCCTTGATTAATTCTAGCCATCTCATATGTCTCGTGTTCAATTCTTTCTGAGTGAATATATACGTTAAACTTTTGAGATCGGTATATATTTCACACTTTTCTCCATACAAATGATGCCTCCAAATTTTTAAAGTGAAAAAAACAGCAGCTAATTCCAAATCATGTGTAGGGTAACTTACCTCATGAGTTTTCAACTATCGTGAAGCATAAGCAATTACCTGATCATTCTGCATTAGGACGCAACCAAGTCCTTTCAATGAATCACCACTATAGATAATAAACTCCCCATTCTTGGAAGGTAGTTCCAAAACTAGATCATTCACCAATCTTTTTTTTCAGTTCCTGAAAACAATCATCACATTCTATTGACCAGATAAAAATAACACCCTTCCAAGTTAGCTTAGTCATTAGACTAGATAACCGTGAAAAATTTCTAACAATCCTTTGGTAATAAACTTCAAAACTGAAGAAGCTACGAATCTTAGTTACATTTTTGTTTCTTGGACATTCTTCTACAACCTTTGTTTTTGCAGGATAAACAATTATGCCATATTTAGAAACAATGTGAACAAGGAAAGAAATTTGTTGCAACCAAAACTCACACTTTCTAAATTTCCCATACAATTTATTTTCTTTTAAGGTTTGAAAAATAACCCTTAAATGTCTTTCATGCTGCTATTTGATTTTGGAAAACACAAAAATATCATCAATGAAAACAACCACAAACTTATCCAAGAACTCATGGAAAATTCGATTCATTAAGTCCATGAATACAACAAATGCATTGGTTAGCAAAAAAGGAATTACTACAAATTCATAATGGCCAGATCTTGTATGAAACGCGGTCTTCGTAATATTTTCTTCCTTTACCGTCAACTGATGGTACCCTGATCTCAGGTCAATCATTGAAAAATACTAAGCTCCCTAGAGCTGATCAAACAAATCATCGATATGAGGAAAAGGATATTTGTTCCTAACAGTGATGTTATTCAAGGCTCTATAATCAATGCCATGTCACATAGAACCATCTTTATTTTTAACAAATAAAACAAGATCACCCCATGGTGATGTGCTAGGTCGAATGAAACCTTTCCCTAATAAATCATGTAATTTCTCCTTCAACTCTAAAAGTTATATTTGAGTCATTTGATAGGGGGTTTTGAAATTGGATTAGCATGAGGAACTAAGTCAATAGTAAATTCAACTTTACGATCTGGTATTATTCTAGGCAACTTATCTAGAAAAACATCAGGATACTCATTTACCACTAGCACATCATTAATCTGAATAGTTCCTTTGTTTTCAACAATATGTTCAAGGTAACATTCATTTCAATCATTTACATGTTTCTTGGCCTCTTGATATGTTTTCAGCAGTAAGGGTTCGTTATTGTACACAAACTGAAAGTCTTTCTGAATAGAAACTTCTTTAGCTCTACGGTCAATCTTAGAATGGTAAATAGAGAGCCAATCCATACCCAAGATAACATCAAACTTTACTAGAGGTAGAATAATTAGGTTTGCAAGTAGGTTCTTTCCACAGATAAGGATAGGAAGATTCTTATAAATTCTTTTTGACTCAACATTTCCCCCAGGTGTTTTTTCCACAAGTTCAGTAGTCATTTCATTAGATGGTATTCCCATTTTACGAGAAATGTTTTCAAAGATGAAAGAATGTGTAGACCCCGAATCAAACAACACACTGGCATAATCTGAAAAAAGTACCTGATACAACTACATTTGATGGCCCGACATCTGCTGAAGTAGTTGCAATGTATTTCACCACCCCTTTCTACTTATAGTATAACTTATTCCCAACAATCAAGATCGTTTTCGGACACTTTTTTGCATAGTGACCCATCTCATTGCACTTAAAACATTTCACTAACTGTAAATCAAATTTGGACTTACCATCTCCTTGATCATTTTCAGTGCAATCACGAGCCTTATGTCCCATATTACCACATCGGTAGCACATTATAGAATTCAAAAGACATTCCCCAGCATGGCTTTTACCACATTTATCACAAACTAGAAACTCAGTTTTCTTACCGTAAGACCTTTTTGAAGAATTCTTTCCTTTCTCCTACCACCTCGGTCTCTTCTTCTGCTGGTTGTTATAGAACACTTGATCATTGCAAAACTCCATTTCCACGTTCTCAGCACCTCGAACAAGATTTTCATAACTTTTGAACTCACGAGAAGCTAAAGCACTTCGATATTTTGGCTTTAATCCTGAGTAAAAATGATTTAATTTACTATCAATATCTTGGATAAAATTTGGAGAATACCTTGCCAATCGAGTGAGCCTTTCATCATAGGCATCCACTGAGTCTTCCTCATACCTCAATTCTAGGAATTGTTTTTCCATCCTAAGTCGAACAGCCTTAAGAAAATACTTGTCAAGAAACATACCTTTGAATTCATCCCAGTCGAGAGTATCAATATCATAAGCATCCCTAATATTTTTAACTATCAACCACCACTGATCTGCTTCACCCTCCAAACGTTAAATAGAAAGACTAACCTTTTGATTGTCTGTACACCCCATGACATCGAAAATATTATCCAGTGCTTTAATCCACCCTTCAGCTAGCACAGGGTCAGATGATCCTCTGAATGATGGGGGATGTTGCCTCATGAAATGTTCCAGCACTGACATGTTCCTCTGCGGTTGATCTGGTTGATCTCGTGTATGGATACCGCCACCATTTATCGCTTGAGTCAACTGCACCATTACTATAACAAACTTTTCAGTTCCAATTCCGACCATCTCAGGATGCTGATTCGGAAGGTTATTTACTTCTGTATTCCTTCCTAGCACTGCTTCCCCGTTTCCTCTGCGAAAAACCATTCTGAACAAAATGTCTTATATCAAGCAACATGGTAATCTTCAAATGCTATATCATTTCAATTTGACCATGAAAAATATTTTTGGATAATCATTTAATATAATTTTAACTCCTAAAGTTATCTAAACCAGACTTTGATACCAACTATAAGGCCCCACCCTTAAACCTTACATAATGTTGAGTTACTTGAAGAATACACGTTGAGGATCTTTTTAGGATTAGAGTTTTAGAGAATTAGATCATAGAACATAAATTATATTCCACATTTAAACAAAGTGGTTACATAAAAGATAGTACTCATTATTCACATCAACAAAAACATATTTAAAATAAAACGTGGATTCTTTCTTCACACTTCCTTGACACTTCCTTGACACTAGCATCACATCATGTACCTTTCCCTTGACCTTTGAAACAAATTTCAAAAACTCTGGATGAGCATAAAAATCTCAGTAAGGGATATAAAAGTAAGAAATGAAAACATTAGTCCATGTATGAAATCATACTTTAATCATAAAACATAATCAATTTAACATACCTCATCAAATCATGAATAAATCATAGAAATCATAAGACAAAAATGTATCTTGAGGCATTCATAACATTCTTACGTAGGGAGTAACCCTCTGGGTTACGTTTGGAATACCCATCATAGTATATTCCATAAATCTCTTCAGAAAAACCTTAAAGTTTAACTCCTTCACGTTACCCAATGCATTGGAGAGCTATATCGGGCTCACCCACCCTTAGTTTATCACAGAACCACCCTTCTTCATAACAATGCCCAAGAACCATAACATAATCGTATCACATAAAACATGCATAAAGGAAACATGACATTTCCACTTTTTAATCAAAAGATATCAATACAAAACATTGATATAAAAACATTAAGAAAACCATTTTCAATACCAAAATAAAAGAAAACTAAAACATGTTATTTATTTTTCATTCAAAAAAGGTTATGGCTTGTAGAGGAAGCCTAATCTCAAATAATGGTCACTGCGGCAGAGAAGTCGTTGTCGCCGCATACACACAACAAAAAAACATTCCTTTTGTAATTTAGTAAAACGCTTCGTATAAAAAAGGATTCCTTTTGAATAATCGTAAAATTAATAGGGTTTTATACACAGTATAAATTAAAGTTGTGTATAAAACAAAACATGCCTCAATGAATGGAGATTGAGATGAATTCCGTTACCTCAGGTCTGACTTGACTCGATCGTTCTTTAACCTACTAAATAATAAACGTGAGTTAATTTCTACTTGCTTGAGAACCTTATTCAAGTTCATTATTCCTTTTGTATCACTTATTACCATTCCATGAACACTATGTAATTATTTATGTTAATAACGGTCGTTTTGTCGATATTTGGTACTTGAGTCAAATGTGAACTTATAATATTTACAAGTTGTTCACGTAGTCATATATCCATTATCTCAAAAATGATATTCATGATGTAGATGAAATATATATCATATATATCCAGTATATAAATGCATTTAGAATATTACATAATCATTTATATGTATGAAATTAAATACACCGTTCATGGAGATGGTAAGCCGTACGTACGCATGAACGCTACTTTCATTTCTATGTCATTTTAATGGAATTAAAAATAAATGAGAGATTTGTATATTTTAATTACAGAATTATATTCATCATTTATATTTAACATATATCATATATATCTATTATATATATGTACTTATAATAGTACATTACATTTGGGGATAAGAAATGAAATGCACCGTTCATGGAGACAGTAAGCCGTACGTACGCATGAATGCTACATTCATTTCTATCTCATACATTAATGGAATTAAAAAATAATGATATGTAATAGAATTATATTATAGTATGGTATCATATATAATATCATTAAATCTATCCTTTATGCGTACCACATATGGTATTAACGAATCCAATTACTTTGAGGGGGCGGTAGTCCGCACTTCCTAAAATGAAGATATCGCGTATACCCATAATAGAATCCATAATGGTATGCCATAAATAAAAAATACCGTAGCTTATGTAAAAAATAAACATATTATATATTATATATAAATATAGTTACATCTTAATGGCCACCTTTGAAGGTGTTATATGAGTGTTGAACAATCATCATTTTGTGAGGCAGAAATTCGCCATCCACGGAAACAGTATGTTCTTTAACCATTAGATGTTGGTTTGTGTAAGTGTAGCTCTAAAAATTCTTTTAACAACATCCTAGTATATTGAAGATACTTGTTTTGTTACAAAAGAAAGTTATAAAAAGAGTTTATGGTTTTTGAGAAACAAAATAAAACTTAAGAACACAAGTGAAGACATTACCTTAAAATCGGGTAACTATTTTTGATTTGAGCTCAAAAGATTCCATGGGAGGACTTCATCCCAAAGTGAGGAATCAAGGAGTAAGATAAGGATGTGTAGAGACATAATGATCATGGGTTTGCTGAGCCAAAGGCTTGAGAGGTGTGGGTAAGGTGGTAGAGGTGGGGGCCTTTTATAAGAGGAGCGGAGGGGCACTCTTGGAATGTTATAAAAGGTTACTTTATTATAAAATGATTTTCGTATTTAAACAGTACCAAAATTAGATATTTCGAGGATAAGGTGATATGAGTTCTAAATCCACCCATCCAATAGGTTTTTGACATGTGTAGATCTTATATTTTACATTATCTTTTCATTTGTTTTAAATCGATAAATAATGAGGTAATCACAGCATCATCATGGTGTCATAAATAATTTAATTTATTTAATGTCTAAAAATTATAAAAAAATATAATGATGTAGGAATTTTTTTTATATTTTTAATTAATATTTATAGTAAAAAATATGACTTGTATAACTCCATTTAAAAATTGTTTTAGTAAAACAACTCATGTTTGTAACATTTTAATTTTAACCTTAAATAAAAAGTCTTTAATGTCATTTTCCTGCCAAAGTGGCTCCATGGGGTCCCCAAGATGACCCATGGATTTTATTGGTCGGCCATGACACATCCAATAAGGTTAGGAAATGTTTCTAGGTCATTTCATATTATTGAAACATAATTTTTACCTTAAATTACAATAATTTCCTCTAATCGCGATTAAAAACTTAAAAGTTACTATTCACCAAAAAAATTATTTTAATCCCATTGAACCAAATTTTACTTCATAAGGACAACCATGTATGTCGGATTTTTGAAATTCAAAACACATAGGTGGTAAAGTTTCATTTAAATGAAAAATCAGTTTTTTAAGTTCCACATAGTGGTTTCACTATTCATCAAAAATTGAAGTTTTTTAGAAAAATACCAAAACATCACCCTAATATATATTAGATATTCTAAATTCAAAAATGATGTCTATTTTACAAAATTTAAAACATATAATTTACATTAATTAATTCCCACTGTCAGAGCAAATAGTCTGTTTTTATGAAACAATAAGTATCAAAAGATTGACACTAGTTTAAGTCTAATTTCAAAGTGAAATTAATTCCAACGACCACTATTGGATTAAATGGTAAAAATATATTCTAATTTCACTTTAAAAACAATTCAAAAGATAATATAATCGTATAATTAAATTAGATGAAAAAGAAGTTTTGATGTTAAATGCAGTATTTTTCACTATTCATTAAAAAATGAACTTTGTCAGAAAAATACCAAACATTTATCCAATGTAAATTTAAATGTTTCAAACATAAATAATATGTTTATTTTTACAAATAGATATTATAAAATTGTCAAATTGTTTATTTAAAAATGGTTTACCATCAACAGGCAGTAAAACAATCTTTTAAAAATATTAGTGTATTCCATGCTTAAGATTGGATGTATTATCATTTTAAGCCTCTAAAACACTATATAATTCATAAATAGACATAGATAAAAATATATATTATTCATTACATACATGGGATTTTACAATTTCTCTATGGGTTTCTAATGTATATATTAGAGTAACTCTAGATGAAAGATTCCACAAATGTTACTACTTCTGAGGTACATCCTTCTTCGACCATAAATAAAATGTTTACTTATTTAATTTGATTAAAATTTTGATAATGTTATAATAATGATTGTTAAAGGAAAAATCATGGATTTAAGAGTCATGATTTTTCATAATTAACAATTTAGAAAAAATTATCTCTATTATGCTTTTCTATTTTTTTTCAATTAAAAAATTGGGTTTGAATGAATATCCATAATAAATATTTATACTTTAGTAAATTTTGAGAAATATATCATGTTTTTTCAAAAAATGGATTCAAATGAATGTTTATTTGAAATATATTTTTATATTTAGTATTTTTCAAAATAGTCATCAGATTCTGAATGATTTTTGAAACCCATGCCTCATTAGAACTAGCCAATATTAAATTTTCTAACCCAAGAGGTACTCTAAAAAAATATTTTCAAACTCATTCAGTATCCACCTATCTTGAGTGTACTCATTTTTGTTTTTCATCGATATATTGGTTTTATCCTATATCAAATATCAGGACTACAAAAAAATATTATAGAATTATTCCAATAATATTTCTAAATACCCCTTATTTTCATCCACTTTTGAGGCCAACCATTAAATGTTAACTTGGGAAATCCTTATATTGATCATAGGCGTAATTGGTATCCACCCTTCCAGCTAATTTTTCAGACCAAACTTTACACTTTTGTAAATTTCAAAATAACATCTTATTATATTTTCAACGAGTTAAGTCATTCCATGTGTAATATTCAAGTTAAAGTACATTACGTGAGAATTTCGGGTGGAGTAATCATTTTAGGAAATGTATAAAAGTCTTGTTTATTTATTTTTAATTCTTTTAATTCCTCTTATGAAAATAAAAAATGAAAAATTAGGGAGTGTGATTGAATTATTTACTACCCTAAACTGTATGAATTAGGAACATAATTAAAAAGATAAGGGTTTTATTTATTATTCATTCAATATATTTTCATATCATACCATTATCTTAAAAATATATATATTTATATATATAAATAGTAAAAGTTATGAAAAAATAATGTCAAAAATATTTATTTTTACTTTACAGGACATTAGTGTTGTCTCATCATGAAAAGATGAATCAATATGGGTGACTAATGTAAGGTTTTAGTGAGTGAGGCATATTCATTACAATTTTTAATGATTGATCATGCATTGTATTCTACGTGAAAAAATCCTATTTGAATACATAATATTAAAATTCTAATCCACTGACTCAAATCCTAAATGGAAATACTTGAAAATAGTTATGGTTAACACATTCTTTTTTCTATTTCTATGGAGGGATTGGATTTAACCAGCCTATTTAACAAATTTCAGGATTTTTATTTGATTTATTATTTTCACACATGAAAAATGATTGTTAATCAAAATCCATATAAGGAATGTTACGATTTGATGAATGGGTATAAAAATAAAATTCAACGAATGTGAATTTGTCAAAATAAAAATAAATGGAAATTTTCTTCTAAAATTAGCCATTATTTATTTTATACTAAAATAATTCTTAGAACCATTCTATCCTTTTTGGAAAATTTGATTTCATATATGACTTTTCCATGGAATCCAAAGGATTAAGATTTTATATGTATGGTGGCGGGGGTTTTAATTGTCATATATTATTAATTATCACGATTATATTTGTGGTTTTTATAGTCATACCTTTATATAATTTTTCAGAACACATATATTTTAAATTCATTTGTTGAAAACATGTTCAAATTGATTAAAATAAAATGTCACCAAATTGAAAAACTTATTCAATTTTTATCATAAAATTATATAAACTAATCCAAATCATCAAATTACTTTATTCGAAAAAATCATTCATTATAAAATAATTTCATCAACTTTTTCAAGAACAGAGTCCCAATAGATGCTTCCAAATATAAGACCACAAGAGAACCAAATCTAGGTAAGGTAGTTGGACTCACCGTTAATCAATGGATAACCGCTCGGTATATATACCACTATCTTGGATTATTTTACAATACCATTATTATTTATGATATATTTATGTTTAAATTAATTTGATATGTTTGATATCATTCTTTACACGCAACACTAATATTAGAAAAACCAAGCTATACTATTGAAATACTAATAACAAATTTGGCTATTATTACCCTTTGACTGGATTAGTGATTACAAATTGGAATATATATTTTCTACAAAATATTAATAAAAGTTTTAATTAATGAAATGTTTTGATCATGGATTAATAAAAAAGTATCCAATTATATGTTTTAAAAATAAAATCATTTTATATAAAAAGATATGGTTTTAAGGTTTTTTTCTATATATTATGTGTATTGATAACTATTGAATTAATATTTTTATGAAGTAAAATTTAATTAAATTTAAAATATTTTGGCCTTTCATATATTGTTTATCTATAGGATAGACATTAAAATAAAATCATTTGACGGATAAAGAGATATGTTTCCAAAAACTATTTTTGTTATATGTGAATTAATTTTTATTAATAAATTTAAGTAGTAATTATGGATGAATAATTTCTAATAAATATTTATATAATATATTAAACTAAATATATTAACATTCATATAGTGGGTTTTAGTAGGTAATGAATTGGATTAAATTCAATTTTATTCATAAAAATCTATTTTTTTCAAAAGTAGTTTTTCTTACGTTTAGACAACGTATTTTAAAATGTATTTTTGAAACTTATTTAAAATGAATATAATAAAATGGTTTCAATATTTTAAATCAAAATTTCATAATTTTTTAATGATTTTAATTTCATTTTTTATCATTGTCAAAAGTAATCGTTGTAAAGATTCAATAATATGATAAATGTTAAAAGGGTAGATGAGGTGTCAATCTAACGAGATAAGGGTTAAAATGACATAATAACTTGAATAAATCCTATTGGATGAATTTATTTTGATCATATGTCATATTATATTATATATTAATCCAATATTGATCAAAGTATCTATAATAATGATTTTTTATATTTTTATATTTTAATAAATACAAATGTGTCACTTCCGTCACTTATAAAATGTAACATTTTCTACTCTTTTATCCACACCACTTGAGACATTTAGCTCAACCCATAATTACCCAATAAATCTTTCATAATCTTAATCCACAATATTAAAGTATTTGTCTACCTGAATGACCCATCCAAGATTCTTTAATCAACATTTAAACATAGGAAGCCTCGACGAATATGTATATACTCTAACTAATAATTTTGATATTTATTTATCCTTGAACCTCATATAAATGATAGTTAACTATTTTAACATGATGGAATCATTATATTTAATATAAAGATATGTTTTTATTTTAATGTTATAACCGTCTTGTTTTAAAACCCACGTAATGTCATGATAAATTATTTTCTTCTATGATTAATATTCATAATTTATATATTTTATAGATATAGTTATTATAGAAATATTAGTTAATTTTTCAATCAAAAATGAAATATTTCAATCTATCTAAATTTCCGTTTCATGTATGATATTGTTTAATTTTAAATAATTAGTTATGAAATATATAATTTTAAATTAAAAAAATGAATTTATTTTTTTAATCAATACATCGAAGTATTTTCCTTGAATGATTGATTTTATAACCAATAGTGAAAATTACTAATTTTATTGAAAACTAATGTTTTATTAAATGTGTTAACAAATTTATATCTTATTTGGGATCCGTTTTAAAATTTAAAATTTTATTTTTTGTTAAACACAATCCAATTATAGTATTTCAAATGAATTTTATAACATAATTCAATGTAAAAAATGATTTTTTACTTAACAATGATTTCTTATAAAATAATAATTTTCCATACATTTTGTAGGATTAATTTAAAACTTAATTATTCTATTTATGTGAATTGAATCATAAAAAATAGATTCCATATTCTATATCAATAGGACTAGATTTAATAAATAGTTAATGTTTTTTTGTACTTATTAGTAGTTACTATATTAAATAATTGCCAACACGATAAGGGTAAATTGAGTAATGACGGTAAAAAATATTGTAATATGGAATAAAAATTACTATAAAAGTTGAATATATCTTATTTTATGAGTAAATTTTGGAAATATTTATAGAGTTTTTGAAAAAATGGAAACTTGGTGCCATATTATTTTGATTTTGACATATATAATATTTAATAAAAACAATTTATTTACTTTAAAATCAATAATATGTTTTTATAGGGATATAAATAAGATATGTTTTGAAAAAAAAATTATTATGAATATAAATTATTTTTTTTATTATTGTAATTTATTTCTAATTTTAAATGATGAAATAATTACACTAGATGCTTACACATTACTGACATTGTGTTTGTACAAGCAATAAAAAATAATGTAAATGATTTAAAAAAACTACAAGTTATATATTTTGGAAAATTTAATATGTATTATATTTAAATATATCATTTTTGGAATTTTTTAATGATTATATTTTAATTACATTATGTTTTTATTTTTTTAATGTCATTTTAATTGAGTAGATCCAAAAATATAATTAATGGAATTTTATAATAATTAATATTTTATTAAATGATTTCTAATTTCTAAAAATACTATATTAATACAAGTGGATAGATTAAATAAGTTTAAATTATTATCCATGGTCCATTTATTGACCAATTTTCCTTTTATAGTAACTATATCGACACTGAAAGAGAAAAAACAATTATAACATTCATCATCAAAAGGGTTATCTAATGGTTAAGGAATAAATAAAGGTGTGAAAGATCTTCTAAATATTTTCAATATTTATTTTATGACTCTATTTAGACTCATAATCATATTTATTCAAATAATTTAAATTTTTATCCATTTTAACATGATAATTATATTATATTAATATAAAATATAAAGCAATTAAAAGAAAATTTTTCCATTTTATTATATAGGGGAAGCTCCTCTCCACATTTCCACACACATAAAAAAAGACTTTTAGTTCTAAAAATAACTACCCAAATCTATACCTATAACAAATCCCATAATTATAGAGCTCTTAATTGAGGAATAATAACAACCTTAGAGGCATTATGGTGCAATTAAAATGACAATGTCTGAGGAAGAGGCATATATTTTAATTAAAGGTTTAGTTTAATTTTTTCTTACACCTCATTCAAATATTATTAAACCATATGGATATAATAAAATTATTATCTAACATATACTAATATTTTATTATGTTAGTGTGATAATCCATTGCCATTTCATTCTGTCGTCAAATTGGAAACGAAACCACTGCTCGTGCATATGGTAGAGTACCACCTCACAAACCGATGTAATCTGTTTTCAAAAACCACCACTCCCAAATAGATATAATGTCGAATTTAATTTATATATATGATATTAATGTAATAATAATAATTATATAAAATTAATATATCATATCTTTTCTTACAATTACATTCATTTTAAAATTATAATGTTATTCATGAAAAGATGTGGATTACCACCTCCGCGAGTTGATGTGATTCATTTTTCATTACTGGATCATGTGGTTGTTATAATTAAATTAATTTAAATAATAAAATAAGGTATTTATTATATATTTATCATTATTTAATTATAAAATAATACATACTTTATTTCGACAATGATCATTGAAAAATGGTAGTGTTAATCATTCCTGTGTACGACCTAACTTCTCCATAATAGAAACTAGTTAAATTATCAAAAACATATTTCATGGTTGGTTTTAAGAATTATTATTTAAATATAAAAAGGACAGTTATATCATTATTATAAATGTGCATCTGTTAATTTAAAAAACCTATTGACCATATGGATCATACCAAAGTCATTTTTGATATAAGAGTTCGATATCATCCAAATCCCAACACATAACGTTAATTGATTATGTAATTTGATTAAACAGGGTAACTAATAAAATAAACAGAATAACAAAATTTATATAGGTTATTAAGAAATTCAATAATTAACATAATAATATCATTTATTAAAATAAATAATTTATGTGATGAGTCAGACTCGAGGAAAGGGAATCTTTACATTAAAAATATCATTTAAAATGATTCTATGATTTATTTTTTAAATTTTTTTTAATATATGTTGATAGTTTTAGAATTATTGTTCTTGTTTTTATAGTTAAATAAAATAAATTTTATTTTAGTTTAATATATATTATTTATTTTTTAATGTTTTTATATAATAATAATATTTTGATAGAATGTTTAGAATTTTTTAACAACTTTTAAAAGGAATATTCTATTTTAACCTATAATGAGTAAAAGGAATTTCCCTCCACTGAAAGATTATTTTATTTTTTTCCTTTAAAATATTCATTTTTTTAATAAAAAACGTCTCCCAATTTTTATTGGTATTTTATTTTTAAAATTTTATTTTTAAAATGAAATGGTTTTTTGATATCGAAAAGTGATTTTCATTTCCATTCAAAAGAGTTTTTCAAGGACATTATGATGGGTGGTTAATGATTAAATTTTTTTAATAATGATATATTTCTTGTAATATTTTTATAAATATTGTTTATCTCGATATATCTCTCCAAATCCTTGGTTAATGATTATGTCCTTTGAAAAATTGTGTTGGAAGTAGACTATATGGTTCTTCCAATTGTATGTGTGCATGTAATGGTTCTTGTAACAGTTTTTTGAATAGTATTTCCCTAGTAACCTAAATAACCTTTTTATTTTTAGTCATTTGTTTTCATGTAAATTAATATTTTTTAAAATGTAACCTATTTATCATGCTAAATATTGTATTATTCCATTTTAGGTAAAAAGTTATATTTTTAAGAAATTTTTTTTCATGGGTTCTCATGTTTTCTAAGAAACCATAATGATTGATATTATAATAATATATATTCTTATCACGTGTTCTATGAAAATAATTTTATAGTAAATGTGTTTTAATTTTTTGGTAAATTATTATTTGATATTAGTAATTATTATGTTACAGACAAAAGCATTTATGATCTCGAGTTTTTAAAATGGAATAATGTGTTTATTTCAACTTTTTATGTCCCTTAATATGATTTTTGTGATCATACAACATTTTAAAATGTTTTTATCTTTTTTATGGATGATTAAAAACAAATAAGAAGATAATTTGAAAATCATAATGATTCTCTATGAAAATAAAACGTGCTTATTCTTAAAAGTTTTATGTGGGGGATGAAATAGATAATAAAAAGAATATTTTAACATATATTTTATTATTTATTTATGTAATAGTTATGAACAAATTATCTAGAACTCTATATATAAAACTATCCTCAAAATAAAAGAAAATGAAATCCTTTCTAAACACAAAATTGTTGGTGGAATAAGGATCGGGTCCTTGTAGTTGGTACTAGATATAAGTTTACTTAAATTTTATATGTTAGGATAATGACTGTAGACACGATTAAGAGATTATATTATATTTTTATCATAATATATAATATTAATATTATGATATTTATTTATATAAACTATGTATTTTGGGAATATATTTCTTCAGGTGAAACATGTAAAGTAATACTGGTGGGGACCATGAGGAAGATATCCATCAAATTGAACACCATGGAATGATATCATTGGAATTGAGAATTTTTTCACTATGCCGGATTTGTTGAAAATGGATTTAAATGGTGGTGGATCCATTTTAGAGTGAACCCTAATTCTGTATAAAGGAACATGTCTATGATAGATTATTTTATCAAAAATTTCCCCTTCAAATTTAATGTATAATCATACCGTATGATATTTTAGGGATGGATTAAATCATTTTAGAAGATATTTAAAGTTATGGGATGTTCATTGAACCAAAAGGTATTTCATGAAATTTATCATTTTAATTGTAATATTGGCCTGTAGTGATCAATAGATAAGAATATATATAGTGAGACAATATTGACACCATAGAATGGAATGAATTTAATAATGTTTTCCATGAGAAGAATTTTTTTTGGCTATTTGAAATAGTATGGAAAATTTGTTTTAGGAATTGATATTGAAGTACGATGCCTTATTGGTTACAGACAAATAAAAATTCACCCAATTGTAAATTTATACGTCAAATTTTATCCGTGATCTTGATAAAAATTGATCAGTTTTACGCAGGATTGAAACCAAGAAATTGAAGGGAATTAGAGTCCCATTAATTAAAATGTTTTGATAAAATTTTCTGATTTATTAAGATATATAAAATGAATTAACCAATGATCATGTATCCCAAGAATACAATTTGATGGAAACGTCTAAATGGAAGGAAATTAGGAATCATCCATTAATGAAATCTGTGGGTTGGAAGATCAAGCACACATATTGTGATAAGTAAAGTAATATAAATCCTAGAGAATGTGTGGTAAAATCTAGGATATTTTTATTATGTAGAAACATTGGACTTATGGATTGTTTTAGTGAAAAAAATGACATGAAAAAAATGAGTGGTCAAAAGTTAGGTGATTTAATTACAATGAGTTAGGTAATTATGCTAATATATTTCCAAACATTGTCAATTAGGGTGTTAATCATCAATATGGGAAAAAGGAATGTGTAAAAATTCATTTCTAATAGTAAAGATTATTTTTAGTTATATAATTAACTGGAAAACGTATAACACTTATTTATTTAGATTATACCCATGCCATTTTTGACTCGGGGTTATCACATTCATACATTTAAAATATACTTTCACGTAAAATAGGAATATAACCTCAAAAAAAGAATATAAAATATCCGTCCAAACCTTTTATTAAAAATATTTAATGTATAAAGATGTATATAAATATTCCTCTTATTATTAGTGGGATGGACCTTCTTGAAAATATTATTGAACATCCCATAGTTGAGTTTGATATAATTATTTTATGGTTTAGCTTTCATTATACCATTATATGATAGATTAAAGAGCTAATAAGTTTATATTCAATGATTTAATACCTCTTATAACCTGTCGAGAATCAGATAAATTTATTAGGAGAGGTTGTGAAATTTACTTATCTCATATTTTTGAAAAGAAATAAAGTTTTCATATTAGTGATGTCATAGTAATAAATGAATATATAGATATATTTAATGATGATTATCCTAGTGATACTACTAAAAAGTATGTTGAATTTACAATTTTGTTAGTTCTTAATGCTAAAACTATTTTAAAATACTAATATAAAATGACCCATGTAGAACATTTGGAATTTTGAAATCAGTTTCATTTGTTTCTATATAATGGGTTTATTTATCCATGAGATTTACTTTGGTTTGAATATGTTTTATTTTTTTAAATTAAATATGGTTCAATGAGACATTTCCTTTATTATCAAGCCTTAAATAACATTACTATTGAGAACAAGTATCAATTTCTTCATATTAATGAAATATTTAATTATCTGAAAGCATTTTAATTCATTGAATGATTGATATTAGTAAATGGTATCATTAGTTGAAGGTAAAGGTGGAATACATTATAAATAAAATTCTATATACAAGATATGAGAATTAAGAATTTTTAGGTATCCCCTTTGGATTTGAAAATGTACGGATTGAATTTATGGTTCTTAGGAATAGCTTTTAAATGAATATTTATATAGGTTTTTAGTGTACAGATTTATGATATCATGATTTATTAAATAATTCATGAGTATCATGAAAAACAATAAAGGATTTTTTTAAACCCAAAAAAATAATAAGTAATATGAAAATACTGAAAACGTGAATTTATTGGATATAATAGATTTAATTACCTGAAACATTGTAAATAAATATGGAATAATAGTTGATATCTATAAATATAAATAGGTTTATGAATTGAAAATCCATAAAACTATTACTAAACATCATAATTTTTTAGGATTAGAATTATATTATAGGAGGTTTGATGAAAATATTACATTGTTATCTATCCCACCATGTACGTTCGCATTAATGGTAGTTAGGTACATATAGACAGAGGAATGTGAAAAATATTTCTAGGAATTTAATTTAATATTAGTGAATGCACTAGTTTTGAACATACACTCATGAAATGGTGACATTTTTTTATAGAGATGATTCATTGAGTGTTCTGGGGTTTTATAATTGTAAATGATCAATTAATTCACTATTATTTGAATAAATTTAAAACAAATGATAAAAATGATCTTATTCAGGACCTAGAAATGGATGTTATAGTTATTTATTTAAAATTATAGATACATAATTTATATTATGTAATGTGAGGTATATATACTGATCATAAAAGAATTAATTATACATTCAGTATAAAATAGTTGAATGTGAGTGAAAATAAATGTCTAGAATTGATAAAATATTATGACTAAAAAAGTCATTACTATACTGGTAAATAAATACATTAATATGATGTGATGAGTTATAAAACTAATTCGATATAAACCGTGATATGTTTGGATCATGAAAATTTGATTAATTATTATTTGGATTTTGGCTTCTGAATTATGCATGCATGAACCTCCTATATTTTTTTGAGGTGTTAGTATAATCATCTAATTATAAAATAATTAATAATTATTCCAAGGGGGAATTTTTTTTACATTAATGGTATATTTTCTTGCTAAGTGTAAGTTTCTATAGTTTAATGTTGATGAAAGAGGTTTTACCATATTTGTAAAATGATTATGTGATCCTTGTGATTCCCAATTGAAGATAAAATTGTTGAGTAGAGCTCATAATTCCCCATTTTATATTATTCCTAAATATAATATGATGTATGGAGACCATCATAAGTATTAATAGTGGGATAAATGATAATGGATATTAACAACTTTACCATGAAATGTTTGACTTGTCAATATGTTAAAACATAATAAAAATTATTAAAGGAGATTCTTAAATCCTTTCTAGTGAAAATGTGGAATTGGGAAAATATATCCATGGATTATTTGGTGGGATAGAAATGTAAGCCACATTCTAATAATGATATTTGAATTATTATCGATTAAAAAAATAATTTAGCGCATTTAAGTCCTATTTGAGATATTATGCCTTCACATCATCATTCTCAAATGTATCTTAATGGAATTTTGGAGTTACTAAGAGTTCATCCTCCATTATAACTAAATGTGATCTCAGTTTCAATTTTAACTTTTGGAAAGGACTTTGAATATCATTAGGCACTGAATTTAATTTTAGTACAACCATTTATCGTTATTATGATTTAAAATTTGTGCAAATGATTCAGAACATTGACAAGATTTATGTTCTGATACAATTGATTACTAGGTAATTTTGGAAATCAAAATAATTTATTTTTATTATTATATATTTTTTCATTGTAGTATGAATATGAATCCTTTTGAGTTATTATATGGAATGTGGATTCAGTATCCTTTTTGGGATAATATTTGAAAAATAACGTCGTTGGAACCATATTTTCATGAATAAATAGTTGATAAGGTGATTTTTATTTAGCATTATATGAGGATAGATCATAGTAGGTAGAAAGGTTATATGGATAATTGGATGAATAAAATTTCTTTCAAGGTAGGTGATTGGGTATTTATTAAATTATCTCAATGAAAAAATGTTATGTATTTTAGTAAAAAAGGGGACTAATGTCAATAATTTATTAGACCAAATGAATTCGTATAGAATGTTGGATTAGTTTCATACCAAGTGGACATTCCACTAATTTTATACAATGTGAACAATGTATATAATGTTTCTATGTTAGTAAAATTTTTGAATGATTTATCTCATCTTTTTATCCCTAAATCAGTTTAGTTAGATGAAATAATTTATTATAAAGAAAAATATATTCAGATTTCTAACTATAAATAGAAAATATTGTGGAATATGTTAATTCATCATGTAAATGTTTTGTCTGAAACCACATAGCTGAAGAAGCAATAGTGCAATTTGAAAACTATAAGAGGGAAAAATATCGCCCCTTTTTTAATAAGTGAATAAAATTGCAAGGATGCACTTTTTAAAAGGGGGGAGATTTTAAAAACCCATGTAAGGTCAAGATTAATAATATTAATGTCTTATTAATATTTATTTATTTTATTTTATAGATTTACAATCTTTATTAGAATAATAGTAAAAAATAGAAAAAAATTAAGTGTCCTTATTTTTAAAGAAATTGGGATTCCATGAATTTTATAGTTTCTCTAAAAGAATATTATATGAATAATATATTTTTAATTTGAAAAAATGAATTTAAATCTTCAAATCATCATATAGAAATTATCTTTGGTGAATTATTTTTTCATTCTAATAAGAATGATTTTTTGATGAATAGTGATAAATCCTGATTTTTATAGAAAACTATATATTCTTTAAATGTATTTAAAAATTCATATTGAAATTTTCATAATTTTTAAAATCAAATCACTTCATTTTTATTAATCATAATAAAATTATTTTTTAATGAATTCTATACTTGAATTTGGTATTAAAATATACTTTACTTAATAAGGTATTTTTTCTAAAAAGTATTCATTATATTTTTTTGGTTTAATTTTAAATTTAATTGTTCCATTTATTGGAACTAAAATATAGAAAATGTATTCCATATTTGAAATCATGAGTTTTATATTCTTTAAATAGTTTCCTCATTTTTGTTCAATATGAATTGTAACTATGCTAAACAATTGTCACCACTGTAAGGGTTAACTAGGTAGTTTAGGACGAAAATATTAGGATAAGGACTAAAAAATAACCCTAAATATTTCTTTTATCTAATTTTATTAGTTTAATTTGGCCATTTCAATCCATGTTTCTAAAATATTTCAACTTGGTTCCATATTTATTTTATTTTTACCTTTATAATATTTAATTAAAATATAAATCCAAAAATGCCTCTATTATACTTTAAAAATATATTATATTTCTAAATAGTTACTAAAAGTTTTTTTGTTTATAATTATTTATTTTAAAAATAAATTTATAGTTTTTATCAGGGATATTTATATATAATTTTTAGTAATCATATAATTTCCCTAAATTCGTACACAATTCATACATAGTGTTTATGAAAGAATAACAAAAATAATGTGAATGATTTTAAAAAATCTAAATTTATAATTTCTTTGTTTTTGAATAGTTATTATAATTAAAAATAACATATTTATTATTTTTGAATAGATTATATTTGAATTAAATTTTATTCTTGTAGTTTTCATTGTCCAATTAATTAGTAGTTTCAAAAGGTACATTAATGATATCCTATAATAAATAATATTTTATAAATGATTTAAAATTTATAAAAGTCTTAGATTCAGAAAAAGTATTGTGACATTGTTTATTATATCATCCATGGTCCATTTATGGTCCAATTCTCCTTTTAATGTACCTTCTTGACCCTTAATGAGTAAAAAGAATTTTACTATATAAATTGTCATTTTGTTTAACATAGGGTTAAAAAAAGGAATAAGAGAAAAAATCAAATAATCATTAAAAAATTTTATTTTCTGAGATAAATTCCAATAATACATATATTATATTATAATATAATCATTTTTTCCTTTGTAACAACTGACTTTTTTATATTAATTTAATGCTTTAATAAATTCCAAGAATGGCCCTCCACACTCTTATAAAAGGGAACCCCATATCATCTTTTCATCGCACTTATAAGTTATTATATCTCATACAATACTTACCCAAATTAATAACTATAATACCTACCCTCATTATATATGTATTTATTATGATGAAAACATACCTTATTGGTTATAATTTGTAAAACAAAAAAGATTGTTTATAGAAGATATACAATTGTTTAACCATATATTTTAGTTTTATTTCTTCTTCGAACTCCTTGAAATATTTTTCATCCATTATCATATAATAATATAATTATTAAAAATATAATTATATTTTTTCATGTTAATTTAAAAAACTCTATCAATATCATCCTTCCATCAAACAAGAAATGAAACAATCACTAATTTCTACGGCGGACTACTCCCTCAAGAGTCGATATAATTCATTTTCCATCACCTCCTATACTAGATAGTTTTAATGAAGTATTTAATATATATATATATATTATATTAATGAAATATTTTCAATTATATATTTGAAATATATCATATATTTTATTACATTTCCATTATTTGAAAAATAATAATGTTATTCGTGCATACATGTGGATTACCACCGCTGTGATGAGATGTGATTCGATTTTCATTATCACTTCATATGTATAGTATTCATTAGTGTTTATAAATAATTAATATTTTATTTATGGTATAAAAAGAATTATATAATGATAAAATAATGCATGATGTTTTATATAATGATCAATCAGAAATGGAAATGTTACAAATGCGTACGTACAACCTACGGTCTCTGTGATTGTAATGTAGTACAATTTTTATAACCATACATAATGTTTGGTTTTAAAAATGTTTAATTTATTTATAAAGACTATTATTATTTCATAATTATTACTATTATTTATTTATTCACAAATAATTGACCATATTAATCATACCGATGTCATTTTGGCCATATGATCAGATCTCATCAAAATGAATGATGTGAAGTTAATTGATAATGTAATTGAAAATAACTTGTTAATATATAAAATAAAAGGAATAATGAATGAGGAAAATGTTCTTGTCTATGTAAAAAAATTAAAATAATTTTATTATTCTAGAAGATAAGGAACATAAATGATGAGTCAAACTCAAGGTAAAAAACTCATTACTTTAAAAACATCATTTTAAATGTTTTAAATATTAATTTTCTAAATTTTTTTTTCATTTACATATTTTTAAAATTATTTTACAGATTTTTTTATATGAAAATAAAATAGTTTTATATGGAATTTTATGTATATTTTATTAGTTCCATTCTATGTTTCTAAAAAAGTTTTCTCTTTACGCAATATTTTGAATTTCATTAAAAAATACATAATTAATGTTAAATTTTATCTTATACAACATCAATTAATTTTCCCACCATAAATATCATTATTTGATTTTTTTTTAAATTTCTATATTTAATGTTTTAGTCAATGATAATCCCTCTTCCCATTGGTTCTACGTATAATAGTTTTAAAAATAGTGTTTTAAAAGGAAATGACATTTTGATATCCAAAAGTGTTTTACACATGGGTTCAAATAGGTTTTTTTCAAAGGATTTTTGAGGATAAGGTGAATTCATAAAATCATTTAATCATGATATGGTCCGTGGAAATATTTTATATCTATGTGTGCTTTCGATATAGATCTCCAAAAAATTAGAAAATGATCATGTTACCTGGATAATTTTGCTTGAGGTCAATCAGATAGTTATTCGAATTGTAAATGATAAAATAAATGTTATATAAAGATGATATACCAAGGAATATACATAATTATTCTTTTATTTATAATTATTTTTTTTTGAGAAATTTTAATTTAAAAAGTTCTTCTAATGATAATTTTAATAGAATTATTATAACCTTTTAGGTTAAAATGATATTCATTTAATAAAATGATTCTCATGAGTACTTATATATTCTATGAAACCAGCATGATTATGATTTTTTTTCATGTTTTATTATAAATAATTTAATAATAACTTAGGATGTATAGCTAATTTCATGTACTAGAAAAGGATTATTTGAGCTCAATGTTTAATATGTTATATGTTATATGTTTTTATGATCTCGTGGTTTTAAAAAGTACTAATGAGTTTCTTTTTTAAATTTTCCATTAATATTTTTTTCTATAGAAACGTTTTATCATGTTTATTTTAATTATAATAAAACATTTTTCTTTAAAAAAATTATTGTGTGAGAAATTGATCCTAAGAGTATGTTTCCAATATATATTGTTTGGGTTTGTTTAGTATGAGTTATTGTCTAAATATCTAAAAAAATAAACCGGGAAGGATCCTAAAAATTTTATAAGGACAATTATTGTTTAAAAATAATTTTATCAATTGAATAACTAATGTGACCTTTTATTTTATATCTCCTTACTATCTGCTGGAAAATGACAACGTCTCTCTTATGTAGGTGTGGTCTACCAATTATTTGAATAAATGCGATTCATTTTTCATTCCATGTTTTTTGGATAGTGATAAATATTTATTTAATGAATATATATGATATATATGATATAATTATAATTTTCTAAAGGTGAATTAATTTTTACCTTTCTTTCATTATATCTACCAAAATGTGAAAAGATGACCCATGCATATTTATGGACACCCATCTCCATGAGCTAATGTATATAATTTTTCATCACTAGATTTTATGAATGGTAATAAAATAATTTATAAGGAATAAATATTATAATTATTAAATGTTTAAAATTATGGATATGAAGAAAACATGACCAAGATGAATGTAATGGAACTGTTGAATAGAAACATTCATGGAAAAGAGACTCAGTTTTACACAAATAATTTATTTATTGATGAATTTAAAATAAATACGTAAATAAAATTATAGAATCATAATATATAGAATCATATTTTTTAATATGATTCTATAATATATTTATAATCAATATATATTTATTATAGAAGAGTTTTCAATGCATATAAATAATTACGAGACCTGAGGTAATGGATTCTCTTATTACTTTTTTTATATGTGACATATATCATATTAACCAATTGAACTTTTTTTATGGTTTATATACTACCAATGAATATATATTTTTATTTATTTTAATGAAAATAATTTTTTATTTACATATCCATATCATTTAATTTATTTTATGTGTTTTTAGTTCAAAGATTACTATAATAATTAGACGCCTTCTTCTAAATATTTCTTCCTTAAAAAATTATTCATATTCTACACCTTCTGTCTTTATATGTTGCATATAAAATTACATTGATATATTATATCATGAATATATTGTTATTATTTTATGATATATTTTCATTTGATGTTGTTTTTTCCATGTGTATTATTATCCCAAAGATATGAAGGTGTTATCGGTCTATATTACAATATCATTTCTTTTTAGTAATGTCTAGGATAAATTCACATTGATTGAAATTATCTGATAGTTATCCATTAATAAAAAACATTATAAATATATTTTGTTCAATGCTATAATTTCCATGTACTAGTACCATGTTTCTCTCTTTGTAAAGTAAACTGATCAAGGATATAGTTTAATGAAATGATGACCTTAATATTTCTTTCCAGGTCAAAATATTAATTCCTCAATGTCTATATTCTTCAAAATGTTTTATTAATGTTTTAGTCTATAATTAAATTTTATTGAAATATTTTTTAAATTAAAATATATTTTTTACAAATAGTTTACTTATGACTCACATTTTTATATATATAGAATTTTGAAAAGAATATTCCCATTTAATATATACAACACAAACAACTTTTCCCACCACCTTGACCATTAATTTGTTTTCATATTCAATTATTAGTCACCATGGTTATTTTCAAATACAATATTTTTCCAAATATTTGAGGATATTTTTTGCCTAAAAAAACAAAATAAACGTTTATTTTTTATATATTCATATAAATTCTAAAATTAAATTTTAAATTCATTTTTCTTCTATAAGATCATAATTTAAATATTTTTATAAAAACCTTCAGACATGATCTTATAATACCATCAATAATTTTTTTCTATATAGCTTATAATTATAATGTTTTTTGGATGATTATAAAAAACCCATTCATTTTCAATGGGTTAATTAAGATAGTATGAAATAAGGAATGTTTTTATGAAACCATCAACATCATTTATATATATGGTTATAATAATATGATAATGATATTTTTAGTAAAACAATTATTATTCGATGGATTAATATATGATTAAATGATGACTGTTTTTATGATCTCATGGGGAACTATGGTATGTTTTTTAATATATAGTGGGCATTCATAGAATTGTATATCTCTCTAATTCATTTGGTAATTATGGATATCTTATGAGATGATATGAATTAAAATGGTATTGGGACTCATTCAGTTAAGGACTCTATTCACTAGGACAGTCTAAGGACTGAACCATGTCTAATGAAATAATTTGATTGGGCTGTGAAAAAAACTGTTATAACACATTTTCCACAATTATAATCATGGATGTGATCCTTGACTATATAAATTATTTTTTATGAATTTGTTTATTCCAAAACTTTTTTAACTTAGGATTATGATATGCTCTCATAGTTCATGATTAATTATTGATGATTTTCATTCTATTATGAATGATGAATTTTTGTACGAGCAATAATTATTCCATTACTCATGATAAATATTAATATACAGATTAGGTATGAATTTTTTATGTTATAATCATTTCATAACACCTTTATTCGTATCTTATGATCACTAATAATCATTTATTTATATCCTCTGTATTTACGTTTACTAAGAATTTGAGATCCTTATTTATGATGTTTAATTTACATGGGTTGTGAAGATGGTTTTTAATTTAGGTATATTAATGAAGGGTGTAAGTGAAAATAAATTTTTATAACATATTTAGGATCATTTATGAAAGAAGTTTATATATATCATGTTTTGAAATAAAATATACTTTTATAGTTATGAGGTGTGTATTATTATGTGATTTATTGAATATTATTATAAAATCATGTAATATATACTTATTTATTTATTATTTTTCATATAATTACTACTCCATTCGAATATTAACTCAATGGATCGTGTCAAAAATAACGTTCAAGCCAATACGTAGGGGATAATTTAGCAGTCTAAGAAAACTAATTATGTAGAATATTCTACCAAATATTTCTCACCTATAACATTGGTTCAATTTTTTGGAATTATATTGCATATAGTATTGACAGAAATTCTCATATGTATAATTATTCATGGAAGATCAACCAAATGGTGAGATGAGAGTGTCAAGGAAATTATTTTTCTTCCTTATCTATGGTTTCATTCAATTACATGTAATTATAATATCATTGTGATTATTTATGGCGGAACGAGAAATAAATTACAAGATAAATATTTGTAGTATATGAATAGTAATTTTAATTATAAGTTTGTATCTTGTTTTTATCAATATACACTTTTTAATTTTATTTTGTGATGATATGAAACACTTACCCTAAAATGAACTTTCTTCGGGGTAACATTGCATGTGATGTTTGTCACACTTTTTTACACATATTTATCCTCTTTTCAAATATAGTGTTTTTGTGGTTCATATCTATAGTTTTATATATAATTAACAGAACATTGAACATGCATATTTATATCATGATGTAATATTAGAAAACATAAAAAACATAGATACACAATGTGTTTGTCATGTTCTTACTTAATGATTTTAGGTTATGATGTTAGGAAAAAAATCACTTGATCGTCGAATATCTCTCGTGAATCACTTTATTATTCCCACCAAACCCTATGAGGTATCCTAGTATTAATGTAGTATATTTATATTTTTAATTTTTTAAATAATGCATTAGAATATCAAAACCTTGTATATTGAATTGATGATGGATAAGAAAAGAATGGTTTCCCATTGCAATAAACTATTAATCATCGCATCATATCATTAAATTAATTAAATATTTACTTATATATGATTTAATATTTGAATGTAAAATCCATATTTCATACATTGTCTTTTATTATATATACTTTAAATATCATTTCAATTAAAATTATATAAATCATCACCATAAGGAAACCTAGGTTTCCTATTATACAGTAAAAATTCTAGAAAAAAACTAACAAATAATTTGATGTGTTTAAAAATGTGATTATTTTTCAATTAATTTGATTCATTTTTTATTAGAATTTATACACTACTTAATTAAATGATGTTGTAATGGTTAATGTACTCATACTACTCAATTATGATTCAAAAAATGAACAAATTACAAGATTTATTATTATTGAGAAGAAAATACAAGATATGATTATTAAGATGGATTGGCTAAGAAGATTCAGTACTCAAAAAGATTGTTTTTTGTTTAAGAGTTTCTTCATGGTACCAATTATACTATGAAAAACTTTATGGGAGAGTGAGAAAATCTTTCATGTTGTGTGGGTCCAATAGCGAGTAATGTTGGATCAATATGATATTAGTTGGTAGGGTTATTAACAAGATCAATAGGAAGAAATGGTGAATTTATGGAGATATTCTCTAAATGTTTTATACATATATATTATTTCAAGCTATATCATATTTTATTATATAATACATTTCATATATTATGACGTTCACTGTTAAAAGGTATATATTATTCCTTATAGGTATATAATTATTGTTGATATATATAGATTTCCTCCATAAAACATTAATTTTTTATGTTTTGATAAATAATAATTCTTCTTTTTATCACCTATAACTTAAGAAATTGAATGTTTTTAAAGATTCTATAATACAAGAATGATATTGAAATTATTTATTATTTGTTTTTTATTAATTGATTAATTTTTATTCTTTTAATTTTGTTATATTATGTGTAGTACTAGAGGCGTATATTTTTTTTGAATATTATTTAAACATTTTTATCCTAATAGTTTTGGAATATTATCACGATACTAGTTTATATCTTATAAAATTCACTTTTTATCATTCATAATTCATATATCATACAATATTTCTTATCATACTAAATTATAATATCATATAAAGAAACTATTTCATAGAATATTTCTTTTCATACATGAATTCAAATCTTACAAATGCTTTTCATATTTTTGAATATTAAATCATTTTACAATTCACATCATAATAAATTATTATCTTATTCATTTTATATATTAATATATTTCTTTGTATCTTACTTGTTTTCTATATCATATAATGATCTTATATATTATGAAGAAAATGTTTTCTATCTGATGGAAAATTTATCATATAATATTTTTATAGTCTTGATCGATTTAATATCACTTAGCATGTTTTTTTTCAAAGATTAAAATATTCACCATTCTTTTGTGAATTTAGATTTTCTACATATTTCTAAAACTTATTTTGTTTGTATTATTTTCATCATAAATACATATTACTTATTTAGATTCTATGATATTTAGTATGGTACTGATTAGTGTATATATAAATGATGATCACATTGGAGAAATCATGTTTCATATAAATATTGTATACTAAAAATAGTATAGTATAATGTTTGAATTATCTTGGTACATAATGAAATATATTGAGTGTGATTATATTTGAATTATAAAATGTATTCAAGGTTTATTAAAAATAATTGTTCCATATTTAAAAAACATAATTATGGTTGTAATGAAATATTTATGTATTTATTATTCTAACAAATCTCTATATATGTTGTTTTTATTTTATAGAGTATATAGTTAATGAAGGATTAATCCATGTTAAGTATTTATGATGGATGTTATAGTATTTTTATTATAAATACATTTGAATTTAAGGAAGAAATAGTCATTATCTATTCCATTATTTAAAGTCCAAATCATGTAATGCACATGCATCATGCTTGAATCCATCTTTGGATAATGTACTACTTAATTTTTTACATTACCTTGGTAATAAATTACTACTTTTTACTGAGTTTATTCATCCACATCAAAAAATGGAGAATGATATACCTAATCAAAATATCATCATCCGATTCAATATTCATTCACTCAGTTTTGTTTTTTATATATTTCATAGCACTGTAACAATTTAAACAATAGTGTTTTATTCTCCACATGTAACATGGGGTTATACAATAATCGAAAAGATATTTTTGGTTATTCTTACCTCATAAATAGATGGAATATATGCTTGATTATTGCTATGGTAAACGGAAAACTTTTTGAGTTGTGCCTTGGTACAAACAAAAGAACGACTGGTTCTTCCTCCACTTCAAAAAACGGGTATCATGTTGTGCATAAAACTGAAAAAGGGAGGTTATAGGGTGTTATTATTGTTTAAAAATAAGGTTTGTGGATATAAATTTAGCTACAAAAATAATTGACTATTTGGGATGTACATAAATGATGAAATAGTAATGGATTTTGGATTGTGACTCATGGTGTGAAAATCATAGTCGTAAATGGTTATGACACCCATTAAAAATTTAGTTTCATTATAGTGAAATCGTAGTCTTGTAAAGTCATGTTATGAATTGAGAATATTATTTTGGAAAATAAAAATATACCCATAATGTTTTTAGTAAAATTGAAAAGAAAAATACGGAGTTATTGGGAAGTCTTGGTAGAATGATAGGTTAGTAATGACCATGCGGGAAATTATTATTTCTTCCATGTAAACATATAACGGTTTAGAATGTCAAGTATTTAAATTATCCTCATAGGTATTGCATGAATTTTCTTAAAAGTTTATTGTTTTAATGAAAGGATTTTATTTTCTAAATTTATGTTTGAAATGAATCAATGTATTATGGTTATTCGAAATGTGAGTTTTGAAAATAGTTTTTTTGTGTGAAAATGTGTAATGAAATGGTTTATCCAAAGGGAAAATATTAGAAGGAAAATAAGATATAGAAAGGATTTTAATTTTATAATAATGATCAATTGTGAACTTATGAGATATAAAATGAATTTCCTTATGTTATAGAACAATAATTATGTTCTCTTACTAGCCGAGGATGATTAGTAGTGGACGTTCATCTTATAGATGCTAAACCTATGATCATAATGATTTAGGATGTGTAGTATATTGGGAAATACTATTGTTAAGACTCTCTAAGGGAGGTTTATTGGGCCACAAAATCTCATAATAATAAACCACCATCAATTATAGGTGATGTTAGATCATAATATAAAAAAGAATGATTGGAGATTGTTAGCTTTATATAATTGATTTTATGTATTATTTTAACCTATTATCTTGATATTGGATCTTAATTATTATAGGGGATGACTGAGAAATGGCAGGACATATTGATCAAATACAAAATACATAAGGATATTGAGTGGTATGGTTTCCCTGAGATCTATTATCCCAAAGATTTAATGCTAGATAAAGCTTGAAATTTTATATATTATGAGAAGTATAAAAAATTTCATATAGAGTATGTGTTGAATTATTATATAATTAATTAGTATTCATTGAATATTTGGATGAATAATAACCACAATACTGAAAACTTTGAGTTGTGGGGATGAGGGGAGATATGGTCGAGAATTAATTTATTAAAATTACCCACTTATATAGTGTTTTCTAGAAAGAAATCTATGATGGAGGTGAATATGGTGGTCAAAATTTATGTGACCACCCACCTTCATGGAGTTTCTGGAAAGAAAAATTATTGTATTGCTCAAATGATTAAGTGGAAAGTCTTTGGATGAAAATATATATAAATATATTATCACTTGTTTTCATTGGAGGAGTCCAATGGAGTGATTTCAGTGAATTGAAGTGTGACACACAAAATAAAAGTGTCTAGTTCCACTTCATCATTACTAATAGTGTTATAAGGTAAGACCCATAAGAAAGCATTATGAGATATTCTGATGGATGATTAACATTTTTTGGTTATTTGGATTTAATGTAAAGAGACCCAAGCTATGAATAACATAAATGATACATTAATATCATGATTTAAATAAGATATATTTCATTAGGGGATTTATCTAAGGACCAAAAATCTTAGTGTCTTAAATATTAGATATATAAACATCTAATTTCATAAAATTTATGTGTTTTTCTCCATAATAATCCTCATGTGGAACCTTTTAATGATATCACACATGATATAACAATTTTTATAATCTAGGGATTAGAAACATAAGAAATGTGTGGGCTCATATGCCCAATAAGGGAAATATATATCAAACAATTGTGGAAAATATCATTAATATGTAGACGACATAATAAGTGATCAAAATAACTTAGTTGATAATCATAAAACATGTTAGGGTAACTCATCGAACTTAAAAATAACTAAGAAATCATATAAGATATGAACATGGTCTGAACACATTTCAATATACTTATAAAATATGATACTAATATAAAAAATGGGGAACAATAAAAATATTGTATATTCACTAGAACATGGTAATTCATAATAATGATATATATAATGAAAATTTAGCATATCCCAATGAACTACTACTAAATTTGGACCAACTATAAGAATAGTAAATTATATGTGAGAAAAATCATTATACTAATTCTTATGGGAATAAACATTTAAGGTCCACGCTTGGAATATGTTAGAAACAAAATCAACCCAACAAATTTGATAGAATATGTTTATTCCCATGCTTGAATATTTGTGAGATATAAACTTTAACCAACTAATTGGATGATGATATGTGACCCCACACACTGTCATCCAAACATATATGTGCTACTAAAATTCAGTTATTATTATGTCTTAATGATCCTGTTGAAAAACCATAGGTTTCATAAATATCTAAAATTTAATAATTAAACTTTTATATGGAAAAAACCAAAATAAAATATGACTCATAAATCATTAAATTGGTTTGAACTTGTAGGGTACCAGCCCTTTCATTAAAGAGATAAAGAAAAACATGTAGAAATTACAAGTACACAACATTAAATATTATATATTCATGTTATTTTGACATGGTTTCACTTCTTTACATAACCAAAGATATTTTTGGTTTATAGATTTAGAAATTTATTACAAAACTCATACATATCAACCCCCAAGAATTCAATGTGGTTACAACTAAAACAGTATCAATTTCTCCCAAAACATAAAATTTTAATCACAAAACAACAACAAGATTTCTTTGGAAGATATTATAACATTTTACACCAATTCATTATTTATCTTACACATCCTTATAACATGTGAAATGTTTTTAAAAACATGGTATGAGAATAAATATAACAGTAATAGATTTAAATAAAAGAAACCATTATTCTCTGAGTACTTATAAACATATGAAATCAATTCATAACGATATACTTCTCACCCATATATACATTATACAACATGAGATTTCTATATAACATTAAAGAAGATACATATAAAACCATAAAGGTATATTTAGGAATTAATTACATATATTGTAACCCTTGTGGTTACCATATGATTTGTAAACCTTATTGACAACTTTAAATGTAACCCTCACAACTACCGTATTGTGTAACTATCACAATTACATGTGGATTAACCATACAGTTGACCTCCAATATACACATAACCATTTAATTAAAGGGAGTTATAGGTCCCACCCTGCATCACAAAAAATTGTGAATAAAAATAACATGATCATAAAATATGGATAACAGTATAAAAACATTCACATTAAATTTAGTAAAACAAGAAGTTTAAAAATGGATATTATAAGAATATTTCCTTACAAATAACATATAATTTATATGATAATCAATCAATGGAAAGGAATATTCTTATGAAATATTTTTCCAAATAATGAAACATAATATAAACCAATATTCATTACACAAATTATCTTAAAACCACATAATTAATGAAGTATAATGTAAACTCATAGAATAGTAATTGGGTTAAGAATTATCTTACCTCAGGTTAATCTAACATTAAACTATATTATATGTAACATCCCAATTAAGTAATGAATAATATATATTTTTATCTATGCCTATTAATGAATAGATAGTGTTTTAGAGGCTTAAAATGAAAATAAATCCAATCTTAAGCATGGAATACACTAATACTTTTAAAAGATTGTTTTACTGCCTTTTGATGGCAAACCATTTTTGAATCTATATTTTGAAAATTTTATAAACTATTTTTTTCAAAATAAACTTATTCTTTAGGATTGGGACATCAAAATTTACCTTGTGTGAATTTTTGGTATTTTTCTGACAATGTTCATTTTTTAATGAATAGTGAAAAATACTGCATTTTACATCAAAACTGCTATTTAATCTAATTTATTTATATGACGAGATAATGTTTTTAATTGGTTTTGAAGTGAAATTAGAATATATTTTTACCACTTAATCCAATGGTGGTCATTGGAATCAATTTCACTTTAAAATTGGACTTAAATTGGTGTCAATCTTTTGATACTTATTGTTTCACCAAAACACGCTATTTTCTCTAACAGCGGGAATTAATTATTAAATTAATTAATGTGACTTATATGATTTTAATTTTTTAAAATAGACTTCACTTTTTAATTCATAATATCAAATATAGCTTAGGGTGAAGTTTTGGTTTTTTTCTGAAAAACTTCAATTTTTGATGAATAGTGAAATCACTAAGTGGTAGTTAAAGAAACTGATTTTTCGTTTAAATGAAATTTTGCCACCTTTGTGTTTTGAATTTCAAAAATCCGACATACATGGTTTTCATTAAGAAGTAAAATGTGTTTCAATGAGATTAAAATGATTTTTTTGGTGAATAGTAACTTATTATGTTTTTAATCGCGGTTAGTGGTAATTAGTGTAGTTTAAGGTAAAAATAATGCTTTAATAATATGGAATGACCTAGAAACATGTCCTAACCTTATTGGATGTGTCATGGCCGACCAAGAAAAGCCATGGGTAAACTTGGGGACCCCATGGAGCCACATTGGTTGGGAAATGACATAAATAACTTTTTATTTAATGTAAAAGTAAAAATGACACAAACATAATATGTTTTACAAAAACAATTTGTATATGGGGTTATACAAGTCAGATGTTTTACTATAAATATTCATTAGAAATATAAAAATATTTCCTACATCATAGTATTTTGTTTATAATTTTTTGACATTAAATAAATTAAATTATTTCTGACATCATGATGATGCAGCGATGACCTCATTATTTAACGATTTAAATAAAATTGAAAGTTATTGTAAAATATAAAACCTACACATGGCCAAAACCAATTGGATGAGTGGATTTCGAACCCTTATCACCTTATACTATAATTATATCAATGTGGGACCTTTTGAATCCGAAAATCATTTTAAAATAAAGTAACTTATCTTTACTTTCCAAGAGTGCCCCTCCTCTCCTCTTATAAAAGGCCCCCACCTCTACCACCTTACCCACACTCCGAAAGCCTTTGGCTCGGCCAAACCCTACCCATTTTGTCTCTCCACATCCCTTTATTACTCCTTGAAGCCTCAATTTTGGCAGAAGGCTTCCCAAGGAAGCCTTTGAGCTCAAACCAAAGGGAGTTACCTGATTTTAAGGTAATGTCTTCTTTTGAGTCCTTTTGTTTTATTTTGCTTCTCCAACCCCCTAAACTCTTTTTATTATTTTCTTTTGTAACGAATCCAGTATCATCAATATACTATGATTTTTTTTATAATATGGATTCTAGATACACTTACACACACCAACATCTAATGGTTAACGAACATACTGTTTCCGTGGAAGGTGAATTTATGCCTCCCGAAACGATGATTGATCAACATTCATTTAACACCTTCAAATGTGGCCATTAAGATGTCACTGTCTTTATATATTATATATAATTTGTTTATGTTTTCCTTAAGCTTCTGTTTTTTTCTTTTTGGTCATACCTTTATGGTTTCCATTATGGGTAAACGTGATATCTTCATTTAAGGAAGTGCGGACTACCTCCCCCTCAACGTGATTTGATTCGTTAAATATCATATGTGGGACGTATAAAGGAAGGAACTATGATATTATATATGATATTATACTATAATTATAATATACCTTTATATCATTATGATTCCATTCTATAAAATATGAAATATAAATGAAAGTAGCGTTCATGCGTACGTACGACTTACCGTCTCCATGAACGGTGCATTTCATTTCATACCTCTAAATGATTATGTAATATTATAAATGCATGCATGTACTGGATATATATGACATATATGATATCTACATCATGAATACCATTCTGGATATAATAGATACATGAATAACTTGTAATTATAAAGGGATTATTTTTGACTCAAGTACCAATGATTGTTAAAACGACCGTTATTAACTTAAATAAGTACATAGTGTTCATGACATGGTAATAAGTGATATAAAAGGAATAATGAACTTGAAAAAGGTTCCTAAGCAAGTAGAAATTAACTCAAGTTTATTATTAAGGAAATTAAAGAACGATCGAGTCAAGTTGGACCTGAGGTATGGGACTTTGTCTCAATCTCCTTTCATTGAGGCATATTTTGTTTTATACACAACATTCTTTTATCCGGTGTATAAACCCTTTTGACTTTTACGTTTATTCAAAAGGAATCTTTTTTATACGAAGCGTTTACTAAACGACAAAAGGGAATGTTTTTGTCGTACGTATGCATTGACAATGACTTCTCCGCCGTCGTGACCATTATTTGAGTTTCGGCTTCCTCTACAAGCCATACCTTCTTTTTAAAAGAAAAATAAATACCATGTTTTACTTTTCATTTATTTTGGTATCGAAAATGGTTTTCATAATGTTTTTATATCAATGGGTTGTATTGATATAATGTTATTGAAAGGTGGGAATGTTATTTTTCCTTTATGCATGTTTTATCTGATTCGATTATGTTGAGGTTCTTGGGAATTATTATAAAGACGGGTGGTTCCGTGATAAACTAAGGGCGGGTGAGCCCGATATTGCTCTCCAATGAATTGGGTAACACGAAGGAGTGAAACGTTAAGGTTTATCTGAAGAGATTTAGGGAATATACTGTGATGGGTATTCAAAATGTAACCAAGAGGGTTACTCCCTACGTAAGAATGTTATGAATGCCTCAAGTTACCTTTATGTCTTATGACTTCTATGATTTATTCATGATTTGATGAGGTATGTTAAAGTGCTTATGTTTTATGGGTAAAGTGTAATCTCATTCTTATGTATATATGTACCCATGTTTTCTTTCCATATTTTTATATCCCTTACTGAGATTTGTATGCTCATCCCTAGTTTTTTTTGAAATGTTTTTCACAGGTCAAGGGAAAGGTAGATGATATGATGATAGTGTTAAGGAAGTGTCAAGAAAGAATCCATGTTTTATTTTAAATATGTTTCCATTGATGGGAATGAAGAATATTATCTCTATGTAACCACGTTGTTTATATGTGGAATGTAATGCAAGTTTTATGATCTAATTCTCTAAAACTCTAAACCCAGAAAGATCCACAATGTGTAATCTTGTAATAACTCATGATTAAGTAATGTTTAAGGCTGGGGACTTATAGTTGGTATCAGAGGTCGGTTTAGATAACTTTAGGAATTATAATCCTATTAAATGATTATCCAAAAATATTTTTTTATGGTCAAATTGAAGTGATATAGTATTTGAAGATTACCATGTTGCTTCATCTAAGACATGTTTGTTCAGAATGGTTTTCTGCAGAGGAAACAGGGAAGTAGTGCTAGGAAGGCATGCAGAAGGAAATAACCTTCCAAATCAGCATCCCGAGATGGTCGGAATTGGAACTGAATAGTTTGTTTCACTGATGGAACAGTTGACTCAGGCTATAAATGGTGGTGGTATCCATGCACGAGATCAGCCAGATCAACCGCAGAGGAACATGTCAATGGTGGAACATTTCATGAGGCAACATCCCCCATCATTCAGACGATCATCTAACCTTGTGCTAGCTGAAGGGTGGATTAAAGCACTGGAGAAGATTTTTGATGTCATGGGGTGTTCAGACAATCAAAAGGTAAGTCTTTCTATTTACCCTTTGGAGGGTGAGGCAGATCAGTGGTGGTCGATGGTTAAAAATATCAGGGAGGCTGATGAGATTGATGCACTCGACTGGGATGAATTCAAAGGTATGTCCCTTGAGAAGTATTTTCCTAAGGCTGTTCGACTTAGGATGGAAAAGAAATTCTTGGAATTGAGGCAAGAGGAAGACTCAGTGGGTACCTATGAAGAAAGGTTCACTCGATTGGCAAGGTATGCTCCAAATTTTATCCGAGACCTTGATAGTAAAATCAATCGTTCTTACTCAGGATTAAAGCCAAAATATCGAAGGGCATTAGCTTCTCGTGAGTTTAAAAGTTATGAAAAGCTTATTCGATGTGCTGAGAAGGTGGAAATGGAGTTTGCTGATGACCAAGTGTTCTATAACAACCACCAGAATAAGAGACCGAGGTGGCGGGAGAAAGGTAAGAATTCTTCAAAAAAGTCTGATGGTAAGAAAACTAAGTTTCCAGTTTGCGATAAATGTGGACAAAGGCATGCAGGGGAATGTCTTCTGAATTCTGGAAAGTTCTACTGATGTGGTAAGATGAGACATAAGGCCCGTGATTGCACTGAAAAGGATCAAGGTGAAGGTAAGAAGAAATTTGATTTATAGTTAGTGAAATGTTATAAGTGCAATGAGATGGGTCACTATGTAAATGAGTGTCCGACAAAGAGCTTGAGTGATGGGAAGCAGTTATACTACAAGAAGAAAGGGGTGGTGAAATCCTTTGCAACTACTTTAGCAGATGTCGGTCCATCAAATGAATTTGTATCAGGTACTTTGTTTGTTTATTCATATTATGCCAGTGTGTTGTCTGATTCGGGGTCTACACATTCTTTCATCTCTGAAACCTTTTCTAGTAAAATGGGAATACCATCTCAAGAAATGACTCCTGAACATTTTGTAAAAACAGCTGGGGGGAATGTTGAGGCAAAAAGAATTTATAAGAATCTTCTTATCCTTATCTGTGGAAAGAACCTACTTGAAACCCTTATTGTTCTACCTCTAGTAGAGTTTGATGTTATCCTGGGTATGGATTGGCTCTCTATTTACCATGCTAAGATTGAATGTAGAGCTAAAGAAGTTTCTTTTCAGAAAGACTTTCAGTTTGTGTACAAGAATGAACCCTTACTGTTCCAAGAATCTTGTAAAATATGGAAATGAATGTTACCTTGCACACATCGTTGAAAATAAAGGAACTATTCAGATTAATGATGTGCCGGTGGTAAATGAGTATCCAGATGTTTTTCCTGATGAGTTGTCTGGAATAATACCAGATTGGGAAGTTGAGTTTACTGTTGACTTAGTTCCTGATGCTAAGCCAAATTCAAAACCCCTTTTATCAAATGGCTCAAATTAAACTTTTAGAGTTGAAGGAGCAATTGCAAGATTTATTAGAGAAAGGTTTCATTTGACCTAGCACATCACCGTCGGGTGCTCCTGTTTTATTTGTTAAAAAGAAAGATGGTTCTATGAGACTTTGCATTGATTATAGAGCCTTGAATAATATCACTGTTAAGAACAAATATCATTTGCCTCATATCAACGATTTGTTTGATCAGCTCCAGGGAGCTCAGTTTTTTTCAATGATTGACTTGAGATCGGGGTACCATCATTTGAAGGTAAAGGAAGCAGATGTTACGAAGACCGCATTCCGTACAGGATATGGCCATTATGAATTTTTAGTAATTCCTTTTGGTCTAACCAATGCACATGCTGTATTCATGGACTTAATGAATAGAATTTTCGATGAGTTCTTGGATAAGTTTGTGGTGGTTTTCATTGATGATATTTTGGTGTTTTCTAAAAGTAAAGAAGAGCATGAAAGACATTTAAGGGTTATCTTGCAAACCTTAAAAGAAAATAAATTGTATGAAAAATTCAGCAAGTGTGTGTTTTGGTTGCAACAAATTTCTTTCCTTGGTCATATTGTTTCTAAATATGGAATAACAGTTGATCCTGCAAAAACAAAAGTTTTGGAAGAATGGACAAGACCCACAAATGTAAACGAGATTCGTAGCGTCCTTGGTTTGGAAGGCTATTTCCGAAGGTTTGTTAGAAATTTTTCACGATTATCTAGTCCAATGACTAAGCTAACTCGGAAGGGTGTTAAGTTTATCTGGACAAAAGAATGTGATGATTTTTTTCAAAAATTGAAAAGAAGATTGGTGAATGCTCCAGTTTTGGCACTACCTTCCAGGAATGGTGTGTTTGTTATATACAGTGATGCTTCATTGAAAGGAAATGGTTGCATCCTAATGCAGAATGATCAGGTAATTGATTATGCTTCACGACAGTTGAAAACTCATGTGGTAAATTACCCTACACATGATTTGGAATTAGCTGTTGTTGTTTTTGCTTTAAAAATTTGGAGGCATCATTTGTATGGAGTAAAGTGTGAAATATATACTGATCACAAAAGTTTAAATTATATATTCACTCAGAAATAATTGAACATGAGACAAAGGAGATGGCTATAATTATTCAAGGATTATGATTGTACAATTCATTACCATCCGGGTAAAGAAAATAAAGTGGCTGATGCTTTGAGTCAAAAAAGTAATGCTTTATTAGCGATGTTGCATTTGGAACGTGATCCTTTCCTTGAGGATTTGATGAACATTGGCATAGAAGTTGTTGGTGCAGGAAGTTCTTCTGTTTTGTTTCAGGTATCAGTGAGATCATCTCTATCAGATAAAATCAAGCAAGCACAGAAGCAAGATAGTGAGTTGCAGAAAAAGGTAGAGATGGTTCCGAAAGGTAAGTTGCCTGAATTCAACATTGACAATGATTGTGTTTTGAGATGTGGGAAGAGATTGTGTGTGCCTTGTGATTCACAATTGAAGAGAGAGTTGTTATGTGAAGCTCATAGTTCTCCGTTTTCAGTTCATCCTGGCAGTACTAAGATGTACAGAGATCTGCGGGAGTATTACTGGTGGGATGGAATGAAAAGATATATTGCTGATTTTACTGTGAAGTTTTTGACTTGTCAGCAGTTTAAAACAGAGCGGCAGTTACTGAAACGGATGCTTTAGCCTTTACCAGGGCCAGAGTGGAATTGGGAGAATATATCCATGGTCTTTGTTGTGGTATTACCGAAGAAATCTTGAGGTAATAATGCAATCTGGGTTATTGTTGATCGCTTGACCAAATCAGCTCATTTACTTGATATACGAGATACTTTTTCCCTAGATCAACTTTCCCGTTTGTATCTTAAAGAGATAGTCAGGTTACATGGAGTTCCTCTCTCCATTGTATCTGATCGTGATCTCAGGTTCACTTCTAACTTTTAGAAAGGACTTCAGAAGTCGTTGGGTACTGAATTAAATTTTAGTACAACATTTCATCCTCAATCAGATGGGCAGTCAGAACGGACAATTCAGACCTTGGAGGATATGCTACGTTCTTTCTCTATGGATTATCAGGGTAGTTGAGACCAACATCTTTCTTTGGTTAAATTTTTATATAATAACAGTTTTCATTCCAGTATACAGATGGAACCATTTGAGGCGTTATATGGGAAGCGGTGTCGAACTCCAGCTTTCTGGGATGAAGTGGGTGAAATGAAGTTGATGGGACCAGAATTGGTAGAAGAGTTGGTAGAAAATGTTCAGCTGATTCAGAAGCACATGAGAACAGCTCAGAGTAGGCAGATGAGTTATGTAGACAATAGGAGAAGGATCTATCTTTTGAGGTAGGTGATCATGTTTTTCTCAAAGTATCACCTTGGAAAAGTGTTATGCGATTTGGTAAGAAAGGAAAGCTGAGTCCAAGGTTTATTGGACCATATGAAATTCTGGAGAGAGGTGGATCAGTTGCTTACTGGGTGGCTTTACCTCCGAGTTTATCTCAGGTACACAATGTTTTTCACATTTCGATGTTGAGAAAGTACATGCCAGATCCATCTCATGTTTTGAGTCCAGAGGTAGTTCAGCTGGAAGAGAACCTATCTTATGAGGAACAACCGGTCCAGATTCTTGACCACAGGGAGCAAGTGTTGCGGAATAAGGTGATTCACCAGGTAAAGGTTTTGTGGAAAAACCACATGATTGAAGAGGCAACATGGGAATCTAAATATGCAATGATGGATAAGTACCCCCATTTATTCGATATGTAAATAAATTGCGGGGACGCAATTTTCTAAAGGGGGGAAGGATGTAACATCCCAAGTAAGTAATGAATAATAGATATTTTTATCTATGGCTATTAATTAACTAGATAGTATTTTAGAGGCTTAAAATGAAAATAAATTCAATCTTAAGCATGGAATACACTAATATTTTTAAAAGATTGTTTTACTGCCTTTTGATGGAAAAACATTATTGAATATATCTTTTGACAATTTTATAAACTATGTTTGTCAAAATAAACTTATTCTTTATGATTGGGACATCAAAATTATCCTTGTGTGAATTTTTGGTATTTTTCTGACAATGTTCATTTTTTAATGAATAGTGAAAAATGCTGCATTTTTCATCAAAACAGATTTTTAATCTAATTTATTTATATTATTAGATTATGTTTTGAATTGGTTTTGAAGTGAAATTAGAATATATTTTTACCACTTAATCTAATGGTGGTCATTGGAATCAATTTCACTTTGAAATTGGACTTAAATTGGTGTCAATCTTTTGATACTTATTGTATCATAAAAACATGCTATTTTCTCTGACAGCGGGAATTAATTATTAAATTAATTAATGTGTCTTATATTTTTAGAATTTTGTAAAATAGAGTTCATTCATTAATTCATAATATCAAATATAGCTTAGGGTGATGTTTTGGTTTTTTTCTGAAAAACTTCAATTTTTGATGAATAGTGAAATAACTAAGTGGTAGTTAAAGAAACTGATTTTTCGTTTAAATAAAATTTTTCCACCTTTGTGTTTTGAATTTAAAAAATCCGACATACATGGTTGTCATTAAGAAGAAAAATTTGGTTCAATGAGATTAAAATAATTTTTTGGTGAATAGTAACTTATTAAGTTTTTAATCGCAGTTAGTGGTAATTAGTGTAGTTTAAGGTAAAAATAATGCTTTAATAATATGAAATGACCTAGACCCATGTCCTAACATTATTGGATGTATCATGGCCGACCAAGACAAACCATGGGTCAACTTGGGGACCCCATGGAGCCACTTTGGTTGGGAAATGACATAAATAACTTTTTATTTAATGTAAAAGTAAAAACGACACAAACATAATATGTTTTACGAAAAGAAATTTTTTATGGGGTTATAAAAGTCATATTTTTTACTATAAATATTAATTTGAAAGATAAAAAGATTTCCTACATCATAGTATTTTTTTTATAATTTTTATACATTAATTAATTTAAATTATTTATGACATCATGATGATGCAGCGATGACCTCATTATTTAACGATTTAAATAAAATGGAATGTTAATGTAAAATCTAAAACCTACACATCGCCAAAACCAATTGGATGAGTGGACTTCGAACCCTATCAACGTATCCTCTAATTATATCAATGTGGGACCTTTTGAATCCGAAAATCATTTTAAAATAAAGTAACATATCTTTACTTTCCAAGAGTGCCCCTCCTCTCATCTTATAAAAGGCCCCCACCTCTACCTTCTTACCCACACTCCCAAAGCCTTTGGCTCGGCCAACCCCTACCCATTTTGGATCTCCACATCCCTCTCTTACTCCTTGAAGCCTCACTTTGGGCATAATTCTTCCCAAGGAAGCCTTTGATCTCAAACCAATGGGAGTTAGCCCATTTTAAGGTAATGTCTTCTTTTGAGTCCTTTTGTTTTATTTTTCATCTCCAACCCCCTAAACTCTTTTTATTCTTTTCTTTTGTAACAACTACAGTATCCTCAATATACTAGGATGTTGTTATAATATGTATTCAAGATACACTTACACACACCTACATCTAATGGTTAACGAACATATTGTTTCCGTGGAAGGTGAATTTATGCCTCCCGAAACAATGATTGTTCAACATTCTTTTAACACCTTCAAAGGTGGCCATTACGATGTAACTATATTTATATATGATATATAATATGTTTATGGTTTCCTTAAGCTTCTGTTTTTTTTCTTTTTGGTCATACCTTTTTGGTTTCCATTATGGGTGAACACGATATCTTCATTTAAGGAAGTGCGGACTACCGCCCCCTCAAAGTGATTTGATTCATTAAATACTATATGTGGGACGTATAAAGGATGGAAATATGATATTATATATGATATTATACTGGAATTATAATATACCTTTATATCATTATGATTCCATTCTATAAAATACGAAATAGAAATAAAAGTAGCGTACATGCGTACGTACGGCTTACCGTCTCCATGAACGGTGCATTTCATTTCTTACCTATAAATGATTATGTAATATTATAAATTCATGTATCTAATGGATATATATTACATATATGATATATACATCATGAATACCATTCTGGATATAATAGATACATGAACAACTTGTAATTATAAAGGGTTTATTTTTGACTCAAGTACCAATGATCGTTAAAACCACTGTTATTAACTTAAATAAGTACATAGTGTTCATGACATGGTAATAAGTGATATAAAAGGAATAATGAACTTGAAAAGGTTCTTAATAAAGTAGAAATTAACTCAAGTTTATTATTCAGGACATTAAATAACGACCGAGTCAAGTCGGACCTGACGTATGGGACTTCGTCTCAATCTCCTTTCATTGAGGCATATTTTGTTTTATACACAACATTCTTTTATATGGTGTATAAACCCCCTTTACTTTTACGTTTATTCAAAACGAATCTTTTTTATACGAAGCATTTACTAAATGACAAAAGGGAATGTTTTTGTCGTATGTATGCGTCGGCAACGACTTCTCCGCCGTCGTGACCGTTATTTGAGTTTCGGCTTCCTCTACAAGCCATACCTTCTTTTTAAAAGAAAAATAAATACCATGTTTTACTTTTCTATTATTTTGGTATCGAAAATGGTTTTCATAATGATTTTATATCAATATGTTGTATTGATATCTTGTGATTGAAATGTGGGAAAGTTATGTTTCCTTTATGCATGTTTTATGTGATACGATTATGTTGAGGTTCTTGGCCACTATTATGAAGACGGGTGGTTCTGTGATAAACTAAGGGCGGGTGAGCCCGATATAGCACTCCAATGCATTGGGTAACGCGAAGGAGTGAAACGTTAAGGTTTCTCCGAAGAGATTTAGGGAATATACTGTGGTGGGTATTCCAAACGTAACCAAGAGGGTTACTCCCTACGTAATAATGTTATGAATGCCACAAGTTACCTTTATGTCTTATGATTTCTATGATTTATTCATGATTTGATGTGGTATGTTAAAGTGCTTATGTTTTATGGGTAAAGTGTGATCTCATTCTTATATATATATGTACCCATGTTTCCTTTCCATATTTTTATATCCTTTACTGAGCTTTGTATGCTCATCCCAAGTTTTTTTTTGAAATGTTTTTCACAGGTCAAGGGAAAGGTACAAGATATGATGATTGTGTCAAGGATGTGTCAAGAAAGAATCCATGTTTTATTTTAAATATGTTTCCATTGATGGGAATGAACAATACTATCTTTATGTAACCACTGTGTTTATATGTGGAATGTAATTCATGTTTTATGATCTAATTCTCTAAAACTCTAAACCCGAAAAGATCCTCAATGTGTAATCTTGTAATAACTCAAGATTAAGTAAGGTTTATGGCTGGGGCCTTATATTATATCTCCAATGAAATCATTAAAATCATGTTATTAGTATACTAAAAAAACATATTTAAGTTTATAACACCAAATATGATTACATTATCACATCATTTTACTCATTAATTATTAATATTTTGTTCTTTATAATGTTTCAGGTGCATTCTTTATCTGTTATCCATTGTCTATTTGTAAAGGAATTCATATTCAAACACAAGTGAAAATATAGATGTTGAATGAGTTGATATTAATTTGTTTCTAGAATATTAAATGACCCCATAGATTATTTTGGTTATATGTTATGAGGATGAATATTTAGATAAATTATTGGTGATATTCGTTTATATCATTTCAACAATTCTATAATTACTACAAAATTGATTCAGCATATACCATTAATATTATGCATATAAGTAAATTATAGATTCTAATAGAGGTAATATAATACACATTACAATCTGATTTAACCATTAAAACCGTTTTACAACCATATTTGATGGAAGTAAAGGAAATTTAAAACACATCAACAATGATTTTGGAAAAGTGGAACATCACAAACAATGTTTTGATTTTTTGAAAAAGAGGGGGTGAGTTAAATTGATGAATTTTTCCATAAACATTAAAAAATACGTAATATACGAGTTTCTAGATCATCCATTATTATTAAATAGTGGGAGGAGAATAGAGTTTAAGAAAAGAATACCAATGAAAACAAATAACATGAAAATAAAAGATGATTTCTATCTCTTGATCTCTTCCCATTTAGATCCTCTTTTTGGAATTTGGTTTTGTCCATTTGGTTAGAACAAAAGGTGTTGGAAGTATGGAAGAGTATTTGGATGATTAATTTGATAAAAATAGACATGGATCAAGGATTAAGTGTTTTGAGAGGATGTGGGGGTGAGGGTGGTATTTATATTAAAGGAGAGGAGGGGTTTTAATTTATTTTAATCATTTGTTTAATATTTTTTCTAATGACTATGAATTTTCTAGGTTCATGTAACCAAAAATAGTAATAACTTCATGTGTGTTCAATAAAATTTCCGTTTACATCATCCATTACTCAATCATGACATACGAATTAATTAATTAATCATATTTAGTTAATTACCATAGTTTACTATTCAAAAAACATTCAAGTATTTTAATAAAATCAAAAAAAGTCACCCTAACCATTTTTTGATGTATCAAATTAAAAAAATGAAATCCACGCATGAAAATTAATTTTCTAAATATGATTAATTTAACTTTTAAATAAAATAAACATTTATTTGAAAAAATACAATTTAAAAACTATAACTGATTTTATATCACCATTAAAAATTAATCAATATCTCATTATCATATAACTTTAAGAAAAAAATTAGTAATAATATTTAATATTCATAAGGGTAATATTTATATTAATATTACAATTCATTAGGGTATGTTACTATTCAATAAAAACAAGTCTGTTCTATTAGACTGTAAATAATATATTATCACATCCACATATGTCCATTTTTCGAAATTCAAATAATAAAAGCAGAAAAATTTTGTTTTACATATAGTTTATAACTATCTCCGGAAAAAAAGAACCATTATTTAGAGGCTCAATGTTTAATGCATTTAACTAATTTTAATTATAAATTCATAGGGCGTTACATTCTCACCAAAAAGAAATTACGTCCTGAAAATTTTTATTTTACTTATCAAAGACGTGATTGTATCTTTCCATCATTGAATTTTCAGATTTCCCGTGTTGCTTCTTCAACCATGTGGTTTGTCCAAAAAAATACTTGGTGGATTTACTTATTTCGGAATATGAGATCTCTATGATTAGGAGTCTGAATAGGTTTATCTTCATAAAAATGGTTCTCTTCTAGCTGAACATCTTCTAGGCTCAAGGTATGAGATGAATTTGGTACATACTTATTCAACATCGAAAAATGAAAAACAATGTGTACATGTGATAAAATTGGATGAATATATAACTGGTATGAAACTAATCAAAATTTCTCTATGATTTCATATGGTCCAATGAATTTTGGACTCACCTTCCAATGATTAACAAAATGCATCACACATTTCCATGGTGATATTCTATCAAACAATACCACTTGCCTCAAAAGAAAGTTCATTCAGCCTATTATCTATATAACTTTATTACCTTATTTGATTTATCCTCATATGTTGTTTGATCATCATAACATTCCCTCCTACTTCCTCTATTAACTATTGTCCCATTAGATTCCTTTCCTTGACATCATCCCATAAAGCAGCAGATCATCACCGCTACCCATATAATGGCTCAAAAGGTTCGATTTGTATACTGGAATTAAAAATATTATTATAAGAAAATTCAACTAAAGAAATATTCTAATCCCAAATTCCTTTTTAATCCATTGAAAAAGCTCGAATCAAATCCTCCTTGGTCTGAACCGTCCGTTCTAACTACCCATCTGACTGAAGATGAAAAGTGGTAATGAAATTTAATTCTATTACCAACAACATCTCAAGGCCCTTCCAAAAATTAGAATATATCCCATGTTCCTCGTCAGATACAATGGAATGACTCAATCCATGTAACCTAAGAATATATTTCACATATAGTAGAGAAAGATATTCCTAATACATTTTATCTCTAATAAGAAAGAAGATGTGTATACTTAGTCAGCCAATCAATAATAACCCAAATTTTATTTTTATGTCAAGATTTCATGGGTATAACAACAATGTTGTCAATGGACATATTTTCCCATTTTTACTCTAACACTGGTAAAGGATGAAACATCCCCTTCGGTAAGTGATGTTATTCTTTAGCTTGTTGACATGTAAAAAATTTCATGTTAAAATCTAGAATATCCCTTTTCATTCCATCCCAACAATAATACACCCAAAAGTTGTCTGTACATATTTGTTTCACCAAGATAAACTGATAATAGAGTACTATGATATTCACACAACAATTCATTCTACTGTTGGGAAACACAAGTCATAGCATATCTTTTTCCCAATATTTAAACACAATCATTATCTATGTGAAATTATTGAAACATTCCCGTTTTAACCAATTATATATTTTTATATAGCTCCTATTATTCCTTCTTCCCTTTATTAATTTTTCCTGACAATTATGGCTGCACTAAAACATCAAACAAAGAAGATGAGTTCCCGACACCAACATCTTCCATAAAATAAATTCATCAATCATTAATAAAATTGTCTTATTACAACTGTTACATGTTTAATGATGCATAATGTTTTCAAATCAAGAAAACATCCAATTTGTTTTCTTTTACAGAATAATAGTTGAACATTTAGTCATAATCCTTTATTAATTCATGCCAGCTTCTATACCTAATGTTTAATTACTTTTCATTAAATATGTACCTCATAATATTATGATCTGTATATATTTGACATTTTTCTCCTTAAAAAATATGAGTCCAAGTTTTCTAATAATAAACCACATATTCTAATTATAAATCATGTGTGGGATAATTTAACTCATGAGGTTTTAGTTTTACTTAAGAATAAGAAATTACCTGATTATTATGCATTAAAACAAAAATGTGTCCCTTCAATTAAGAATCACTTTAGATGACTAACTCATTATTTCTAGAAGGTAGGTCCAAAACTGGATCATTTACCTATCTTTTCTTGAGTTCATGGAAATCAAATTCTCATTATTATATTTAATCAATATTAACCCCATTTCGTGTCAACACAGTTAGGAGGCTAAACAAGTATGAATTGTTTGAACAAACTATTGGTAATAACCTATAAATAAATGAAAAATATGAATTTCTATAACATTTATAGGTCTTGACTATTCATTAACCAATTTTTTGGTAGGATAAACTATCTTTCCATCCTTGTATACAATGTTCCCAATAAAATAAATCGGTTGCAACCAAAAATCATAGCTGAGGAATTTTATATATAGTTTCTTTTCCTCTACTGCTTTAGAAACAACATTTAAATGTTTTTCATGCTCTACTTTTCTTTTATCAAATACCATAATTTAATTAATAAAAAAAACTAAACACTTATCCCAGAACTCATGAAATATTCCATTCAAAAGACCAATTAATACTAAAGGTGAATTAGTTAATCCAAACGTTATAAGAAAAAATTCTCAATGTCCTTATCATGTACGGAACATAGTCTTTGGGATGTCTGCTTCTTTTACTTTCTACTAGTGGTACTCCAACCACAGGTCAACCTTCAAAAAATGTGGTGCTTTGTGGAGAAGATTGAACATTTCATCAATATGAAGAAAAAGATACATGCTTTTAAAAGTGATGTTATTGAAGGCTCTATAATCAATTTAAATTCTCATTGAGGAATCTTTCTTTTTAGAAATAAAATCTGGAGCACCCCATGATGAAGTGATAGGATGAATGAAGTCTTTATCAAGAAACTTCAACAACTGATTTCTCAATTAAATAAGTTCAAATTGATCTATTTGATATGGGGGTTTTGAAATTTTCTTATCACAAGGAACTAAGTCAATTCTGAATTCAACATCCTGATCTAGTATAACATTGGGAAAATCTTTAGAAAAAACACACAGATACTCATTTACAACTGGCACATCATTAATCTAAAAAGTTTCCTTTTTTCAATAATTTGGGGAAGATAACAATAATTTCACTCTTTGAAAAGTTTCTCAGTTTCCTAATATGTTATCAATTGTGTGGGTTCATTCTTGTATACAAATAGAAACTCATTCTAAAAAACATCTTTAGACCTACAATTAATCATTTCATTATATATAGAAATCCAATCTATACACAAAATGACATCAAACTCAACTAATGGAAAAAACATGGTTTTTTAGGTAAATAATTTCCACAATACACAAAATAACGATTCTTATAACTCCACATTACATGAATATTTCTCCATGTTGTTTTAACGGTATGATCTGGTCTCATTTGGTGAGGTGAAATTTCTGATGTACTGGAAACTTTCTCAGAAATAATGTAATGTGTAGACCACATATCAAACAAAACATTAGAAAAATATGCGTAAACAAAAAAGATACTATATAAAACTTTATTTGATTGCCTAACGTTTGCTAACATAGTTTTAAAGGATATGACAACACCTCTATTCTTATAGTCTTTCTTCTTTGCATCGTTAAAATCTTTATTTGGGTAGGCATTGGCAGAATGAACCATCACACCAAATTTAAATCCCTTTACAGTTTCTTATCATGGATAGTCATAAGATCATTTCCATTACAATCTTGTGGCATATTTCATATATTACAACATCAAAAACAATTCATTGTTTTTTAAGGCATTCCTCATGGTGCTTTTTTCCACACTTATAACAAAATGGAAACTAAACATTCATACAATCAGATTTCTATAATTCATAATTACCCATCACATGCCATGTGAAACTCATCTTCTTCTTATTGTCAAAGTGTATGTGATCATCGAAAAACTCCATTTTTACCCTCTCAACACATTAAAAAATTTCTCATAACATTTGAACTCACATGAAACAAATGCCCTTTGATATCTTGGATTCAATCCTGAGTAATAATGGTTGATTTTTCAATCATGATCCCGAATAATAGTTGGAGCCTACATCACCAGTTTGGAGAGGATTTCTTCATAAACGACCATTGAATTATCCTACTTATAATTGAATTTACGTAAGTTCTTCTCCATCAAAATTCAATCCACCTATAGAAAATATTTTTCATGGAAAAGTCTTTTAAATTCATCCGGCTCAATGGAATAAATTGAATCTCTATCCCTAACATTCATTACAGTTGAACTCCAATGATTAGTTTCACTATAAAAATGTTAAATGGTAATAATATCATTTTTATTATTTAAACATAACATAAAATTTAATATATTTTTAAGTGCTTTAATCAATCCTTCAGACACTACTCGATCAGAAGATCCACTAAAAGCAGAAGGGTGTTGCCTCAAAAAATGTTTTTTTATCATCTTCTTCCTTTGTGGAATCAATGGTTATTCTCTATCATTGATTCCACCACAATTTATTGAATGTGTCAACTGAGACATTAATTTCCCAAACTACTTTTTCGAATTACCTCTATTTCTGACTGTGGAATCAGAAAAATATTAGCCACTCAGTTCCTTCTAACTTTAGTAATAATTTTTATTCATTAAAAACCATTCTAAAAATACATATATTACATGAATAAACATGGTAATATTTCAATTTTATATCATTTCAGCATAAACATATGGTAAAAATAATTTACGTTATTATATTAGCATTATACTAACTCTAAATATAATCTAAATCGGGATCTAGTTCCAACTATAAGGACCCGACCTTAAAAGATACATATTCTAGTTATTTTATCTAGATATAAATTCCTTAAATTCTTGAAGATAATTAAAGATTAGAGTATTAAAGAGTTAGTATATAAATCATAAATTTCAACCCAGAAGTGTAAAAAGTGGGAACCAATAAAACAGTATACATTTCATCTAAAACACAAAATTTTAAACACAAAACAACAACATGATTTTGTTGGAAAATATTCATAACATTTTACTTGAATATCTTATTTCAATTACACATACTTATAACTGATAAAAAACATTTAAAACCATGGGATGAGTATAAAAATCTATGTAATAAATTAAAAATGTATGAACGAAATCATTAGTCCATGAGTACTTATAAACATATAAAATTATTTCACAAGGGCATACTTCTCACCCTTATAAACATACATTGTAAAAATTTATATTTCAATAAAAAAAATAAGGAATATATATATAAGAACAAATATTTATATTGGGAAATTACATTGTAACCCTTATGTATCCATTTTTATTTGTTACCCTCACGGCTACCTTACAATTTCACCCTCATGACTACCTTATTGTGTAACCATCACAGTTACACTTGGAGTAACTATATGTCCAATATCTAACTTACACATACCCAATGCATTAAAGGGAAATATAGGCCCCATAATTTAGCATAAAAAATTCCCCTAAACAATAAAATAATCATAAACCGATGATAATTTCATAAACAACACTCACATTGAATTTTTTAAAACTAGAAGTTCTAAAGAATATTTTATTAGAGAAGTCCCTTGTAAGTAAAATTCAATGTATATAAGAATCAATATAATGAAAGGAATATGCGTATAAACTATAAATTTTCATAATAAAACATTATATATAAAAAAACTAATTACATTAATGATATTAAAACCACACAATTAATAAAGTATATGGTTTACCCAATGAATAGAAATTGGGTTATGAATCCCATTATATTGGGTTCTTCCTTAATAAAAATTGTTTAAAACCCATTTATAATGGTTAAAAGAGTGTTATTAATACAATAAATAATCATATTTATGTTTATTACACATTATATGATCATTTTATAAAATCATTTCATGCATTAATTGTTAAAATTGTTTCATTTTCGTTATTTCAGGTGCATTTTTTACATGGAATCCACTGTACATTCGTAAAGGTATTTCTTTTCGAATAAAAGTGAAATAGTAAAAGTGGAATGAGTTGTTATTAATATATTTCCAGAATGTCTAATGATTCCATAAATAATTTTTGTTATATGGTATGAGGGTGAATAATTAAATAAGTCATTAGTGATATTTTAAATATCATTTTGGCACTACTTTGATAATCATTAACTTAATTGATCATATAACATTAATATTATGGATATAAATTAATTCCAGAAAAATATGATAGGCCATATAATAAAATTTTAACTATTATTCATCCATTAAAATGGTCATTCTACCATATTTTAAAGATTTAAACCAAAATTGAAAACACATCATCCATGGTTTTTGTAAATTGACACATCACGGGTGGTGTTTTTATTTTTTGAAAAACGTTGGGGGAGATGAAGTAAAATGATGAATTAATCCATAAAAATGACAATATATTTTATATATGATATTCTATAGATTCTGTGCCTCATGGATTAAGGGAGTAAGAGAGATTATATGTAAAGAAAGAAATTGAAAAAAAATCCCCTGAAAATAAAAGAGGATTTAAACCTCTTAACCTATTCTCCTTGAGATCCTCCTTAAGGCATTAGGTTTCGGCATTTTGATGTGAAAAAGATGTCATGGACACGGGAAAGAGGCCTTTGAAGATTATTTTGGAAGAACATAGACCTGGCTAAAGGCTTCAATGGTGTGAGAGGAATATGGGGGGTGGGTAAAGATTGTAGTTATAGTGGAGGAGATTAGGGGTTTTACATTATTTTAATCACTAGTTTAATATTTTTTCAAAAAATATTGAATAAGATTGATTAATGTGACATAAAATAGTAATAAGTGAATATAAGTTCTAAATAATAGACATTTAAATTATCCATGACTTAATAATGAAGCATAAATTTATTAGTTTAGCATATTTTTGTTAAATACCATATTCTCTATTCACTAAAAATTCATGTATTTTATAAAAATCTCAAAACTTCTCTTTAACAATTTTTAGATTTGTCAAATTAATAAATGAAGTCCATTTTTTGAAAATAATTTTCATAATATGATAAATTTAATTTTTATATAAAATCGTAATTAAATAAAAAATAACAATTTTAAAACAATAATTAATATTATATCACCTTGAAAAAATAATGAAGATCTCTTTAACATATTACCTTAAGACAATAAAAAAATAACAATATTTTCAATACAAAATGGTCATATTTTTATTCATATTACTATTCATAAGGGTATGTTACTATTCAATAAAAACACATTCATTCTATCAGACTCCAAATAACATCGTGATCACGACCCAAGATATCTGTTGTTTGAAATTAAAATCATAGAAGGAGAAATATTATGTTGAACGGTTTGATTAAAAAAATCCACAAAACAAAGTCCCATTTTAAAGAGACTTTTTGTTTTAGTCATTTAATTAAATTTAATTATAAATCCATGGTGTGTTACCAAAATCCCTTTTGGATTGGTCTATGAGTGAACCCATTACCAGACCGAAGTCCTTGAGGCATGCAACAATAGATTTGAATGGACCAATTCCCATAAACAAAAATCCCACTAAAGTAATCCCAAAGGCCTATCACACAAAAAAAAATCATCAAACAACTCTAATGTCACCACAAAATGATCGCAGCACTGAAATTGCCCGCCGTATCTAGATTTGAACACCCTGAATGATCCCAGCCGATGTTCACCCCTACCACATCATGTGACCCTATTGTCTAGATGTTGAGTCAATAAGGTTTTCTTTATGACTCTCCATTCCTTCTTGTTTTGAAAATCACAAACACCTTATACTTAATTAAATATTATTATTACTCAAATAAGGAAAATTTACTTAAGGAAATTTACCTTAACCTAGATGTTCTTATACTTAGTTTTTTTTCCTTAAAATCAAAAACCGGAATCACAACCAAATTGTCGGAGCCTTATAATGAAAAGTTGGAGTATTCTATTTTTAGGATCCGAATCTTGGATGTGATCTGTAATATAGTTTTAATCCGAATTCTAGATTCCGAACTCTTTTGAAGTTCGACTCTGAACTCTTTAGAAGTTTTACTCCGAACTCTTAATAATTTCGACTCCGAACTCCTAAGAATTTCAACTCTGAACTCTTTAGAAGTTCTACTCCGATCTCTTTATAAGTTTGACTCCAAACTCCTAAGAAGTTCGACTCCGAACTCTTTAGAAGTTTGACTCCGAACTTTTAAGCAGTTCGACTACAGACTCTACAGATTTAGAATCCGATTTCTGATGAAACCAGACTCTGATTTTCTATAAAATAGAATCCATACATTTCTTAACATAGACTACGAACCTCATTTTGGTTATACTCCGAACCATTGAATTGATTAACACTCCGAACTATTAATTAGTCTTTACTTACATTTGCTTCATTCCAAACCAATGTCGTACATTCAGTATTACAAAGTTTTTTATAAAACGATGTCATCTATTCTGTTTCTTATTAACTGTTGGTTGAGTTACACGTGTATAGGTCCTTCCAAATTTCATGGAAAATATGACCGTTGGAAGAAGGAGCCGAACGTTGAAAATTTTCCTATAAATAGGAGCTCATTTGAAAGAGCTCTGTGCTGAAAGGCTGACTGATCTTCGACTCATGTGATTACATACTTGAAGTGATTTCTAGAGAGAGAGAGAGAGGATCTTATTAACTCTCAAAGCTTCGTGCGACTCCGAATGTTGTTGATTACATTCGAGGACTTCCGAGGATAGGAAGACAGAGGTGCTGACTACCTTGAAGTTCGAGGGCTTCCTTGCTGAGGAAGACAGTGGTTTACAACTACCTTGAAGTTGAGGGATTGTAGGGATAGAAATACAGAGACACTCCGATCTTCGTATCGAGGGATTACCCTGGTGTGGGTAATATAGACTTGCTTGAAAGTATAAATCAAGGGACCTTTATCCAACTTTGTTGGATACCCTTCTCTTTGGGCTAAAAGACTTATATCTTGTTAATTGTAGTTTAACTACTTGTTTAATTTCCGCTGCATTTTTTATTATAAGGAAAGTATAACTTTCTTATACTTCCTTACATATACTCTGTTTCATTTAGATTCTATAAGCTTTAAGGTAGAATCTCATATTGTAATCTTTTGTTAAGTTTCAATTTCCGGAACCATATTTCTGGAACCTACTTTTGGAATCTCTTTCCAAGTTTGCATTCGGTATTAGAGGTGTTGTGAATTTGCTTAGTTTAACTTTGTTAAACATAGTACTTTCCTTTGCTTAAGGAAAACATAGTTATTCGTATCTAGCATTAAAGGATCCAAAGGAATTTTTAAAGTTTACAATTCACCCCCCTCTTGTAAATTGAGCATCTACATCACTATTTCGATCTTAAACTAGATTGAATGTCTCCCCCTATCAAAAACGTATTACCACTAACCCGAAATAACCCCTCCATCAACTTCTTGTATCCACTGAGATTACCCCTCTCTGCATCCATTGCCTCTGTCTTCCATCCTATTAACCCCCGCCCAATGATAGAGTCACTGACATGATCCAAATTGACGGTGATGTAGTCCCCTAAATCCCACTGCATTAAGCAACCTATCTTCCCAAAGAAGACCCACCCCCACCACGTTTCATCATACTGACACCACCGAAAATGCCACTGATTCCCACAAAAAAAATCTGATGCACTGAGGACCTGAAGGATACTGGATCTGGCCCAGATTAAAGTAGATCTTCCATATATAGGCCCAATAAAAGAAGATACCAGAGTCATCAACACACCTTAGTGAGATATTTTCATTAATAACTTCCAGGGGTTGTCAGAGAAAGTATTCAAGAGGAAGCTGGACTCTAGGCAATGAAATATTGATGAAAACCAAAAATGTTGTAGATCTGTACACATATAAGAAAAACCTGGCCAAGATCCCTTAAAAAGAGTTCACATCCCTCTAAAAAACATTCAAATGGGATAACATCATAAAATGATACATTTTTGTCAAAAACATATCCATCCAAAATAATCACATTGTAATACCAAATATAGGCTCAAACAAGAAACACAACTCTCTTGGAGATAGATTATTTTCAATATAGAGAGTAAAATAGAAACTAAATTACATGTGTGATTTATTGAAATCATTTTAGAGTCAATGTTGTAAACTTCATAGTTATGAGTATAATTTCAAAAAGCCTCCTTTGTTTTATTAAAATTAATTGAAAATAAAAAAATCATGAAAGTGGATTTGAATTAAAAACAAATTATCTCTATAAATAAAAGGACAACATAAATTAAAATAGTAATTATTGAAAAATAATGTTCAATAAGAATCCAATTATATAAGAAATGGATCTTGAGTTACCAATTCCCTTAAATTTGTCCTTAATTCCCAGGAATGTTTTTTAAACTCATGTATCATAATGATAAATATCCTAGTTACCTATTTGGGAACCTTATTATTATTTATTTGTTCTTATAATATTCATTAATAACAATTCCTTCAATTATAATATTTTGTAACATCTAATCAACATCGAGTGTAATAATCATAACCATTTTGAACATGGTTCATAAAATAGGCATTGATATTAATTTATCTTACAAGGATAATCATGTAAAAAAATTAATTTTTTTTATAACTAATGTTTTTTAAATTATTTTAAAAATATTGTTCAATTAAATGAATGTTTTTTTCATGTTTCATGAAAATGGAAATCACGATAAACAAGTTTCATTTTATTAACCGATATCGATGTATTACAACATAATAATCACTAATTGTTTTGTTATTCAAAGGGAACCATATTAATTATTTATTTTAATAATACATATCACATATACTTATGAAATATAAATTAAAACTATTCATTCTAGGAATTTATAGAAAACAAAACATGTTTATTCGAAGAGGTGGTCGTCCATACAAAACACAAATCATGTTTTCATTTTTCTAAATGGAAAACGGAAGCATGATTAAGGAATATAAATAAACTTAAAAAAATTAGTATAATAATGATATATATTTTATAATTTTATGATGGTTATTTGGTATTTTAGGAAGAATAAATGTTTATAATTATGTTGAAAAAATGAAACAGAGATAAGGATATTATACCACACTTCATGGATTGTTGGCATTAAAAGGAAATAAAAATTTGAGGGATAATATTTTGAGGATAAAAGAAACTCATTAAGTATTAAATTAGTGTGTGGGTGAGTTTTTTGTGTACTTTATTCCAAACTATATAGGCTTTGTAGAGAGGGGAATTACGAAGAGTAATGACCATTTTATAAGTGAAATATAGTGGCATTTTTGTAAATACTCAAAAAATTTAAAATATGGGTAGTTGATATGAAATCATTATACTAAAAAACTGATAAATTATGGATATTATTGTATATAAAATCAATTTAAACCTCCTACATTTAAATGAAACTCGTTTTAAATATGTTCAACCCTTTACCTCTTTGGTTACTCATTTATACTATTTTAGTTTTTACCATTGTAACAGGTTTTAACCATGGTAACTTACCCATTATGGAAAAATATAAACGTCCACATACTATATAATTTTAAAATAATGATTTTTATTTTGAAACCCATTTTCTATCTAATTTTTATATGTGATATAATTAAATTTTAAAATACTAAATATATAATGTTTTTAAATTATTTTTTATATAAAATTTTTCTAAAATACAAAAAATATAAAATATAAATGCATATATATATATTTTTAAATTATTAAATAAGTTATATTATACATATTTTAATTTATAAAAAGTTTCAAAAAAAATTCAAATTAATAATTACTACTTGAAATATTATAAAAGTTATGATATTTATAAAAAACGTATTTTTCATTAATCACCTAAAAATAAATCTTTTTAGAAGAAACTCAGAAATTTATCTTATGAGAATATGGCCATTTTATATAAAAAATGTAGATATTTTTGAAAAAAATGAAATCCTAATATTTGTAATAATTTTAAATTAAATTTATTAAATATTTCTAAAAATTTTTATAGAAAATTATATTTTGGAATATTAAATATTCATTGCATATAAATTATTAATTAATCTAGCGCTAATATATCCTTTTGACATTAAATAAAAATAAATTAGTTCCATGTAAAAAATTTACAAATTTTTAAATATAATATTTTTTTCATGGAGTTAATTTAGAAAAAATTTCATTTCAAAAAGTATTAAAAATCACCCTATATTTATAAATATTAATATTTTATTACATTTTGATATAATAAAAATTATTATTTACATATCCCCTTATGATATTTATTTATTTCCTAAGCATCAAATAATATTTGGTTTCCCGTTTAGGTGTCAGTTCAATAATCTTTGATCTTATGGCGATCTCCACATGCTTTAACTTCTCATATATATAGTTTTATCAATCCACTATTTCTCAGGTTTAGTGTGATATAAAACCCACGAGATGCTACCTCTATTATGTGTTCGAAATCATAGGCATCATAATGAATACTTCATCTTTATGTTAAATTTCTTCATAATTTTATTATTGATTTGGTGGTATGTTTTCTTCAATTTACACCTTCGAATTTAATGGGACAGTATTAATGGCCATATTTAATAATAAAATATAGATTTTTTTTAATTTTTAGTTTTTATGTATCAAGAACTTGATATTATGAAATATTTATTCAAGGATTATATATAGTTAAATATCATTTAATTGCATTATCCCCTAAAATAAATTACATCCTCAAAATTTAAATTGTTACTTAATAATTAAGTTAACTAAGGGTATTTGTATGAAGACAAGATATTTAATTTTATAATGAGGTAGAAATAATTTAAATTTAATAATAATAATCTTAATATTGTGGTTATCTATAACCATTTGTGTTAAATAACTATCATGGTTTTATTTTAATACCTATTTTATTTTCAATTTAGTTTATCATTAGGTTATATAGAAAACAATTATCATAAATTGGTTTAAGGAATTAATTTTGATTCTATATTTTCATAAAATATACACCACACACACCTATCTCTTATATCCCATGGTTCCAATAATTATATTTTTTAGGGGAAAGATTAGGTTGAATGATTTAGTCGATGAATAATTTTCCACTTTTTTATAAGGATCATTTAAATACATGTTTAGAATCCTCTTAATTATTATCGATTATCTAGCACCAATGAAGTAGTAGAAGCCCACTCTCTATAATATCGTTCTAGTGTTTCTAACATTAAAATATAATTATCCATATTTTCACCCACCTATTGCAATAGTACTAGTGTTTCCTATCAGGACCCGTCCCTTGGGGCATGTGCATTGACTAACCCAAGCCCTCCATCCATTGGATCGCGGCTAGAAATTAGCATAGGAATGATGTATCCCTATAATGGATAGTAATTTCCTTTAAAATTATACTGAAAAAAAATCCAAGAACACAACTAGGAGAAACCACAAAGTAAACTACTATATTAAAAGTATACTGAAAGTAAATGGACTGGAATACAGGCCCAACTAAAAAGTACAAGTACAACTAAAATGAGAAAACAGCTCATGGATCGTCCATCGAGGATCCTACCAGAAGTGTAGGAATAGGTCATGATCAGCAGTCACTGCATCACATCACCTCAAATAGTCCATTTATAAGTACCTTCCAGTCCTGGCTACCTCAGCCTCGATCAACGTTGTCTGTCGTCTTTACAAGACACAAAAAGGTGCGGGCATAGCCTGTGCAGGGGTGAGTGTAACAATACTCAGTAGTGAACCTTAGACCCCCGAAGGACTCCAAGAGTTCCACAAAGGAAAACCACAAATCATGACATCAATCACAAATCACTAAGTATTTGTCAACTTTTATTATGTATATTCACATATATATACATTACATATCAAGATATACTCGTCTCATTCATGAGGAAATGTAAGGATATACGATTTAATCCATTTTCACAATTGATCCATGAAGGTGGAACACCACCAAGGTTACACCATGAAGGTAACACCACGAAGGAGAGAATACCACAAAGGTAACACCATGAAGGTAACACCATGAAGGTAAGAGTACCACAATGTTAACACCATGAATATAACAAGATGAAGGTAAAAGTATCACAAATGTAACACTACAAAGTTAACACCACGAAGGTAAAATTACCACAAATGAAACACCACGAAGGTGAAATACTCTTCTTAAACCCGGTATGAAGTACAAATGTACAGATGATTAGACGTATCGCTGAATCATCTTATTCTATCGAGATCCTCTACTACTGATCCACACAGGATCAATAAATGCGCTGACCACACCAGAATTTTGGGTGTCGACCCACAAAAGATCTAAACCTCATAGGATCGGTAAATACAGACCCACAATGGATCACTATGTGCTGACCCTCACAGGATCAATATATGATGGCCCACATATGATTGATGTTCTTTCTTCACGTTACAGCCATCCATGAGATTCTCGAACTATGCACGCTTGATTCTGGGAGGATCCACTACTAAAGACATTAGTATTACCTCAACCATCATCATATTCCACAATGAGGTATCCCAAAGGATCGCCATGTCATAATTGTTCCAATAAGATAGACAGTGTGTCAATCAGACACCTGGTTTGTGATTTATAAGTGATTTATTATCAAGGGCCTAGTTGGATTCAGGTTCGATCAAAACCGGCCACAATACAACATTCTCCAAAACTTATGTGGAGTATACCAAAAGGTTATTCTCTCTCAAAGGATCTCAATGCATCATACGGTTCGTCAAACAGACATGTGGTTCAAAAGTTATGGCTCTTTATGTGAAATTGGCCCTTGTTGGGCCCGTGTTCGGTCCAACCCAGTTAGACTGACCAAGCCCAACCCGGTCTGTGGCTAGCATAGCTGGGTGGGGCACGGTGGGTTCTTCATGCTGTGCCACTTTATGTCCTGAACCGTAGTGGGTGCGGCCAGGCCAACAAGGGGTGGTGTGGCCCAGCCCACGGAGGGTGCGACCCGCAGGGCTCACAGGGCCCGACCATTGTATGGAATGGCCTACAGGGCTAGCATGGCCCAGCCCACCGAGGTACATGGTGTACTCAGCTCCCGCAGCCCATCCCGCTAAGGGAAGTATCCACTAGGATCAATCAGCACATCCCAATGTGGGGCATGGTCTGTTGGACTCGCGCGGCCCGACCCGATGAGGGTGCAACCCACTGGTTGGGGTCCACCCTAATTTGCACGGGGGGGGGGGGGGGACCGGCTGCCACAAATTTTTATAAAAGTCCGTAGACGTTCATTTTGTGATGTGGGGGTTCCATGTGGCATCAATCTATCACCATGTGACCCACTAGAGGGCATGTCCATCCACCCCTGCGGCTTCAAGCTACAGCCTCCTCAAGCTTCGCACGACAGCGTGCCCCACTGCCTCTGCAGCCGTCCAATAGAGGATGCCCTACTCGACCGGTTCTATTGTAAAGCCATAGTATGCTCCTCCTATGGTGTGTGACGATGCACCACCTCATCCATGACCGGCTGGTGTCAGCCGCTGCTATCAACTGCCAGCTCCGATCAATGGTTCTATCATGTCGGTGCCAAGCCGACAGTCTTCTGCTGGTTACTGGGTGAGATCTGGTAGCCTTTATTTCTATCTGAACGAGCCAATAGACCTCTCAGGCCCCCCTCTTCACCGTTTGTCTCTCCATTATAAAATTTGTCCTATCTGAACGAAATCCAATGAAGAACACGTTGGTTAACCATGATGAGGTGGGTTCGGGACTTGTCTGTTTGGCCCGAACCCTCTATGTTAGCATAATAGCAAGAGGGTAGATTAGGATTCAACAAACTCTTGAAATTAAAAAAAATTAATTCCGACCTCAATATCATCGGAGAACATCACATTTGAGGAAGATTCAGTGTTCGTCATTTGGTGGCACTCGTCACCACCAGCTAGAACTAGTTCCGTCATCCAGGTGATTGGTCTCATGGTTCTATTTCAGAGCTTCATCACTTGGTGAAGGAATTCCAATACTCATCCCCATGATCCTTATAAATATGGTAGGGGATGGTGTGTAATGACCATGGAATTAATTGGGGTCAATTAATTATGGAACCATTCCTAATTATAACAGTGTTGTTACAAATATTTGAGGAGTCAATCCATTTAATATATTGAATAATGTTTATTCATGCTACCACAACATTTCCATTGGAGGAAAAAGAAAAAGAAAAAGAAATTAACAAATTTATTTTATTATGGTTTTAAATGTCAAAAATATAACATTTTCTCCAAACCAACTATAGGTGTAGTGATTCCATATTTAATCAAATCCCATTGTTGTGGATTCTACTATACCCTTATATTTTTATTCCCATCACTGGATCAAATGATAGAAAATGCCTCTCATGAATTTACTGAAGATACGATAAAAAAAGTTTAAAAATTTAATACGGGATCACCGGGCCTCAGGATCACGTGCTATCGATTTTCGTAGGCTTGTAATAATTCCAAAATAATTTAAAATAATTAATGGAAAATACGAGTCTTTACATTCTCCCAACATTTGGTCCTTTCTTCCCGCAAGCCACAACCAAGTATAATGAAAAACTGGGGAGTAATAAGCAAATATATGAGCCTCTCACTCCTATGTTCTCTCCTGGAGGTTCTCATGCTGCCTGAAAATTCACAAAAGAGGAATCGATCATCCACAAAGGACCTGATCTTTTCGATCCTCAATCTCCACTGGAACCTCCGTAAATGTCATCCCATCATCAATGTCCAGCTCACCCCAATTAATGATGTGTGGTCGATCATTCACATTCCTCATTAATTGAAACATGTGGAAAATTTCAAGCACCTGGTGCACCTTTGGGGGAAAGGGCCAGGAGATGGACCACCTTTACAACTCTGCTGAGAACCTGAAATGGTACGATGAACCTCAAATATAACTTTCTTTCCTAGCCAATTCTCTGTAAACCTCGTCGAGGTGAGATCTGTAGGAAGTGATGGTCACCATATATGAACTCCAAAGGACTCCATCTCATGTTGGCATATGACTTCTGTATGGTCGATACAGTCTTAATTCGCTCTTGGATGATCTGAACCTTCTCAGTGGAAGCCCGTTATAACTCGAGTCCCATAAGTGCTGACTCTCCTAGGTCTGTTCAGCTCACAGGTGATCTAGAATGTCGATCATACAAGGCCTAAAATTGTGTCATACAGTTGGTGGTGTTATATCTATTGTTGTATATGAACTCCACCAAGGGAAGGTGAACCTCCCAACTATGGAAAACATTTAGGAATCAAGCACAAAGGATTTCCTAGATGTCTGTATGGTCCTCTTTATCTGACCATCCATTTGAGGCTGAAAGGCGGTGCTCAAACGTAGCTGAGTCTCGAATTCCTCCTCTAATCCTTTTCAATAGAGGGGAGGTAAACCGTGTGTTGCGATCTAAGATGATTGTTTATGGAACCCCGTGAAGTCGCACAATCTTATATATGTAGAGGCATCCCAAGATCTATACTGATCCCTACTCTTGGATATGTATGAAGTGCGCCGAATATGTGAGTTAGTCAACAATCACCCAGATGGAATCATGTCCCTTGGAGGTACGTGGAAGCTCTGTCACAATGTCCTTGGAGATACCATCCAACCTCCACTCTGGTACCTCTATTGGTTGTGCTAATACTACTAGAACCTAATGCATGACCTTCATTTCCAGACAAGTGAGGCATCGTGAAACAAAATCTAAAACTACATTATTCATCTCTGTCCACCAGTGCTGACAGCAGAGGTCCTAGTACATCTTCTCCAAACTAAGAAGTACAGCCAAAGGGGACATATGGAACTCCCTCAACACCTCCTCCCATAGTGCCACTAGGAACATGGTGCGTCATCTAAAGAGGATACCATTCTCCCCACCTTCATAAAATCCTTTAGATTCATGTTCTATAGATATCTGGGCATGTCCGGCTTCGTAGTCAATATCCCCATGATGTGCCTCCTAAACATTATAAATTTGTAGGGGAGTGAATGTCATAAACTCAAGGTAAGATACTCTATCTCTATCCACAATGGATTTCTTCAATGGTGCAACGCTGCTCTGTCGCCTCACATAGAAACTATAGGCCAGACCTCCAACTGAGTGTGTCGGATACTACATTCCCCTAACATGGAGTGTATACTATCTCAGAGTCATAGTCTTAGAGGAACTGTAGCCTATATCCCTATCTCAGGTTCAGGTCCTTTTGTGAGAAGATATACCTGATGCACTTGTGATCCGACTAGACTACAAATCATTTTCCCATCAAATAGTGTCGCAACATTTTCAAGGCAATTACCACTGCAACTAACAACAGGAAATAGGTAGCGTAGGTCTTCTCATATTGTCTCAACAATCATTAACCATAAGTGATCATTGGTTTCTCCTACAATAAGACACATCCATGTCTGGTTTTTTATGCATCCTAGTAAACTACATACCCAACTCCCAATTCTAGTATCATCTAGATGGGGGAAATCATTAGTCTCTTTCTCTGCTCTTGAAAACTATGTTGCTGTATCAACATCCACAGGAAGGGTTGTCCCATCTTTTTCAATACTAACATGGGTGCCACAAATCTGGAAAATTTGGGTATGAATCTCCAGTAGTACCCAACCTACCCCAGGAAACCCCACACCTCGGTCATACTCTAGGGTGTATCCCAAGAAAGGACGACCTCTATCTTCTCCGGATCTACTCAAACACCAGTATCCGAGACAATATGTCATAGAATGGGGAACTCCTATATCCAGAAAAAAGAACTTCAAGAGCATATCATAATGTTGGTTTTCTTTGAGTGTGTCCATAACTTTATATAGATGGTAGGCATGCTCCTACTCCATAGATCAGTACATAAATATGTCATCAATAAAGACCTTAAAAACATGATCAAGGCATGGCTAAAAGATCCTGTTCATTAGTCTCATGAACACTACATGGGGGTTGGTCATGCTGAATGGAATAACCAATAACTCAATGGGGCCATACTGACATCTAGAGGCCTTATTTTGCACATCCTTATCTCATGCCCTTAGCTGATGATAGCCAGATATGTGGTCTATCTTCAAAAACTATCGATCTCCCATTAGGTGGTAGAAAAGATCATCAATATTCATAAGAAGATACAAGTTATTCAAAGTCACATATTTTAGGCGCAGATAATCCACAGAGTGTCTCAAACTCCCACCTTCCTTCTTGGAGAAAAAAATTGTGGCTGCCCATGCAGAAACACTAGGCCTTATGATCCCCTTCCTCCATAAGTCCTCCAACTCTACCCATTACTCACGAAGCTCTGAAAGAGCTATCCTATATGATGGTGTAGATATACGTTATTTCCTAGAGTAAATGTCGATGTAAATTTCCACCTCTCTATGAGGAGGTATTTCTAGAACATCATTAGTGAAGACATCATCATATTGGTCAACCACTACAGGATATATGAGATTCTAAGAATCATTTGATCTGAGGGTAAGGCTATCTTATGGATGTGTGATCGACTACACCCTCCTTCGGAAAAGTCCATCATGTGCTTCCAAGGTTCCCTTCTTACTGGTGAAGGAAAACCTAGTCCCATCCTCTTAGACACACCACATTGTACGCCAAATACATTCAATCTGAGCATGGACTGTGGATAAACTGTCTATACCCAATATAACGCCATAAGGCCTCGATGCCACTATTAGAAGATCCAAATACAATATATTTCCTCCAAGACTAAGGTCACACTACCAAAACCAGTGTGTAATCATCAAATCTTTATCCGTAGGATCCTCTAGATGTAAGGATCGATCCAAAAGCTCCATCAGAATCTCTGAGCTCTGAATGAGGGTCATGGAAATAAAAGATTGACTAGCACCTATGTCTATAAGAACTGATGATAAGGAGGAGTAGACATAGATCGTAACTTGAATTATCTCCATAGCATCATGATCATAGGCGTCAACTTCCTAGAGATGAGATCATCCTTTTCCACCTTCACCCTATTGTTGGGGTGGACCACCTTGAGGTTGTGGTGATAAAACTTCAAATTACTACCCACCACCTGCTGTAAGGCTAGATCCTCTTCCACCTTCACCTGCTACCTAAAAACCTCTTCGATCAAGCCTCTTCCTCTTCCTTGGTGTCCTCTCGACCATCAACTAGTTGTCCATTTGGCGGGTCGGTAGTCACAATCCATTTGGCCCTACCCGCCGCATGAGTAGCACTTCCTGATCATAATCTTCCCTCCTCTGTCTTGTTAGCCCCTCAACACCAAAACTTTTTATTAAGGTCATCCCCAAGAATATCTGGCCAGATTGGGCACCTACATCATCCGTCTACTTCCAGTTGTGGATGAATCTGCTACCTGGCATCATGTGGTGTCTTTCGCTGTCGGTTCCTGCTCAGCTTGTAATCTCTCGAACAAAAATGCTCGTTCTAGCACCCATCCTGAGTCATAATGCTGAGCGATATCATCAATGATCTGATATCCCATCATAGACCCTATTTAATGGTTTGGGACCTGAATAAATGGACTTGTATAATTTTAGTGGTGTAGCATGAGAGATCAGTGAACCTCACAGTGTACTAAGCCATGATCATGATTCCCAAATGTAAGGGAGGTAATTCTTGTATACGCACTGAGCGTAGAGTCATTGGAAAAAAATCATCCCTGAAAGGGCTTAGAAGTCCACCTATGTTATGGTCACCTAATCATGTAACTGTAGTGTCAGACTCCACCATCTGCCAACTTCTCCCTAGAAGAGACTGGCCGGTAAGATCACCATCATATCAGATGGAGTCCCAACAATGCGAAAACCTCTTTCCACAACCTCCATCCAGTGCTCAGCTGCTTGTAGATCCATCAATCCTCAGATCCTCACAGGCCTCTTCCACTAAAACTCATGCAAAGATGGCAGTTATCATGCATCCTCTTCTTGTGGGGCTGGTGGAAACAACTGCCCAACATGTTTTGGTGCTACTGGTACACCACCCGAAGGTGCTAACACTGTAAGAGGGCCCTGCACCGAGGCCCCATCACTTTGTGGACCGTCATAAAATACTCTATTGGGAATATAGGATGTCTATTTATATGGTGGCATCCTAAATTAATTTTTTCCACAATCAATAAATTATACATGGTGAGATGAATCAAATAAATCATTATAAAAAAATTTAAAAAACACACGCAATCAGTGCTTTCGTGCACTAAGTCGAAAATCAGAATTCAGGGTCCAACTGTTTGGATATTTTGGCTGCCACACCAACACTGGTCTCCCTAAACTGAAAACCACAGTCATAATAGATAACACTATTTCCACATAGAAAAGATCAGAGTCTTAGTTCTTTGATACAACTGACACCTCTAATACCAATTAGTCATGAACTGTCCCCATGGGCATGTGTCGTGACTACCCCAAGCTCACCGTCCATAGGTCAGGGGATGGCGACATGAACTGAAAAGGAATATCCCTATAATGATAAGATATTGAATTTAAACCTATACAAACAAAAAATACAATAACACAACAATGACAAATCATGAAGTAAATTACTATAGTAAAAGTATATTGAAAGTAAAGGAACTAGAAAACAAGCCCAAATGAATACTACTAGTACAACTGAAAAGAGAAAACTTCTCCTAGATCATCCACCGAGGATCCTACCTGAAGGGTAGGAACAAATCATAATCTGTAGTAACTGTAGCACATCACATCAAATGGACCACCTCTGAGAACCGTCCGGTCCTGGCTCCCTCATCCACGATCAATGTTGTTTGTCGTATGCACAAGACAGTGCAAGGTGTAGGCATAAACCGTACATGGGTGAGTATAAAAATATTTAGTTGCGACCCCGAGACCACCCAATTTATCACAAACATTTTCAATGGAAAACCCACTAAGAAAGACCTCAATCAGAAATCATGGATCATTCATCAACTATACATTAGTATATTCCCATTTATATAACAATGTTATGAAAAGATACTCATCTCATTCATGGGGAATCATAAGGCTCCAATTTTGAATCCATTTGAACAAAAGTTCCACGAAGGAAGAATACCACTAATGTAACGCCACAAAGGTAACATCACGAAGGAAAGAATACCACAAGGGTAACACCATGAAGGTGACAACCCAAAGGTAAGAGTACCAAAAAGGTAACACCACTAATGTAAAAGTACCACACAGGTACAAAAACCAAGGTAGCGCCAAAAAGGTAAATGAACAACAATAGTAACTCCATGAAGGTAAACAACTCAACTCACACCTGGTATAACCTAAGTACATAAGTACAAATGATTAGGCGTATCACTGAATCCTCTTATTCTGTCGAGATCCTCTATTGTTGATGCACATAGGATCGATAAATGTGCTGACCCCCACATGATCGTTGAGCGCTAACCCACATAGTATATGACCCACATAGGATGGGTAGATGCTAAACCCCAATGGATTCCTTAGTAGTGACCCACACTGGATCGATTGTTTCTGACCCACATAGGATCATTGTTCATTCCTCACGTTACAACCATATGTGAGATTCTCTCACAAATAACGCTAGATTCCAGGAAGATATGCCCCTCATGATATTAATCATAACATAACCACCATGATGTTCCCCGATGTAGTATCCCATTGGACCGCCTTATTTTAAGGGTTCCAATGTGATAGATGATGCCTTAATAAGTTTCCTGGTCTGTGACTTGTAATCGTTTTAGTAACATGTTTCTGGTTGGATTCATGTTAAATCCAACACAACTATACTCTATCTTTCTCCAAAACTCAAGTGGAGTATACCAAACAGACTCTCTTGCTCCAAGGATCCTAGCACTATAGATGGTTCGTCAAAAAGAATCCTAGTTCAGAATTTATGGCACATTAAGAAAAACTGGGCCTGGTTGGGGCCGACCCAGCCGACCTGGTCTGGGTTTGGCCCAACTGACCTGGACTATGGCAGGCTCGGTCCAACCTACAAGATGGGGTGGGGGGGTGGTCTATGGTCCTATGTGGCCCGAACCACTGAGGGGAGCGTCCCGTACCGTGTAGGGCGTAGCCCACTGGGCTCGCATGTCCAGCCTCTGTTTGGGTGAGGTCTGCTGGGCTCATGAGTTTTGGCCCGTGGAGGGTGTGTCAAACTAGCTAGGGTCTTCATTAGCTGGCACTGTAGGGAGGGTAGTGGCTCCCAACCCCAATATTTCTGAATGGTCCTAGCCAATCAGTTTTTGATACGATAGTGCCATGTGGTGCCGCCCCGATACCACCGAACGCACAAGAGGGCAGGTCCCTCCACCTCCACAGCTTTGATTCATGGCCTCCTCCAGTAGTGCGCCACACCTGCTCTGTGACCAATCGATGCCGGCCACCTTACTCACCTCCCACGGCTATAAAAAAGTGGCCTCCTCCTTATGATGTCCACGACGGTGCACCACCTCCTCCATGACCAGCTTATGCCGACCACCACCATCACCCACTAGCACCAGACTCTGATGCTATTGTGCCGGTTCCATGTTAGTAGCATTCCGCGAGTCACTGAGTGAGCCCTAGTCGCCTGTCATTCCACTTGAATGTGCCAATGGACTTATTAGGATAGCCTCCTCGCCGCTTGACTCTCTATTATGGAATATTTCCAATCCAAAGAAAAGGACATGATGAACACATTGGTAAAAAAAGAAGTCGTGGTTTCGGGACTTGTTTGTTTGGCATGTGCCCTCCACATTAACATTATAGCAAGAGGGTAGAATAAGAGGGGGGTGGGTACATAACACCATGCTGGAACCGGTTCTTTCATCCAAGTGATAGGTGTCACGGTACTTTCCCAGAGTGTCATCTCTTGCTGAAGACGTGCCAATACTCCTCCCTAATATCCTTATAAATAGAATAGGGGCGGGTAATTAACACCCTTAGAATTAATAGGGTACAATTAATTAAAGAATGTTCCTAATTCTATAGGTGCTGTTATAAGGATTTTTGGATTCAATCCATTTAATGGATTGTCCCGTCGTAGGTCCTGCCATTATCGCTTGGCAGTTGCATGGAAAATAAAAATAAAAATAAAATAAAAAAGGTAATATATTTTACTGTTAAATATCCAGAATCTATCTTTTTCTCCCAACCAACAATGGCTGCAGTGAAGCCTTGCTTAATAAAATCTTGGCACTGTGGATTGAATGGTGCCCTCAAATTTTCAATCAAAGTACCAGTTCAAATGTAAGAAAACACAAATCATGCGTTTATTGAACGTACAATAAAAAAGTTTCTAATTTCATTCCGGGCACTCCAAACCTAGGAATCAAGCACCGTAAATTTTCAAAGACTCGTAAAAATTCCATCATTTTTTTAAATAATCATGTAGAATATGTGCCTTACATTTAATTCTTCATAAAAACATATTTGATAAATGTTTAAGGGGTATGGATACCTCAAAACATCCATTATGTTTGGAATTTATTATGTCCAAAAATGGACATGCATGAGTGAATGTATTCCATACACTCCTTGAATCAGCTCATGTGTTCTAGTTCATTGAAACCCAACTTTTGAACAAAATCTATTATTAAGGTCACTTGGTGGAATCCTTTTTCTCCTAGCTACCATGCATCGTTGCATTATTTTTTGTACAAGGGAATTATATTTACTATCCACCATTGGACTAGTGATTTCAAATACATTTAAAACATCCAGATATAAATATAGTAGTAATGCATTGATGGATGATGAGGAATATTAGTCATTTTTTCATTTTCTATTTTAGTGACAATATTACCTATTTATAGTAGATGTTGGTTGTTATTTCTGAGCCCATCAATTTTTAATAGCGAGGATGTTGTGGGTAGTATAACAAAAATCAATGAAAATGGAATCTCTATTGAAATAGTCAATCCATTTCATGAAATTAATACAAAGGAAACATAATAAAATATATTATTATAAATAACTAAAATTTTATAAATAATCCATTATATAACTATATATTTGGTTATATAAAAAAACATCAAATTGGTACACGTAGAAATTAATCTAGGAAACATCGAGTGTCCTATATAAATACCCCATAATCACATTTCTAAACAAGAGGATTTAGGTATCCAAATCCACCTCATTAGAAGTCAGTGAAAATGATCCCCCTTTTTTCTTAGTTGTAGTGGATTTTTACTTTTATCATTATTATCCTCAACTTTATGAAACTAAATTGGGTAATGTATAATTTGTACTCAGATAAGGCATCATACCATTAGTATGCCATTTATTCAATCATTTTATCTATCCCCATAATTTTCCTATGAAAGTATGATGCTATATTACCCCCTCATGAAAAAGTAAAGGAAATTTTAGTACCCCTAAGGAAATTCCCTTAATGCATCATCCAAATTTTTTGACATAAAAAAATTGAAAATTATTTCTGTCATTATATTAATCACTTGGTCGTTATTGAGACTATATATTTCTCTTATTTTGTGTGTTTGAGACTTTTATTATGTTCACATTAATAATTCTATTTTGAGATATATTTGTTGATATTATTATGGTTTCTCAGTTCTTCTCCAACTATAATGGGTTGTTCATTGATGTAATATTCATGTATTTTTTGAATATATGTTTCTATCTAGTTTGATCCATTACTAAAACAAAAATGGTCAAAATGCGCGGAAAAAAATTAAACCAGTGTAAATTGTAATAACCATAAAAGGAATTCAACCGTGAAATATCTCTTCGTATTATATTTTCATTATGTCCTATAGTTTCATTACATTAACCTATATAAATCATAGTATGACAAATGTTAATTGTGTATTATTTAATTTATCCAATTAATCCTTTAATATTACTTAGAGAACAATCCAAAATATTTGTTTATAAAGATAATATGGGTATCCAAAACATATCCCCTTGGTGTTTGACTGTTATTTTAGGTAACTTTGTTATGTACTAGGTGATGATTGAGTTATTACATAACACTACCATTTCAGGGTTATTACCCCTAGGCATATCTATTCTAGATCCTATATCCAACTACAGAATCAATACACTAATTTATTACAGGAAAAATATTACTCAATATTTTACTAATATTTCAGGATACTATCCAATATATAGAATCATCATAATGGTTTTCACTAAGGTTCTCTAATCTAATTCTCAAAATCAATAAACTAATATATAAATATAACTACACCCAACTTGATACAAACTAAAGTAACCCATGTCAAAAATAGAATAAATAATAATATAATATCATAATTTAAATAATAAATCTAACAATAGTCGCATAATGGGATGACCAAAAGGTTTAGTTTCTTTTAATTATCTATATAAAAGTCTTATTTTATTAAACATGTAATCTTATCACTATAATCATGCTCATCTATAACCTTTTGTAGATAACTCACTTGTTATTATAATATTCATAACATTGGTATTTTAATCATAATAAGGGGTTGATCTCAGAAAATCCATAAATTAATGACATGTCATATCTGGGAATAAAAAAATATAAAGACATAAATATCATAATATGTGATCAAAATAACATAGATGATAATCATAAAACTTGTTAGAGTAACATAAGTTATTAAAATGGTCATCAAGGAATCATAAAAGTTATGTACTAGTGAGAACCCATATAAACAGTCATATAACTTATGTGTATGACATAAAAGTGTGGAATACATTAAAAATAAGGCATGACCTTGAAAAAATATATTTTCATTAAAATTAAATGCATCTCAAAAATTTAGAATAACTTTATTATCTACTTATAAATGTTTTAAAACCATAAAAACATGAAAAAATATGTGAAATAATCCGTCTTACTTTTGTTATATGAATAACCACACTATTTTCACAATTGAAGATGTGAGAAAAAAATCATTCCTGTTCTTATGGGAACAAACTCATTATGTCCACACTAGACTATCTCCTGTGATTCAAACATGAATCAATTCAATGGATGGTGATATAGAACCCACCCATCATCATACATACATATGTGTTATAATTCATATAAATCATCATCATATCTTAATGAACACATGGGAAGTCATTGGGAATCATAATAATCCAAAATAAAATCAATCAATTTTCACAATGAACCCATGGTGAAAAAATTGGTTTCATATAACATTGAAATTTTATAACATCATGAATTAAATCATTTGATTCCAAAAAAATATTCACCCAAAAAAATATAAAACTAATTAAAATATAGTAAGAATCCTGAATTATAACTCCATTGGAGATATATCATCTTGAATATGAAAATTAAAATGAAAAAAAAACCACAATAGATATTTACTAAAAATATTTTTAAGTCATAAATGTAAATGTAAAAGTTATGAGACTATTTAAAAAAATATCATTAGTTTTTGTAAAAACAATAGAAAAGAAAACATCTAATGATAGTTGATTTAAATCAAAAAATATTTTCACATATAAATATAAATATAAAATCCATTAAATTGTATTGTCATGGAAAAGAATTCATTAATAAATTCTATAACTATAAAAAAAATTTGAGTTACCAAATCCATTACATTTACCCTTGATTACCCGAAATTTTTTTAAAACACTATATGAAAAAGATAAATTCCTTAAATTCCTATTTTAAAAGCTTATTGTTATATATTTGTATTAATAATCTGCATTAATAAAAATTTTCTTCATGTTATTGATTTTTGTAATCTTTTTCCAACATCATGTGTTAATAATCCTGACTATTTTAAACTAGAATTGTAAAATTGTTGTTGTTAATTCATTTTCTCGTAATAGCCATAATTAAAAAAATGTTTTTGAATTTTTGTTTGATAATGGTTTTTAATGTCATAATTCCATTAAATGGTAGTTTTAATAACATTTTATGAAATTCAAAATAATTATAAAACAGTTTGGTGTTATTTACTCATTTCAATGGATTCCCTCTTAAAGATCGTTACCTTTTGTTTCATTAAAAAAGAATTGAATTAATGATATATATTAATTTCAAAAATATTATATACCAATAAAATATAAAATATAATTAGACATGTTGTTATTTGATGTAAAATGAAACTTTTTTATTCATGGAGGCGGTAGTCCGCCAAATATACGATTGGAATTTTCATTTACCTAATGGAAAATGGGAGGGTTTTAATGATTATAACAAAAATTTTATAACATATTAGTTTAATAATTATACTTTTATTAACATTTTATGATGGTGATGTTAAAATTCATAAATAATAATAACAAATGATAAATGAATGTGTGGTTAAGATCATAAATCTCACTTCATCAATTCCCTCCTTGTAGAAGGGAAATTAAACATTAAATGATTTAATTTTGAGAAAAAAACTCCCTAAGGATAATAAGAGTGTGTCAGAGATTGGTTCACAGATTGTGGTCCTAAATTATTTGCTTTTGTGTGAGGGTAACTGAGGAGATGATTTCTATTTTTATCAATTAAAAAAGGGGTATTTTTTTAAATAACTCAATAATTTAAAAAATGGTATGTAACTCTCAGGAAAATTGGCTCAAAAATTTAAAATAAATGTAATTTAGAGGAGATAATGAAGATCCAAACATCCAACATTCAAATTTTTTTTAAACATGTTAGTCCCTTTACCCCTATGGTTACTCACTTTTACAATTTTAGATTTCACAATTGTTACTAGTTTTTACGTAGGTAATTTTTCCTTTATTCCCAAAAATTAAATTTTACCAATTATATAATTTGTACGTAATGATTAAATATTTTAAATACTTTTATTGAATAATTTATAAAAACAATTATACATTTACATATAAGAAAATAAATGTATAATGATTTTTTATGGAAAACATATTTCAAATTATAAAAGGTCCAATATTTATTTATAAATTAAATTAAATAATAAATTTATAAATTTAATTAAAAAATACATATTTTTTCATAGTAATGTGAATCGAAAATATTTAATTGAAAATTATCTACTAATAATAACATAACTTTTATGTTAATATTAAAAACCATATTTTTCATTATTTACATAAAATTAATTTATTTAGAAAATATAGATAAATTAATATTAAAATAATATAGCCCTGGTCAATGTAAATGTGATGTTAATTTTTCAAAATTTCAATCCTAGAGTATATGAATTTTATTTTTAAGGAAAAATATAAAATACAAAAAAAATTATATTTAAGGATGAAAATAAATTGGAATATAAATAATTTAGTTTCTATAAGTTATTAATTTATAAATTGTTAATATATATTTACATTATTCTATATAAATAAACTTTTTTCCTTTTATTAAAAATAAAACATCTGATAAATTTATTTTTTATGATAATGTAAATTGAGAAAAAAATTCATTTTGGATAAGTATAAAAATTAATGATATATATTCTAATAAATATTTTATTAAATGTTGAAAAAATATAAATAGATATATAAATAATCTATTATGATATCTATATAAGACCTAATAATCATATATGCTCTGGTTTTAGATTCATGTGGCAGTTTAGCTTGAATAAATCTTGTGGTTTTCCCTATGAGTACGAACCTCTCCCATATATGGGGTTTCTCAAATTGTGTTTCTTCATGTTTGATATGGGATTAGTCAAGCGAAGAAACTATAAAATATAACTCTATTTTGTGTCTATAAAAATGGGATTTATATAGATCACATCCACTTATAGATTCCATTTATGATTAAAATATAAATTTATTGATATTGTCACATCAATTTATATGAGATAATTTAATGACTGCATTTTCATGGTGACATTTAATTTTCAAAATATATTAATGTTTCTAATTTTAGGTTGTTTATTCCTTTGAAACATGATATTAACTACATATTTATTCAACGATAATATGTAGTGAAATATTGGGTCGTATCAGAATAAGACACTTTTAATGTAGAAAAATCGATAAGAAGTATCAAATACCATGATCTTCCATTTAAGACACTAAAATCATATATTAACGTAAAATAAATAATACCATGTACCATACATATTATATGGATAATCAAACTTCTTTAAACATATGCATAATAAAAATTACTCAAAAGTTGTCAATAGACTTCTTTCTCTATAGTGTATCCACAAGTTGAAACTATATCACTCATTGAATGCGTAAGACATCCCTCTATTTGATAATATGATAGTATCTCGAGTTATAAATGTAGGAGGAGAATAATTATTATAATAAGATAATTATCTATAATATATAAGTATAATTACATATATCAATTGTTTTATATTCATTTGATCTGTTTAGTGCATTTTGTAGAAACACTAAGATGGGTGAATCTGAGATGGCCAATTTTGATATAATATTCAAACATAATATTTTACACATTTTATTATTAAAACCGACTCCACATATTATGATAAATGGTTCTCATAAATTCTAAAAAATCACACAATATGTAATGAGTGATGTAAAGAATAAAAATACAAAATATTGGTACAAACATTAGTCCCAATCTGGTTACCTAGTCCTTGATGTGTTTGGTGATTATTCTGCGATACTAATATCCAAAATCATTTCCATGTTATTAAAAAAGGACATGAATAACCGTGGACTAAATTTTTACCCACAATAAATGTGGGTAAGGTATAAAACATAACCCATGGGAAGTTTTCATCAGATCCCAAATCATCACTATATGACTCAATTGAAGAGTTCTTTATACGTCCTCCCAATAGCCATCCACATTCAGACTAGAATACTAGGGTTTTTTATACTGGAACCACTAATATTCAAATTTAACAATCAAATAACACTATTAAAAGAACTTCCTTTAGTTATATAAAATCCTTATATCAACAGTAATATCATCAACCTCAATAATGGTCGTTGAAATCCATAAAATACTCTCTTCTAATCCTCAAATACACATACAATGTACTCTATCTTCGAAAAATGTTATTAACAAAGATATAACTATTCATTAAACTTAAATGGGTGAATTATATTAATGTATCCACTTGATATGAGTATTTTTTCGAATCTATCACTTAATATTATCTGGAATCCATTTTTTGATCCAATAATATTATCATTCTAGCTCATAATATCCTCCAACCTAATGACCTTATAAAACATATAGGTTCTCTACTCCCAGTATTAAAATTATGTACCACTTTGATGGAATCAATATCTAGGGGATTTAAATGAACTACCATTTATATAAATATCCACAATTCATAAATAACATGTCTTCAATATCCATATCTTCAAACATCTATTGATCTTAGTCAGTCAGCATTGATTGCCTCTAGAGTTTACAAAATTATTATTCATCAAATCTCTAGAAAATCCTACCAATATTGATCATCAAGTCTCCAAAAAAACTCTTATATTGTTATGTTTTATATTTTGGAAATTTGTATCATGATCATATTTCGCCACATCATCATAATTTACTTTGACTTCAAATAAATAATATGTTTAATATCTCTAAAAAATTCTAGTACTTTATCTTCTATAAAATTAACAAATGATTATTCCTTTTTATCATTGATAATAATTCAAAACCTATAAATCAAAAAAAATATGAAATAGAACATAGGAATATTATGTTACCCTTATTTATCCCACACATGTTTGATCCCAAGCTTCTAGATCATGAATTTTCTGTATAACTTTTAAATGACATAATTTCTAATCATCTACACTTCTAGTCTTCTTATCTTATTATAATTTCATCTGAACATTGTTATTATTTTAATTCCATAATTATTTGACTCTCCAACTCGAATCCCTTGTAATTTTTATTTATGATATAATACATTTATTAACTAGTTTGATAGAGAACCCTTAAATGACATTGAGTCCCATAATATCTGGCCCTATTTCATGGAGGCATAGAGGCTTTAATTTTTTTTATGTCCATAATGACCAAACCAAAATATCATATATTATAAAACCCCCCTAAATCACTCCTTCGAGTGTCTATGCTTATCCAAAACCGTCGTCACATCCTAGGGCAATTTTCCTCTCATATGGATGCACATGACCTATTTGTAATGTCATTTTCTTCTTTTTTCCTTACATGTGAACTTCTAGTTGGATAAATTTTGATTAGAAATGATCCACATCAGTCCATTGGTAATAGGTATCTCTAATACCAATGCTCAAAACCCATGTGATGACCTATATTTTTGTTTTCCCATTAGACTATATGGCATGAATTCCCATGGATGGGCAATATTCTAGTGGTCGAAACGTCCAAATATATAAGACAAAATAAAAAATCAAGTTATTAATATTATTTCTCAAACATCCAATTATATTTAATTTGATAAAAAACTACACTAATATATTTCTATATTACATCCTCAATATTATCATTCCTCAATCCCCCCGATTTTTCAATTTTACAATTATTACAACCACGAATTTAGATCTATACCAACCAAAGTCGATAAAAATTGTCGGCTACCACGACACCCGGTACTCAATAATATCCTAGTAAATTTATAATTAATCTTTGGAATTTTATCTTATAGTTCTTGATAATAATATATTATCATTAATGGTCATTGATTAATCATATGGATTAATTTTCATGAAATTTTCAACAATATCATTTTTTAAAACATTAACATTGTGGATTCTCATCAATCCCCAACATATTTTTTTAAAGATGTTTTAATTATAAGACAAATTAAAATATAGGTTAAGACCTTATGATTCATTGTACAATGTAAAAAAATCAAATACCATAAAGTCACTTATTTTGTTGTATCCAGAGGTTGTATTTTAGTGTTTGTACACAGCATCATGGTTTTTTGGATTTTCATTCTCAAGATCAATTATTTCTTGAAATAATAGAGTAACATAATATATCATAATTTCCAAAACCTTTAGATATTTTCATCGTCATAGTTATCATTGTTTCTACATCCTCTATTAATATTATTACTCAATATCTACAACAAATCTTTTAGTTAAATATATTATGGATACTTTACATTCCCAAATGTAGATAACTGATAGACCCTTAAAAATTAGGTGCTAATATAGATAAGTGTATGATACTCTTATGAACATCTATGAGTCTACTACACATGAAAATATTTCAGTTATCATTAGTTCTATAAAGGTAAATCACCCTCATGTATTTCACTACTGACCATTACAAAAACATGTAGACTCCTATAATTTTGTCAATATTTTTATATAAAAACACATATCTAAATGGAAAAACTAATATTTTCAGTTAAATAATATTCTTTCCATTTTTTATTACACCATACAAATCTCAATTATTTTATATATTAAACTTCGTGTCTTCTAATAACCTAATCACCACTCGACCATATAACTATTAAATTCCTAACAACACTATAATATGAAAAATCATTTGATGATTCAAATTTTATTTTAAAATATTATATCTATTGAAAAATATATCTTTTTGATTTGTATCTTCCATGATTTTATTTTCATGAATTTCATCTAGTATCATCTCTGTGAGAACTATCTAACTATCTCATCTTCAAGAAGTTCTTCTTGTAAACTCTTGATAAGAATCTCACTTCATCAATATATACCCAGTTGCGCTCTCAGTAACCATATAAATCTTTATGGACCGAAAGATAAGTTGATAAAAATATTCATTAGAAATACTTGTTCTATTTAATTACTTCCAGACATTATCGATTCTATCATCAAGATAAACCACCCTAACTGCATTATTGAAATCATTATGTAATAGAACTGGTATCTTCTTTCAATCCATTTTTTAATATATTATAATCTCGAGTGTTTATGTCCAAAACAACCTAGAAATTAACATATACTTATTAACTCTTACTCATTACCCTTAAAGACTTACTCTCTTTACTTATTGCTGATAAAAATGATACACTCATCTTCACAATCCAATAGGGATCTTTATATTCCCATTTGAATTTGTTTATAATAACTTGTCTAAATATAAAGTTAATATTCATATCCATTTAATGATAGTAAATTAAAATCATAACTTTTTTTGGGAAAATCATATCATATTCAATATAATTTCATCTTATATACTTGAATTCCCTAATAAAAACACTATTTTGTGAATTACCTAATAGAAGGAGGAGAAAATATTTCATAACAAATGAGCTACTCATTTATTAACTCTATTTCTACATGATCTATACTCAGTGTATAAAATGGGATTGACTAACTTATAGCCTAGACCTATCCATAAAATATTTAACAAGTTAATATTATTCAAAAACGTTATTTCGAGGATGTTCATAAGAATTTTTCATTAAACATAATTCTTACCACCAAAACAATAAACATATTTAAAAATTTAAAAATAAAAGTATGTTAGTCCACATCAAACAATTATGTTTTCTATTTCATCAACAATAAATTTCCCCAATATTTATTCAAAATTAATTTATCATAAAACCTTTAGAGTATATTAATTGTACCTCATCATTGAAATAGTCATTTATTTCAAAAATTTCAACTTCGGTAACCTCATCCTCACCAAGAACCTCTATTTTTAGAATCTATGACATATAAAACCATAATGTATTAGGTATTAAATTATTTGGTTATTCAAAATATAAAATCGTTCATTCCATTTTTACAAATTTTTATAATCACATAGTTTAGCTCCACCTCAAGGGGTAAAATTCTTATTACGTAATCATCATTGTTGTTAGCAACTATAGTATTATGATTGATAATAATTTAAGGGTGATGAGGTCTTAACATGGATACAATAAATTAATCGCTGATCGATATTGAAAATACTAAAAACATATATTTATTTATAAAATAACCTTATATTTATATCATTTCATTATGTTTTGGGATGGTCTATTCTTGAGTGAGGCTTGTGATGATTTGGATATTTTTAAATTTGGGTTTAATAGGTTTTTGGAAAAAATAGAAAACAATAGTTTCGTGGTGGTTAACATTTATAATGAGAATGTGAGAAGTGGGGAGGCCCATATGTGGCGTCTATATGGTTCTTTGGGAAGGATATTGTGGTCCATGACCATAGGGACCTCACCATGACTGTGGTGGAGGTCTTGATGGGGGAACATCCAGGCTATTCGAACCACACTATGGTGGTATATCCATTATCCTTGTCTCATAAAAACCATGATTGTGTCTAGGCCATATTGGAGGGTGTGGAGGAATCCTACCACTCTTAGAAATGTCCAAACATAATCTTATTTGACATACCTCCATCAATGATATATTCTTTTGTCTATGAATCCAATGACAGGTCGATTAATGACTTTCTCACTGATTTTTCTTATAATAAAAAACTCAATTGTCATAAACTATTATAGATAGGAAATTTTTGTAAGAATTATTTATATATGGATGATTTTTATTGTTTACTTTATATAATTAATGTTTCTTCCTCATTTTTTGAAATTTTTCCCATCACTTCATTGATCAAATACCAATATTAATCATCACTTGTTAATGATTATGGTAATGGATTGTTTTCTGGGATTCTTTTGTTGAGTAGTCCATCTTCAAGTTGAGTTCCAATATTTTCCTAAAAAAACATGAAATTAGTCTCTTATGGTTGATAATATAGCTCTATGTGTGGTCTATTAGAGTATTTCCAAATATTAGTGTAATAAAAAAATTATTTAGGGTATTTTTCATTCTATAATATATCAATGGTTTATTTCTATATGACACTTCGTTGTTGTTCATAACATGAATTCTTGTTGTAGTCGAAGATAAAATGTGTTTAAGTGACAAAAATCTCAATAAAATGTGTCATTGACTATGAAACTCTTTAGGATGGACGATCTTTACCATTTTGCGGACATGTATATTATTATCATCATGAAATGATGTTGTCTTACCATATTCTAAGACCATCCATTCTTTGATCACATGAGTGTGCATGTTTATCATATCAGATAATGTTTCATGTTTTATCACATGTTTTTCTAAGTGTTCATAAACAATGAGATCATGTTTTATGTATCATCCCATGTGTCTGTATCTGTACCTTGTGATACCAATGCTTGATTATTTCCCACATGTGGATATTTATGGTCATAATTCCAAATTGTCATAATTTGATGTTTGATATGTCATATTGTTCCTATTTTATTTAGGTGATGATCCCCTATCTTCTGTAGTTGATATTTAACAATAACCTATATAGACTATCCCTATTGAGGAGAGTGTTCTAAATGTTTGGTCGGAATGTATATATAATTCCATTTTATGGTGGATGTGTCATCCATGTTTATGTTTGATCCCTTTGAGATAGATATTTTTTAGATGAATGGTTGACTACATTTCTGGCATTAGGCAAAGTAGTTATGTCAGGGAGTTTGTGATGGCTTTGTTGACACACGACCAATTGGTATATGATTGTATATTTTTTATTATGAATTTATTAATTATCATGAAATACAATTTTAATCATGTGAAATCATGTTAAGGAGACATTGTTCATGTCATATTGTGTTTATAATCACATCCTATGTGGGTATCTCTATGTGTTTGCAGACATCATGATCAAGGATATAGGTAATGGGAAATCCCGAGTGAAAAGAATCTATGAGACAAAGTATGGTGTTCAAAGGCACTACTAATACATACAATGAAGAGATTACTTGATTTTTTATTTATTTACAACTCTTCTATTGACCTTACACATTACAGGGACTTGGTTTATTCTATGTGTTACATGAGACACATTTTGTGCCATATGTTTTATCACTATCTGTTTTTTCCACTTTTATATTATTTATGCATTTCTTTAATGATGTTGAGGGTATTGTATCACAAAAAAATGTCTATTGGATACTACCTTTTAGTAAACAACCTCTTGTGAATGGGGAGGAACATAAGATGATATATGAAACTCCAAATCAAACATGATTATCCAAGATATTGAATTATAGAAAAATTTTAATAACTGTATAATATTCTCAGAACTCATTTCATAAGTTCTCCCCCTAAATATATGTATCACCACCAATTCCCCACATAATTTAAATAATTACCACATATATGGAAATAATGTGGATCCCCGTTTTTTATTTAGTCATATCAATAAGGCCAAAAGATATTTCCAAATCTAGAAGTCCCTTTTAACTCATCTCCCTATTTTTTTACTTCCTTCACCCATTATTTTTACAAGATTGGGCATCCATCGTTCAGATGGATTTATTCATTTTATATTCAAATTTATCATTTTGTGGAAGATTATTTTTTTAATTATATTATAAATTAACATGAATAATTATTAGTTTCCTTTATCTTTTTCTTCTTTGAAATAATCAGGGAAAAGATCCAAAAAAATATGAACATGTTCAATTTTCTTCTTAAGTGGGGTTTCTTCTTCACTACATAATTTTTCAAAACATATACCCCCTTTATGTTACCTTTAATTTATCAACAATAATATTATAATTATATATTATTAGAATTCACTTATTAGGAGCATGACTATCTAATTTTAATCACCCACATAGTTTCTTAACAGCATTTAATTTACTATTTTATATAAAATTTTGATTAGATTGAAATTTGTCTTCACTACTTTCTTCCACCAAACCAATATACACATTTCATTACCAGATTGATTCACTTAGGTATTTTCACTTAAGTTAATTCTATTACCTTTAACATCCATTGATATTTTCACTAGTACATGATGTGTAATTGTTTTCCCAATGGAAGCATGTTTTCATTAATGTGACATATTCCATTAAATTATTCCTAAGTGTAGTCTACTTGGTAAAATCAATTTATTTACAATACATGGAATTCTTACCATATATCATTTTTCTATGTTTAATTTACATTTGCGGACTTATTCCTTTTATTTCCACTAATTCCCTATTATTAGTTATAAACTAATATTCACCATCAAAATGTTAACTTTCATTTCACATTATAAATAATTAATGAAGTTATTCAAATCTGATATAATTATATAGATTTATCTTCTTCAATTTGGGATAGTTGAACATAGAAGGATTTATATTATCTTATATTTGTTTCCCCATTAATGTAGGGCTTCATATTTCTAATTGAAATATTATTAAAATAGTTAATAAACCTATTTCTGAACATTATATGGCAACAATAACATGAAGAAAATATTGTTTTATTCCATTCAGTTTTATTTTCTTTGGATATGATACAATCATGCTTTGGAATATAACTTCCACTATTTTGGAAACCATGTGTGTAAACACTTTGTCTTTTCTTTTTCCCCATAACCATTTCATAATTTGTTCTTTCCAAACTACATTTTTCTACCCATATTTATCAGGAACAATTTTTTTTACTAAATTAATAAAAAATAACAATATGTGAAAATAGATTTTCAGAAACATAGGGTTTCCTTCTTTCATGAACTTAAATAAATTATATTGTCTAATTTTTTAATTCCCATTCTTCTACTCAAGGGATTACTTCATAAAAGTAAGGCTCTTATGATGATATTTCAATGAATTTTTTCTTCTCTCAAACCTTTTTTTATAGATTTTACTTTAGTAGCAACTAGTTTTCAATATTTACTTATTTTTCAAGATACATTTTTTTAAATATATGTACGATATTTTTGAGATTTCAATTTATCATCACATTTAATCTCTATATTTCAAATCCATTCTTCAAGAATCATCCATTATTCTAGTAGTGAACTTTCAATCTCTTTTATTATCTTGTATTTAACCTTTAATAATAATTCGTGGAAACTATTATAGCTTCTATGGTGTGTAACTCATCTTACATTTTTTTTTAAAATTTCATCTTTCTCACTAGATTCATTTTCCAACACATAATCTTCCATGTTATTATTTTCTTTACTAAATGATAGAAATTGTATTTGGAATCAATATTCTTAGTATGAGTGTTACACGTTTTGGACCTATTAGCCAATGTTTTTTCTATTTCATTGGATTCTTATTCAAACTATGTTTTCCCATCAATGAATTCTTAGATAATATAAATGATATAGATGATAACTTCTAGGGAAACATTCTTAATATATCCCTTAGCATCAGAGTAGATATCTATAGAAAATTTAATATTAGCACTTTTTTTATACTATTTATAGCTTGAGATTATTACCTCTGGAGGATCAAAATTAATTGATCTCACTGATGAATTATTAGAAATTTTATTATAATTAAATATTGGTGTGCCCTCCTTCAACTTCTTTTTAGAAGTGAAATTACAAAAAAAATTAGTTATCACCTTCTTCCTGTTCATCAATTTTATATCCAAAACCACCATGGTGACACTAACATAAGTAACTTATGTATCATTTAACTATGGAAATTTGGTATGTCATGAATGTCCTCCATTCATGTAATTTAGTTACCAATTTCATTGAAAATGTTTAGATCTAATTAGCAGAAACCCTATTCTACAATACCAATTAAATGGCTTAGTGGTTCATGCTGTAACATTGATAGGGGTGAATTAGTGGTGAAAATGTTTATCAAATAATTCATCTTAAGTGTTTAAAACTTTTCATTATTAGTTACTATTACACTATATAGCATGAATATATCTCATTTGTTATCAAATATTTTCACACTATAAGCCATGAAAAAGGTAAATGAGTAGAACACATAGTATTTTTATAGGGTTATATCCTGATGTAGATACATAATTCGTTCATTATATGGTGATTTTAATGAGACACAAATATCCACTATATTATGTATGTGAATACAATTAGAAAATAATTACAATGTACCCAACTATTACCTTAACTAAATGGGTGAAGGGAATCGCCCTTAACCCTTAGGGATTTTGTAGCCTAACCCAAATCACTATTATCTAATACTATTGAAGAACTCATTATACTACCTCATGATATTAAAATTTTAGACTAAAATTATTTCAATGTTTATACTGAAACCTATATTATTCTTTCATCACACAAATTTCTTCATATTAACTATAAGTCCTAGTTCCCCCTCATTGGTCTTCAACGGCCATAAAATATATTTTTTCTAATCCACATGCATGCCAGCGGTGCACCCAATCTTATTGAAATATAATTTTTAAACCTCTCACTTCTCGAATAATATAAAAATTTGAATCATATTCCATTCACCACTGAAAATAGATCATACATTAAATAATTTAGTTTCAAATTTTCCAAAACCATCTTAATGATGTCCAAAATTTGTTATTATGGATCAAAAAATATTTCTCCCAAATGATATTTTGGAAGATAATAGACAAATACTCCCTCTATAGAATTTCATTTCAGTGTAATAACATTAGATATTGTGATCTCTGAATGAACTCCCAATTATATAACAATCCCAGCCGAAATAAAATTGGATTCTAAGCTCTAGATATTTTAATTAAATTAGATCTTATGAAACAACCTTTTAATGACAATAAAGATATTAGATTTAGTCTCTATAAAATGACCCACAATTCATAGTATCTTTAATAAAAAATCTCCTAATAATATCTACCAGAATAATATGTTCCCCTCTCAAAATTTATATAAAGAACATTCATCTCCACATCGTCAAAATTTATTTGACTTATATAAATGATGTGTATAACATATCCAGAATACTCATATCATTTAACTTATAACTATTTAATGTTTGGTTCTACCTTTTAGTCTATGATAATACACAAAAAACATTGAATATTTAATAAATATTTAGGATAAAACCCAAGTATTGGATTTCCACTATCCATTAATCCAAAACATGATTGAACCTAGCGATTCAACATCTCTCCATTCGGTTTCTAGTTTGATCGACATAACATTTAATTAAATCATCTTAATGTTATCTTAGAATCTAATAATTTCATCATCTGATTATCGCATCTAAAATTCTACATAATTTTCATTCTTTAATCCATTAGATTAGTCAATTGTACTTTTATTACTTTTAACACTTTGGATTTATATCAACCAAATTTCACATCAGTGCATACTACATTGACTTTCAATACACAACAATAACCATCTAAATTTTTTACTCTTATTTGGTCTTTAATATTCTATTTCATGATTCAATAATAGTATACTTATGTAAAATAGATTCATTCTCTGAAATCATTTTCTAAAAAAATTAAATGACTAATATTCTGATACTTTTGAAATTTTCAATTCTCCTCTAATACTATCTTATTATTTTTATTGAACATTTGTAACATTATAAATCAAATACTAATATAGTATAATTCCGCATTAGTGCTTGTAAAATATCTAGAATTATAACACTCCATAGTGGATATTCCTAACGTTTTGTATATATGGAATCTTTTGATTCTCCAACATAACATCATGGATTTCATTGCTTTTTTCTATTGTCATGTTTAACTCAGCAAAAATGAAAATATCCACCTAAATCATTAATAGGTTTTTAAATTGAAATAAGAATGTAGTGTAATATATCCCATTTTACCAGGTATTTAGATAGTTTATTATTTATATTTATCATAGCACCCTCATCCAATATTTTCATTAAAACTATGAATCTATAATACATCATCTTATATCATACCATTTAGATATTTAAACAGAAAGAAGACTTCTATCTGATAGTCTCCTACACATCATGTTTTAATCTTTGTAAGAGTAAGCTGATCTTACGAACACCTATGAGTCTTCTCCATATAGCCAATTATTTATAATGAAACCACTTTTTTAAGAGTAAATGAAACTCATAGTTCTCAGTAAATACTCATATTCAAACATTATTTCAATAAATAACCAATCCGGGTGTAAAAAATCCATCACAAGACGGCTCTCCCACATGTCCCATGGCGTTTTGTTGATATTCATGAGACAGAAATAATTCATTTGTATCAAAAGTTATTAATAGGGAATGATTTCACCCTATGGAAAATAAAGATGAACATTAGATACTAACTGGTAATAAAGTATAAGGTATCTGTGCATTGGATAATGTTTCCTAGTAAATAAGATGATATTAAAAAACAAAATTTTAATGAGGCATTACGAGAAATGATAACCAAATATTTTTATAAACATTCCCACCCAAATAAAACTATTTTATAACATACATTCCATGGAAGGAATCAAAACTAAAACAATCTCAGAGGCTAGAGAGTCTAATACACAACATGAAACAAATCGGCCTAATGTTTTAATTAGAAAAAAAATACCATCAATATGTTACTTTTATGTCACCACTATACACATCATAACCTTTTACCCAAGAGGGAGAGGTAGTAATCCAAAATGTAACAAAAAATGAATACTTATAAAAGAAACGAGGACTACATATCGACCAATGTGAATATATATGGTGTGATTCAATAGAAACTGTTATATTATAAATAATATATTTAATTAATTTTACAAAAATTCAATTAATTGTATTAATAAAATAATCTATAGAAAAGAAGGTTTTTATATCCATTAAAAAATGATTGGAAATTGAAAAACACCTCATGTCCTTTCTGAAAACATAAAATTTATAAATAATTACTCCAATATGTTTTAGAAATGTACATTTATTTCAAATCCAACATTTCCATTTTTTAAGATCAAAATCATATTCAATAAAAATATCATAAAATATAATTTTTTGAAAACCACATACACTTTTTATTTATTTACAAAATTACACCCATTCCTAAAATATGATTAACGAGAAATGGATTTCCAAAATTTAATATATGTAAATTTAATGGTCATTATGTATTACATTAATAAAATGGATAAAACTAACCAACATCAAAGCTAAACCATAATGCTAATCAAGGAATCCTGGAAACTCAATCCACTAAATAAGAAACATTCAAGTTAATAATTATTAAAAGAGTGTTACATTCAAGAAATATCATGAGGAAACCCCATAGTGTATAATGGGAAAATATTAAATGCATATAGGTGGAATGAACTACTATTAGGGTAACTTCCAGACAACTCATCACCTAAATCACTCTCTACATTCTTTATTCCTTACACATCCACCAGCGAGGTCATAACATTAAACATAGGGGTACTACAATGTGAGTAGTTCTCAACTAGTAAGAGATTAGTATGTTTTTCTTCCACTCTTTATATTAGGGTTCCAAATTTAAGGTAGTAATTAAGTGAGACACTATTATTCCCACATTAATCACTTTACAACTGTACAACCGAAATGAAATAAAACAAAACAATCATTCACATCCAAACTCCAACACAACCCATCAAGAATGAGGCTCCTTCCAAGAAACATAATCATGAATCCTAATTAATTTTAAAAATAAAACATATATAAATTTATAAAAACATTAAATAATAAATCCCAATGCGATGTAAACATCAATCAATAAAATTCATATTTCACTAAAGATACTAAAAAAGACTGTATCATTTTACAAATAAATTCATATTTGGAAATAAATATTTTAATACTTTTTTAATCCAAGAATAAATCCAAATGAAATATGAAATGAAACCAAATAATAATCTCTAATAATTCAAGGATGTCACTATGTGATTTAATAAGTCCATCACATCACTTTTTAGACAAGTAAAAGATTTAATTCAAAAAACAAACATTATTTATAAATCATATTTGATCCATAATAGAATGAATGAATAATATTTCTTGAATAAAACCACCATTGTAATTTTATCAAACACCTAGAATGCATAAAACATCACTTCAACTCATAGTTCCCTTGGACTTCGAAATTCACCCATTTTTTCAAAGGAAACCCCCAAAAAAGGTATGGAAAAAATTACAATTGAATGATAGATATCATATATATTATTATTATAGTTCAAAAGAGAATTTAAAATATCTTGAACCTATGAGATTATTAAATTAAAAAAGCTTCATTGATGCGCCTACATGAAATTGTGTAACCATGAAGCCTTTGATGAACACCACTCGATTAGGTCACGAGGGAGGGATCACAACCCCCATATACCAATATAGTAAATAGATATACAACCCAAGATAAATAAATCAGAAATGGTGGGAAGTTGTTTTATATAATATAGTATAAATAGGGATAAAATAAAAATAGATGAAATGAGTATCCCTAATCTATATATCTAGGGAAGAAACCACTATATAATTACATAAATCTGAATATGTAGGCGCATTGAGGAGGAGGATTAATACTTAAGAGGTGCCTAGGTTGATCCCCTTAAATGAAGAAAATAAATGGGAGAGATCCTATAAATAAAGAACTAAAAAACGAAAAATATTACAAAAAATGATAGGTCACAAGGTTTAATCTCATGGTTCCCAAAACCATGTGGTTACCGTGTGATCATCGTTGTTAAAATATATAGATGAAACATATTTTCTACTATATTGTTTCCCAAATCCTTTGATAAAAAAATTGGACCAATAAAAGTAATAGAAGTTAGAAAATTATAAAATGAGATGCCCTGGGCTCAAGGGAGATGTTATCGTTTTAAAAATGAGCAATAAATTTACATTTTTAGGGCTAATAATTCACCCCACAATGATATTTAATACCATATAATGTTTTTTAAAACTTATATAAATATTTAACACCATGTCTAATTAACCTATAGTATATGGCTGATAATATATCTATTATCTTAAACCTAAAACAAAGAAGATGTAACATAAAAAGACATCTACCTGGTAGGATCATTCCAAAGGGGTCGATGATTTACCGAACACTTATAATTACGACTTAAAAGGTTGAATCCATATTAAAACTAATAAGAGGAGGTAAAAATAAAGATATACTAGGGTGGAACTCATATGATCTTCTCCTAACTATATGAACATAACATACACAGAATATAAGACTTTGTATTGCACTAAGAACTATGAATCAGAACAAAGGACAAATTATAACCAAAATTACTAATGTAACACCCCAAGCTTCCACGTACACTTCTCCTTCAATAATGCAATAGCTTGAATTATACGCAAGTTCGAGATTCCAACACATCGGGACCAATCAAAATAGCCATTATGAATAGTAATACCCACTTTTTGAAATTATATATATTTTATATTTCAAAATGGACTTCATTATTGGATTTGGAATATCAATTATAGCTTAGGGTGAAATTTTGGCACTGTTTTGAAAGACATCAATTTTTGATGAATAGTGAAACCACTAAGTGGTAGTTAAAAAATTGATTTTTCGTTTAAATGAAACATTACCACTTATGTGATTTGATTTTCAAAAATCAGACATACATGGTTGTCATTATGATGTGAAATGTGGTTCAATGGGATTAAAATAATTTTTTGGTTAATAGTAATTTTTATGTTTAATTAATCACGATTAAAGGTAATTAGTGAAATTTAAGGTAAAAAATGATATTATAAAAATATGAAAATACATTTACAATTGTACTACCCTTATTGGATGAGTCATGGCCGACCACGACAATCCATGGGTCAAATTGGGGACCCCATGGAGCAACGTTTGTAGAAAAATGACATTAAAAACTTTTTATTTAATGTTAAAATAAAAATGTCACAAACATGAGTTGTTTTACTAAAACAATTTTTAAATAAGGTTATACAAGTCATATTTTTAACTATAAATATTCATTGGAAATATAAAAATATTTCCTATATCATGATAATTGTTTTATAGTTTTTAGACATTTAATAAATGAAATTATTTATGACACCATGATGATGCATAGATTACCTCATTAATTAACGATTTAAATAAAATAAAAACATAATGTAAAATCTAAGACTTACACTTGTAAAAAACTTATTGTATGAGTATATTTCGAACCCTTATCACCTTATCCTCTAAATATATAATTTTGGACCTTTAAAATCCGAAACTCATTATATAATAATGTAACATTTAATGACTTTCCACGAGTGCCCCTCCTCTCCTCTTATAAAAGGAACCCGGCACTACAACCTTACTCACACCATCAAAGCCTTTTGGCTCGACCATACTTTGCTCAAATACTCTCTAAACTTCCCTATATTACTCCTAGAAGCATCACTTTGGGCATAATTCTTCCCAAGGAAGCCTTTGGCTCAAATCAAATTAGAGTTTCCCGATTTTAAGGTAATGTCTTCTCTTATGTTATTTTGTTTTATTTTGCTTCTCCGACACCTTAAACTCTTTTTATTCATTTAATTTGTAACGAAAACAGTATTTTAAATATACTAGGATGTCGTTATAAGAAGGATTTGAGCTACACTTATACACACCTACATATAATGGTTAAAGAACATACTGTTTCTGTGGATGACGAATTTCTGCCTCACGAAACGATGATTGTTCAACACTCATATAACAAATTCCAAGGTGTCCATTAAGATGTCACTATATTTATATATGATATATATTATTTTTATGTGTTCCTTATGATTCTTTATTTCTCATTTATGGAATACCTTCATGATTTCCATTTTGGGTAAACGTGATAATTTCATTTTAGGATGTGCGGACTACCGCCCCCTCAAAGTGATTTGAATCATTAATGCCATATGTGGGATGTATAAATGATGGATAAAATGATATTATATATTATATTATAATGGAATTATAGTATACATTTATATAATTATAATTTCATTCCTTTAAATATGAAATAGAAATGAAAGTAGCGTTCATGCGTACGTATGGCTTACCGTCTCCATGAACGGTGCATTTCATTTATTACCTCTAAATGTTATGTCTAATTATAAATGAATGTATATACTGGATATATATGATATATATGATATCTACATCAGGAATATAATTCTGGAGATAATGGATATTTTACCACATGAACAAATTGTAAATATAATAAGTTTATTTTTGACTCAAGTACTTAAGATCGACAAAACGACCATTATTAACATAAATAATTACATAATGTTCATAACATGGTAATAAGTGATATAATAGAAATATTGAACGTGAAAAAGGTTCTTAAGTAGGTAGAGATTAACTCTAGTTTATTATTCAGGTGGTTAATGAGCGGTCGAGTCAAGTCAGACATGAGGTAAGGGTTAATTCTACAACCTCTTCATTATCCATGGTTGTTTATATGTAGTTATCTACTGGGTCCTCATTATCATCCACATCCATGTTTCTTAAAACATTACTTCGAAAATTTTTTACTATATAATACACAATGGTTTAAATACATTTATACCTTTATTTTACCTTATACATTTTTGAAAGGAATCTTTCCATCATTTTCAAAACAAACCAGAATAGATGAGTGGTAAGGGAATTTCATAACCCAATTTCCATTCTTTGGGTTAATCTCCTACTTTAAAATTATGTTATGATATTATTATTCCTTATCTGGTATTTTTACATTCTTTAGGTGTACTTATAGTATATACACATAATAGATCTATTTTATTTTAAAAATATTCTTTGTAAGGACTTCGTCTCAATCTCCTTTCATTGAGGCATATTTAGATTCATACACAACATTTATTTATACGGTGTATAAACCCCCTTTGACTTTTACTTTTATTCAAATGAAATCTTTTTATACGAAGTGTTTTTACTAAATGAAAAAAGGAATGTTTTTTTCTTACGTATGCGGTGACACTGACTTTTCCACCGCCGTGACTATTATTTGAGTTTCGGCTTCCTCTATAAGCCATAACTTTTTTTAAATTAAAAATAAATACAATATATTAATTTTATTTTATTTTGGTATTGAAAATGGTTTCGAGAGTGTTTTATTATATCAATGTGTTGTATTGATATCTTGTGATTGAAATGTGGAAATTTTATGTTTCCATTAATCATGTTTTTTGTGATACGATTATGTTATGGTTTATAATATGTTTAAACATGTTCATATGAGGAATGCATTGGACATAATAAGTGACGGGTGGAGCCCGCTATAGCTCCTCGATGCATCAGTAGGTCTCATGAGAGAAACTAGGGTCTTGGCATGAGGCCTTGACAAAATCTTATTTGTAGTCTTTGCACGAGGCCTTGGCTACGTGGTTATCATAGTCTGGCATTATGCATTCCATCATTATGAATGTGGTTATTGATATTTCATGTGATTATTCGACCAGTAGAATATCCATCTGAATAAGTAAATGGAATTATCTCATTTTAATTTTTCCATATTATGTTGAAGTTCAAGTTTAAAAAGGCTTTTGTTTTAGTTATACATTTCCTTAAATGTTAATATTTATTTATGAAAGCTTCAACAATATTGTTATCCTTACTGAGCATCTGAGCTAACCCCTTTCAATGTTTTAATATTTTCCAGGATGTGAAGAATTATTTTATGAATGACCTACAGGGATAGTCAAAAGAGTATATGAGTGTGGACTATGGGGACTTTGTTATTGTAGTTTTTCACTTTATGATGTAATGTAACATTTATGAATGTATCTAGTGTTTCCAAGGCTACTAAACTAATCGGTCATTCGAGAGTTAAACTTTTGTGATCATGCCAATGTTACACAATAATGCACCGACTCTGGGTAACTGGGGTCGGGGCATTACAGTTGGTATCAGAGGGAGGTTAGTACTAACCTTGTAAGCTTGATTTAGATAAACTCTGGTTAGAGCACATTACCCGAAGATAGACTTCGAGGATTAGTATAGAAGAACTTCCTAGAATTTTGGTATTATTGAAATTTTGTGAGTTTTCTGAGAAATACATCCATGTCTGGATACAAGCATATAGAGGTGGCTCTGGCACAGATGTACCTAGGGGTAAAACCTCAAAACACCGCTTTGATCTAGACTCGAACGGGAACTGGTGCACGACAACGGGCCTTGCTGCACTCTTGGTTACGAAACTCCTAGGGGATATGCTTAGGATAATTCTCATTTTCTTTACAAACCATTATGAAGGGTTTATGAGTATATACTTCCTCAAATAAAACATTTCTTTTTATGATTATATATTATATCAATAAATAGTTCAATTTATGTTAAGTATTTTATAAGTATGGAATTATGTATTTTTATTCATAAACTAATCTAGTTTATGCCATTGTTTAGAAATGGCGCCTAGTTGAACGAATGGAAACCGTATCAATGAACGCACTCCGTGTAGGGATTTACCTCCTGCACAAGATAATTATTGTGGATCTGGAGATACAACTGGTGCTGATCAACTTATTACCATACTGGGAAAACTCACTCAGGTTATGAATAATAACCTTACTAGTATGGAGCACCCTTATCCGCAACGTGGGGGATCAATGTTAGACCGCTTCATGAGGCAACAACCGCCAAAATTTAATGGGGGTATAAATCCATTAGTAGCTAAGCAATGGATAAACTCCTTAGAAAAAATATTCCATGCCTTGGTGAGTAGCGAAAGGGAGAAGGTTGTCATGGCAGTATACTGCCTCACTGGAGATGCCGATCAATGGTGGTCGCTGATTCAAAACACAAAGGAAAATGAAGAAGTATCAAGTATGGTATGGATGGAGTTTAATGGAATTTTTATAGAGAACCGAAGCTTGAAGTACATGGACATTATATTACTTTTGCGGAATACTTGGTACATAACAAAAACACACACACAAGGATCGTAATAGTTTAGTGTCTTTGGAAACTCGGAACATAATCTTCTAATCGTGGTGAAAGATCTTCAATATCTCCCATAAAGATCTTCCTTTTTTTTTTACCTAAAACCTTTCTTTATATCCTGGGGAAAAGAAAACATAATAGGGTGAGCTCAAATGCTCAGTAAGGGTAAAAAAAAGAAATATCAATCACATCATATTCATAAGAACATAACATTTTGGAAATCATAACCGGCAAAAAGAGCATAATTTCATAACATGGGATAAATCATGGTAGTGAAATGTAATCACAATAATCATAACATTAAACATAAAACTTTGTGGCATTCACACATAATCATAGAGAATCATTTCTTGTTAGTCAAGACTCATTGCCAAGACTATCTTAGTGGACAAAGTCCCTTTCTGAATCGAGTAACCCTCGTTTCAGTCCTGTTTCACTGAACCGGTATAACCTACCATTTCAGCCATGTCTATCTCATGAGATATAAAATATTTACCCAATGCATTAGAGGGAGATATAGGTCCCACCCATCTCATAATGATACCATTCTTATGTGTGCCACAAAATCATAAACCATACATCATAGCATAACCCATGTAATAAAAATGGGATTCTTAAACAACATGACATCATAAAACCATTCATATAAGATAAAGGAATTCATAAACATAATTCCATCACAACATAGTCAAATCAATGTAAAAAGATGGATAGAGACAGAACCCTTTATTATCTTAGATGGAAAATAATTTTGATAAAACACTTGAAATGAATTCTTGAGGAAAATATCCTTTCTTCTTCAAAATCAATTCCTTTTCACAAAACATCATGCAAGAAAGAGATTTTATTGAAAAGAGTCATGAAATATTTTGGAGGAAGGTTCATTAAAATAAGGCTTTACAAAAACCGTAAAAATCCGTTCGTGCCGTATAAGTTAAAAAAACATTCTTCTCATACTATTGTCGGAAAGTCAAAAAGTACCTCGTATGAAAAAAAACGAAAAAAAGATTCCTTTCATATATTTTACTAAAAACTCACTGAAGGGTAAAATTGTATTTAAACAATTGTATGTGGATGGAAATAATATTACATATTGAGAAACATGGATGTGGATGATAAAATACACCCCAGTAAATACTAATGTATAAACAATCTCGGATAAAAATGAGATTGTGATATTTCTCTTACCTTAGTTCCGATTTGCTTCGTATGTGTCCGAACCTCCTGTATAATGATTTAAATAATGTCATTGACTTATTACAGAATCATATTCATTGTTATGATATCATATATGGTTCACTTATGACTTTATATTACCCATTCTTTTGTAAATTCCATGTTAAAGAAGCGTTTTGGGTAATATCGTTTCATTTATCGTAGGTGTTTTGACTTGTTGTTATTGACATTATTATTACTTATATCATGATTTACTTACTTAGAGAATATAAAATATGATTTATATATCATATATATTCAGTATATATATATATATATATATAATAGATAGATAAATGAAATGAAAAACACCGTTCATGGAGACGGTAGTCCGTACGTACGCATGAACACTGTTTTCCTTTCCTAATTGTCTTGAATGGAAGTAAGTAGATGACATACATATATATATATATACATAAATACAGTAGCTTTATAATGTCATATATTTCATTATTATTTCTTATATATACTTTATAATCATTCTTATATGGTTAACATGGAGAATGAATCTCATCGCGTCGTGGAGACGGTAGTCCGTATGTACGCACGAGCGATGATATCATTTCCATAAATATTGAAATGAATTGGAGTGGATTATACAATATATCAGAATCAATATTATGTTGTAATAACTATGTATAGTTATTCTTTACACCATTATACCCATCCATGTAAGGTGGTGGTGGAAAATAGATTACACCACGGTGTGGAGACGGTATTCCGTTCGTACGCACGCGCGGTGATTTCTTTTTCTGTAGGATGGATAGATGGTGAAATAGGGTTGTTTCATACTTATAATAACATATCAGTATATGAGTTATACTGATGTTATTACTTCATAATGAAACAACCTAAGAAGAAGAAGTGGAAGAAGAAATAAATTGAAAAGATCGGTAATGGATATTACCTCTTCTTTGGAACACCTCTTTGAATCCTCCACTTAGGGAACTAATATTGGTCTTTGAAGAAGACCAGGACCTCTAGGATTATTCTAGGGAAGTGGAGAAGGGATTTGGGTACGGTTTGGCCGAGCTTGAGTGCTAAAATTGGTGTGAGGAGGAGGGGGAGGAGGTACCCTTTTATAAGGGAGGAGAGGGGCACCTTAGGAATATCTCAAAATATTATTTTATATTAAGGTCAAAATCGGTTTATAATGGTTCCAAAGGGTCTTATTTCGAAGCTAAAGTGGGGATGGGTCGAAATACTATCATCCAATAGGATTTAGACATGTTTAGGGTATTATTTTAACCTTATCAATTAGATTTAACTCTAAGTTAAATAATTTAACTTTTACCGTGTCTTTTTGTATTCTTTCACTATATGGTTAATACACTTACTATAACATGCCAAACGAACCCAAAATTGTTTATTATTAATATATATATTCGTATCTAAGTCATTTGGCCGAACCTTAGATTTTTAGGAATAAAATAACAATTAATAATATAATATTTCATTTAAAAACTATTTTGTGTCAATTTTGACACTATTTGATATATGATTTTTGTGAAAGTCATAACAGAATTATATGTTCGAACCAAGTTGATTAAATAAACACTAATATATAATAGGAACCTATAAAATTAGTTTAATTAATAAAAAGTCTCAAATTACATTCATTTGAGCATTTATAACATCAATTATGTTAATATTTCCTTAAAAGGGTAATTACTGCATCATCGTTGTGTCATAAATAAATTAATTTATTTAAAGTCTAAAAATTATAAATAAAATATCATTATGTAAGAAATAGTTTTATCGTTTTAATGAATATTTATAGTCGAATTTATCTTATGTATAACCCCATATTAAAAATGTTTTAGTTATTAAACTTTGATTTAAACTATTTTAACTATTCATTAAATAAAATAATATTAAATGTCATAATCTAATCCAAGTGGACCTAAATGGTCATATTATATTCATAAGGTTGTTTTTGGTCGAATTACACTTATCCAATAGAATTAGGACATGTGTTAGGGTAATAGTAATATCATATTTACCCTTAGTTACCCTATTTACTATTAACCGTGGTAAAAAAAGTAAAAAGTTACTATTCCCCAAAAATTATTTTCATCTCATTGAACCACATTTTATTTACTGACATCAATCGTGTCTCTCGGATTTTTTGAAATTCCATTCACAGATGCGGAAAAATTAAGTTTTATGAAAAATTCTGTTTTTTAACTACCACTTAGTAGTTTCACTATTCATCAAAAATTGAAGTTTTTCAGAAAAATGCAAAAATTTCATCCTAAGCTATATTTCATATTCCGAATTCAAAAATGAAGTCTATTTTACCAAATTCATAACATAGAAATTTCATTAATTAATTTTATAATTAAATCCTGCTGTTAAAACAAATAGCGTGTTTTTAAGAAACAATATCTATCAAAAGATTGACACTTGATTATGTCTGGTATAAATGTGAAATTACATCCAATGACCAACATTGTATTAAATTTTAAAAATATATTCTAAATATACTTTAAAACCACTGAAATTAATGATTTATCACTATTAATTATTTTGATTAAAAAAGTTGTTTTTAATTATAATTTAGTAATTTTCACTATTCATCAGAATATGAAAGTTATCCGAAAAGTACCAAAATTTCACCTTAGGCTAAATTCGATACTCCGAATCCAAAAATGAAGTCCATTTTGAGAGCTAAAATTTCTAGAATTTAAAAAGTGGTTATTACTATTCATAACGGCTAGTTTTAATAATACTTTAATAGCATATCGTTGTTTCGTGAAACTCAGTATTGTGTACTACACACGCTATCGAGGAAGGTTGCGATTGCGTGTAATGCAAGGCAAGTCAAGGATGTGTGTTGTGGAAGCTCCTTTTGGTGTAGCGTACAACACAAGGCATTAATAAAATTAAAAAGAATATTTTTCATAAAATCTCGGGCTGTTACATTCTACCCCCTTTAAAATGATTTTCGCCCTCGAAATTCGTCGGGGTTATAAATGGTTTACTATTTGAAAGTTTCTTTAATATAAACCCACATCGTAAAAAGGAATACCAAAACTTGGCTTTAAAAACTAAATTATGAAATGTAACAATTACCCAAATAAACTAATCGCTTGGTTTCCACATAGGTAAAAATATGGATATGGAAGAGAAATCTAACCATCATGTTCTGATGGAGAGTGGTAGAGAACATGGCTTTGGAAAAGCCAGTAATCACAAATCCATATATTTGTGATGATATAAGGTACCATCTGATTCATCAGGTATAAGATCACTAGGACAACATTTTTGGTTTTCAAGATCATTTCCCTAAAGTTGAAAATTTGAATTAGAATAAATACTTACTTTATTTTGGTACAATCTCACTGTTGTTCGTGCCTTGAACAATTTCCACTTAATCTCTTAAATAAATGAAGTTGAATTTGTGATTCGTGAAGTGTTAGCAGATTATGTGATAGAATGACGATCATTCCATCTGTCTCAAAGAAAAGGTTAGCATAAGTCGGTCTATAGTGAGATTAATCATATATGGTTCCTAAAATGGACTTATACTTCATATATCATACTGATTAATATAATAAAACTAGTTTCTACTAAACAGGGACTTCCTGTAGGCCAGTGGTAGGCGATAAAGGCCAGTCGCACTTCGGTTGTGGGTTCGATTCCCACAGCCTTGTCCGAAGCGATGGGCTGTCGCCCGTCCTGCAGGTTGTCCTTTTTCTACTATAACATCCCATCAATAATATCGAAAAACACTTCTATCCTTAAACAATACTCACTTATGTCCAACATAATCCATTTCAATCTTTAGGCTTATCCATAATACTGCAGTCCACTCTCATAACATAGTGAAAACGATTACCAAATATTTAATACCATCGTTGATCCCCATATATCATAAGATATGTTTTGTTGGTCACATTCCAAACATTCAAAGTCCTTAATCATGTATTCTCTTGAATACCTTAGTGAAAACATGAATTCAGTTTAAAGTTAACACATTCTATATACCAAAATCCTCAAAATTCTATATACTCAAACCATGATATCACTTAGTCCTTATATCAATCATGAGCTCATGAATACTATTAAACATTTCATTTTCTCATTTTCCCTTCATTATGCGCATATCATCTTATTTCCAAAAAATATCTCAATCACTTTGAATACCACATCAATAAATATTGAAATACTCAATGATACAACATTATTTTGGAATCCCATTACATAAACACTTAATCATTCCACCACATCGTTGTCATATTCAAAATTGCCAATAGTGATCGCATGTGACTTCCCTTTGTCCTTTGCCTTCAGTGGTTGCTCATGTTGATCATCACTAACCCTTGGATTAGGGCATTTATTAGCATAATTCCCCATTTCCTTGCACTTGAAGCATTGAAGTGTTGGTGATGCGTTCTCTGTAGTGTTTGCTTTATTCACATCATTAGAAACCCTTTTTCCATTACTTCGACACTCGGCTGCTCGATGACCTTATTTTCCACACTTAAAACATTTTCTAGTCCCTTTAAGACAATCTCCACCATGCTTCCTTCCACACTTTGTGCATAAGGAAACATTCATCTTCTTTTCACCATTATTCTGAGATTTCTCCTTGAACTCCATCTTTCGTTTCTTGTCAAAACCATGAGATGGATATGTAACACCAACTTCCATTTCTACCTTGATAGAAAAACGCACAATTTCTTCAATGCTACTGAAGTCTCTTATAGCTAATTCCCTTCGAAGACTTGGTTTTAAGCCACTGAAAAATCGATCAACTTTAATTTCAGGTTGGATGATAATGCCAGATGCATACCTTGCAAGTCTTGTAAAATTCGATTCGTATATACCAACAGATTCATCATCCTTTTTCTTTAGTTCAAGAAACTCCTTCTCCATCTTTGTTCAAAGAATACGAGGGAAGTACTTATTGAAAAATAAGTTCTTGAACTCGTCCAATTCCATGGACTCAATTTCATCTCTTTGCCTTGTATTCTTGATAAGATTCCACCATTGATCAGCTTCACCTTCCAAACGATATACTGCTAAGATGACTTTATCATGTTCAGAACATTGGAGAACTGAAAATATCTTTTCAGTGGTACTGATCCATTGTTCAGCAACAAGTGGATCAGAAGACCCACTGAAAGAAGGTGGACGTTGCCTCATGAAGGACTCAATAGAATATTGTTCCCTTCTCTTCTCATTTGGAAGTCCAGAATGATTCATAGCTTGTGTAAGTATAGCAATAATATTTTGCACTCCATCTCCCATAACATTTGTTTGTTCAGGAGGACAATCATTGCATTGTCCATTGCATTGATCAACATGGTTCCTTCGGGTTCCAGCCATCGTCTAAAACCCAAAAAGAATAGTGTGAGAGGCAAAATTCATTCTAGGGAAAACAACATAATAAAGGTGGAGTACATTCAATATCTAACATCTTAGGTTTAATTCTAAGATCGTTAGCGCAATTCTAGGACTATAACCTATACGTATACTTAACCTTAGAGACATCCCTAGACATACCGTAGAAATATCTCTAGGGATCTCACTAACGTTTTCGCATCCTAGTTTCCAAAGGTTGACTAAACCTTTCCTCTGATACCAACTGTAGAGACCCGAAGCTTGACGTACATGGACATTAAATTACTTTTGAGGAATACTTGGTACATAACAAAAACACACACACATGGATCGTAATAGTTTAGTGTCTTTGGAAACTCGGAACATAATCTTCTAATCATGGTGAAAGATCTTCAATATCTCCCTTAAAGATCTTCCCTTTTTTTTACCTAAAACCTTTCTTTATATCCTGGGGAAAAGAAAACATAAAAGGGTGAGCTCAAATGCTCAGTAAGGGTAAAAAAAAGAAATATCAATCACATCATATTCATAAGAACATAACATTTTGGAAATCATAACCTGCAAAAGAGAGCATAATTTCATAACATGGGATAAATCATGGTAGTGAAATGTAATCACAATAATCATAACATAAAACATGAAACTTTGTGGCATTCACACATAATCATAGAGAATCATTTCTTGTTAGTCAAGACTCATTGCCAAGACTATCTTAGTGGACAAAGTCCCTTTCTGAATCGAGTAACCCACGTTTCAGTACTGTTTCACTGAACCGGTATAACCTACCATTTCATCCATGTCTATCTAATGAGATACAAAATATTTACCCAATGCATTGGAGGGAGATATAGGTCCCACCCATCTAATAATGATACCATTCATATGTGTTCCACAAAATCATAAACCATACATCATAGCATAACCCATGTAATAAAAATGGGATTCTTAAACAACATGACATCATAAAACCATTCATATAAGATAAAGTAATTCATAAACATAATTCCATCACAACATAGCCAAATCAATGTAAAAATATGGATAGAAATAGAACCCTTTATTATCTTAGATGGAAAATAATTTTGATAAAACACTTGAAATGAATTCTTGAGGAAAATATCCTTTCTTCTTCAAAATCAATTCCTTTTCACAAAACATCATGCAAGAAAGAGATTTTATTGAAAATATTCATGAAATATTTTGGAGGAAGTTTCATGAAAATAAGGCTTTATAAAAACCTTAAAAATCCGTTCGTGCCGTATAAGTTAAAAAAACATTCTTCTCATACTTTTGTGGGAAAGTCAAAAAGTACCTCGTATGAAAAAAACGAAAAAAGATTCCTTTCATATCTTTTACTAAAAACTCACTGAAGGGTAAAATTGTATTTAAAAAATTGTAGGTGGATGGAAATAATATTAAATATTGAGTAAACATGGATATGGATGATAAAATACACCCCAGTAAATACTAATGTATAAACAATCTCGGATAAAAATGAGATTGTGATATTTCCCTTACCTTAGGTCCGATTTGCTTCATATGTGTCTGAACCTCCTGTATAATGATTTAAATAATGTCATTGACTAATTACAGAATCATATTAATTGTTATGATATCATATATGGTTCACTTATGACTTTATATTACCCGTTATTTTGTAAATTCCATGTTAACGAAGCGTTTTGGGTAAAATCGTTTCATTTATCGTAGGTGTTTTGACTTGTTCTTCTTGACATTATTATTACTTATATCATGATTTACTTACTACCAGAATATAAAATATGATTTATATATCATATATATTCAGTATATATATATATATAATAGATAGATAAATGAAATGAAAAACACCGTTCATGGAGACGGTAGTCCGTACGTACGCATGAACGCTGTTTTCCTTTCCTTATTGTCTTGAATGGAAGTAAGTAGATGAAATACATATATATATATATATATACATAAATCCAGTAGCTTTATAATGTCATATATTTCATTATTATTTCTTATATATACTTTATAATCATTCATAAATGGTTAACATGGAGAATGAATCTCATCGCGTCGTGGGGACGGTAGTCCGTACGTACGCACGAGCGATGATATCATTTCCATAAATATTGAAATAAATTGGAGTGGATTATACAATATATCAGAATCAATATGATGTTGTAATAACTATTTATAGTTATTCTTTACATCATTATACCCATCCATGTAAGGTGGTGGTGGAAAATAGATTACACCACGGCGTGGAGACGGTATTCCGTACGTACGCACGCGCGGTGATTTCTTTTTCCGTAGGATGGATAGATGGTGAAATAGGGTTGTTTCATACTTATAATAACATATCCGTATATGAGTGATACTGATGTTATTACTTCATAATGAAACAACCTAAGAAGAAGAAGTGGAAGAAGAAATAAATTGAAAATATCGGTAATGGATATTACCTCTTCTTTGGAACGCCTCTTTGAATCATCCACTTAGGGAACTAAGATTGGTCTTTGAAGAAGACCAGGACCTCTAGGATTATTCTAGGGAAGTGGAGAAGGGACGTTGTCAGGGGTTGGCCGATCTTGAGTGCTCAAGTTGGTGTGAGGAGGAGGGGGAGGAGGTACCCTTTTATAAGGGAGGAGACGGGCACCTTAGGAATATCTCAAAATATTATTTTATATTAAAGTCAAAATCGGTTTATAATGGTTCCAAAGGGTCTTATTTCGAAGATAAAGTGGGGATGGGTCGTAATCCTATCATTAAATAGGATTTAGACAAGTTTAGGGTATTATTTTATC